>JADMNL010000026.1:174167500-175417500 GCA_016271365.2 Neoceratodus forsteri | reverse complement strand
GTCAGAAATTCTCAGACAATGTACTTCTCAAAGGCAGCTGTACACACTCTAGGGCCTTCAGGGGATTGCCCCTTGGATCCACTGAACTGGCTGTCCTGCTCACTCCCCCTGGAGTAAAATCAAGGAATCCTGCTGGAAAAAGTCCCCACCACTTCACTGGCAACTGTAGATTTAATCCAAGCTAGGGTGAGAAATACAGGGCTCCCTGTGACAGAGCCCAACTGGCAGACCTTCTGACATTCTGACTTCTAAACTCAGACTAACTGAACATTCTAAACTTCCCCCAAGCAGCTGACTCAGAAATGGTTATGCTGCTGTGAGAGTTCTAAATTACATAATCATCCCTCCCTCTCTCAGGCTAGCTGAGTAAACAATGATGTCATTATGTAGAAAGCCCCTAATGAGCTCCCTACCAGCTGCCTTTTTGACCTGCCTAAGACTAGTACAAATTGTATTCTAGTAACCCCAGGGGACTGGCTAGTTACACAAGCTTAGGCTGGGAGGCAAGGGCCAATGGAATTAGTGGCTCAGAATGCAGCAGAAGTAGGAGTTTTTCAGAGGATTTCAATGCGGCGTACCTTTCTTTTCAACAGGCTGGTGTGCGGTCAAGTGGTCAGCAGCTGAAGGATCCCAGCCACAACTGCGGCTCAGTGGGGAGCACCTGATCAGGGGCTTTAGCTACAGGGAGCGAAAGGGAGATAGTTCAGTTATACTGGCTGCAGGATCATCTGGAGGCTAAATCGGTAGGAGTGACAGATTGGAACAAAGAGATATAGAGAGCGAAGTGGGGTTGGGAGGCAGACAATAGAGTAGAGCATCTATCTACATATAGTATCTCTCTCTCCCTCTCTCTCGCGCTCTCTCTCTCTCTCTTTCTTTCTCTATCTATCTGTCTATCAAAAAGTCTGTATCTATCTGTCTATCTATGACAGTTTATGTCTGTCTGTTTGTCTGTCTTTCTATTTATATCTCTCTAGCTATCAATTTCTCTATCTACCTACAATTTTTTTTTAAATTATGTACCATAATCTATCATTTTTAATTTATATTTTCTGAGGTATTTATTCTGTGCCTTTGAAGAATGTGTTATGGAACCCACTGAAAGTGAGCCTCCACTCATCTGGGATGTCCTCATTCATATACAGCAACAACAACTACTACTATTACAAGTCAGGCTTCAGATTATGAACAAACATGGTGAAGTAATTCTAAGACAATCTGATACAGTCTCACAATTAAGCAGACTTTTATTCTTCCTTCTTTTTTCTAAATCCTATGTAATCCTCACTTTCTGATTCAATCTCAAACTGAAATGCCAGAGAAAATGTCCAGGAGAAAGAAAGACTACAGCAATTGTACCAGATGACCTGATTTCATACTACCCAAACCAGGATTAATGAAATGGGAGTTTTCACTAATTGCGTGCCGCTGATAAGAGGAATGTATTCAGGGGAGCAGAGCTATCAGACTTCGACACACAATTAGATTTGCTGTACCAGTCTGCTCGGAACTATTACTTCTTCTTAATCTAATTGAGGCAAGATTGAGTAGATTCTACAGTGTTACATTTAAAGGCTGTGACCTGAACAGTACCTTGAATAAATGTTCTTGAATTCAAAGACAGGCATAGCTAAAGATGTCTCAACACTTTTTTTAAAGAAGTGGTTTATTATTTCAGTTGTCTTTACCTTAACCTTGGGGCAGAAGCTTATTTTTTCAATGGCAGTACAATATGTTGGGCTAACAGTGTAGCGGGTATAGCAGCCTGCTGAATGACAGCTGTTGCGCAAAAACTGGAGATCACAAAAGAAGATGCACTGGACTCTGGCCACAGTTGGCAGACTAAAAATATATACTTTATGTCATTCTTGTCTGGTTGGGATCTTAGGGAGAACAACTACTGTATTGTATGCGTCTCATGCAGTAGTTGTGACAGCAAAGGGGTCTGCACTGCATTGGAAGGGAAGAAGAAGCTTCAATTCATACACTAGGTGTCCTTTAAATTTTTAATGGGCATTGAAATTTTAGGGGTTGGGGAGTTGAAAGTGTCCATTTACGGTAGTAGACTCTCTTACCAACACATACAGGCCTGAAGAGAAAGGGATGGCATTGCTGAGCTCTGAATAAATAACATTACACAGCCTTAAGTGAAGTATAGCCTTACACTGGACAATGGCTATATAACCACAAAGTCAGCTTTTGCTGGCCAGGAACGGAAGACATTGCAATGAAGTAATTTTTGAACACAGAGTTTATGTGGTGCTGGGAGAGGTGGTAATGGTGTCCCTTTAACCAGACAATCCTTAAAGGTTGCTGGTCTTTGTACAGAGTCTCAGCATGATCAAATGGGACTTATGAACAGGACAGCCAAGGCCTTATGTGAAAGAATTAATAGGGACACAATGGGGCTATATTAGTTAGCAGCTGACAGGGAGACACAAAAGGATACTGTGATGATCACTGTGTGGTGCTCTAGAAGATGATGTTATGAAGAGAGTGCACTCTACTCTAAGGTGGTGAAAAGAGATGAGCGAGGCACCAGAGGTCCAAATTATTTTTTGGATAGGATAACTGCTATCTGGACAAGGAGAGGCAGGAGTTGACTTAGTAATTTTCAATGCCCGCAGGGCGGGCGTTTTATTTGGAACCAAGGGGGGGTAGACAGACACAGTCACAAGAAGGAGTAGGTATGCCCAATACACAATAGGGCAGATTATAACAAGGATACTGAAACACTTTCGATCTACCACTTTTATGGTTACCTCTACAAATATAAACTGCAGGCCTAATGCCACTCTTATTCTAGTACTAGTTTATACTGTACTCTATACTCTACACAAGGACCCAGTCTTAGGCTACTCAGCACTACATTAGGGTGATCAGCATCATACATCTACAAAGAGTCCAGAATTTTACAAAGGTCCAGAGATCCAGCGTCTTCATGTACACTGTCGTTCTCTGTTGGTAGCTACAAGGGGAAATAAAACAGAACTGTGGAACCCTAATCTCAATTCTCAGCAAGGACCTAGATAAGGCCACTGGGGTGGTGAGAGGTTTGGTAAACAGACCATATATCTTCGGCAAAAGCCCACTCTCTCTGAGGCTGCCAGAATGTAGAACCAGAGCAACTGGTTCCTGAAATAACACACACTGAAGCAAGAGGTTCTTTGGCCAAAACCCACTTCTAGGGTTGCCAAGGATGAAGAAAGACCAAGATCTGCGTGGCGATGAATCCAATGGAGGACTACCTCGATCCGACTGATGCTGCAGCACTCCAAGGGCCAGCTGGACTCGGAAGGAACTCTGACAGGACCAGGAACCACAGGAATCTGAAGAGATGATGGTTGAATTTGCAATCCTCAGGTCAGGAACTAACACAAAACAAAGAAACGGCGGACGCGTCCCGGACTGGGCTTCGACGGACTCGACTTTCGGCGAACGACCAGGTGGGGAGCGCAGAACAGGTTCTCCCAAGATAAGCTGTCTCTCTTCTGTAGAGGGTGACCAACTTCGGGACATCTGGAACAGGAACCAAATGGAACGGCACTGGCACGGCTGTCGTGATACGTTTCGGCGAACGTACTTTCAAGCTGTGAAAACAAGAAAATGGCGGGTACGACTGGTACAACTGAAGACGGACTTCGACTTCGGCGGATGACACGAACGGACCGGATAAGTTGATGGAGGATCTTTCTGGAGTGAAGAATGCTGAAAGGATGTCTTCTTCTGAGTAGAGACTGATTCTGAGCACGTGGTGTAACAGACCACACTAGGAGACTGCAGTGTGGTAGAAGACTGAGACTGTCTTCGTACAGTAGTAAACATATAACTGAAGAATGCCCAAAGAACTGTGGAATAGTACAATAATTTGCCGGGGGAGGGCAAATTATAACTTCAGGGGTAATTGTTACTGATAAGGGCCAATGTCCAGGTGCTTAGAGCAATAGTTCAGGTACTTGGACCAATAGTTCAGGTACTTAGGGCAATAGTTCAGGTACTTTGGACAATAGTTCAGGTACTTGGAGCAATAGTCCAGGTACTTAGGGCAATAGTTCAGGTACTTCGGACAATAGTTCAGGTACTTAGAGCAATAGTTCAGGTACTTAGGACAATAGTTCAGGTACTTAGGGCAATAGTTCAAGTACTTAGGGCAATAGTTCAGCATAAGCAGTACAGTAATCACAGTAGTTTCACAGTATAGGCAGTTAGAACACTCTCAGATGAACCCCTGTTTCTATAGGTAGGGTATTCTGGGATAGGATCCCTTACTTCTGGGATAGGATCCCTTACTGTCCGTTGCGGCTGGGGCCTCCCTTTAGACCAGGCTTTACCTCGGGCCTAATGCCCTACCATTACCTCGGGCCTGAAGCCCTATGTTAGCTTGAGCCTGCCTTATTCCACTAGACTGGGGCCTCCCTTTAGTACCACTAGGCTGGCTTGCCCTATTCCACTAGGCCGGGGCCTCCCTATAGTACCACGAGTCTGGCTTGCCCTATTCCACTAGGCCGGGGCCTCCCTTTAGTACCACTAGGCTGGCTTGCCCTATTCCGCTGGGCCGGGGCCTCCCTTTAGTACCACTAGGCTGGCTTGCCCTATTCCGCTAGGCCGGGGCCTCCCTATGGTACCACTAGGCTGGCTTGCCCTATTCCGCTAGGCTGGGGCCTCCCTTTAGTACCACTAGGCTGGCTTGCCCTATTCCGTTAGGCTGGGGCCTCCCTATAGTACCACTAGGCTGGCTTGCCCTATTCCGCTAGGCTGGGGCCTCCCTTTAGTACCACTAGGCTGGCTTGCCCTATTCCGCTAGGCTGGGGCCTCCCTATAGTACCACTAGGCTGGCTTGCCCTATTCCACTAGGCCGGGGCCTCCCTTTAGTACCACTAGGCTGGCTTGCCCTATTCCGCTAGGCCGGGGCCTCCCTATAGTACCACTAGGCTGGTTTGCCCATATACGCTAGGCCGGGACCTCCCTATAGACCAGGCTTTACCTCGGGCCTGATGCCCTACCTTTACCTTGGGCCTGAAGCCCTACGTTAGCTTGAGCCTGGTGCCCCACTTTATACTGGGCCTGGAGCCCTACTTTAAACTTTGGGCCAGAACTGCCCTTTTAAGAGGCATTGCCCCTTTAAATTCTGCAGGCTCCCAATGCCTGCTGTCATTCAGTGCAGCAAATCTCTGCCTCCGCACCGCCCCCTAATGAATATTTATTAGGCCGCGATAAAGGCCTTGCTTGCTGGCCCCTCCCCAGGGGCCGCTAGCCCGCCTCCTCTTTAATATTAAATTTCACGGGTCCTAACGACCCGATGGCATGGCAGCTCGGCCGCCTCTGAAAGCGCCCTAATGCGCTATTGCAACAAATTCAGTTTCCCCCTTGAAAACTGGCGGTCAGCACAACGTATGCTGCCACCGACTTACCGCTCTGCGGTCTTCTGGGCATGCTGGGCTGAAGGGAGGAGGGAGGGATGCTGGCAGGGGGAGGAAAAAAGACGAGCAGGCAGCTGGGGGATGACTCGGGGGCCTCCGACGGCCGAACAGGAGCGTGACGTGATGCGGCTCTCAGGCTGCCGACGGGGGACCGAAATGAAACTAAAATACTTTGGGGGGGGCTAAAATAATAAACGGAGGGCTTTTAAGCCCTAGAAACACGACGTGAGTGGCGTTTTTTTTTCTTCGTGGTGCCCCGATGGCCCCACCGATGACTTCACCACACCGCAGGCTCTTCAGGTAGTGGAGGCAGAGCAGGCACACAGGTAAGTCCCCAGGGACGGCTTCAACCCTCCAGGTAAGCCCTTTCCTTGTCCTCTGACTTACTGTGTCCTCTCTCCTCAACAGCTGCTCACGAACTGACAAACTGTGGAATGGGATTTTAAAATTAAAAACTGCCTGGATTCTGGAATGGCTGGATTGGAATGCTGTGCATGAGCCACTCAGCACAGTGTTCCATCCAGCCATTATGACATGGCAGGCTTGCAAGATCTATCTTTTCACCAGGATTTAAGTGCACAAGGCACTTTTTCTATTATTTACAGTGTTTTGTGTGTGTAGGGAGGTGACTTTCTATGTCTAGGGGCCCCTTCGTACAGTACCCTGCTGCCTACCCCTGCAGCAGGTACTGTAAGCACCTGAGTTTTCTGTATTTATTTAATCTAATTTTAATTTTCTATAATGACCTCCTTTGGGGCATTACAGATTCGGGCCCGCCTAACAATACATGTCCCCATGTATTCCCTTAACATTTTATAAAATCTATCATCTTATTAACCCCTAGGATCTTACTTAATACTCTATGAATATCTTACTTTAATAAAACATTCTTAAAATCTCTAAAATATTCTTAAAACATCTACTGTACTATAAATTTTTGTTTTAAAGATTTTACCCTAAAGTGACTGTGTCTGGGAAATTACTTGAATTAGATCTACCTGTTGTACCAAGGTACGAGTTGAGAAACTTCTGTGATATACCTTCTAGGAGGGATACCTGCGTTTGATCTTTGAGATCTGCGGGGTTGGAAATCAATAGGTTCTGGAACAAGACATTCTCCTTCCAGGAAATCCGGTATTTCTGGAGCTAGTACTGGTACATAGTTCGAACGGTCAAGGAAATGCATATGCGAAGTATGAATCCAGGGTTCTGTACACCAATTTGTTGGTGATTCTGGTTTCCATATTTTGTCTTTGGTGGACTCCTGCCTCTCTTTCGGCGTAGGACTGTCCTGTTCTTTAATGATCACAGTGTCTCTGAAAGTGCACGCTTTAGTAGGTTATGATGGACAATTTGGTGCCATGTCCAAATTCTTGTTTGATCTTGTAGACCGGCAGTTCAGGGTAGGTATCTCGATGATGTAATAAGGTTCTGATTCCCACTTTGAAGAAAGTTTACTATATTTCTGGGTCCTCTTCAACATTCCCCTTTCTCCAATAAGTAAAGGTGCAGCTTTGGCCTTGGTATCGTAGTTGGTTTTCTGCATCTGCCGTGCTTGTTCCATGTGTTTTCCAACTATTCTTCCGGCTTCTTGTAATCGTTCATTATGTTCTTGGACCCAATTTGTCACTGGCTTCTTTCCTTTAACTTCTTCTGGTGGCACTTCCAATACTAAGTCCATTGTAAGTCTTCCGTGTCTTCCAAACATCAAGTAGTGTGGGGTATAACCTGTGGAGCAATGAATCGTATTGTTGTACAGATACGTGAGTTCCGGGAGTAAAGCAGGCCAGAAAGGACATTTATATTCTGGTAGAGCTCACAACATTTCTAAGAGAATTTGGTTTGTTCTTTCACAAAGTCCGTTACCTTGGGGATGTTACGCAGTAGTCTTTAACTTACGAGTCCCACATAGAGCACATAGTTCGTGAAAGAGTTGAGATTCAAACGATGTTCCTTGATCTGTTAGGATTTTAGTGGGGTATCCATAAGGTCATACAAAACATCTCATAAAGGTTTCAGCGGTGGTTCGAGCAGATAGATCCTTCACTGCACTTGCAACTACGAACTTGGAAAAGTGATCCACCATAGTGAGGATGTAAACGTGCCCATTTGAACTAGGATCCAGTTTCAAGTGATCAAGAGCGACTAGTTCCAACGGTGCGCTACTGACTATTGGATGGAGAGGAGCTCTCTGATTCCCCTTTTCCTTGCACTTTAAGTTGCATGTTGGACATTCCTCACACCATTTTGCTATATCACTGCGCATTCCTTCTCAATAGAATCGCCTTCTGATGATAGCTTCCGTTTTCTTGTGACCAAAATGTCCTGAGTTGTCATGGTATGCTTCAACACTACTGAAGCACTGGTCTTTGGAACGACAATTTGAGTTATCCCAGTGTGGGTGGTGGGATCTCTACTCTTTTTCACCAGACGATCATCCTCTATCGTCAAGCGGGTCCTGTGCCTCCACAGTTTCGTCATCTCTGTGGTCAATTTCCTTCTTTCATTTTTGTTCATGCGCTTCTGTTGCTCAACTAGATCCTTTACTTGACGCACTATGGGGTCTTGGCTTTGTAGTTTTGCCCATAGGTTCTTTTGATTAGCAATCACGTCATCTACTTCTGGTTGGTCTTCCTCTTCAACCTCAGGAGCAAGTAGACAGCATGCCTGCACAATCTCAGCGGGTACTTGTAGGAATGGTGGCATTTCAATATTTTCCAGCTGGCTGTCATCTATTTCTGCTTCTACGTGTTTAGACATCCGGGACAAGGCATCGGCATTCACATTCAATTTACCTGAGCGATACTTGATGGAGAATCTGTAATTTGCGAGTCGAGAAGCCCACCTTTTGCTCAAGGGCTCCTAGCTTTGCAGTATTCAGGTGTGCTAACGGGTTATTGTCTGTGAAGACTGTGAAAGGGGTGGCGGTCAAATATTGTCTAAATTTTTCAGTGATGGCCCAGACTAGTGCCAAGAATTCCAATTTAAAAGAGCTATAGCGGGCGTCGTTCCGCTCAGAGCTTCTTAATCCTCTGCTGGCATATGCGATCACCCTTTCTACACCATTTTGTTCTTGTGCAAGTACCGCACCCAATCCTCTGTTGCTGGCATCTGTATACAATAGAAATGGTTTCGCATAGTCTGGATATGCTAAGATGGGAGCTTCAGTAAGTATGGTCTTTAGTTGATCGAAGGCCTCTTGTTGCTTGGTACCCCATGTAACCAGGCGATTCTTCGGGACTCTACCTTCTGCTGATCCTCTCAGGAGTTCGTGCAAAGGCACTGCAATCTTTGCGCGAAATTCTTAATAAACCTTCGGTAGTACCCAACAAATCCCAAGAATTTCCGGACCTCTCTGATGGTGGTAGGAACAGGCCATTTTTTAACAGCTTCGATCTTCTCTGGGTCTGGCGTCACTCCATCTGCGGAGACGATATGTCCCAGGTAACTTACTTTGGTCTGCAGCAGGTGACATTTGGATGGTTTAATTTTCAACCCATACTGGATCAGCTTTTGGAATACTTCGTCCAGGTGGCGCAGATGATCTTCATGCATTTTGGAATATACGATAATATCGTCCAAATACAACAGCAGGGTGTCAAAATTCCGGCTCCCAAGACAATGTTCCACTAGCCTTTGGAAAGTTCCAGGTGCATTACATAAACCAAAAGGCATCCTAGTGAATTCAAATAATCCCATGGGAGTAATGAAAGTTGTTTTCTCTTGATCCTGAGGTGCCATAGGAACCTGCCAGTATCCGCTGGTCAGATCAAGCGTGGAGAATACGGCTGCTGACTGAAGAGCCGTGAGGGAATCCTCGATCCTAGGCAGAGGGTATGCGTCTTTATGAGTGATGGCATTCAACTTGCGGTAGTCCATACAGAATCTGATCTTACCATCTTTCTTTTTGACCAGAACAATTGGCGCTGCCCAAGGGCTGTGACTTTCTCTTATCACCTTTGCCTCTTTCATCTCCTTGATCATCTCTTTGACCTGCTGGTACATAGCTGGTGGAATCGGCCTAAATCTCTCTTGGATAGGTGGATGTCCATGGGTACTGATGTGATGTTGTACCCCACGAGCTGACCCAAAATCCAAGGGGTGTTGGCTGAAAGCTTCTTTCCGGTGCAAAACCACCTCCAAAACATTGTCTTTTTCTTTATGCTGGTCGTTGCATTGCCAACTTTGATCTCCTTGGTCCACTCTGGTCTTTGGTCTCCTTCCATCCCATATTCGCACTTTGTCCATTTCTTCCCCAGCTTCAACAATATCCTGCAAACATACTGTGTGGATCTGCGCAAGCGGCTGGTTCCGGTACAGCTGTATGTCATGAGTCCTGTAATTTAGCACCCGGACTGGTATCCTCCCTTGGCTCACCATGGCTACACTTCTAGCCACTATTATGGGCTCTTCCTTATTCATAGGGTGGGGTTCTACCAGGGCGTCGCAGTCTTGACCCCTCGGGCCCACCTTTGCTTTGCACCACAAAGTTGTTTCGGTGCCCAGCTTTAAGGTCACAGGTCTAGCATCCGTCACCCGTACCTTACCGATTTCACCCTCAGCATTGGCGAATCTTTGGTCGCATTGCAAATTGCATATGGTCTGTTGAAGGGCATGCTTCTCTATTTGAGGCACATGGTTGGCTTGCTGCTGGAGGATGCCAATTAGTTCGCCGAAACAATTCTGTAAAACGTTCATCTCGAGAATGAATGGTGGTAGCTGATCACTCTCAATGTCGCTCACAATGATGCCCGTGTTATGTTGAACATTAGACCCTAGCTGTACATCAGCTTCCAGGTAACCTAGGTATGGGACTTCATCCCCATTGCTTGAAATCAACTTTACCCAAGATCTAGGAGGTGACTTCAGATCATTGGGCGTCCAGTACCTTCGAAACTCTCTTCCTTGCAGGGTGGTGACTTGCGATCCGGTGTCCAATAGCACCATTAGCTCGATGCCATTGACCCTAACTGGAATCATCGGGCTGTCGCCAACAAAACATGACTGTTCTAGCGGGACTGCTGGAGCTGCTCGTCTGTTCTTCGGGGGTCGGTCCTCATCTCCGAAGAATTCTTGTTTAAACTTAAGGTGTTGTTGACTGGCTGACCACATCTCCATTCAACATGACCACTCACACCGCACCGGCGACATATGGGCATACCTTGGCCATCAAATCAATCTGTGGAGCATCTCCCTTCGCTCCTCCTAGAGTGGTTCATTCAGTCAGGCTTTCTCTCTTTCTCCGATGGACCGTAGCTTTTCTCGTTTTTCCATCCAGCCTTCCAACTTTGCATCTCTTTATGCATTTCTGCCATCTGGTCGGTCAGCATGGCAATCTGTTCCGTCAGCTCTGAATGGTGTTGAGCGCCCGTCTGTACAGAGCATATCGGGGTCCGTGACCTTGGGTCATGTATATGATCATGTTTGGAATGCCGGCTCGGGTATGCAACAGCTTCTCTTCCTGGCTCTCGTCTTTGTAAGGACACTTCTGGTTGGAGGCCTAGTTGCCAAGACTGATCTTCTTTCCAACCCTTGTCAGTGTAGGTTGGCCATTGAGTTCCCATAGAGATTTGGGGATATGCTGGAGCTTCCTCTCTAGGATGCCCTGAACCAAATATACGGATGGCTTTCTCTTTAAAATCCAGAAAGTCCACTTCAGGGTTCTGCAAATGCAGCATCCATAGTTCTCTTTTCATGGCCTCACTTTGTACTCCCTCCACAAATTTCTCAACTAGGACTCTGTCTGCATCTCGGACCTCTGCCGCGTCTACTCTCTCTATTGCTCGTAACAGCTCTTGTAGACTTAATGCAAATTCTCTCAGGGTCTCTTGAGACTTTTGGGTACATGAGAAGAACTTCATCTTGAGGTCGGATATGGTCCTAGCATCAAAAATCTGTTGCAACCTCTGGAGTATCTGGTCTGCTGTGGCTTTTGCTCCACTTGGCCATGATTGGACTTCACGGTGGGCAGCTCCCTTCAATTGCCCGATCAAAATTTCAACTTTTTGTGGCTCTGGGATTTGATACAACCAGAACATGGCTTGCATTTTTGAACGGAATTCTCCCAGATTGCTGGTTCCGTCTCCATCTTTCTCTCCAGAAAACTGCGGAAGCCATGGTGCTCCAAAGTAGTATGGCATGGTTAGGGGAGATGGTGGGATACTCCCTCTAAGTCCATCTCGGTCTCCTCCGGATAATCCACTACTTTCCCCCGGCTCCATTGGTGCTTCCAACTAAGCCACACCAACTTTGGACTCCTCGGATAAATTATCTCTATCCTGCCGACTACGCCAAATTTTTTTTTTGTGATGATCACTGTGTGGTGCTCTAGAAGATGATGTTATGAAGAGAGTGCGCTCTACTCTAAGGTGGTGAAAAGAGATGAGCGAGGCACCAGAGGTCCGAATTATTTTTCAGATAGGATAACTGCTATCCGGACAAGGAGAGGCAGGAGTCAACTTAGTAATTTTCAATGCCCGCAGGGCAGGCATTTTATTTGGAACCAAGGGGGTAGACAGACACAGTCACAAGAAGGAGTAGGTATGCCCAATACACAATAGGGCAGATTATAACAAGGATACTGAAACACTTTCGATCTACCACTTTTATGGTTACCTCTACAAATATAAACTGCAGGCCTAATGCCACTCTTATTCTAGTACTAGTTTATACTGTACTCTATACTCTACACAAGGACCCAGTCTTAGGCTACTCAGCACTACATTAGGGTGATCAGCATCATACATCTACAAAGAGTCCAGAATTTTACAAAGGTCCAGAGATCCGGCGTCTTCATGTACACAGTCATTCTCCGTTGGTAGCTACAAGGGAAATAAAACAGAACTGTGGAACCCTAATCTCAATTCCCAGCAAGGACCTAGATAAGGCCACTGGGGTGGTGAGAGGTTTGGTAAACAGACCATATATCTTCGGCAAAAGCCCACTCTCTCCGAGGCTGCCGGAATGTAGAACCAGAGCAACTGGTTCCTGAAATAACACACACTGAAGCAAGAGGTTCCTTGGCCAAAACCCACTTCTAGGGTTGCCAAGGATGAAGAAAGACCAAGTTCTGCGTGGCGATGAATCCAATGGAGGACTACCACAGGACCAGGAACCATAGGAATCTGAAGAGATGATGGTTGAATCTGCAATCCTCAGGTCAGGAACTAACACAAAACAAAGAAACAGCGGACGCATCCCGGACTGGGCTTCGACGGACTCGACTTTCGGCGAACGACCAGGTGGGGGCGCAGAACAGGTTCTCCAAGATGAGCTCTCTCTCTTCTGTAGAGGGCGACCAACTTCGGGACATCTGGAACAGGAACCAAACGGAACGGCACTGGCACGGCTGTCGTGATGCGTTTCGGCGGACGTACTTTCAAGCTGTGAAAACAAGAAAACGGCGGGTACGACTGGTACAACTGAAGACGGACTTCGACTTCGGCGGACAACACGAACGGACCGGATAAGTTGATGGAGGATCTTCCTGGAGTGAAGAATGCTGGAAGGATGTCTTCTTCTGAGTAGAGACTGATTCTGAGCATGTGGTGTAACAGACCACACTAGGAGACTGCAGTGTGGTAGAAGACTGAGACTGTCTTCGTACAGTAGTAAACATATAACTGAAGAATGCCCAAAGAACTGTGTAATAGTACAATAATTTGCCGGGGGAGGGCAAATTATAACTTCAGGGGTAATTGTTACTGATAAGGGCCAATGTCCAGGTGCTTAGAGCAATAGTTCAGGTACTTGGACCAATAGTTCAGGTACTTAGGGCAATAGTTCAGGTACTTCGGACAATAGTTCAGGTACTTAGAGCAATAGTCCAGGTACTTAGGGCAATAGTTCAGGTACTACGGACAATAGTTCAGGTACTTAGGGCAATAGTTCAAGTACTTAGGGCAATAGTTCAGCATAAGCAGTACAGTAATCACAGTAGTTTCACAGTATAGGCACTTAGAACACTCTCAGATTAACCTCTTTTTCTATAGGTAGGGTATTCTGGGATAGGATCCCTTAGTTCTGGGAAAGGATCCCTTACTGTCCATTGTGGCTGGGGCCTCCCTTTAGACCAGGCTTTACCGCTGGCCTAATGCCCGACCATTACCTCGGGCCTGAAGCCCTACGTTAGCTTGAGCCTGCCTTATTCCACTAGGCTGGGGCCTCCCTTTAGTAGCACTAGGCTGGCTTGCCCTATTCTGCTAGGCCGGGGCCTCCCTATAGTACCACTAGGCTGGCTTTCCCTATTCCGCTAGGCCGGGGCCTCCCTTTAGTACCACTAGGCTGGCTTGCCCTATTCTGATAGGCCGGGGCCTCCCTATAGTACCACTAGGCTGGCTTGCCCTATTCCGCTAGGCCAGGGCCTCCCTTTAGTACCACTAGGCTGGCATGCCCTATTCCGCTAGGCTGGGGCCTCCCTATAGTACCACTAGGCTGGCTTGCCCTATTCCGCTAGGCTGGGGCCTCCCTATAGTACCACTAGGCTGGCTTGCCCTATTTCACTAGGCCAGAGCCTCCCTTTAGTACCACTAGGCTGGCTTGCCCTAATACGCTAGGCCGGGGCCTCCCTATAGTACCACTAGGCTGGTTTGCCCTAATATGCTAGGCCGGGGCCTCCCTATAGACCAGGCTTTACCTCGGGCCTGATGCCCTACCTTTACCTTGGGTCTGAAGCCCTACGTTAGCTTGAGCCTGGTGCCCCACTTTATACTGGGCCTGGAGCCCTACTTTAAACTTTGGGCCAGAATTGCCCTTTTAAGAGGCATTGCCCCTTTAAATTCTGCAGGCTCCCAATGCCTGCTGTCATTCAGTGCAGCAAATCTCCACCTCCGCACCGCCTCCTAATGAATATTTATTAGGCCGTGATAAAGGCCTTGCTTGCTGGCCCCTCCCAAGGGGCATCGCTAGCCCCACCTCCCTCTTTAATATTAAATTTCACGGGTCCTAACGACCCGATGGCCCCCGCTGCACCCGGCCACCCTCTGAAAGTGCCTAATGCGCTATTACAACAAATTCAGTTCCCCCCTCGAAAACTGGCGGTCAGCACAACGTGTGCTGCCGCCGACTTACCACTCTGCGGTCTTCTAGGCATGCTGAGCTGAAGGGAGGAGGGAGTGATGCTGGCAGAGGGAGGGAAAAAAATGAGCAGGCAGCTGGGGGACGACTTGGGGGCCTCCGAAGGCCGAACAGGAGCGCGACGCAATGCGGCTCTCAGGCTGCCGACGGGGGACCGAAATTAAACTAAAATACTTTGGGGGGGCTAAAATAATAAACGGAGGGCTTTTAAGCCCTAGAAACGTGACGTGAGCGGTGTTTTTGTTTCTTCGTGGTGCCCCGATGGCACCACCAATGACTTCACCACACCGCAGGCTCTTCAGGCAGTGGAGGCAGAGCAGGCACACAGGTAAGTCCCCAGGGACGGCTTCAACCCTCCAGGTAAGCCCTTTCCTTGTCCCTCTGACTTACTGTGTCCGCTCTCCTCAACAGCTGCCCACGAACTGACAAACTGTGGAATGGGATTTTAAAATTAAAAACTGCCTGGATTCTGGAATGGCTGGATTGGAATGCTGTGCATGAGCCACTCAGCACAGCGTTCCATCCAGCCATTATGACATGGCATGCTTGCAAGATCTATCTTTTGACCAGGATTTAAGTGCACAAGGCACTTTTTCTATTATTTACAGTGCTTTGTGTGTGTAGGGAGGTGACTTTCTATGTCTAGGGGCCCCTTCGTACAGTACCCTGCTGCCTACCCCTGCAGCAGGTACTGTAAGCACCTGAGTTTTCTGTATGTATTTAATCTAATTTTAATTTTCTGTAATGACCACCTTTGGGGCATTACAATACAAATTGCTGAGGCCTAGCTTTTCAAGAAGAAGATAAGGTTTTACTCAATATAATCCCCTACTTGTGCAGAAACTGTGACAGTTTCTCCTTCTCAGTGATCACTTTCAAAACTAATACAGGGCAAGCCTCCTTCTCCTTTAGACTCCCATCCATCTAGAACAATCTCCCTCTCCCTAACTGCCTCTCCTCCCCACTTTGTGCAATAGGATCTCAGCCATAACCATATGGCCCACTCCTGTTACGGCTTCTTATATCCTTTGGTTACCTCTAAGACCAGTTTGTTCTACAGCTGTGTATGTCCTGATTTCGGCAGGACAGTTCTGATTTGAGTACCTACAATATGTCCTGCCAAAAAATCACGAAAAATGCTACATGTCCTGATATTATAGTAGAAAAACATTCTCTTACTTTCCTCTAAATGTTGCCAAAACTATAATGCCTTAACTAAAATACCTTAAAATGATGAGAGACAATATGAACAAACAAAACACCATGACAGTCTTAGTTTTGAAATTTTTGAATATTTAGAGAGAGAACAAGTCTGTTGCATTTGTTGGGGTTACATATTATCCTGTAAAAAATTAATGTTTCAGAAAGCAATGTACCACTCTGGGCTTCTTAAAAGGTGATAAGCCTAGTTACTGTAAATGCCAGATGATTGTACTGTTTGTGCATTTTTGCACATTTACACACAGTTTTGTGTTTATTTTGCCAACGTATATAAAATGTTCTGAGTCTATTAATTCCTGTAACAGGTTTATTGTAATTTGATATGCTGTGTTTATATCCCAAGCCACCACCCCCTCAGCATGCACCTGGAAACAAGTCTCAGCTCTGTGTGCTTTTCCTTGTCAAAAATTTAAATAAATTAAACAAAAAATCAATTCACAATAAATTGTGTTCTCTTTAAACAGACTTATGGTATCTTCCTTTATTTCCTTCTCTTGTCTGCTTTTCTAAATCAGGCCCTGTGATGTCAGACCATTTCTAAGACAGAATTGTGACCTCTGCAAGTATAAACAGCTCAAAGAGCCCCCTTTTAGAGCTACAGTGCAACAAAAAATGTTTTTCCAACAAGCTAGTTTTAGCTGCAGTTAATGCAAATATTAACATGTTTGACAAATCTACTTTTCTAGGTATCTCCTATGCTGCAAACCATGAGTTTTTTCCTTATCCTAAGCCTCACAAGAGCTATAATGTTATTTGTAAGCTAGATGTGGATACTATATTTTTTCCTGAGAAAAAACTCAATTAAAATGTTAACAAAATACTCGGGCCCAGATATTCAAAAGGGTTGTGCCATGTGCAATAGGGTTGCGCCAGCGCAAGTCCGAGAATGTGCCATTCCGCAATATTCAGTGGGAGGCAGTTGCGCCCTCTAAATCACGCTGAGCAATAGCGCAATGATAATGAATGTATGCACAACTTAAGGGGGAGGAACCATGCATAAATGGTGCAGTGCAATATTCAACAACATGCGCCATGCACACAATAGAGAACAACGGAAGTTAGCGATAAGCAGATATGAGCCAAAATAAAAGGAACAAGGGAGAGCGCAAGAAGGCTACAGGGAAGGCACATGAGGCTGAACCATAGCTGCACAAAGAGGGCAGGAGGGACACACAGGGCAGGCCAGGGAAAGGGCACCCTGAAGAGAGAGGGGCACTGGGAAGGTGTGGGGAGACACAGCCAGTGCAGAAAGGGGAAGTGCCACACAGCACAGAGGCCACCACATTTAGGTGTTCCCGGTGCAGGGGAAGTAGCAGCCAGGACAGTGGGGGGAACACAGAAACAGCTGCCAGGGGTGAACACAAGCCAGGGACATGGCCAGTGCCACCATCCAGATGGAGGCAGTAATGAGGGGGGTGAGAAGGCGGGCAGCAGGGGGGCACGGCCGTGGAAGGGCCTGTCGGCGGTATGCCTCCAACAGGCAGTACCAAGCCCACACCAGCTTCGAGCTGTGCAGCGATACTGAGATCGTGGGCTGGTACCGCCTGAATCGGGCAATTCTGAGGCAGCTCTGTAAGCTGTGCAGTGATGTGATGCAGGCACCCACATGACAGAGCCATGCTCTGTCAGTGGAGACTAAAGTGACAGCTTGCATGTGCTTGCTTGCCACGGGTACCTTCCAGAGACCAACAGGGGACACCACAGGCATAACCCAGTAGGCCGCGTCACGCCACCTCACCCAATTCTTCAGCGCACTGCTGCTACATGCTGCAGAGTACATCCATTTCCCCAGCACACTGGTGGAGTGTACAGCAAACATACAGGAGTTCCACAGGGTAGCATGTATGCCTGGCATGCTAGGGGCAATAGATTGCACCCATTTGTGGCCATCCGCACACCACCTGGCCCCAAGGGGGCTGCATATATTAATCAGAAGGGCTATGCTAGCATCAACTGCCAGGTGGTGTGCGATGCCAGGGGGTGCATAATCAATGTCTGTGCCACGCACCCTGGGGGAGCACACAATGCCTTCATCTGGCACCAGTCGGCACTGTGCCACAGATTCAAGAGTGGGGACATCCCCAATGGCCACTTAGTAGGTGAGTATGCAAACCACACGGACAAACTTAGGGCTTGGGAGGGGCATGGTCAGAGGTGACATGGGTAGAGGCCTACATGGCCTGTGGCAGGGCGATGCTGATCACCAAACTAACCTCCACCCTCTACAGACAGGTGACAGTGGATACCACTCCGTCCCTGGCTGCTCACACCATACCGGTGGCCCGCGACCCCATTGCAGCAACGCTACAATGAGACACATGCCACCACACATAATGTCATCGAGCGGGTGTTTGGTATGCTGAAGGCACATTTCCATTGCCTGGACACCTCCAGCGGTGCCCTACAGTACAGCCCCTCAAAGGCCTGTGGGCTATTCCTGGCCTGTTGCATCCTGCACAACATGGCCAACGAATGTGGGATAGCTGTACAGGTCAAAGAGGGGGACAGTGATGGGGATGATGAGAACACCGGTGACAATGGTGGTAGGCAGCCCCCCCTTGGGCGACAGGACCCCCGACTGCTCCGGCTGGCACAGCTGCACCAGGACACCATCATGGAGGAGCACTTCAGACAACCCAGGTAAGCCATGGGGCCATGTGCAACCACCAGTGGCAAAGGCACAACCCACAAACATGCCTGGACACACACCAGGGGTTCATGCCGTCAAGGGAATTGGCCAGGCATGGAACCACACACACTGCCAGGGATGGGCAAGGTCGAACATGGCACGCGGTCAGACACACACACACACACACACACACACACACTCACCAGACATGCACAAAGGGTAGGAGGCACGCTGACCCAGAATGCCACCCCAGCCATACACATGTCCACAGACCACCACGCACACTGTCTGTCATTGTGCATGTGTCAGACGCTGGGCACCATTGCACAGTGGCATACAGCGCAATGCAAGCATCATCATGCACACGCAACTGTGGACAGCAGCCGGGAGGGTGTGCAGATGGACTGTGTATGTGTGTGTGAAGGGCAGGGTACCCACCCATGCATTGCCTGCTGAATGACACAATGTACACAGGGCAGCATCAGACAGTAGCCATGCTGGGAGACAGGTCAGTCACACGCCACAGTGCCACGGCCACCATGGATGCATGGGTGGCCCCACCGAGACCCACCAGCAGTGACAGGCTGACCACTGGCCTCATGGGGTGGCACCAACGGTCCCCAAGGGGTTCCACTGCATGAACACGACTGTGTTCACGCGGGGGTCTGCAACACACCGAACATGCTCTGCGCCAGGCGTGCCGGGATACCCACAAGCTGAACCCGGTGTCGACAAGGATGGTGTCGCACAACGCCGGGAACGGGGGGTGGACAGTGCACTGCGTGGTGTCTGCAATGCATGGGCACATAACTGTGTGCCCAATGTGGCCATGACAGCAGTGAATGCTTGTGTCTGCCTGTCAATGGCAGTGGTCACGTCTTCCTGCAACTGGTCCATCCCTGCCAGGAGCAGAGTGGTGTCTCTGCTGTGATGCTCCTCTGCCTGGCGCAGAGCCGCACTCAGTGCATCCACTGCTGTCACAAGCCTCATCTGCTGATTGACTGATGCTTGCAGTATGTGGGTGTTCTCATCCAAGAGGTCATCTGCCTGATCGGCATGCTGTCCCTCAGGGTGTTCACGGCCCTGATGCTCATCACCCCATGAGGGTGGGTGCTGCACACCAGGGTCAGGCCTGGGCATGCCCACAGGCGGTGCACTGATGCCGCCCCCAGACACTGTACCCCTGTACCCCCATGCCCATTGGCTGACTGCTGATGCTGCCCCTCTGGCTGCCGCTCCCCAGGGCTCAATGGTGCCGCCGCAGTGGCCACAACAGTCCCACTGTCCTGTACACACACCAGTGCTACCCCACCGGTGCTGACAAGCACAGGCTGGGACTGTGATAACACGCAGGCCTCCATGGCGGCACCACCCACAGCCATGGCTGCGATGTAACCTGCTGTGTGGCCATCCTGTGGCACACACGTGTCACTGCCCATGACGTTAGCGACATCATCGTCGGTGACGGATCCGGCACCAGCCCGAGTCTCAGCATGCTGGCATCTGTGGACACTGGCACGCTGGGACACGGGCAGGGCCTCCTCTGCACCTGCTCCACCAACATCAGTCTGGATGTCCAGGCGGGCCCACTGTCGCACTGAGCCACGTATTCCTGTGGAGGTGGATGAGCCCTCCTCCATCTCCATGTGACTGGCCTCAATGGAGAAACCCACCACCGCTGACCCATGCAGACGCTCAGGAGCTGTAAGGGAAAATGAAGTCGCGTTACTGCATGTGACCTACTCTGTCCCCCCCCCAATAGACAGACCATGACCTACCATGCAGTGACAGGCTACCACCCGTCTGGAATCCACCACCCGGAACACCCTCAATGGCGCAACGCTGCATGCTGCCAGCAACCCGCTCCTCCTGTGTGGTCAGGCGTAGCACCTCCGGCTGTCCCCCACCTGTCACAGACTGTGCTGCCCTGATGGCAGCCACCTTCTCCTTAATCTTCCACCTGTCTGTGCCCATCTTCTTCTTGCACTCCTGCATGGAGCACTGGTTGCTGCCATGCAGGTTTGCAGCACACACCACCTCCTCCCATGCAGCAGCATGGGCCTGTGGTGTTCCCTGGCATCCGCTGAGAAGCGACTCCTGGTCTAGGTAGGCCTCGAACAGGGCATCCGTCTTGGCCTTAGTGAAATTCGGCCTCCTCTTCCTCCCACTACTCTGTTCCTCTTCCTCCACAACATGCTCGGTCATGATTCAGCCTGTGAGAATGACAGGTGTTACCTGTGACTGTGCAGTCCCATACATGTCCCAAAATCCACAGTCCACACTCCCAAACAGCATGCAACTCACCGCAATAGACTGCAGTAACCGACTATGGCCAGTGCAGCCCAATGTCGCACTTTTAGAGGGCAACCCATGCAAATGAGGTGAGGCGCTTCTTTAAGTGGATGCAAATGCAATGACTGCACCATTGAATGGCTGATTAGCTGATTTGCATATGCCGGATGAATATCGCGCTGTTGTGCTTTGCGCCATTGTGTTGAACGTGCTGAACCAAGGGTGCAGTTCTGTGACATGCACAGTACACACCTAACTGTACATGCCCAGGTTGATGACGCAGGCGCCTGCCGCGCTGCTGATGTGCTGTGCATGGGAGCCAATGCAGGGCACGGCCACCATTGTGCCAGTGGCGCTACATCACTGTTCACCTATATGGCGCTGTGGCACTGGGGTGTCATTGGCATACTGGGGCAACAGCGCGGTAGGCCACTACAGGAGGTGGCACACAGGCACCCAATCGCACTACATGCATTGGATTCCAATCGTGCTGTGGCTGTCCGTGAGCCAGAGACCCTTGACCCTGTGCCTGACCTTTGCCCCCTAGGTGCCATGCATCAGGCATGGGTGCACCACTATCGCACTGTTCAGTGACAGCATGATAGGGAATGGCAGCGTTGTACTGCGCAGCATCTGCACATGGTAGGACCGCGCTGCAGAGCGCCATTTTGACTGAACTGAGCAGCAGAGATGGCACAGAGGCATGCTGTGCAGTGGAGCCAGGTGGAGCTGGCAAACCTTGTTGCCATTGTGGAGCCACATGTTGTGCCTTTATTTGGGGAGACACCCCTGGACAGGGTCAGGAGTCAGGTGTGGCAGGAGGTGGCTGACGCCCTGGAGGAGGCCACCAGTATGGGGCGGATGTCAGAGCAGTGCCGCCACTGATATGGGGACCTGAGGTTGCAGGGACCCGGACCTCCTTGCCCGCCTGCGGGCACGTGCCAGGAGGGGCACAGTGCCACAGCCAGGTAGGTGCAACATCCATACACTTTTATCGTCCATACGGGTATCACGGTTGCATGTGTCTGGCACATGGGGGGGGTTGTCCGGTGTTGGCCGTGGTGGTGGTGTTAGGATTGCACACACATGGGGGCAGGGGGAAATTGCTACAGGATTGTACTGATGTTCCTCTCTCCATGTTTTGCACCTTAGTGCCTGCAGAATGCCAGCAGGCCATAGACTGGAGGTGCTGCCTGGAGGAGCAGCAAGCCAGGAGGGGTGATGGTGGTCAGCGGCGCATGGACCACCCTGATGATGGTGAGTGCCTTACATCCATGATTACTATTGCATGCTGTATAATTGGGCGGGCAGCGGTGCATGGCCACCATCCATTGACACCACTGCCATGCACGCAACTTGTTACAGTCAGCACTGTCCAGTGGCACTGCATGTCTGGGAGTGCGTCAATGGTGGTCCATGCATGCACCGGGTACATGGCTGTGCCACTGCCTTCAAACCGCATAGCCAAGTAGCTGTACAGCCACGGTTGTGCTGTGCAGGACATGGGCGGTGGGTGTGTGCAGTGGTCCACATGGCTGTGGCTACCTGGGTAGGCAGGTCTTGTGGACACGGTCACTGTGGGTGGTCACACACCATTACAGGGGTGTGGCACATGGCTGTATGCCATGCACAATGGGTGGGCTGCAGGGGGCTGGACAGTCACACTTATTAACTCTGCTCCCTCATCCTAGGTGGACGGCGACTCCAAGCACTGGATCGAGGACAGCAGGAGCTGCTCCAGGTGGTGAGAGCAACCCTGGAGCTCCTGCAGAGAATGGCCCACCACGGGGTGAGGAGGAGGAGACGACATCAGCGCCACGTGTGGGAGGACGGGGCAGGCGATGATCACTCCATGCCCCTAATTACACCTTGCCCCCGGACCCACCCTCACCCTTCTTCCTCTCCCATACGTTCACCCCTGCCCCTTACCTGCCCCCACCTGGTATTTGGCCCTTCCCCCCCATTGTATATAGTTATATATAGTTTTTGTATTTCTGGTTTTAAATACATTTGTTTTGTTATGACAACTGCGGTGGTCTCTGCTTTGCAGCGGGCTACAGATGCTCAGCTGCAGTGGTGTGCATGGCGTCAGGGGTGGTGCAAGCATGGGCATATGTGTGTGTGTGTGTGCAGAGGTGAACCACCTATGGTGTGGGCAGGGGGATCAGTCACTGTCTGTGGTCTGTGTGTTGTACTCTGTGCACTGGATGCCTGTGTGCAGTGGTCCATGGGGCCTGCACTGTGTTCATGGCACCCCTGTCAGACCATCCATGGCCTGTGCAACTGACACTCTTGCATGTCTGTGATATGCACGGTCTGCTGGTGTGTCAGTGGTGGCTGTTGTGGCCAGTGCTGGGACGGGATGTGTCCTTGGGAGGGTGTGCAGGGTGCTGTACCGCTGGAGGTGGGGTCCGGGACATGCCCTGTCGCATGTGGGGTACCTCGTGTGCTGACGCATGGTCGGTCTCTCAGCTGTACCTCAGGGGGGACGTGCAGGGCGGTACTGTGTATGCATCTGTTGCATCACTGTCTGCTTTCACCCACTGCAGGGTGTCCATGGTGGGGCTACCTTGCATGGCTCCATGGTGCACAGGGTTGCATTGTCACAGTGGGGGTGTTGGCATGCATGGGGTGTTCTGCACTGTTGGGTGCTACTCCTGGGCAGGGTGTATGGGGATCATGGTGCAGGGCGTGCTCTGCATTTGTGGGATGGTGTGGTACAGGGAGGTCGGCCATCCTTGTGTGCCAGTCACAGCTTGCCAGGGGGTGTGATGGGGCACCATGGCCCGGCTGAAGGGTTGGTTGCTGGTCTCCATGGGCCAGTGGTTATTCTAGCCCTCCCCCAGTTGTGCAGTGCATGGGGTGTGGGGGGACGATGTCTGTTCTGCTATGTGTTCCTCTGCCCATCTGTGGCATGGGTGGTGGGCCCCTGCATCCCTGGTTGTGCTGTTGCATTGCTGCCCTGCTGCTGGTGGGCATCCCTGGTTGTGCTATGGCGCATCTGGACTGCTCAGCTTCACCTCCCTAGTTGTGCTATGGCACAGGTGGTGTGATATTCATTTGTCAGCCGTAGGCACATCTTGGCCTGCACAGTTTTTGAATATCGCGCTTCTTGCGTATGGGCGCAGTGGACATGTGCTTGCTCCTGCTGTTGCGCACTTTTTGGGCGCAGTTTGAATATCTGGGCCTCAGAGTTTAGTGGAACAAAAACATTTTACCACCTAATAAAACTGGAAGATGGTTGATATCTTTCATAATGAAAAAATGGTAGGATCAAATTTTTTGCCCAGTTTTGTTGCACTGTTGCTTTAAGCCAGCCTGAAAATGCTGCAGTAACACTGGCACTCATTATGCCAGCGACCCAGGTTCAGGAATTAGCTCAGGCCACTCATGCGCTGGCCAGAGGAAAGAGGATTGAGTGTCCCAGAGGCAGCCCTCCTACATTGGGGGTGAGGGGACTGCTGCATCCTACTGCTTGACTGCCACCTGGCAGAGACTTGGTGGTAGTGCAGAAAGTGCACCCTACAGGGGAAAACACTACACATCTCTGCACGCTGGCACTCTTGGTAGAAAAAGGAGGAAAAGTCCCCGGTCCATCCAGGGATCAAAGTTGGCACTGCCCACAGGCCCATGCATGACTGATAATGGCAGACTACTCATCACCTTTATGATCCTTGGTAAGTGGTTGATAGCCAGTAACTCTATGAGAAGGTTGGGGACAGGGTGGGGGGTATCATTGGAAGAGTGGCAGACCAGGGACCACAGGTGCAATGACAAAGGCAGGGCCTGCATCATCACCACCTAGCCAGGCCTACCTGATGTAAGCCAGATAAACCGAGGGATTAGATATATGATCTGCTATTACAGCAGTCTTATCCCTCATCAATCTGGCATCGTATAGCACTGCCTGAAGAGGGTGACTAGAGGTAGCAGGCCTTTCAGCTACATGCCCAGTCAGTGTAGTGGAAGCCCTGGGTATGGGAATTAAGCATGTCTGGATCTCTCTGTCTCCCAGTTTGTCCCAGGGCATCTCTTGTTCCTCTCCATCCTAATACCACTTTAGCTGTCAGCTCTCCTCAAACCCAACAGATGACACCTGCACCTCCTTGTGATCCCCAGCTCCCTGCACCATTAGTACACAGGAACCAGTAGGGGAGGGTCTCGAAAGGGACTCAGACCGTGAAGAAAGTACAGAGAGAGTATCTGAGCCTAGGGGACCATTACCTGATATACAGTATATTCCAGATACAAATAAAACCTTGAAAATCCAAATAACTATCCAATACTAAAAACCCTCCCCCCACACCCCTCAGTTCCCCTCCCAATAAATGGGACTGTTGGACCTGCCATCTTGAATGTTTGCTGATGTCAGTTGTTTCCAGGTGTGTGAGCTGATTCACCTGATGATTGCCACTGTAAAAGGCAGCCAAATTCCCAGTCACTGCCTTCCTATTGTGTTCCTACTGCCCATTCTATGTAGGCGCTGAAGTTGGGCATCTCACTCCCACTGTACATCCACTTCAGTGTCACTCTGTATATGTGTGTTGGGGAAGAAGCTGCTCACCAGCCATCATTGATAAGCACAGCATGTATGCCACATCATGCCGCCACCATTTTAAAAC
Organism: Neoceratodus forsteri; assembly: GCA_016271365.2. Taxonomy (NCBI): domain Eukaryota; kingdom Metazoa; phylum Chordata; order Ceratodontiformes; family Ceratodontidae; genus Neoceratodus; species Neoceratodus forsteri. The sequence goes on along the minus strand of JADMNL010000026.1, from coordinate 175,392,241 downwards.
TCAGGGACAGAGTCTACAGCAAAATGTGGTGACTGTTATAGTCTGAATCCTTTTTCCCATATCACATACACAAAACAATGCTTCTGGTGCTTCACCTTAGTTATTTAGTGTATTTAAAATCTGATGACTGGGATAACACACTGAGCCAGGGCTCATTTCCAGGTGCAACCCGGGGAAGGGACTACAGCAGAGAGTGAAAACAATAGGTGAATGAGCATGTGCAGCAAAATCACAGTACAAGTAATGAATTTCAGAGAAAGACACAAACAGTGTAAAAAGTGCATCATGAACATTGGTTACAGGGTAGCCAGGCTAACAGGTAAGAGAGAGCGTGCTGCCAGTGTAGGGTAGGACATTTTTACAGAACCAATGGAACATAAAATTCAGATCACAGAGTACATGAGCCTAGGGGTGTGCTGCCCGATACACATCCCTGATACTCTTATGGTATTTACATCTGTAGGAAGTCAATTATATAAGCGAGTCCTTGATCACATTAGTTGATTGGTCTTAGTGGAGATCTATGGACCCACTTATGCCAGTAGTGGCTATTAGCATCATAGAACTACTTTCACTATTATTAGTTCTATGATTAGTTTTGTGCTTAGCTATGGATCAGAATAAAACTAGTGTAGTATAGCACAGAGGTACTCAACACTAGTTATGCTACTTAGGGTTTGTTGGCATGAATCTAAGGTGTTTATTTAATCAGTTTGTTTCAGCTGGGGGGCTTTGCCCCCTGTGTTTCTTGGATTTAATATGGGGTGTGTGGGGGCAAAGCCACCCATATCCAATAAATTGATAAAAAAAACTACACAACCATGCCAACTAACCCTAGGTAGTGCTACCGGCGTACAGTAAAGTGCGGCTCCATAGAGCTCCACTAATGCCAGTTTATTTCCTTGCTTTTGAGAGTGACCTGCCATGGGTTCAGCATTCCAGGCTAATTCAGGCCAGGATTTTTGGTAGCTCAGCCCTCGCTGCTTCAGCCAAGGCACATTCTAGTGGTCCTTTGATCATCTGTGCAATTAGGGAAGCTGGATGGAGCATTCTGAATTTCATGTTAGCTTGATGTAAGATGTGCTTAATGTCCTTATAAGCCATCAGCTTACTGTGCACAGCAGTGGTCATGACTCTGAATATGTAGAACTTAAGACCATTCCATGACAGATGTTGTTTCTCTCTTGCCTCAGCTTGAATGTGCACCTCGTACTAGAAGTTAAGGCAATTTAGAATGGTAGCCCAGGATTTGCTGTTTGGAGGTCCGTCCGTCCGTCCTTCCTTCCTTCCTTCCTTCCTTCCTTCCTTCCTTCCTTCCTTCCTTCCTTCCTTCCTTCCTTCCTCTTTCCCTTTCCCTTCCTTTCCTTTTAATACCTTTGAGCCAGGGGCTCGTTTACAAAGGTTCCAAGTCAGCGAAAGACAGTACAATACAATAGAATACAATACAATACATAGGTAACGCAACAAGTAGATGGATAACCAGCGAATAAGTTAAGATTGCAGCAATACATCTGTTGACAAGTAGTGTGGTTCGCCTTCTGTATAAGTGCCAGGTATTAAAGGTAAGAGGAGGCCTCAGGGTGCTGTGGAAAGAGGGGCAGGAGCAGCCAGAAAAGGCTTTGTCATGCTATAGTCAAATGGGACAGGGCAGAAAAGTGGGGTGGGAGGGACAGGAAGTGGGTAAGGATGGGGAGGGGTGGGGTAAGATGGGGGAGAGGTAGGACAGGTATAGGAGGGGTGCTACTGGTGGGCGGGGGTTGGCCAAAGGTAGCTGAGGGCATGTTATTAGCATTCTATACATTAGCTTGAGTTATGTATAGCAGGAACAGGCATTTTCAAGTGCAAGGTGTGAGCAGAGCCCAGAATTGAATTGACTGAGTTTTCCACAGTCAGAGAGTGCAAGGGGCAGATCATTGAACAGTTTGGGTCCTCGATATAAGATGGATCACTGAGCCAGTGTTGTGTGCTTGAAAGGCACTAGGACCCCACCTTTAGCCATGTTTCTAGTGTTGAAACTGGAATGCCCATATTTGAACAGGGAGGAGGTTGAGTCAGGGGTTTGACCAAGTAATGATTTTTTTACCAGCAGGCAGGTCTGGTACTGGGCCCTTAATTTTAGAGGGAGCCATTCGGTATCATTGTATAGGGTGCAGGTATGGGTGAGATGGTCAGCCCCTAGGACCAGGTGGCATGCCTTGCTGAGTGTTGTCTTGACCCTCTTTAAAGAGGACAGGAAATCATTTCTAGCTGGCACCTATTTATAAACTTCTTATTCTCAGAAATGATATGTATTCCCTAAACTATCCATATTTCAGTGTACCTGAATAAAAAGTGATATGAAAAACTGTATTTTACATTGTTTTGTGTTTATGGACAGCATTCTGTTACGGTTCTTGTCATGGAACCAATAATTTGGGGTTTTAGCTATGTCACAGTTTGTGCACTGAACTCTAAACAGGGTTCTAATAGGCCAACAGCTCATAATAAGTGTTCTGTACACAAACCATGACATAGTAAACACTCCAAGTTACTGGTTCCATGATGAGAACTGTAATAGAATACTATCCATAAAAAACAAAACAATGTAAAATACAGTTTTCCACATCACTTTTTATTCACATATAGTTAAATATGGCTAATTTAGGGAATGCATATCATTTCTGAGATTAAGAACCTTATAAACTGCTGCCATTTAGAAATGATTTCCTGTCCTCTTTAAGGTAGTGTACGAGCCAGTGCCATAAATGACGAGGCCATAATCCACAGTGGATAATACTGAGCAGCATGTAACTAGCTTTAAGGCATCTGGGGTCATGGACTGTCTGTGGCGATACAGGACACCCAGTTTTGTGTTAGCAGATTTGACCACGTAATTGAAGTGCTTAGAGAAGGTGATGGTGTCATTTACTGTAGGTGTACACCTAGATATTGGAAGGTGGATACTTGTTCCAGAGTGTCCCCCTTGGAGCTATGAATCAAGAGTGAGCTGAACCTTTCTTTTGCTCTGAGGGACAGAGAAGAGCATGCTCGTCGTTTTTTTATAATTGAGTAACAGTTTATTCTTAGCGAACTATTGTTTCTGCCCATGGAAGTTATCATGCACCTTAGTGATGATTCCGGCCTGCTGTTTGACAGACACAGAGATGACTGCATCATCAGCATATAGTACTGTGTGTGCTGGGCAGACAGAGGGCAAGGTGTTGATGAATAAGTTAAAGAGGAGTGGCCTAAGGATAGACCCTTGGGGGACTCCAAGGTTCACTTCCCTATGTTCTGAGATCTGTCCGTTAATTCTCACACATTGTGTTCTGTGTGAGAGCTAACTGTGGAACCAGGCCACAGTGTCTGTGGACAGGCCAGTAGATGAAAGGCAGTTTAGTAGCAGGTGGTGATTAATGGTATCAAATGCCTTTGTGAGGTCTATAAAGACAGACCCCACTGTGAGACCATTGTCAAAGACATTATAAATCTGAGAGGTGTGATCTATTAATGCAGTGTGGGCTGAGGGTTTTTTTCTGGAATCCATGCTGCTGGTTACAGAGAAGGTTATTTTTTTCCGGGTATTCAGTAAGTTGATCTGCAACCACTCACTCCAGGGCTTTGGAAGTGGGCGGGAGGGTAGAATGGAGATAGGTCTAAAACCCCCAAGGGTTAAATACACCTTGCTACAGCTTCCTAGATTGCAGGGAGGACTAAATTTACCTAATTTGAAAGAATATTCTAGAGCAACTCAAACCCTTGCAGCCCTATTACTCATTAATCCCTCTTAGAGGGCACACTGGAAAACAATAGAAATAACCTTAAATGGACTGGAATCCCTACCAATGTATCTATTGGGAGACCACAACAGGTGTTATCCTTTGAATAGGTTTCTGAAAATGAGGGCAGAATTTGTAAAAAACTGGCTTTATATCATTCGATATAGATTAACCTCTCAAGAGACATACTATTTAAATGCCCTAACTTGTAATAAAGACTTCTGTCCCTCCTCATTAGAGACGGATCTATCAAGATGGGAAAACTATTCCATCAGATATGTATTCCAACTGATAAGCCCTGTGGGAATTCATCCATTCACATATTTACAATCCTCATACAGATTACCCCAGAGAGAACTCTCAACCTATAAGGCACTACATGCTGTTTTAGTTAAGATGACTGACTTCTTGACTAAGAGAGCAAAAGCCCCCTCTAAGAGGATACAGTTGATTGTCCAGGCCATAGAAGGCAGACCTCAGGACACATTATTAGTAATACTGTATAGAAGGTAATATTAACGTTCCTTTTATTTTAGCGATATTAGCTGAAACGGAAATACCGCTAATATATTCGGATCACTAATATTATCTACTATATATGTAGTTACTGTACATTCTACTATGCAGCTGTTCATAATCCCACCGCTTGTTTAACATTCACCACCTACTCATATGAGTGAATGACTGAAATGCTGTAGGATAAGGGAGGCAAACACCACAAAAAAAAAAAACTTAGTGCAAGAGAACACAGACATACTGATAGAGGAGGTAGATGCGCAGGTGTCCCGAGTAAATGCGATCAGGCCAGTTAAGTGCTCTGTAAGGGAACTCCTGCCTCTTGAGATCACCAACTTAACAGTTGTTAGCATTGGGTTACACATTGCAGTGCACTTTGAATTGGCTGCATAACTGCACAGTCTTATTATTTCACTTAGCGGCGCTATTCCAATTGCAGTTTTTCTGTCATTTAGTCCTCGTTGGCCAATATCAAATCATTACTGCTGCTATGACTAGCGGTACTTTCTTGGCGTCTGAAAGAGAAATGATATGATATACGGCAGAGGCCTAAGGAGAAAATGGCACACAATGGGTGATGTATCATGGCAACAGGAGGTAAACCAAGGGAGGTGATACCACTAAGCAGCCAAGAAGAGTGTGTGGCATCACATCTGAGCAGCTGCACCATTGAGGGGGTCACTAACCTGGACTTCTACAGATTTCAGAGTTCAGCAAGTACTGTAATTGCGGGTGAACCATCCGCTAATTTAAACGGGCGCTAATATGTACCGCATATCAGACGCGCTAAATTAAACGGGCGCCAATATAACCTGCTATACAGTATTTATATGGCAATGTGTCCTATGTCCGCACAGGAACATGACCAAGTGAGAGCCAGATGGACAAGAGAACTTAAAATAGAACTAGTCCCAGACAGATGGTTACAATCTACCTACTTTTATTCTAAACATTCATCATCATTTTATTGCAGGGGGTTTGCATGGAAGACCAGGGTTAGATTCTTTAGAACCCCAGGCATTCAGCTAAAACTGGGAGCACCAAATGGTAGTCTCTGCTGGAGAGGTTGTGGTTATTCTCCTGCAGGCCAAGAACATATATTTTGGGCCTGTCCACTCCTATCAAACTTTTGGAGAGATATTATAGGGGAACTTAACAATATTTTTGATATACCTGATCTATTCACTCCAGGATTTATCCTGACAGCAACACCTCCACAAGACATACAGATTAGTTGTCTTAAATATAAACTGGTCACACTTTTAATTCTAATAGCTAAAAAAGTTATTACCAAATTATGGCTCACTAAAATGATTCCTGATAAGGTCTCTTGGAGAAACCTTACTTATGAAGTATATAACCTGGAACATCTTTCATATAAGATAAATAACAGGATTAGCACTTTTAATACTAGATGGGGACTATGAGTTGCATACCAGTTAGAGACTTATTCAGACTTTGTACCATGAAACCAAAAAGGGATTATCTTACATATTTCATGCTAATCACAGTTGGGATAGTATATTATTCTGGGGTGTCTGGTGCTAAGGGGAGGAGATCCAGTTCGGGAGAGATGTTGATCTGGAAAAGATGGAAGGGGGAAGCAAGGGAATCTTATTATTTATTTAAGACTATAGTGTATGAGATCCTAGTTTGGTCAAAGAACTAAATAATGAAAGAAAAGAAAATGTTACTACAGAGATATGTTAAACAATCTAATGTGCATAAATCAAATGCCTGCAAATTAACTGCCCATATGAGCTGTATTATGGAACCTCAACAATTAATATGTTGCATAAAATGTGATCATGTATGTGATATTCTACCTCAAAATAAAATAAAAAGCTATATTTAAAAAAAAATGGAGATAGGTATGTAATAAGAGATGTTTGTTCTAGCCCCTGATTTAAAAACTGGGGTGACAAGTGTCACCTTCCACTTGTCTGGGAACACACCAGTTCTAAGTGAGACATTAAAGATTTTTGAAAGAGGGTCAGCAAATTTGTTGAGGGTGAGGGCTATCATCTTCATGTCTACTTGGTTGTTCCCTATCCTAGTCTTTCCTAGAACCCGCTTGACGTACCTGACAGTCTCCAATTGGGTGACCTGCCTGAAATAGAAAGGAGGGACTCCATTGCTAAAGGGAACTTGTTTATTTGCTTTGGAGAGATCGCCTGGTGATGCTTGGATGAGATAGTCACCAGGGAGCACAGAGCTTAGGTCGGTGAATGCTTGGTTGAATACATCTGCAATATCCCTCGGCTCCTGGAGGGTGTCAGATCCTATTATAATAAGGTCAGGTGGTGCTGTGGATGTCTTTCCAGTGAGGGATTTCACAGAGTTCCAAAATTCCTTCCCACAGACCCAATTTCTGGTCAAGTGGTCTTTGTAGTACGATGCCTTGGCAAGCCAAATAAGCTTTGTGCACTTATTTCATGCAGCCTTATAGGCAGTTAGGTTACCTAGAACCCCTGTTGCCTTGGCCTTGTGCCATAAGTTGTCCCTCAGGCACATGAGTTCTATAAGGGAGCCTGTGAGCAATGGGTTAGCTGATCCTCTAACCTTAGTAGTCTTAAAGGGTGCAAAGATATTGCAGGCCCTTGTGAAATACTGTAGGAAGTATTCAAGGGCCTGGTTGCTGTCCACAGTGGTTTCTACTGGTGATCAGTCAGTGAGCCTCAGATGTCGTTTGAAGGCATCCAGCTGCCTTGCTCTGAGCGTCTGATTTCTCTGGAACACTGGAGGACACTTTGTAAACTTGTTTGTCCAGGTGTACAAGACCTGGGAGTGATCACTGAGAGAGTCAGGTAGGATTGACACCTCTGTGTGTTTTGGGCATGTGGCAAAGAGCCAATCTGTGAGTGCACTTGTGCCCATTTTATTGTTATATCTAGTTGCTTGTGTTACCATCTGTGTCAGGTATAGGACAGATATCTGGTCCCTGGCCACAGAGACATCCTGGGATTGCCAGTTTGTATTGAAGTTCCCTAGGATGACTTGCTCCCACTTATGTTTGTGCTGTTCCTGGTTACTTATGAACTGTTCAAGTCCGGTGGTGTGTTTGCCTGGGGGTATGTAGACTGTAGAGAATAACAGGACTTTATTTTGTCATCCTATAGTGAGTTTAATGGTTAATATCTGGGCTTCCTTTGCATGCAGGCTGCTTGGTATTAAATGTCCTCTGATATTGCTCCTGAGGTATACCAAACAACCGCCCCCGTTTGGATAGTCGGTCTTGGAGGAAAGTGATATAACCATCCAGACCAACTGTTGCATCACTAGCCTTGGGTAAGAGCCAAGTCTCAGTTAGCACAATGATACACTTTACCCAGGCCTGGAATTGAGGCAGCTTAGGCAGGAGGTTGCCTATGTTTAGTGAGATGATTTTAAGTTGGCCCAATTTCATTTTTGTGTTTACAAGCTGGGGTCCTGGAATGGGGGTTCACATTTCCTGTTATTAGTAGCATTTTCAAGATCATCTTGCATAGGAAATGGGACCAAGTTATCCAGTTAGAGCCTATGGTCTTAGTTACAGGTTGCTTAGGGTCAGTGGTAGGGGGTGGAAGGGAGCAACTGTAGAAGAGGGCACCTATTGGAAGATAGTGTGGTGTCAGCATTTTATAGGTTTGTGGCCATTGTGTGGATGCAAGAAACTGGTGGGGTATTGTAAAAGTCCCACTTGAAGTGCAGTTCTGATGCAGGTGGGCTCCTAGGAGCGTTGAAAGGAGCAAGAGCGAGGTTTTATTCTCTTTGCACCTGACAGCTCCAAAGTAGGTGGCAAGAAAATACAGTGAAAGCAGCATTTTTATGGGGGTCTGTATCCTGATGATTTAGGGATGAAGGAAGGACTACCCTGGGATTCGTGGGCTGATACAGTACCCCACAGTCTTGTTGGTTGGCAGTATATCCCAGCCAGGTGAGCCCTGATTAAAGGGGTCCAAGAGAAATACGTCCATAGTTGAGAAAGATAGTATTGGTAGCTTGTAAAGATCTCTCTTGGCTTTTTGAGGAGATAACAGCCAATGAACTTACTAGGGAGGGATTAGGGAGGGGCTTAAGTGTATTTAATTAATGCCAGGGGCAGGGATGGACATGCAGGAGAAAGTTTCACTAGAAAATTTAAAATCTGGCAATGGAGCACCACTGCACAGTAATACAGAATGGAAAAAAAGGCAGCCCAACAGCGGAGCAGCAGAGAGCAGCAGCTGCACAGTGGTTAGCCAGGTCCTAGCTTCAGTGGCCAATCAGCAGTGAGCCAGGGTCCCCTGGAGTGGTAGTTGGCTTTCCGAGGTCTGGGTGGGTGGGCTGTGGGTTTCAGTGATGGGCAAGGCCAGCGGCTCTTGCAGGGCTGGCCTCAAGCAGTAGGGTGCCTGAGTCAAGAGCGAGGCATGGAAAGGGAAAGAAAAGGATTAAGTCTGGGATTTAAGTGCCCAAAAACTGCTGTGAAAGAGCTGAATCGGGAGGTGCTAGACAAAGAATTAGGCTAGATTGGGGGGGTGGGCAGGAGATGAAAGAAAAGAAAAGATTAAATTGGTGGCTAATTGTGCAATTGTGGTGGGGGCAAAGAGAGAGAGAGAGAGAGAGAGAGAGAGGCAGGAGCAGGGGCAACAAGGGAAATTGGCGCCAGGTGAGACAAAAGGATGTTTGGAAATGGCAGTTAGCAAAGGTAGGAGGGTAAGCAAAAGTGCAGGGGAGTAGCCGAGGTACCCTTGTTGCAGGAGAGTGGCTATGAGAGAAGCAAAGTAAGAGGGACAGGCAGAGTAGGAAGCAGGGTTTGGGACTTCAGGTCATAGGCAAAAACAGTACAGGGATACACAAAGAAATAAGCTGTCTTTTTACAATGAAACTCTATCTAGCAGCGCTAAGCAACAGCAGACTAAACAGGTTCAAATAGGCTCCAATTCAATACAAATGTCACTAGAAAATTTAAAATCGCGGACCGGAGCACCACTAAACAGTAAAACAGAATGGAAAAAACAGTAGACCAATAGCAGAGCAGCAGACAGCACCAGCTGCCCAATGGTTAGCCGAGTCCTAGATTCGGTGGCCAATCAGCAGTGAGCCAGGCTTCCCAGGAGTGGTAGCTGGCTTACCAAAGTCTAGGCATGTGTGATGCGGGCTTCGGTGATGGGCGAGGCCGGCAGCTCTTTCAGGGACAGCCGCAAGCAGTAGGGCACCCGAGTCAAGGGTGAGGTGCTGAAAGCATTGAGCCTGCTCGATGATGTTACATAGTTGCATAAATAGTTACATAGTAGATGTTGGCAGAAAAATACCTCCCCTTGGTCCATCTAGTCTGCATTTGTCCAGTTAGTTCCTACTTCCTTACTATAGATCCAGTTAGATCTGCGATCTACTTCCCCTGTACTTGACTCCACAAGTTCCCTGTGCCTATCCCAGTCATGTTTGAATGCCTCAATGGTGTTTACACCCACCACTTCCTATGGTGGTTTGTTCCAGAGTTCCACCACTCTTTCCATGAAGAAATACTTCCTCACATTATGTATCTCTGGTATTGCAGTGCAGTCCTGCCACTTCTGTTACCAGGATCTGAACAAATGCCAACCTCCCAAACTCTCAGACATTTCTTGTATGCTGACAACTATCAAATTATTATGTTGGCTTTGACGTTCATGATCTTCAATCCGATCTTTAAGTTTACTAATTTTCAGCTGGCCGAGGTGAGGTGCCCTGTGCCTTATCTCTTCCCATGCCAGTGACCCGGGTTCAGGAACAGACCCGGGTCACTGGGGATTGGTCAGGGAGGGAGGGAGAGAATTGAGTGTCTGAGAGACTGCTCTCCTCTCCCAGGGTTGGAGGGCATATTATCTGGTCAAGACTGCCCACAGGTGGAGGTCTGGGTGTAGAGCAGATCAGGGAAGCAATGTACTGGAGCAACTATGGAGAATATTGGATGGGTGCGCCTCCATGCATACACAGATCTGACTCACCACAGTAGGGCTGGGACCAAAAAAGTGGAAAAAGGTACATTGCAGGCTTCATGAAGCCCGGTGCAGCCATCTTCACACCTGCTCTGCCACTTGGTGCGAGTCTCAGTCTGCCTTGGATCTGTGTATACTGGGGGGGTGGCCTCCCCCCGGCCCCGCCACAAGAGGGGAACTCAGGGGGGAGACTCTGCCTGGGCATGCAGCCAAGGGAGGCAGAGAACCAGCCTGGGGGGACTGGGGACCAGGCTGATGCAGTCGCTCCCCGGAGAAAGGTGCTAGAAAAATCAATACAAAAAAAAAGTTTACTTTTTTCTTTAGATCTTGAATTTCTGTTCCTTTCCTATGATGGGCATCCTCCAGTGAACTCACTCTTGCCTCAGTGCCCCCCAATCTTTGATTAAAATGTTCTAAGGCAGGCTGAAACAGTTTGGAGTCTACAGCAACTTTAAGCAGTCACTTTTCAGCAGCCAGCTCTCTGAAGAATTTATCCAGCTAGTTGCTCTCCCAATTACGCTCCAGCAGAAAGTTAGGTGGGGCCGCTTGGGAGGTTGAGGTCTCGGCAGAACAGGGAGAACCGTTTTCATCTCTACTAAATTGCCTTCTGCTTCCAAAATGATTTCAGGATTTTTCAGGGTGTCACTGATACTGTTACACCACTGAAGAGTGATAAAGTTAAACACAAAAACAAGAGTTAGACAGTTTAAAAGGCCACGTTTATTACAGGTTTTCAGCGGAGCCATTTTTGAGCTGATAGTTTCAGTGGACTGCATCACATGACTCCCTTCGTATTAGTTTTTCAGTATTATGTAATATATTTCTGGAAAAAAACAATTATCCATTTTTTTTTCTTTTCATTGTATTTCATTTTTGAACTGAGATATGGGGTTTTGAAGTTTATGAAAGTAACTTCTTTGGTCATGCTCACTTTTTTTTTAAATTAAGTTCGCTGTATTGAGTTTCAAGATGAATACACAACAACAGATTACATTCAATGACCAGACACAATCATTCACAACAACATCCCCCACCCCCAACCCCCCGGCATCAGAATGGTAACACCCTTGAGAAGTGTGCTTTACCAATTTAAACAGTATTGCTTGGATTGATTTGCAATGAGTAGAGGGTATGCAGCTTGCCCCCATTTTTATTGAACCTCGTGAGGTGATTATGCAGGGCTGAGAAGTAGCTCTTGTCACCATTCAACAAAAGAATTATTCTCTGCACCTTGCCAATGGCGCAGCACTAATTTCTTAACTGATAAGGCAGTTATAGCCATATAGTATCTGTGCTCATGGACAGCCACCGCTGTATAATCACTCACCAGGCAAATCTCTGGTGTGAAGAGCCCATCGATACCGAGCAGTGGCTCAGCCCTTTGTCTGATGAGTGACCACAAAGAAACTTTTTGGGGACATTCCCAGAAAATATATAAGAGGGAACCTTCTGCCTGTTGGCACCTCACACATTGGGGAGATGGAGCTCTGCCCATTTTGAAAAGTTTGACTGGAGTAAGGTACATATTATTAAGGAGATGAAACTGCATAATCATCAGTCGATCTTGTGTGACATAGGTATATCAGTTTTTCCATACCTTTTCTTAGTCAAACTCCGACTGTGGAAATTGTGAGGCCCAGTACCCTGAGATACCATCTACAGAAGAGAATGCTCTATCAAAGAAGCTACCATATATTTTAGACACAACATGGGGCAATATGGCTAGTTAGGTCATGCTCACTTTTAATAAATTAAACATTTTAGTGTGGTGCTATGCTTTTAACCATCTGGAAGTAGAGAATAATGTATAGGCAATAGGGCTGTGCAAAACAAATTCTATTTGGGACAAATACACACAAATATGGCACTTTTTACACATACCAATATCACTCTTAAATATTCGTATTTGTGTTCGACCACATAAAGCAGCATTAGTCCTTTGTTCAGGCTGATGTGAAACAGCTATGAGTGCTACTGCTCATTGCATAAATGCATATTTTCTTGACAGGTCTTCACATTTTATTGATACCTCTCAAACCTTTGGTCTTGTGTCATCATTAACAGAAACAAGTATGACATGTAAAATACAGTATTTTGCAAACACTGATATGCTGGCCAAGATCTCTTGGCTTGAACAGAGTAATGATTTGAGTCATTAATTATAACATTTGATAAGAAAATTCATATTTTTTCATATAGGCTTTTTCTCCTGGCTGTCCAAGTCTCGTTAAGAAATATATCCAGTTCTAGGCTTGCATGTCTGGTCTAACCTCGGTAGCCGTCACCATGCAGTTTCTCCCCATGGCTTTACCCGATGTGGCAGGGAAGCTAGAGAGAGAGCTATCCCAGCCCCCTGCTTTCTGCATGCCTGGTCTCCCCTTGGTACCTGGTGTCAGGTAGCTTACCCCATGGCTTTACCCTCATGGCAGAGTTGCCAAGGGGAGATCCATTCTAGCCCCCTGATGTCTGCATGCCTGGTTTCCCTTCAGTACCTAGAGCCAGGCAGCTTAACCCCACAGCTTCCTCCCCCCCATAGCAGGGTGCCAGAGGGAGGGCCATCCTAACCCCTGCTGTCTGCATGCCTGGTCTCCCCTTGGTACTAGATGCCAGGCAGCTTACCCCCTGGCTTTACCCCCATGGCAAGGGTGCCAGAGGCAGGGCCATCCTAGCCCCCCACCTGCATGGTGGTCTCCCCTTGGTAGCCAGTGCCAGGTTGCTAACCCCATCGATTTACCCCTCTGCGACAGGGGCACCAAAGAGGGGGTTATCCTACCCCCAAGGCAGTCCACTTGTGTGGAACAAGATACAGTACTGGCTGGCACTAAGACCCAGATGAACATAGAGTGCCAAGGCCAGCGTATACTGTAGATGTCTGTAGGTTTTCTTCCCCACTTTTGTCCCTCCTACCTCCCCTGACATGAGTGTAGCCTATGTCAGCCTTACTCCTATGCTGAATATCCCCTCCAGTAGGAGGAAGCTCCCTGACCCAGTCACAGGGGTCACTGTGGCTCCTGAACTCACCATCAACCCTCCCCTGCTGAGGCATGCTACCACATGGCAGCTACCTTCGTCTGGCCTGCCCCCCCAACACAGCAACCTGAGATCACTTTCAAACATAGGTCACCCGTACAGCAGCACAATGCGGTGCTGCTGCTGGGTCAGCAGGGAGCCAAAAAGTTGTTATAAGCATGCAACAAGACACAATGAGATGTGGGTTATAGCATAATAAGAACACATCCCAGGTGTGTTATGAGGCATGAGGTGCTTGCACCTGAGTACCTTTAGCAGCTGGGAAGTGCTCTTATCAGGCCATAACACATACCTCGGTGTGTCTTAATGCGCTTATGAACTGGGCTCTCCAAGTAATTTTTTTTTTAGAAAGAACAAAAAAAAAGAAAAAGAGAGATTTTCACAGTTGAAATAGTAAACAATTGTCCCCCTATTAAACAAGTTAGACAAGTGTTTCATCAGCAGTAGAGGGCTCCCTATATATCTGTCCATCAGTGCTGGCTTTTAGGTTCCATATGTATCTTTCCATCACTGCTGCTTTTACTACCTTTACACTGCCCTCCCACACTCATTTTGTTTTGTTTTGTATTTGGCAGCTGTTTGCCTGACATGGATCTTCTAGTTTCACTGACAGCAAGCGTGTGCATGACTGGTGCTTTTTGATTTCAATATGTCCTTCCATGATCACTGCTGCTTTTAGTACCTTTCCACTCCTCTCCCACACTCATTTTGTATTGTTGATTGTTTGGTACTCATAGATTCACTGACAGTTCAGTTTGCTGCCAGCCACAGAGGTGTGAGGTGGGCTGTGCTAGTTGTCTGCTCTGAATATTAATGTTCATGCTGGCACCTTCGGGGTCAGAGAGGGGGGGATAGGTGGTTACTAACATGTATACTGACATCATCATTGATCAGGGAGGGGGAATGGACTATCATTAATATTTATGGCACTGTCGGGGATCAGGAAGGGGGAATGGACTATCATTAATATTTATGGCACTGTCAGGGAACAGGGAGAGGGAATGGACTATCAATAATATTTATGGCACTATCGTTGATCAGGGAGGGGGAATGGACTATTATTAATATTTATGGCACTATCAGGGATCAGGGATCAGGGAGGGGGAATGGACTATTATTAATATTTATGGCACTATCAGGGATCAGGGATCAGGAAGGGGGAATGGACCATCAATACTAATTATGGCACTATCAAGGAGATCAGGTAGGGGGATGGACTATCATTAATATTTATGGCACTGTTGGAGATCAGGTAGGGGGATGGACTATCATTAATATTTATGGCACTGTCGTTGATCAGGGATGGGAAATGGACTATCATTACTATTTATTGCACTATGGGGGATCAGGGAGAGGGAATGGACTATCAATATTTATGGCACTATCAGGGATCAGGGTGAGGGAATGGACTATCATTAATATTTATGGCACTATCGTTGATCAGGGAGAGGGAATGGACTATCAATAATATTTATGGCACTATCAGGGATTGAGGGGGAATGGACTATCAATAATATTTATGGCACTATCAGGGATTGAGGGGGAATGGACTATCATTAATATTTATGGCACTATCAGGGATTGAGGGGGAATGGACTATCATTAATATTTATGGCACCATCAGGGATTGAGGGGGAATGGACTATCATTAATATTTATGGCACTATCAGGGATTGAGGGGGAATGGACTATCATTAATATTTATGACACTGTCAGGGATCAGGAAGGGGGAATGGACTATCATTAATATTAATATCACTATCATTGATCAGGGAGGGGGAATGGACTATCATTAATATTTATGACACTGTCAGGGATCAGAAAAGGGGAATGGACTGTCATTAATATTTATGGTGCTGTCGGGGATCAGAGAGGGGGAATGGAATACCATTAATATTTATAACACTATCGTTGATCAGGAAGGGGGAATGGACTATCATTAATATTTATGGTGCTTTCGGGGATCAGAGAGGGGGATCTGAATTAATACTTTTATGTATGGCACTATCAGGGAGAGAGGAGAGGAGAATGGTCATGTCTGCATATGATTGGCACCTTTGGGGAAGGGGGATGGGGAATGGACAAGCACACTGCCGCATTTGAGCAGACTCTCCCTGAGGGAGCTTTGTCTAAGTACCCTTAGACCAGCTAGGGCTGGTCTACGAGTACTTTGACATTCTCCCTCAGGGACAGTTCCAAGAATACTGATGTAGGTGATGTGGCAGCTTGCATCAGCCACATGCCCCCTTGTGCCATGTCATGGCCCATTCATTTGCATACAAGTGGCACAAGCCCTGTTTGGGGCCAGCAGCCTGCAGTGGACAAAGGCTGCCTTTGTGAATTGCTCTGGGGGCACACTTTGATGAAGGTGCCACTTGCACCATTCATGTTTGGCACAGGCACCTTGTGTCAAGCTCAGGGTTTTGAGAATCGAGCTCATTGTGCTTTGTTATATGAATCCACTTATCCTACTACACTTCTAATCTCAAAAGTTTGGTCTCACTCACTGCCTATCCCTCCCACTGCCATCTCTCCTCCCTCCTCTCAATTTTCCTTCCCCCTCCAACTCTCTCCAACTATCAGACTCCCGTTCTCTCCTCCTACCTCGCTGCTGTTTCATGTCTGGGCAAAATGTATTTTCCTGCCACCTTCCTCACTTCTAGAACAACCAAGCTGACACTGTTCCCTCCTTCTCCTCCGCTTTCTCCCTTAAATCCCTGCTTTACACCTTAAGCACTCACTCATTCTTCTATTTCTAACCTCCCTCTCTTTTGTTCAGTAACCCCCTTAGTTATACTTCCTGCCCACCTACACTCCCCCCATTTTTGGACAACAACATCCCTGCTATAATTTTTGTTGTTATTGTTTATACTTATGTGTGGTGGTAAATAGGGTTAAATCGCAGGAGAGGGAGGTCACGAGTGGGGACCAGAGGTTTCTATACTGGGACCTGTCCTTTTCAATATGTGCATCAATAACGTATGAAAAGGAATTCATAGAACATAGAAACATAGAAGCTGATGGAAGATAAGGACCACTAGGCCCATCCAATCTGCCCGTCTACCCTACTCATATCAGCGGCCACTGACCCTAGTTTGGTCATCAGGTTTAGCTTCTCCTTTGCACCTCTAGGGTTCCCTTATGCCTATCCCATGCATGTTTGAATCCCATTACTGTGCTTACTCCTATCACCTCCTGGGGCAGGCTAGTCCATGCATCTGCCACCCTTTCTGTGAAAAAGAACTTCCTCACATTACCCCTTATCCTGCCCCTTCCAATCTCATATCGGGCCCCCTTGTTCTTGTACCTCTCCTGTACTGAAAGATGTCTTCCACTTGTACCTTGTTTATGCTCTCAAGATACTTGAAGGTTTCTATCATGTCTCCCTGTTCCTGCCTCTCTTCTAGTGTATACATATAAAGGTCTTTTAATCTCTTCTCATAAGTCTTCTGTTGCAAGCCCTGCACCATCTTAGTCACCCTTCTCTAAACTGCCTCCACCCTGTCTATGTCCTTATGACAATTCGGCCTCCAGAACTGCACACAGTACTCCAGATGAGGCCTCACCAGTGTTTTGTATAGTGGTATCACCACCTCCCTCTTTCTGCTGGCGATACTCCTTCCTATGCACCCCAACATGCCACTGGCCCTCCCTACAGGCTTTGTACTCTGCTTGGCCACTTTTAGGTCATCTGAGATGATACTCCCCAAATCCTTTCCTCCCTGGTGACTTCAGGGCAAGATGTGTCTCTTTGCAGATGACACTAAGCCCAGCGACATTCATGGACCATCCTTTTATGACCCTTTCTTTAAAGGTCTTTGAACTCAAATATTCATTTACTGAGAAAGGTGACTACTGGATACACAAGTATTGAAGGGAATGTAGGTAACCAGGCTCGAACCCTTCACTATTCAGTTTCATTTAGGCTCACAGCACAGAATTTGCTACAGTAAATTCCACAAATGTCCCCTGATAATAATATTCATACCAAAAGGGACTTTTAACCTCCATAAACATTTGATGACTAGAGTAATTTCTGGCACAAATAATTCACCTTAAATGTCAAATTAGGAAGTTTAATATGTATGTCTCAGATTTTTTGCATACTTTGTAGTTATAGTATAAGGACACTGTAACTGAATTGCAATTGCAATGTAGTTGTATGCAACAAACATGTAACTACAGTGTAATTACCCTGTTGCATGTAATTAATGATTAGTTACATTGAGACAGACACTTAACATAAAGTGTAACTGTAATGACTATAGGCTGATCAATATAAATTTAAATTACACTAAGCTTTATGGCAGGGTAGATAGCAAAGAAGGGGTAAAGGAGTTACAGATGGACCTGCAAAGGTTAGAAATGTGCTCCAAGGAGTGGTAGTTAAGCAATAAGCCATGAGGGGGTGTGGGTTATTGGGGTATTTACCACAGCTGGAGTGGTTTGCCCGTGAGGCACAGCCGAGTGGGAAAATCCTCTCCAGCCATGGTAAATCCCCTGATAACCCACATCCTCCAAGTGACTTATTGCGATTAAACCAAGGTTCATTTTTTTACTATAATAAAATACAACTTTTAAAGTGGTTGCTGTTTGTTTATTTTTATTGTATTTATTCCTGCACTGCAGAGGATTGGGATGTAGATGACCATTTGTACCATTATTATTTGCTCAACAGCCAGTGGTTATCAGAGGATTTACTCCGGTGGTAAACTGCCAGTCTGACCATTTCATTGACTGTTCACTTATGTCCATGGTATAATTGAAATTCTACACCAAGAAGTATAGAACAAGGTGATGCATTTAGGGAACATGAATCGCAGGATAAAATATTGGATGAGAGGGGTTAAGTTGGACACTACATCTAAGGAAAGGGATCTGGCAGGCCTCTTAAGTGACTCCCTAAAACAATCTAGCCAATGCAGTAAGGTCTACAGCAAGGCAACTAGAATGTTGTGGAGTACTGGGATAGGGATCAACAGCAGGAGGAAAGAGGTAATACTTCCTCTATAAATCACTGGTGAGGCCACATCTGGATTACTGTAGCCAGTTCTGAAGTCCCTGCCTTAGGAAAGACAAAGGCTCCCACTAAAAGCTAGAATCACCTACCAAACTTGCCTGCTAGCTAAAAAGATTTGTTTAGGTCTCATGCCCCAGGGGTCCAAAATCTCCTTAACCCATACAACAACACCTGCAGAACCAGAGGCTCTGACAGACAAGTCTGTCTGATTCCCTGTTGCTGCATGTCCTTGGGTCAAAGATCCTTTGCTTAAAGAGCCCCCACATGGATTAATTCTTTGGACCAAGAAGTCTCCACAGTAAATTTGCTGGGTGTTAACAAAAAAACAGCTTCGACAGCACCTAGTAGCTGAAGCCTGCTATGACTGCTACCGCTAATAATTACTGACCTATTATCACCCCGTCAGCACTTTAAAATAACCTTTATGAGCTAGAAGCTACCCATCCTAGTTGTGTCGATTCTTCTCCTCTCCCTAATTATCACTTGCCCCCCCTCCACCCTCACCAATACCTTGCCTCCATCCCCCCTTTTTGTCCTACCTCCATTCTCCCCTTCCCTTGTTTATTTTTTCTTCTCTTTCTCCTTTTCCTGCCCCCCTCTCCCTACCTCAATCTCTACTATATCTTCTTTCTGACACCTTGATGGACACCACCTTATAGGTTGCCCTTGCAGATTTGTAGTTTTTGGTTTTCCCATTGTCTCATAACATGTTAATCAAAAACTAGGCACACATAGTACAGTGCCTACAGATTATTGTATTATTATACAATGACAAGAACATTTCCTGGACTGTTATTGGCCAGTGTGTGCCTGGCACAGAGAAGTTATCCCAGCACAACCTCACTGTATTGATTTGTATGATGATTGTTGCATTCTTCTCTTAAGAAACAAATATATACTGCCACATTGAAAATCTACTAAAAACATTTTTAGAATGTGTTTTTATTTTGTATAACAATGAGCCATTGTATAATAGCAATAATGCACTCCAGGGTGTGGGTTGTGCTGGGATACCCTCACCTCTGGGACGTTGGACACACTCGGCCTGTGGCCTCGTGCCCAACCACCCTGGCGTGAGGTTATCCCCATCACAACCCACACCCTGTAATGCAATATTGCTTAATTGTACTACTGTTTCCTACTCTCTTGTATTCAAAATACAATTACTTGCCCCCTCCATCTGCTCCCCTACCTTTTTCCCACTACTAACATCCCCCACACACCCTCATCTCCCCATGCCCCTTCCCCCCTCCCTTCCTATTCACAACAAGACCACTGGCTGCTCAAGATTAGTTTATCTTTTACTAGCACAACCCCTAGAAGCATTACCATCTATTAGAATGTACAGTGTATAGCTCTGCATATTCTCTGTTTCTTTCTGTAACTATTCTGTAGCTGTTTTTTCATTGTATGTTACTTGTTTTTGCACTGATGTGGAACCTTTGCAAAACAGCTCCTAGCTCAATTGTATTGTAATCCGAGATCTAAATAAAAGAAAAAATTAAAATAAAAAAAAAAGACAGGCTGGAGTTGATGCAGTATACAGTAATCAAAATGATTAGGGCCAACAGAGCAGATCCTACAACAATCGACTTAAGACTCTGAACATGTACTCGCTAGAGACCAGAAGGGAGAGGAGAGATATAATAGAGACCTTCAGTTTCCTGAAAGGAATGAACAAGGTACACTGCAAGGAAATCATCAGGAGGAATGTGTTATTAAGAACACGGGAACATGAGTGGAAGCTGGTGAGGGGAAATTCAGGAGGGACTTGAAAAAGATTTTACAGAGAGAATGGATGAGCGATGGAACAATCTACCAGCAGAGGTGGTGGGTGCAAGAATCATAAATGGTTTCAAACATGGCTGGGACAGAGTAAAAGGCTTAATAGTTATTCAGAGGGACAGCAGTAGTGAAGAAGCCAAAGGGAGGAAGTGAGGGAAATACCCCCACTAGATAATAGGTCCTGGGGTTGGATAGGGTATAACAGGACAGGCTGAGTGAACAGATGGTCTTTTTCTGCCAACATTGTCTGCTCCTATTTTATTCTGTATTAAATAAACCATGGTAAGCTTGTATAATTCTCGGATGGCCACCAAACCTGGTGCTCCTGGGGGATGCATCTCAGGTGGGGAGCTATTCCAAACCTGTACAGAGCTGGATATTTGCTATTTTAATGGAAACCAAAAGGCTTATACTGATGAAATGGCACCAGCCTGTCATCTCCTCTGTCATCACATGGCACTCTGCTTTGGAAAAACCAGTTCACTTTGAACATCTCATCTTCTCTACCCTGGGTAAACTGGAAATATTTGCAAAGAAGTGGGGCCCAGTAGAGTTGTCTTTGCAGCTGCTTGGTACCAGTTCTGTTCAAGGGTTAAATTGGGCTGGAGCTCACAGGAACTCATTTCTACCACCTCTTAAAAAACTGTATGACAGTTCCACCACCTCTGTCAACTTTCTCCATTGACTACTATAGAAGAGTTCCACCACGTAGAAATTACATTTCCACCACCTAGAAATCTAAATGTGAGAGTTCCCCACCTTAAGATTTCCAATGCAACCTCTGGCTCTGTCCCAACCATGTAACCCACCACCACACTGCAGTATGCGAGACACATGACTTCTGCCTGACTGTTTTCATCAGTGTGTGTTGGGATCCATGGACACCTTTTACTATTTTGTCTTTGTTATGACAGTATTGAAACACTCATGTAGGCCCTTGTTGGACTGTAGCATATCCTCAGGGTGCTTAGTTGTTATGTATTAACTATGACAGCTCTGCTATGCTTTGTTTACTGTGTATTATCTGTGTTGTGAAGAAGTAAATCTTAAAGAGCCACCGACACCTTGAGATGAACTCTGAAAAACAATATCTGGACACAAAGCAGCTTATTGTTCTCATTATCATTGTATTTCCTATCCCCATTTTACTGAGGTCAAATGTATGAAAACAGGAGTGTTGTTCCTTGAGGGTTCATCAGCTCCTATTGCTTCCTCCCAACCTAATGTCTTAACACTCTGCTTGCGATCTCACAGTTTCTCCCAATGCAACAGACTGTGATGTCACAACAGAGCACTGTGATTTCAAGTAGGGAATAAGCTATTCACGTACATGCACACTAAGGGATAAAGATTTTGTTTTTCTGGTAATTTCCTCAGCAGTAAATAATAGAGAGCATAAATCCATGTGAATAATAAGCCACAACAGGATGTGCATTATAGGATTTTATGCATGCCCCAGGGATGTAGTAAGGCACGAGCCAAAGGCGAGTGTTCTTATGGACTGGAAATTGCATTAAATTTCAATGATGCACACCCTGGAGGGGCTTACTATACTTATAAAATGGTGCTAAGAAGGTTTTTTGGGGAGAAAAGTGATATTCAGCACTTGACCATGCATTTACAGAGATTCGATGCACAGTCAGGGTGACATCTCTTAGCCAATGACATTTCAGCATTTTTTTCTTGCTATTTTATAAATAAGACACACGAAATACAAGCTGAATTGTTTTTAAATAGTATGTATTCCAAAGTTTCCCCAAAGGCATTAGCTGCTTTTTAATAAAACCTCTTATATTAAAAGAAGTTTATAGATCGCGCATACACTTTTTTGTCATAATCCACAGTTGTGACATTAGAATCTACTATGTGGTGCAACACAAATTAGAAACATATAATTATATATTGGGCCCCTTCCTAAGTTTCTGTGCAAAGGATATAACCCAGACATTAATGTTGATTTTGTAGAATATATATATATATATATATATATATATATAGTGTTCTTATCTTTTCATGGAGTCAAGACTATTTGATATATGTCATTGATATTAACAGTTTATGAATACCTGTGATATTATACAATGTTGAACATTTGCTGCTTCTTATATTGTATTGGATATATGAAAACTTAACACACATTTTAAATGCAAAAAAAAAAAGAAATCCCATAATTTAGAGTGGTGATGTCAGACCTGTGAATTATGGATTGGTTTAGAATGTCTGTATCACTCAAAGTGTCTGTAGTATTCCACTTACTGTAGAGCATTGTGAGATAAACAATGACTTTGGATTCACATTCTACTAATAAGGAAATAGCTTCATTCATATGTGATAGTTGTTGATGCTATATTATACAAAGTAAGCAATAGTACAACTGTAAATAGCAAGATTTGTAATTCTATCATGGAGCACTGATGACATTTGTAAACCACTTGAGCTTTGCTTTCATGGTCAATGAAATCACCAGAACCCCTTGATGGAACTACAACCTTGTAATTCACATTTCCCTATCACTTATTCTCTATTTACAAACTGAGCCATAAAAATCCAGTAACCTCATTGGCCAAACCATGTCATATGACTGCTGATTATTTCTAAAAACCTAAACTCAAATACGCATTTTTGTTGTCAAATAAAAGCCTTTTTATAGGTGGGATAACACACTCCATGGTGTGCAATCATAAGGAAAGAACGCACTCCTTGGATGTTTGCAGCACTCGGCTACTCCTAGTGGCCAACAACCAAATGCAGCATGTATCATTCCTTGATAACCACACACCTTGTCACATGTTAACCCTTACATAGTACTTGTTATGTAGTTTATATTTTTCCAGATTGCTGTACTTTCTTGTATTTGATTAGTATAATGTACCAGCCAAAGTGCCACTGTACTGTGCATTTCTATGTGTTTCACTCCCTCTGCTCCCCACCAGAACCCTTGCTCCGTAAGCCTAACTGGCTGAAACTTGTAAATGCAAATGCACCTTGAAAGCTGATGACTCGGTCCAAAAACAGGTGAAAATAAACATACAGTGTACAATACCGTATGGACACCCATACACAACAGGGTTATGTTTCCATCTCAGGGTGAGATGACATCATATACCCCAGGAGCAAAGCCTGTGAGATCTTTATAATGTCTTCTCACTGTGAGATGGAAAACATTAGCCATGTTGTGTGTGGTTGCCCATACATAATCTTGTGTTGTATAGGCTTGTTTTAATGTGTTTACCTTCTTTCTAACTCTGTCTTGAACTGTGATCAAATAAACATGAAATAGGAAACATCAGGATAAGATTAAACAAGCATTTGTCAATGCTGAATGTTGTCATGCTGGCATTGGCTTTGGTAGTGCAGTGCAGAAACACATTTTTGGCAGGATGTGAAAAATGACAACTGTACAGTTCATCAGGAGGTGTGAAAATGTGGCATGTAAATATTGCATATTTGTGAAGTTACAAGGGTGGATGGGAAGTGCGCAATGCACATTTGTGACACAGTCATTTTATGGAGTTTCAGCACCAAATTTTCAACATAGACATTTTAGCACCTCTGCTTATGTACAGTGTCACTGTCATTTTCTCAAACTGTCCCAAAAAGTGATTTTGCACAGCGACCGTGCAATTCTGCACCGGACATGCAAAAACACATTTTGGGCAGGATATGTAAAATGACAGCTGTACTGTTCATCAAGAGGTGTGGAAAAATGCCAATGGTGAAAATCCAGAGTGAAAATATTACAAATGCACAACGTTACGAGCGCAACACACACTCGTAATACAGTCATTTCATTGAGTATCATCACCAAATTTTCAACATAGGCATTTTAGGACCTCTGCTCATGAACAATGTCACTGTCATTTTTGTAATCTACACCGAACACTGATTTCCCACAACGACTGCGGTATTGTGCGCCAGAAGTGCGGAAACACATTTCGGCCAGAATGTGAAAAATGATAGCTGTACTGTTCACAAGGAGGTGTAGAAAAATGACAATGTCAAAAATCTGGCATGAAAATATTGTGAATTCGCAAAGTTATGAGCGTACGTAGCAACTGAGCACTGCATGCTCATAAAATAGCTATTTTTTTAATTTTTTCCACCAAATTTGCAGCATAGGCTTTTTGAGAGCCCACCTCATGAATACTCCACTGCCCTTGTGTTACTCGATCCCGAAAGGTGATTCCACGCAGTGACTGCAAAATCACCTTTCGGGATCGATTAACATCATAACAGTGACAGACTTCATTAGGAGGGGTCCCAAAAATCCCATGTTGAAAATTTGGTGTAAAAATTCCAAAAAATGCCCGAGATATGCATCAAAGTTGAAAAAAACCCTATTTATTCCATTATACAGCTTACCTGCATTTCCTCAGTTTGCTGTCGACTTTGAAGAGTGAAGACATGTTCCCGGTCCACCGAAGATTTTCACACCAAGCTCCGGAGGTAAATAATGGTGGGGGGTATGAGGAGGCAGGGTGCACAGTGGGTGGGTGTGGGTGGTGGGTAGGGAGACTACAAGGGACCATTTTCTGTTTACATGTAGTAAAAAAAACATCACGGACGGTTTCCTTTTTTACAGGTGGTTTCTTTTTGGGGGGCACAGCAGCCAACGGGGGTTCGGGCACCCCCATCAGGACAGAAGAAGGGGGACATCATGCCGATGGGAAGTGGGCTCTCTGTCGGCACATTAAAGTGGGGAAGGGGGACGGTGCTGAGCGAGATTGGGCACCCCGTCAGTAAACAATGAAAGTGGGGGCACATGAGCCAAGGGATTAGGCACCCCTCGTAAGCAAAAAAGGAGGGGGGGCACATTCTGTTGATGGGAGTGGGCTCCCTCATCGGCACATACTTGAGAGGCAGGGTAAGCCAACTGGGGGATTGGGCACCCCCCAAAGTCAGCAGTTTAGCAGCCACTGTGAAGCCATGTTTGTAGCTGGGGAAGCAAGTAGAAAGGGTCCGCTGCATGTGACAAGCTTTGCTCGCATTGCAGCGGACCTTTCCTTAGATGTGATCACCACATTAGTATGCATGGTGGGTGCTGGCATGCAGGCTGATTGGGGAATGAGGGATGCACCTACTGGTGCATGCCCTGCATTCACCTAACCGTGACTGCATCTCCAAATCTGCACTACCGCAAGATGTTGGCTGCGCAAGCACACCAACATAAAAAACATTTAATGTAATCTAAGTAAATGTGAAATGATTTTGTTCCATTTCTAGTAGCTCATCTTTTAAGAAACACCTGATGAAGGGTCCTGTATGGCCGCAGAAATATGCATATCATAAAATATATGCAATACCTATGTTAGACTAATAACAGCTTCCACACCATCTAGGCATTACAGTTCTATTTTATTTTACCAGTGGACTGATCCCAGTGAGACAGAAGCATTTTTATCCATGACTGCTCTGTGTTGGAAACAGTGGTTTTCCTATTCATTATTAAAAACAAAAATAATAAAAAAAAATAAACTGTTTAAAGCCCTGTAACAGGGCACTTCCTGTTTAATAATACTTCTTATCCTGATTATTAACAAAACAGATATAAAGAGACCATGGACCTGATGTGATTGGGAAATGGTAGAAAAACACAATTTGTTTCTCTTCTTTAGCTGTACGGTGTATAGGATAGTGTGTGGCATCCCATACACAACAAGGCAATTTTTCACCTGAGTCTTTTCTATGATGGTTGATGACCTTGTGAGTGAAACCTGAGAGGTCCTTCTGCAGTCATAGAAAACAAGAGGGAGAAGAGTTGCCGAGTTTGTTTGGGATGCCATATACTGTTCTTTATAGTCTTTGGTGCCAAAAATATATAGGATCACTTAATGTTTTCTGGTGAGTGTCTACCACTGGAGACTGCACTCTTTGTCTTTCCAGCACACTGGCCAGCTCACGCAACCAACTCACCAACCGCACCCTATTGTATGAATAGCGCTAGTGGGGGCAGTTGCATTGTAACGTAACTACTACAGCAGAATGAAAAGTTGTTCTGCATTAGTAGCTACGTCACTACTACAGCAGAACGACTTTTTACAGTGTATAGAAATCCACACACAATTACGTTCCACCATACACTATATATGGAATAACGTATTGGAAACTATAAAAAATAAGAATGTGTTTCCACTGAGGGGTTGAAATGACAGCATGTGAATCTTAAGCGTGAACCTCGAGTGGTCTATGTTTCCATCTCAACCCCCCGAGATGGAACCACATGCTAAGTTGTGTATGGTTGCCCATATTTTATTTTACATGGTTTATATTTTTTTACTTACAATTAGATCATCTTTGAACTGTGCAGAACAACTGTTTGGAATGCGCAGAACAGCACTTTGGAATGCACACAACAGTTTAGAATGTGCTTCAATGTTTGGGGAATAGCAATGGGGTATTTAGTGCTTGTGTAACTTGTAGTACTTTTTGTAGCTTTACTATATTCCCACCCTTGAGTAGTAGGTATGTAGGTAGGAATTTGTGGGGAACAGAAGGTCCATGAACAAGGAAGAGAAGAGCACCGGAGAAGGAGGAGGAGGGGATGGTGGAGGACAAAAAACACTCACTAAGCAAGGGAGGTGTATTAGTGATAGGTTTAAGTAGAGGTTGTGGGAGGAGCTATTCTCCACTTTGAACCTCGGGCTTAAGCCCTCCCATTCAATGTTTGGGGTATAGCAATGGAGTAATTAGTTCTTGTATAACTTGTAGGACTTTTTATGGCTTTACTCTATTTCCACCCTTGAGTAGTAGGTATGTAGGTAGGAATTTGTAGGTAATAGAAGGCCCCAAAATATACCTCCTCTGACCCATGGAGAGTATGATCGCTGACACTCAGGAGAAGAAAACTCCCCAGGTGGAGGAAACCTCTCAGGACCCATGGCCATTGGTCTGCCCATCCTCTGGGCATTCTAAGAGGAGAAGGACCTAGGTTCTAGTAACCATAGCCAATTTTGAGAAAGGTGAACTTCTTGGAGAGAAGATGATCCATCCTCAAACCATGGATGGTGTAGTTTGGATGATGATCCTGAGGTTGAAGAAGTAAGTATTTTCTGAAGGAGCGGTAGAATCTGGAGTATGAAGCAGATGCAGTTGAAGAAGGGAGAATGAAGTCCTGATTTTCAAGGTAATGAAGGATGCTTGTCCAAAGGGATTACAGGGATGTAAGGAGTAGGGAGAACAAGATTTGATTGATATGCTACCAGACAGTAAACAATGGGAATGCAATGATTTGTGAAGTCATAGATGAATGATCCAATTTGTGTAATGGTTGACGTTCACGGTAAAGTCTGGAGGTAAGGATTTCAGTAGTGAGTGATAAGTTGCTAAATAAGCATCCATGAAGTGGAAGAAGGAGTCGAGCAGAGTCATTGAGTGCCTGATAGGAGAAATGCCATACATTATTTGTAGATGAAAAGAGGAAGATTTGCAGAAGCAGTCCAGATGGTAACTGAGTATACAGTATATAGAGAATGATTGGAAGTTCAGTATAAGGAACTGGATAGCTTATTTGGTCATGATGTCATAACTATTCTTGTGTATGCTCTGCTGGTCTGCTGGTTGAAGTAGATACAGGTATTTCTGTGGTGTAATTGTGCATGAGATGCACTGAGGTGGCTATGGCTGGTTAGGTTTACAGATAATCCAATGCTGAAATACTTGAGAGAAGCTTGGAGGTGGATATGTGGAAGAGTCTGTAGGCTGGGTTGGTAGTGAGGTTGAGTAGTGTGGAATGCCAGCGGATCCTAGTGCTATGGATGATTAAGACCTGTTGGAAGGCATGATTGGGCTAGTGAATTTGCCTTGATGGTTGTGGATTTCCTAATTGAGAATCAGAGGACCCTATTCTTGGTGAAAGTCTTCACCAGAGGGAGTAATAAAGATAATTCATGAAGGATAGACTAGAAGGATTGCTGGATGGGCAGCTAACTCAACTGACAGTAATAAGATGAGGAAATGCAGAGGTATGAGGTATGGGGTATGGTGATGTCCAGGAGTTAGAAAACAGTAGCTTGGATAGCATGGCATTAGTAAGCAGCTAGGCACTGAAGATCCAACAATGAAAGTTCTGGAAGGCAGCTGAAAATGTCTTAGGATAAACAATGTTTGTTGAGAAAGTAGGAGTCAAATAACATAGTCCACAGAGTCGGTGTTAATAGAAGAGGCTGCAGAAGGTAAATGGGTGATGTCCGCAGTGGCATGAGGTATCATGTGATTCCTGGTATCCTTAGTAATGATAATGGTTATGGAGTCAAAGCATAACTGAAGGAGTTAAGACCTTTCCATGCACAAGGATAACCTGTGAGACATAGTAGATAGGAAGTCCACAGTGATTAAATAGACAAGATTCATAGGGAGTATCAATTGGAGAAAGAGAGAGAAGGGATCTTTCTATTGTCCAGTCAAATGGGATTCCAGGAATGATCATGAGGAGCTGATTGGGCAGTATGGAAAACTCTATGATGACATAAGAGTCTATGAGGCATGTTATCCAAGGGATGTTTACTAGAAGTAGTTTTCTCAGGTGAAATGAACAAGTGATCCATCGGGTAGTGGATGGGAGCTGTTACAATGGCCAGAGTAGGAGTATGAGAGGGATAAATGGGAGGAGTATTTGACTGAGTTGGAATACTGGCCAGAGATATGGTAGAATGTCCAAAAGAGCCACAGAAAACAGGACGAGGCCCCAAGCCTGCCAGGCGGAGATGAAAAGGCAGCTATCCAAAGATGGAAGTAAAGACTGGAGTGGATCCTGATGGATTGAAGTATTGATCTGGGGAAGGAGATGGGCTAGGCAAAGTCGGATGACATACAATGCAGGAAGGAACAGGACTGGGTCAGCTCTTCAGCAAACAGCAGAGGAATGCAGGAAAGCTGTATTAAGGTACCAGAGGATGATCCATGGAAGACCAAGGAGTGAAGCCAAGCACCAAGAGCATCCGAGTAGAGATACACGAGTCCCACATCTGATGAAGGCTGCAACAATGAGAGGAAAAGATGGAAGGTGTTGAAGCAAAGAAGGACGAGATTCTCAGATCTGAAGAATAAAACAAACTCATACAGAAAGTGGAAGGGGCGACCTGCAGAAAGGAAGTCCATGAGGCAGTCGAACTGGAGTGAGATGGAGGTTGAGCAAGCAGGCAAGATCCAAATCCTGAGGGAAAGAAGGCCAGAGGAAGTCATGTATGCAGGTCCATGGAAGTGTAGGATGGAGACTGGTGAGGAAGGAAGGAAGGACATCATCGGGAGCAGAGGGGTCCTGTTTCTGGAGAGAAGCTGCAGTCGGATAGGAGGTGGAAAATGCAGAAGAATGAATTGTCAGGAACAGACACAGGCTTCTAGGTGAATGATCTGAGGGAAGACAACCTGGACATGACATGCCAGATAAGGTATGATGGTGGAGGCAAAATCAATAAGTGGTTCAGGTCCAGGAGGGAGCAGCAAACATTGATCCAGTAGAGAGCATACAAAGTTGAAACAGATGATTGCAGAAATGAGCTTCCAGTCCTGGTAGTCGATGAGAGATAACCTGTATCTGATACTAGCAGGTATAAGTAGGAGGATGGAGGCAACTGAGTGGATGAGATCCTGCTCCAGATGGGAGCAGTAACTGGGTATGAGACATAGACAGTACGGGACTAGTGGAGTCATGTAAATAGACAACCAAACTAGGTAGTCAGTGTGTGAAAAGCTTCATACAATGCTGGTAGGTAGAGTTGGGAGGTGGAAGGCAAATGAGGTATAAAGGCCCCGTTTCTGAAGGGAAGCTGCAACCAGCTTAAGGTATAGGATGCAGAAGAGGAAACGGGTGAATGCAGAGTCAGGCTCCCAGCCATAGAAGTCAGTGTGATAGGACTGTAAATCGAGGCTACAGACCAGGTAGCATGGAGAAGGCAAGTCGGGCAGAGTCATGTTCCTGAAGGGAAGCAGCGTCCTGGTATCAGAGTGAGAATGCATAAAGTTGAAGCAGTGGAATGGAGATTCAGACACCCATTGGAGATGGCTGAGTCGGGGTGATCGTGACTCGAGGTGGTTAGGAATAGCTAGGATGATGAGGGCATATGGGGTGAAGAAGTTCCATTCTTGAAGGGAAGCGGCAACTGGTATGAGGTAGAGAAGGTGTGTTAAGACTCAATAGATTGAATACATGACTCCCATCCCTGGTAGTCAGGGTGAGCTAACCTTCACTCGAGGCTGTCCAGCAGAGTTAGGGATGGAGGATGTCAGGTTGGTAAGTATTAAGAGGTAGTGAATGTAACTGAATTCCATCCCTGGTAGACAGAGGAAGCCTACCTTTGCTCTGCATTTCAGAAGGTGCAAGTGAGGGACGGAGTCCGGAGTACTGCTGTTATGAGCTGGCAGAAAGTGCAGGAAGCTGCTGTAGACAGAGTATATGAGGGAGCTGCATTGAAGGTAGGCATGAATGCAAGTTACATCGATATGGCAGGACAGATGTAGTAGACATAGAATGGAGGGCACACAACAAGAGTGATTCATAGAAATGAGGGCTGGCTTTGGAAATGTTAACAATGGGATGCAGAGGAGGATCCCTCCGTAGATAGACGCATGTACCAGGGAGAAGTACAGACGGGAGTGTATTTACCGAGGTAGTAGGTAGCAGGGGCGGTAAAGTAGGAGCAACCCAAGGGAAGTAGGGTGGGAGCACCCCCCCCCGGAAATATCCATAAGATCAGGAGCTGTAACGCAAGGCGTGATTCGACATGCCATTAGCCACCAGAATCAGGCTTAGCAATAAGGGAAATCAGTAAATGCATATATAAACAAAACTGTGGTGCAGGCGCTGAAATTGCAGATTAAGGTAATACGTAGAGTACGGGGAAGTCACGCACACCATATGGTAGGCAATTGCTTATGTACTAATACGAAGAACTGATAAAGGTCATGGAGGAAGGAGGCTGCTGACCATTGTGAGGGTCAACTTATGAGCTAAGCAACTGCCCAAAGGGCAATCAGCTGTGGCCCTATGCTGTGAGAAGTTGACAGAAGTCAGGTGTATGATGGTCTAGGGAAAAGTAACTAATCGAAGCAGAGATATTCCAGTTCAAACACCTAACTAATGCAAGTACGTGTTTTCCCAAGTAGTTTAATGCCACAGTGATGTGCAGTGATCAAGTGGGAGGTATGCGCTGGTACCAGTAAATAACATATCAATGGCTTAGGTGTAAGACATGAGAGGAAGGAGTAATGCCCAGAGTAGGAATGGTTGTGGGTTGTCAAAATATTGTAGATTCAGAACTGTGTAGGTTACTGTATGCTCACTTGAAGCCCAAGCAGCCAGCTTCCCAGTAAATTCATTAAGAAAGACAACCACAGGAGGGAATGCTTTCCCAAAATACATAGAAGTACGCAGGACATAGGCGCCTGACTGAATCATACCTTGCATTGAGTCAGAGAGAAGCGCTCAGGAGAATGAAGGAGCTGAACAGCCTTGGAGGAAACAGCATGAATGCAGCATCAGAAGGGAACATGGGGTGGAGGAGGAGTAGGAGGAAAGAGCATCAATTCACAGGGAATGGATGGGAAGCAGATGCGCTTCCAGGGGGACATGGGTGTAAGTCCATGGGAGATGTACAGGAGGTGCAGCAAAGGCACCAGTAAATGAGAGGAAGCTACTGAGGGTGGACAGAGGACTCCAAAAAGCAGGCAATGAATGTGGAATCACCCAGCCACAAGCGAGAGACGGAGGCAGTGAGGGGAGCAGGGAGGCCAAATTGAGCAGCTGGGGAACAAAGAACCATAAAGGAGAGGAGTTTGCCCACCCAGTGACATTGTGGCGTGCAAGCATGGCCCACAGAAAATGACAGCAAGGCGAGGCAGAAAAGAGGTGCGACTACGAGGTACACTGTAGGAGTAAATGGGAAAAGGTCAGGAGGCAGAGCAAAAGCACCAACAAACAAGCTGGTCAACAGGATGGAAGAACACAGACATAGGAATTGAAATTGTAGAGGAAGTCAAAGCGTAAAGATGCAAAAATTGGGGAGGAAGCAACAAAAACAGGAGAAGAAAATGGAGAGGAACAATGAGAAAGGGGAGGCATACAGGAGAGGGGAGGAATGGATGGGACAACAGCAGAGGGAAGGGAAGGGAAGGCAAGGCAAGGAAAGAAGGCACAGCCACACAAGCCACAGAGGAAGCTCAGGGACAAAAAATGCTCCCTAAGCAAGGGAGGTGTGTTAGTGATGGGTTTAAGTAGAGGTTCTGGGAGGAGCTATTCCCCACATTGAACCTTGGGCTTAAGCCCTCCCAAAAACAAGGATTCTGAGCAAGCTGATATTTATACAGAACAATGGCTAACCATGTACTATTTTACATATTCTGTATAGAATTTTTTACGTTATGACTTTTCACATTAACATGAAAATGGGACCACTGCTCCTAGATTGCAATGTCTCTAGCTGCCTGTCTGCATCAAGGGGGAAGGGGGGAGGAATAAATCATATTGGCATGTTAAAATTGATGGAGTAGGTACCTGGCATATGCCAGGGTCACCTTGTTGTTAGTGGTCAGGTTTATCACAACTCCGTCAATTTGTGAAAACAATAACCTCTTTTAAAATCATGGAATGAAGAAAGCGAGTGATAGAATAAAATGATTTGCAGGCTTACATCAGCATCATTTCAGGGGAGAGGGGTGCACTGGATACTGTTTGTTTCTAATACTGGCCTCACATTAGTAGCACCACTTTATAATTAAAAAAAAATAATAAAAAATAAATAAAAAATGCAGTTGAAACTTAGCCAGAGTTGAGCCTGCCATGTACTAATTGCCTGTCTACATATGCATCATAATCCTTTTGCTCATTGCATCACAACCTGTTGCTATGGCAACAATTATGGGGTCACATGATGTCCAGGATTGTGATGTCATGCCAACTGTAGACAAGCAGCCAGAGCAGAAGTCTTAGAGAAAGTGATCCAGGCTTTACATTAATTTACATCACTTTTAGGAAAAAGGGGAAACAAATATAGATAGTGTACTGAACAAGCTAAGCTGTGTCAAAAATTGTGTTTTTCAGTTTTTACCATGGCATCTCAGGGGCTTTTTAAATTGTATCGGAATCTGAGCCAGGATTTGGAACTTTCCGAGTCTGCATCCTTAAAAGCTGAGCTTTGAACAAGAGTTTGGCTTTGTCCATCTGAAGTACAGCTCCCAGCATGCAATGTGGTGCTGTGTTCTGAATTGATAAGCTGATTTCTCAGCTTTCAGTGGTGTAAGCATGACTGCTATATGTGGGATTACACATAATTCCCTGTTTGGCTGCAGAATCCAATTTTAAACAAACATGTAGCCAGTTAGAAAAATAATATCTGCAGCTGCCAGTGTCAGAACATTATACTTTTGGGAGTCACAATGTCCAAATGGCATTCTATGCCCACAGGAAGGATGATAATGTTTACTGTTAACAGCCTAGAGTCCAGGTATTTAAAAACAAACAAAAGGAAAACAAATTACTTTTCGTTTTTTTTTTTATCATGTGTGGGTTCACTCTGGGATGTGATAACAGAGCCCACCACTGCTCAATGTACAGAGACCTAGGACTACTACCCTTGGACAAAGAGGAGCAGAAAAATGGGCTGCCTTGGAACATAAGTGTGTCCTCACACAGTACCCTGCCTACTGTACTTCTGCAGACTGCTAACTAAGACCAACCAATCATTCATGCTGAGGTATCCAGATACAGCAAGGCTGTCCTTCACATATCATGTACTCACAAGTCAATCAGCATGAGGGCCTTCCCCACTGCAGTCCGCCCTGGAATGCCTTCACTGTCCCTAGTAAGTTAAGGGCCAGTACCACTACCTAATTTTTCAAACAGCCCATATATGCTGATCTTCTTGTGAACTGCCACTGCTGTCACCCCCAAGCCCCTCAGACTCCAACTGTCCTCTCTGAACCTCCCCTTCTTCTATAACCCCCTATGCTAATCTTCTGTGCATTATTGTATAATTGTGTATTATTTTACATATTTTATATATTGTTTTTATTGCCTTACTTTAGAAAATGGGTTGCAGAAACCCTGCTCTCTGATTGGTCAAGAGCACCCTCTACCCGGGCCGGTATCAGGAAACAGACACCAGCAAATAACTAGTCCCCATGCCTGCCTGCCTGTTTACCGAAATCAGTGGCTCTCGGAATGTTGGCTTTTGAATAAGCCGCCATTTTTTTTCCTGTTGCTTAGCGAACCACAAAATAAGTGGTGATGCTGCCCAGACAGTGACAGTTTCATGATGGTTCTATTCCTAAATAAAAAATCGTTATTATAGAAAGCTCTGCATCCAGTCCACTGCTTTATGTCACTGTCATCACTGCTGCAGATCACTCCGGTCCGTCATTTTACAGGAGTATGAGCGGTCAGGATGGCGGCAGGCAGCCAGGATCATGACAGCAAGGACCAGGATGAGGGGCAGAGAAAATGATGATCGCTTTCTGTTTTCCCTTCGTAGTGGACAAGTTTGCGCACCCCGCCGTCTGTTTTCTTGTTTGTAAATGAATTACTCAGCTCGCCTTCTTCACTGAAAAACATTTCGATCAGCTGAGAGAGAGCGCGCGCTATGTCCAGTAGCGCTACTCTGTATGATTTTCCCTGCGGTAGTGTAGATTATCCACCACTGTCAGTCTCCCATATTAAAAATGCGAAAAACAAACGAACCACAGCAAGCAGAGAAACGGAAAAGGAAGAAACAACCGCTCCTCCCACACAGAGTAGCGGTACCAGAGCTAGCAGTCTCTCTCTTCCTCGTCCACCCGCCCATCAACACCGCACCTCAGCGTGACTCTCACAATGTTTACCTCATGGAAAAAAAAACACAGCAAGTAGAGAAATCTACTTATTTTTTGCAGCCACTCTTTTCCTCTTCTTAAAACTGCTGTCACAGACTATGCTACACCAGAGAAGAGGCACGCCCACAGAGTCAACAGATGGCATCAGTTGAAATGGTAACTCTCTTAGGCAGCAGCATATTAAAAACACCAGCTTTTAAAACTTAGCTCTGACATTATCTTCACAGAAATTCTGATGGGCTATGTTGGAGATTGCTGGCTATGGTGAGGTTGCTGCCCACACCTGCAACCTTTCCAGCTCAATCTCAGAAGTTACTACTAAGTAAAACTAATATATGGAATGAAACAATAAAAATACAGTGTATTAATAATGTTAACTTTGTGTGTGTATGTAATTATAATGCAGGCGGAGGAACTATTTTATTAGAGAACTAACTTTATCCTAATTTTTCATTAACATTTTTTAATTAAACTTATTTTCTTTTACAGTACTCATTTTCTAAGCGCAATAATACCCTCCAGGGTGGGCGGTATTGTGCTATACCGGACCTTCCAGGGGCTATAAGGCCCTCCGCCTGCGGCGTCGGGCCTCATTACGCCCCTAGGCGGTCCAGTATAGCACAATACCGCCCACCCTGTTGGGTATTATTGCTTACGTAGTCCTGTTATGTTAGATAAATTGTGCTGAGGAACAGCCCCCTTGCAGGACTACAGATGCGTGACTTGGCCAAACTTTGCTTTTCAAATTATTTTCACAAAGTTGACAAATTCTTGAAGTGCCGACTGCAATATTTCACCGGCCAGAGTGGCTCTTTTTCTATGTGAATTAACCAAAGTGAGCCAGCAAAGTTGCAACTTCATCATAACTTCACTTGACTTTACCTGAAAAAGCGCCACTTTGCCTGGAAAACTCATTGCGAAGTGGTGCAGTGGCAAAGTAGGAACTTGAACTTTTTACTGTACCAGATGTGGAATGGAACCTACCAGCAACAGCTTTAGCAAGGAGCAAGGCCATCCTAGACTTCTTACAGGGAGCTTTTCTCAGGCAGCTTGTAAAATAACCTACTAGGGGTGGGGAAGTGTTGATTTAGTACTCACAAACAGGACAGCACTGCAAAGTGGGAGGTCCCCTGTGTACCACTGATCACTGAACAGTGTGGTTCAAGTTGAGGAAGGTAGCTAAGGTGAGCCACACAAAGATTAGGGTCTTGCATTTCAGGAGGGCAGATTTCAAAGTAATGAGAGCCTGCCTCAGAAAATGCCTTGTGGTGAGGGATAGTCAGGGATGGGTGGAGGCACAGTGGAAGAGAATAAGACAGAGTATCATTAAGGTAATGAGCCTCTGCAGGAAAGAGGTAGGAAAAAGCAGGAGGAAAAGGAGACCTTTATGATTCTCCAAGGAAGTGGCAAAAGTAGTGAAAACAAAAGGGCAGCATTTAAAGGGCACAAAGAAACTCAAAGGGAAGTATACCAGGCCAAGCAGAAGGATGCAGGAAAGGTGGTTAGGAGAGCTAAGGCACAGGCAAAGGAAAGAACTGCAAGGGAAGTGAGGAAGTAGGACAAGACTTTTTCTGATACTTCAGCGAGAAGAGAAAATCTAGGGATGTGACAGTGGAGTTAAGAAGGGAGGAAGAGGGAGACTGTGTGGAAAGACACCAACAAAAAGAAAAATTTATGAACAGGTACTTTTGCTCGATCTTCACAGTAGAGGGAATTGGGAAAGGGCCACCAGAGAAGTAAGAACAGAGGTGGAGGGGGTGGACAGAAGACCATTTTCAGAGGAAGAAGTATTGAAAGGACTTGCAGCCCCAAAAGTGTATAAGGCTATGAGACCAGCTGGGATACTGTACATCTCAGGGTACTGAGGGAGTTCAGGAGAGTGCTAGCTGCTCCACTGACATCCTTGTTCAACAGCTCACTGGAAACAAGAGTGGTTGTGAAGGGCTGGAGAAGGGTTGATGTGGTCCCTCTAGATAAAGGCAAAAGCAGGGAGGAATCTAGCATCTACAGGCCAGTCAGCCTAACTTCAGTGGTATGGAAACTAATGGAAACCCTACAGAAAGAAAGACTGGTTGATTACCTAGAAGCCAGTGGACTGCAGGACCACAGGCAGCACAGGTTCATAGGAGGAAGGTCATGCCAAACAAATGTGATAGATTTCTTTGACTGGGTAACCAGGGGAAACAGACCATGGGTGAGCAGTGGATGTAGCTTATCTAGACTTCAGCAAGGCTTTCAACACTGTGCTACACAGAAGGCTGGCTAGGACGCTGACTGATTTGTGGATGGGGTCCAATATGGTAAACTGGGTTTGCAAACTGGCTAATAGCTGGAGGTAGAGGAGAGCAGTAAATAGCACACACTCTAAGGATGGGGGTTGACCAGTGGGGTACTGCAGGGTTCAATGCTGGGACCAATTCTTTGAAATATATTCCTAGGGAACATTGCAGAGCAACTGGGGGGGAAGGTCTGTCTTTTTTGCGGATGATACCAAGATCTGCAACAGGGTGGACACCCAGAAGGGAGTGTGGAAAATGCATAGGAATATAGGGAAACTAAAGGAGTGGTTGAAGGCATGGCAGTTGGGATTCAATGTCAAAAAGAGCAAAATCATGCACCTAGGGCACAGGAAACACAGTGCTAAGTGTAGGATGGGTGTTGGGTGTTGGGTGTTGGCAGTTACTAGGCAGGAAAGGAACCTCAAAGTTATTATTTCAGAAGACCTCAAGGTGGCAGTGCAATCTGACAAGGCCTTGGGCAGGGCTACTGGGATGCTGGGTTGCATAGGGAGGGGCATCACCAGCAGGAGGAGAGAGGTGGTGCTGCCACTGCACTAGGGTTGTTCAAATATCTGTTTTGCTAAACAGATCTCAGATTTCAGCAAACATTTGGGATTTCAAATTGTCAGCTAAATCTGCCAAAAATACCAAATTCTAATTGTCAGCATACCAAATCGGATTCTGATGATGAAATCTGATCCAATTAGGCATCCAGCAGCTGTTGCTGTTAAATTAGTCTCTCCACAACCATGTCCAGGCCCCCACTATAAGAAACCCCATCCCAAACCACCCTCTAACCCCTGAACTCTCTCCTCCACTCAAGCCCCCTGTGTGCACATTCTTACCACACTGTATAAATAATTTTCTGGTTCCATATAATTCAATAAAGTTCCCCTCCACTCCAAATCATGATCCTCTGTCCTCTTCCCCCACCCTGGCTCACACAAAGCCAGTGTTCAAATAACAACCTTCTACTCAACACACCCACTAGTACCCACTTTTCTCCCACTAGCCCTCAAAATTAAAGGGTATGTCCTTTGGGAGGGATCCAGAGTCTGAAGAACAGACGTCTTGCAGTGGAGCTGCTTGCACTCATTTTTTGTCCAGAACTATGAATGCGAAATGATGATGTCCTAAAGAAAATCCCAAACCACCCTATAATCCTTATCCTCCTCCACCCCAAGCCCTCTATGTTCACATTTTTCACATCCTATAAATAATTTTCTCGTCTCTATAATAAAAAAATCCCATCCCTTCATTCGCTCCAAATCACAGCCCTCCTTCCTCTTCCCCCTGTACTGACTCACATAAAGCCCAGTGTTCAAACAACCCAACACACCCATTAGCACTTACTTCTCTCCCCCCTGTAGCCCCCAAAATGAAAGAATATGCCAGACAGGAGGGATCCAGAGTCTGAAGAAAAGATGTCCCCCACTGGAGCTGCTTATACTCATCTTCGATCCAGGACTATGAATGAAATTATGATCTCCTTCTATAGTAACACCCAACAGGCTGACTGTTGGTGTCCTGGGGTCAAAATGTCTAATAAATAAATTACTTAATAATATGAAGTCATTATTATACAATGGTGCTTCAAAATCAAGAGATTTGATTGGTTGACTGGCACCTTTACAGCGTTGTAAAATTCAGCATTACCAATGCAAACGGTGCTAGCCAACCACATCTCAGTAACTGCAAAAAAAAATTTAAAAATCATTCCGAGCCGCCATCTTATTTTCCTCGCTAAATGTTGCTGTACCAATTGAGCCTCTACTTATCCAAGCACAACAAAAAAAAGTGGAGCGGTGTGTGCCCACAAGTAACACTGCAGAGCAGCGACCCCGAGTGCTGACAGAAAGAGTGAGACGAAAAGGCTGAATTCCCGCCACCGGCACCGTTGTGACACCACTGCTGTATCTCCCAAACTGTTCAAACCCTTCCTGAAGACCAGCAGCAGGTACATGACAACTCTGACCCGGTCTTTTCTCTGGTTTACAGACTGTAATAACCTTGTCTAGTTCAGTGACATTTGCCTCGTAGTCACGGCACCCAGTTCTGACTGCAGTCCATGGGGATGGCTGTTTTGTTCTTGCCATCCTACCATCATGTACATACTTATACAAATAAATTATGCCCCATGAGAGAAATATGCTTTAGCGATTCGGCTTACTGAAATGAGATGCTAAGAGAAATCAGATGAGAAACAAGTTTAACAGACTTGGAATAACAAGAAATGTGCAGATTATATTATAACATTACAACAAAGAATGGACCTAAATCATGTTTTCGTTATTGTTGGATGTTTTGATGATACAGGCTTTGTAATAGGACCATGGCTCCACTAGGCTACACTTTTTTTTAACCCAAATACACTGGACTATTTTTTGTAGCATAAGAACAAATTAAATACAAAGCTATAAAAAATAAAAAATAATTATTTTTCTGTTCATTTTTTTGAACAAAAAATTAAAGGACACATTGTATAATCGCAATA
This sequence comes from Neoceratodus forsteri, assembly GCA_016271365.2. Lineage (NCBI taxonomy): Eukaryota > Metazoa > Chordata > Ceratodontiformes > Ceratodontidae > Neoceratodus > Neoceratodus forsteri. Next base: position 175,352,621 of record JADMNL010000026.1, on the reverse strand, counting down.
AACCACTCCAGGGTGTGGGTGATGCTGGGTTTACCCACACCTGGATGGTTTGGTCACGAGGCAGGCCAAGTGACCAAACCATCCAGGTGTGGGTAAACCCAGCATCACCCACACCCTGGAGTGGTTTATTGCTTAAATATTCACCTTTGACTGAATAACTTTGCAGCCAATTACGTCACTTGTTAGAGAACATTTTCTAGTGCAGTGTGTGTGTGGGTGGGGCGGATCTGCCAAGGGTTGCAAGTCCCTGACTGTAGCTGCTCCCTCCCTTTGGAACAGCCTCCCTATATTGTTCCGTTCAGCTGATACCCACTGCACTTTTAAGCTCTGACTCAAGGACTGGCTACTAAACGAGGCCAGGTGCCTATGCCACTGAGAGTGTTCCTCATCCTTAGTTCCTTCGCTTCCTCATCCCCTCACACCTGCTTTTTCCTGCCTTGCTCCATGCTCCCTGCCATAATTGGGTCCCTGTTCCTGCCTCCTCTGCTTACTCCATTTTCCTTCATTAGGTGTTTATCTTTTATGATGAGTACCTGCTGCTATTTGCTCTGTTTCCCCCACTCTATATTGCAGTCTCCCCACTTATGTTACTCAGGCTGGCATTATAGCCTAGAGGTTACAGTAACAAGATGTGAACGAGCTTGGTACATCCAGCAGACCAGACCTTGGTTTGATTCTCACAACCTCCACTGACATACTGTGTGACTCTGAAGAAGTCACTTAACCACCCAGTGCTCCCAAGTCGCCCTTGAAAACAGGCACTTGTGCCTAGTGGGCCTTACCCGATTACCAAAGACCAAAAAATTAAAAATCTTTCTGTGTAATTGCACAGTATTTCCTTGTTTTTCTGCACAATATTATTTATACCCTACCTACTTAATGTTTATTGCAAGGTGATTTTATTGTTGTCTTGACACAATTATCTATTTTTTTTCTGCACCTGCTACTTGTATTTGACTGTTCTGTATGCACTGTGTAAACTCTGTGTATATTGCATTGCATGTATACTGCTGCACTTGTAGTGCATTTATGTTGTACCACTGTGTATTGTACTTCTTGTTGTGCCACTTTGAGGGCCTGGGTCATGTCTGAAAATGGTCCCCTGGATCAGTGCACTTACCCGTAAACTAGTGCTGTGCAGAATACGGAATTCCGCTGATGGAATTAGTGCAGAATGGCCATTCCACCAGTGGAATTTCCACTGGAATTTTGCTGGTTCTTCAGTGGAATTACACCTACTGTGATCAGCAATTTTTCCACAGAAAATCATTCCGCAGCTATTTTCTACAGTAGAATTTCACCATTCTGTTTGTGGTGAAATTCGGCAGAATTTTGAAAGTTCCACAGCATTTCATTCAGCCCTAATCTGAAAATTCCACAGAGCACTACCAGAAACCAAAGAATTAAAATAAATTAATAAATAATTAGATAAAGTACATGCAGAGCAGGTTGTTAAAAACCAGGCACACAGAAAACAAAAAAGAAAGGATTGGCCAATAATAAAGCACTTGGGGAACTGCTTGCCAGGCCATGATAGTGACTCAGGTTCAAGTCCTAAGCCTGGGTTGTTCTGCCTGTGGGCAGGAGGCTGGTAAGGCATCTTCTCGGACACCCCAGCCTCCAGGGATGGTGGGATGTGTTTCTCACTCTACTGCTGCTCCCTTCTTTAGACAAAATGTGGTCAGGGCACCCACATGCTGAGTCAGATGCATTGTCCCCCGCTGACCCCAGCAACAGAGCACAAGGAATGCAGAAAATGGAGGAAACTGGTGAGCACCAAGGACGACATTGCCATCACACTCAGGACTCATGATGCCATCCAGGCTCCCTCTTGCCAGGTCCTTACCTGGAAGAGAAAGGGGATACCCCCCATCCCTGTGATGGGACTTAAGCCATGCAGGATTTTGAGGCATACATGGTCAGTCAACTGGGTTGTGTGGTATCCAAAACCAGAATGGAGGTGACTGACTGCAGGATACAAAACCTTTACCCACTGGGAGTGTGATGCTGGAAGACAAATAAATGTTTTATTCACACAGCTGTGTAATAAGAAAAGAGACTAGGGCCCGATATTCAAAGATTGGTGCCTGCACTAACATGTTTAGCATGGGGACTAACCCAAGTTTGCACAAGTGCCTCTGGCAGGGCCATATACAGAGGCCCCAGGAGCACCCCCTAAACCCAACAGCACCAAAACACTAAAATACTGCTGTGCCTATGCAAATGAGGAAGTCCCCCTCATACATACTGGCACAGTGAGATAGCACTTCTTGATGTGATGCTAAGCCATCACCCCTACCCCACAAAAGCAGGGGCGCTGTGCCCACTCACATTCTCCCATTGCAGTGCTGTATAATATTCCCTAGTGGTCTAGTGTGTCCCCCCCCACCCCCTGTTTGCTCGTTCAAGTTTTGTATACAATTCCCTGGTGATCCAGTGGTCCCCCCCCCTCACTTGTCCAGGCTCTGTATATAATCCCCTGTTGGTCCAGTGTGTCCCTCCAACCCTGATCACCCGTTCACTCATTTTACATGAATACATGGTGGTCCAGTGTGCCCCCCCAATCACCCATTCACTCTTTTACAAGAATACCTACTGGTCCAGTGTGTCTCCCATCCCCTGAACACAGGTTCCCTATGTTTTAATGTTTCTCTGGTGGTCCATTGGTTCCCCCCAATTGTCTGTTCACTCTTTTGAAAGGATTCCCTAGTGTTCCATTGGTCCCCTCCCCACCTGCTACTCCTCCAATATACGTACAGATAACACTCCCTGTTGGTCCAGTGGTTCCCTAACAGCCCCCCACCCAATCCACCCACTGTCATCCCATCTCCCCACACAACTCTTACTCCAGTGGCCAAAACTCCTCCCAGCTAGATATGGTGATTGGCACATATTCCTTTCATCTCCGTGGCTGGCCACTGTATGAGCTGTCAGTGAGCACAGGTACTGTAGAAACAACTGGTTCAAGAGTACACACACTGTCTGACAACTCATAGAGTGGCTGGCTACAGAGATCAAAGGAGGGTTGTGCTGGTCACTGTATCTAGCTGTGAGGAACAGCAGGCCCCCCAGGGTGATGGGGGTGCAAGGAGGTGGGATCTCAGTATGGGGACTGGGTGGGGGGTTGTTATGGAACTATTGGACCACCAGGGCATGTTATCTGTATGTATAATAGGGGAGCGATGGGTGAGGGGGGACCAGAGGATCACCAAGCAATCTTTCCAAAGACTGAATAGGTGATCACTAGATGGGGGAACCATTACACCCCCCAAGGAAGCATTGAGACATAGGGAGCCAGAGATTGAGGCTAGGGGGACACACTGGACCACCAGGTATTCTTGTAAAAGGAATGAACAGGTGATTGAGGAGTGGGGGGACCACTGTGCCACAAGGGATTGCTTTTTAAAATGCAAGGGTCATTAAGGAGCTGCTGCACCTTATGCAAATGTGCCCATAATGGCCATGCAAATGGTCCCTTAGTGACTTGCATGCCCAATAGGCTAATTTGTATGCTCTGGCTCAATATAGCCAATAGGGGTCATGGCACTATCCCATTTCAGGCACCACTATTCCCTGTGGGCTATATACAGCCCATGTCCTTGTCGGAGCAGCGCAGTTTCACTCAGAGCTGCACCAACATTGCCCAATATTCAGTCTGATAGGGCCGCTCACTATCTGACTAAATATTGCAGCAGCTGGGGGGGGCACGTAGGGGCAAATATAGCTCAACAATGTGCGCTGCCCTTCTCCCACTTTCTGAATATCAGGCTTAGGATGACATATCCTCACTGTTCCTTGATGAATCCTCACAATTCCATGATTTATCCTTATAGTTCTGTGATTTACTCTCAAAGTTCAATGATGAATCCTCACAGTTTCCTGATGAATCCTCACAGTTCCCTGGTTTATCCTCACAGTTCCTTCCCTGATTTATCCTCATAGTTTCATGATTTATCTTCACAGCTCCATGATTTATCCTCATGGTTCTATGATTTACCCTCACAGTTCCATGATTTATCCACATAATTTCATGATTTATCTTCACAGTTCCATGATTTATCCTCATAGTTTCATGATTTATCCTCACAGTTACCTGATGTATCCTCACTGTTCCCTGATGAATCCTCACAGTTCCGTGATTTATCTGCACAGTTCCCTGATGAATCCTCACAGTTCTGTGATTTATCTGCACAGTTCCCTGATGAATCCTCACAGTTTCATTATTTATTCTCACAGTTTCTTGTAGTTAAAAGTTGTTTTATTGTTTCCAGTTGAAGACATAAACCGAAAACACATTACATAGAAAGAGCATTTTAAGCATCACTCACAAAACTTGAGGGTGCTGTGCAATAGAGTTGCATCAAAAAACAGTTCAACTACAACAAAGGAATGGAAGTATGGTGCCTAAAAAGTGTCATTCAAAAAACCTGAGCCAGAACATGGAGCTCCCCGTGGGGCATACAACATTGGCCCGAAGGGATTATACTGTATAGGGGGATTATAAATGAAATCTGGCTCAGGATTAACAAAAGATGGGTTGTCTGTACTTACTTGGTCCTCCCTTAAGATTGGATCTGGGGTTAATGTCATATGCAATATTTGATAGATCAAGGGCCAGCATTCTTTGGGGCCTTATCTACAAAGAAAAACAGATAACACACACAAAGCACATTATCTAGCGGTTTAGGATTCTATACTTGTACACATGACAGAACTATTTGAAATACACTGCTGTGACCTCTGTCGAACATCTTGAGTTTTCTGGGGGATTCACCAAGCTATCCCTGAGGGGCCTGAGTAGATAAAATAACCTGCAGGGGGTCTTATCAGCTTATACCTCCTCTGGGTTTCAGGAACATAATAAAGAGCTGCCAGATATTGACGTACCTGGGAAGAGAGTTAGCTACAATATGTGACATCCTAGACCAGTTGGCACATTGTACAAGGCTGTTAATCACCTCTGAAACTAAGGGGACTTCCTGTGTTCTCCATTTACACAGTAGGAGTTTCTTTACCTGCATACTAAATATTGCCAGAAATGTTTTCTCAGAGGAGTGCAGATGGGGGTGGGTGGGGGGTACATTCCTAGAATAAACACCTCTGGAGTCATGGGAACATATTTATGCACAATTTCTGACCCCAAGTTATACACTACTCTCCACAATGGTTTGATTAGCCTGCAGTACTAAAGTATGTGTAGCAGGTCCCCTTGGGACTCCTGACACCACCAACATAGATCATCCTGCATCAGTTTTGCCTTTTTGAGGACCACTGGGATCTTATACCAGGAGTGCAAGATCTTGTTTTGCATTAATTAACTTCTGGTATCTGGGTATACTGTGTGGGCAATCCTCAGGCAGGACTTTCAGGCGGGAGTAGGGATCTGGGTCTGCAGTGCAAGTTCCCACTTACATTTGGATTCCAAGGATTGGGAGGGAATAGTGTCCCTGAGAACTGACTATATACAGCTAGTCTGACCTCTCTTCAAGTGGAGCCATTGCTCCACCGGGGACGAAAGCTTAGCCCTTGGGCATTTATGGATATACTCCGTGGTCATACTTCTTTTTTTTTTTTTCAATTCAAACTTTATTAGGTTTTTAACTATACAGAGAACAGAACCGACAAATGAAAAAAGCAGAAGAAAAACAACATTAATTCTGAACAATGTATCGGAACTGTTCCCCTTCCCACCAACCCTGCCCCAACCCTTCCCTAACCCACCCACCACCCGACACAACAAAATAAGTACCAAATGAGACACAGGGTTAAACATATGTTGGTATAGGGAAATTAAATAGAATAAAGAGTGTGAAGGGGTCCCAGATGCGTCTATACTTCTTTAACCTATTATTAAGGCTGGCTATGTCCTTCTCAGTTGTAAGATTTGCAAGGAACTCCTGAAGCCACTCAAAACAGAAGATCTCCAAGTCATCCTTCCAGTGACACAATATCACCTTTTTGACAGACATGGAAATACGGGCCATGTGGTATCTGCGATTGAGTACCAGTACCTCTGAGAAGTCACCTAGTACACATCTCTCTAGGGTAAACAAGTCATTCAACCCCAGCAGGGGGTCCATTTTTTGTTGGATGGTAAACCAGAGCATTGAAGTCTTGGGACAAGACCAAAAAATATGGAACAGGGTGCCTTCTTCTTGTTGACACCGGACGCAAGTAGAGGATGGAAGAAGACCAAATTTAAATAACCTTTGTGGAGAATAATATAAGTTATTTAAAATACGAAACTGAGTGATACGCAGTCTATCCTGGGTAATATACCTGTGGCAACTGCGCCATATAGCTGGTCAATCTAAATCACGAGTGGGAAATGTTTCAGACCAGTATGTTAATGAAGCAAAACAGTCTGGGTAGGCCCAGTTGTACAAAATCCCATAGTTCTTGTATACAACATGTGGGGTGCATACTAAGGGCTGCAGCTCTAGAATAAAGGAAATGTTAGCCCATTGAGGGGGAGTTAAACCAAGCACCTTTACAATTAGATGTCTTAGTTGAAAGACTTTGAAGTTATTAAAAGGTGGAATATTAAATTTACTGATAATCTCAGTAGTGGAGAGCCAAGAGCCTTCATCAGACATAAGCTGAGAAAGGATGCCATCCCCCAGGTGTGGTAACCAATAGGGATGAAGCATTTTGTTATCAATCTTAAGCTTGGGGTTGCCCCATATGGAGACTGTGCTAAGTCTTGAGTATGGTTATACTTAAGAAAGAAGCACAACTGCCTATGAACCCTAACTGAGATGGCTATGGGGTAGATTTTAATTTGGGAGGGATAACCTTGGGATTAATATGTAAAAGATTTATTGGCAACACACCACAGACCGAGAAAAGAGCCAGCTCAGTTCTACGCCTGTGGGGTAATAAACGTTGAGCAGATATCTCCTCAGGAGGAAGTATCCAATTAAGATATTTAGAGGCTTGACTGGCCCAGTAGTAGGCAGCTAAATGCGGTAAACGTAACCCCCCATTAACCTTAGGGGCAGTGAGTTTGTAATAAGCTAATCTGGGTTGCTTATTGGACCAGATGAATTTGGTAATGATACTGTGAATATTCCAGAACCAAGTTAAAGGTAGCCATATATCAAGTAAGTGAAGGGGGTAGAAAAGTCGAGGGAAAACATTCATTTTAACTATATTAATCTTGCCCCACCGTGGTCACACTTCTAAGTCAGAGAAAGTACCAGAAGTCCTTGGGGGGACCATGTGGGAGGTGCTTAAGTCCTTGAAGAAATTCAGGGTGCTAGACCCTGGGATACAAAGGTCTTGCAGGCATGTTATACCTGTATCTGCCCAGGCAGCCCAGTACGCAGACTTTTTGTCGATGGTGATCTCCGTTTTTCCCCATAATGGGGTGAGCCCCAAGTGGGCCGGGTTAGTGTCAAGCTTTTTGTGCACCTTTCTCCAGTATTCTATTGAGGGGCCAATTGTTGGGTGAGATTGGATACCTCTATGGGAATGGTTATACAGCAATAGGGTTAGGTGGGCCACTCCACTCGCCACTTTCTCCATACTCAGCCATTGGAGGGAATCTGGTCTCAGATCTGCAAACCACTTCAAAGTCTGAGCCACCTAGAAGGCCCACTTGCAACCTTCTACCCACAGGAGACCCCACACTCCATCCGTCCAGTGTGCCCCCAGCTTGTTTCTGCTGTACCTAGGCTTCTGCCCCTCCCATATAAAAGCCCCCAACATGGCGTCTATTTTGATATACCATTGTCTTGGAATTTTCAGGGGATAAGATCTAGGAAATACATAATCTTTGAGGCAGTAACCATTTTAATGGTGGAGATCTTCCTGGCCAGGGTGAGATGGAACGCTTCCCATCTATCTAGCTCCGTATGGATAGGGAAGAGCAGTGGTTTGAGGTTCATCTCCCAGAGTCTGGAGAAGTCAGGAGAGATGCTGACACCAAGGTACAGTACTTGTTTCCTTTGGATGACAAAAGGAGTTTGTATTGTGCAGCTGTGTCCGGGGAGCAGAAATCATTCAGGGGGAGGACCTCGGTCTTGGTTTGGTTGAGCCAAAGCCCCGAGAAGGTGGAAAATTCTGAAAGGATACCTAACAGGGGAGGAAGAGCAGTGACCATGTCTGCCAGGGGGAGTAGAAGATCATCTGCGTACATGAGTGTAGTGTAGGTCTCATCCCCTACGGGGATCCTCTGAATTTGAGAGTTCTGTCTGATGGCCGCTGCTAAGAGTGCCACTGCCATGACAAATAAAAGGGGGGATGGGGGCATCCTTGGCTCATGCCTCTACCTATTGGGAAAGGCGGGATAGCATGGCATTGGTGAGTACTTTAGCGGAGGGGTAGGCATAGATGACGCTGACCCAGGACCTAAAACCTTCCCCCAGGCCTATCGTATGCAGCACCTGCTGGAAAAAATCCCATTCCAGGGAGTCACAGGCCTTCTCAAAATCTATTGTAACTGCTGCTGCCAAAGTGGGGAGGGATTTGGCCTTGTGGATTAAATTCACCAGTGATCTGATGTGATCCGCACTGTACCAGCTTTGACGAAGCCTACCTGGGATGGGAACAACCTGGGATGGGTAGATCAATTGGGGGAGGAGGGGGTTTAGCTTATTAGCAAGGAGTTTGGCAAGTACCTTGTTATCGGCGTTCAGCAGGGAGATAGGCCGATAACTGGCCACTTTCTGGGGGTCCTTACCCTTCTTTGGTAGGATGGTAATGACTGCCTCCCTGAAGGAGGGGGGGAGGGTTCTGACCTGCAGAGCCTCAGTGAACACCTGTTGTAAGATAGGGGCAACTGTGAACTGCAGAATTTGCCAGATTACCAGGGGGGAAATGATCTCCTCTGGGGGCCTTTCCCTTCTTAAGAGACATAAGAGGCAACTTCCTCAAGCGTGATTGGAGCATCCAGATCCAGGGCCTGCTGCTCAGAGATTTGTGGGAGATGAAGGGAGTGCCGGAAGGGGAGAACGCCTTCAGGATTGGGTTACCTAGATGATGTATATAGTGAGGAGTAAAACTCAGCCATAGTACGATTGATCCCCTCCACTGAGATGTGTATGACGCTCCCCCTTATCCACCAGGGCTGCAATATGGCACTCCGCCTGCTGCTTCCGCAGCCTTTAGGCCAGGATCTTGCCCCCTTTCTCCCCCCCCACCAATGTTTATATTTAAGTTGAATAATACAGATTTCTGCTTTCCTAGAAAGGTGTTCATTCACCTGCATCTGGAGGGCGACAACCTGGCGCCCCAAATCCTACTGAAGTGAGGGAGTGGGAAGGGCTTTGAAGGCCGCCTCTGCCACCTGGAGCTGTTCTTCTAAGGATTTGAGCTGCTGTTCCCTCCTCCTTCAGCATTTGTTGGCAAACCTCATGATTGCTCCCCTGCTGGTGGCCTTGAAAGCCTCCCAGGTATTGCTGGCCAAGGTGTCAGAGATAGGGTTTTTCTGAAAGAAAGCCTCGGCTTCCCTTTGGAGCCAGAGGGGAGTCTGGGTCCCGGAGGAGTAAAGGTTCAAGTTTCCAGGCTGGAGAAGAAGAGGGAGGGGTGCTCCAAGTAAAGGATACTGGGGCATGATCTGAAACTACCAGGGGCTGTAAAGTGGAGTCAGTGGAGTTCCTGGTGCTACTTCGGGAGGTGAGCCAGAAGTCCATTTGGCTATGGGAGCTGTGCACCAGGGAGTGGAAGGTGTAGTCATGCTGGGATGGATGGAAAATCCTCCAAATGTCCGTGAGGGCCATGTCTTGTCTCATCTGGGTAAGCGTCTGGGCTGCCCTAGAGTGAGGCTCAATATTTGAGGTGGTTCTATCCAGTAATGGGTTTGGAGTGAGGTTGAAATCCCCCCCCCCAGCAATACTGGAGTGTCTTGTGAGGCCATGTTACCAAAGACCTGTGCCAATTTATGGAAAAAGGAGGGTGAATCCTCTTATGGGGCGTACACATTCCTCAGAATGAGGGGGCCTTCTGTCGTTTCCATCAAGGCAATCACCCATCTACCCTCCGGGTCATTTACCTTCTTCATGAGTTTCCAAGGCAGGGTCTTGTGGAGCAGTATAGGTACCCCCATTTCCTAGTGGGGGCTGAAGCATGGATGACCTGGCCGACCCAGTCCTATTTCAATCTGTCATGGTCCTCTTTGGTAAGCTTGATCTCCTGGAGGAATGCAACCTCCACTCTCAACCTCCGAAGGTGAGTGAGCACCTGCTTCTCTTTGTTGGGGGTGTTAAGCCCCCTGACATTCCACGGCAAACTATTTATGTTGCCCATTAGGAGTAAGAAGCAGATTACCATAAGAAGAGATTTACAAAGTACCTCCGGAGGTTGGGACCGGGGCATAGTACTCCCCAGGGAACGAGCAGCAGTGGTCAGCAGATAGGCAAGAAAGGAGTGAGTGTGGTGGCCCATCATCGGGGTCACAGTATGTCAGCAGTCCATTTTCTGACAACTGTACTGTGTGTGTTCTCTGAAAAAACATAAACAACCTAAAGCAAAGACATACTGTATATATATAACCTATATACAGTAAGCATCACAGTGCTTTCACAGTGGAGAAATAGAGGTTTCCCATTGGCTGCAGACACTTGATGAAGGCCAACCTCTATTCCCAGGGTGCCTTCTTGGGGGAGTTGGCCCATCAGGGCCACAGTGAGTGACCAGGGGGGACTAAGCCCCCAGTGTGACATACATTCCACCTCGGTGAGAACTATTTGGTGGAGATCTGGCTCCCTATAGCCCTAGGGGATAAGAGTAGAAATTACAATGCAAGCCCATTTGGGAGTTTACCAGGAGGCTGGGAGGGGAATTCACCACTGCCCAAGGACTGCACAGGGAGGGGGGGGTGGTCTGAATCTATCAGCAGGAGGCCCTGCAGCTCCAGTGAGCTGACTCACAGAGCTATGCGGCCCATAACGAATGGCATGGTGCCCACTGCAGGTTGCCCAGGTATTTGTCTGGGGACCCTTGCTTGAGTTAGATGAGGTGGGGCAGTCAGGGGAAAGAGGGAGCAATTGGGGGACACCTGTTAAGTGAGGTGGAGGGAGGTTATGAAGTGTCATCCCACTGCCCTGGTGACCCTTATGCTCTTCAGTGTAACCAGTTCCCACAGCGGTTGCTTGTCTGACACTGGGTCACACAGGGCCCCCGACTTCCAACCCTTATATCATGGTTCCTGGGACCACTCACTTACAGAAACCTTAGGAGCTCCAATCCCCAGTTCCTTCTCCCTGCCCTGCCCCAGATCCATAGCATCACTCCACCCCCATTACAGCAGCAAACAGCAGACCCCAAAAGCCACAACAGACATTAACAGTTCGCAAAGAGAGGAAGGGATGCCTGGGTTTGAAAATGCCCTCGGTATGTATGAAAGTCTTCTCCCTCCTTCAACTGGCTTGCAATGGATAGAGCTCCCACAGATCCCTTCTGGTATGAGAGCAGAGCATGACAAAAAAAAAAAGAGTTGCCACATTCACCAAGTAGCTGTAGCCAGGTCAGGGAGGATGGGGGAGGGCCTCTCTGGTCCCGTAATTTGAGCGGCGTGGATTCGGCACGACAGGTGGCAGGTAGTTAGAAAATTTGTTCACAGTCATTGAAAATGGTCCCCTGCTGCATCACCGACCTACAGAGCCAACAAGAACTCTTCCCCAAAAATGGCAGTACACTGGGCAACACAAAAATAAGAACAAACGAGCAATAAGAAAGGAAGGAGGTTACTTATCTGCCCACGCAGGAGTGTCCTTACACCACATCAGGGATGCTGGAGGTGGCTGGGCTAGGACAGGCTTGCTCGAGGATCTCACTGGATCAGTGCAGTTTGGAGGTGTCATGTTGGGGGTTGCTGCTGTTGTGACCCTGTCTCGCTGGATCTTCTGATTTTGGGGGTTGTAGCTGGCCAAGTAGTCCGGATGGTGCATACAGATGGTCTGTTGGACACCAGGATCACTGGAGGTGTTCAGTGCTGCTCCAGGGAGCTAGGCCGCAGAGGGTCAAAGCAGTTGTAGGTGGTGAAGCCCTATAATGGGTTGGCAGCTGCTATGTCCATCAGATTTCCCACAGTAGGAGATGGAGGCTCAGATTTTGATGGGTGATCTCTTTTCCCATGTTTCCTAGAAGAGTGGCACTTACAGTTGGCTTTCGGGGAGGAAGCTCCCACATCGGCTCTCTGCTGTGCTGCCAGTCCCTGGGTCGCTCAGCGTGGAGCTGTGAGCACCTATCTAGAGTCTCAAGAGGTGGTCTAGCAGTTGCAGTTTGCTGCGTATGGTGATTTGTGCCTATTGGCCAGTGCTCTTGCAGATAGGTGATTAGAACAGTTGGATTGCCAAAGTTCTTGGGCACTCTATTATGCACTACCCGCATCATGGCTGGGTAGCACAATGAGAACGGGAGCCCTATCTTATGCATCAAATGGCGGGCATCCATAAATGCTCTGCGCCGGTGGGATAAGTCTTTGGAAAAATCTTGGAATATGCTAATCCTGTTAGATTGCCATCGCACCTTTTGGAGCTCCGCAGCTCTAGAGAGAACTTTCTCTTTCACATGCTAGTCAACAAAATGAGCTATGTTGAGCCTGGGACCATCCTGGGCCTTAGGCATGGGGGCAAGTGACCAGTGTGTATGCTCAACTTGGAGCGGACGGAAGGGGACCTTGTTGAGCATCTCAGCAAGGGCAAGTTGCAGGAAGCCCTCCATATCACGCCCCTCAATCCATTCTGGGAAACCCACAAATTGAAGGTTGTTCCAATGGCCTTGGTTTTCAAGATCATCAATTTTGCCCCATATCTGCTGAATGGCATGTTGCTGTTCTTGGACTGTCACCGCGAGTTCCTGTACTGTGGTCTTGGTTGTGGTAATGCACGTTCAGGGTGCAGCATTTGAGACTCGAGGCTTTGCATCACGTGGATGTTGCAACTGGTAGCCGAAGTAACTTGGGACATTTGTGCCATTAATTGGCCAAATATTGCCTCTGTTGAAGTCTGCTTCCGGTGCTGGGGCTGTTGCTGGGTAGCCATGCTGCAAGGCCAGAACATTCCTCTCTGGGTGCTTAGGTAAGATGTCGACTTTTTGTCCAATTTTGGGGAGAAATCTCAGAAATAAAGTTATTGTTGTAGTACTTGGGTCAGAGAGATGTAGAATATGCAGTTTTTCCACGGATCAGGCATTGCAATATAGTCAGATGTGCTCTGATAAAACCCCCTGGGCTGTAGAGCTGGAGGTTAGGTTGCCATCTTGGTTAGTGCCCCTAGTAGCAGTCTATCCTCACAGTTTCATGATTTATCCTCACAATTCCACGATTTATCTTCACAGTTCCCTGATGAATCCTCACAGTTTCATGATTTATCCTCATAGTTCAGCAGAGCTTGGCCAAACAAATGCTTACATCCTGTTACAGTGAATGCAGCTCACTGCCACACTCACTGTAACCTACCTGTTAGCATCTTTTCCTACTCGCTCTCAGAATGAGCGGTATGATTGAGTTGCTCATATTGAGCAGCTCAATAATACTCGTTCACATCAGGGTACACAAACTGAATTCATGTCACGTCTCTGCCTTCTTTTCTCCAACAAGTAAGTAATAAGCCATGGCCGTGTGTGCATTATAGAATTTCAATGCATGCCCCAGGGGAGTAGTAAGGCACAAGGCCAAAGGCAGAGTATTCTTACACCCCTGGGAAGTTCATTAAAATCCTATAATGTACACCCTGGTGGGGCTTATTACACTTTTAAAATGGCTCTAAGTATTTTTTGGGGGGAAGGAAAATGTGATTGTGGCCCTTGCCATACATTTATAGAGATTTAATGCACGGTCAGGTGATGTTTCACAGCCAATGACATTGCTAGATTTTTTATAGGCATTTTATAAGGAGATGTTAAGGGCTACCAACCTCTCCTCATATCTTTTGTCTCCCATACCACTGATAATTTTGGTGACGCTGCTCCAGCCCTCACATTTGTGTACTGAAGAGCTCAGAACTGCACTCATTGCTCCAGGTGGGGCATAGTAATCAGGACCAAATGTTAGTGTTCTCCCACTATGTATTCACTTGTTTATACTCTCTTTAACTGTCTACCCATTCCCCGGATGTATCTGGAATCGAGCAGTAAACTGCTCAGTATGCCTTTCCTGGTAAGCAACTTCAATAAATAAATAATAAATAAATAAATAATCACGGCCTTGTAAAGAGGCAAGAGAACATCTACTGCTGTCCATCCCCTGTTAATGCACCCCATCATTCTGCTGGCCCTGTTGACAATGGCCACACACTGCTTGTCATGATTCATCATCTTGTCCATCATGACATAAAGGTTGTTTTCTGGCAAGCTAAGTGTCATCATTAATTTTAAGTAGTCTGCTAGGGACACCAGCATTCAGACTGTTAATACAAATGTTGAAAAACCAGTGGCTCCAGTCCTGACCCCAAAGGGATGCCACTAAGTACCCTTCTCCCCTAGGAGTAGTTCTTTTCTGATGTCCCAGTAGATTGTGTCTCCAGTCCTACACAGTACACCTTCCTGGTCATTCTCTCAAAGAAGGTTATTAGGTTGGTTTGGAAATGATCTGTCCCTCATAAAGCCATGTTGGGAGGGGGCAAGAACCTTGGTCTCTAAGAAACACTCCATTAGACTTAGATTGATGGGCCACTATAAGGACTATCAATGAGCCATCTCTTGTAAGAAGGCAGAGTTCCTGTCCAGGGAGATCGATGCTGCTCAGTGTCGACCAGCTCAGCTCTTCTGAACTGTAGATAAACTGTGCAATCCAGCCTGTCTGCAGTCTCAAAGAGTGTTGTCATAGGAGAAGTGTGACGAGTTTGCTCAATTCTTAGCAGATAAGGTTACTGACATCAGTCCGAGATCAGCATAGCTCACTCCAATGGGTGTTGCGGCGGTCTGTTGGAGGTAACAATTTCTTGTTTTGTCTGGTCCAACTTTAACTGTGTGCCAATAATGGATGCTTTGGAGATCATCCAGAATAAGTGGCTGACTTGCTGTGGTTTGGACCCAGGCCCAACTCTCCTCCCTGTGGGGTGTGCTGAGGTCATCAGACAGTCCTAGCTGAGATCCTCTGGTGTTCAATGGAGACAGGTGTATTTCCAGACAACCTGAAGGAGGCAATGGCGACACCTCTCCTTAAGAAATCCTTCCTTGACCCAGATTGTCTTACAAACCACAGACCTGCCTCTATCCTGCCCTCTGTCGCCAAGGTTATTGAGAAGGTGGTCACGTTGCAGCTGGAGGAACATCTCACTATTCACGACATCTATGATTCTCTCCAGTTTGGATTTCGGAAGAGGCACAATACCGATATGGCCTTAGTTCAGGTACTCAGTGATCTCCTAATAGCGAGAGGTCGGGATACCCATTCCATCTTAGTCCTCCTTGATCTCTCTGCAGCATTTGACACTGTAGACCATGGTGAATTGATGGAGCATTTGCGGCTGATCTGTGGACTGTCTGATACAGTCCTCAGATGGTTTCAGTCCTTCCTCACTGGCAGGGTTCAGAGAGTGGTATTGTGGATTTAATATTCTGACCCATTCTCCCTGCTGTGTGGGGTGCTGCAGGGCTCCATCTTGTCACCCATGTTGTTTGTGGTGTATATGCTGCCATTGGGAGACATTGTGAGCTGGTATGGGCTGAGTTTTCACTGCTATGCAAATGACACTCTGCTATACATGTCCTTTGTGTCCAAGCAGGATGAAACTGCCTCAGCCTTTAAAAACTGCCTCACTGAGATCCAGGATTGGATGACTACCAACTGGTTAAGATTGAATCCGGGCAAGACTGAGGTTCTGGTAGTGGACCCAGGTCATTGGGTAAAGGGGCTTTCGGCTGGTCAGCCTTCCAGCCTTTGGCTTGGTGACAACCAGCTGACTGCCTCTGAATGGGTTGCAAAACCTGGGTGTTATTTCTGATGAGGGACTGACATTTAAATATCAGGTGTCATCCATCATCAAAACCTTTTTACCATCTGAGGAATATCACCAAGATTAAACACCTGGTTCCACCTTATGATCTTCCAGTGCCGGTCTACACCTTTGTGACTTCTTGCCTTGACTACTACAACTCCATGTACCTAGGGCTACTGGGGGGTGATATCTGTAGCGTGCAGCTGGTTCAGAATGCTGTGGCCAGGCTGTTGATAGGGCTTCCTCGCTCTTGCCATGTCACGCCTGTGCTGTGTGGCCTGCACTGGCTGCCTATTCAGTGGCGGATCACCTTCAAGGTCAGCTTGCTGACCTACAAAGCACAACATGGACAGGGACCATGTTACCTGCAAGAGCTTCTGTGTCCTTACCACCTCCTCTGCCCAATCTGCTCCACTGATGAGGGATTGCTAGAGGTTCCCAGGGTACGTTTGAAGACCTCTGGGGCCCAGGCATTCACATTTGTGGCTCCCACCTTGTGGAATTCTCTACCTCATCAGATTAGGGACTGCCTGACCGTAGAGAGTTTCAAAACCACATTGAAAACCCATCTTTTCAACCTTGCTTTTTCTGATTTGGTATGAATGATTGTCACTGAAATATTTAAATTTTATAGATATTTCAGCTTGGATTTTATTGAATACTGTACAACTGCTCTGATCTCCTGTGAATAGTGCTTTTTTTAGAATAAAGTTGAATTGAATTGAAATTATTCCATCCTCGATAATGTCTTCCAGGACTTCGCTGAACACTGTCATGAAGCTGACCGGTATGTGGTTGACAAGGTCAATGCTTGCCTCTTTCTTGAAGATGGGGAGCACATTGGCCATTTTGAATTCCTCTGGCACTCCACCTGTTTGTACAGAACCCTGAATGATTACTGCAAGTGGCCCAACAACTGTTCTCTGAGCTCCACTAGGATCCTGGGTTGTGTCATCTCCACACCTTTGGATTTTCCTTGCTTGGTCATTGCTGGATACTCAGCTACCAAGATGGATGTAATGTCTGCACGGGTTACAATTGCTACTCCCACTACCAAGATCCATCCCAGTGAGCACGGTATCCATCTAGAGGCTGAAACTGGAATCCTGAAACTGATGGAACTGAGTTCACTCTCCTGACATATTTAGATACCCGACAGGAGGAAGTCAATGCTTACAGGGGTACGGTAGCAGATGTGATGAACTGCTACCCTACCCCTAACCAGGCATAACAAGGAAGCAGAAAATGTAGACACTGGCCAAGCTGCTCCTGCGGCATGGCGGTCTAATGCAGTAGCAGCTCGGCCAGCATGGTCTGTTAGAGCTGGGCTCTGTTCCTGGTCACCACTAATTTTGCCACACACTATTCCACCCCTTAACTTTTTTTTAGTCTGAGGTCCACTCCCCCTTGGAGTTGGTTATTTAAGTTATGAGGGGTGGGGGGCAGAGCCCCCCACATGGGGGGGTGTGGTGGGCAAAGCCCCCACATTATATTTCAGTAACTTGCAGTCTTATGGAATCCAGTATCCCAAACTTGGTCTTGCAGCATTCAGAATACTGAATTTCTAGATTTCAGAATATATCCGTGAGTACCATTGCACCCCTTGGGGTTCCCATGGTGAACACTGAAGCAAAGTGTGCATTCAGTATCTCAACCATCGCTTCTTGTTTTTTTGCTGCGTGTTCCCATTTCAGAGGCTCAAGCCCCATTTTCACCTTTCTCCTTCCATTTATGTACTAGAACAAAGTTTTGGAGTTTTCTGCATATCCTACTTTTATTCTGACTTCCCAGTCCCTCCTTGGCTTTCTTAATTCCAGCTTTGTAGTCCTACAGTCCTGCACTGTACTCCTCTTTGTCCTAGGGCAACTTGTTTCTTTCCAGCACTCATAGATGTTCTTTTTGTTCAGAATCAGTTGCCAGAGGTCCCTTTTGGGCCAGGGAGGCTACTGTGCGGTCCATTTCTCTCTCTGTTTACAGGGATGCAGGTGTCAGTGGCTGCTTTAAGTAACCTCTTCAACAAATTCCACATGTGCGTTGCATTACTAGCTGCACTCAGCTGGTCCAGTCCTTTAGAAACCATGTCCTTCATATTGGCAAAGTCCATCTTGGTAAAGATCCACGACCTGCTGGCTAAGGCAGAGCTAGTCTACCCCAACACCACGGAGAAGGTTACCCAGCTCTGGAGCAAATTCCAAGCGTGATACTGCCGTGATTTACTGGGAACAGGGTAGTGCACACACAAAAGTGCACCCAGCCCTTGAACAATGACAAAAAGTCCCAGACAGTGTCACATCAAACACTGTGGAAGTCCAATGAATTCAGTGGCAGCCACATTAAGTTAAAGCCTTTATTGACAATAAATTCAAATATCCTGAAATAAGGCTCTCTACCGAGAGCCTTACTTTGGGCTGTTTGAATTTGTAGTCAATGAAGGCTTTAACTTCATCTGGTTGCCATTGAATTCATTGGACTTCCACTATGTTTGGTGTGACACTATCTGGAGCTTTTTTACCCAGCTGTGGACCCTGCCTCCCACAAGTACCTTGACATTCCAGTTGGAGGTAACCCTATCCCCACTGCTGAAAAAATGGTCAAGGGTGACATTATACCTAGTCCCCTGCTGGACATGCTGCTCTAGGAATCATTCCTTGAAGGTGGATAGGAATTCTGTCTCAGTCCTGTCCTTAGTTATTTCACGATGGCAGTCTACACCCAGGAGACTGAAGTCCCCCAGCATCATCAGCAGTATTGAGCTGTGGTTTAGGCATGGAGCTGCAAACCTGGAGATCTGGATTTGAATCCCACAGCCCCCACTTGCATACTGTGTGACCCTGAGCAAGTCATTTAACTTCCTTGTGCTCCCAGGTCACACCTGGAAGCAAGCTTCGACTTAGTGTGCCTTTCCTGGTTAAACAATTTTCCCTTTCCCCTATCACCCATGCATCTGATTTGGCTGCTCTGGTAATTTCCTCTTATGTTCTAGAATGCATGCTCCACTGAACAATTTGGGCATCTGTAGCATACCCCCAGTGTTATTCTCTTACTCCCCTTTACCCCAAGCTCAACCCATGTGGACTGTGTGATACTGTTTACTGATGTCTTCCTTGCACTCCATAGTGTTGCCCTCTCTTACAAACTGTCAATGTATTACATTTACCCACAGAAGATATAGATGCAAATCCAATATCCTGATTTCCTGTTCATGCAGTCTATTTCATGTGCTGTTTGCACATCATTGTATTAAGCCCTGCTTCTGAAGCAGGGGGCAGGCCAGATGGACCTTGAGTCCCATTTGACCTTAAATTAATTTGTTACTATATGGTACTATGCATAGACCCTGATGGGGATTTTACCTTTTAGCCCCCCCAGTAGGTCACACATCAAAGCTGCCAGCCACCCCTGACAGATTTGCTGCCTCAGCACTCCCGACTGAGTCAACAATCTCTCAACTGTTGCCTCAACCGAACCAGATGTGTAAGCACACCCGTGTATGACTGGTTGAAGGGCCTAAGATACTTTTTTTCAGACAATGTAAATAAAGGCATTTGGGAAAGACTGTTTGTTAACTACAAATGCAGCTGCCTTCCTTGAGTCCTCTGGCCTGAGCAGGCATTGTGATGGGGTCAGAAGATGACTGACTAACCAATCAGGAGCAACTGCCTCAGGAGACAGTTGACTTATACAAGACTTACACAATTCAGGCACTTTTGCTTTTTTTATATAATTTTTTTATTATTTTCAAAATAAAATTACAAACCATGATGTTTTTCCTATCCTTAGCATGTACCTTCACCCTGTAATCAGATAATTAAGTCCAGTTTATAGCAGGAAAGGGCAATACATTTTAAACACAGAAGAACATCTAAAATGTATAGTCACTAGGTGTACCTCTAAATATAATTAGGGTTACCACCTGTCCTGATTTTTGCAGGGCAGTCCTGATTTGGGCATCTGTGTCCTGCGAAAAAATTTGAAAAATGCTACATGTACTGACTGCATAGTAGAAAAAAATATTTTCTTACTTTCCTTTAAAAGTTGCAGCAAACTATAATAACTTAACTAAAATACCTTAAAATGATAAGAAACAACAGAAACAACTGAAAAACCACAACACATAATCTTAATTCTGATCATTGGTTGAGGTTACATATTGTACTGTAAAAAAATCACCTTTCAGTATGAAGTGTCCCACTTTGGGCTTCTTAAAAGGTGGCAACCCTAAATATAATGCTTATACGGACCATATGAATTATATAGTATGGGGATTTAATATACCCCTCTGTATCTCAGCTGTAACCTTTATTCCAATGAATATAGTTTCCATAATCCTATTTACTAAGGACTTACACATTTTCTAGTTACAACAATATTATCGCAAAACATTCTTATACTATTTTGAAAGCAATCTAACTTTTTAATATTTGATATTAATGCATAGGAATGCTTATACCTATTAGTAAACCAGTAACCCAGAAGGACAAATATGCCCATACTGGAAAAAAAATATTTAAGATATTAAACTATTCCCTGCTCAGACAATTAGGAAATAAGACAATAACAATCTTTATATTTCAGATAATAAACTAAAAGTCTTCAGCAGCTTTGCCAGCTTCAACAGTCATTGACATTTCTTGTTCAGGCATAGCTGGGGATTTACATTCACAGTCAGAGTCCTGTTCATAATGAGTGCATAAGAAATCTTGGAATTTGATCTAGTTAAAAAAAGTAATGTTTACTTTTAAAAGTTATGCACAACTTTGCAAGTGCCAGTATCTTGAACTAGAGACATCAAGCTCCAGTACATCTTGCCAATAGGTGAAAAGTTTTCTTCTCCTTTGTTGTGGGGGTGAAAGCCAGATCAGGGTACTGTACAGAATTGAAAGGCTTCATAGAACAAAGTCCCTGTTACCCTAGAAAGTTTCATTATGGCTGCAGTAGGAGGAGCCTGCAGACTTTTTGCATGTACAAAAGGAGTGCTGTCATGTTTCCTGCCCATGTACCTGACTGAAGGTGTAAATAGTCTTCTCCGCCTTACCCTCCTCCAAGAAATATTTTCTGCCCCAAATAAATACTCTTTCATGTTAGTCAATGGTTGCAGGGTACTATTTTCTTTCTTAAATGGGTAGTACAAGAACTGGAACCTGAGTAGTGGGAGGCAGCATTCGTTTTTTTGGGGGAGTAAGATCCACCCCCACCTCCACCCGAGAAACTCCTAAAGATCCACACCACTTTTTTTTTATTCATGTGTGAGGGGCATGAGGTGAAACTGCATCTAGTTGGAAATGCAGTGTGTACTGAGCCTGTGTGGTTACTGAGTTTTGCTTCTCTGTTTTTAGAATGAGTTGAAGCGTGTCTATTTACTTGATACATTTTTGTAAAAGTATACATCAAATTTGCTAGTGCTCCTGTGAGTTACTTAACTGTTTTTTTTGTAGATTTGACTCCTGACTTCTTTTCATGACAGGCAGTTAATATTCCTGGAACAGGCTTTGCCTTTGAAGCTCCTATAAAGTGATATTATTATGTCACTGTGTAGTTCCTCACTTTATAGGTGCTTCGGTGGTAAAGCCTTTTCATGCAGGAATGTTTACTGCCTGTCATGAACAGAAATCAGAAGTAAAATCTACCAAACACAGTTAAGCAAGTTAGCTTCAAAGCCAAAGCCTGTTTGTGCATGGAAAGATGTTACAAAAAGGAGGACATGACAACTACTGGTTCATTTAAATGTTAATTGTGGTCATGCTGATATCACATTATTCAGACTTGGTTCAGTATCTAGAAATTCCCATCTTTTGTTTTTTATGACCCATGTTATTTTATGATGCATGTATTTTATGAAAATCCTAGGGCCTATCTTACTGTTGTGCACAGTTACTAAGCGCTCCAACTGTGATTAAAAAATGACAAGTGTAAAAATAAATAAATTAAAATTAAAATTCATGTAGTCTACTAAGTATAGTAGATTGGCATAGGACCTGTAAAACAACTTGTAATGTACTGAAAGCAAACTCAAAAAATAGTTTTAAGTTCTTTTCACATCCAGTCACATAGTGATATGAGAGAAACACAAAGATGTGTAACCCTGGAACCCCACCATCTGAATCAATAGGGAATGCACATTTCATGAAGCATAGTTAAAAAAAAAGATGCAGCACAAAAATAATAGAAACATAGACTTTGACAGCAGATAAGGACTCTTGGCCCACCGAGTCTGCCCTTTTCCCTACCTACTGGATAAGCTTCAGATCCTATTTAACCAACAGCCTATTTCTTTCTACCCCCCACAAGAATTACCTTATGTCTGTTCCATGCATTCTTGAATTCCCCCACTATGTTTGACCCAACAACCTCCTCACAAAAGCCATTCCATGTGCCCATCAACCTCTCTGTGAAAAAATACTTCCTCACATTACCTCTGAGCCATCCCCCCAATATCTTCAAATTGTGTCCCCTTGTTCTTGCACATCTCTTTTTCTGAAAGATGCCACCCTTTTGGACTTTGTTAATTCCCTTGAGGTACTTAAAAGTTTATATCATGTCTCCCCTCTCCCTCCTTTCCTCAAGGGTATACATATTAAGCTCCTTTAGTCTCTTCTCCTATGTCTTCTGTCACAGACCCTGCACCATTTTAGTTGTCCTCTTCTAGACTGTCTCCATCCTGTCTATGTCCTTACAGAGATGGGGTCTCTAGAACCGGATGCAGTACTCCAGATGGGGTCTCACAAACTATCCGTACAGAGGGATAACAACTTCTTGCTTTCTATTGGTGATGCCTCTAACTATACATCCCAGTATCCCCTAGCCATCCCTACTGCCTTCTCACATTGCTTGCTAATCTTTAGGTCATCTGATATAATTACCCCCAGATCCCTTTCCATTTTTGTTGTTGTTACTACCCCCCATTGTGTACTCTTCCCCTGGATTTTTGTTTCCCAGGTGCATTACTTTGCACTTCTTTGCATTGAAACCAAGTTGCCATACTTCTGACCATTCCTCCACCCTTGCTAGATCCCTTCTCACCCTTTTCACCTTCCCCTGTGTATCAACCCTGTTGCAGATGTTTGTGTCTGTAAAGAGGCATATTTTTCCTTCCAGTCCCTCGGCAACCATCATGGCGATGAGTTGAGGTATCTTTGCATGGCATGTTCAACCCCCACTTCACAGATGCAGTCCCTGTTCTCTACAGTAAGATGGAACATCTTGGTGTAATGAGTATGGAATACTAATTTTGTGATTTATATCATGAGTGTCACTATTTGTTCTATGCAAAATCCCCCCCCCCCCAAAAAAAAGGATAATATAGAAATATTCCCAAGGTGACATATGCATTGTCATATTAAATAGCAGTAGCCTAGTATCTGAAATTGGACTGATCCAAACTCTGTAATTCCTAGGTACAATTCTGTGTATAACAGAAACTGGAATATGTGTTGCTATGTAAAATAGGAGCACCCATGTGTTATCTGGGAAAAATTTATGTATTATCCTAAATATTTTTTTTTCTAATTGTGCATAGAGGAAAGTGTCACAGTCCTGATGTCAATCACAAAAGCAGCAATCAGTAGTCCATAGATAAAATGTTGCATCTTAATGTAGAGAACAGGGACTGCATCTGCAGAACAGGGGCTAGCCATGCCATGCAAGTATAGACCAACTGAGTCATGGTGTTTGGTTTGATTGGCCTCAATATGAATAATGAAATGTGCATTTCTAATTGATTCTGATGGTGGGGTTCCAGGGTTCTGAATCAGTCTGTTTCTATCGCTATGAGTATATGATCGTTACACAAAACCTTTATTGCTTACCATTCCTTCCATTAAAATCAACACCTCCATATCTTCTCCTAATAATGTGTCTGCCTTCCTTAGAATAGAAAATAAAGCAAATCGTACTAGTTAAAAAGCATTGTGTTGTTTCACCATGTATCCTTCACAATTCAACACAATCTCATTAACTTCATTATGCAGGTGTAGTGGATCTGACCAGAATTTGTTATTAAATCATTGTCTGACTGAAATGCCAGGGCAATGAGAATTGTTATTTTTTCTTCAGAGTCTGTCATTGCAGAACTTGAGGGACTTTTTGTCTCCACGCATGTCTCTTTTTGGCACTCTAAAAGCCTTAGTTATGAAAGGCAGGTTATCAGCAGGACAATCACAGACTTGAATAAATAGGTCTTTTACCAGTTCATGAGTGTTGTCAAAGTCCGAGCCTAACTTAGAAGGCAAATCAGGTATGCGTAGATTCCCATATTGAATCTGGTTCTCTAACATTTCAGTCTTCCTGTTAATGTTACAGCTGTCTTTCAACAGTTCATACACTGTAGTTTCCAATGCTTTCACAATAGCTCATGTAGCTGGAATGGTGTCTGTATTTGCTTTAACTTGGGTAAGCACCTTCAAATTATTTTTATTTGTCTTTGCATCCTGTTGCAGAAAATCAACTTTATTATTTAATGTTGAAACTTGCCATCATAGCCTTGTATCCTGTCCAGTATTTGATCAGTTGATTTCCTCAGACTGTCCACATTATAAACCTTTTGTTGAGGCTGATCCAATGTAGGGTTTATCAAGGATCTCTGCACAACTGGTGATACAGGTTTTGGTTTAGTAAAACTGGTAAGCTTTGCAGGCTATCCACCATTGCACCTGGTGTTCCCGAGGTGCCGTGTGATATAGAGCTAGTGGTGACTGCTAAAGGCGAATCAGATACAGGTGATGTTGCTAATGCTATAGCTTGTATTTCAAAACTCTCTTTTTGCCAAGCTTGGGTTTTCCTTCGTTCACTTGTTTCATCAGTAACTTTATACTTTAAGGGGGTCAGGAGGGTGGGGGGCTTGACACCAAAGGCAGGGTGCCAGGGGACATTCCCACCTTTGGGGCTGCTCATTGATCAAAACAGTTTCTCAAGAGGATGAATCCTGGGAGAAAGATACTCTTTACAGAGTGAACTAAATTGGTTCTTCCATTTCTGTGTCATTCAGGGGTGTTTAAATAAGACATCCAAATCCACAGAAAGAGTCTGTTTTTATGAAAAAAACACTCCCCTGATGTCCTTAAGCAAATTAGATAGGCAACGGCTTCAGTTGGCCATGTTGCTCTCCCCTCAGGCACCTTTGCAGCAATCTGTCACTTGCCAAGGAAGTGGTCTGCAGACCTGCTCAAAGTGACTGACAGCTTGACCCACTAATTAGGAGCTGCAATCCCCCAGTGAACAACAGGTGCTGTTCCAGAAATAATTTGGTCTGCAGCTGAGGGTGAAAGGAAGCAGAGCTGCTGTGCTGCTGCAGAGACAGACCATACATCTGTCAGAGTAAAACAGTGAGTGAAAGTGGAGAAAGCAGAACTCCTGCTAAAAGAAGGAGGTAACCACATGCAAGCTCAGCCTGAATTCAAGCTGAAGACTGCAGCTAATTTCTGAAAGACTTGCTGTGCTGCTGCTGGAAACCACCAAGCAGTAAGTGTGGCTAGTCTGGGAAGCCACACAGCCAGTACCAAAGCCAATGCTTGTTAATGGAACACACAGGACTGGATGCTAGGACATGGTGTGTTGGTCAGGTCAGATTAGGTTTCACAAAGATGTCCGTGCTGAATGTAGAGGTTTAGAGAGGCCTGACTGAAACTGAAGAAACAGCAACCTTCCAGCCAACACCAGAGACCTATGGATTGGAAGGCAGTTGAATGTGAAACCAGCCAGAGCAGGACTCACTGTAATTGTGCTATCACCACATGTGCATCAAGTTAGAGCCTCTGGTCGGAAGAACCATAAGTGTAATCCAGGCTTGCCCTGCAACTGTATCACCCTTTATCATAGTTTGGGAAAAAATCTATTGGAATAGGGCATTCAGGTGGGATTGACAAATACACCTTTTGAGTTACAGTAAGTGCATTTGGGTTAGAGATGTTGTGAAGTTTTACTTTCCAATGAAGTTCTGGCAAAGTTAAAAAAGTTGCCTTCATGAATAACTTTGCAAATTGTCCACTTCATCCACTTTGTCACTTCACACTGTTTTCCTTGGGAAATGACACTTTTTGAGGCAAAGTTAGGTGACGTTAAGGCAAAGTTGCAACTTCACCTTAACTTCCGCTGAAAAGGTGTTACTTTGCCTGTCAAAAACTTTGTGACGCTGGCACTTTGTACTTCACAAATTTGACGGACTTCATGAATTATTTCACAGAGGGAAGTTTTCCAGCTTTGCACATCTCTAATTTGGATTTGCAATTTAAAGAGCACAAGTAAGGATACATGGCTACCAAAATTAATTCTTGGGGCCTTTAAATGCCTTGATAATGATTGTTATGCATATGTTTGTTTCTGTTTTACCATTTTTTTTTAATTTGTCAAGTACTAATTAGAGATGTTGTGAATTTAAACTTCACTGGGGAAGTGGCGGCAAAGTGGCTGAAATTTGTCTTTGTAAAGCTCTATGAATTTTCTGTGGACCCTAGAAACTTCAGCTTCAAGGAAATTGCAGTTTTTACTGTAAATTTGCCTTTTATTTGGCAAAGGGGCCTTTTCAAGAGCAATTTTTTTTTATTTGACAAAAGCCCATCAACTTCAACGTTCATAGCTTTGCAAATTCAGTGAATTTGCTCTTTGTGAATTCTGTGGAATTCGCAAACTAATTTGCAAAGCAAATTTTGCCCATCCATAGTACTAATATAGAAGAATTCAGTGGTACCCTTGTATTATGAAGTCAGAAACTCTTTAGTGGTAAAGCAGGCAGAGTATTTCAATAGAAAACTGCAAATCTGTTTGCAGATTTTTATGTGAAATACAGCATTCTTCCTTGTTACAGATTTAATATTTATAGGATAGTGTATGGGCAACCATACACTACAAGGCTATTCTTCCCCCGAGTGGATACAATGCCGACTGATGACCTTGAGGGTGAAGCTTGAGAAGTCCCTAAGTTGGCATTGTATCCACGAGGTGGAAGAATAGTCAAGTAGTATATGTTTACCCATACAGGGCCGGATATTCAAAAGGGTTGCGCAATGCTAATAGGGTTGCGCCAGCGCAAGTCAGAAAATGCGCCATTCTGCGATATTCAGCAGGAGGCAGTTGCGCCACTGAAAACATGCTGAGCAACAGCACAATGATAATGAAGGCATGCGCAACCGAAGGGGGTGGAACCATGCATAAAGTACGCAGTGCGATGTTGAAAGACTTGCGCAATGCGCAACAGCAGAGCAGGCGGAAGTTGTGCCATAGCGGAAAT
This sequence comes from Neoceratodus forsteri, assembly GCA_016271365.2. NCBI lineage: Eukaryota > Metazoa > Chordata > Ceratodontiformes > Ceratodontidae > Neoceratodus > Neoceratodus forsteri. The sequence continues at coordinate 175,325,516 of JADMNL010000026.1, read as the reverse complement.
GAGCCAAAATAAAAAGGAGCAAGGAAGAGGTGCAAGAACGCTACAGGGAAGCCACATGAGGCAGGGAGAGATACAGAGAATTAGGGAGAAAGAGGGCAGGTCAGGGAAACAAAAACACAGAATAGGGGCAAGGGAAGGTGTGTGGGGCCACAGAGTGCAGAGGCCAGTAGGTGTACCCGGTGCAATGGAGGTAGCAGTCAGGACAGCGGTGGGAACAAAGCAACAACAGCTGGGGGGGGACACAAGCCAGGGACATGGATAGTGCCACCTTCCACATGGAAGCTGTAATGAGGGGGGTGAGAAGGCATGCTGCAGGGGACGTGGCCGTGGAAGGGCCCATCAGCGGCTAGCCCCAACAGGCAGTACTGAGCCCGCACCAGCTTTGAGCTGTACACAGATGTTGAGATTGTGGGCCAGTACCACCTGAACAGGGCAATACTGAGGCGGCTCTTGAGCTGTGCAGTGATGTGATGCAGGCAACTTCCACGACAGGTTCATGCTCTGTCAGTGGAGACAAAGGTAACAGCCTGCATGTGCTTGCCTCACCACGGATACCTTCAGAGACCAACAGGGGACACCACAGGCATAACACAGTTGGCCACATCACGCATCCTCACCCAATTCCTCAGCGCACTGCTGCCAAATGCTGCGGAGTACATCCATTTCCCCAGCACCACGGTGGAGCGCACAGCAAACATGCAGGCGTTCCACAGGGTAGCACGTATGCCTGGCATGCTAGGGGTGATAGACTGCACCCATGTGGCCATTCACACGCCACCTGGCCCTGATGGTGCCGCCTACATGAATCGGAAGGGATATGCCAGTGTCAACTGGCAGGTGGTGTGTGATGCCAGTGGGCGCATCATCAATGTCTGTGCCATGCACCCTGGGGGAGCACATGATTCCTTCATCTGGTACCAGTCAGCACTGTGCCATCGATTCGAGAGTGGGGACATCCCCACAGGTCATCTAGTGGGTGAGTATGCATGTAGAACTGACAAATCGTGAGCAAGGAGGGGTAAGCCAGAGGTGCCATGGGTGTGGTCCACAGGGTTTGGGGCAGTCTGAGCCTGAACAAGACACTAACCTCCACTATCTCCACACAGGTAACAGCAGATACCCACTCCATCCCTGGCTGCTCACACCCTACTGGCGGCCCATGACCCCATCGCAGCAGCGCTTCAATGAGGCACATGCCACCATACGCAACATCATTGAGCGGGTGTTTGGGATGCTGAAGACACATTTCTGTTGCCTGGACACCTCTGGTGGTGCCCTACAGTATAGCCCCTCAAAGGCCTGTGGGATATTCCTGGCCTGTTGTATCCTGCACAACATGGCCAAAGACTGTGGGATAGCCATATAGGTCAAAGAGGGGGACAGCGATGGGGGCGACAGTGACACCGGTGACATTGGGGATGGGCAGCCCCCCCTTGGCCGACGGGACCCCCGACTGATCCAGCTGGCCCAGCTGCACCGGGACACCATCACAGAGGAGCACTTCAGCCAACACAGGTAAGTCATGGGGCCATGTGCAACCACCAGTGGCTAGGGCACAACCCACATACCCACATGGAAACACACTAGGGGTGCATGCTGGCAAGGGATGTGGCAGGGCACAGAAGCACACACATACAACCAGGGAGGGGTGAACAGTAACAGGCCACATGGATGGACACACACACACACGCACACACAATATGCACAAAGTGCACAGGGGTCAGGTGCAAAACAGAGCTGGAACACAAACACTAGCAACACACATGTGCACAGGCCACCACGTCCACTGACTGTCTATGTGCGTGTGTCAGATGCTGGGCACCATCGCACTTTGGTGTACAGCACAATGCAGGCATCATCATGCACACGTACCTGTGGACAGCAGTCGGGAGGGTGTGCAGGTGGACCGAGTGTCTGCGTGTAGGGCTGGGCACCCACCAGTGCACTGCCCACCAAAACACACAATGCACACAGGGCACCACCAAACAGTGCCCGCACTGGGAAACAGGTAAGTCTTGCGGCACAGTGTCACGTCTGCCGCGGATGCATGGGTGGCCCCGCCAAGACCCAGCAGCACTGGCAGGCTGACCACGGGCCTCATGGGGTGGCACTGATGGTCCACCAGGGGTTCCACTGTGCGAACGCGACCGTGCCCGCACAGGTGTCTGCAGCACACCGAACATACCTGCACCAGGAGTGCTTGGGATGCCCACAGCTGAACCCAGCGTTGACAGGGTGGGTGTCGCACAACGCTGGGAATGGGGAGTGGATAGCAAACTGCACTGTGTGAGAGACACATGGGCACCTGACTGTGTGCCCATTGTGACCATGACAGCGACCAACGCCTATGTTTGCCTGTCAATGGCAGTGGTCACATCCTCCCGCAAATGGTCAATCCGTGACAGGATCCTATCGGTGTCCCTGCTGTGTCGCTCCTCGACCCACTCCAGAGCCACACACAGTGCCTCCACGGATGTTGCAAGCCACATCTGCTGCTTTACTGATGCCTGCAGTAGGTGGGTGTGCTCATCAAAGAGGTCGTCTGCCACGTCAGCATCCTGCCCCTCAGGGTATGGAAGAGCCTGATGTTCAGCACCCCTTGAGGGTGGGCGCTGCTCACCAGGACCAGGTCTGGGCAAGTTCACAGGCAGTGCACAGATGCCACCGCTGAGCCCTGAACCCTCAGCCCCGGTGGACGACTGCTGCTGCTGCTGCCCCTCCACCTACTGTGCCCAAGGGATTGGTTGTTCTGCCGCTGTGGCCGCAACAGTGCCACTGACCTGACCAGCCACCGGTGCTGCCCCACCAGTGCTGACAGGCACAGCCTGGGACTGTGCTGACATGCTGGCACACACATCGGAACCAGCCAGGTCCATGGGCGTGAGCTGGCCTGCTGTGTGTCCATTCCGTGACACACACATGTCACTGCCCATAACGGTCGTTGCATCATCAATGTTGCAGGTCTGTGCTACAGCCACATCCACAGCATGCTGGCATCCTTGGATGCCAGATCACTGAGACACAGTAAGGGCCTCCCCCACACCTGTCTCAGCGACATCAGTGTTGACAGCCAGGCAGACCCACTGTTGCAATGCTCACTGGCTACCTGCGGAGGTGGATGGTCCCTCCTCCAACTCCAGATGACTGTCCGCAGTGGACAGGCCCTCCACCACTGACCTCTGCAGATGCACAGGATCTGTAACAGAAAGTAAGGACACATTAGTGCATGTGCTCTACTCTCCCCCCGACAGACCATGACGTACCATGCAGTGATGGGCTACCACCTGTCTGGAAGCCACCTCCTGGAATGCCCTCAATGGCACTGCACTGCATGCTTGCAGCAAGCCTGTCCTCTGCCAGAGTCAGCTGCACCACCTCCGGCTGGCCCCCGCCTGTTGCAGCACATGCCGTCCTGATGGCAGCCACCTTCTCCTTCACCCTCCTCCTGTCGGTACCCATCTTCTTCTTACACTCCTGCACAGAGCGCTAGTGGCTGCCGTGCATGTTGACAGCATGTGCCACCCCTCCCATGCAGCAGCACGGGCCTGAGGGATGCCCCGCCGTCCACTGAGCAGTGACTCCTGATCGATGTAGGCCTCTAAGAGTGCCTCCGTCTCAGCCTTGGTGAAATTGGGCCTCCTCTTCTGCCCACCATCATCCTCCTCACCCAGTCCTCGCTTGGTCATTATTCAGCTTGTATGAATGATAGTGGTTACCTGTGACTGTGCAGTACAAAGCAAGTCCCTGATACCACAGTCCAGAACAACACACAGCATGCAACTCACCAATATACTGCAGTAACCGAATATGGCCACTGCAGAACAGTGTCGCATTTTTATAGCACAATCCATGCAAATTAGGTGTGGAGCAACTTTAATGAGATGCAAATCATGCTGCTGCTCCATTGCATGGCTGATCGGATGATTTGCATATGACGGCTGAATATCACGCTTTTGCGCTTTGCGCAATTGTGTTGAACGTGCTGAACCAATGGCGCAGTTCTGTGGCCTGCATAGTACACCACACTGTGCATGCACAGGTAGCTTACACAGGCATCTGCCGTGCTGATGACATGCTGTGTGCAGTAGGCAATTCAGTGCAAGGCCACCATTGTGCCAGTGGCGCTATGGCGAGGGTCACTACATGGCGCTGTGGCACAACTGCACAATAGTTCACTGTGGCAATGGCACACAGGAAACCAATCACGCTAGATGCATAGATGTCTGATGGCAATGTGCATGGCCTTGTGCCAGAGACCCATGACCCTGTGCCCGACTTTTGCCCCTTGGAGCTATACGTCTGGCATGGCTGCACCTCTATTGCGCTGTTTGGTGACAGCGCAATAGGGAATGGCGGCGCTGTACCGACAGCGTGATAGGGAATGCCGGCGCTGTACCACGCAGCACTTCCACATGGGGGTGCCACGCTGCAGAGCACCATATTGCCTACTATAGCGTTAGAGATGGCACGCAGGAGAGCCCCTCAGTGGAGTGCCCTTGAATTGGCCAACCCTGGCCATTGTGGAGCCACACTATGACCCACTGTTTGATGAGGAGCCACTGGAGAGGGCCAGGACCCAGGTCTGGCAAGAGGTGGCCACTAACCTGGAGGTGGCCACTGGCCGCAGGAGAATGGCCGAACAGTGCAGGCACCGGTATGGGGACCTTAGACGGAGGAAGCAGGAGCTACTTGCACATCTGCGGTGGCATGCCAGGAGGGGCGTGGTGCCTCATCCAGGTGGGTGATACGTCTACACACTTGTATGGTCCATATGGGTAACACTGTCTTATGTGTCCAGCACATAAGGGAGGTATAGTCTAGGGTTGGCTGTGGCAGTGTTTACAGGGTATGGGGTGGGTGGGTCTGGCTGGGTGGGTGGGCACACACATTGGGGCAGGGGGAATATGCCTTGGGTTTGTACTGATGTGTTTCTCTCCTTTTGTCTCCCACAGGTGTGGCCGAGCGGAGGAGGATGTTGGAGCAGTAGCAGAGGGCGGAGGACGCTGCACAGGGGCATGTCGGGGACCAACCCCAATGCCATCAACATCCCGATGAGGGTGAGTGCCATGACACCATGACACCATGATTGCTATTGCATGCTATGTGACAGGGTGGGAAGCAGGGCATGGCCACCATCCATGGATACCACTGCCATGCACATGACATGTGACAGCACTGTCCAGTGGCACTGCATGTCTGGGAGTGCATCAATGGTGGTCCATGCATGCACTGGGCACATGGCTGTGGCACTGCCTGCCCACCGCATAGCCACGTTACTGTATGGCCTTGGTTGTGCTGTGCTGGACATGGGTGGTGGGTGTGTGCAGTGGTACACATGGCTGTTGCTGCCTGGTTGGGCATGTCTTGTGGACACGGTCACTGTGGGTGGGTGCACACCATCACAGGAGCATGGCACATGGCTGTCTGCCATGCATAATGGGTGGGCTGCAGGAGGATGGACAGTCACACCCATTGACTCTGATCCCTTGTCCTAGGTGTGCGGATACTTCTGTGAATACAGCAGGCCATCCAGGAGCTTCTTCGGGTGGTGCAAGAGTCCCTCACCATCCTAAGGGATCTACAGCAGCATGGGGTGAGGAGGAGGAGGCGGCCCAGGCAACAGACCCAGGCAGCAGAGGACCAGGCTGGCCGCTAGTAACTGCAAGACCTGCATACAACTTCCCCCCTTTGACCAACCCTCACACCCCACCTTCCCTCTCCCATATGTTCACCACTGCCCCTTACCCACCCCTACCTTGTTCCTGTCCCTCTACCCCATGTTTGTACATAGCTGTAAATAGTTGATGTTATGTTTTTGAATACAGTTATTTTGATATGAATACTGTGGTGGTCTCTGATTTGCAGCTGGCTATAGATGCTCAGTTGCAGTGGTGTGCATGGCATCTGGGGTAGTTCAGTCATGGGTATGTGTGTGTGTGCGTGGGGAAGTGTCTCTGGTGTGGGAGTGGCTATCAGTCGGTATCTGTGGTGTGTGTGTGTGTTGTTCCCTGTGCATTGCATTACTGTGTGCAGTGGTCCATGGTGCCTGCTCTGTGTCCATTGTGCCCCTGCCAACCCGTCCTTGGCCTGTGCAGCTGACACCCTTGCATGTCTGTGGCCTACGAGGTCTGCTGCCTTGTCAGTGGTGGCTGTCTCTGCAGGTCATCCACTGTGACCGTCACAATGCTGGGTTGCCTCCTGCCAATGGTGTGGTGCATGTTTGCCTCAGGTGACACTGTGGCCTCCGCAGTTGCTGTCCCACCTCCATGTTGTGGCTTGTGTGTGTTGCAGGGGCTGTGCACCACTGTCTGTGACTTGTGCTCCAGGCATATGCTGGTGGTGTACAGGGCCACAGTTCATGCACAAGGTGGGTGTCACCCCTGTGCCATGGAGGACTGTAGGCTGTGTGTGTGCACAGTTTTCATGGGCCCACACTGGGGGCTTGGTTGCCACACTACTGCATCCCTGTGTTAGTGTCCCCATGGGTATGGGTGTGTGTTTGCCCCTGCACTGTGTTGCATCCAGTGTGCTGCATGCTTTCATGCACCACTGTGGGTGTCTGTGCTGGCTGCTGTGGCTCGTGTGGGTCGGGCTGTGACACTTGTCTACTGTGCAGGGTGCTGTATCAATGGCGGTGGTGTCAGAGGCACGCCCTTTCCCGTGTGGGGTACCTCTTGTGCTGACACATGTTCAGTCTCTCAGATGTGCCTCAGTGGGATTGTGCATGTTGGCACTGTGTCTGCCGTTGTTGCATTGCCGTGTGCTGCCACCCACTGCTGGGTACTCGTGGTGGGTCTGGCTTGAATTGTTCTGTGGTACATGAGGTTGCAGTGTGACAGTGGGGGTGGTGGTATGCATGGGGATTCCTGCTGTGGAGGTCACTGCTCATGGGGGGTGTCTTGGGTTCACAGTGCAGGGTGTGCTGTGCACGGGGGGGCTGCTGTGTCATGGGGTGGTCTGCCCTCCTTGTGTGGCAGTCTCAGCTTGCCAGTGGGTGTGATGGGGCACCATGGCCCAGCTGTGCTTTGTTTGCTTGTCCCCATGGGCCAGTGGATATTCCAGCCCTCCCCCAGTTGTGCTGTGCTTGGGGTGTGGGGGTGCATTGTCAGTTCTGCAGTGTGTTCCTGTGCCCATCTGTGGCATGGGTGGTGGGCCCCTGCCTACCTCCCTGGTTGTGCAGTTACATTGCTCTGCTGCTGGGGGGCTCCCTGTTTGCGCTATGGCGCCTCTGGGCTGCTCAGCTGGGCAGCCCTTGTTGCGCCATAGTGCATCGTATCTGCTCAGCTTCCCTTTCCTAGTTGCACTATGGTGCAAGCTGTGTGATATTCAGACGTTGGCTGTTGGCGCAATTTGGCTTGCTCCTTTTTTGAATATCGCGTCTATTGCGCATGGGCACAATGGACTTGTGCTTGCTCCTGCTATTGCGCACTTTTTGGGCGCAGTTTGAATATCCAGCCCACAGTGTTCTATAGAGTGTATGGTGGCTCAACTGGTGTGTAAAATTACAAAAACACTCACTTTCTTCTGCTGTTAGGTCCGCTCTGCTGACCACGGCGCACTTGATAACTTTCACTGGCCAGCACATGCATGCAACTCTCAAACAGCAGCTCAAGGGACAAATTACAACTGCTGATGTAGTCCCCTGTATTATAATGTCCTCACTAATGCAAAAAGGAAAAGTAGTTCTGCATTAGTGACAACGTCATTACTGCAGCAGAACGACTTTCTGTGGTGTATGGCTTTCCATGCACAAATGCATTCCACCATGTACTATAAATATGTACTCTGATAATCTTTGAGCTTTTATATGATTTAGCAGGTGATAGTTCCTTCATAATCAGATTTTACTTGGGAAGAAGAAATCATAACTATTTCCTTTTTGAAAAATTGTAAAGTCATGCAGCCAGATTACAGTGTTGGAAACATATAAAATGTATACTGTGTTGCTGACAGAAGTGTCCATTTCTTTTGAAAACTATCAAAATACGTCCACAGTTTCTCATTAAAATACTTTTGACTCCTCAGTAGCTGAGATTTTATTACAGTACCAGAAATCTATTGAGTTATTTTTACTAGCAGTTTTAAAAGTAAAGTTTAAAGGGGCCAGCCTGCCGGAGCAGCAGTAGTGCTACCGCCTTCGATGCCAATGACCCAGGATTAGAAGCGATCTCAGGAGTCTGAAATTCGCTATGTGAATCAATCCATGAATTTCACGCAATTTGCAAAATGAGCCACAGGTGTGAATTGCGAAGTTCAATCCCCAAAATTAAGAATTTTGCTTCTGAAAGTGCAGAATTTCACTTGTGAAAGTGCAGAATTTCACCCACAAATGGCAGAATTTCGCCATGAATGGCAGAATTTTGCCACTCGCTGGCAAAATTCTGCACTTCACGGGTGAAATTCTGTACTTTGCATAGAAAATTTGCATGTGAAATCGTGAACTTAGATGGACAGATTCGCAGATTGCTCCACAGAGGTGAATTTCCCAACTTCGCCAGAACTTCGCCAGCAAATTAAAACTTTGCTGCATCTCTTGTCAGAGGGACGGCTGGGGAAGGAGGATTGAACATCCTAAGGACTGCTTCCCTTCTCAAGGAGGAGGGTGGGAAAGTCACCTATTCAGTTCTGATCCCTTGTGGCAGCCTTGGGTCCAACCGCCAGGGCTGTCTCTACTTCGGGGGGCATGCCAGATGTACAGCACATGCACCACTTATGTCACTGCACAACATGCTCCCTGGTGAAGAACAACAGGAGGAAAAATCATGGCCTACAGGATGATACCTCCCTCCTCATAGGCTCTGCACCCACCTACCGGGCTCCCCGATCACATCAGAGCTAAACTCCTCCTGGGATTTAGGGGTAGGTTCCAGGGGGCTCTGCCATGGAGGGGTAAACCGTGGGGCACTGTTGACTGGCTGGTAAGTTCTGGAGACAGTGGGGTGACAGAGTGGGGGAAGTGGATAGGCTGAATGGGGCTGGCTGGCATAGGAGGAATGAAGAATACTAAATAAAAAAGTTAAGCTAAAAACTCAATAGATTCTTTACACAAACAAATAATTTATTATAAAAGTAGGAAGGATTTACTACTAATACACCAAAACACGTTATATAAAACAGTCACCGCCCTGTCAGTGCAATGGTAGGTATACCACTCCAGATGCCGGTAACCAGAGTTCACGTCCCAAAACTGGGTTGTCAGTGAATCGGCTGGTGGGAGGAGGATTGAGCATCTGATAGACTGCTCTCCTTCTTTGGCATGAGAGCAGCACATTGCCCCTATTGGTTGCCAGGGGTCAGACCACTGGGACCACACACAGGGGTGGAGGTGTGGCAGACATTCAGCGTGCTGTGTATGGAAGTATGTGGAGCTCCGCCATTGATGTCACAGCACACCAGCTCTGACACATCCAGGGGAAGTGAGGAAAAAGAGGAAATATCACCCTGACTGGCAGGACGATTCTCCAACCCCTCGCAGTCCCCATACTGACAATGTGGCACAGCTCTGACCAGATTCTGTGCTTTCAGCTTTAGCTTTTCACTCTGCCACCCTGCCATGCATGGTGGGAGCTGCAACTGGTAAGTCTGGGACATTCTGGGTGATGAGGCTGGGGGGATCACAGAGGAGAGAAGCCAGCCAGGGATAAAAATGAATAACATAAAAAAAAAATACCCAACTGTCTATTTATTACAAGTGAACACAGGGGGCAGGATTTTCATACGGGCTTGCCCAGGATGAGTCTGCTGCTATTTTCAAAGCGGAAATGCATCCAAGCCTCTTAGACCATCTATTAGAGGGCCTAACAGCATCTAAAGTTTGTATCAAAAAACTGATGCAACGGTGTAAAAATTAGAACTCACATTTGCATCATGAGTGATTGGTGGGTCTGTAAATACCCCATTATACCTGTGCACTGCCTTTTCACTACTCTGGCAGTAATCTGATTCTTCGGAGACTCACTATATCACTACCATTTTCGCGGAGAGTGTGACCCAGTGGAGGCACTAGCTTTATAGTATAAAACATTTTGTACTTCTGCATTTGGTTGTCTCAGCCACTGCTTTACCTTAGTACACTGCGTGCATTTACTTTTGCTGTTTATCTTTAATGTTTTGCTGTGCCTGGTAGGCCATTGGAAGAACAGACGCAGGATACCTTAAATTTTAGGCAGTGCCTGGATGGTCGACTGAAGCACATTCCCAGGTTACCACTAATGTTTGGCTGTGCCTGGAAGGGCACTGAAAGCACAGTCCCAGGTTACCACTAATGCTTGGCTGTGCCTGGAAGGGCACTGAAAGCACATCCCAGGTTACCACTAATGCTTGGCTGTGCCTGGAAATGGGATTGAAGCACAGCCCTAGTTTAACTTTAATGTTTGGCTGTACCTGGAAGGGCAATTGAGCCCCAGGTTACCATTAATGACTGAATGTGCCTGGAAGGGGATTGAAGCACAGCCCCAAGTTACCTTTAATGTTTGGCTGTGCTGGGGGGAGGGGTGATTGATGCACAGCCCAAGGTAATCCTTAGTCCTTGGCTGTGCCTAGAAGGGTGATTAATGCACAGCCCCAGATCACCTTTAAAGTTTGGCTGTGCCTGGATGTGTGAGTGATGCCTAGCCTTAGGTTACCTTTAAAGTTTCGGTGTCCTGGAAAAGTCACTGGATGTACAACTCCAAGTTACCTTGAATGAATGATAGTGCTTGAAAAGATCATTGAAAGTTTGGCTCTAGGTTACCTTTAATGATTAACAGTGCCTGGAATGGCACTGGAAGCACAGCCCCAGGTTACCTTTAATGTTTGCCTGTTCCTAGAAGGGTGATTGATGCACAGCCCCAGGTTACCTTTAATGATTAACAGTGCCTGGAATGGCACTGGAAGCACAGCCCCAGGTTACCTTTAATATTTGCCTGTGCCTGGAAGGGTGATCGATGCAATGCCCCAGGTTACCTTTAATGTTTGCCTGTGCCTGGAAGGGTGATTGATGCAATGCCCCAGGTTACCTTTAATGTTTGCCTGTGCCTGGAAGGGTGATTGATGCAATGCCCCAGGTTACCTTTAATGTTTGCCTGTGCCTGGAAGGGTGATTGATGCAATGCCCCAGGTTACCTTTAATGTTTGCCTGTGCCTGGAAGGGTGATTGATGCAATGCCCCAGGTTACCTTTAATTTTTGAATGTGCCTAGAAGGGCACTGGCAGCACAGCCCCAGGTTACCTTAAATGTTTGGTTGTGCCTGGAAGAGTGATTGCTGCGCAGACCCAGGTTACTTTTTAATGTTTAGCTATGCCCAGAAGGGCAATTGATGCGATCACCAAGTTATTTTTAATGTTTGACAGTGCCTGGAAGGGGAATTGATGCTCATCCCCAAGTTACCTTTAATGTTTGGCTGTGCCTGGAAAAGGAACTGATGCATAGCTCTAGGATACCTTTAATGTTTGGCTGTGCCTGGAAGGGGAACTGATGCATAGCTCTAAGTTATCTGTAATGTCTGGCTGTGCCTGAAAGAGCAATTGATGCCAGAACCAGGTTACTTTTAATGACTGGCTGTGCCTGGAAGGGGAACTGATGCATAGCTCTAGGTTACCTTTAATGTTTGGCTGTGCTTGAAGGGGTGATTGATGCATAGCTCTAGGTTACCTTTAATGATTGGCTGTGCATGGAATGGCACAGGAAGTACAGCCCCAGGTTACCTTAATGTTTGGTTGTGTCTGGATGGGCAATCGATGCACGGCTCCAGATTATCTTTAGTATTTGTTTGTGTCTGGAAAGGTGCTGGAAGCACAGCGTCAGGCTACATTTAATGTTAGGCTGTGCTTGGAAGGACAATTCAAGGGTGGCCATGTATATTTAGACTGGGTGTAGATGGCCACATGCTGACCATAAACAAAATCCCATGTTGTTTGTTACCATTCACTGTCTGAGACCATGGGACAGTATGGTTTAAGGTAACCACAGTGGAGGAGCAAGTCATACAAGGATAAAGGTAATAGATTTCAGGAAGGCTAACTGCCTCAGGAGGTGGTGGGAGTGAGCACAGTGGATGGATTCAAGCATGCTTGGGGCAGGCATAGAGAAGCCATAGAAGTACAGCAGTGGGTGGGTCAGAAGCAGTAATCCAGTACAAGAGCTTACGGGCAGACTAGATGGGCCAGACGGTCCTTATCTGCTGACAGTTTCTGTGTTTCTTAAGGAGATGGGTAGAAATCTCAAAAGATCCCTAGCAGTGAAAGGTACAGGGGGAGATGTGGAAAAACAGTGCTGTAGACTCAAGCGAATCATAACAGAAGTAACAGGTCACTGTGTCAAAATGCATTGCAAGAGTTCAAGAAAGAAAAGGCCATTATGGTTCTCGAAGGTAATGGCTGAGAAAGTAAGGGAAAAGAAAAGAGCCTTCAGAAGATACAAGGAAACACAAAAGTATGAGGACAGAGAAGAATATCTGGAGAGGCAGAGGGAATCTGGGGAAATAATTAGAAGTGCTAAAGCACAGACAGAGGAAGGTATAGCCCAAGCTATTAAAAAAGGTGACAAGACCTTCTTCAGATACATTAGCGAGAGGAAAAAGACCAGAAATGGTATTGTTAGGTTAAAGAAGGAAGGAGGAGAAAGGGTGGAGGATGACCCAGAAAAGGTTGAGATACTGAACAAGTACTTTTGCTCAGTATTGTTTATTTGTTTGTTTATTAGGTTAAAGCCATAGAGCAAGCTCATTTACAAAGGTGACCTTTGCAGTATAAAAAAAATACAAATCATCACAACATGTACACTACAAGTTACATATCAATACTTCAGTTTCAGTACAATACAAAAACAGTAAACAAATAACCTCAAATAGAGAGCAGTTAAACATGAAATCAATGAAAACATCTACAAGACACAAAGCGGGAGAGGAGCTGCCTTTTCAAAATATGCACAGAAGTTTTTTTTTTTATTCTTGAGTCTAAATTTGACTGGGAGATTATTCCAATGTTTGGGCACAAAATAGCTAAAAGATTTTTCTAACCGCTTTGTCTTTATCTATGGGATAGTCATCTCTTTAAGATGACCCTTCCTTAATGAGAGATCTAAATCACAAAATGTTAGTTTCTTTCTCAGATACCCAGTGACCAAACCCATCCCACACTTAAAAGCAAAAACACTTTCAGGGAGTTCCCTCATATCCAACAGAGAAGCCCACCCCAGCTGCTTATACATGTCACAACGATGAGTTAACCTTGGACAATTAAGTGTCAACCTAACTAAATGATATACAGAATATCTAGTCTGTGTAATCCCACAGAAGTATCTTTGTCATAAAAAAAATCCCCATAAACAATAAGTGGAAGGATCTGCACTTTAACAATTTGACTTATAGTTTCAATATCCACACAGTACCTATTTTGATATAACAAACCCACCCGTTTACTAAGTTGAGTTATTAAGTGTTCCAGGTGCTTATTTCCTCACCCCATAGGGTCTAACCAGAAACCTAGACAGTGATACATTTCGACACAGTCTATCTTACTCCCCATACTATCCTTAAGAAACAATTTTTGTTTCTCTTTACTCTGAGCATCTAACCCAAAAACCATGCATTTCGTTTTGAAGGAATTCAATTTCAACCAAGATTGAGTACAATAAAACTGAAGTCTATTAAAGCTTTCCTGGAGTACAATCTGCACCTCAGCAAGGAATGAGTTAGAAAAATATATTACGGTGTCATCCACATATAAATGGTAATATGCCCACCCCACATGTTTCCCTAAGTCCTTTAAATAAATAAGGAAGAGAAAGGGCCCCAGGACAGAGCCCTGGGGAACGCCCTGCTCCACTAATAGTGGGGCAGACACTGTACCATTTACCATAGATTTTTGTGATCTGTCCCTTATATAGGAAGAAAACCACTCCAAATCCAGAGTGCCAACTCTGATCTCATGCAAATACGATAACAATAGCTGATGGTCTACTGTGTTGAAGGCCCTGGAGATGTCAATCAGAATGGCCCCAGTATAAAGCTTGAAGTTTATTGTGGATCCGACATCATCCAGGACACTCGTCACAGCAGATAAAGTCCTATGGTATTTATGAAATCTTGACTGATAATCAAACAAGTTCCATCCTTCCAAAAAGACAGTTGCCAGGCCAGACGTTTTTCCAATATTTTACTCACCAGAGGCAGCAAAGAAATGGATCTATAATTTTTTAACAGACCTGGATCCCCACCCTTAAAAATGGGAACAACTTTTGCTGATTTCCAGCCACTTGGAAACTTTCCCAAATTTATGGATCTATTGAACAAATAGGTTAAGGGACCAGCTATTTGAATGGCAGAATATTTTAGCACTGTAGAAGTGAGACCATCAGGTCCACAACTTCCACTTTTTTTTAAAGCAAGAAGTGACTCCAAAACCTCAACCTGCTGTATCTCACTAAAACAAGATCAGAGAGACTCTCATTCCTCAAAACGGGGGAATTCCTCAATGAATCATGAAGGGTGTCATCAAAACATTTTCCTGACTCAATAAAAAACTTATTAAATTTATGAGGTAAATCAAGAGCTGGACAATAAGATTCCAAATCAGAAAGTGAAATGACAGATCTATCATTTAAAGGTCCATTTAGACCTCTAATAAGACTCCAATCTTTTTTAGGCTCCCCCAGTGAGTCCACGATCTTGGTCTTAAGGAATTTATTTTTAGTATCACAAATTCCCTTAACATATTCATTCCTTAATTTTCTATATAACTGCCAATCCTCGGGTTTCCCCAAATGTTTAGCCGGGACCCACACTGTATCTTTGGACTGTTTCTTACTCCGAAGCCAGGTATTGTAACACATAGCAGAATTATGCTTAATTTTTCTTGTTCTGATAGGCATATATTTATTACATATTTGAAGCAGTTCATCCCTAAAATAAATCTATGCTAGGTCTAAATCCGGTATAAGTTCAATCTGCTTCCATTTTACCCTCTCAAAGTCTGCAACAAACTTGAAATAATCAAAATGTTTAAAGCATCTAAACTGTATCATTCTAGGATGGCCCTTGTTCCTTAGCTGCCCTTTAACACAAAAAATCATGTTGTGATCACTAGATAAATCAGATGCAGTCCCTGAAGAATTAAACAAGTAAGGGCAATTTGTCAATATTAAGTCAATTAAAGTAGATTTCTCTGGGTTATTTACATTAATTAGAGTAGGTTCTGTAATTAACCGAATTAAACCTAAATCTAAAGCAAACAATTTCAAGTTTTTTCGATTTTTCAAAGTTCAGCCAAGCCATATTCAAATCACCGATTAATAGTATATCATGAGACAATGAAAAGGGAATTAAAACATTTCAGACGCCATCAAGAACTAGTGAAGTGGAATGAGGGGGTCTGTGCAACCCTAGCAATAAAAAAGGCTTTCCAGTATGAAATCTTAGTTCTAAAGCTAGATACTCACATTGTATGGGGTCAATTCTTAAACATATTCTAGATGAATTTAGTGTGTCAGTATAATAAACCATCACCCCACCCCCTCTTTTGTTTCATTCTGCTGTAAGAAATTTATACCCAGAAATATGAAGCAAACTATCATCATGTCATAAGCTGAGTCATGTCTCTGCAAAGATTAGGACATCCGGTTTATTTTCCCCTACGAAATCTTTTAATAGTTCCATTTTGGGAATTATACTTCTCACATTAGCATGACAAAACAGCAGACCTTTCCTAATGGAGGGATGAAACACTGAGGGGCCAAGATTTGGACATATATCACCACAACAGAGTAATAAAAATAAAATACATAAATGAGTCATCAGTCCCCCCCTCAAAAATGTTTTCCTTATACATTCAAAGTTTGCTTTTCCTAAATCAATTCCAACAACTGCCCCCACCCCCGTGATCACCAAACCATTACTACATAATTTCATTACCCTGGAGTGGATCAGAATTCTGGAACTGTCTTAAACATACAAGGAACATAGAACATGACACATCTTTTCATTAAGGCCCAAAGTTACTGAAGTTATGTTTGACAGATCCAGACCATTTAGCTCAATGTCCCATCCCTGTCAGGTCCCTTCCCCTTCCCAGCTTACACTCCCACTTATAAAGATAAATGCTAAAATAAGTATAAGCGGATTCATTGTTAAAACACCTCTTAAAAAACAAATAATGCTAAAAACTTACAAATGTCCACCAGGGAAGGGAAGGGTGAGGGACTGTGACTCATTAAGATGTGTATTCAGTGGGTGGAGGTAAATACCAGCCCATTCACAGGGAAAGAGTCCTAGAAGAACTCGGAAAATAAAAGCAGATAAGGCAATGGGGCCAGATGGGATCCACCCCAAAGCACTAAAGGAACTCAGGGAAGTACTGGTGGAAACACTGGCTGCCCTTTTCAATGCATCACTAGAGATGGGGGAGGTACCTGAGGACTGGAGGAGTGCAGATGTGGTCCCTCTCCACAAGAGTGGAAGCAGAGAGGTGGCAGACAATTACAGGCCTGTAAGCATGACCTCAGTGGCAGAGAAACTAATGGAATCCTTAATTAAGGAGAGAATTGTGAAGTTTCTGAAGGATAGTGGGGCACAGGATCCAAGGCAGCATGGATTCTCAGCAGGAAGATCCTGTCTGACTAATCTTACAGATTTCTTTGACTGGATAACCTGAGTGGTAGATCAGGGAGGGGCAGTGGATGTGGCCTACCTGAATTTCATCAAGGTCTTTGATACTGTCCCACACAGGAGATTGCTAAATAAATTGGGGAGCCTGGGAGTAGGTCTTATGGTGGTAAAGTAGGTTGGGAACTGGCTAAGGGACAGGACTCAGAGGGTGGTGGTAAATGGCATGACATCTGAGGAGAGGGATATGACCTGTGGCCGGGGTGCCACAGGGGTTGATGCTGGGGCCAGTCCTATTCAATGTCTTCATTGCTGATATTGCAGAGCAACTGGAGGGAAGGGTGTGCCTCTTTGCAGATGACACCAAGAGCTGCAACAAAGTGGACACACCAGATGACACCAAGATCTGCAACAGAGTGGACACACCAGAGGGGGTTGAAAAAATGAGAAAGGACCTAAGCCTATTAGAGGAGTGGTTGGGTGTCTTGCAGTTGAGTTTCAATGCTAAAAAGTGCAAGATCATGCACCCAGGTCACAGAAATCCAAGGGATGAGTACAGGATGGGTGGGGAAATTCTGGCCACCACAAGTCAGGAGAAAAAATTGGGGGTTATCATATCTGATGACCTGAATATGACCAAAAAGTGTGAAAAGGCAGTGGGGAGAGCAAACAGAATGTTGGGGTGCATAGGGAGGGGCATAACAAGCAGGAGGAAAGAGATGGTGATGCCACTGTACAGATCACTGGTGAGGCCTCAACTGGAGTACTGTGTCCAGTTCTGGAGATCACATCTCTGGAAGGACATTGACAAAATAGAGGCAGTCCAGAGAAGGGCAACAAAGATGGTACATTGACTGCACCAGAAGCCCTATGAGGAAAGACTTAAGGACCTTAATATCTATTCACTGGAGGAAAGAAGCTAGAGGGGAGATATGACAGAGACTTTCAAGTGCCTTAGGGGAATAAACAGGATACAGATGGAAAACATATTTCAGAGAAAACTCTGCACAAGAACAAGGGGGCATGATATGAGGCTGAAGGGTGGAAGGCTCGGGGTAATGTTAGGAAGTACTTTTTTACTGAAAGATTTGTGGGGCCATTGAACAGAATTCCAGCAGAAGTGGTGGGGGTGAAAACAATACGGGGGTTCAAGAGTGCATGGGATAGACATAAGGGTACCCTGGAGATGTGCAGAACAGGAGAGATGCACATCAAATTGGATCTGGGACTGCAGCAGTGAGTAGGGGAAATGGGCTGACTAGGTGGGCTGTATGGAGCTTTAGGGATGACAACTTCAAAGCACACCTCATGCCTGATTAGTGAAGATGCAGGAGAGGTGAAACAGTAATGGTTTTGTGTGCTGCTATGTGTTGGATGGGGTTGGGGTGGTAGGGTTGGAAACCTTAACACCACATTTCCCTACTTTTGTTGCATCAGCCCTAACTATTAGTCATTAGTCATTTTACTGTTATTGTTTTATTGTTGTTTTATATTTTGATGATACTGAGCTGTGCAATGTGTTTTAAATTATGTTTGGCGTTTTGGTATTTGAAAGGCACCTTATAAACATTTATTATTTATTTATCATTTTATTATTATTAGTGTAGCAACAAAGTTTTTGCAAAGAATTTCTTTATTTTTTGAGATAGTATAATTGTATCCTCATTTGTGGGAGCACAGGGCCCCCCCATCCCTGCTTAGATGCGTACATATATGTTGCTGTGGTCTGGGCCCTGAGCTTGCATTTGTAGTAAAACAGGGATGAAACTGACAGCATAGAATTCGTATTATCCCACCTCAGGAACCAATTAATAAAAATTTTGAAATCCCCTCCAAAACATGATTCCGGGCTACTGCAGCATCATTGCACACCACTGGTGCAAAAACACAGTTTGACCAGGGTTTGAAAAATGACAGCTGTCACAGTCATGAGGTGGTGTAAAAAAGATGTGTATGTTGACAATTTTGAGCCAGAAATATTTAAAATTGCCAAAGTTTTGAGGAAGTGCAACAAAATTTTAATGTATGCACCTAACTTTGGCATTTTTACACCAAAATCTCAACATAGCCTTCTTATGACCCCACCTGATGAACAAGTGCAGTGAACATTTTAAAATCCCACTCAAAAGGTGATTTTACCAAATGACTGTGAAATCACCTTTCCGGTTGGATTTGTATACTTCCACTGCCACTGTTAATGAGGTGGGGTCTCATAAAGGCCATTTTGACAATGTGGTATAAAAATATGAAAACATGGCAAAGTTATGCACAAAAGTTGAAAACCCAATTGAAATACATTGATTCCTCCATACGCAAAAATAGCTTGTTTTGTATCTCATCATATGAAACAAGAATAGTATCTTGTTTTGTATCACATGATACAAAACAAGATTTATAATGTTAAAAAAAAACATATTTTAAGGGGATTTCTGTAATAGACATGTGCAGCATCCAGCTAAGGAAGCCCCGATAAGCAAGCTACATGTGTTGGTTCCTCCTCAGAATATTATTTATGGGGGTTTCTTAATTTGAATTTTCAGGCAAAACTAAAAACAAGATGGTGGCCAAGCAAAAAGGATTTTCCTCAAACAAAAATGGATGATGTCAATATGCCAAAAGAATTCTTTTTTCATTTTATACAGCTATTTTGAGGTGCTTACTGAGCATGCTCAGAATCAATTTATGAAAATTTTAAATTGGAATAACTTTGGAATGGATTAATATTTTTTTTACCACACCAGCAAAAGGCACATCTGTGAGTCATCCCCTTTCTACCCTTTAAATTTCAGACCAAAATTCCAAACTGTTTGGGATGTATCCAAATTCAAAGAAAGTCCCATTCAAACCAATCAGGAAAAAACTGAAAAATTCACTTTTTTTCAATATCCAGATCTTGGACACCTCATATCCCACCAGAAGAAAACTTGGTACATTCAGAGATATGCCACACAAGACTGCGCATGCAAAATGTTGTGTAAATCTGTTGAACAGCTGAAAGATATTGAAGTGCAACATTTCAAATTTAACATAGAAACCCCAGTTCAACCCTAACTATAGTGCTGTTACTGCACCACTATAATATCTACATTGATATATATATAATATATATATATATATACATTGATATAGCTTGAAAAAACTGTTTCTGTATCAATAACATAAATATTAATGTTACTGTTACATGATAATTTGATATCAGCAGCATTTCTTAACAGCTGGACTCCAAGTTTTTACTTAAGAAAAATACATTTCTATCCACAACAGTTCCAGAATTAGACCCTTCAAAAGATATTTTCTTTAAAATGTGATAACCTTGGAACTATTAGGGCTAGAGATGTAATTTTTATTTAACGAAAGCTTGGTGTCAACTAAATAGATATAGCATTAAGATACCACTACAGCGACCATATATCTATATTAAAAAAACAAATGCTTTCATATTGATATACTGTATAAACATAGAATGGTTCACAAACTATGTAAAGTCCTGTCATTTTTAACAATATATATAAGCATGTAACAACACAGAAGAACTTTATCGTTAGGGTCAATAAATGCTGATTAGACTACAAGCTTTCATTTAAACAAAAATTGAATTTTTATGATTAACAGTTCAAATATTACAGCTTTCAAAAAGATAGGTTCAAGCATTAGAAAAAAAAATCACATAAGACTGTTTTTAGAAATGGATGGAAGAGACTTGTGGTTATTCTAAGAATAGACACATTCTTTTCTAGATTTTAATGCATAAGTTGCATGCTTTGTGGGGGCTCTGATTCTATTGAACTGATTCACAAATGGGTGAATCCTGTGGAGAGGTGCGGTGGTATTGCATCCCAATGGGAGGTACTATACTTATTAGGCCCACATAATAATCTCTCTGCATAAAGGCACCACGCTATTTCATTATAACCATTGATACGAACCTCCAATCAGAAGTTAAACAGGCCCAGACCCCTCACTTTTGTTGAGCCCACAAGGTATAGGTAGTACCACAACATCAACAGGGACCCAGTTGCATACAGTAGGTAAAAGCATTATTTGGCCTGATCCCATGGGAATTCAAATCTTACTAATCAATACAAAATCACTACAAGCATTGTCTGAAATGTTACTTCCAAATTAGGGCAGATTGGAATTGGCCAATTAAGCAATGTACTACGAGAGGCTGTGGGTAATGCCAGGATTTACCCTTGCCTGGTGTGTTGTTTGGTCACGAGGCAGAGCTGAGTTACCAACAACACACCAGCACACCAGAAGTGAGAAAATCCTGGCATCACCCACAGTCTCGAGTGGGAAACTGCTATTATACAATTGGGAATGTTATAAAATGAATGTAATTAAGTATTTTGTTTTTTTCTTTTGTAGTTTTTTAATAAACATATTCTTCCGCAGTACTGTAAATAGTCCTGGGTGAGCTGTTGTGAAAGCACAGAGCCCAGTAATGTATGTAAGCCTTTTATTACCATTTGTTAGTTTTATTAGAGGAAGTTGTGCAGGACGTTAGAATGGAGCAAGTAGAGTTTTTTGGGAGGCAGCTTTGCGTTCGAGCTACCTGTTATTAAGATGCATGAGGAGTGCGAGTAACAGCCAGGGCTGGGAAACATAAAAAGCAAGGTACGGTTCTGAGGGTGGCATTGTCTCATGTTAAAAAAAAAGGTGCTCGTCATAGTGGGTTGAATTTCTGGATGCAGTGTGGTGGTGCTTGTTTGGGGGAGAGCTTGTGGATATATTTCTTTTTTGTTGTTGTGTGCTGGTGAGAGACTACTGACGGGGATGAGTGTTAAGGAATCTGAGGTATGGGAACCAGTATAGCGGCAAATAGTTCTGCTGTTGGAAGGGTCGAAGTGATACTCGGAGGGCATTTGATTAGGCTGGCTGTCTGGCACTTTTACCCGTGGAGTGATAGCAGGATTTACACATTGTAAATCATGCCAGCCAGCCAATCAGAAACCAGGATTTAACTTGCCTACTGTATAATTCGGATTTTCAATGTTAGGTAATTCTGACTCATACTCCAATTTCATTTCAAATCTTAAAAAGATCTAAAATTTGCAATCAGATTCGGATTTGGAATCCTAAATCCAAAATTTCTATGTAAAAATCATTTTTAGGTTTAGTTTAGGATTTAGGATTTTCAGACTTGAAATCTGAAAATCCTAAATCAGAAAATTAGACCAGAATCTGACAAATTGGATTCCATTCTGCAGATTCTAAGCAACCCTATTCCAAATGTAATCTTCTTTAGCACTTAACTTTACATTTGCAAAGCAGAATTCTGTTCTGCCCAATTCCATGTTATATGAGCTAATTATAGAAACATTTAGATATATGGATATGAGCAATATGACTTTTTCAGATATGTAAAATCCCTATTATAGATGCAATAGATCACTGTACCCAAAACCCTAAAGCCATTTGGTGTGATTAAGGTTAAATGAGCAAGAATAAATATTTGATCTTTAGGGTTATAATAAAGGACAGGGCTCCCCAAGCTGTACCCTCTCCCTCTATGGGTGTTGGGAGAATGAGGTTGGGGGGGGTGGTCAGGTCCCCATCACACACACACACACACACACACACACACACACAATTTTACACTTGTGCTTTTTAAGCATTTTTAGCGTTAATTGTCCAATTCAAAATTCAGACTGCCATTAAGAACTGTAGCTGTCCATTCAAACTTCAGACATCTCACTTTTGCAGTGTGTTGGCTTAATCATCACCCACTGATTCAGCATTCCTGTTAGTTTTGGGAATATTCAGGATCCAGGTTGCTAATTTATATATAGTATATTTTTGGAGGCACTCCAACTTTCCTACCTAGGATGTCATTTTTCTCAGTATTGTCTGTTCTCTCCATAGTAAACTGGTACCGATGATGGCTAAGTGTGATTGCTATGCACTAGAGCTTTGCTGACATGCCAAATTCTGCTTCTGCTGGAATTCCATGGAATTTCAGAAATTCCTCCTAATTCCATGGAATTTAACTGGAAGCAGAATTCTGAAATTCTGAAAGCGGAATGTTATGGAATCATATTCCACAATTTACGTAAACCATAAAATCATATCCCACAAAATGGCATTATAATATTCCATGGATTACAGAGTATTCTGCAGTTGTCATAGAAATACTTTTCAGAATTCCACAGAATTAAAAAAAGAAATTCCAAAAAGCATTTTGGAAGCAACATTACCATTCGGTACCAATTCCACCAGCAGAATTCTGCACAGCTTTACTATACACTTCTCGGAAATGGAATTCTAGAAAGCACAATCTCTGGCTGTCACACCACCACTGCTTCCTAATCATCACCCATGACTGACCCCACCAAGACCCACAAACAATTCATTACCATCTTTCACTCCTTGCAGCTTAGCCCATTTCACAAGTTTTAACCAGGACAACAGCACAACAATCCATCAGCGGCTGACTCAACACACACCACTCCACCATATGCTTCCTACACACCAACCACTTGATGTTCCCATACACCTACCCCCTCATATTTCCTCAAACACCAACCACCTGATACGTCCCCACACACCCACAAACTGCAAGAGCCTATTCTAAATATCCAAAGTTGTTTATGTAAGTAATTCATTATTTCCCAAAACAGTGCTACCTAAGGGGGAGGGGTGGTGGAGGGGAAATTCTTTAATCAGGAGAGGCACACTAAGCTGAAACTTGTTTCCAGGTGTGACCTGGGAGCACAAGGAAGTTAAGTGACTTGCTCAGGGTCACACAGTATGCAAGTGGGGGCTGAGGGACTCAAACCTAGGTCTCCAGGTTTGCAGCTCAGAGCCTTAAACCACTGTGTTATACTGCTTCCCTTTTGCAGCTCAGCTAAAGGGACACTGTCATCCTCCTTAGGCCGCAAAGTGTCTCCTGTTCACAAAACACATACTGTATTATGATTGGTCACATTCTGAAAAGCTTGCTGATGTAGCTGGCAGTTTGATTCTGATTATTTTTCTTTTTAAAAGTGAAAACAGATTGGCCCACCATACTGGTGTTACCACACAGAAATGTGTTTGTTTATAGTCCTTGATCAACTCCCACTACATCTTTCCTGAATTTGGGAAAACCTGAGACACAGTCTTGCCACTCATTATGCAGTGGGAGGAGATGAAGCTGTTGAATCATGAGTGGCTGCACTGTTTGAGAGTGCTTCTAATGTTCAGGAAGTATGAACAAAAGTAGATCAAGGTTTTAAAATAAAATAAGGCTGTGTATAATTATACCATTAGCATGTGTTCAGTTTTACTAAGAAAGGAGCGAAGTAAAATAAACAGCAACATTAATGAATTTTGGAGAGGGTAAACAATCATAAAACTAAAAATATTAATCATTAAGAGAGCAGTCCTGAACATTTGGAGTGCTCTTTACCCCTCCATGTGAGACTGTCTTATTCCGTGAAGCGTATCTCACACACAGCTGCCCTAGGAAAGGGCACATTTGTGTAAGGTTTAAAAAAAAAATATATATATATAATATTGATCTAGCTTGATCAATAATCTATTAATACTGCCACTGAGACCACTCTTACGGTTGTGGGAGTGGTCTCACATTCTTACAGTATCAGAACCACTGACCTTCAGTTCGTGTTCTCATACCTTAACAATAGGCCCTATGCACATAGGAACGGGAAATATGTGCTGGAGGAGCGTATCCCACCCACGAAGGACCGCACCTGCAGACAGGTGTGCACCCAGGGGTATGCACTACAGGTGTGCACCTGTCCACGGCTCCACCCCTCTCACACGGGAGCACAGAGGACATATACGCAGACTGGGCAGGCATCCAATGGGAGGCAAACCCGATCCACCGGTGGATCCTCTGCACCTACAGGTGCTGAGAAACGGCTGCCACTGTGCACAGCAACCAAGAAGCAGGCTGGTGCCTGGTTTGCCATCCCCAGACCACCAGTCATTGTCCGTGGTCTGTGGCGGCATGCTGTGGGGAAAGTCATGCCCCCCCTGACATTCGGCGACTGGGGAATGGCATCCAGAGAGTGGCACAGACCTTCTGACAGGGTTCCCCTGCATGCTGTGCACCTCTTGCACCTGTGCACTCTGCAACTCTATGAATGTTGCAGAGTGCGGGCACGCCCCCTGACCGCCTGGATTGCATTGCCCTCCACGCGGTCTGGCGGAGGAGGCTGCACGTCCCATAGATGAATACCATGGCTGGCCTCATGGGGGGTGCAAGGGTACAGAGTGGCTATGCACCCCAGATACGTGCACGTAGTGACTCCACCCCATTCATGCATAGGGCCCACTGTGCGTTGCGTAAGAACACTCTTACATCCATAAGATTGGTCTTGGAGGAGTATTAACATAGAAACATAGACAATGATGGCAGAAAAAGACCAGTGTTCCATGCAGTCTGTCTGAGTTCCCTATTAAGCCCCTGGCATTTACTGTCCCTCCAGGATCCAAGCCCTCCCCATCCATTCCCCCATTCTCCTTCCAGTGCCTGCTGCCCTGAGCCTCCACTACACCTTTCATTCTGTCCCAACAGTTCTTGAAACAACCAATGGTTTTAGCACCCACCACTTCTGCTGGAAGACTGTTCCATGCCCCACCACCCTTTCTGTAAAATAATACTTCTTCATGTCCCTCCTCAGCCTCCCTCCTGCTAGTTTCCACTCATGTCCACGTGACCCCAAAGTAGTATTCAAGATGAATAGTTCCTCACAGTTCACCTTGTTAATTCCCTTCAGGAACTTGATGATCTCTATCATATTTCCCTCTCCCTTCTGGTCTCCAATGAGTACATGTTCAGGGCCTTGATGAGCTCCTCATAGGACTTGCCCTGTTGGCCCAGAACCATTTTTGTTATCCTGCCCTGTACTGTCTCTAGCCTATCCCTTATCCTTTCTGAGGTGCCGGCTCCAGAACTGGGCACAGTGCTTCAGGTATGGCATCACCAAGAATCTCTATAGGGGAAGTATTACCTCTTACATTCTGCTGTCAGTACCCCTCCCATCACAGCATCCTACTCACTTTGCTATATGCCATATTGCACTGACTTGATTGTTTGAGGGAGTCACTGATGATAACTCCAACGTTCCATTCCTCAGCCATCATGTTACGTTTCCCCCCATCCATCCACTACTCTCTCATGGGGTTCTTATTCCTTAGGTGCATTACCTTGCACTTTTTGGCATTGAATTTCAACTGCCAAACCTTAGACCACCCTCTAACTTTTATAAGTGATTAGTATTGTGATTATGTCCCTCCAGTTACTTGATGTCAAGTACGGTGCTAGTCAGGTAACTAATCCAATAAATGTAACATATTCACATTATCTCCATCCACTGTTTGTAAATTGTATTTAATTTAAACGCATGTTATATGAAGTATTGTACTCTACGTTCCTGCTCACTGTCTGAGCTCATGCCTGTAATTAATTCCGAGTCACCCCTGAAAAAGGGACCTCTGGTTCCTGTAGGTCCGTGCAGTTACCAAAATTCAATAAATAAATAAGTCACTGTACATTTCCTTGTTTCCTGTATTGCTATCCACTCTCCCACAGAGCTACATGTCATCTATGAAGAGACACAGCCTGCTCCGGATTCTCTCACCAATGTCCCTGACGAACATATTGAAGAGGACCAGACCCAGGACAGATCCCTGTGGTACCCTGCTCATGACCTCCCTCTCTTTTGATTTGACCCCACCGACCACAACCCTCTCCTGTCTCCCCTTTAGCCAGTTACCTGCCCAGTTTATTATAACTGTAGTTGCATCCAGTTACTCCGTCTTCTTCAGCAAACATCAGCGAGACACTGAGTTGAAAGCCTTGCTGAAGTTGAAGCAAATTCACAGTGTGGTCCTTATCCAGTTCCCTCATCATCCACTCAAAGAAAATTATCAGGTTACTCTGACAGGACATCTCTACAACAAATCTCCCTGTCATGCTGATTACTATCCTGGAGATCATTGCTCTCCAAATGCTCCACAAGATATTATTTGGCCAGTGACTTCATCAGCTTCCCTACAATAGAGGTAAGACTGACATATTTGTAGTTCCCCACTTGTTTACTGTCCCCCCAACCTTATGGAGTGGAACTACGTCCATCACCCTCCAATTCTTCAGAACTAGCTCCACCCTTAGTGAGCTGTTAAACAGACCTACTAGAGGTTAAGTCAGTACCACTACCAGCTTCCTGAGTAGCCTCAGATGCGACCCATCTGGTCCTGGGGCCTTATCTATCTTTAAGGTTGCCAGTCCCTTCTGGACCCTTTCACTTGTAAATATTGGCTGCCGCATCTCTGGGATCCCCTCAATGGCCCCTTTTATGCCAATCTCTGCAAGGGCCCATTGTCCTTCCTAGTGGAAATTGAGTAAAAGTAATCAATAAGGATAGCAGCTTTTGCCTGTCTTCCTCTCTCACCTTACCCCCCAGCAAGCCTTACAATTCCCCCTGCTTTTTTCCTTTTTAACCTAATATACGGAAAGAACTGTTTTACTCTGTTCTTGACCCCCCCTCAATATGTAGCTCTGTGTCTGCTTTTGCCTCTGTAACTGCCCTCTTTGCCTCCCTATTTTTCAGCACGGATTCTCCCCATTCTTCATCCCCTGCTTTCTTTTATGTTTGTAGAAAGCCTTTTTTTTTCCCTTACCACTTTCCCGATTCTTGCCGAGAACCATAACAGTCTCTTGAATGTGTTCTGTTCGGTTGCCATTCTTATTCATAACTTAGATGCCTCAAGAATGGCTCCCTTAATTACCCCCATCTCTCTTCCACACCCCCATGTTGTCTACTTGACCAAGTTTTCCCTGACCTGCTCTCTCAGCCAGCTGGGAAATCTAGAAATCAAGGACTTCAGCTCTTGACTGGGGTTTTCTGGATCCAAGGGCTAGCTTGAACAAAACAGTACTATGGTCACTGTTCTCCAGTGGCTCCCCTATTCTCATAGCTCCTACCATCTCCAAGTTGGTGAGCACCACATCAAGGATTGTAGTCTGCCCAGTGGGTTCCTTAACTAGCTGTGCCAGTAGACAGTCCTGGAAGGCATCCAGCAAGGCCTAACTTCTGGTGCTCCTGGCTACCAGAACATCCCAATCATTGTCTGGCAGGTTCAGATCACCCAATACCACTACTTCCCCTTTTTGACACCCCTCTTTCAAGTTCTTCCCTAAGCTCTCTGTCCCTCTCTCTCCCTCTTGCCCCGGAGGTCAATAAATCCCTCCCAAGCACAGTTTCTTGTCTGAGGCTGCCATGAGCGACTCTGTCTCCCCATTACTACCCTCGATGCACCCACTTTCTGCCACCTGGATACCATCCTTGACAAACACGACTCCTCCTCCTCCCCTCTACCTGTTCCTCTATCCCTCCTGAATATTGAGTACCCAGAGACCATCAGGTCCCAGTCATTATTTTCTGAAGCCCACATTTCTGTGATGGACACAAGGGCCACCTCAGTGCCTGCCATCAATACTTGGAGCTCACTGATTTTGTTACCCAGGCTCCTGGCATTAAGGCATACCCCCTTCCATCTGACCCCGATCCTGCTTTGCTGCTACCCATGTGCATTCCTTGTCCTCTCATCCTCTTGCTTTTCTTGTATTTGCACATTTTCATTCGACTGGCCCAGTTAAGACCACAACTCTCTTTGTACCCTCTCTGCTGCTACAAGCCCATAGATCTGGGGGAGCACTTGCTAGGATCCCCTTCCTCTCTCCTGCCACCATAGTTCATCAAGTCCCAGTCTCCTTTATAGTCAGTTTAAATGTCCGATATAGATGTCAAACTTCTGTCCCATTGTGCAGGCCCCCCTCTCTTGTCAGGTGAAGTCTGTCACCCTTGAAGAGTCTTCTTTCCCAAAAGTCCCCCAATCCCCCACAAAGCATTACCCCTTCTCCTTACACCATTCCTTAAGCTACCTGCTGTACTCCTCTATTACATCACTCCTTATCTTAATCTGGTTCCTCTCCCTGCCCCACACAGGGAGGATTTCATGCAATATGATGCATTCAGTATGATGCATTATGATGCTTGCAATAAGATGCAATATGATGTAAAAAGGGTTGACAGTGTCCCTGTAATTAAGTCAGTTACAGCACAACTTGTTACAATACTTGTCACATTCAAATGTTACTGTTCCATGTATTTTATTTACTGTCCTCTTCCTTTCGTTTGTTTGCTAATATAATTTTTATTGAAACCATGCAAGTTACATATGAATATAGTAACACTGAAATCAGTCATTACGTGCATTCAAGTCAATAATACAGCATCAAAGCCACAGTGTAAACCATACACCATACTACGGTTATGCCTACCCCCAATTTTTGGGAAGCATGAGAGGGTACTGTCCTCTTTGTGAAAGCATCCTAAACAGTGATGCTGCTTGTATTTTTAAATGTTTTACTGTTTTTACAACTGAAACTTGTTATTTAGGTTCCTCTTCCACAGTATCCTTGGAAATGACATTCACTAAGTGGATCTCTCCCTGTAAAACCTGGCTGTATATTGTTCAAATGTTTGTTCTCACCTCATGCTGCGTCATGAAATACTCTTTAATGTTGACTCTGGTCTCCCCTGTCTGTACTCTCCCGGGTCGTGCCTGAATATAGGCAACATTGTTGTCTAGTGTACTTACCCGGTAAACAAAACCCAAATAAATAAATAAAACAATGAACTTGAATTGTTTTCCCCATGAATACAGTATGTATGAAGAAGATGTCCTCCTAAAGTAGTAACGCCTGATTGATTGGCTGATTGTCAGCCAGTCAGGAGTTGCTACTCCAGGAGGACATATTTTCATTCATTGTATCGTACTGAAGATGAGAGCAAGCCATTCCACCATGGGACCTGATGAGTTATACTATTTCAAACATCCAACTCGAATGGTTAAGTTTTTGGGGTGCTATAAAGAGATAGGAGGGAGGTGGGGGTTGGTGGATGTGTTGGATGGGGGGGAGGTTCTTTCTTGAATTGGGGAATGTGGACTTTGTGGCTTGTGCCAGGGTGGGGGGCTAGTTATGATTAGTAGGAGGTACCAGTGGTACAGCATTGTCTTTATGTATTATAAGGAAGTAAACTATTATAAAAAACTATTCATTATCCCTATCAGTGGGCTTGCGTGCTTGGGAGACAGGGAGTTGTGAGTTACAGTGTGGTTTTGGTTGGACCCAAAAGGTTATATGAATTGCAGTATGGGTGGAATCACATTTAGGATACTAGGACATTCAAATTTTAGGATATCTTCATCCACTGCCATCTGATGCTAGGATGAGCTATCAGATTCAGAATATTCTAATATTTGACTATCATAGCTCAGATTGAATTTTGAGTTATCAGAATGCTCCTGATCTTTAGGTCAAAACATGGCACATACACTGCAGCATATTTTGAGTTGTAGTCTAGATCTTATTCTTGTAAACTAAAGTACTGGAGACAATAAATCAACAAAATAGTGATGTTCGGATAAGAGAGAGGATTTTAAATGTATCTGTCTGTTGAACCAGTAACCAGTGTTGCGCCAGTAATGCTTAAGTAATGGGAGCCTGCATTTTTATCTTGGATAAGAATCATGCGGTTGCACTTTGAAGATGCTACATTCTGTCCACTTTTGATTTAGGGGAGACTGGCCAGCAAAAGCATAGTCTAGTCTATGTGTAACAAGGAGCTTTGAATTGCTAATTATTGTTATTGCTTTGCACAAAGTGCTAAATTTGCCCACTGCACCTAAGGAAGTACAAGGGCAGCATGGAACACTGGGGACCTAGATGGGTTTCTGTTAGAGAGACAAATCTTTTCATCTTGTATTGTCACAGTTTTACTGCACTTTACATTTTGCAGTTTGTCTTTACTGAGCAATAATAATAATAAAAAAAAAACAGCATGTGATTGTGTCAGTATTTGTGTGTTGATTATGCCTTTCAGGTGCAGTGGAGTCAGCCAGCAGGATGCAATGCTCTTATTACAATTTCTGCCAGTGATAGGCTGCAGAATACATCAGGAATGCAATGCAATCCAATGGCAATTACTGCAATTTGTCACGCAGGAATGTGGGACTTTTTTCACAGAGCATTGCATCCTGGCAGACCCGACTGAATAGCCTGCACATTGGCATCAGGGTCAGAGTGTACAACTTGTTCTTATGTCTGCGTTTAGACTTGTGACAAGGGCATGCATTATAGCGTGGCTAAATGAGAAAAAAAAAACAGAGCATTACCAGTTCACATCTACAGTATTGTGTGAGTAAAATATTCAACTTTATTATACAGTTTGTATAAGCAAGGCATTGTAAAACTCTATGGGCCAGATAGTCAAAGGTTAGCACAGGGCACAAATCCATTGTGCTGGACCAGTGCTGAATTTGCTCCTAACTGCTATATTGAAAAGGACATTTAGGTGTTAGTGCCAACGCTAAATTATAATGTATGCAAGGGAGGGACTGAGGAGAGGATCCCTGAATGCCGGTGCACCAGCATATTCAAAAGTATAGTGCCGCTCTACAGGCATTACCGCAACCTGCAGCATGGCACTGAATACCGCTCAGTAAAGGCCAGCAGTATTGTGCAGGTGGTAATGTGGTGGTGGTGCCCCCCTCCCAAAGCACAATGCCTGATCCCCAGTATCCGCCCCTGACATCATTTCCCTGGTAGTTTAGTGGTCCCCCAGCCGTGTCCGACCCCCATTCCAACTCCAAAATAAATAGTTTCCCTGGTAGTTTAGTTGGTCCCCCACCTGGCGGTGACACTGACACCCGCCCATCAGAAAGTGTCTCAGAACAGGCGGTGACCGGCTCAGGCCTCCTCACCACCACGGCCGGCCGCTGGCTGAGGTAGGAAGGGCGGTATCCTTCCTACCACAGTCGGCGGCGGTGGTGGTGAGAGACTTAAGACCAGTCGTCGGCCCTGTTCTGTGATGCTTTGGATGGGTGTGGTGTCAGTGTCACTTCCCGGTGAGGGACCACTAGACTACCATGGAAATGATTTATTTGGAGTCAGAACGGGGTCAGGATATGTGCTGGGGGATTGCACTAGACTACCAGGGAAACTAATTCTGTTTTATTGAAAATGGGGGTGGGGATACATGCTGGGGTTAGGGGACCACTAGTCTACCAGGAAAACACATTTTTTTTTTTAGTTTAAATGGGGGTCGGAATACATGCTGGGGTTGGGGGGACCACTAGACTACCAGGGAAACAAATTAGTTTTTATTTAAAATGAGGGTTGGGATTCATGGTGGGGGGGGTGGGGGACCACTGGACTACCAGGGAGTGGAACCAACATATGTGGGAACAGGGACCATGATGGCTGAGAAGGGCTGCCTGGCCTAGCCTGTCTGCCAAGGTCCCTATATACTGGATGGCTGCACTGCACAGCCCAGTGACACTACAGCTGACATCCCCCTGCCTCCAGCAGGTTTGCCTTATGCCTGCCCCATGCATACTTGTGTTCCACCAACATCTGCTGTGGGCTGCCCCTGTTGGTGTGGGGTGGGGCATTATCCAGGGCATCTGTGGCCACTGGTAGTGTGTGTGTGTATATATAGCTATATGTGTGTGTGTGTGTATATAGTTGTTAGAGGTAAACTTGGTTTATTGCATCTTGGTGTTTGGCTTGAGAATGAAGGTTCTGTGTATCTTTCTGTTTCAGCTCCCTCATCTGGATTGGTGCGGACACATCAGCCCTAACTCTCACCCCATCACATGTGTACAGCAGTATAGGATAATGGGTGAGTGGACCGATAACCCCAATCGCTTCCCCAATGCCGGTTGGGGGTGGGCTGAGGGGTCCTAGGGGTTTCAACCCCTAACACCGAATTTCCTCACTTTTGTCGCTGTGGAACAACCCTAACTGATGCATTAAACAGAGTTTTTTGCCTCTAATTTCCCTTCTTTTTGAGAATGATAATGAGAAATAGTGAATGTAATGCAGTGGCAGGATCGAGGGGCCCTTTGGGCCCCGCGCTCCTGCCACATGATGTCTTGAGACATAGTAACAGGAACAGCAACACAAACAGAACTGCTAACAGTGGTGCACATGGTAATGCAAGTGCAAATGAGAACAGAAAGGGGTAACACACACGGTGGCATAGACGGGAACTGTCCGCCACGTGATGTCTTGTCACATAGTGACATGGTGCCCGCAAACAGAAATGTCAATGGGCATGGTGACACAAAGTGAAACAGAAAGACAAACAGTACTGTAGACAGAAATGGCAAAAAATAACAGAAACACAAGCGGAAATGAAAACGCAAAGCATAACGCACATGGTGGTGTAGACGTGAAAGGTAAGTGAAACGGGTACAGAACCACAAGTGGAAAGGGCAACGGTAACAGTAATGTAAGTGCACAGGCTGGTTTTCCCCAAAAGCTACATAGAGAAAGACAGTGAGTATAAAGAATGTATGCATAATAATGGGTCTCGGAGCAGAAAATGAGGAGTTGGAATACTAAATAGCGTAGGTCTCAGGAACCGTACGACGTAGAAAAAAAATTTAAAAGTCATATGATTTATGACTTTCCTGGCTAGTCTGTTGCTTAGCCCCCATTAGAGGGCTAAGCAATTTTCTGACGAAAAGTCCGTATCTTGCACTGTTTCCGAGATACGGACCCTGAAAGGCGCAGCGACCGTAATGTTATCCTATGGGGAAAAAGAGAAGTTTGAGTGCCATAACTTTGCCTCCTGTAATATTTTTCACCAAACCACTGAAAGAGCACATATATGTGGGCTGTTGGCTGTCTTCCTCCAAATTTCAGGAAAAAAGACCAAACTGTTATTTTGCAGCAGGGTGCCAAAGGATTCCTGTAATGTGTCGGCTGCCGTAATGTTATCCTATGGGAAAAACTGTCAACTTTGGAGTGCTGTAACTTTGCTGCCGTGTAATATTTTTTCAACACAACACTGAAAGGCACATCTGTGAGATGTCGGCTGAGTTACCTCCAAATTTCAGCCCAAAACTCCAAGCCGTTCTTTTGCAGCGGAGTGCCAAAGAATCACTGTTATTTTGGGCATATTGTCGCAAAGTAGTATCGTGATTTGCGAAAGCTTTCTCAAAATATTTGCAACACTTTCATGAGTTCGACACTACTTTGTGAAAGTACTTTTTCCAGAAATCTGAAAAACATATTTCTGGGGTGTTTTACCCCAAAATAAAGACATGGCTAGCATCCTCAGGGCCCGACTAGGTGAAT
Source organism: Neoceratodus forsteri (assembly GCA_016271365.2). NCBI lineage: Eukaryota > Metazoa > Chordata > Ceratodontiformes > Ceratodontidae > Neoceratodus > Neoceratodus forsteri. The sequence goes on along the minus strand of JADMNL010000026.1, from coordinate 175,291,772 downwards.
ACAAAAGAATTAGGTTGCTAGAGGGTCTCAATTTTAAATGCCAAGCATTTTCTGATCACTAACTGAAAAAAATGGCGAGTTTGCGACAGTAACAGGGCCATTTGCGAAGTAAAACTGCATTTGTGACACTGTTGAACTTTTTGTTAACTTTTCCATTGACTTATAATGGGAAATTGTTTTTGAATAACTTTTGAACCGTTTGATATTTTTCCAAGAAATCTTTGAAAGGCACATCGGGAACCCTGGCCGCATGTTCCCTGACAATTTTGGGCTGGTCGCGCAAACCGTGCGACCTGTAGGCGTGACCATAGAATTCCAGAAAAAGTGTAAACGCACGCGCAGATCACGCTTGATAACTCCACAGCCGTATATCTGACTGGTACGAAACTTGGCAGATCCCAATACCTATGGTTCTTGATCGTGTATTCCAAATTTCAGGTAAATCCGTCAAACAGTTGCAAAGTTATTAAGGTGCAAAATTTTAGGTTTAACATGTAAATGGCTCCTTAACCCTATGGTAGCACTACCGTACTACCATAATATATATATATATTCATGTGTCTCTGTATCTATCTATAGTTATAGATCGCTACAGATCTACATATATATATGTGTATATATATATATATATCTATATCATTATGTACTCCTTGCAGTGCTGCATAGGTATGTTGTATGCACTGCTTGTACCTGACAGCGCACAGTTCCTGCTGCTTCCAGCCTGTGCTTCTATTCCAACCAACAGGGGATGCTTTGGGCATGCCTTGGCCTGCAGCATCCAACCTGTATTTCCATTCTGACCAAAAGGGGAGTTTTGTGCTCCATGCAGTAGCACCGGGCAAACTGCATGGTAATGTATGCTAAGCAGCACTTAATGGGATGCAAATGTACCTGTTTGCCCACGGATTACCTAAGTGGGCTCATTTGCATGGGAGCTTTGAATATAGCTGCCATTTGCCCCAGGCTAACCAGTTTGCACCGGGCTAATTTGTTAGAACTGTGCAATCAGGTTAGCCACGGGCAAACCTCACTTCAGCATAGCACAGTTCTGCAGTGTGTGCCTTACATTGTTGTTTGCAGTCATACCTCTCAACTGTCCCTGATTTTCAGAGATGTCCCTGATTTTATCTCAATGTTTTACTCTGTCCCTCCTAAAAATTGTGTTTCCATGACCAAACAGTGGGGGTTGTAAGCATAAAATAATGTCGAACATTAATGTTACAGATGTGTTCTTCCTTAGAAAATGCATTTTACACTACACCACTTATCCTACCAGTTTCCCGAGTGGATTATCACCAATTTTTAAGATGTGTCACTGATTTTAAACCTTTGTCCCTGATTTTTTTAAGCCTTGTCCCTGATTAATGAGGCAGGAGGTTGAGAGGTGTGTTTGCAGTAGATGTGAGACATCTCTGTGTAATCACACTCAATGTGCTCCACCTGCAACACTGGCTTGCTTCGGAGTCTAATGAGCTGCAGTTGCAGTTTGCACTTCCTTGTTGCTATATTCAGTACTGTCTTATTCCCAGACTATTTTTGCCCTGCACTCCCTGACGGGTTTGCCTGGCTTCCTTAGACTGCTATATTCAGCAGGTTTAGCACCGGGCTATTCCTAGTGAATGTAGCTTGCTTTGTGTTCCGGGCTAAATTTGGCTGCCGGGCGGTGCTAATTTTGCCCAGGGAAAAAGTTTGGAATATCTGGCCCTATAATGGCTAACTTGAATTTAAAAGATTAAAATCATTTTCAAAGAAGAGGATCTGTTTAGTTTTAGATTGTGGAACAGGCCTACATCAAGGAGGTTCTTTTTTTTTATAACCTGTTCTACTCATCAATATTAGCATCCACCTTATTCACTGCTCAGCTGGCTGTGTATGCCAACTTCTCTGCCAAATGGTTCAGCTGAGCTTCGATAAAAAGTCTCAAGGTGCATGATGTGCTTGTGGTTAAATTGGAAATGCATAGATGGGGGAACTACCACATTCAGATTTGCAGGTGAGGGAACTCTCATCGCTAGGTGGTGGAACTCTCCTATAGTAATCAAGGAAGAAAGATCATAGAGGTGCAGGCCCTCTCAAATAGGTTTGTGAGAGTTGGGGGAACTGACTTGCCATGGGCTCCTGTCTAAATTAACCGCTGACGTACTGTGATTATTAACTAAGAGAGGTCCAAAATAACCAGGTACTCGAGTATAAAACATGTTGACCATCTAATAGTCTATCTGTATTGTGTAAATAAGAAATCCCAGATCACTTAATTTAAGATGGCCTAGCACAAACATCCACTGCAAAACCAACAGAAACATAGCCTTTGTAAACAGAGTAGCATGTATGTTGACATAAGTGTTCAATAAATCTATATTCGGACAAAGAAAAATTAAAAAGCAGCATAAGCACATTAGGACGGGATCATTTATTCATAGTAGGACACAAGGCTAATTAGAAGACGCTTTCTCCATATGCTGTAATGAAACATCCAGTGTCGAGTGATTGTATTAACTTTCACACAAGCTACATAGTTGCTCCATAGCAGCAGTCTTGTAGCATGCTTGGCTGAAATGCTGGAAAACTGCCCGGATTTGTCTTCATGAATAATAGATCAACACAGCAATGATTACATCAGCACATGAGCTGTGGTGGCAAGGGAAAAAAGAAGGAAATTTATTGAGCAGCCTACATTAAGTGACTTGATGGCACTCTCAGGTGAAGTCCCAGTAGGCTATAAACCAACAGTTTGTAAAACACCAAATTAAAAGCTGGCTGCACAATTTACATGTGTATTATAGAAAGGGTGGTTTTCATGCAGTTACTTAGAAACTGTTCTGCTGAAAAATGAATTCTTAAAGAGCTCCTCCACCCCGCGACATCACAGGGTGAACTTTGGAAAAGTATAGCTTTTAGAAAAATTGAAACTTACAATGTTTACATTGTCTTATAGGTCACAATATCCTTCCCTTGACTTGAACAGACTCAGACAGACAACATGCTTTGGAGAAAACTAGCCACAGCCATGTTTTATTAAACATTATACAATGGCAAGAAAGAATCTTGGACTGTGATTGGTCAGTTTGGGGCTGGACCCATGGTGTTATCCCAGCATAATGCCACAGGTCTAGTCTCAGCACTGTGAACCCATTTGGATGACCATATGGACCAACAGCATATCCTCTTTTTTTTGCATCTCCTCTTAAGAAACAAAAATATTATTCTACACTAATAAAAAACATTCTTTAAAATTATTTTTTTTATGTTATATATAACAACAAGCCAAAATCATTGTATAATAGGAATAATGCACTCCAGGGTGTGTGTCGTGCTGGGATAACGCCATGACTGGGGCATTGGATGCACTCGGCCTGCGGCCTCGTGCCCAACCCCCCCCAGGCGTGGTGTTATCCCAGCATGACACAAACCCTGGAGTGCATTATTCCTTTAGTATGTAACAGGCAAGTCAACAGGAAATGTGCAGCAAGTTAAAGGTGTGCACCAGGGTAGGTCAGGTAGCTAAATTAATGTAAACAGCAGCACGCTGAATTCCAAAACCAACGATAGGTTTATTTGTGCAAAATAGTAATGTACATCCAAAGTGCATAAAATTACAGCTACCAAAATGTTTTCAAAAATCAAGACCTACCCCAGTCCAACTAGTCAGACACCATTCACCCTAGCACTTCGCTTGAGGAAGCCTTACGGTGAAGAGCTGGGGTGAGTGGTAGTTGTAATTTTATGCACTTTAGATGTACAGTACATTGCTATTTTGCACAAATAAACCTATCATTGGTTTTGGAATTCAGTGTGCTGCTGTTTAAATTAATTTAGCTACCTGACCTACCCTGATGCTTACCTTTTCATTGTGTGTTACACAAAAGGAACAATAGTATTGTTTGTGAGTCCTGATCTGGACTCATGTAGGTGGAGCACCCTACATTTGTACAGTGCATAGGATTTTTTTCACATTGTGGATGTGCAGCAAGGTAGTCATGGCAAGCCATTCATAGAAACAAAGAAAGTGACGGCCAATGGGGGCCTCATGATCCATCTAGTCTGCCCAGTTTCCTTCCCCCACCCCTTTAGGCCTTATGTCCTGATGACCACCTTGTGTCTGTCCCACGCAGTTTTGAATCCCCAAACAGTTTTATCTTTCACAACTTTATGGGGCAAACTGTTCCAGGGTTCCACCGCCCTCTCTGCAAAAAAGAACCCTCATATTCCCCCTGAATTTCCCCCGCACTTCAGTCTCATGTTGTGCCCTCTGGTTCTCTTACAGTCTCTGGTCTGAAACAGGTCCTGCACCTGTACCTTGTTTATTTCCTTTAGGTACTATCCCCCCTCTCTCTTCTTTGCTTGAGTGAGTACAAGTTAGGTCCACTCAGTCTCTCCTCATACAGCCTGTGGTGTAGTCCTTGAATCATCTTTGTAGCCCTCTTCTGCACTTGCTCCAGTCTGTCTGTATCCTTCCTGAGGTGCGGCCTCCAGAACTGGACACAATTCTTCAGCTGGGGTCTCACCAGAAACCTATACAGTGGCAGCACCACCTCCTTCGGTCTGCTTGTAATGCCCCTCCCGATGCACCCCAGCATGGCGCTGACCTTCAGCGTTGCCTTATCACACTGTCTTGCCACCTTCAAATCCTCTGATATAATGACACCAATATCCCTTTCTTGCTTAATCACTGCCATTTTTCCCCCAGAGGTAGTATTCCCTTGTTATGTTGCCTTTGCCTATGTGCATGACTTTATACTTTTTTTGCATTGAATTTAGTTTCCATGCCCTTGACCATGCTTCCAACTTCTCTATGTATGTTTCCATTTTCTTCACCGCCCCCTCAGGGGTGTCTACCTTGTTGCAGATCTTAGTATCGTCTGTGAATAGACACATCTTACCTTCCAAACCATCTGCAATGTCACTAATGAAAACATTAAAGAGGAGAGGTCCCAGCACTGACCCCTGGGGCACCCCGCTGGTCACACCCCTCTTCTCAGACAGGCCGCTGTTTACCTGCACCCTTTGTGTCCTCCCACTCAGCCCATTCCTTACCCAGTTTACCACCTCTTGCCCTCCTCCCATGCTTGCCAGCTTATTTATCAGTCGCCTGTGCGGGACAGAGTTGAATGCCTTACTGAAGTCCAAATATACTATATTCACTGCACTCCGGTTGTCTACTGCCCTGGTGACCCAGTTGAAGAAGTTGATTAGATTTGTTTGGCATGATCTGCCTGCCATGGAGCCATGCTGTTTTGTATCCTGCTACCTGTTTATTTCCAGAAACTCTAGTATCCTTTCATTGAGCAGCAGCTCCATCAGTTTTCCCACCACTGGTGTGAGGCTGACTGGCCTATAGTTTCCTGCATCCTCCTTGTTTCCTGATTTATGGAAAGGGAAACTGTTGCCCTCTTCCAATCCTCTGGGATGACCCCACTCCTCAGGGATTTGGTAAATAGTTCCACCAGAGGGTCCGCCAGTTCCTGAGCTAGTTCCCTCAATACTCTTGGGTGTACCTCATCTGATCCTATGGCCTTATCTACCTTTAGCCTGTTCAGTCCTTCTAGCGTTTGATCTACCGTGAAGGGGCTTGTATCTGTTCCTGATTTTGTGTCTTTTTTTATTCTAGTAGGTCTGTTCCCCTCTTGTTCTTCCATGGAAACTGAGCAAAAGTACCTATGTAGGACTTTTCACTGTCCTCCTTCACTGTTCTCCCATCCTCATTTGCGAGTTTCATGATGCCTCCCCTATTTTTACTCTTCTTCCTAACATATCTAAAAAAGGTTTTGCCTCTCCTTTTTACTCCTTGTGCTGTGCTCAGTTCTGTATCTGCTTTTGCCTTCCTGATTACTTACGTGCTTCCTTCAGTTTCTCTTTATATGCGTCATGGTCTTTTTCCTTTGCAGACTCCTGGAATTTCCTGAAAATCTGTCTTTTCTCTCTGACTTTGGTTGCCACCTCTCTTGTGAACCACAGTGGCTTTCTTCTCTTTTTTGCCTTACTAACCTTTCTGGTACAGTTCCCTGTTGCTGTTTGTATTGCTTTCTTCAGGTTTGCCCATGTTTCTTTGACCCCTCTGTTTGGTACTTTCCAGGGAGACCCTCATTTTTTTTAAAGTTTGCCTTTTTACAATCTAACACCTTCATTTTTGAGTGACTGTTATCCTCAGATGTTTTGACCTTGAACCATATCGAGTGGTGGTCACTTGAACCGAGATGGTGTCCTATTTGTACATTGTGTACTTTGCTGCTGTCCATAAGTATCAGATCAAGGATAGTGGCTCCCCTTGTTGGTGAGTTTACTAGCTGCCTCAGGCCTGCCTCCTGTAGTGCTGCCAGAAACTCCCTGCTTCTAGTTGAAGCTGCTGTGTATGTGCCCCACTAATATTTGGCAAATTGAAATCCCTGCCCAGTATTGTTTCACCTTTGACTGCCATTTTCTGTATGGTTTCTATAAGCTCTGTATCCTCTTTTTCCCCCTGTGTTGAGGGTCTGTAAATAATGCCTACTCAAATTACAGCCCCTTTCCCACTTTTAATTGTTATCCATAGGGTCTCTGTCTTATCTTGAGTCACCTGCACTTCTGTTGCATTTGAGTCCTATCTGACGTAAAACGCTACCACTCCCCCCTTTTCTCCCTTTCTGTCCCTCCTGAGCAGGTTGAAACCAGGAATGGCGATATCCCAGCTATGGTTTCCTGTGAACCCAGTTTTGGTCACAGCCACCCAGTCCAACCTATCCTCTTCCATCATGGCTATGAGATCAGGAATCTTACTTGCTAAGCTTCTTGCATTAGTAGTCATTGCCTGCCATAAATGTTTTTACCCTTTTATGGCATAAGCTTCTCCCCTATGGTGTTTTCCTTTTTTTGCTCTTGAACGAGCTGTTCTTGGGTTTGTTTGTATTTTGCACATGTTGCATGATACCTTCTTTGATATTTGCACTTTGAACTGCTTGTTCCCTCTGTGTTGGGGGAGTGGCTACAGGCTTGCTATTTCATGTGAGTGATGCTGCCGTCTCCCCCATTGCAGTACTCAGTTTAAATGCCCCAAATGCATCAATCAAACATCACCATAACGGCCATCTCCTTAACCCCCCAAGGGGAGCTGTCTGAATGGCTGCAAGCCACTCTGAGGGAACCAACCTCAGGGGCAAGAGGGAGTGCTCTGGCTCAGGAGCCGATGCAACCTTACCCCATCAGAGGGCCTTGCAAACTCATGGACAATGCCCAAAGAGGCTAATCCCTCTGACTGGCCCTCAGACCAGGGACACCAGCTGTCTGGGCCCTCACCTCTTGTCAGCCTCAAGGTGATCTGCCTGCAAAGATGCATAATTCCATGTTTCCCCTCTGTACAAACTGTGTGAGACTGCTCTGCCACCACTTGATGCATGTCTTTGGCATCCTAACACTAACCCTTCCTAACCGTACTATTTTTAATCTTCACTGGAGAAGGCAAAAACCCTAGAACCTCTGAGAAAAAACTGGGAAAATTCCTTCTCGACCCCCAAGGTGATCTCCCCTAATGGGACAGTGAGTTTCCACATTTGCTTGGCCCAGTAACTGTCATCTGTCAATAAACAAAATCAGAGGTTACAGCAAAAGCTGTCTCACATGTCTTTCAAATATCTGTGAACTCCAGTGGCCAAGGGACTGAATCTGAATGTCTGTTAGCCCTTCTGCTCTGGCATACAAGGCAGCACCTATGTGGATAGTGTGGGTGTTTACCTCCTTCCAGTCCACCCCAACCCTCTCATGGCCTTACCTAAAACATACCAGAACTGAAACACCGTCAAAGGGTACTCATCATCATATAGAAAAAAATTAAAGCCCCCACAGAAGTCCAACGGGACACATAACCTTGAACCTATGCCCAGATATTTCACTGTACCACCGGGGGAGACCTCAGGATGTACCAACACCCCTGGGCCCTCCTGTCTATCATGCTTCTGCGCAACCGGATGCACATGCCACTTGACGTTATAGCCAGCATATTGTCCCCCAAGACCACCAGCAATCTGGCCACCATACTTAGCTGCACCAACTCAGTTACTTTGAAAGGCCCATAAAAAGTCAACAAGACTGCTGTTATAAGCAGTAGCACTCCTAATGGTGATGAGCATGTCCTTGGGAGCTCCTCCCAAACTCATGCCAAGAGTGCCAGGCCAACTGGCTGCCTGCCATCTGGCTATTTGGAGACCCTTGGCCCTGGCCCTCAAACGTCTTGTGAAGGGGGAATGATCACATGGTATCTTCATAGCCTATGACATTGGAAAACCATGACAACTCCACTAGGTGCTGCTACACAGCTGTCATCATATCCCATTTCATGTGGAGGTCATACAAACATAGCTGGTTCAATCAGATGGGCCACACATTCCCCCACCTTTAAGCCTACCATATACTCAAAAAATTCTCCTTTCCCTGGTATGCGGCACCCTTGCTGGGTGCTAAATAACACCTGAGTAACTCCTAGGCTTTTGGGTTACCAATTCCAAGAGATGGGCTGGGACTTCCCTGGTATACACCTCCTCTTCTGGAGCCAGCTCCTGGAATCTCCACCACTGTGAATGAGAAAGAACATTAGCAATGCTGTTATCAACAATTGACACATTCACAGCTTTAACTTGTATTTTAAGAACTAAATATTTTACTACAAAGACCCATGTCAAATTGCCCAGTCCCAGCCCTTGCACCTCAGCTGGCCATTTATGGTATACATTACTCCATTATTATCTGTCCTGAAAATCACATTCTTGTTCCTCAGCTGCTCCCCCCACACTACCAGGACCACCATGATGGAAAAGAATTTGAAGAGATTTATCTGAGTAAGCAAGTCTTTTGCTTCTCAGGCCAAGGGCCACTGGCCCGTGCACCATTCTTCCAAAAAATAAGCCCCAAAACCAACCCCCAGATACATCAGTAAACAGCTCCAGCCCTTGACTGGAGGTTGGCTCTGGCCAAATGGCCACCCCATTGAAACAATTTAAGAAAGCCAGCCACATCCCAGGGGCCTCCCTCATTGCCTCAGTCACCCATATCCTGTGGTGAGGCTTGGTGCAGCCATATCCCACCTTCGCCACCCAATGCAGGAACATCCTGCCCATGGGAAATGACCTTCCAGGCAAAATTAAGGTGACCCAAGACTTGCTGAAACTCATGCCATGTGATTTTGTGAGCCTTTGCCACCAGCTCAAAGAAGGTCCTAAGAGCTACTAGCTTCTACTGGGACAATTGGAATTCAGTAGCAACTGTGTTGACCTCTATGCCTATAAAAGAGAGTCTTGTACATGGCGCTTCTGCTTTCTTGTGGGTCATAGGCACTCCCAGATTGGTGCATGCAACCTGGACCATTAATTGGCCATAGTTATTGGTGCCTGCCTGGCCTGCAAAAAAAAAAAAGTTGTCCAAGTAGTGAACTACTTCTGACCAGCCTGCCCTATACATAGAACCATAGAATTATAGAACTTGATGGAAAAAAAAGACCCCATTGCCCATCCAGTCTGCCCCTTCCCTCTTATTAATCTTTCCACCCCTTCCCTGAGCATGGCTGCCCAATGCAAAAATTTGCAAAACTGCTAGAAGACAGTGCATGCCACTACACGCACCGTTGTCATGCAATTATTTATGTTGTATTGCCCCTTGAACTCCATGCCCAGAAGCTCCCTCTCATCCATGGGCACAGGTAACAACTGAAAGGTGGATTCTATGTCAGCCTTACCCTAGAGTACCCCCCCAATCCACTTCTATTGCCTGTCAAACAGTGCATAAGACACTGTCATGTGAATTGGGTTAATATGATAGTTAACTGAGTCCCCCTCTAGGTATGAATCCAAAATTCACCCGATACTTTCTTGGGAAAAAGTCCAATAGAGGAAACCTGGAGATGTGGCAAGGGAGATGCCACAAAGGGCATGGATACCTTATCTGCTGCTACCTCTTTGTCCAACTTAAGCCACAGCGTGTCCAGTTGGTCCCTGGCAAATATCAGGTTCTCAGACTCATAAGTCTGTCACAGACCCTAATATGGTACTCGAAAGCCAACCTTGGTGCCTTCAGCCAAGGCTAGAGCAGTCACCCTATTTGTGTAATTATCCAACCATCTTTCAATGTGCCCCACCCTTACTGGCATTGGAGTCCAGTTGTGCCATTTCAAAAATGGGTGAGAGGAGTTTGTCACCTTTTTGCACTGACGGAACAAATGTGAGCGGTCACACAATAGGCACACATGCTTGAACTTAGATGAGTCCTATTTATAAGTTCCCTAATTATAATTATAGAAATGCCCTCCCACCACTCTCTCCCACTTCTACTTTGCATCCTCTTCTAAGGTGACAAGGATCACCTCATTGGAAATTCACTGTCAGACTGTTGTACACCCTCACCCAGGTCTATTGCCCACAATAAAGGAAGGTCTAATATGTTCTATGCCCTGACTAGCTCATTCTGTTTGCACCTTTGAAACTCTTCATCATATTCCAGTTAACCCCAGCCTGGTTTACTGGCATGCATGGACATACTCTGGCTATAGTAAGTTGACACCCTTGCTGCTTTTTATAGTTTCACCTGCATCAACAGCCCCGAATATACTGTAAAGCCAGCTGACCAATTTTCTCAAGTGCGCCCAATTGTAACTTTGTGCTTCTTTTCCACCCCATCATCCTTCTCCTTTTTAACTATTACCTCTTCCCAGCTCTTTGAGCCTATTAAGCAATGTGAACAGGGCCATGTACAGTAGTCACCAAAAGCAGTTTGCTGTAATAGCTTCTCTGGAAAATGAGAATCAACTAACTCTTCCAGGCTTATAAAGCCTAAATATGCCAGTTGCAATATTCCCTGCTTGGGTGAAGGGATTGCTGTTGTACCCCCATGGCACCATACCTGACTGTGTGGAGTCCCTCTGGTTCTGCTCCTTTGCACACTATAAACACCAGGATTGTGTTGAGCATTTGTTTGAGAGCTGACAGTCTTGTCAGGATGGAACATGCCAAGACTGTGCAGACAGACTGCCCAGTGGGAGTGGATCAGCTGACTGTGGGGATGCCGATGCTGGTGTAAGACAGAGGTACAGGTCCTGAGGTTGGAGAGGTGAGATCAATTAAACCGGCATCGGGGGTACTGGACCCAGTGCAATGGGCAATCCTGGAATGCAGGGTGCTAGGATGGGGTATCTCGCACAGGTGTCACAGGTGATGTCAGTACTGGAGAAGGACCCACTTGCTCAGCGGGTGGGTTGCCTGCTGGACCTGCCAGAACTTGCACCCCTCTCCAGGGTCTCAGTGGCTGCCTTCATTTGCCAGGAAATGGAGCTCTAAATATCTACCACAATAACTCCCTCAGCTCCTCTTCAGACATGTTTTCCAAGTAAGGCCTTCCTGGTTGAGGAATCTCCCTTGCTGGGGGTGCCTGTCTGGGCTTACTGGTCCTACTTCTCTTAGCAGGTGGAGTCAGTGCTGAGTTGTTTGGGACTGGAGCCACCAGATTCTCCTGCTGTGGCTCTGGTGCCAAGTGATTCACTGGGTCTGCTGGACCGGGGACCACCAGTGATCTTGTGAGTTAAAGTACAGAGAACAGTACAACTGGTAATGAGGACAAGTTCATAAGCTACTGAACCCCTGACGAAAATCCCACACTGACAGATCCTGCATGCAACCTTGCCCATATATCTACTAACTGGCATCAAACAAGTGTTCTACACAGTAAAAGTCAAACAGAAGACCTGGGGCTGCTGTGGTATATGGCTTCTCAAAGGACTGTCAGAAATAGCAGCCCCTACAAGTAAACAAAATATGTTGAAGTGTACAGTTCAACCATGGGTACAGTGATAAGCTGAGTTCATACAGAAGCAAAATAGTAAGAGCACATGGACAAAATGGTAGACGTGTTACAGGTCTTTCCCAGATTTGATACTTCAGATACCAATAACTGTGCTTACAACTGGAGGAAATGGATGGATTGGTTTGAAAACTTTATGACTGCAGTGAACATTTCTGACCCAAAAAGACAAAAAGTCTTACTACTCCATTATGCTGGCAATGAGGTGTGTGACCTATATGAGGTATTCTCTGCCTGTGCAACCCGAGACTATGATGCTTGCAAAAGATCTGTGTCTGACTGCTTTAATCCTAAGCAAATTTGTAAATTTGAGAGATACTCATTATGTTTGCTTGCACGCATGTGCAAAAAACATAGTGCCATCATCCGAGTTTTCGGAGGTGTGTCACCCCCTCTTCCAATTCAGTCAGTGTGTTGGCAGGCACGGCCCCAGTCCTCCAATGCACGCTGGAGCTGTCTATGACAGCTCCAAAATGCAGTGGTATACAGTTGAAAGGGGGAGCTACGCTTCAGTGAGCAGCGATAAGATATCACCTGCTCATGTGCAGCTCCCTCACACACACACACACACACACATGCACTCATACTGCATGCTGCCTCCCCCCACGCACACACTGTATAGCCGACTGGGGTGCCCAATCCCCCATCGGCTGTGCTGCACTCCCCCCCAAGCCTTCCACATGCCACGCTGGGTGCCCACCCCAGTGTGGCAACTCATAGTATAGCCGACGGGGGTGCCCAATCCGCATTGGCTCCACTGTCCTCCCCCCCCGGAGTACAGGATGCCACACTGGGAGCCCACCCCAGCATGACAACTGATGATATGGCTGATGGGGGTACCCAATCCCCCATTGGCTCCACGCCCCCCCAACCAGCCATCCTTGTACCATGCTGGTAGCCCACCCCAGCGTGGCAAACGTCCCGCATTGTCATTGAAAAAAAAAACCTGTAAATAAAAAAATTGTCCCACTGCACTTCTCCCTGACCCCCCTACCACAACCCACACCCACCCACTGCGCATCCTTGCCTCCCTCATTAACCCCCACCCCATACTTACCTCCAGAGTCCGGGCGCGACGATCTTCGTGGACCGGGAACACATCTGCACTCTTCAAAGCCGACCGCTAACTGAGGAAATGCTGGTAAGCTGTATAATGGGATAGATAGGGTTTTTTCAACTTTATTGAATATCTCAGGCATTTTTTGGAATTTTTGCACCAAATTTTCAACATGGGGTTTTTTGGACCCCTTCTCACGAATGCTGTCACTGTCATGGCGTTACTCGGGCCAGAAGGGTGATTTCGCAGCCACTGCATGAAATCATCTTTCTGGAACAATTAATGAAACAACACTGCCAGTGTTCATAAGGTGGGCTCTCAAGAAGCCTATTTTGAAAATTTGGTGGAAAAATTCCTAAAATTGACTGTTTTACGAGCGTGAGTTGCGAGTTCCTATGCACACTCATAAGTTCGCGGATTTTCAATATTTTCACTCCAGATTTTCAACATTGTCATTTTACCACACCTCCTTATGAGCAGTACAGCTGTCATTTTCACATCTTGCCCAAAATGTGTTTCCACCCATGTAGCGCACAATGGCACAGTCGGTGAATGCGAAATCAATTATGGGACACATTAAGAAAATCACAGTGACACTGTCCATGAGGAGAGGTGTTAAAATGGCTATTTTGAAAATTTGGTGAAAAAATTCCTAAAAATTACTGTTTTACGAGCGTGCGTTGCGCAGTTCCTACGCACGCTCATAAGTTTGCGAATTTTCAATATTTTCACTCCAGATTTTCAACATTGCCATTTTATTACCTTTTCTTATGAACAGTACAGCTGCCATTTTTCACATGTCACCCAAAATGTGTTTTCGCACATGTAGCGCACAATGGTGCAGTCGGTGTGCAAAAGCAATGTTTGGTACAGATTAAGAAAATCACAGTTACACTGTTCATGAGCAGAGGTCATAAAATGGCCATGTTGAAAATTTGGTGACAAAAGTCCATAAAATGACTGTGTTACTAGTGAGCATTGCGCAGTTTCCACGCACCCTCGTAAGTTCATGACTTTGTAATATTTTCAGTCTAGATTTTCACCAGTGGCATTTTTCCACACTTCCTTATGAACAGTACAGCTGTCATTTTTCACAACATGGCCGAAATGTGTTTTCACACTTTTCAGTGCAGAGATGCGTGGTCGCTGTGGGAAATCATTGTTCGGAACAGATAAAGAAAATCACAGTGACACTGTTCATGATCGAGGTCCCAAAATGCCTGTGTTGACAATTCTGCTGTAAAAATCCTAAACTAATTACATTAAGTTATGCGTTGCACATTTCTATGCACACTCGTGACTTCACCAGTTTTTAATATTTTTACTGCAGATTTGCAACATTGCCATTTTTACACCTCCCCATGAACAGTACAGCTGTCATTTTTACATCCTGTTCGAAATGTGTTTGCACCTGTGGTGCTAAATGCCGTAGTCACTGTGCATAAGCAGCTTTCAGCTAACAAACTGATATTGCTACTGTTCATGAGGTGGGGTCACAAAAAAACCATGTTGAAAATTTAGAGTGAAAATAGCAACCATAACGCCCAACCCTGTAGAGAATGACAGACATCAGGAGTGTGACTTGGGATTCTTGCCTGTAATGCTCATACCATTCTGCACCCTGCAGCCAGTGAGAGGCATCGAGGTATGCCTTGGACTCTTCGGCCCCAAAGTTCACCCCATTCTCCTATACCGCACCCATCTCATCATACTTTCTGATGGAATGGGGTGCACATAAGGGCCAAAGACCCCAAGGCACACCGTGACACTTGTCAGCGTCTGCAGGGTGGGGTGTGGTGAAATGGCATGGCCGTTATGCCTGATGACCCAAAGGCACACCCCAATGCCTGTCACTCTCTGCAGGGTGGTGGTGGGGTTGGCTCCGGTTCAATACTTCACTGCCATTCCTATTACGCAGCTCTGTAACTTCTACACTACCACTGCCAATGCCAGCAAGCAAACATTCGGCATTGACAAATGCTTGTTTTAGACAGCTAAGCAGCTCACAAGTGAATTCATGGATCTGTATGCCACTCATTTAAGGGATCAAGTACCCACCTGCAATTTTGCAGGTGTTGAAAACAAATTCAAAACACAGAGGCTTATTTCATGCAATTCTGTCTCAATCAGGAGATGAGCATTAAGGGATGATCCCTCTCTGACTGAACTATGGCAAGCACAATACAGAGCTCAGATTGTCAAGCCAAATCTATCAAGCAAGTTGTGAACAACATTTAATGTGCAAAGTCCAACAGAAAACTATAAGTACTTACTTTGAGTCCACATCTTGCTGCTATAAATGTGGCAGGAACTATCTTCATGAAGGTAACTGCCCAGCAAAGTAAGTGTTGCAAGCGTAATTATTTTGAGTCAGCAATAAAATCAGGTATGTTGAACAAGAGAAGCCCACAGATGTTTATGTGTTTGTGACATCATGTAAAGCAAATGATTCAGTGACAGGCAGCCCCACCACTGTAACTGATATGCTGAACACCAAACATCAGTTTACTGTTGATTCTGGTGCCTCAGTAAACACTATGGAAAAGAACACTTATGACAAACTAGAGACTAAACCTAAGCTAGCAAAAGTCAAAATAAATACAGTGTGCTCTACTTAAAACGGACACTGTTATAAAGGACAATCAGTTATAGTGGACAAAAATTGATTTCCCAAACCAAATATATCAAATCCAATGCATTTTCCTTTGGTTACAATGGACAAGAACTCTGCTTATAATGAACACTTTGAAGCTTTTATAGGTATTTTAATGCATTTTTGAGAGTGGGGACTGCAGAGCTGGTGAGGAGATTTGGCAAATGTAGAATTTAGATGAAGGAGCTACAGAGACTAAATTTCTTACAAATAAAAAGTAGTTTCAACTTACCTCTGAAAACAGCAGGAGAATTCAATGCACTATTAGAGCATAAAGGCAAACTGTGCAGTTCAAGTTTCTGTGTGATACATGGTAAAGGGGGATTCTTATTGAGTTACACAACAACTAAAACATTGGAACGCATCACTATTGTGCAGGCTGTCACTAATAAAAATGCTGCAGAAATTGAATGCATGGTACAGCACAATTCTTGATTTGAAGGAATAGGTAAACTAAAAGACTGCCAGGTACAATTGCATGTAGATCAGTCAGTATGACCAGTGGCACAGGCACACAGTGAATGCAATGTCATCTCAAAACTAGTACAGGAGGAACTACAGAACCCAGAGGACCAATAATCGAGAATGTTTCTGCTAAACTACAGAACCTAGAGGACCAATATATAATTGAGAAAGTTTCAAGTCCCACACCATGGGTGTTGCCTATAGTTGCTGTCCTCAAAGTGAAAAAGCCAGGCAGGATTAGAATTTGCCTAGCCATGAGACTTCTAAATACAGCAATACAGAGAGAAAGACATATTATGAGAAAAACGCAGCAACATGCTTAACCAGAGGGTAAGCTTGGCTGGGGTGGGAAGGCATGATCAGGACAGCTTTCCTTTAAATGGTAAGGCTTAAAGGGAAGGGGGGTTGAGAGGAAGAAGACCCTAAAAAAGGCAGACATACTGAATAATTACTTTTGTTCAGTATTTACAGAGGAAGAGGTAGGTGAGATGTGAAAGATAAGGGACAAGGGCATTAAAGGAAGGGAGGGAAGTGGACTCTAGTCCTTTTACAGAGGAGAGAGTTCTTAAGGAACTAGCACAATTAAAAATAGACAAGGAAATGGGACCTGATAGACAGCATCCTGGGACACTGAGGGAGCTCAGGGAGGTACTGGCTGCACACCTGACAGCTCTGTTCAACCTATGATTAGAAACAGGTGAGGTTCTTGGGGACTGGAGAAGAGCAGATGTGGTACCACTGCACAAAAGTGAAATAGGGAGGAAGCAGGAAATTACAGACCAGTCAGCCTGACTTTGGTAGTAGGTAAAGTAATGGAATTGCTACTGAAGGAAAGGATTGGGGAATACCTTGTAACCAGTGGAGTACAGGATCCAAGGCAACATGTGTTCACAGGGGGAAGGTCTTGCCAGACAAACCTGATCAAGTTCTTTGACTTGGTGACCGGGGAACTGGATCAGGGAGAAGGGGAAGATGTGGCCTACCTAGATTTGAATAAGGCCTTCAACACCATTTCACATAGAAGACTGGTGAGCAAGCTGGGCAGCTTAGGAGTAGGTCCAAAAGTAATAAAAAGGGTAAGAAGCTTGCTAAGCAATAGGAGTCAGAGGGTGGTAGTAAATGGGGTTCACTCTGGAGATGGCAAGGTGACAAGCAGGGTGTCACAGGGGTCAGTACTAGGCCAAGTCCTCTTCAATATCTTTATTAGCGACATTGCAGAAGGACTGGAGGGGAAAGTATGCCTCTTTTTGCATGACACAAAAATCTGCAACAGAGTAGACACACTGGGTGTGTGTGTGTGTGTGTGTGTGTGTGTGTGAAAGAATGAGGGATGAGCTGAAAAAGCTGGAAGAATAGTCAAGGGATTGGCATCAGGGTTTCAATGCAAAAAAAGTGCAAAAACATATACTTGGGGCACAGAAACCCAGGGGCAATGTACCAATTGAGCGAGGTGGTATCAGCAACCACAAAACAGGAAAGTGATCTGGGGTAATTATTTCTGATGACCTGAATGTATCCAAGCGGTGTGGTGAGGCAGTGGGGAAGGTTAGCAGGATGCTCAGGTGCCTAGGGAGGGGCATCACCAGCAGAAAGAGGGAGGTAGTATTAGCCCTGTTTAAATCACTTATAAGATCCCACCTCGAGTACTGTATTCATTTCTGGAGACCCGACTTCCGGAAGGATATAGATAGGCTGGGGGAAGTACAAAGGAGGGCTACTGAAATGGTGCATTGCCTGCATCAAAAACACTTTGAGGAAAGACTCAATGAACTATATATGTACTCTCCAGAGGAAAGGAGGGAAAGGGGAGATATGATAGAAACATTTAAATGCCTCTCAGGTATTATCAAGGTATAGGAAGGTAGCATTTTCCATAGAAAAAGATGCCCCAGAACAAGGGGTCACACTATGAAGCTGGGGAGGGAGGCTCAGGGGAGATATGAGGAAACACTTCTTCACGTGACAGTGATGGACACCTGGAACAGCCTCTTAGCAGAGGTGATGGGTGTCACAAACCCACTCAGCAAGTCAGGCTCTCTGCTCCCACAGTGCCAACCTTCGAGCGCAGTCTTGTGAACAGTTAACAGAAACAGGGTAACCCTCCTGTCTGTTTTGTGGGTTCGAATCAACCTTTGTTCTCAAGTCTTGGATGGATTCAAACTGTGAAACTCTTGCTAGCGTACCCAATGTACAGGCTCAGATAATTCTGCTCTTCGGGGGGGAGGGGCAGCTATCTTTTACCTACGGGCATCTAACCAGGTGTACAAAATGAACCCTTAAAACTCTATTAAAGACCTCAGAATAAATTCTTACCTTTTCCCAGTTTGGTAAAACCAGTAAGCTTTGTACAGAGTCAGCTTTAACCATGTATGCTTCACTTGTCAAGAAAAAGAAATTCAAAGGCACACCAAGTAGTCTTTAAAGTAGAGGTTTACTTCAAAATAGATAAAAAAAATGTAAAATGTAAATACAGAACCATATATCACAAAACATACAAATCACTTAAAAGAATAAGGTTTTAAAAAGTGCAGATCTCTACCACTCATACACTTAGACCTATCTGTTTTAAGGTATTCTTATCTTACAGTGCTGTAGATGTTTATTTTCAGAGTCCAAACATTTGTCATTAAATGGAAAACAGAATACTGTTTAAAAACTGGCTTTGCCAACCTCTTTGCATGAGGTCACCTAGCTCCTCCCTGTCAGAATATAAAAAAAATATATCTATGCAAAACAGGATGTCTTATCAAAGTGCTAAATTATGTGACCTCAGCACAACTCATTTTCTCATATGACTTTCTTTGATCTTATGAGCAGCTTCTTCTTTCCAGGACATCAAAGGACTTGTTATGTCTCTCTGCCAGATCTCACGGAGGTGCAACATGCTTTGTATCACCATGTGAATACTAACTGTGTTTCCTCTGAATGTCATAAAAGTTTATGACCTATCTTGGCAGTTGGCAAGCTACAAATAAGCTAGATAAACAGGAGATGCTTCATTTAGTCTCTTCTAGCCTGTAATTATCTCTTAGCCTTCCAGGTAACACATTCTAGCTAAAACCTGGGAAGGGGGTGTCATTCCACAGGCTGATTCAGCATGTATCATGAGAGACACTCAATAATACATTTTTATATACAAAGATCATAGATTAATCAGAACCAGCTGTCTGAGTGTCTCAATTCCTCCCCACCAAGACTGAATTTGGGGGGCTCTATCCCCTGCATGGGATGAGCTTCCCAAATCAGTTCACTCCTCGTACACAGGAGACAGCTCATCGGAATTCAGATTTTTGGCTTCAGCCCTATGTAATATTGTCATATCATACCCTTGCAAAGCAAGACTCCATCTTAGCAATCTACCATTGTTCTTTCCCATCTGCATCAGCCAAACCAGGAGGTTGTGGTAAGTCTGCAACACAAAATGCTGCCCATATAAGTATGGCTCCAACTTCTTTAGGGCCCACACTATGGCAAGACATTTTTTTCCACAGTAGAGTATGCCTGCTCCCTGGGAAGTAACTTCCTACTCAGGTACACTACTGGGTGATCTCTCCCTTGGCTGGATGTCTGACTCAGTACTGCCCCAATACCCATGTCTGAGGTGTCTGTCTGAACTATAAAGGGTTTGCTATAGTCAGGACTTGTCAGTACAGGAGCACTGTACAGTGCCTCCTTTAGTTTGGAAAAGGCTTCCTCACAGGCTGGGCCCCAGGTAATTTTCTTGGGCATCCTTTTCTTTGTCAGGTCAGATAGGGGAGCAGTTAGGGCACTGTAATTGGGTACAAATTTCCTGTAGTACCCTGCTGTCCCTAGAAAACTCCTGACCTGCTTCTGTGTTTCTGGTCTGGGCCATGCCTGGATTACCTCTATTTTTATTTGGTTAGGGCAGAGCTGTCCCCGGCCTACCACAAGCCCGAGGCATGCAACTTCTCCCATGGCCACCTGGCACTTCTCAGCTTTGACAGTGAGCCCGGCCCTCTGTATCCTGCCCAGCACTTCCTTAAGGTGGGATAGGTGTTCCTCCCAGCTGGCACTAAAGAAGGCAATATCATCCAGGTACACCACAACATACTCCTCAGTACCATTTAATACCTGGTTCACCAACCTTTGGAAAGTGGCAGGGGCGTTCTTCATTCCAAAAGGCATTACTTTAAATTCAAATGAGCCTATCAGAGTGATTAAGGCCAACCTCTCCCTAGCTCTGTCTGTCAACTCTACCTGCTAATACCCCCTTGTAATGTCAATGGTCGTAAGGTAGGTTGCCCCTCCCAACTTGTCCAGGAGTTCATTCGTCTGGGGCATCGGGTGGGCGTCTGATTTTGAGACTGCATTGAGTCCATGATAGTCCACACAGAAATGAGTAGAGCCATCTGGCTTGGGCATAAGGACTACAGGTGAGGCCCAGGGGCTGTGATATCTGTAGATTACCTCTAAATCCAGTATCTCCTCCACTTCCCTCCTAATGTCCTTTTGGACAGCCTCTGACACCAAATATGCTGTCCGCCATATGGGCGTCTGTGTCCCTGTCTCCACATTGTGCGTTGCTAAGGGGATTAGTCCAGGCTTGATGCTAAACAATGGGGCAAAGTCTGCTAAAACCTTCCTTACTTTCTGGATCTGGTCCGGGGCCAGCTAGGGAGACAATTTTACTGCCTCCACAGAGGAATCCCACTTCCTTTCTTCCAGCAAGTCCAGAAGGGGGTCTCCTTTGTCCATCCCCTCCCCAGGACTACACAATGCAAACACCATGTCAGCCCTATTTGCATATGGCTTCATTATATTGACATGGTACATCCTTTCTGTCTGTCTTTGGTCATGTAATGCTACAATATAGTTCACATCATTTGCCTTTCCAACCACTTTGTATGGTCCTGCCCACTCAGCCTGCAGCTTGTCTTTCTGGACTGGAATAAGGACCATGGCTTCCTAACTCACCACGTATGAGCGAACTCTGCTTCTGTGGTTGTATCACACTTTTTGTTTCTGTTGGACAGCTTCCAGGTTGCTCTGGGCTGTCTCCGTAAGCTACTTTAGCCTTTCCCTAAACCTAAGGATGTAATCCACAATGGGAGTTCCCTTGGTGGCATGTTTGCCTTCCCAGTCCTCCTGGATCAAGTCTAGGGGCCCACGTACCCGGCGTCCATATAAGAGTTCGAAGGGGGAAAAGCCTGTTGACTCTTGGGGCACCTTCCTGTATGCAAACAACAGATGGGGAAGGTATTTCTCCCAGTCCCTCCCATGCTGTTCAGCAAACACCTGGAACATTGACTTCAGGGTATAACTGAATCTTTCCACAAGACTATTGGCTTGTGGGTGATACGGTATCCTGCATCTCTGCACCACCCCACACTTCTCCGATAAACATTTCATCAGGTCCGACATGAAGGATCCCCCTCGATCAGTGATAACCTCCTGTGGAAACCCAACATGGGAGAAAATCCCAAGTAAGGCATCTGCCACTTTGTCTGTCCTCAGTGAGGATAGGGCAACTGACTCTGGGTGCCGGGTGGCATAATCCACCACAGTCAGGATGAATCTCTTCCCTGAAGAGCTGGGGGTATTGAAGGGCCCCACAATATCTATTCCCACCCTCTGGAATGGCTCCTTCACTATGGGCAAGGGAATAATGGCGGCTTGGGTTTTCTTGCCTGCCTTCCCTATTTCTTGGCACCAGTGACAAGACCTGCAATACTCCTTCACCTGCTGGGTGAAGTTAGGCTGGTAGAAATTCTGGGCCAACTGCTGCATTGTGCAAGTGATTCCCAGAAGACCAAACAAGGGAATATCATGTGCAATCTTGAGCAACTGCTTATGATACCCCTGGGGAACGACAAGCTGCCTGCCTAGCATCCCTCCCTCTGTCTACATAGCCTAACTATACATAAGTCCATTTTCCCAATAAACCTTATGTCTGCTGCCACCTTCCTGTGCCCTGTCAGAGTCTGCCCAAGCCCTCAGCTTCTCTAGACTAGAGTCACTTCTCTGAGCATCTGCAAACCCCTCACACATTCCCAAGGCATGGAGAAGGTCCCCTTCAGTCGCTTAACTAGGGTC
The DNA here is from genome assembly GCA_016271365.2 of Neoceratodus forsteri. Classification (NCBI taxonomy): domain Eukaryota; kingdom Metazoa; phylum Chordata; order Ceratodontiformes; family Ceratodontidae; genus Neoceratodus; species Neoceratodus forsteri. Next base: position 175,269,732 of record JADMNL010000026.1, on the reverse strand, counting down.
CCTAGCACTAGCATCAGGGCACTCAGGATCGCTGTCAATCCTAATCCTCTGACAATGAGTCACCCCTCCCTCTTCAGAGTAACCCTCTGTAGCTGTGTGGTTAACTGCTACTGGGGAAATTTCTGCCCCTTTTTCATTAATCTCCCCATCTGGAGACACAGATTGGGGAACAAGCCTCTCAGTGGTTTCCACAATGGCTTCTGTGGGGTTCAGGGAACTACAATTTTCCCTTTTCACTTGGCTATGGGTAACTGCACACACCATTTCCTGTTTGAGATTGTTGCCCAGGATCACATCCACTGCTAAGGTTTGGGCTACAGCTACCTATTGCACAGTTCCCCCTGTTTCACCCCAGTCTAGGAGAACACTAGGTAGGGGGCAATGTTTTCTCTTCACCAGTAAAGTCCTGTACAGTGACGTATTTATTGGGTACAAGCTGACCCAGCTCTACCAGATTCCCCTTTACCAAGGTCAAGGATGCCCCTGTGTCCCTTAACCCTTGTGTCTGTACACCATTCACCATGACTGTCTGCATGTGTTCCCTCATGTTCACTGGCATGCTCCTAGGGACACACAAACAACCCACTTCCTTCTTAGTACCATTCTGCGTATTATTGCTCATTCTTTTGGGACACTGTCTGGCAATATGCCCAGTTTCTTTACGTAACCAACATTCACTTCTCTTTTCAGATAAATCTTTTCTCTGAAACCTGGGGCTAACTGGTTTCAGTGAAGGCAGTGAGGGTTTTAGCTGTCCTGAAGGTACACTTTTCCCTTTCTGCACTTCCATGCCCACCCCATTCGCTCTCAGAGCAGGTCTGCTCTTGGCATAGCGGTCCGAGAGTTCAGCAGCCTCTTGCACTGTTTTGGGATCTCGGTCCTCTATCCAGGTTTTCAGCTCTACTGGGCATGCCCAGAAAAACTGTTCTAACAAAATCACATTTTCAATTTTATCAACAGAGTTTGCTTCAATTCCATCCCACCAATGTTTTAAAAACTGACATTGTTTTTTGGTGAGCTCCTCGTAGCTCATGTCAGGGCTTATCCTGAGCTTACGTAATTTAGCTCTGTATGATTCAGCATTTAATTCAAATTTCTTTAACAGTGCAGCTTTAAGTCTGCTGTAATCATCACTGTCCTCATTGTCCATTTGACCCAATGCATCCCGAGCTTTCCCGATAAGTAGCGGGGATAGCTGGAAGTTCCAGGACTCTCTAGAAACTTTAGCCCGAATTCAAACTTTTTCAAAATAATTTAAAAAGGCATCCATATCCTCCCCCTCTTTAAATTCAGCTTTCAATTTAGAATTCAATTTGTAACCCAGTCCTGTAGTCCCAGTTAAACCCAAGCCACTTACCTTCTCTGGTGCCGCTGGTTAGAATCATAGCTTCTCCAGTTTGTGTTGCCTCTGGCGCTCATGCTCCTCATGGCCTGCCTCTCTGCATTCTTGATCTGCCTCCTGCTGTTCATGGTCCCTCTCCCTCTGGAACTCCAGCTCCATTCTGCACAACCCAATTTGCAGCCTGAGTACTTCTGGATCCAGGATACTGGTGAACTTCCCCTGCTGCTGTGGCCCTTCACTGACAGTGGCCCTGTTGCCCTCCTTATCAGATCTGGACACTGCACTGGCCACTAGCCCTGCCACACTTGAGGTTTGGTCCTTTTCAGTCATGGTCTGTGACTCACTGCTCTGGGTATCTGCTACCATCAGGGCATCCATGAGGTTCTGTTTGCTGGGTTTCACCTCGAACAGGACTCCTCTGTCCCCGCACAACTGCTTTAAGTAGTCTACAGTCTGCCCACAGTAGTTGGAAGCCATCTTCTTCCCTAACTACAGCTACTCTGACTTGCACTTTAGAAAAAAAATAAAATGGGTAGGAACTTGACTGTACGCCAAGTGATATAGTTCTGTCTCCTTTTTTAAAAATAAATCGCTGCCTTTTTCATTTCTTTGCAAGTGAGCTGATGATCTCAAGCTGACACACTGAACAATAAAAGCTTGTAATACCAAAATGTTTTGCACCACTGCCAACCAATCTGTCACAAACCCACTCAGCAGGTCAGGCCCTCTGCTCCCACAGTGCCAACCTCTGAGCGCAGTCTTGTGAACAGTTAACAGAAACAGGGTAACCCTCCTGTCTGTTTTGTGGGTTCGAATCAACCTTTGGTCTCAAGTCTTGGAGGGATTCAAACTGTGAACCTCTTGCTAGCATACCCAATGTACAGGCTCAGATAATTCTGCTCTTCGGAAGGGGGGAGATATCTTTCGCCTACAGGCACCTAACCAGGTGTACAGAATGAACCCGTAAGACTCTATTAAAGACCTCAGAATAAATTCTTACCTTTTCCCAGTTTGGTAAAACCAGTAAGCTTTGTACAGAGTCAGCTTTAGCCATGTATGCTTCACTTGTCAAGAAAAAGAAATTCAAAGGCACACCACGTAGCCTCTAAAGTAGAGGTTTACTTCAAAATAGATAAAAAAATGTTAAATGTAAATACAGAACCATATATCACAAAACATACAAATCACTTAAAAGAATAAGGTTTTAAAAAGTGCAGATTCCTACCACTAATACACTTAGACCTGTCTGTTCTAAGGTATTCTTATCTCACAGTGATGTAGATGTTTCTTTTTCAGAGTACAAACATTTGTCATTAAATGGAAAACAGAATACTGTTTAAAAACTGGCTTTGCCAACCTCTTTGCATGAGGTCACCTAGCTCCTCCCTGTCAGAATATAAAAAAATATATATCTATGCAAAACAGGATGTCTTATCAAAGTATTATATTCTGTGACCTCAGCACAACTCATTTTCTTATATTTCTTTCTTTGATCTTATGGGCAGCTTCCTCTTTCCAGGACATCAAAGGACTTGTTATGTCTCTCTATGCCAGATCTCACGGAGATGCAACATGCTTTGTATCTCCATATGAATATTAACCATGTTTCCTCGGAACGTCATAAAAGTTTATGACCTATCTTGGCAGTTGGCAAGCTGCAAATAAGCTAGATGAACAGGAGATGCTTCATTTAGTCTCTTCTAGCCTGTAATTATCTCTTGGCCTTCCAGGTAACATGTTGTAGCTAAAACCTGGGAAGGGGGGGTGTCATTCCACAGGCTGATTCAGCATGTATTATGAGAGACCCTCAGTAACACATTTTTATGTACAAAGATCATAGAGTAATCAGAACCAGCTGTCTGAGTGTCACAATGGGTACTAAAATAATAACAGGATTCGAGCATGCATGGGATAGACATAAGGGGACCTTAGAGGTAATGAAGGGGGAAAAGACTGGAGATTGATTAAGGTCTGTGGTGGTATAGTAGGTAGGGAATATAGGGCAGACTAGGAGGGCCAAGAGGTCCTTAGGTGCCGACAACTTCTTTGTTTCTATGTATATGTGAACATAACAGGATGACTACACTTGAGTTCTATGGTCACATACTTTCACATCAAGGAATGAAACCAGATCCAAAAAAGGTAGAAGTAATAAAGAAGGCAGCAATAGCAAAAGGTGTCAGTGAAGCGTGCTCACTCTTAGGAATGGCAAGTTAATGTGCAAGGTATGGCAGAAACTTTTCCACCGTAAGTGCTGCACTGAAGGAACTCACAATGCAGAATACAGACTTTTAGTGGTCAGCTCCATGTCAAATGGCATTTGACACCATAAAGAATTTACTTGACCTCAGACATAACCATGGCAAACTTCAGTCTGAGCCTGACAACAGAATTAGTAGTAGATGCTAGTTCAATCAAACTTGAGTAACATTAAAGGGACACTGTCAACCTGTTTTTCATCATATTATTTCTAGCTGAAACCCTACATTTTATGATTGCTAACCCTCTCTAAAATTCACTGATGTTGCTGTTTGTTTTGTCTGCCTCCTTGCTTAGTAGAACTGAAAGGCATGGCAATGTATATTCATAAACAACCTTGTTTTTGTTTACAATCCTATTTCTGTACTTACAGCATACTTTCTGAGCATAAGAAACACACCCAAACAGTGCAGTCACTCATAAAGCAGTAGCCTCCTGAACTCCCACTGCATCATGAGGGGCTAGACTGTTTTGTGGGTGTTCCCAAGGCCAGGAAAGATGCATTTGGAGTTGATCAAGGAATGTTAACAAACCTGTTTTGGTGTGATAACACCAGTATGTTGGGCAGTCTGTGTTTTATTTTTTTAAAGAAAATAAGAGTCAGACTCAAACTACCAGCTACATTAACAATCTTTACAGAATTTTGGCAATCATAAAATATGTTTTTTAAATTAGGGATACTTTGAGACCTAAGGGGGTTGACAGTGTCCCTTTAACTCACAAAATGCCAGATGGTAGTCCTCCCCTGGTAGTCTCCCATGCAAACTGCATCTTAACTGAGGCTGAACAAAAGTGATCTCAGCCTGAGAAAGAATCACTAGAAGTTGCCTGGGCATGTGAGCATAATCACGTGCTTGTTTATGGGACAGCATTTGCAACAGTTACAGATCATCAGGTCCTCATAACAATATTTGGCAACCTGTGCTCCAAAATGCCACCATGCATTGAAAGATGGCGGCTACACCTTCGGGTTTATAATTTCAGAATTGTGCACAGACCAGTAAAAGGTAATAACCCAGCAAATGATATTTCAAGGTACGCTTTGGAAGGATCAGAAAATTCACAGTTACCTGCAAAAGAATACATTAACTTTGTAGCTCCACATGCAGTGCCAAAAGCTTTAACCCTTACAGAGCTACAGGATGCAACAAAAACTGGCAAGACTCTGCAGCCTCTAATAGAACTAGTAAGGACACAGAAGTGGTAAATGACTAGGACTGCATTCCCAGACCCTAAAACTGATATATCTGAGCTGACACTGTTCCAGACAGACAACTGAACAGTCTGTTCTGGGTGATAGTCTAATTCTGTGAGGCAACAGAATAGTAATATCATTCTCATTATGAGCTAAAACAGTTGCAATAGCACACACTGGGTGCCTTGGCATAGTAAGCACCAATAAGCTGCTGAGAGAGAAAGTATGGTTTCCAAACATAGACCAGTTTGCAGAGACCATGGTAAAAATTGCCCTGCATGCCAGTCGGCAACATGTGATGTGCCCCCAGAACCACTTCTGATGTCTGAATTACCTTACACTGTTTGGGACATGTTGCTGTGGACTTTTCTGGGCCATTGATGAGTCAGCAGTATATCTTCTTTGCTATCTAGATAAAGCTTCAAGATATGCTGAAATAGAGTTTATTGCTTTGACTATAGCCACTGCAGTACTGCCAGCATTACACAGAATATTCTTTGCTTATGGAATCCCAAGATTGGTAAAAACAGACAACAGACCTCCATTTCAAGAGTCTGATTTTACATGGTTTTCAGACTAATTAATGTTCAGTCATAAGAAAATCATACCTTGTTGGCCTCACGCTACTGGAACAGCTGAACAGTTTATGAGGATGCTGAGAAAACAACTAAAGATGGCTTAAATTGAACAAAAATCTGTTTAACAAAAATTGTACAAGTTTTTAAGAAGCTACCAAAATGTTCCTTTTACAGATACTAACAGAACCCTGGACGAAATTGTCTTCAACAGATACATTTGCATACAGTTACCTGACATTACCATTCAAAAACCTCAGGGGGTCAGTCAATTGAAAGAAAGAGATCAGAAGCTAAAGGCTAAAATGAAGGAATTCACAGACAAGAGAAGAAAACCCCAGGTTTTTTCTATGAGGAAAGTAATTGTGCTTTAGAAAAAAATCAAACAAAGCATTACCTACTTACAATACAGTTCCCTATCATTTTGTAAACAAGAAATGCACTCTGCTTACTGCAGCAAATGCTGATCACAGAATACAGTAACTCACAGTGCATCGCATTTTAAAGTGATCCAGGATGCAACATTTGCAAAAGAAGAGAATGGTGATGCCTCAGAGGATGAATGAACTCAGATGACAGCTCTGCAGTGGCTGTGCCAGACAGGAGATACACAAAGATGTCAGTAAAGCCTCCTGCAAGATTAAATGGAGAACTTTAAAGACTGGTGTTTAGATGTCATGTAAAGTATGGTAACTAAAGTGAGCTGATCTTTATGACAGGAGTATCCTATTGTTTTCAGTATTACATAGAAAATGCATTTCTGCTGGGAACAAATTACAAGTAAATTTTAAAAGAAGGGGAAGGGATGTAGTCTTTAAAAAATGGGATCTGCCATTTATTATTCAATGGCAAAGAAATTTCCTGGCCTGTGATTGGTCAATGGGCGCCTGGACCAGTGATGTTATTACATGATAACATCACTGTATTGAGTCCAGGCACACACACAACCACATGACAGAGCATGAAATCATGTCTCCCTTGTGCAAGTTACTGTGGCTCCAGGCCAGTGCTGTAAATGACTGAAGCCCCCCCACTGCCCCAAAATATAACGTCCTACCCAACACCACAGGCCCCAAAACACTGAACGGATTTTTTATCATTGATCGACTGGCCCCAAAACATAAAACCTGTCTTTTTTTTTTTTTTTACAATGAAGCTAAGCTGTTGTAGTGCATGGCACACATTGCCATGCTTGCTCACTCCGCTACCCCGCCATCCTTCCACAAACACACATTTCACCCCTTGTCCTTTTGATTTTTCTTATTTGTTTCCCCACAGAATGGACCTATTTTAAATCCGTGTCAAAACTGAAACTGACAATTACCGATCGCATGACTGGAGATGGTGAGTAAAATTCGCACACCCGATCACTGCCACAGTATCTGTCCACTGTCACACATCCTACATCCCCATCCTACTCATGCTGTACTCACCATAGAAAGTGCCAGAAAAAGAAACCTGTGCCAGCAAATGGCTTTCCCATCTTCTTCCTCTGGCACCATCATCATCTCAGTGTGTGAAAACACTTTTTTACCGCAATGCACTGTAGTCGAGTGGTATGGTGACTACAGCAGAGATAGTAAAAACAAAAAAGGATGAAAGAAACATAAAACATAACCTGCTTTATCAGAAGAGCAAGATGCAGTGGGGGAGGGTGTATAGAGAAGATCACAGCACGCAGGCCACAGCACACAAGTGAGTGACCAGGCAGCAGCATTCAGACTGCAGCACCACCTAACGGAGGGAAATATTCTGGACTTTCCTTTTTAAATGGTATACATTTACTCACAAAAATCAAACAAAAAATACATAAAATTTGTTTTCCTTTCTTTTTCATTAAAGGATACCTAAACAAGCAGTTTTTAAAACTGCAAACTCCAAAATCTGGCTTCATTGTGAGATAAAGTAAAGGCTACTGTTTACATTTATGCTAAAACTGCATTTACGTAAATAACATAAATGCAGTTTCATAACTTTTGAAAAATGTAAACATCAGCCTTTCACTTACAAAAAACAGCTTTGCCTTCTCCCTAAGATGTCTGCCAACTGCATTAAGTGATGAGTCAAGATGACATAATTGGAGCCAGAGTCAGAGACCAATATATATTCCTATAGGCTAACTAGTTCTTCTTTCCCTGTTTCTTTTGAATTGTTTTACCAGAATGATCAACACCATGTGTTAACATGTGGATTATTTTGATCAGTACACGTTAGGCTATGATTTTGTTCATTTTATTTACTTTAACTTGCTGAAAATGTTTTGCAGTCTAGCTGACTTTCTCTTTGGCAAACTGCAACACAACACAACACAACACAACACTTCAAATACCTGATGATCTAGTGGTTATGTGATGCCTTGAAATTTTTTTTGTTAACCAGGAGAAATGCGCTATGCTGAAACCTTGTTTACAGATGTAGCCTGGCAGCAAAAGGAAGTTAAGTGACTTGCTCACGGTCACACAGCGAAGTACTGGTCTGGTCCAATTCCAAAGCTCATGCATTCTTGTTAATCCACAAAAAAAAAGCTTTGCTTGTATTCTTTTTCCAAGTGAACCCCCTGCACCTAGCCTGGCTTCTCTTGAACACCCCACCATCCATACCATGTCCTTAGTACTGCCTGGGGCTGCATATGAGTTTGTGGTCTCATGAAGAGAATTATTGCACCTCAGACTGTAATTATATACCTCAAAGAGTTGTGCATACCTACACGATAAGGATCATCAGCTGGCACTGCTAAAAAATACCTCCCAAATCACACTTAAGTCCACTTTTTCAATGTTTGACTTCTGCTCCCATAGTAAACATTGAGTGGATCATCACCATTCTGCACAGTGAAGGCAGTATCTATAGTTCCCCTGCTGTGTTTTTGTCCCACCTCATTAACCAACAATTGGGTCTTCATGGAGGGCCAAGCAATAAACCTCAGGACTCACCACAAAAACTGTTGTTTTTGCCCTCATAAGGGATGTACTTACTATGGATAACAATATTATTAGCAAGAGAGGCATACTAATGCCTTGAGCAAACCCACCAGACTTCCAGTGTCAGTCTACTCCGTTAGCTGTGATCTGCAAAACCCCACAGGACAGTTCCCTGCAAATCTTCTCTAGTAGTTTTTAGTGCCCTCTCCACAATGCAAGCTGGTTGGCTACCACCCTTCTAAATCTTGAATGATCTATATACACAGCTTCTTCAATACATTCCTAACAAACGTCAACACCCCCCCCCCCAACCTGAGGGTCACCTCCCTACACTGAATTCAAGTAACACTTTAAGTGCAGCCCTGCCACTGAGTATTTGTCATCGCTGGTTGCTCTCATTCACAATCAGGCAGTGATCATGGTGCTGGCAGACCTACATTTCAGATCTCACTATGATCTGCTAAACATCCCCCTTCATGTCTTCCCCTAACCTGAATATAGCTGTACCCTGCTGGAATGGCCTCTTTAGTCCCTCTCTGGAATTCATTCTTCTCTTCTGCTCCCCACACCAAAAACTGGTGAGCTCACTACTCTTCTGCATCATGAATGCGGTTGGTACAGTCGCGTGTGTCATTTTTACATATTAAAAATAAACATGATCTTCTGGTAAACCAGGCTGATAGCAGCAGGGCACAAGGGGAAACATAGGCATTAGTACCCATATAAGATCTAATCCACCTATAATTAGGCACTATTAAATGACATGCATAATGATGTGCACACCCATCATTTAATGTACCTAATCAAAGGTAGCCTAGATCTTTTAAGGATAGGAAAGCCTATATTCCCCTTGTCCCCCACTGCTATCAGCCTGACTTACTGGAAAGATTTGTTTATTTTTGACATATCAAAAAACCGAGGACTGTACTACCTATGTTCATGTTGCACTAGGGTGATGAGCTCACCAGTTTTTGGTGTGGGGAGAGGTAGTGAGAATGAATACCAGAGGGGGACTGAGAAGGCCAGCCCTGTAAGCTTCTGGTATATTCAGGGAAGGGGGAAGACAGAAGGGGAGAAATATGAGCAGGTCACTGTGAGAAATAAGATGTGGGTCTGCCAGTACCATGATCACTACCTGACCCTATTGTCCTGGCCAACATTCCCCGTCCCATAAAACCAGTTCATGTAATTTTCCAAGGCTGTGTGTGGGACGTACAGGAAATCTGTATTAATGCTGAACCATGAAATCAAAAGCTAGAAGCATCATGTGCTCACACGTAATCCCTGGACCCAAGTGCCTGACTTATACTGCATCCATGAGGTTAACCCACTTTTCCCAGTTACTCATTGAGTGCAAAATCATGTAATTATTGCTTACTTAATTTGGTTCCCCCACTATGCCAGCAATTGCACTCTGGGTGTTCCCCCATCGATCACACCACCCCCTACTGGAATCTCTGATCTGCTATACTGAAATCCCACCATCTGCCCAAAAATCATATTTCTGTTGATTCAATTCATAAACCATTTTTAAAAAAAAATTCTAACCTGCACAAGCCCCCAAACTGCTAGCATGCTGCAGTGTCTTCTCTGATCTGTATGCTAGGGAAGAAGCCCTGACCCAGCACCAAGTGTATTCATTGTACTCCTGAATGCCGACTCAGGTCTACTGCACTATCAGCTTTTCAAGCCTCCCCCAGCAGTACTGCATGCTATCAGACATGTAAAATTAGTAGTTGCCTCTGCATCACACTGTTTTAATTCCCCTGGAGCCATTAATATGTCTGCATTCTCTCAGACTGCTGACCTGCTGACTGTGTTACCTAGAAATAAAAACACATTATGAAACAGACCTGCAAATTGTCTTACTGAGTCACTGAAATACTAGCAGGGTGTACTTGAATCTACAGTGTGAAAAGTTGCATTAGTCAATGCTCAAGCCCTGAAGTCCATTACATTATGAAACGGACCTACAAATTATATTACTGAGTCACCAAAATACTAACAGTATGCCCTTAAATCTAAAGTGTAAAAGCAGCATTAGCTGGAGCTCCAACCCTGAAGTCCTTCCCACTCGCCACTTCTGCAGATGATGAAAATTAAATGCATGTTAATCTCTTCTGCAGATATTTCTCCAAGCAGCCAGAATTTTTTATACTGCCACACCACTCCACCATTGCAGTCCACAAGTCACTCTCAGACCTGATCCACCATTGTCACATGGTGGTCCCCCTCAACGTGGCGATCGTCATACTGACGCAAACAGCATCAGCCACAACCAGAAGTTCTCTTCTCCCAGCTGCCCAGTACGGAGAATGAATCCACTCTGCCTTGTGATTCACCTACAAGCTTGGGACTGGTTGCTGCTGATGCCATCCGTGATAGGTCTGCCACATGGCAGATAGAGTCCTCATACTGACCACATCACCCTCGCCCAGGTTTGAATTTACAGGGGGTATTCTACACCATCCAGTACCTCTCTGGTTTTTCATAGGAATGCTCACCTCTCCCTTTTTAATCCTCCCTGGTAACTTGAACTAATGAGCCTGGCTACCCCTTGCTGACTGGAAGTCACAGTAAATACCCAGGGTCACCTAGCTCAGCTCCATGGTCCCATAGTGAGGCTTGCTACTGTTTGGCTGAAACCAGCTACCTATCAAAGTGCCTATCTGCTTTTGTCTTGTTCTTAGACCCTCGCCCAAACAGACCCAAATTGTTTCAGCAGCAGTATGAAGCACTGTGACAAGCTAGTACATCCCTAAAACAACACTCCTCCCCAGCATTCCAGCAGGGTATCCTTTTTAGCAGAACAAAATCAGCTCACAATCACTTATTTTCTTACCCTTGCAGAAAAAAAAAAACACTGAAGAGTCCTTAGAATTCTATCTGATGCCTGCTGTCTTGGAGTCTAGAGGGAGTTGCTTAATGACTGGAGGGTAAGGAGCATGAGGAAGTTTCTCTGCATGTCTAGCCAATTTTATGAGCCTAAACTCCTCCCCACTAGCCCTGAGCTGCCCACCTCTTAGAGAACCCTACCTGCTTTCCTACCCCTGCCCCTAGTGGGCATTATCTATCTAACTGACCTGTCAGCTCAGGTGGCAGTCAGAACTGTTCCCACAGACACTGCCCCTCCTGCTGTAATTCTTTCCAGGCTCCTTAACTATATGCTTTGTATTCAAATCCTGTTTTGTATGATAACCTTTAATGTGAGTAATATGTTACAGTTTCTGTGTCTCTTATGATTATAAGAGGTTCTTCTCAAGTCCTTTGTGTGCTAGAACTGCTCATGAATGTACTCTTACAAATGCCTAACTAATATTTACGCCTATTATACTCTGCGTTATTGTTAAAATATCACGGTTTGTGTGATCTCATGTACTGCATATTTTTGTATATTGTTACTTTTATTGTTACTATGTACCCTTTACTCCCTTTCCTCCGTCACACCTGGGGCCCAATTTTCAAACAGCCCTTAGAGCAATGCAAGTTGCATCATTCCAGGACTGTGGCAAACTCCAGGTGTGCTAGGAACCCTGCGCCTGATTTTACTAGAATTAGTGTCCTGTCATCAAACACCCCAGGCTTGCCACAAGCTGACAGCTGCGCCAAACAATTGGCGCATCTGTGGGAATTGCCACAGGGAACCTTCCCCCCCAACCCGGCTCAACACAAGAGGGTCCGGGATGGTTGGGTGGGTGAAGAAACAGCTTGCTAGGAAGGGGCTGGGGGCATAAGGGGCATGGCAAGTGGCAGTGAGGGGTGTCAGTGAGACAGTTGGGCATTAATGGGACTGTTGTGGCACTCAGAGGGTGTGTTTGCCTTATGGAGGTATTGCGACACATTCCGTAGTATTGTATGAGGATATACTGTACCTTTGACTGATACTGTAAATACATTTAGAACCGCTCTAATCCAACACATCAATGGAGGGGCAATGGATAAGTCTGACTGCCATGGTTTATAATGTACCATAACTCAGCAGACTGCAAAACTGTTACGTCATGCAGACCGCAATGTCTAGCATTCTCTTCAATCCCTGATGTCCCCCATTAAATAGTCATACTTCTGTCCCTGGTACTCTAATGGACCCCTCTCCCTATCCCCTATCACACCCATATATGTTTATATAACTGTCCCTGGTGGTCTAGTAGACTCCCCTCCCTATCCCTGATCTCCCCCATTAATTAATGTATTATATTGCCTTCCCTGATGGTCTAGGGGACCCTCCACCCTGGCAGGCAGTGCCCCACCACCCTGCTTCTCCCTGTCCCATCCCCGAGCAGTGACCAGCACAGCCCTCTGCTCTCCACCACTGCTGGCCTGACTGAACTGTCAAGGAGCACATACTGTATACTCTACTGAATATTTTGGGAAGGGGGCAAATAGGCAAATCCAAATAGTTTGACTAACCAGGTTGTGACTATCTAAGCACAATGAAGTACTGTAGAAATGTAGTGGACAGCTGCACTGGATAGCCATGGGTAAACATTGAAACATACAAAATATCAGCAGAGACATGCCCAGTGAATCATCGAGTTTGCTTGCTGGCCAATTGGACTGTGTCTACTCACTGACCTCCCATTACTTCCCTAGCATATCAAACCTAATTCTGTCTATATACCTGTCTAGGGCTGGGGGGTAAGCTCTCACTGAATTTTCATGAAATTCCACTAATTTTGGAACATTTCTTGAAAGGTTTTGACATTCTTTAATTGGTCATAACTTAGTCATTATTACAGCTAGTGACATCAAATGCGGAATGCTTATTTTGTGTAAGGGGTCCTAATGGCATGCCAAGTTTCATGGCATTTGGAGGAGGGGGTATGGAACTTATAAGGGAAAAATATCTGGTAATTTATTATTTTTTTGAGAAAATTTCTAAAATTATTTCTCTGCTTACAGTATAGCTCAGCCACCTTCAGAGCTAGATAGTCTAACAGTCATGGTAGAGACTCAGAAACTGCTAAATAGGCAGGTAGTTGGCTAAGTAAGGAGTTTATAATTTCACAATGTAATTATTTGTTAAACTGTGTGAAAATTGTGCCAGTCCGGGATCAAGGACAGCTGAGATACTGTATGTCTTATATCCTGCCATGCCAGTGACCGGGTTTCGGGAACAGACTAGCGTCTCTCAGGGTCCTTCCAGGGGAAGGAGGATTAAGCATCTATTAATGACTCTCCTCCTTCAGGGAGGGGGAACAGCATATACCTCTGCTTTGTTGCCACCTAGTGGAGGTTAGCCAGCACAACAATGGTCATGTACCTAGTTGACTGGGAGCAGGCAGAGAGGTGTGCTGCGTCTTAATGCAGTGCGTTGACATCAAAGCACACATTTCACCTTAGGTCAGGTAAAAAAAGGAAAAAAAAAAACTGCAGCTGATAGGATGATGCTGGCAGCTCTGCAGGTCCTGCACTACCTCCCCAGGCACCCACTCACCCATGGGGGTAGGAAGCAGTAAATGGGGTACTGTATATCCTGGGTTTAGTGGGTGACAGGCTGGGGGTTGTCAGGTCAGGCAGAAGGGGTCAGTGAAGGAGAGGTAGATAATAAAGTGTGAACATTTTTAAAATATCTGGATATTTGTAGCATCACTGCTACTGCATGTATACACTCAAAATTTGGCATGCATATCCAATGTAATGTGATTATGGCACCAGAACTTTTTCATCTAATATCACATATCCCTATCCCAATCACCAGTGCCTGGTTTAATGATATAAATAAATTTATTGGCTAATTCATATGAGGGCAAACAGCCCAGATTTAGCAGAAATAAACTGAGATCACATTGGTGGAATGGAGGCTGATGCCTCCCTTGGTTTAAGGGTTATTATGGGGCATTCATAGATGCACAGGTGTTCCGATGGTTTTCAGACCTAAAGAAAACCCCTCCTTTGTGGGCTAATATAGAATACAACATTATAGGGAACTGTCCCCCTACCACATGCCTATACAAGTCATACAAATACCTGAAAAAGGCCCTCCCCAACACAGTCCCCACCTCATTTTTTAGTTGGGCTTACCAGGGGAAATGGCTTAAAACAGACCTCATGCCTCTTGCACTTATGCCCCTCTAGGGAGACCATGCCATCAAAATAGGAGGCCTGCCAATAAACTGGGAAAGATGGAAAGGCACAGACATCCATACCCTAGCTGATCTCTTTATACTATGTACAACAACCATGAACTCCTTCCAAGGCCTCCAAACTACATTTGGCCTACATCTCTCTGAATTTTGGAGATATCTCCTATCACGCAGCACCCTTAGTCCACAGCTGAAAATATTTCAAACAACGAGAGACCCATTGGATAAATACCCCTTTAATCTCCGGTTGTCCAAATCAGCTAGCAGAACAGGGACCATCTATTCACTAATTCAAGGGCAGCATCCCAGACCAAACAAAACCAGCCCAGAGGTACTTTGAAACTGCCCTTGGTTGCAGCATAACTAATGACAAATGGCACACCTGCTGGAAGATCACTCATACTCCTATAAAAATCCCCACAGTCAGCTTATTGAAAGCAAGATCCTGCACAGTTGATACTGCACTCTGGCTGTGATACACTCCCCGCTTCTACTACCCAATAACCACTGCTGGAGATGTGACAAAGCCATTGGAGATCTCTACCACATCCCATGGACTTGCCCTAAACGTAGGCATTATTGACAGACTGTTATCCAAACACTATAAAAAATCATACAACTATCTATCCCACACTCAGCTACCCTCCTGTTCTTGGGGTGCAGACAAGCAAAGTACCCCTTTTAACCAAATCAAAAGATGACCTCATCGTCCTCATCAGTGTGGAAGCCAAATAATTACTGACGCAAAGATGGCATACTACAGAACTCCCCCTATAAAGGAGTTCAGAGCCTACCTGTCCCAACTGGCTCAATAAGAGCACATGTCCCATTTGGCTACCAACTCCAGAACACAATACAACAACATTTGGTCTCCTTTCACTGACTATCTTAATCGCACCACACTATCCAACATACCACCCCAACAAAATGTGCCCCCCTTCCCCAGACAGGGATTGGATAATCCAGCAGGACTGCCTACTCTGGACTAGAAGAAATCCCCCCATTCTTCTACATCACCTGGGGCTTATCTTACAGCATAGAACTACTGTATGTACTCATTTATTCATTAAATAAAATACCTTCACCATTCCCTAAGATAAATACCAAAGTTTACAAATTTAAGTAGTTTTTGACAGATTATATTAATTGCATAATAGAGACATTAACGTTAGTTTGTATCACCTCCTGAAGTATCCAAAAACTTATACTTATCACGTGACACTGCAGTTGTGATGTCAATCCAGACTTTATATTGGTACCATCCTAATATCTAGACTCACTGTACTACCAACACCCACTATACAAATATTTCACAGTCCATTATGTATACTGCTGTACCCTGAACTGCTATACCTGTATTATTTATTTATTTATTTATTAGCTTTTGTTGACCAGGGAAGTACACTAGACAAACAATTGCCTATTTTCAGGTACAACCCAGGAGAGTACAGTAACAGAGGGTACAGTAACAGACAAGTCCATACAGGAACAATAAGAATACTATACATACATTGCACAGTATCAAGTACAGTCAGGTGAGCATTGGAACAAGCAGTCAAGTAATTACAAATAATGGGTAGGAGAGAACATACATAGAAAAAGCTAAAGAAGAACAGTGCATCAGACAACGGTCACTGCTCAGAGGTGTAGGGTAACTACATATCAGTGCAGTAAATACATATCAGTGCAGTAGTAGACCCACCAAAACAGTATGTCAGGCAGAACTCCACCTTGGGCAGAGAGAACCAACATATTAAAAAACAAAGCAGCATCCTAAGTCAGCAAGATCCAACCCTCAGGGCCCACGAAGGGGCCACCATATCTGCAGGTGCATAATAGTCCAGTACAGGGATCTGCAGGTGCATAATAGTCCAGTACAGGGATCTGCAGGTGCCTAATAGTACAGTACAGGGGCCTAGGTTAATTAAGGTGGTTGGGACAGCCACATGCAGAGGAGCACCTCAGGTAGGTCCAAAGGGAGCTCCGAAGGCTGGAGTGAGAAGGTGAGGCATGAACCAGAGGGGGAAAAGAGTTCCAGACTCTGGGAGCACAAAAAGTAAAATCCCTATCCCCCATCAGTGTGCAAGTGGCAGGAACCTTGAGGACAGCAGAGTTCAAGGACCAGAGGGAGTAAAAAGAGGAGGCAGGTACAAGGAGCTTTGCCAGACATTGGGGGTGCCAGTTCTGACCACTTTATCTGTGAAACTGCCCAGGACAAAACTCATGTAATTGACTGGGGAGAGCCAACCAAGCTTACTGTACAGGTCACAGTGGTGGGTGAGACGGGGTGCCGCAAGTGCAAAACGACAAATATTGTTATAGGCTACCTGCCACTGAGTGAGGTGAGCTTTGGCAGTGTGCGCATACAGGGGGAGCCCATAGGAGAGAGCTGGAAGAAATACAACACTGGCCAGTGCACAACGAGTGGCAGATGTAAGGTTATTCTTTGCTCTGTAGGCAAGACCCAACTTACAATTGGCTTCCCTGCATACATTCTGGATGTGATGACCAAGGTCAAGCTGGTGGTCAAGTGTCATGCCCAGGTATTTGATGGTATCAGTGACCAAGACAGGTGAGCAGTTGATACCATTGATGCACAGGGGGGTGGTAGAGGCCTTCAACTTGGCTGGGGACCCAAAGAGCATGGCCTGGGTTTTTTTTAGATTGAGGACAAGCTTGTGTGCTGTAATCCAGGACTGGACATTCTTGAAATCGGCTCTCAATTGGCTATTGTTAACCCCAATGTCACAGGAATGTGTGAGGATGACCAGGTCATCTGCATATATAGTCGAGCTACAGTGGGATGAGATGGAGGAAAGGTTATTAACAAAGATGGAAAAAAGGAGAGGCCCTAGGACTGACCCTTGAGGAACACCAGAGGTCACAGGGGTGGCACCTGAGAGGACCTTATTAAATTTGGTTAGTTGAGATCTACCCTGAAGGTAGCAGGCAAACCATCTTAGGGCAGGGGGAGACAGACCAAGGGACCAAAGCTGAGAGATGAGTAGGGAATGATCAACCAAGTCAAAGGCCTTGGATAGGTCAATGAAGATGGCACCCGAGAGCTTACACTGGTCCATGGCAGCCCTGATCCCAGAGGAGACCATAACAAGTGCAAAGGTCATACTGTGCCCTTTCCGAAAGCCATGCTGTGCAGGAGCCAGCAGCTCATGGGCCTGGATATACCCAGTGAGTTGCCCTGCAACAACTTTCTCCAGAAATTTGCTAACAGCCGACAAGATGGCTATTGGCCAATAATTATCAAGGATCTTAGGGTTGCTTTGTTTAAGCACAGGAACAACCCTGGACACCTTCCAAGGGTCAGGGAAGACTCCAAGGGCAAAAGACATATTGAAAAATATGAGCCATTGTGGAGGCAACATAGAGGGCACCAAGCTGAAGGAACCTAGGTTCTATGCCATCATGACCAGCACTAGCATAGGGGAAGAGACCAGAGAGTAGTTTCTGCATAACCTGTGCTGACACCGCCCTAAAGTGGAATAGTGGATGAGAGGCAGGGGGTGGTTGAGAGGCAGTTAGCAGAGCATTACTATCGCATCCTCCAGTAGAGAATAGGGAGGTGAATGCAGACAGATCAGAAAAGTGGGAGTTGAATGCATTTGCAGTGGTTAGGGGGTTATTACAATTGGAACCATCAATGAACATATCAGAGACCCCACAACTGGAGGAACCGCTAACCCTATTTTTGATGTTCCTCCAAAAATTCCTAGGGTCCTTAGCAGAGTTAAGTAAAGCAGTTTTGCAGTATTCACTCTTGGCAGCCCTGATAGCTCCCTTGCATTCATTTCTGAGTCTCCTGTACTGCTGAAATAAGGCCTGGTCCAACATATCCTTAAACCTGGCCGAGCATTTATCCCTAGTTTGCATATGGTCGAGAAGGCTTCCTTGGAGCCACTTTGTGGCAGCCCACCTTACCCTGCTCCTGATAAGGGGCGCATGCCTGTCCTGCAGTGCCGAGATGGAACTGAGGAAGGAGCTAACGGCGGTGGGACAGTCCTGTGCATTTAGCACCTCAGACCAGTCCATGTGTCTCAGGTCCTCATGAAAGGAACCCAGGTCAAACTCTGAGAAATCCCTTACATGGATGACTTTGTGGGGAATTTTCTGGGAGGAGAATCTCCATACACAGTACACCAGTACACGGGGATATGGTCAGAGATTGAGTCAGGGAGGGTTCCTGAGGAGGTGATCCTCTCAGGCCTGTTCGACAGGACCCAATCGAAAGGGAGATATTTCCACCAGCAGTGGACCACCTGGTGCTTATGGATGAGTTGAGACAGGGAGAGGCCAGCAAGCAGAGGTTTGTACACCTTGGTATTACCTCCGAGCCAATTTAGGTTAAGATCACCCATGATAAGCAGTTCATTATCCCCAGTCAAAGCACCCACAGCATCAAGGAGGGAGGATAGCCCTGGCACACCCCCCTTGGGGGGATTGTATGTACAGATGATATGCAGCTTTTTTGTGTTGCCAAGTAAGAGAATAGTATCAAGTACCTCACAAGTAGATAGCGGGGACAGTTGGTGCGGCACAGCTGCCAGGTTTAGATGACTCCTGAAGTAGATCACAATGCCGCCACCCCTCTTCCTCCCTGGACGGTAAAGCCTGATAAGGTCAAAGCCAGGGAGCATACAGGCAGAGTAAGGGGTAGAAGGTTTCAGCCATGACTCAGTGATGCCAAGAATGTCAGACTTGTAATGAGAGGCCCAGGCAGTAAGCTCAGCTAGATTGGGCAGGAGGCTGCGGATGTTGAGATGAGCTGTTTTTAGTCCTTTACCAGACAACCAGCCACCCAGGAGGGAGGAGGCTTGATAAGAGGGGCCAGGGTTAAGTTCAATGTCACCACCCAGGACTAGTATCAACTTGTAGAACCCAGAATAGATGCCTTAGTGGAGGGAGTCCACCCCTGACCAAGGACTTTAGAGCGAGGCACTTGGTGACTGTGGGGGGGGGGGTACAGAATACACCTGAGGTCGAAACAGCTGATAGGCCAGAAAGGCTGACTGCCCAGAACTATCAGGTTGGAGAAGGCGAAGTCATATGTCTCAGACTGTTCAAGAGTATCCGAGGAGCCCCTCCAGGGAGGGGAACAGTCAGCAAAGTATAGTGGGAAGCATAGGAAGGGGACTAGGCCACTGAGAAGGACGCCAATAAGTAAGAAGGGCTTAGTGACCTCCCAGGTGGGCTTAGGAACCATCAAGTTGAGAGAACCAGTCCCAGGGCAGCACCCAGGATACGGGATAGAAAGGGTAGTCAAGGACAGTACCCCTGCTAGGCAATATAGTAGGGAAAACTAGCATACACAGCCCTGTAGTCAGATAAGCAAAGACAAACACTGCCTAGAATCACAGAGGCAAAAATAGGCAGACGAGCAAGTAACAACAGATTGCCCCCACCAGGGATTGAAGTTGCAGCCTAACAATAATTCAAGGACACACCCAGGAGGTAGACATAGCAAGCCCAGGTCAGGTGGGAACAAAAATGTAGCACAAGGTAATATCATGCAGTAGACTGAATACAGGCCACAGGATACTAGCAGAAGTAGGTAGATAAACAGGCTGAGAATTAGGACAGTGTAGTAATTGTACACTTCAACTAGCTACTGGGGCAAGTACCATTAAACCAAGGGAGAGCCCACAAGCATAGCATATTATAGGTGAAATTTAGACAGACCACACCGAGTTCCCCAACAGAACGGTAGTTCAGGGCAGAACAGCCCAATCATGCAGTCTCAGAACAGGTGACGTCATAGTGAGGAGAGATGGGAGAGATTTTCCAGTAGATGTATCACATAATTAGCCCCGCCAAAACCGGTGGGAGGGGCTTAGGGGCATTTAAGGGGAGGACAGAGCGAGGTGGGTGGGAGGGAGCAGGGGAGGTCCACCCAACTCGATTCAGCGAGCCGGCACCTCAATCCTGCACTGCCGACTCAGGTCCAAGCGGGGGGGGACACCCTCTGAGAAAAGGTCGCCACGCCGCCCCTCTCGTAGTTCACAAGATCCACAAAGTATTATCTGTTTGTTTGTTTGTTATATTATGAAACTTAACAAAAATGATTAACTACAAAAACGTATTACCTACCCTGCAGTTACACTGAACCTGACACTATATCCGAAATGGTAACACTTTAAGTTAAATGTGACCAAAATATTTACAGAAATTTTCACATGAATAATAAATTATCAGAATTTGAACCCTTATAACTTCTCCATCCCTCTTGCAAATGTTATGAAGCTTGGCATCTATTTAGGGCCTCTTCCAAACAGTATGCATGCAAATGTCCGATCTCCAACCATTAGATCAAGTTATGACCATTTTAAGAATTTCAGAAAATTCTGCAAATTGTGCATAATTTTTCAAAATTCACAGAATTGGCTAATTTCAACCAGCCCTATGTGGCAGGCCTTTCTAATTCCAGAGAGGATTAACAGTATGGGGGTAGCTGCTCATTTGTTAAAAGAATGTACTATTGCCAAAGTCCCAGATTGCTAGCAGAAAAACTAGCTGATCTAGTCCACTTTTTTATGCCTTGGTTTTTGAATGCCGTTAAGTTCCCAAGTTGATTGCCATAGATTTTCAAGCCCACAGTAATCTCTGTAGATGCAGACATGTCAAGTATATTAGGATTATTGAAAGAGAGGGGCAGTCTGACATCATGCCAACATCTGTTTAAAACAGCTATTCATAATTTCCACTTCTGTTGTGTGACTTTAGACAGTGACCTGTAGGAAGACCAACAAAGTGGCTGTTTTAGCTTATTGATCTGATTCAAAGGGGGGGAGGGGTTCTGAAAAATGATTTAAATGCTGTTCCAGTGCAGTATAACTCAAACTTCCTCAAGTATGCACAGCACATAATGTCGCAGGAGGCAAATTTATCAGTTTGTTGAATTTTCACTTGTTTAGCTTGTGAGTAAGTAACAAGTTGAAATCAATATTATAACTTACACTGTTTTTGAATTTCAGCAGTTGAACAGTGACAAGTAGCAAACAGTTCTTAATGTACTTGATGTGATGGTTTCATATCATGGCTTTCAGGTACACAGTTTTTCAACAGCAATAGAAACAGTATAACTTGTACAAAACTCACAGCTTGAGAAGCTAAATGACAGACAGAAATACTGATGGAGGTGATGGTGCAGACGGGAAGACATCCATCATTTCTCTCTCAAATGGAGCTTCTAAGAGGTTTGTGCATTATTTAAGTTTTCCATCTGACATGGGGTGGGGGAGTTAAATAGGAGCAGAGGGTTTTCTTCTGTAAATTCTCAAGTGGTTCCCAGAGCAAGGGGCAGCACTGGGTAACTGAAGGGGACAACGTGCTGCCCTGTACTCTGTCCATGTAGAAAACTGATGCCTGTATGTGAGAGGGGTCCAAGTTCACTGCTGAGTGATTCACATGGTCCTTCAGTTGGAGCAGTTAGGATATCATAAATGTTGTTTTGGCAGGACAGATGGAGTGCTTTGGGAATGCTCTCAAACCACATCTTGGGATCTGGTGCATAGGGCCTGTTGACTGCAATGCGTTAGAAGAATTCTAATTTGATTTTCAGTGTCCTGAGTGCTTGTGTCACCACTGCTCAAGGGAGGCATCACTAGTGGATGGAGCAGTGTCCATGGGTAAAGACTCCTTCATACCTGATCTGCACTTCCATCTGTCAGGATAAGGAGCTGCCCCCTGGGCATATGGGAGTGTTGGAATCTATGCCCCAGGAAAACTGAACAAATACATCAGTTTACACTGGGTCTTTGAAGTTGTGGGAAACACTATTCCTGTCAACTTTGAATACAGCCGGGTATACCATCTGGTACTTCACCCCTTCTTTAAGCAATGCATGCTGGGCTGGGGTAAATGTAGCCTTCATTTTGTTAACCCTGGCTGAGTAATCTTGATACAATACAGGGAATTTCTGTGCCCATGCCATGGTAAGGAACCCTTCTTCCAGGCCAACTTTAATAAGATTTCTTTAACGGAGAATTGTAGACACAGGACTAAGATTATTCTCTATTTGTCTCCAGGTTTAGTGTAAGGAGTTAGGATCCTATGTGCCATGCTCATTTTAAGTTCTTTCCAGAAAGTTTTAAAACATCTGTCAGGAGGTGCTGTACAAATTCACATATGTTCTTCACCTCAGCCTCCTCCTACACACCTATACTATGAAGATGGTTTCTCCTCCCTCTACACTCCAGGTCATCAATTTTTTTCCCACAATAGAGAAATATTTTTTAACACATGAGTGTCCATATCTCTATCATGTGTTCGGTGGTTCAAAGGTCGCAAGGTAATTTCCACATCAAAAACCCTGACGGACATTTGCTCCATCTGGGTTTGTAAAGTTGTTACTGACAGTTACTCCCCTGTTATCTCTTGTAGGATACAATTAAACATAGTCTCAATCACTTCAGCATTCAAAATCATGATCACGGTCTGGGGATCTGCTGCCATGGTCGAGTCGCATTTTTTACAGTTGATGTTTCTTACAGAAAAATTCAGTTAATTCATTATAAAATCAGTTTTTTTCATTACACCAAACCAAAATAAAATGACATATCAGACTCCCCCCTCCCCCGCAAAGTAGCACTTTGGAAAATGAATGTTGTTTTTTTTTTGTATTCTCTTTTTATTAATTAAAAAAAAAAGAACAAACAAGCACAATATACAGCGACAGATGCATCTGTTGTCAAATAATAACACCGTGTACACCATACTGTAACACATTTTGACAACAAGTAAATCACCACAGAACAGCTTGCAACAAGTCCATTCCACGAAACCCTGAAATAGAATTAGGACACCAAATTAACAACAGGGAAGTAATTAATAGGATAGCCGATTATAGGATAGAATGCCCATGTAAAAAACACAAGGGTAAGAAAAATCCTGGAAACACCCATCTCCACATCCTTAGCCCCTGATCACCTAGAAGACTCCTTCTCTCAAAATTTGGGCTTCCGAAGGAAAGATGGAGTTCAAGAAAGGCTCCCAGACCACGAGAAACCATTGTCCCTTGCCCTTCAGAAAGTAGGAGTCTTTCCAAAGCCAAGGTTTAGACAACCAGGACTTTCCACTGCTGGATCGTGGGCCTGACACAGGACACCCAAGTATTAAGTATACAGTGGTGCACAAGAGCCAGCAGAACATGTATCAAGCATGGAAGTAAGGCCCAGCCTTCCTCATCCAAGTCCTCCATACCAAAAAGTAGGGAGATGGGTGTCATTGAGGAGCTCTTGCTTCAAGCGTCCATCTTAGCTACAGCCAAACTGGAAGTCAAAAATCCCCTTCTATATATAAATAAAATGGCATCAGTATTTAAAAATGGCAAGTCCTGAAATTCAAATATTTGAGAAATATCTTTTTTTTTTTTTAGTTGGTTTTTACTCCTCCGTTCAGGCCTGTGTTCCCCATCCAGACCGAGGCTCCTGGCTCTGTCATCCAGCTTCCCATGGACATATTGGCTTCCTCCCCTACCTGCCCCCGTGGCTTCCCACATGATGTGGGTGCCAGAGCTCAAACTGACACACACTGTTGTGACTCTGGGGAAGACAGGCATGTCACTGGTGCAGGGTCTGCTGTGGGTTAATCCTGCATTCAGCACTGGTCTAGCTGCCATTTTCCTCTGGTGGTTCTCCCCTTTCACACTGAAATGGCATGGGGTCATCATGTCGCAAGACATTATGCCACATGGCAAAATCGCGCTGCCAATACAGTGCAATTTTTTTCTGTTGGGGGCTCTGCCCCGCACATCCCCCGTTATGGGGGACTGTGCCCCCCCCGGATCCCCACCACTAAAGGTTCTCAACTCCTGGGGGGTCCAACTCAGGGACAGCACAAGTCTGAAAAAAATAAAATGTTTCTGGGACCGGGAATGAAACCCAGTCTCAGATGCAGCGCCTGGGTTCCTACTGCTGTGTCTCAGTCCTGTGAGCCATGGCAGCTGCTCGTCAGAGCCTGCTCCCAGCAGAGGTCTTATCCTCTGCCTGGGAAACCACTACTGGTGCAATACTGCATACAACAGTATACGCAGTATTGCACCAGTAGCGGTAGCATATTGCACTGTACTGGGTTAGCCATAATGTCGTATGCTATTAAGTGTGCAACATTATGACCCGATAGGCACTGAAACTACGGTCTGGAAATGTGATGCAAGCATGCATACAAATGTACACTGCGCATCATCTGCCAGCACCTCCCCCCCGAGCTGCTCAAGAGTGCACTGCCACCTGTGTTCTCTCAGGTGACAGTCATACACCAGAGCAGGTTGTCACTCACCCTGGAAGAGGAGATTGTCCTCTAGGAAGCTGGTTCATCCCCCTTCCCCCCAGCCAGCTCCTGATGACTAGGGCTCACTTCCAATCCTGGGTCACCGACTGTAGAGCTACTGCTGCGCCAACAGGGCTGCTCAAAATACTTGAGAAATTTTGTATAACTGAGTTCTGCTGAAGTCAACAGTGAACGTTTTGCTGGAAACCAGTAAAGCTATTTAAACATAGACTCTGCTATGCTTTGCAACTGAGGTGCCCCCTACGAAAAGCTGCCAGCTGTGAAGATCTCAATTTGTTCTACCTGTCACAGCAGCCAGGAAAGGATAAATCATTCTGTACATTTTACTACCCAAATTCAACATCTCCATAGATGGAGAGGGGGAGTAGGGGGTTGGGTACTTTACATAGAAACTGTTCTCTCCTCGGTCAGATCAATGGCTGATGAAATATGAGGCAAGCTGTGAGGCACTGTATAAACGTTTTTCTTTTTAAGAAAAAAATATTATTTCTGATTCTTCCCATGTACATCTGCTGGCTTATAATCTTTTACTGGACACAGAAGAATGGACTTAGCTGAAAGAAGAATCTTGACAAGTAGCATTTTTACGTTCGCGTGCGCGCATGCACAAGGAACGTCTTGGGAAAGTAGCACACTTTGGAGGTGTGACTCTCCTGATGCAATCACTGCTCCGTTGAGCAGGCATGGTGGTCCTGCACCAATGAATGCAGGTGCTGTGTATGAACAGCGGTGGTCTTCACTTCAAAGAAACCCCGCTGTCTGCTTCTAGCGCCTCACGCCCCAAAGCTTTGGTGCCACGCTGGGCCCACCCAGCATGGCAAATCTTATTTTGGCAGACAGAGTGCCCAATCCCCATCGCTCCATTTCCCCCCAAACTGCTTCCCTGCTGCCACGCTTGGGAGCCCACCCCAGCGTGGCAACGTACTGCGTCGCACCGCCTCACGCCCCCAAAGCTTTGGTGCCACGCTGGCAAACCTTGTTTTGGCTGACGAGGTGCCCAATCCCCGTCAGCTCCGCCCCAGCCATCCTTCTGCCATGCTGGAGCCCACCCCAACATGGCAAACATCCCAGCGTCATCTTTTTAAAACCTGTAAATTAAAAGCGGTCCCACGGCTTCTCCCTGGCCCCCTCCCACAACCCGCACCCACCACTCGCACCCAGCCTCCCACACCCCACCTCATGCCTCCGGACCTCGGCGCGACAATCTTGGTGGACGGGAACCGTTCTGCACTCTTCAAAGGCGACCGCGAACTGAGGAAATGCCGGTAAGCTGTATAATGGGCTAGATAGGGGGTTTTCAACTTTATTGCATATCTCAGGAATTTTTTGGAAATTTTGCACCAAATTTTCAACATGAGGTTTTTGGACCCCTTCTCATGAATGATGTCACTGTCATGGCGTTATTCGGGCCCGAAGGGTGATTTCGCAGTCACTGCATGAAATCACCTTTCAGGCCTGACTAATGAAACAACACTGCCAGCGTTCATAAGGTGGGCTCTCAAAAAGCCTATTTTGAAAATTTGTTGGAAAAATTCCTAAAAATGACCGTTTTACGAGCGTGCGTTGCGCAGTTCCTACGCAGGCTCGTAAGTTCGCGAATTTTCAATATTTTCACTCCAGATTTTCAACATTGCCATTTTACCACACCTTCTTATGAGTAGTATAGCTGTCATTTTTCACATCTCACCCAAAACATGTTTCCGCCCATGTAACGCACAATGGCGCAGTCGGTGTGCAAAATCAATGTATTGAACACATTAAGAAAATCACAGTGACACTGTTCATGAGCAGAGGTCTTAAAATGGCTATGTTGAAAATTTGGTGAAAAAATTCCTAAAAATGACTGTTTTACGAGTGTGCGTTGTGCAGTTCCTACGCATGCTCGTAAGTTTGCGAATTTTCAATATTTTCACTCCAGATTTCCAAAATTGCCATTTTTCCACACCTCCTCATGAGCAGTATAGCTGTCATTTTTCATATCCTGCCCAAAATGTGTTTCTGCCCATGTAGCGCACAATGGCGCAGTAGGTGTCTTGAACTCAATGTATGGGACACATTAAGAAAATCACAGTGACACTGTTCATTAGCAGAGGTCTTAAAATGGCTATGTTGAAATTTGGTGAAAAAATTCCTAAAAAACTGTTTCTGGCGTGCGTTGCTGTGGATTCCTCGCATGCTTCGTAAGTTTCTGAATTTTCAATATTTTAACTCCAGATTTTCAACATTGCCATTTTACCATACCTCCTTATCAGCAGTACAGCTGTCATTTTCACATCTTGCCCAAACGTATTTCCGCCATGTAGCGCACAATGGCGCAGTCGGGTGTTACAAAAATCAATGTATGGAACACATTAAGAAAATCACAGTGACACTGTTCATGAGCAGAGGTCTTAAAATGGCTATGTTGAAAATTTGGTGAAAAAATTCCTAAAAATGACTGTTTTATGAGCGTGCATTGTGCAGTTCCTACGCACACTCATAAGTTCGCGAATTTTCAATATTTGCACTCCAATGACTTCCACATACCTAAACAGCACATAGAAGCAAGCAACATTCGGCATTGACAAATGCTTGTACTTCTTTGTCACTGATTTTTTTAAGCCATGTCCAAGTGCCAAATACCACTGCAAATACCTGCAAGCGAACCTTCGGCATTGACAAATGCTTGTTTATAGTGCTCTGTTATCAGCAGAATGCACAAAACAAAAAGTGAAGAATGGATTAAAACACTGTTTCATTCAGTCTCAGAATAGCCAATTTACTGCACTGTACAGACTGTAACCATTTTTGTTATGGCCAATAACAGCGAGCCAGAAGAGGAACTTTTTTCTTCTTCAGTTCCTAGAAGCTTACAGTGGGGGAGCTTAGGATGCCTGTGGCATTGTATGCATGATGTTCAGAAGACTGAGAAGCTGTGCTGACTGTAGCACAGCTTGTACTTGGTGTTACGTTTTCTTCCTATAATCTGCAGAAGATCAATTTCTGATAAAGTGCTAATGTTTGGCTGGCTGCCTGTGCTGTAGCATTGCAAATTCTGGAATCCAACACTGGGACCAGCCAGGGCAAAGAAGTCTTGAGCCAGCTGGGGGCCAGGAACACAGGTCAAAAACACTAGGGCCAACTGGGGGCCAGAAACACAGGGGCCAGGATTCGGATCTAGGTGATAATCCCACATGCAAAAACATTTCACAAAACAATGCCTCAACCAAAATCTCGAAAATAAACACAAGGTCAGTGAAAACACCGACTGGCACAAATCCCAACACAACACAGAAACTAATACAAAAACATAATAAATGTATTGTTTTGTGGGGGCTTTGCCCTCCACACTCCCCAGAATTAATATAATCAACTTTAAGGGGGTGTGGACCTTGGGGATGGGGAGAAACTTGGGGAAGGGGATTTCTTTAAAAAAAAAAACAAGTCCAATACCGGGAGATAGGGAACCATATCCTGGTTCACAGGCCTCCTCTGCTCCAGGTGCTAGTGCCTTAGCTACTCCACCATGGGAGTGGCTCTACCAGGCACCACACCTACAACTACTTCATCCCTTCCACATCTCTGCATACAGCGACATGGGTAGCCGTAATTCCGCAACACTATTATACCCCTGTTGCTGTAAATTCTTTCAAGAGTTTTGCCATGATATTATTGTGGTGATGTTACTGCTACGATATCTTAAGGGGATACGCAGAATACTGGGGGACTTGGAGCACTGGGGCAAGACACACCGATGCCAGTTGGGCACCAGCAGTAGTTGAGCACCAGCAGTACTGAAGCCAGTTGGGGACAAGGTGTACTGGGGTCAGCTGGATATCTGGAACTCTAGGGCCAGCTGGGAGCCGGCAGCACTGGGACCAGCTTGTGGTGAGAAATATTGGGGTGAGATGGAGGCTAGGAACACTAGAGCGAGCTGGGGATCAGGAACTCTAGAGCCAGCTGGGAATCAGAAATACTGGGTACAGCTGGGGATCAGGAGCTCTGGGGCCAGATGGGGGCCAGGGACAACATTGACAGCTGGGGGCCAGGAGCACTGGGGTCAGTTGGGAGCCAGCAGCACTGGGACCAGCTTGTGGTGAGGAATATTGGGGCCAGATGGAGGCTAGGAACACTAGAGCGAGCTGGGGATCAGGAGCTCTACAGCCTGCTGGGAATCAGAAACATTGGTCCAGCTGAGGGTCAGGAGCTCTGGAGCCAGATGGGGGCCAGGGACAACATTGACAGCTGGGGGCCAGGAGCACTGGGGTCATTTGGGGGCAAGGAGCACTGGGGCCGGCTGGGAGCCAAGAGCACTGGGCCAGCTGGAGGGCAGGAGTGCTGGAGCTAGCTGGAGACCAGGAGCATGGAGGTCTATGGGGAGTGGTCAGGTATGTTTCAGAGGTCAAGTATGCCCCTGGGAGAAATGGCACCAACCGCCTAGCATTCATGCACCAAGGAGCAGACTTAACATTCGCCACTGACCGGCACTGCTGGCCTGATGGAAAAGCCACAGTGTCCTCCATCATTTGTAAGGGGATGGGGAATGAAGACTATGAAAAAACTTGCTTCAGTCTATGGTCTTGCTGCCACTGGCTGCTGTTTAACTGCTAAACTAGATACCCAGTCTTGGTTTGTTATAGTGATACTGAGATGCTAAGATAGTATAATTAGAGCATTATACTGTATAATACATTTACCATGACTGGTAAGGTATTGGCCCACTTTGAAACGGTGGCTGAAATTTTCCATATGATCTCATCTACCATTACTGTAGTATTCCCGCAGTTTAATTAGCAAGAACTGAGTGGACAGCGCTGATGCTATTTACGCAGGTGTTCACTGTCTTAAAAAAATGTGCAAACCCTCCTACCTGACTCTGACTCATATTTATGTCCTAGTCCAATAAATAGATTTAAAATCATAATTTGGGGGCAAAGACCCCTAAACCCCACATAACTACTTAATGTCATGAAACCCACATACATAGACAGCAGGACTACACAACATAACTAGATAACCATGGAATGCACAAATCAGCTACCATTTTAAATTCTAAAAACAATGTTTTTTTAAGGCTTGATTGAATTACTTCACAAATCTTATAAGCTGTATTAGTGATGTCCATAGGACGTGTTCTATGATGCATAGTAATGAAATATCATATTACAGCTCATTGACTGAGGGAAAGGAAAAGATGGCTGCCTGAGGCAGACATATTTTTGTTGAGCTCTGTGGACGTTGTGATAAAAAGTTCCTTCAAATTAGCTAAATACAGATTTTGGCACTTACCTTGATATCAGAAAAATGTAAGAACTGTTTTAGCTCATCCTCAGAGGAATATACATCCCCTCGAATATGTCCTCTTGAAAAATATTTTCGACTGACGACAAGCCCCATATGCCAGGGGAGGCCTGGAAATAGCCCCAGAACCCCACCCATGAGGCTTCTGCTCTGACTTCAGTTAGTTCTCCCTTAAAGAAAAGTGCTACTCTAAAGGGGGTAACAAAAAGTGTTTCTCAGACGCAAACTGAAGCAGCTGATGAAGTTCCCAAAATTCCTGAAATAGAGCCTCTGCTAGTAGGAGAGACTGGTGGCTCAACATTCTCAACACAGAAAGATCACCTCGACTGTGAGATGCAGCAACAGTGAAAAATGTAAAACAAAGAGCATACAGTAGGATTGATGGGTAATTCTATCTATAAGATTCTTGAGCGCATACAATGTTTAGAAAGAAAATCTGAAGCACTTAATGTTAAGGTTGAATTTATTCAATAAGAGTCTAAACAAAACAACGAAAAAACAGTTGAAATACAAAAACAAGTGCAGGTAAATAATGAGCATTGCCTTAACTTCAGATAATATATAGTGAAAAAACTTGTATTTTTTTAGACTGATCAAACTGCAGCTTTTCTTTGTGCCCAATATGATAAAGAGTCTGACACTGGAAGAGATTCACCCACCCCTCTGGAACAGGAAATTTCTATGCTAGCTTAAACAGTGGAGGGATCTGAACAATGAAAGTGACAGTTCAATTGTGCTTATGCAACTAGAGGAGATGATGCTTATGTGACTTGATTTACTTTGTGGCTTTCCACCTCTCGATCCATGGGATATACTATCCTGTAGGGGTACAACACAAGGAAACCTAGAGGAGGATCCCCCACACAGGTGCCGCGGGAATGATTGCATTTATTTTTATTTTAGTCTTTGGTAACCAGGTAAGGCCCACTAGGCACAAGTGCCTGTTTTCAGGGGTGACCTGGGAGCACTGGGCGGTTAAGTGCCTTGTTCAGAGTCACACAGTATGCAAGTGGAGGTTGTGAGAATCAGACTCAGGTCTGGTCTGCTGGATGCATCAAACTCATTCGCACCTTGTTCCTCTAACTTCTAAGCTATACTGCCAGCCCAGCATTGGCTAAAGGTAGGTTAGGAAGAAGCCCATGGGTAAGAGAGATGAGCCGCGGGAGGAGGAGGGGTGGATGGTGGGCAACGAGAAATGAATCCTGGAGAACCCCAGGATGACTGACCTTATGAGCCTGATGGGGGAGTAAAGTAGTTGCTCCACTCATTGAACCTCAGGTTTAAAGCCCTCCAATTGATTTGTGCTTATGCAACTAGGTGAGATGATGCTTGTGTGACTTGATTTACTTTGTGGCTTTCTGCCTCTCTGTCTGTGGGATATACCACCCTGTAGGGATACAATGGAAGGAACCCTTGAGGAGGGGTCCCCCCCTTACAGGTGCCACAGGAATGATTGTGTTGGCTAAAGGTAGGTTAGGAAGAAGCTCAACAAGAATACCAAATCGGGTGTCAAGCATTGAAGAGGCGAGGATGATGAATGAATGAATTCTGAGAAGATGATAAGGGTGGACTTCCTAGGGAGAGAGGGGAAAAACAGGGCCACCATCCGCCTCCATCCAACAGTGGAATCTAACTAATTAACCTAAAAAAGCACCAACTCTAACTAATATTATGACCATTGGCATGGAGGAGAGGAGAGGAAAAAACCCTTTTGAGGAGGAACCCTCTGAGGAGCCAAGGCCTAGGTTGCCTTCCCTCCAGACCGACGACATTTGATTTGAGGATATTTGTTGTTAAAGAAAAGGATTCATTAAAGATAATGATGTGAGTAGGGAATATGATGATGGGATAGGAAAAAAAAAAGAAAGCACAGATCGAAGAAGGAGCATGAGGCAGCAGGCACCAGAGAGGGGTATGCTTGAGTAGCCAATAGGAAGGAGTCCATCCATGTAGAAGCCAGATCCAGTTAGAGGTCAGAGAAGCAAGGGGTATCCATATGCACTCATGAGAAGACTGAGGATGATGAAGACTGATGATGAGCACCGCAGGGGTGCAGATGATGATGATGGCCACAGGAGAGCAGCAGTTCAATGATGTCGGAAGATAAGGAGAGCAGCAGGGGTGGAGCGGGTCGATGAGGTAGCATAAAACCCCATGAGGGGTATGCCCAATTGATTGATTTGTGTGTGAGGAAGAGGACAGGAAGTAGACTCTGAGGCCAATAAAGCATGCCAGATTATCAGATGTGAATGATTAGACCTTCATCTAGAACTAGATGCTCAAAAGTGAAAAAGAAAGTATGATGATGAAAAGAAGGCATGCCTGTGTCTGAAACCAGAGGGTAGAAAAGACAGGAATGAACTGGAAATTAACTTGAACGATGGTGGAGAGCAGTTGTGCTCTGGTCGAGCGATCGAGAGGAGCAGGTCGATGTTCTTTATTGATCGATGTGAGTAAGCAGACTCTGAAGCCAATAAGGCATGGCGGTACGATGAGGAGCTTTGATTATATGATGAGAATGAGTAGACCCCAAGGTTGGATGCGATGAAAAATAGAGAAACCATGAGGTAAGGAAACCAGAGGGAGTCAGGAACCTGAATAGATGTGGCAGGAGGACAGCTGTTTGAGGAGGTGGTATAGGATTCAGGATAGGTATGCCCAAAAGAAATATCAACTGCAGGCCTTGATTGGAGTGAAACCTTTATAGCCGGTGCAGCCATACAGAGTCAGCCTGCCAGGAGAAGGTTCGGCGGCCATAGAGTCATGGAGAGTAGCCATGAAGGATGTAATGGGTAAATATCGATTGAAGGCCTGAATTAGAGGGAATCCTTGATAACTTGCAAGAAGACAGCAGTCAGGAACCTAAATAGATGCGGCAGGAAGGCCACGGATCAATGAGAAGGCATAGGATTCATGATAGGTATGCCCAAAAGAAATATCAATTGAAGGGCTTGAGTGGAGCGAATCCTGGATGGCTGGTTAGGGATGAGAACTGCAGGATGGATTATGTGGAGTCGACAGGAGGCAGACACCTGGCGAGAGCCCACCAAAGGGAATGCAGGGGTCACTGGACAGAACGGGACTCAGAAAACATAGGCTGTGGAACCATGGTCCCAAGTGAGGAAAAGACCAGGAGAAACCAACGCAGGATATCAAGGATAAATGACAGGGGTATACATGCAGAGCAGAGAAGAAATACATCCAGATCCACATGCTCAGAAAGGGCACAGAAAATCATGCAAATTAAGCACAATGTGAAGTAGCAGAACACGAGGCATACCTGACAATACCCAGTGCACCCACAGAGAACTCCGACTCATAAATGGCAGGTGCAGTGACAGATCATCACACACAGAAACATACAGAAACAACAGCTATGAATTTTGCATAGCACTATGATTTTGCACACTCAGAGTTACCCTTGCTCTGCATAGGATTACTGAGATTCTTAATAATGTCAGAGCTGGTTCTGGACTCACAAACCATTAAGTCATTTAATAAAGCAGACAGAAACATTCCTGAACACGAACTATATGGGGCCCACGATTCCTAGACATTTGAGTCTTCAAAATAAGAAAATGCTCCACATGCAGGCCATCTGCTATGATTTGTGAAGGAGAGTGCTATGCAGGCAGGATGAGCTGCACCACGTAGGAAACTGCAGCAGAAAGTGAAAAGAGGGCATCAAAAGGGAGAACAAAGGGTATACAGTTTTACCCAGTGAGGGCCTTCAGCCCAGAGCAAACTGCTGCAAGCCCCCAGGCTAGGGAAATGCCAGGCTACCCCCACCCTTATCCCCTACTGAAAATCAGGCAGGCACAATCCCCAACACGAGCACAATAAGGTTCCGATACTATGGTGAGGTACATACTGGTAATAAGCTGGGTCGGCGGCCGGTGCGGGCAGTGATATGGCTGGTAGGAGCAGGATCCAAAATGATGAGCTTTTAGCATTGGATGGTGACCAAAGACACGGGGGGGGGAGTGCTAGCCAGAGAACTGCAGATGGCCAGCTGCTCCCAATCTCCCCGTCATTCTTCATGTTGCCAGGTAGTGACGGCAAACCTGGATGTGCACCATAGAAGAAAGCAGCCAGTGAAAAGGAAGCAAATCGGGTGCAGCATGGCAAGCAGAGGGAGAGGCACCAGCTGACATGAAGATGCAGGGCTATGGAAGTAAAAAAGAACAGCAGCAGGGAAACCCAGCGGAGAACCAGGTTGGCAGTCCAGGAGTCGGCAGTAGCAGAGAAATGCAGTGGGCAGCAGACAGCCGCCAAACATGCCAACTGGTGGGAAGGGAGGAGACACAGAATGGCACAGCAAGCAAAGAGGATGGCAGAAGCGAGAAGGAAAAATGGAGGCAGGCAGCTGAGTGAGGTGGCCAGCAAAGGCACATTTCAAACTGATTTATATTCATGACAAGCAAGCTGCCATGAACTTCGGGATCTGCGAGCAGGCGAGAGGCCAGAGGGGAAGAGGCACAGTGGGGGAGCAGGAAAGGCAGAACGAGGTAGGGGGAAGGTGGGAGAAAATGGAGGCAGATGTGGGAAAATGTGAAGCAACAAAGCAGGTCAGGGATCAAAACGAGCAAGCAGGCGGTCAGAGGTGACCGCAAAAGCCCAAAGAAAAGAACAGTGAAAAGAAGGCAGATGGGCGGCGCCTATGGCCGCAATGAGAAATGAATCCTGGAGAACCCCAGGATGAGTGACCTTATGAGCCTGATGGGGGAGTGATGTAGTTGCTCCGCCCACTGAACCTCGGGCTTAAAGACCTCCCAATAAGTGATTGAAAAGAGAAGAGTGGGACACTTTTTTGTTTGCTATTTTTTCTTTTTGTTCATTTAGCCCAAGCAAAGTAATAATGTATTGAAACAGTATGTTTAATTTATTTGTAAGGGAATCTGGTTTATGTAATATCATATTAGTACAGTTTATCTGAATTGTATACTGCAGTAACAAAACGAAATGAATGAATGAACTGATAAATAGGGCTAAATTGCGAGGGTTTCTTTTGTTGAAGTAGGGGAAAAGTGTTACTAACTAATCTACTTAATTTAACCTAGGTCAGAATATGAAGATTTTTTCTTCTTTTGTGTGGTCTGAATCAGGAATTGAGGATTATTTTGTAATTTGTAGTTAAGAATGTTGCCCCTGTATGACATGGACTTGCAATATTTAGATTAGATAGTACTCAGTTTGAATACCATCATCTTTTTTACTATTTGCATACAATGAATGAAAATAAAGTTTCAACAAAAACACATTGATTATTTTGACTTTATTATTTACATTTTTTTTGAGGGGGGGGTGCTGGCAGAATAGCCTAGTGGTTAGCTTAACAAATTGTGAATAAGCTTGGTAAATCCAACAGATCTGGGTTTATTCCCACAACCTCCACTTGTATAATATGAGCAAGTCTCTTAACCTCCCCAATGGTCCCAGTTGCCCCTGTAAGCAGGCATTGTGCTTAGTGGGACTTACCTAGTTACCAAAGAATATTATATTTTATGCTATTTATGCTGTCCCCTTAGCCACCTCCTTCAGCCGGCGACCCAAGCTCCATCACCCACTGTCCACGAGATGCCCCCTACTTACCTCTATGAGTGAGTGACAGAGTGTCAGTAAGTAATGCAGAGGCTGTGGGGTTGCTGAGTTTATCCTGCCACCACAGGGCATTTTTCCTTCATTTTCTCTTTTCCTGATCAAGGCTGGCTCACATGCAATGATGCCCAAACACAGCATAAGGATGCTGTATACCCTGATGTCTACCTCTCGGCCCCTTGAACTGGGTGACTGCTTGCTGTGCCACCCAGCCTCTGCTGTGTGGCCACTAAACAGTGGAACACATTACCCTCATTTCCTGATGGAGGAGAGCTGTCATTGGATGCTCAGTTCTCCAGCCCCAGATGACCTCAAAGTGACCCTGGTCTGTTACCAAACCTGGGTCACTAGCATGGCCATATGTGTGGCACCCAGCGCCTCAACCCTCTGCGTATTGGGCTTGCTGACCATTTTGAATTTTAAAGTGAGTCAGGCACTAGAATGTACCTGGTAGCAGGAATACTGAATGAGAGAGAGAGAGAGAGAGAGAGAGAGAGAAAGAGAGAGAGAGACCCTAACAGAAGAACATTAGTCCCTAACAGAAGTGACAGACCACTACACTATATGTTCACATTTGATTTTTAAGGCTGCATAACTGAAAGCTGTTCTGCACTTATCTGTATCATTTTGGATCAAAATTAAAGCATTCTGTTTACTCAGTCATTATGCTTGCTTTCCAATCTGCATAAAAAAATATTCCCTTTTCAATGCCGTTCAATTTGAGTTAGGCTTCACCAGTAATAACATAAAGGAGTTCAGCATGAAGCTGCTTAACTCTAGGGTCTCTCCAATGACTGCAGTGCCTGTGGATGTGGTTGAAACCTTAAGTGTGGAGTTTAAAGTACATTAGAAAATTGGTTTGGAAACCCCCTGTTTCTGATTGGTTAATGTCTTTTTATGCCATGTCTTTATGTGCCAACACCAGCCTGTAACAAAAATAAAAAAGTACCAGCCTGCCATGTTACCGCAAAGAGCTCCTGACGTCATTGTGACAGCTTTGAGAAAATGGAATATTTAGACACAATTTTGCTTATATTTAATATTTTTTTCTCACCCACACACATGAACATTATGCCTGTTATTCAGCCTGTATCCCAGCAATCACAGCAGTGGAAGACTATTTTATAAAGTAAAGCACTTAAACCTATTTGTTTTAAACAAAAATCTGTGTCTTTTTCCCTTTTCTAAGTGCAATGCCTCCCCTCTGGTGTGGGGTGTTTGGTGATATCCTCACTTTCATGGGCTGTGAGGCCTTCCACCTGTGGCATCAGGCCTCACTACACCCTGTGTGCTTGCAAGCATACTCCCAATACCATGTCAATTCTTATTGCTTATATATTCACACTTCTTACAGTAAGTTTCCATAGCTTGTGAATCCCACTTCGACTTTTGGAGTTGAATATTAATTATATAATATTTCCAAATGTTAAAATCTAAGTCACAAGTCATTAAAACTATAAATATCTCCCCCTTCATCGACCTGTCCTGGTATTACTAGTGCATGAGTACTACACTGCCCAGTAAAAACACAAATACCCCCCAGTACCAACTAGATACAATTAGTATTGAATTAGATTCTCAAATACCTCTTACATAACTGAGAAATGTAGCATCAGAACTTGAGACTGGTGTAACCCCCAGTGCGCCTCAAACTGAGAGGGCTACTATCTCTGCCTGTGTAACTAGTGAACAGGTTGAGGGGCCTGGGTCCTATGATGTGGTGCCTCCATTTTTATAAGTTGAAACTTGGGGAGAAAGGTGTCACTTGGCATGGTGACTAGGTTTGGCTACTCTGCACAGGGGCCCCCAAATAACTCCGGACACAGGAAGCAATAACTGTAATGTCCAGTACCAGAAGTTGGGATTCTGAAGTGTGGCTTTTATTCACATCCAACAGAATGACAAAGCATAGATGGACCCCCACGGGGCTACACTCCTGGTAATGCAGATTTATGGAGATCAGAACACAACCTCTCTACACTGAAACACTCAGGTTTCGAAACACTCTGGGTATTCGGCCCTAATTCAACTCTTTTTCGGTTTCCCTGGCTTGGCTCCCTTGCCAGCCCTGTGGACTGAAACTGAGACTGAAAACAGAGCAAGACTTAGTGAAATCCATTTAACTGGAGTTTCACTAGCTGCCTGTCCCTGCCTGCCACTAGGTCTTACTGGGATTCTA
This sequence comes from Neoceratodus forsteri, assembly GCA_016271365.2. Classification (NCBI taxonomy): domain Eukaryota; kingdom Metazoa; phylum Chordata; order Ceratodontiformes; family Ceratodontidae; genus Neoceratodus; species Neoceratodus forsteri. The sequence continues at coordinate 175,231,995 of JADMNL010000026.1, read as the reverse complement.
GTAATCCTGGGTAACGGGGGTTACACTCACCCTGGGCCAGGAAAATGACTGTCCACAGTCATTAGTTACCCAGCCTAGGCCATCCTACCCCATGTGTTACCTACAGAGAGGGGTGATCAGGCCCCCTCCTACCATGTGCTAGGCACAGGCAGGCAACACTAAGGGCCCAGAGGCCATCAGCTGATGCATCAGCCTCTACTCTACTCTACCCGCTGACTATGGGTACCCAGTGGCTCTGGGAGAACTGCCCAAAGCATAGCCCTAATAGATCAGTACTGCGGTCCCTACGGCCATTCAGGACCACAGCCTGTCTATCCCCCCAGACCTCTAGAGAAAACCTGTCTGCCTCTAACTCAAAATTCCCAAAAACAAAACAAACAGGGGACCTCCCCCTAACCCTGGACATCATACAACCACACATCAGGAGCTAATTCCATACACTATGTATAACTTCCACACTCCCCCACAACCATACCTGTGGAAGGAAAAGTTACACACAGTAACCAGAAACAACAACAACAGTACTTTAAACACTACATTCTAAAGTACTACTGTGGAATTCCGCTGAAGCCCTCCTCCTCTTCTTGCCTTTTCTTCTTATCTTCTTCAGGAACACCTGCAAGAAAAAGAAAGACAACACACTCCTAATCTGCATCCACAGTCTATCTAAACCCCTACCATTAAAGCACTGGAGAATCCCAAAAGGTTTTTTTAGAAAAGCAAAAAAAAACAGTATAAACATTAGAAAACAGTAGAAAACAATGACATTATTTACAATACACAATATCGGGGGGGGGGTGGAGTGCCCTAAAAGTCCCATCTAGTGACCACAGTGCCTGAAGGCAAGTCCATTAAAGAGTCGGTCCTGGGCTGGAGCCCGGTGAAGCACAGTTCTAGCAGGCCAAAGTCGCAAAGGGGAGAGTCTTTGAGGACAGTTCAAACGTCTGGAGTCTGCTAGTGTAGGGTGTCTACTGCAATGTCATAAGAATAGAAGAAGTCTGCACTTACCAGTCCCTTGTAGAATTAAAATGGTACCACACTTGGTCCTCAGCTGAAGACTCTGCCTGGCAGCATTTTTCTGATACAGCTGGTCGGACATCTTCCAGAAAATGACAGGAGGGCACATCTGGAAACTGCTGGGATCATTTCATCTAGGAGATGGAAACTTGGAACAGGAACAAAAAGGAAAACAGCTGGTCTGAAGTCATCCAAAACCCAGGCGATGAGTCAGGATGCAGTTGGGCTGGTGTCTTCTCTGGATCTGAAGTCATCTGGTGGGCCAATTGATGGAGTCTGGAAGGCTAGTACACTACAAAACTGATGAATGTGGGACACCTGAGTCCTGGAACGCCAGTCTGGCAGAACAACATAGGTACGGCAACTGCTGAATGGCAGCACTGGCTACCACTGCTCTGCTTTCCACTTGGTAGGCATGGGCACATTCGCAGGAAGGTCTTGGCATTGTGGCCAATAGCACAATGGGTCAGGTGCTAGAATTATTACCCCATCTGGGTGCTCATAATCCACACTGTGAAAGGTTTCATGTCCCTCTCCATCCACAGTTCGAACAGTGTCAATAAACAGTGTTCTGCCTCTTTTCCACTGGCTGTATTTCTCTTGAAACATTCTGTTCTTGACATACTTGTTTGCACCAGGATGCACATGTTTCATTGCCTCTTCCCAAATCCAGGATTTCCTGCTTTTCTCAATCTTCTCCCAGACTCTCCGAGGAAAGTTAGAAAATGATTCTCTATGGATTTCATTCGCTTTCCTATGGACCTGTCTTTCCTCTTTACTAGCTTTGGTCAACCTGCAACCTCTGGCTCGGCTTGGGGGCGGCCAGTCCTGGTTCTGCCAGCTACGCATACTCAATGCAACATAGAATGGATCTCTAACTCTTCCTGATGGGGACAGAGCTGCAGAGTCACCACTCTCTTCCATGTGTTCCTCTAAGCCAGGAACTGGAGGCTGTGAACCCACACTTTCTTCTTCTTCTTCTTCTTCTTCTTCTTCTTCTTCTTCTTCTTCTTCTTCTTCTTCTTCTTCAGGCTACATATGTTCCCCCTCTTTTTCTTCTTCACTGAGAATCTGTGCCCAAGAGTGAGTAGTCATCCTCAGTCCTGAGACTGTCCACTCTTCGCTGGGCGCGGAGGTCGAAACCTCCCATTCAAAGGCCTCCCTCATCTCATCTTCACCTATGAGACTTGGGCTAGGCCCCACTCTCCAAGGGTCTACTGATGCTATTCCCGAAATGTCTCTCTGCGACTCAGACTCTGAAATATCAGTACATTGTTCTGTCTGTAAATCTACACCCTCTTGCTGCGTGCCACACTCTCTGAAGGGCCTTCTTCAACAGGCTCCGCCTGGTGCTGTGTGTTGCCAACTGCAGATTCTTGAACTTTTGTCCATGTGGGAGCCAAACGAATCCTGGGCACTTTAAATAAACCATGTTTCTCTAGGCACCCAGAACAGTGAGGTACCATGACGACGTCCCTTCCAGCATTTAAGCACATCTTACATACTCACACTGGATATCCAGGAATTGCCACTTGAGAAGGCAGTCATCCCCCATAGTAACATATCTCAACGTCCCTTAGCTTGTTAACTTCTACTGCTATCACAGCCTGGGCATGATCCGGGTAGCGGACTGGTCCTGAAGCCATAACTGCAGAGAAAACAAACAACACTCACTGTTATTGCAAGTCCCACATCACTGAAAACTTTTTTTTTCAAAATGGCTCCTCTGCTGCTGTGTTTACATACTACCCCACCCTGTAATGGCGGCGGCAGAACTCCTATGCATCAACATTCTGTAACTGAGTCAAGCCACAGCTCATCCAATTTACACACTCTACTGATAAATTTGCTCAAACTGCACAAATTTTGCACTGTTCTTTTCCCTAGCACATTTATATGATTTACCACAGACTTTTTACTCGCTGAAGACATTGCTCTAGCTTACAGTCCCTTAAAGCCTCAGTATTTCATAGCACAGGATTGCCTGTATTTCTTGATGCATATCTCATACAACTCATAGTATCTCACACGGCTTTGAAAATTTTACTGACGCTAAACCTATCATTAGGCTCACAGTCTGTTGCTTAGAATTATTGCTTTAGCTGGTAAAACTTAACACAGTCCTTCTTTGCAAAGCGATTACACTGCTACACACAGATTCAGCATGCTTTTGGTGAAATCACACAGTTTGAGCTATTTCATTTGGATAGTACTCACTGTTATCAGTAGCTGTTTGTGCAATGGAAAAAATGGCCTGCAGCCAGTCTTGGAGGCCTCTGGAAGGAAGCGGGTTGGCAGTCCTGCCGATTGTCTCTCTGAACACCACACTCACAGTCTAGTTGATCGAGTTGCGGGTTGAGCCTGAATTTAAACAGAAAAAGTCCGATTTTAACATTTTACAGCACTTTCAATCACTGCGACGCTCCTCCTATCAAGCCAGTTCGCATACTCCACTCACTCTCCCTCTCGAATGCTATGCAGTCACTCTAGAGCTGGCTTGGGGACAGGACTGATTGCAGTCTCACCAATCACTCGAAGCCATGCAAATGAGCCTCTTTCCTCTCAAATGCTCTTCTCCTCATGGCGATCATCCAGCAGGCAAAATTTAAACTGCAAACCACACTTTTTTTTTTTCTTTCTGACTCCACTTCAGGAGCCCATTTTAACCATTTTTCATGGCCATTAAGCACAACAAGTCTCTCAGTCCACACAAAAAGCGTTTCCAACATTTAGGGCACAATTTTCCTTTTGCTACCCTAAGTTTTCCATACTTTTTTCAGTCACAACAATACTTTTAAAAGCTGGCAAACACTGTAATTTGATGCAGGACAAGGGCTTACATACTCAGGTTTTACTGCTGCTTGGTAAACAGTTGGCAATATGACAACAGCACATAGACAGCAGCATACAGTGGCACATTTAGTTTACATTGCTTCAGCTTTTTGGGCTACCCACTGCCAGATAGCCAAAACAGTAGCCATCACCCGAGCAACCTTTCTTCTTCCTTCTCCCAAATTTTAACAGAATCTCAGTGGTAGCCTCCAAGATGAAACCCCCAGTGTGCCTAAAACTGAGAGGGCTACTACCCCTACCTGTGTAGCTAGTGACCAGGTTGAGGGGCCTGGGTCCTATGACGTGGTGCCTCCATTTTTATAAGTTGAAACTTGGGGAGAAAGGTGTCACTCGGCATGGTGACCAGGTTTTTTCTACTCTGCACAGGGGCCCCCAAATAACTCCGGACACAGGAAGCAATAACTGTAATGTCCAATACCAGAAGTTGGGATTCTAATGTGTGGCTTTTATTCACATCCAACAGAATAATAAAGCATAGATGGACCCCCACTGGGCTACACTACTGGTAATGCAGATATATGGAGATCAGAACACATCCTTTTTACACTGAAACCCTCAGGTTTCGAAACACTCTGGGCATTCGGCCCTAATTCAACTCTTTTTTGGTTTCCCTGGCTCAGCTCCCTTGCCAGCCCTCTGGACTACCTTCCTTCCATGGCTCGGCTCTCATGCCAGCCCTTTGGACACTTTCCATGTAGCATGGAACATTTCTCGATGGCTCCCCAAACCACCTCTGAGCACTTCTGACTCCATCAGGGAATCTTCTTTGTCAAGCCCACGTCTGGGTTCTTTCCTCAGGCACTGGCCAAGTACCTGAGAGAAAGCAACAGGTGTCTCAACGCAAACCTGTAGAGGTGAATTTGGTTATTACTGATGGGGAGTCTCCCACCTCTCACTCCCATAATTCATACCTGGCCATTTCTCTGGACTTCTAACACATCATCCTTGAAAACACTGTACTGTGTAGATTCTCTTTAAATGTACGTCACATTTAATCTACTGTTCTTCTATCCCACTTGTGCTGAACTTGAAACATACTTAAATAATGGCTGTGTCCATTGCTCTAGACCCCAACAGAGTTAAGCAGTCCAATTCCCACAACGTTAAAAACTGTAGGCTGTCTTTTCCTGACCCCACAGTAACAGTCACTTAACCTCATCTTGTCTCAAGTGAAAACACATTGGCCCTTTATCAGAGCAGACTCACCCTTTGGGTGCAGGTGCCCCACAGGCTTTTTATCTTCAAAGAAATCTCATCCAAACTTCTGGTGCCTCAGCACGAACCTAAAATTAGGCAGCTTCTTTTTCCCCTAGGGGATTGCCCTTGGAAGTAGGCAGAATCCTTCCCCATCCCCGCAGGGATGGGGCCCTGAACCACTGGAAGTGGTCTCTGCCACTTCACTTGACTCTTCTTGTGTTCCTCTTCAGGTGAGAACACACACCTCTAACAAAAATATAGCTCTTTGGCAGAGCTAAGGGCTATGAGGGCCTGCAGCAGCAGCAGCAGCAGCAGCAGCAGCAGCACACCTCTTCCCTCTTCTGAGCCCACTGCTGAACTACTACTGAACTGACTTCAAATTCCCCAACATTCTATCCTACCTTCCCTAGCTGCAACATTCCAGTGTGGCTTATGCAGCTGCAACAGTTCTAAATGATGTCATAGCTCCAGCTCAGCAAAGACTGAAAACAGAGCAATACATAGTGAAATCCATTTAACTGGAGTTTCACTAGCTGCCTGTCCCTGCCTGCCACTAGGTCTTACTGGGATTCTAGTAACCCTGGGTAACGGGTGGGTTACACTGGAAAAGTTGATAGTTCACTAACTGGATTGGAGTGTTAAAGGCTGTCACTTTTTTAACATTCTTCACATATGGATGTGACAAATTTCTATGGGACTGAGACAGCGTTAGGAGTCATGAAGTCAAGTGATCTTGCTCATATGGTAACTGATTCTACTGATGGCATCAAGGGTGTTCTGTGTTTGATAGTGATCAACTGGGTTATGGAGAAGGGTATGATAATAGAGAACACCTCTGGTGGTATGAATAGGGTAAAAACTGATCAATCAGGTAACAATGGTGGGAGTACGGGTATAGCCCTATTGCAGGCATGCACTCATTTCAAACCTAAAGTAAGTTTTGCACTCCAATTATTCACCCAGCGGTTCTGATGTTTGATAAAATGGTTACAAGATATTTCTAATTTGCTGAAAAACCCTGCATCACTGATGCTTGTTAACATCACTACAGCTCAATATCAGGCTGTCAGAGAGATCCAAAACATGCCACACATTGGGGTAAAACCAGACAATAAAGCTGGGATGGTAGTGGTGCAGGATACGACAAGTTACAGTATGTAGCTGAAATTAAAAGACAGCTGGGAGATGTTAATGGTTTTCAGCCCATAACATTTGATCCAACATGATTGTTCAAGTGTGCAGTAGATCAACTGATTAACACAGCTTATGGAGATGGTCACATCACTGGGAGGGAATGCAGTTTTTTTATAAACAGCATTTCCCATTGTCCCTACTCTGTACACCTTACCCATGGTCCACAGATCCATGGTGGACCCTCCTGGGTGACCAATTGTATCTGGCAGGGGGTCACTCAGTGAGGAACCATCCCAGTCTGTGGACCAGTTCTTGAAGCAGTTGGCACCCAAGATTCCCAGTTATATATGTGATACTATGCATATTACTGAAAAATTGAAGGGAATGGCCTGGGAGGAAACTTACTGTGGGCTCATTACTGATATTGAATCTTTACATACATGTACAGTATATGTCACCAGCATGGTATAAGAGTCACAAAGCATTTCACCGACACAGGACCATACTCTGAAATTGGCACCACGAAAATTAAGTCTTGATTTATTAGATTTTGTATTGAATCATGATTATTTTGTATTTGATCAAAGGTTTTATGTACCGTTATACTAACATACTAACATACTAATTGCCAGCAGATTAGGCCTTATGGTCTATCGAGTCTGTTCAAACCTCAGATCCCTAGTTGGGTGCCGAGGCCCCCCCCCCCTTGTGTTCCAGAAACCCCTATCATCCATCCCCACCCCTTCGGGCCAGGACATCATCTGATACATCTGATTTCTGTGTCTGTCCCACCCTCTTTTGAAGCCCTCCACTGTGGATCTCTGAACCAGCTCACCAGGCAGCACATTCCAAGGGTCCACCACCCTCTCAGTGAAAAACATCCTCCTCTTTTCCCCCCTCACCCTTCCACCTTCCAACTTCAAACCATGTCCTCTGGTGATACCTCCCTGCTTTAGTCTAAAGATCCCCTCCATGTTTATCCTATTAATTCCCTTGAGGTACTTGAAGACCTCAATCATGTCCCCCCGTCTCTCCTCTCCTCCAATGTAAACAGGCAGAGCTCCTCAAATCTGTCCTCATACATCAATTCCCCTAGTCCTCATATCATCTTAGTTGCCGTCCTCTGTACCCTCTCCAGGAGCTGTATGTCCCTTTTCAAGTGTGGTCTTCAGTACTGTACACAGTACTCATGGTGTGGTCTAACCAGTCCATTGTACAGCGACAGAATCATTTCCCTGCTCCTTGAGGTGATCCCCTTACGATGCATCCCAACATCCTGTTTGCCTTGCTATCCACTCTCCTTCACTGCTCAGAGTCATTTATACATGCATCCACAATGACCCTTAGGTCTTTTTCCCCTGTTGACACTGCCAGTGCCTCCCCTCCCAGGGTGTACCTGGGTTTAGGGTTTCCCCACCCAACATGTAACACCTTGCACTTGATATTGAAATTTAATTTCCATGTGTGAGCCCAGCTTTCCAGGGTGTTCAGGTCCCCTTGCAGGACCAACTTCCCCTCTTCCCTCTCAACTACTGCTCCCATCTTGGAGTCATCAGCGAAGAGACTCATTTCACACCCTATATCCTCCCCGATGTCCGATATGTATGCATTTTCAGGATCGGACCCAGGACCAAGCTCTGCGGTACCCCACTACTGACCTCTCTAGGGTTCAAGAGCTCCCCACTGACCACTACTCTCTGGGTGCATTCAGCTAGCCAGTTTTCAATCCATCTGACCATCAAAGGGCCTACTCTCAACCCCGTCAGTTTCTCCACCAGACCATTGTGGGGGTCAGAGTCAAACGCCTTGCTGAAGTCCAAGAATAATACATCCACAGGCTTTCCCTGTCCAGTTCTGATGTTACCCATTCATAGAACTCCACAAGATTGGTTTGACATGATCTACCTGGCACAAACCCATGTTGCCGACTATCCAGACCCCCCACCTCCTCCAAGTACACCCTCAATCGTTCCTTTAGTATACTCTCCATTAATTTTCCCACCACCGAGGTCAAACTGATGAGTCTATAGTTACCTAGTACTTCCCTTGACCCCCCTTTATAGATTGGCACCACATGTGCCTCTCACCAATCCCTAAGTACCCTCCCTGTCTCAAGTGACCTGTTGAAGAGCTCTGCCAGAGGTGCAGCCAGTATGTCCGCCAATTCCCATAATACTCTTGGATGAAAGCCATCCGGCCCAGGAGATTTATCTTTCTTTAGGGCCTTGAGGGCTAACCACACCCTTTTGGTGGAGATAGCATCATCCGTCCCCTCCACCTTACTGGCCTTTTTATCCTTATCCTGAAGTGACACCCCCTGGGGTACCTCTCCCTCCCTCCCTCTTGCTCCATTTCTGTTGCTCCCCTGATCCCACTCACTACCACTTCTATCCCCATTGTGCCTTGCTTTGTAGACATCCCATCCCCCTCTCTAGTGAACACAGAGGTGAAGTACTTGTTTAATACCTCTGCCTGGTCCCTCGCCTCTTCCACCCACCCTCCTTCAGCTCTCAATCTGCCGAGATGGCTCTTAGTTTTTCTTTGCTCCCCAATGTACCAGAAAAAACCCTTTTCCCCTCCATGTATCTCCTGCACCAGCCGTTGCTCTTTATTGGACTTTGCCCCCCTCACCATCTGGGTGACTTTTCTAGATGCAAGATGGTACATTTCCTTTTCCCTATCCCCTCTTGTTGTTTTATATTTTTTGTAGGCCGCCTTCTTTTCTTTGACTGCTACCTGAACCTCACTGGAGCACCAGCATGGTTTATGTGACCTTGCTCCCTTATGTTTCACCTTAGCGCAGGTCCTGACTGCCTCATGAAGTCCCCATTTTATGACCTCCCATATCTTTTCCACATTTGTCATTGATGTAATCCCCTTCAAGTGATCCTTGAGAATATTTCCAATGCCCACAAAGTCTGCCCCCCTGAAGTCCACTGCCAGTGTCCTAGATTTCTCCCCCCCCCATGCTTATTTGAAACCAGACAGTATTGTGGGGCAGAGCGATAGGGGCTTCTTTAGCCCAATCACATGCAAATCTTTTTCTGGCATGGTGGAAGAAGAATGTAATTTTTAGTTATTCCAACCCGCACCTCATACATATTGTACAATGTTGTTTTATTGAGTATATTATTTGTATCTGGAGTGGAGGTATGGATACCATTTCTCCTTTTACTGGATGGCTGAATACCAACAATTTAAACATCAACTGTAGGTTTCAGGAAGACAGATACTACAGAACTTTTTGATGTATGTTCCATTGTGGCCAAAATGACAGAGTAGAGGTAGAATCCTTTAGAGAAGCCATTTCAGGGAACACTTTATTACAGGCAGAGTGCACTCATCCCAGGTCTCTGGAGGACAGCATTCCTTGTGGACAATTTTTATGAATGCCTAGAAACTGTACTTCACCATCTAAGTTTGAAGAGGAAGCAGGATGCCTCTCCACCAGATTCAGGGAAAGGGGATATTCAAGGGCAGTAGTAACCAAAGCCCAGGAATAAAACTAGAGAGGAGCTTTTAGTGCCTAAAATACATGCCCCTGTGACAAATGAAAATAGAATCACTTTTGGTATGGATTATGGTTCTATGTCTGGTCAGATTATGAATATTATTTACAATAGATGGGAAATCTTACAGTTAGATCTGGAAGTGTGTGGAGTAGTGGGGCCTAAACCCAGAATTTCTAATCAGTGGGATAAGAATCTTTCAGGTTTTATCACTAGAAGTCATTATGAGGACAGATTGAATCAAACATCTTTACCATTAACGTTCCAGAAATGTCACAACTGTGATATATGTAAACATGGTGTGCCAGGTTAAGTGTTTGTGGACCCTCATACAGGAGAAAGATCTGAATTCAAACAGTATGTGAGGTGTAAGACCACCCATGTAATTTATGTTGGTTGATGTGATTGTAAGTTACTGTACATGGGTCGGACTCAGTGACAGTTGAAACGCAGTATTCAGCAGCACGTGAGAACTATTTATGCTGAGGATATGCAAAATGCATTTGGTCTTCATTTTAAAAATCATCACAATTGCGGCCTTAATAGTTTCAAGTTTAGACATTTGGAATACACAAGTAAGTGGGAGAGAGGGGGCAATCGAATAGAAATGTTAGACTGAAAAGAATTACAATGAATGTTTAGATTATCCACACTGGTTCCTAATGGTTTAAATTAAATGTTTGATTTGAGACCATTTCTGTAAATGGGAAACTTTTAGATTCTGAAATAAAAACAGTTGTTGTTGTTATTGTGGTCCTACGTCTGCCTCTTACAGATTAAGTCATGTGTTTGGTACGTTGTTGGGTTTTTTGAGTTTGTAATTTTGAGTAAGTATCCTCATGTGCATTTGATTCTGTTTCTGTGGTAGGTGGTTTGCCATTATTTAAGGGGGAACCCTTTTTTAAGTGCAGTGCTTGCCACTGAGCTTCACTGCCTGAATTTTATTTATTTATTTATTTATTCTAGGATTACAAGTACCTTTGAGCCAAGGCTCTTTTACAAAGGTTCCACATCAAAGGAGGTACAATATAGAGCAGACAAGACATTCAGTTACATAGGCAGGTAAACAGCATAACACCAAATAAAATATGTGGTCATGTACATTTAGGCTAACGAGCGATAGAGCACAGAGCAGCAGTAGTAAGAAAACAGAGCAGGGGGGAGGGAACTAACTGAGGGTGCTGCCAGAGGCATTGTCATAATACAGATAAAAGTGCTGGAGTCAAAAATAGTGAGAGAGAAGTAAGAAAGAGAAGAAGAAGAGGGGCAGGGAGTAACAGAAGTGCAAGGAGGGGACTAGAGAGGCAGCTAAGAAAGGGGGGGTGGGCTAAGAAGGCAGTAGGGAGTGGAGGAGGAAGCCAATTAAGTGGGGGCAGTCACAGGTGCTGGAGGCAGAGAGGGTATTCATAGAGTTTGTATATGAATGATCCAAGCAATGGCACAGATGAGAGGTCACTGCTGAGCACTCCCCACTTAGGAAAATTAAAATGATATTAAATAAAGGAGTGGTGGTGGTGCTTGGTAAAGCCAATGGCAATTATATATAATGTTGAATTGGGCTGTGGCTAGCAGGTAGACTTTGAAAGTACTAGTTGAATGAAACTCTTTCACAGACCAGGATTTGTGCAAATTACTAATTGATTTTAAACAGAAACTTGTTCATTACTCATTGGAACTGGCATAAGATGTTTGCTGCTTGTATGCAATCGCACTAATTAAACTAATTTATTTTAATTGACAAGGGTATAAATTAATCACCTGTTGTAATTGTCAGTCTCCTTCTGATGAAGCTCATGTAGAGTGAATGCTAATAGGGGTATGTTTCCCTGTAATATGTATGGTACCCAGTTACACTAGCACTATCAGAATAGCACCAGAGAAGACAGCTCTAGTCTGAATAGTGCTACCACAGACCGCGATAAGGGATTTGCAGCACTTTGCTGTAGTGCTCCCCTGGTTGCTGTCCGTGGTGCTTGCAGAGCACAAGGACAGAAGGATTCAGGTCACTGGCTGAGCTTCTCCGGTGGCATGGATGGCTGCAGCATGGAGCAGCTTGGCTGGGCGGTAGTGGAGACCAGGGTTTTAATCCTGGTCTCCTGTCATTTTGCCAGTGTGGGACTTAGATTATGTTTACATGGGGCTATGGAGACAGTATTCCATGGCCCCACAATTTTCTTCTTGCCCTGTGATCTACTTCCTCTGGAGTAGGGTTGTCATGGTATACTGATGTGAAGGTATACCGCGGTTTGAAACTGTACGTTGTAGACACCGTGACAGTTTTTCCAAACCATGGTAACCATTGCTCATGGTAAACCATGGTGTGTGCCGATTAATCACGTTTCCTGGGGTGTGAAGGGGTGCAGATGTGCAGTACAGGGCAGCAGTATGCCCTTTGAAAAGCTTTTTTTTTTATTCAGTTGGTGGAGATAGAGGGAACTCAGCCAATCCCCTTCCACCTTCTGAAAGTGGACGTTCTTCAGTGTGATCTGCATGCTGGCTTCACGTGCAGAGGGAGAGAAATCCAGAAGGAACAGCAAGGACAGAGGAGCAAGTTTGTGACCAGGAGAGTACTAGTGAAGTGCGGGTACTAAATTTAGGCCCATTGACCACACAGAGGCAATTTTTGTAGTCCGACTGACAGACCCTCAAGTTCCCAACCGAGCAGTTGATCCCCTGAATTACTGATCGTCTCCCTGCACCCCCCTAGTCCCTCCCCAGGCCCCCAGGCCACATGAGAGAGTTGGAGAGACAGAATGAGAACCTGGGCCAGCCGGTGGTGGTGAGTCGAGAGAGTCAATGAGGAGAAGACTCTAGGAGCCTAAGGTTTCCTTGCTCCTACCCAGGCCAGTTCTTCTTTTTTATTTATACCAAAGTGGGGTGGTGGGGTGGATAAAACAGCCACAGGTGGAAGCACATGGGTGGTTGCAGTGGCACTAATTCGGGAGGAGTTGGGGAATGGGGACCCTTTTTATAATTTATCTATTGCTGTTCTGTTGTGCTGTATGACTATGTGCATCCTTCTGAAATTCCTACTATCCTTATTGGGAAGGGAATGTTGATTGTTGAACGTAGTGTAACTTGTTGTAAACTTGTAATGTGAGAGCCCCAGAGGAGTACTTAAGTTACTGAGATTCGGTGGGATTGGGGGGGGATAATACTTAAAGTTGGAGGAGGATGATGGTGCAATCAGACATAGTGGATCCTTGGCGGGGGTTGGCAGGGAAGGGAAAACCTGGCCTAATTTAAATGTGAGGGATTATATTTATTTTGTCTGATTGAATTTTGAAAACAGGAGCAGGCACACACACTTTGCTAAATCAGTGTAGTAAGTCACTGGCAGTGGCTGGCATCATTCATGACTGCAGGGACAGGGAGGGTGTTAGATTTGGATGGATCAGAGTTGATTTGGGGGGGGCTGAAACTGAATGGATCCAGTCCAGTTGGTGGAAATGGGAATTGGGAAACCAGGTCTGATATTGAACTGAAGGAAAAAAAAATGCTTTCACAAAGTTGCCACATCAGCTGCCCACTAGTGCCCACTGTCTCTCTGACAGTGCCACTGCCCAGTGCCCATAGAGAGAATGGTTGACTGAGATTAGAATAGAAAACAATGCATGACAAAGCAATCACGATGATGGCATTTGGCACTGGCAGTGGCAGGCAGCTGAGCCTAGCCGGGCACTACTTGTGTGACTCGTCACTCGAGTCGACCTGAACTGTGAATGGCATTGGCAATTGGAAGGCATTGGCTGGTACTGGCAATGTGGTGGGCAGCACTGTCATCATGCGGCACTTTATCTAGTAGTTTTTTTATTTTTTTAAATGTCACCATCACCAGTCAGACAGTCAAACTGAAGGTGGAGGTGAGCATTACAGGTTAAATAAAGTGAGCTGAGCTGATGCATCATGCAGTTGCATTGCACATTCACAGTTCAGGTCGACTCAAGTGATGAGTCACACAAGTAGTGCCTGGCTAAGCTCAGCTGCTTGCCACTGCCAGTGCCAAATGCCATCATCATGATTGCTTTGCTTGCATTGCTGTAGTCCAGGCTAGTGACTTGGCTGGCAGTCTTACTGAGTCTTGGTGGCAGTGGCACAGGCACTGGCAGACTGGCTTTGCAGTGCAATGGCTGCTTTGTTTTGTTATGTTTCTTCTTCTGTGATTTCATTGCCAATTAAGTCAGCCAGCCCATCTTTCTCAGATGCCATCCTCCTCCCAGCATGCCAAGAACCAAGCCAGTGGGGGCCTGGGCTAGTGTGGTGATGAGTGTGCGACTGTGCGTGACTGCATGTCCCTAACCAGTCATGGTCAGGTCAAGTCAAATCATCAAGTCACCCCAGGTTTGGTGAGTGGGGACCACATGGTGTTGGTCACTGTTGGTTTTGTGTTTGTGGTCGCACGAGTCGGACGAGGTCAGGTGGTCATAGTCAGGTCTGCTCACTCAGTCAGTGCCACTGCCAGCAATGGTACCCATTTGATTTGTCAGTAGCTGCAGTAGCAGTGAGTCAGTCAGTTTTTTCAGTAGCTGTAGCCTGTTGCTGGTCGTCTCATCATCTCATCTATTTTATTTCAATTTCATGAGCTGCTGAAAATTGTAATCTTTCTTATTGTTAAGTTACATAAGGTAGGTAACCACCAGATTTGGTATTGTAATTGTAAGACTGGGAATCAAAGAAATCTATCTATCTACTGTATCTATCATGAAATATAGTAGATGTGGAGTTGACACTGTTATTGGAAGAGTTGCAGCAGCAGGAAGAAAGCCAGAATCAGAGTAATAGTCAGAGCCAGAGCTGTCACCTTGACCTGACTCGGCAGCAGCGCCCGATCCCTCTACCTCCTTCTCCTGTCTCTGAGACCCAGAAAGAGTCTGATGGGAAAGTGGATGAAAACTGTGAGCTTTCCCCGCCTAGAAAAAGAATAAAATACACAGTGTGGCCTACTTTGGTTACAAAAAAAATAGTGATGGAATCGTGCATGAGGATGGAAAGCCTATCTGCCGTACATGCAAAACAAGAGTTGCAGCTCATGGAGGGAACACTTTCAATTTGTTTACCCACCTGTGAGATTATCACCCACTTCAATACAGAGAAGCTCAGGTATCAGCCCGGTTGGTTTCTTGACTTATGTCACTGTGATTTTGAATTGAACTAACTAAATCATTATCACACTCAGAGAGAGAATAGAATATTAAATTGTTGGGGCCGAGCAGCCAGGTCCACTGCTCAGCTGCCCAGTGGTGCCCACCCATGCCCACCCACTGCTCAGGGGAGCAACCAGGAGGAGAGGGGATGTAACTACTAGGTACAGAATACAAATTAGTGAAGGTCATCAGGGACCAGTGGACATGCACTGCGCACCTGCATTGTGTACTTGAGGGGTGTCGTGGGCTCTGGGGTGCTGGCTGCACTACCGGCTCTGGGTAGTCAGGATCAGAAATTGGGATTTGGATCTCATTGGTTGGTGGAATTGATATACCAAGTAGTTCATGGTTGGACTTGGATTATGTTGGGAGCGGGAGGGGAAATGGGATCATGGTCTGGGTGGGTGGGAGGCGGATCCGAAGGCTGGGTTTGGGAGCGAGAGAGGGATGACGACAGGACAGGACAGGGGAGGACAGCAGGACACACAGAGACAGGAGGAGTCAGGATGAATGAATGACAGCAGCCAGCAGCACATTCATTCTTTCTACAGCAGAGTTGGGACTTGGAGGGAGTGGGACCATCACGGGTGTAGTGGTAGCAGCGGCTGCCCATTCCCACTGGAGTGAGGATTAGGAAATTGGGAGGTCCCCCCTGTGTCCCCCATCAGTGTCACCTTACTACCACTTCACAGTAGTGCAGCAGTGCCACTGCAATCCATGCCATGCACACTTAGTGTGACATGACAACAGACAGACAGTGCAGTATTGATGTGTGAGTGGTAGAAAACACTGGTGGAGGATGGGTGTCTTCCTGTTTCCTATCATGGCCACGGCTCACAGGCATGGGTCTGGCAGCCACGCTACCTGCTACACCCTGGAGGGTCACTGTAGAAAGAATGATTGTTCTGTCCTTCCTTTTCCATGGCCCGACTCATCCTCCTGTGTGTATTGTTGTGTCCTTCCTGATGAGTCCTCCACTGTCCAGTGATGTCCTCAACTCTTACTGTGATGTCCCTCCTCTTGCTCCAGAGTCCTTCCGACTCCCAGCTACCTAGTCCTCATCAGTTACAACTATCCATGATTCATTCCATGATGATTCAAGATTCCAAAATGAATCAACAAATGATGATTTTCTAATTCAGCTGCTAATGTTTAGTTATTGCCCACTCCACTGCTGCCCTTTCCTTGCCCATTGACCACCTTGCCCTGGCTGCTGAGCCATTACTGTTTTGTGAAAGTGAAGTGAAGTCATAGAGAACTGTGTTGCATACTCAGTAATAGTTTAGTTAGTTATCAAATTTCTTTCTTGTTTTTTAATTTTAGAGTGGTGGGGTGAGTGCTGCTACTTGTCCTGGATTAGGAGGATGGCCAAGTGGTGGTGGTGGTGGTGGTGGCGGCAGCACTGGCAGTGGCGGGGGTCATCGTCATCAAGATGGTGCAAAACTAGATGCTAGCCAGCCAAGTTTAGTTGCAGTTCTTGAAAGAGGGAAAAAATGTGATGCCAGTTCTAAACAGGCCCAGGAACTTAATGCAGCAGTGGCTTACTTTTTGGCTAAAGACATGCTGCCATTCCGCATAGTAGAAAAGCCTGTCTTCTGTAAATTGCTGCAGAAATTAAAACCTAAATATCACCTGCCACCCAGAGCTTATTTCACTGGTTAGGAAGTGCCGAAGTTATTCAATGAAGTAAAAACGCAAGTTGAAAAATCATTGGTGGGTGCAACATGGTATGCTGCCACTACTGATATGTGGACTAGTCAAGGCGGATCTGGTGAGCCATACATGAGCTTAACAGTGCAGTGCATTACATTACTTCTGATTGGAAAATCAAGGCTCACTGTCTGGAGACCACAATTGTACCACAGGATCACACATCCGAAAATATAATTGAAATCTTCCAAGGCATGCTTGAAGAGTGGAAAATCAGCAAAAACAGACTAGCCGCTGTAACTACAGATAATGGAGCTAACGTGAAGAAGGTGTTTGGGGAGCTGCTTACTGAGGTTACCTGGCTAAGTTGCTTTGGCCATGACTTAAAATTTGAGTATTGGAAAGGCTCTAAAGATCAGTAACATTGATGCTGCCATCAGAGCTTGCAGACATCTTGTGCAAGTTTTCAGCAGAAGCTGGAAGAAAAGACAAACTCCGAAAGCTAAGCAGACAGACTTGGGTCTTCCTCAACACTCTCTGATTCATGATGTCATCACATGGTGGGGCTCCACATATGACATGGTATCAAGATTTCTGCAGCAACAACAAGCAGAGTGTGCTGTTCTTATATCTGACAGAAACACCTGGCACTTAATGCCTAAAGTTACAGACATCAGTATTCTTGAAGATGTAAGTCAGGTGCTTGGACCACTGAATGATTTCACAGACTGTCTTGGTGCTGATAAGCGTGTCACAATATCTGCCCTTGAAACCAGTACTGCATCATCTTATGAATGACTTGTTGACACCCTTACCTGAAGACAGCACTCTGAAAAAGCAAATGAAACTCGCTATCAGAACTGATTTGGGTACCTGTTATTCATGTGAATACAAACAAAAAATAATTGACATCTCCTGTTTCCTGGACCCAAGATTTAAAGCTTTCTTTAGCGATGACAAAGACTCTATAGTAGGCTTAGTACATGAAAAGGTCATGTTTTGCTATACTGATGATCACCTCTTGGACTGTGCCTCTGATGATGGCCCCCGGCCCCGCAGCCCCTGCCCATCCCATCTTCTTACCGTAGTGCCTGTGCCAGTCCCATGACCCCCAAATATACCTGCTGGTCCTGCTAATGTGATTGCTGACACTGGCATCAATGTCAGTGGTGACAGTAGTGTCACTGAGGAGCAGTCATCATTTTGTTCTGTGAGTGAAGATAATGAGGAGGATCACCTGGAGCAGCAGCAGTTTACTGAAGAAGATCTTGGTTTGTCTCATGATCATCACTCTCGTGAATCTGTTTCAGACTCAGAAATGAGACCACCACCTACTCCACGATGAGCACAACTGCCGGTGCCGGTGCCACTACCACCAACACCAACAGTACAGGGAAAGGGAAGGAAGAGGTCAAGGACAAGTTCAGGTTCATCATCATCATCATCTAGCTCTTCTGCATATGCCACAGGAGGCACAGTATCCAAATCCATATCCAGTCAGCAGCAAAACCCAAGTCTTAGTCTACTTCCTTCTTCTACAGCAACAGCTGCTCAACAAGTGGTAGTAAAACCAAAAGGATTAACTGACCTACTAAGGCAGATTACAGACAAATGATTGTCAGTGGAAGGGTGTAATGATGAGGACATCACACTAGACATCAAAGTCAAAAATGAAATCTCATTGTTTAGCACTGCTGCGTCTGCACACAGATGGTGAACCATTACAATGGTGGAGTGAACATGCCACAGAACTGCCACTGTTGTCGAACTTAACAAGAAAATAACTATGCATTCCTGCAACAAGCATACCATCTGAGAGACTTTTCAGCTCCAGTGGTCAAATTCTCACACCGTTTCGTTCACAACTATCCCCAGAGAAAGTTAACATGCTTGTCTTCCTCCACATGAACTTACCCTGATTACTCTGACTGAGTCTCTGACTGATGACCAGTCCAGACTTGCAGACTAGTTCACCCCTACCACACTAGACATGTCGTCATGTGGAATTTTGAATGAATGAATGAATCTTATATCTGATATGATTTGGTAGGGCAGGACAGGCCACATAGGCACTGCCATTGCAGCAGTTGCACCACAGTGCTATCTAGTAGTACCTTTCTTGTTCAAACTAAGTTGGGGGGATGGGGGAACTGAACCACAGCACTGGTCTGGAATCAGGGTGGATGATGTCTGAGTCTGATTCAAATGCAATTTAAAGTTGCAATTTGGTCGTGGTCGGCAGTCTAGTCTGGTCGCTGAGTCGCTCATTTCTCTCCTCTCTCACTTTCATTCCTCTGTGTCATGTGACATGTCTGTTGTGTCACGTGGGACTCGGTGTGACTGTTATTTACAGACTTAACTGCAGACAAAGCAGCACTGCCGGGAGTGGGAAGGCAGGGTATAGTAATGTAGGCCTCTGAGTGAGCAGTGCCGCACCTGGCCTGACTCATCCATATCATCAATCAAATCAAGGTTCAATTATTCAATTTTCAGTTCACTCATGTATATCTTCTCATCTCACCCATTGCATGAGGGTACAATTTTCAAAATGCAAATAATGCATCATCTTCCTTGATGAGATTTACTTTATATTCAATATCTATATTGTGTCAGCATGGGCACGGCATCAGGGCAGTGGTGGCCAGGTTGGCCAGCAATGGATGGGCATTTTGTGCTATACTTACTACTGGGCAGTGGGAGGGCAGGGGCACTGGGGTGGTCGGGTGGACATAGCTGACACTGTGCTTGGGGGGCAGTGGATACTGGAGAAAGTGGGCTGGGCAGGACAGGTAGACTGGATGAGCACTGCACTTGTACTTCACAACTTAAGTGTTTGCAGATCTGCAAAAGCTACAGATGCAGTCACGCAGGCTGCAGCACAGTCTAGTATTTCTGCTGCTGCTGTAGCAGCAGTGTACTACTACTACTACACGCTACTGCTGCTGATGAAGCTCGTGTTTGGTGGTGCTCGAATGAGTCGCACAGCATGCAGAGACACAATGAAGCAATCGTTGTTGCGGTTACAATTTAAAAGCGCAGCAATGCAATGCAATATGGGGTGGGTCATGGGTCATGGGTGGGTCTGGGTCATCATATCATTCATGGTCACCGACACCGGCATCCCATTCCCAGTTCCTCCTACAGCTGGCCCAAAGTGCTGGCAGCCGAGCTATCCCATTCCAAAATTCAATATGTGCCCAACACTGCCCCCACAGCACTGTCCAGCAGTCCAGCCTCACTGTCTGACTCAGATGAGTGGAGACATGATGTGACGAATGATCGATACATCGTGTGCTTACTTTGCTCGTTTGCCTAATGCAGTTACTTGTTGATGACCGCTGTTGCTTGTTTTTGTTTTAACCATTTCTCTCACTCAGGCTCAGCCAGCTTAGTACAGCAGCAGGGTTATTTAGCAGCAGCATGCAGGCACCAGGCAGGCAAAGCTACTGCATCATTAGTGAGCTTAGCTGGTGGGTGGCGCAGGCAGTCTTCCTTGTTTGTTCAAGTTTTGTGGCTTGGCTAATGTGTGACATCTGCGCTGTACTGCACTGCACTGCTACAGATTTTAATAGCAAGGTAAGGTTAGGAGTGCTCATCACCTGTTCAATCCATGAGTGGACAGTGGACTGATGATGTTGGTTGAACTTGAAAGAGCTTGACTTCGTCAACTAAACGTAAGTCAGTCTTTTGACTTCTTCCTTCATTTTTTGAATGAATTTTCAATGTTCAGTTTCAGTAAGTTTTTTAGTCATCATCATCACATAACTTGTGTATGACAATGACACACACATACACACACATACACACACACACACACACACACACAGTGCCACATGACACAAGGCATATAGAGGCCAAGTGACTGTGATGAGTATTAGCTACCAGGCAGTGGCACTTATAACTGTTCCTTAATGGTAATGGCAGGGACAGGCTGTGCACAACTGCATTCAAAACTGTCAGTGAGCTAGTGCGAGTGTGACTGGCTGCATCACTCAGTGAATGCAGTAGTGCACATTGCACAATGCACAGTCACGGACTGCACTTGCCTTGTGCAGTGTGCAACTGCACACTGAGTCACTGCTCAGTGCAGTGCAGTACACACTGAATGCAGCAGCCTTGCACAAAAAGCAACACTTTTAAATGTGCACAAAACTGCACTTCATTATTGTCCTCTCCTCTGCTGTCCTTTTGGAACAGAAACAGAAAATGATGCAGTACTGGTTTCAGAGTGAGTGACGTGATAATGACAAGAAAATACAAAATCACACATGCCCACACAATGCAAAGCATCATGAGCTGCATATGCAAATCACCACATAATGTTATGCTGGTCCTAATGACATCCCTATTCCTTCCAGAGAAGTTGAACAACTAAACACTGACACTCTTTTGTTGCTGATTGGACTTGAGCAATAGGCGTGGAATGGGGAAGAGGGAGGAATCAGCAGCAGCACCCAGGTCCAGCATCAACAATCTGTTATTATGTTAAGTTGTTAACACTGCTAGTAACATGACTAACCCAATATCTCTCTGTCTCATGTCATATTGTAATGATCATCATTATGTATGTTATGTTTTCTTATCTATAGGGTATTGGGTAACAAAGTGTCTATGCTTGGGTCAGGTTGGCTGTCACTGACTGTCATCATCATCATTATCACCGACATGTGTGTTGTTGTGCAGATTCAGACTGCAGACTCTGAGTCGTCATCACTGTCAATGTCAATCACCTTACTGGTGGCAGGGTCAGTGAGTGACAGATGATCATGAGACAGCAGTAGTCATTTCATTAACATTATGTTACTTGTGCTGCTGGTGCTCTGTCTGTTTCAAGTGATCATGTGTGTTCATGTTCATTCAGAATCACTGTAAAAATAGGGAGTAAGTACTGTAGATAGTCCTGTCAGCCTGTCAGAGGCAAAAAAAACTGCAAAAGTTAGTCAGACAGAGAATGGAATATACACACCGAGAACTTTTTCAGGTCCATTTTTTATGGTTTAATAATACCACAAAAATTTGATCTGTCATGATGCCAAATGCCATTTGCAAAACACGCAGTGTTTTTCAGTTTTAGTGATTGATAAGAATTGGCAGGCACTAGTCTGTATTCTGTTGTCTGTTCCTTCAATTTTCATTCCCAGTTGTTCCCAAAGCCCCTTCATCTGTCTGATTCTACAACAGTTACTGCTGCACAATACATCTGCGGTGTAGTGATTAGAAAAGTAATTTTTATTTGACGCCCACCCTCCAACAAAAACACATGCCATATGGATGGAGTGCACTCTCTGCTTAGTAATCCAAATTTTCTCTGACTCTGACATCTGCTGCTGTTGCTTCCTGAATTCTGACTCTGAGACTGAGAGTCCTCTTCCTCTCCCTGTCATCCTGATGTGATTTGTGATGAAGGACTACTACTTTGTACTTGGCATTGGCAATGGCAATTCAGCTGAGCTCACACACTTAGTGAAGTTGCTGTCTCTTCTTGTCTCATCTTCATCTGTCTGTCTGCTTGATGCCCTTCCCCCCAAGTCCCTCCAGTAGGCTAGTTCCACTGGGGAACACTTCCCATCTCTGCTCACCTGACAGCTGGCTGACACTCCCACTACAGTGGTTCCTGGGATGGAGTGAGTCAGACTCCTGATGAGTCCTCCTCTCTGACTGACTCTTGTCATCTGTGTCACAAAACTTTGGTTGGCTCAGGCTGGCTCAACTGCGCTCTTGGCTGACTGTGGCTGGGGGCTGCCTTAAACAAAACCAATAAGACAAATTACTCTATTGCATTTTGCATTTATACATAATTAGCCATATTAGCAACAGCATAGCTGCTAGCTTAACAATCACAGTCACATCCGATTTGAATCAGTCAGAACCAGTCACAGCAGCCACTAAACATGGCAAAGGCATTGAGGATATATAGGCTAATTCCTTTAATGCCACCCTGATGACCCAGGACTCCAATCCTTCTGACTCACTCTCATCATCAATCACGGCTCACGAGTCACAACTTCAGTCTTGATTTATGAGTCTTGAGTCCAAGGCAGCATCTGACAAGATGACTCAAGTCACTTGGTGGAGGGGGTCTAGCTAAGATAAAACCCATGGGAAATACAAATCTATAAATTCCTAATTACTTAATATAGCTAAGCTAGTAGTAGTACTTTAAAAAACAAACAAACAAAAAAACAGCCAGTGAGTGCCTGCCACTGCCATGATGACATGGGCCTGGCACTGAGGATATATAAGCTGATTCCTTTAATGCCAAATTGGACTCATGTTACGTCACATGACATGACTCGACTCACCACAATATGGCATGATTCACTTACTCAACCCAAGCAATTAGTCAAACAAGCTTTATTAACTCACATTTACATTGGCTCACTGCTTCAGCTAGAGGCTACTATAGTGTAGCTATTTACTTAGCTAAATATTTATTACCAAAAAAAAAAAAAGAAAGAAAAAAGCAGCCAGTTGAGCCACCTCTGGCGTCCACCATGGCATTTGGGATATATAGGCTGATTCCTTTAAATGCCACTACGGCGACTGTGCCAAACCAGGTCTGACATTTGGCTCAGCTCAGCTGATCACCTCTGGCGGCTGTTGCCTTGCCTTGGAGGACTCTGACTTGGAGTAGTCTCTCAGACTCGGACACAGTGAGTGGCAGTGGCAAGTCACTTGTCTGCATTACAGGCAGGAGTTGTGTCAGACTCAGACAGTGTGGTTGTGGTGGTAGGGTAGTTAAGTAAGGGGTACTTCTTTGATACAAATGAAAAAGTAAATATGACTCTCTCTCCAAATTTATTTGCACTAGTAGTAGTACAACTTACTGTTACTTTTACTGCTAGTCTAACTTCACTTGAGGGGACTGGGTTTTGGAAGGAGCCCGAGGCTGTAGGTGAGGAGGACAGAGGTACACTCAGCCTAGATTCTAGCCTACCATAGCCAAACAGACAGTGAGCCTTGATTTTCCAATCAGAAATGTTCTAATTCTGTTAGTACTAATAGTAGTACTGCTGTTGCTGTGCCTGCTTCTAACTAAGGCTAGTATAGTACTAGTAGCAGTATACAGAACAGCACACTTTCGGTGATGTGCAACTCTGTCCTGCATCACTGCATTTGCTCTGCAACTCTAGTCTACTCAGTCTGCTGCAGTGCACCACCACCAGAAGTGGATGGAGTGAGTGTGTGGAGGAGTAGTCTGTGGATGGACAACTATACATCGACATTCCTTTCATCATCTCTCATCTATCTAGACTGCAACTTAAGAAGGACAATTTCACATTACATTAACACAAATGTAAATCAAATGGCAGACTTATTACTCCAGTCTCCTACTCAGTCACACAGTGTGCTTGTGCTGCTATTTTTATATGGTATGGTTCTGGTAGGGTACTTTTGGTATTGGTTAACTTGGTACTAGGTAGTAGTAGGTTTAGGTACTGTGTGGTACTGCATTTTGTGCTGTAAGCTAAGACAAGAGTACACTAAACAAACACTTTACTGTAATGTCTATGTCATGTCAGTGTCACATCACTTGTCGACTCCAATTAAATGGATAAAATAAAAAAATACTTATAGTGCTCATAGCTCCATGCTCATCATCAGGTCAGGAGGAATGTGACTTCTAGTCAATAAAAAATATATTTCTCTTGCACATACTTGACTTATTAGCTTTCTTTTCTCTCATTAAATTCATAATGTGTCATTTACTAGTATTTTAACTACTTTTACATGTAAAATTTGGTTAAAATTGCATTATGTTTGAATATTTTAGGTTTTCCCATTGGAATGCATTATACCGCGGTATCACGATAACTGCAGTACAACACACCTCGGTTATCATACCGTCAAAATTTCATACCATGACAACCCTACTCTAGAGCTAGTATCTATTTGTCCAGGGGTTGCGGGGGGCAGAACCCCCTGCAAAACAAAAATGGAAGGCATTTTTGCAGTGCGGTTCTTGACCACGCTGTTTTGGTTGGTGGTGTTCCGACCCAGTGCCGTTTGTATGGATGTTTCTAACTAATAAACATTGTTGCACCAATATGTTAGTGCACCCGATTCCTTAGTGTTTTAACTAGGGCTATGCATTTTGTCCATGTGGCTTTCTACTAGATAGTCAGAGTATTACTCACAAAAATCTAATAATCATTAATTTATGATCAGCTAAATGTGGATAAAAATGGTATAATAACCATGGTTCATTTTTTTCATAGTGAAATCCAGTTATAATTCGCCATTATAACCAGTTGGTTATAACCGTGAACACACACCAGTTTTCGCTTGCTCTATGCATGCACAGGCCACGGTCTTCCCTTCATTGTGCCAGACACTACACCACCTCTTACACTTGGGCCCGCCGTAAGTAAATGTTAATAAGAAAAATAAATGTAGTTCTTTTGGAGAGTGATACAAAATAGGGATGCTCAGGTTTGGTGGATTCCAATCCAATTTAAGGATTTAGAATTTCATGAACTTCCAAATCCTAATCTGATTCTGTTTCAAATCCTAGAAGTACCTAAAAATCAGATTTGGAATGCATATTTGAAATCCTAGTCCAAAATGCCTATCTAAAATAGGTTTTAGGATTCAGATTGGGATTTAGGATTTTCAGACTGCAAATCCAAAAATCAGAAGTCTGAAAATCAGATTGCAATTCAATGAATCTGATACCCTTTGGCAGATTCAGAGCACCATTAATGTAAAACATAGCCTTCTAAGCACTCAAGCAGTATGGAATGTGGAGTTGATCCAGAACAGCAAATGGCATGGATTTGTGGCACGGAGGTCTTGCCAAACCAACCTGATAGTTTTCTTATGTTTACCATGCGCACATGTGCAGTGATCATCTTGTTAGGAGAGTGACTTTTGAGAGGTGTGACACTGTCGGTCCAATGCAGAGTAGTCTGCAAGGGGCTCGTCAGTGTCACATCACTCATCAGCCAGGCTGATAATGACAGTATTCTGGCTTGGTGGGCAGAAACTTTGTGTATTTCAAAGCAAAGAGCCAACTCAATCATAGGCCAGCTCTTTCCTTTGACCTACACCACCAAGCAAGCACAGCTGATCTGTCAAGATCAGCCTGCTGAAGATTTTCACCCTGTAACAAAGAAAACTGTCCATTGATGTCTGTTGCTGGCACCCCGTAACTGTCCCCCACACCCAACCCTCCATTTCAGCATCCACCCCCCCCACAAACATAACACTGACCCTAGAGGTGCCCAATTCCCCAGTGATGCCACCTCATAGTTTTTTTTTATATATAGTTTGCATAGCCTATAACAAATAAAACATCCATCAATGTCTGTTGCTGGTGCCCCTGTAACTGTCACCCTGACCCAACCCTCCATCTCAGCACCCCCCAACAAACATAACACTGACACAGGGGGTGCTCAATCCCCAGTGTTGCAACCTCATATATTTTTTTGTTATGTATATATAACCTGTAAAAATAAAATGTCCATCAATGTCTGTTGCTGATGATGCATGCTAGCCAACTGCCAATCATTATTTGCAATATATATTTCTGTCATATATTGTTTTATGGGATTTCTGTGTATGTCCATGCCAGTGTTAATTCAAGGCATAGGAAAAGACTATTTTTTTTTAGGGGTTTGACCTTTTGACCCAAAGGCCACCTGCATTGCCAAGGAGTGAGATTTTCATTCCTAGGTTCTTTTTGCAGAGATGTGCCAAAAGCTATTTACCTACCATAAACATGTACTACAGAAGCAGATTGGTTTTGATCTCAGAGACTATGATAGGATATTACGTTTTATGAAGGAACAGGACATATTCACCATGAAACACCATTCTAGTAGTACTATGTGAAATTCTAACACTGACACTGTGAAATTAGCTTACAAGATGCTATACTGATACATTAGCATTTTAACAGTGACTGTCCTGTTACTAGTTATTTATGGGGGCAGAATTAATGTTGAAGCTGGGTGACATCACCAGGTTGCCAGGAAATTGTGGGTCATTGGTGGGGAAAATAAACTGGTTTCCTTATGACTGGAAATCTGGTGACACTGCAAATTTCAGAAAGCTCTCCAACACAGAGCAAGTTGACAGTTCTGTTTTTGGACTTCCTCCTGAGGACAGCAGAAGAACTGCCAGGCTGCTGCACAAGGACTGAGATCTTTTGCCAACCAAAGATTCTCTGAACTTTGAAACTCTTCATAAAAGGTAGACCTAGATAACCTACTAAGTGCATTGTTTTCACTGTACATTTGCTTCTTATGCTGTAACCTAAATTAATATATGTTCTCTTTTTCTTGTAACTGCATTTATTTAATTATTTTACTAAAGACTTTTGTTTTTCTAAAGAATTATGCCTGCGTGAGATTCCTTATATTGTATGTGTGACTGCAGAAGTTTTATTACAAATCTGTGACAACTGTTTATGCTTAGAAGAGTCACCAAATAGCAGACAAATTGAAAAGGTCAGTAGAGGATCTGGAGGAAATAGGGAGAGTAACAGAGTCTCATACAAGTCTGCAGGGATTGTGAACTGGGCTATTGCATGTTCTGTAGGATGAAGATCAAATCAGGTTTTTGCACTGCTACCCCAAAGAGGATGTACTTACAGTATGTGGACCCTCCTCCTGTGTGTAATAGCCACAAAAAAGGGTTTATATTTTGCCACAAGACTCAAGACTGGTATTGTGCCCTGGTGCAAAGAATAAAGGGATGCTCTGGGACCTGGTGGCAAGTGTTCTCATGTAAACCCAGTGAACCCTCTGGGGGGACACAAGGAGGTTATCCCTGTTTCCCCCTTCATGTCATGGACTGCACTTGGGGTGAGCACTGTGAGCTCAGTGATCTGACCCTCATGAGTGGGTTCATGATAGCTGACACTCCTGAATGTGTCCACCACCCAACCCTCCCTCTGAGCTCCCAACATCCCACCCAACCCCATAAACATAACATTGGCACTGGGGGTGCCCAATCCCCTATTGTCACCACCTGAAATAAAGAAAGCAGTCCCTCATCATTTTTTTAAAAACCCTTTAAAAACCAAAAACATCCATCAATATCTGTTGTGCCATTAGTCCCCCCACGCAACCCTCCCACTCGGCACCCACCCAAGCCCTTACTTACTCACTGGGGGTCCAATGCCATTATCTTCTCTGGACCGCAGACACATGTTCACTCCTCAAAGCTGAACTGCAGACTGAGGAAATCAGGTATGCGATTCAATGTATTTTAATGGGGTTTTGAACTTAGTAGTATAATTTGGCCATTTTTGAATATTTTCCCCCAAAATTTTCAACATATCTTTTTTTGGGACCCCACCTCATGAAGAACCACAGTGAAATTAAGTAAATCTCTCTTGAAAGGTGATTTTGCAGTTGCTGTGCAAAATCACCTTTGGGGTAGGAGCTAAACATTTTCTCTGCACTTGTTCATGAGGTGGGGTCATGAGATGGCTATGTTAAAAATTTGGGGTACAAATATTAAAAACCAAAGTTATGAGCCTACATTGAAATTTACAAACACAGGCTCATAACTTTGGTAATTTTCAATATTTTGACTCAGTTTTTTAAAATGGTAATTTCATCACAGCACCTCATGAATGTAACAACTGTCATTTTTCAAATCCTGTCCAAAATGTGTTTTTACACTTGTGGCAACAATCACATTTTGGGCAGGATTTGAAAATGTTCTCCACCCTTGATCATGAGGTGGGCTCATAAGAAGGCTATGTGGGGTCATACGAAGGCTATGTTGAACATTTGAGGTAAAAAAATGGGAAAACAACAAAGTTATGAGACTATGTTGCAATTTTTCAACACACTCTCATAACTGGCAATTTTCAATATTTTTACTCCGACTTTTCAACATAGCCATTTCTTCACACCACCTCATTAATGTGAAAGCTGTCATTTCTCAAATCCTACCCAAAATGTGTTTTAACACTTGTGGTGCAAAATGACAATTCAGCTATTGTTTTATAAATGACAAGTGTCATGCTCAGAAGGAGTGGTCATAAAACGATTATGTTGAAAATTTGGGATAAAAACATGAAAATCAAGTAAGTAATGAGGAAACAAATTGTTCCAACCTTTACTCATAACTATTTTTTGCAGGTTTTGGCCCCTAATGTTCAGCATATCTCTAGTGTTACCCCACCACGTGAGCATTTTAGATATCATTTTTGCGTTGCTTGCACGCATGTGCAAGAAACACATTGTGTCAGGTTTCTTTCACAAGCGGGTTGTGGAGGCGTGGCACTGTTGTGCCAAATGGCAGCAGCCCATTCAGGGCCTGGTCTCTGCCTCAGCCAATAGAGGAGCATTCTGTCGATCACTCGCAGTTAATAGGTAGGCCACTAGATCAAAGGAACTGAGCCGCTGCAATCAGGGAGCACCCCGTCACTGATTGCAGCAGCCAATTACACAGCTCCATTGTGTTATGTTCCCATGGCAATGGTTTTTCTGTAGGCCTCTCACAGTCCTCAGGAAGCTGATGGAAAGCTGCCACCTGCTGTTCAGTGTGCAATCCTAGTGAAACATTTCAATAAAAAAAAAGCCGACGGGGTGCCCAATCCCCCTGTTGGCATGCCCCCTTCCAGTTTAATTTGCCAACAGGGGAGCCCACTCCCCATCATCATAATGCCCCCTCTCAAAAATTTTTGTGTGCAGGGGTTGCCCAATACCCTCTGCTCTTGCCCCCAACCCTGTCGGCATGTCCCTTCTGGTAATTTTGCAGGTGAGGAGCCCCACTCATCAGCATAAGCTCCGCCCTAATTTCTTGTGTGCTGAGGGGGTGCCCAACCCCCTTCAGCTCTTGTTCCCCCCCAGCACTTGGTATATGCTGACAGGGGTGCCCAATCCCCCATCGGCTACAGTCCCCCTAAAACACTCAGGTGGCATGCTGGGAGCCCACCCCAGTGTGTGAAAATTAAATATAACCCTGCAAAAAAGGAAACCTTCCTGCAAGTTTTTTTTTTTTAAAGATACCTGTAAATTAGAAAATGGTCCTTCATTGATTCTGGTGGTCCCTTCCCTAACCTGTGCCAACCCTCTGTGTACCCACCTCCCCACACCTGATCTTCAGTGGACTGGGAACACGTCTGCACTCTTCAAAGTCAACCGTGAACTAAAGAAATGCTGGTAAGCTGTATAATGGCATAAATGTTTTTTTTTTCAACTTTGTTGCATATCACGGCCATCTTGGGGAATTCTTTCACCAAATTTTTAACATGGGGTTCTTGGGACCCCACCTCATGAACTCAGTCACTGTCATTTTGTTATTCCGTCCCAAAAGGTGATTTTGCGGTCACTGCGCAGAACCACCTTTCAGGACTGATTAACAAAATGACAGTATCACAGTTCATGAGGTAGGCCCCCAAAAACCCTATGTTGAAAATTTGGTGAAATAATTCCCAAAAATGACTGTTTTATGAGCGTGCGTTGCGCAGTTCGTACGCACGCTCGTAACTTTGAACATTTTTAATATTTTCACCCCGGATTTTCAACATTGCTATTTTACCACACCTTCTTATGAACAGTACAGCTGTCATTTTTCACATCTGGTCTGAAATGTGTTTTCGCACATGTAGCGCACAATGGCGTTGTCGGTATCAAAATCAATGTTCAGGACAGATTAAAAATATTGCAGTGACACTGTTCATGAGGTAGGCCTCCCAAAACCCTATGTTGAAAATTTGTTGAAAAAATTTCCCAAAGTGACTGTTTTACGAGTGTGCATTGCACAGTTCCTATGGACACTTATAACTTCGAGCATTTTCAATATTTTCACTCCAGAGTTTCAGCATTGCCATTTTACCACACCTCCTTATGAATAGTACAACTGTCAATTTTCACATCTCACCCGAAATGTGTTTTTGATCATGTAGCACACAATGGTGTGGTCAGTGTGTGAAATTAATGTTCGGGACATATTAAGAAAATCACAGTGACACTGTTCATGAGCAGATGTCTTAAACTGGCAGTGTTGATAATGTGGTGACAAAAGTCCATTAAATGACTGTGTTACGAGCGTGCTTTGTGCAATTTCCATGCACTCTCATAAGTTCACGGATTCGTAATCTTTTCAGTCCAGATTTTCAACATTGGCATTTTTCCACACCTCCTTATGAACAGTACAGCTGTCATTTTTCACACCCTGGCTGAAATGTGTTTTCGCACTTCTGGCACAGAATAGCATGGTCGCAGTGGGAAATCAGTATTCAGGATAGATTAAGAAAATCACAGTGACATTATTCATGAGTGGAGGTCCCAAAATGCCTATGCTGAAAATCTGCTGTAAAAAATCCCAAAACTAATTACATTACAGGTGTGCGTTGCACAATTTCTGTGCACACTCGTGACTTCACCAGCGTTTTTTATATTTTCATTCCAGATTTTCAACATTGCCATTTTTTATACCTCCTCATAAACAGTACAGCTGTCATGTTTCACATCCTGTTCGAAATATGTTTTTGCACCTGTGGCGCCAAATGGCGCAGTTGCTGTGCAAGATCACCTTTCAGCTAATGAACTGATAGTGTCACTGTTCATGCGATGGGATCACAAACTGCCCATGTTAAAAACCTGGAGTAAAAATAGCAAGAAGAAATGCCCAGGGTGTTAGGGTTTTCGATCATAACGCCCTACCCTGTAGGGTCTGACAGGCATCAGGGGTGTGACTTGGGATTGTCGACAGTAATGCTCATGCCATTCCACTCCCACCCTGCAGTCAATGGCAGGCATCGAGGTGCGCCTTGGACCCTTTGGCCCCAGAGTTCACCCTATTCTCCTATACTGCACCCATTTCAGTGTATTTCCTTATGGAAATGAGGTGAGTGTAAAGCCCGAACACTTCAAAACACACCTTGACACTTGTGTCTGCAGGGTAGGGTGAGGTAAAATGTCGTGACCATTATGGGTGAGGACCCAAAGGCTCACCCAATGCCTGTCCATCTCTGCAGGGTGCAGGTGGAGTTGGCGTCAGTTCAATATTTCACTGCCATTCCTATACTGCATCTGTTTAACTCCTGCACTTCCACCTGCTAATGACAGCAAGCAACACTTGGCATTGACAAATGCTTGTTCAAATCTCTTCTGAAACCTGTTTCCACAGTCGCACAGTGAAATCACCTTTCGGATGGAATTTTACAAATTCCAGCTGTCTTGATCATAATGTCAGGTCATAAACAGCCTATTGCACATTTAGGGTCAAAATGTGGGAGCCCACTTAAGGGTAAATATTGCCTCTCAGGTGCCCTATCCTGGGTAATTACAGTTTAGCAATGTGTAAAAACAGGATGCTGCTGAAAATGAGATATGGCATCTCATCTGCTCTGTCCTGGGTAAATATATAGGGCCCTATGCACAATGTCAATGTGCTGCATAAGCCAGGAGTGTTGGCATCACTACATTTGAATGCTCCATGGACTGGGGTCCCATGGACCCCATGTGGCCTCACAGATGACATGCATGGCAATTATGCATCTGATCCCCAGTCGCGCAGACACAGCAATGTGCTAGGGGAAGGAGGGGTGATGACGGGGCATGCCACCACTAAGGAGCATGCACCAATGTGGGATGCACTGTCTGCAGGGTGCAGAGGACTGCACAGGTTACTGCAACTGGAACCCTGCCATAACCCTCTGCATGCCCCACAGACTTGACCCACTGGTTATGGCTGGACTGAATGATGACCCGCCATGCCACCCCAACCCAGTAGGCTGCTGGAGAGGGCTGGGGCAGTGGACCTGGTGGACACCTGTACATTAGGGCACAGTGCCTGTTGCCACTGGGACACAATCTGGCCAGACCCCTAGGACCCATGCAACCACCCCCCCCACACACACACTGCACCCTGACCAGAAGGAACATCCCACCCTACACCCTCATGCCCCATTTCTGGACCAGCCCCCCACCGGTGTGCAGTCATGAGTGCCCATCCTGGTGCAGTATGGCAGGAGATGGTGCACCATTCAGAACACCCCTGAACTTGGCGCACCCCTGCCCCATTGGGGGTCTGTGTTCCCCCACTTGACACACACAGCCCACCCCCCCACGTACCTGCCGGTTGGTTCCAGGCACTGGATGGCCAGCAGCACAGCCCTCTTCCCACCTCCATGGCTGCTGGCCATCTGACTTATGAAGTGCACATGCAGCTGATGCAAGCCCTGCATAAGCCAGATGGCTGCCGGCCATGGAGGTGTGAGAAGTGCTGTGCCACTGGCTGTCTCCAACTGCAGCACCAGTGGGATGGTACAGGGTTTGAATGGGGGTTGCTGGTGCCATGGGTGGGAGACCATTGGCATCTGGGTTTTGGATCAGAGCTTGGGGTGCAATGGGCACCTCTGTGTGGTGGTGGTGGGGTGTCCAGTACTGGGGCTGGTGCTGCACTAGGGCGGGGGGTGAGGGATGCCTTGTATGGCTGGGGACAGACAGTGGAGCAGTGGGAGGGGATGTCATTGAGAGTACAGGCCCTGCCGGTCCACTGGGGATGGTGGCATGGCAGCATGGGTCTGTGTGCCTGGTGCTATTCACACACCTGGACCCACACCTGCTCGTGTTAGGGATCCACTTGGACCTGGAACGGGCTTCCTATTGGATGTCCACCTGGGTCTGCTACTCTTCCCTCAGCTTGCCTGAGGAGTCATGCATGCCGGGGGGGCAGGACCATGGACAGGTAGCAGCCTGTAGGGCATACCAGCCAGTACACACCTGTCTGCCAGTGTGGAGCTTCGCAGGCAGGGTACTCACTTTTGGCCTATGCCCAATAGTGCATAGGGGCCATAGTAAAAATGTATATTAGCAAGACCCAGTACAACAGCAATACCAGCAATGAACAGTTGCCATTGATAAATGCTTGTTTTGACTGGAGAAATAAAGCAGTGGATAAGGGATAAGCAGTAGATTTACTGTACTTTGATTTCAGCAAGGCATTTGACTGTGTGCCACACAGAAGGTTGCTGAAGCAGCTAGAGGATCTATGTTTGGTAAAGGACATATTTAGATGCGTGGGTAGTTGGTAATGATGGAGACAGCAGAGGGTCGTGATAATGTCTAATCTGGGGTTGCCACAGGGTTCAGTCCAGGGTCTAATTATTTTCAATATGTTCATCAGTGACACCTATGTAATATAAGGGATTCAGGGCAAGATGCATCCCTTCACTAATGACATTAAACTCTGTGATAGGGCAGATAATGAAGAGAGGGTAAAGGAGTTACAGAGGGACCTGAAAAGTTTGGAGAAGACATCCAGGGTTTGGCAGTTAAAGTTCAACACCAAATAGTGAAAGGTGGTGCACATTGAAAAAGAAACCCATGATGGAATATTGGATGGGAAGGGCTAAGTTGGACACTACTACTGAGGAAAGAGACCAAGAAGTCATCATAGGTACCCCAGACAACCAACAACATGAAGTGTCTTACTGCACTTGAAACATGGTTAAACTAAGAAACAATTTTAAAATAAACTAAATAATACCTGTTATTTTATTTTGTTAAAAATAATAAAAGTAATTGTTCTCCACCTGTCAATCATTTGTCTTTCCACACATTTAATAGACTGGGGAGCTGGATATACCAAACTGGTTATACGTGGCGCAACCATGCGCTGCACAAAATAGCTGTGCAGGGGTGTGTCCAGAGCGATATTCAAAGGAGTTGCGCCCTTGAGCAACTCCTTTGAATATCACCCCCTGGCCACAGCCACTGTGCATGGCGCAGTGGAACTTGCACTACCGCAAGTGGTCAGAGTGGAGCATTCAACTTGCGGTGGCGCAAGTACCATTGCGCCAAGCACAAAATCCCCATATTCAAAAGGTGACATGCAAATGGGGCCATAATTCATGCAAGGCAAGGGGGGCCACTTGCATCTGATTATGGCCCCATTTGCATGCCATTAGCATGCAGGTGCGCCGATCCCCGAGGACTTGCACCTGGCACCCTGCCAGGCAGCAGCCATCGGGGACCGACGCCCCCTGCAGCCTGATCATGGGTGAAACAGTGTACAATCCCCACCACCACCCCCCACTGGCCCGATCGCGGGCATAGTTTAACCCCCCCCACCAGTCCGATCGCGGGCAGCAACGTGGCTCCCGAGCGTATCCCTGGTGGTCCAGTGGACCAAAGCTCGATCACGGGCATTATTTGTTTAAGAACCCCCTCCTCCCGCATTCATCCCTGGTGGTCCAGTGGACCCAAAAGCCCGATCGCGGGCAGTGGTTGTCTAATAACCTCCCTACTTCCGAATTCATTCCTGATGGTCCAGTGGACCAAAAAGCCTGATATGTGTGGCAGTCGTTTAAAACCCCGAACATAGCCCTGGTGGCTAATTTGTCCCACCCACCCACGAAGTCCACTACCCCGCTTCCCCAGCAGCTGGTGCGGTAGAGCCCTCACCCGCCTCGCCACCCCGCCGCCGCCGCGCGATGTTCGGTTGCATATTGCGAGTAGCAGTTACCGGTGCAGCCCATATTGAGATACATAGTCCAGTTTTTGTGAATGAATGAATGTATCTATTGCAAATCTGACTGTCATAACGGTATGGCTGCATACCCATTGGCTCTGCCTGCACCAATGGGCATGCAGCCTCACCGGGCAGCCAGTCAGTGGGTGGGGCGGCAGGCGGGTGGATGCTGCTGCCCACCGCCGCCGGGGAGCGTGGTGGGCTCGTGGTGGGTGGGGGGGACACTCAGCCACCAGGGCTATGTTCGGGGTTCTTAAATGACTACCGTCCGCATCGGGCTTTTCAGTCCACTGGACCACCAGGGATATGTTCGGGGTGGAGCTACTGCTGCCCGCGATCGGGCTGGTGGGGGATTAAATGATGCCCACGATCGGGCCAGTGGGGGTGGTGGGGATTTACAGTCAGCTGCCCATGTCGGGCTGCAGGGGGCACAGGGATTGGTTAGCCAGCCACAGTGGCAGCTGCTGCTGTGTTGCACCCTGCAATGCAGCAGCTCACCTTGGGTGGCCTCAACTTAAGCCTTTTTTTGGCTCAAGGTTGTGCAGGCGCAGGTTAGGGGTTGTGCCTGCACAACTCTGCACAGCCCTGCAGAATATCGGGCTGTGCAGTTTATGCATGGTTCCTCCCCCTCCAGTTCAGCATGCATTCATTTGCATTGTGCTGTTGCTCAGCATGTTTTCTGTGGGGCAACTGCCTCCTGCTGAATATGGCAGAATGGAGCAAGTTCGGACTTGCGCAGGCGCAACCCTATTGCGCATGGCGCAACCCTTTTGAATATCTGGGCCAGAATGTTTATTTATATTAATAGGGCTTTTGAGGGATATCTCTTAGTTTGTAAGCAACTCCGAGCTTGAGGTTTGGGCAAGAGGATCACAAAGTGAAGCTGAGCGGTTATGTCTGCTCAAACCTCATGAGAGAAGTCTCTTATACCATAAGACATGCTTTGGAAGCCCTATTATTATTAATTACAAGAGTTTAGCTTAGTGATTTATAAGTGTAATGACTTTTATTAGTTTTATTGTGCTGTTCTCCTCCCTACCGCTAAGTGGCAGGCTCCCTCCTAATGCTTCTGGAGGAGAGCATACTGTACACAGGATAAAAAGTACAGTGACTTTGCGTGCTGATTGGGTCCCATTAGTGATTTATGCATTAATATGAAACACAGGAATTTAGATAGTGGCAGAATTTCTCTGGCAGGATGTTCACACCTTGCACACAAGTTACAGAAGGGGCACTAGGTCAGAAAGGTGAATGCAACAATGGCGCTCACTAATACAGCACCACAACAACAGCACCTGCAATATCGGTGCATGGTAGCGGTCTCAACATGCACAGAGGACCATTACCACAGATTCCACACAGAATGCTAAATTTTTGTTTTTGAGGGGGGCTCTGCTCCCCACACCCCCATTACTAAAATAATCAACTCCGAGTCCGAGTTGGATTGCAGGGGAAAGTACAACTTGGGAGGGGGGGGCATGAGACAGAACTTGTAAAAATATTGAAAACCCACCTCATAGAAAAAGATCGGAGACCAGGAATAGAACCCTGGTCTTCAGCAGTATGCTGCCCAAGCTCCTCTCTGCCTTAGCCCTCTCCACCATGGGAGCAGCTTGACCAGCCATCACTTCTTCCACCCTTCTTCCCTCTCTTCAGTCTCTCCCACTGAGGTCACAGCTACAGGGTTGCAGTTATTACAGTTCACTGTTCTACCCCTGTAGCTGCCCTCATTTCACTGTTTTTACATTGTGCTTCTTGCATGCACTGTAAGAGATGTGCTGTTCAGACTGCATAGGACAGAGGGCCTGATATGTAGCCAAGGTCTCAGCTGTACATGAAGCAAAGTAAGCAGCAGAGATTGCCCTAGAAAACTGGTAATGATAGAAGGAGGATTTCTCTGGGTCATCAAAGAAACATTAGGAATTAAAACTGTGAACAGTGCTTCATTTTTTAAGTTGGTTAATGTGTGTAAGGAGGGTGTCATGAGTGGAAAGAATGTTTTATTATTTTTTTTTAACCTAAGGAAGCTTTTCTTTTTAGGGTTTTCTCGAATACTTTCAGTGAATAATGGTGGTAGCCATCTTTGTAAGGGCAGTCAGTGATGAGTGAAGTGGCTCATAATTTTTGAACATAATTTGCTGACATTCCAAACCCCATCACCAGAACTTGTTCCAGCCTATGCATTTCTGGGGAATTAACATGTTGATCTGGGAACTTATTTAGCCTATCAGGAAGCAGAAAGTTTGCAACCCATTTTATAAAATATTTTGGCCAAGGGTAGGATTGCTGTGTACCACTGAAACAAATATTTTATGCCCCAAGAAGGATCAAATGCCACCACAGAAGCCTAAGAATCCAGCAGTAGAAATCAGGAGTGAAGTGCCATGGAACACTAGGTGTCATAGATACATAGATACATAGACAGTGTCGGCAGATAAGGGCCTATGGCCCACCCAGTCCTGCTATATTACACTGATGAGGTCAAAGATGATGAAATACGTGCCCATGATTTACAGCTTTTTTAGCTTTTGGGGATTCTTTATGTATGTAGTGCACCACTCAGTCCTGTTAAAAGCTAATCCAGTCATATTTATTGATGATGGTCACATTTATTATCCAAGAGACATTGCATTCAGGGATCCCTGTAATTTTGTGTTTATTGAATTTTTGTAACATCAACATTACAACCATTTTTTTCCAGAGAAGTTTTTTCAAAACCTGAGAATATTAGATAATTCCAGATATACTACTTTTTAATAACAGATACACACAGTTTATATACTAATTAAAAGAGCAATATTGCCACTTAACCCTTACTGTGCAACGGACGTATATACATGTCCTAAAAATCTATACGTTATAAATCTTCTGGCAGCCTAAGGGAAAAAATCTCTGCACTGAAACCAAAAATGTTTATTTTATGAAACATATATTTATACATTTTAGATATCTATCTATCTGTCTGTCTGTCTGTGTCTGTCTGTCTATCTATCAAAATATATTTATATTTAAATAGATATACCTACTATGTATCTACACCCTCTCTCTATAAATAGATGCATCCACCCACTATCTCTCTTTCTCTCTCTCTACAGATAGATTATTTAGAAGCAGGAATGGTGAGCTTCTTGTTGTCTCAGTGAAGCTTTTCCAATACTAACTGATCCTGTTTTACGTCACATGCCAGCTGTAGTCTATGTAATAAACATATAAACAAAAGTACCATCGTGACCCATCCAACTTCTGCTGCTCTAGAACGTCCCCATAACAGCTGCTATGTTTCATTATTGTCTTACATTTGATAGTTTTGCATAATTCTACTCTGCAGTTTCCTCTATTTCTGTTTTTTTGTTGCCACCATGATGTGCTTTGAAATAATACAGTTTGTAAGAAATAAGCCACACAACACTAAATTGTATTGTGTTGTATTTTTGCCCAACTTGCATTCTTTAAAAGCAGCCATTATCAGATGCTGAAGGTGACTGTGACAAAATATGTAGATGGCACTGATGAGACTTACATATTGCTAACTAGCCCCTGTGGGACTTTTTCTCCCATGTTGCTTGCCTGTAGCAGTCTATCTAACTTGATTGTAATAGGTATATGTACATATACCATCATCAAGTACCAGAGAAGGGGCATTCTACATAGTACAGACATCATCTGTAGTGACTGGAATTTCATCAGCCAGATAACAGCTCATACTTTAAATGGAGCAGAGAAACAGGATCACTGCATGACACCCCAAAAGTAGCAACAATGATGAAAACCATAACAGAGAGAAAAGACATAGCTCCCCTTTTATATTCTGCTATTGAAAGTTTTGTCTGCAGTTCTGAGCTACAATACTGTATGCCATAATAAAGGCATAATTCACGAATCATGCCTGAAAATATGCACTGCATGTCTAATGCATTTCTCTGGTTAACAATAAGTAAAATAAAATAAGTATGCTCTTATTAAAGTAGTCTGTTTTGGTTGTTTGGAATTTATGTAAAATTCTGAAGATCCGCTGGTGATACTGGAAAACAATTTTCTGCTAGTCACATCTTGCCACTATGAAGAGCTTTTTATTTTGTTTTGTTTTAAGACAGAAATCAACGCCAAGTCTGTTATCTGGTAATTAACTAAGTTAAATTTGTTTTGTTCAGTCTATGTACAGTATTCATATAAAAGTTGTATATAAGTTTTTTTATATCATTGAGTGCAATTATTTCATAATAATGTATGGTCAAGCATTGTAAACCCTCAAAATCTATCTTTTACTAGGGTTGTTATACCCTTGATGTGATGTCACAATGTTGTTATACCATCGTGGGTAAGTCAAACCGATGGTACAACAACAACAAGGAATGCTCTGCACATGTGCATTCTGTGAACCACTGGCCTTACTGAACAGGCCGCAGTGGTTACAACTAGACCTGGAGAGAGCAGCGGTGAAAGTTTAAAAGTAAGGATCCTGACTACAAATTGTCTTTTCTTGTTTAAATTGAAATGCCTGATGCCCATCACTATAAAAGACAATGTATGGGCATCGATCAACCACTCTATTCTCGCTTCTTGTGGTTGCCATGACAACTTATGAAAACCTCTTGAGCTGAGCTCTCGAGGTTTGTCTAAGTGGTCATGGCAACCACTCAAAGCAATAATAGAGTGGTTGTTCATCGATGCCCATGCATTATCCTCTATCTGGTATTATTTTTTTCTTATAGGCTGATAATAACTTTCGTATGCAGACAGTTCCACATTATAAATGAGCTAACACTCAACATATACATCATGGTCCCAAATAAAATGAAAATGAAAAATGAAACTAATTCAGCTTATATTCCATTTCAGGTACTTTCTGTAATTTTTCTATACCAATGATGAGTCACATGGAAACCAGGTCATTGTGCCCTGGATGCATCTGTGCTGCTTACTTGTCTGCACCTGGCAATATAATTCGTGGTGGATAAAATTTAAAAACCTTGCTTTGCCTTGTCTTTAACAAAAGTTTCACATTTTTCAGAGCTTTTAGCTCTATAAAGTATGCCTTTCAAATACAAGCATTTGTCAATGCTGAATGTTGGTTTGCTAGCATTGCCATTGGTAGTGCAGGAGTTAGAGAGATGCATAATAGGAATGGCAGTAAAGTACTAAACAAACACCAACCCCACCCCCCGCAGAGACTGAAAGGCATTGGGAATGTGGCTTTGGGTCATTGGCCATAACGCTTATGCCATTCCACCTCACCCCACCCTGCAGACACTGACAGGTGTCGGGGTGTGTATTGGGGTCTTCGGCCCTTATGCTCACCCCATTCCATAAGGAAATAAGCTGAGATGGGTGCAATATAGGAGAATGGGGTGAACGTTAGGGTGACAGAACCCAAGGCACACCATAGTGCCTGTCAGTGGCTGTAGGGTGGGGGATAGAATGCTGCGAACATTACAGCTGACAAACCCAAGTTATGCCTCCCATGCCTGTCAGTCTCTATAGGATGGGTGTATAGTTGGAAACCTTAATGCCCCGGGTGTTTGTTGGTATTTTCACTCCAAATTTTCAACATTGGTTTTCTGGGACCCCACCTCATGAACAGTGGCACTATCATTTCATTACTCAATCCTGAAAGGTGATTTCACACAGCAACCATGCCATTCGGAGCCTCAGGTGCAGAAACACATTTCAGGCAGGATGCAAAAAATGACAGCTGTACTGTTCATGAGGAGGTGTGAAAAAATGGCAATGTTGAAAATCTGGAGAGAAAATATGAATTTACAAGTGTGCGTAGACACTGAGCAATGCATGCCTGTAATGTGGTAATTTTTGAGAATATTTTCACCAAATTTTTAACATGGGCATTTTGGGACCTCTCCTCATGAACAGTGGCACTGTGATTTTGTTAATCTGTCCAGAAAGTTGATTTCACACAGCGACCATGCCCATTGTGCGCCACAGGTGTGAAAACATTTTTTGGGCAGGATGTGAAAAATAACAGCTGTACGTTCATAAGGAGGTATGAAAAAAATGGCAATGTTGAAAATCTGGAGTGAAAATATTAAAAATTGGCAAAGTTACAAGCATGTGTAAAAACTGCACAATGCACACTGTTAATGCAGTCATTTTTTGGAATTTTTCACCAAATTTGCAACATGGGCTTTTTGGGGACCTTCCCTCATGAACAGTGGCACTGTCATTTCGCTAATTCATCCCAAAAGTTGATTCCGCACAGTGAAGGCGAAATGACCTTTTGAGACTAAGAAACAAAATGACAGTTAAATGTTCATGAGGTGGGGGTCCCAAGAACCTCATATTGAACATTTGGGGCCAAAATTCCTAAAAATAGATTAAATATCAACCTAAGTTGAAATCCCCCCATTATAAAGCTTACCGTAAATTCTTCAGTTCATAGTTCAGCTTTGAAGAGTGCAGACATGTCCCATTTCAGAGAAGATCACAGCTCCTGACCTCTAGAGGGTAAGTATGGGTGAGGGGGTGGGAGGTGGGTGCACAGAGGGAAGGTGGGGATGGGAGATAAGGAGACATCGGTGGAACGCTTTCTTCTTTGCAGGGAAAAAGACTGCAAGGGAAGGTTTCTATTTTATTTAAACAGCACAAAAAATAGGCACATAGGGTGTGGGATTCTGTGTGCCACAACATGGGGGGTATGCTGACACAGGAATTGGGAACCTTGATGTTGGCAAGCCATATAGATGGGTTGAGGGGCATCTGACACCAGGAAAGGAGTGTGTTTAACCAGGAAAGACACACTGGGGGAGATGCTGACATGGGGCTTGGGCACCCTGATGATGGCTTTTCAGGACTGTGTGGTGGGTGGCAGGAGCCACCATGTTAGGCATGCCACAAATTGGGGAGGCATGCCGACACAGGGATTGTGCACCCCGATGTCGGCTTTGTGGGGATTGTGTGGTGGATGGCAGGAGCCGCCATATGTATTGGAATGTTTCACC
This sequence comes from Neoceratodus forsteri, assembly GCA_016271365.2. Lineage (NCBI taxonomy): Eukaryota > Metazoa > Chordata > Ceratodontiformes > Ceratodontidae > Neoceratodus > Neoceratodus forsteri. Next base: position 175,190,094 of record JADMNL010000026.1, on the reverse strand, counting down.
AGGAAAGGCATGTAATGGAGGCATGTCATCTGCTGCTGCAATGACGAGCCTGTCTCTGATTGCAGTGACAGATTAATTTCAAGTTGGTGGCACTCTCTGAAACTGCTGTCATCGGCAGCATGCTCACTGATTGACAGCTTAGGGACACACGATGAAAGCATCGTCTGCATTCGCCACAACACTGACACACCTCTGAAACTGCTACTACCACAATATGTTGTTTGCACGCAAGCCAACATAAAAATCGCAGTGTATGAATTTTGCAGGAAGAACACTTTGAAATGTGGACCATTACAAGCAACCCCAGTTCATGGCTTTTCCCTGAGCAAAGTGTGGATGATTAGTGAACTTGTTTCATGACATGCCCTGAAGTGGCTACTTCACAAAAACTCCCCAAGGTGCAAAGTGTCTGCTTCCAGGGCACATCACAGGAAAAGTTTTACTTCACAATGTCTCTAATTATGATCTTGTATATGGCAACATATTGGTCACAACACAATGGAGAATATGAGGAACTGAATAATAAAAAGAAAAATGTACTCTAAGACAATATCATGTTCCAAAAGGGTTCAATTAAATGAATCCTGAAAACAAAAAATAAGGTTAGATTGTATAAATGCTTTTATTATATATCTTCAGGAATTAGCTAGAATGAAAAAAGTAACAGTTGTTTTTTTTTTGTTTTTTGTAAATATTTTTTATTAGTTACCAAAGAATATTACATATTTTAGATAGGCCACAGTAAATGCATGAGTGATTTTCATACATACAGACATAATTATCATTGAATTCAGCTTGGTATTACTCAGGGCTCTTTAGCATTGGGAGTGGTAAAACGCACATAAGGTAGAAATACAGTGGATTACACTTAAGTGCAATTCGGTTAAATGCAATATACATTAAAATACATGCTTTTTTACTCTCCCAATTTTTTTGCATTAGAGACCTATGTTAAAAATTCAATTTTAATGCAATTTGGTTAAGTGCGAATTTTGGCTAAGTGCAATCTTTCACATGGTCAGTATGTCATTCAAAGTGTTAATCATATTGCTGATAAGTGCATGACGAGGTGCTAACAGGTGCTATTTTTCCCTGCACTTAAGGGGCATTATTCAGCTCATCAGGAAACAGGCAGAAGGCTACAATGGACAGAGAGAAAGTCATGCTCACATTGGGACAGAAGATCAAGCTGCTGCGGCATGTTGAAATGCTCAATGAAATAAGGTCAGATGTTGCTGCTGGTTTTTGTATTGATTTATTCACAGTATGCCATATTATTAAATCCAGAGATAAGTTGTTTAGTGAGTGGAAGAAGTCAGAAAACAAAGACTGAAAATGCAGGAGGGGTGGCAAAAGTGATGAAGTGGAAGCAGGATACTGCAATGGTTCTCAGCTACCAGAACAGAAGATGCCCCCGTTAATGGTCCTATTCTTCTAACTAAGGCAAAACAGCTTGCTGAAAGTATGGAAACTGAGTTTACCCCCACAAGTGGCTGGCTAAGTAGGTTGAAGGAGGGAAATAGGGTCATATTCAAATGGTGTTACAGGGAAAAGAAAGACGCTGACTGTTAATCAGCTGACACATGGTTAACTATCATCCTGCTTCAATTGGCAAAAGATTACCCCCCTCACCTTGTTTATAATTGTGCTGAGACTGGGCTGTATTTTAAAGCTATTCCTGAGGGAAAATTAGCTTTCAAATCAGATGCTGCCTCCTAGGGGAAGAAAGGCAGGGAAAAAATCTGTGTACTGCTGTGCTGTAATATGGACGAGACTGACAAGTTAAGACCTGTAATTGTGAGTGAATAAATAAAAAAATGTTGTTTTTCCAGACTGTATAGCAGTACCCTGCCTGCTGACTAGGAAGGAAACTCAAACACTTGGATGGCAGCAGACATTTTTACCAGCTGGTACAAAAAGGTGAATGCTCAGATGCGCCATAAATGGATTCGAATAGCCCTCATATTGGATAATTGCAGTGTTCATCTGAATGTTACCCTTTACAACACTAGACTAATTTTTATTTGACCCAATATGGCTGTTCTGACACAGCCTATGGATATGAGCATAATTTGGAATATCAAACACTTGTATCTCAGCCAGGTACAGTATGTTAAACTGCTATGCTCTTTAAGGGGTGGTGGGACAGGGTGAAAAAGAAAATCAGAATGAGAGGAACCTGTTCTGGGAAGGGAGGAGGGAGGGAGAGTGTATGGGTGGGGGAGGTGGAAGACTCCAGGAGGAGTAGGGGAGGGGGGGTAGGCAGCTCCAGGGATCTGAACTGAGCTGCGCACTCCAGAAGACTAGATAGACCATTATGGCCTATTTCTGCTGTCAATTTCGTATGTTAGTATGCTATGCCGTATCCTAGCACAGTTAACTGAAACCCCTTTTTTGCTTTCTTTTCAAGTCCCTGAAAACTTTTGCTGTGCCTTGATGAGAGATTCATTGGCAGTGTCACTAACTTAACTAAAAAAAAAAATCACTGTGCTGGATGCAATATGGATGCTGGACAACGCATGGAGAAATGAAAAGCAGGACACCATCACCAACTGCAATCGAAAGGCTGGTTTCATACCTACAAATGACACTCCTCTTACTCAGGCTGTCACAGTCACCGAAGAGCCAATCCTGGTTATCCCACAACTGCCACCAAATATGATCCCAGCTGATTTTAAGCACTACAGAGATATGGACAGTTCCATGATGGACCGACTGATGATAAGGCAATCCGCAGTGAGGTGATTGGGGCAAAAATCAAGGTAGAGAGGATGATGATCCCGTCCCACAACATGTGAGCATGTCAGAGGCACTTACTGCCATGGACAAAATAAGATGCTTTCTGTGAGCTCATGAGAAACATGATTTTACAATTCTGTTTGAGTTTGAGCATTACCCTTAACAAGCGTGCCATGGAAAGTACAAAGCAGAGAAAAATAATAAACTATTTCCAGATCTTATTAAATCTTTTAAATCCTTTTAATCTTTTTTTTATTTCTCATTAAACACAGTACAGTACTGCTTTTAAAATACTGCAACAGTGCAATAAATTGGTATTAAAGTAATGGCATTTTGAATCTTTGCTGATTTCTCCATATACTGTGCATTACTTATAATAGGCTCCTGATATTATACTTGTGTGAATTCCAGATTAATGCAAAACAGGGTGCACTTAAGTAGAATCCACTATGTACAAGATGGCTTTACCCAGCACAGTGTAATCAGCCATCTGTTGCAAGTTTGCTAGATCAGAAAGTAACCCTGATGAAGAGGCAGGGAGAAAGTGAAGGTTTAGCTATCTAAGGAAGGTGAACAGATGGATGCATTTTAGACAAGAAGTGAAAAGAGGAAAGATGAGAGCAGAAGCTGTGAAACAAAGAAGCATTTGTCAATGCCGAATGTTTGCATGTATGGTGTATGTGGCAGGCATGGGTAGTGAGATGAATAATTTGTTGCAGATTCTGACTTTCTACTAATGGTAGGTCTGTACCTGTGCTGTAATTTAAAATTGTCAGGCTAACCTACCACAGTGCAAGGGCCCATTGGGCCATGACATGCACGTCAACTGCTTGTGAGGGAAGACTCCCCAGCTTCCCACAAGGTGTCCTGTATGCACCAAAACACTGCTCTGTCCCTCCCCAGGCTGGAACCAGTGCCACACACTGCAGTGCCCATCCCCCAGCCTTGACCCATTCAGCCAGCTCACTGAGCTTACAACCAAACTCAAGTCACTGGCACTAGAAGGCAATGTAGTCCCTATTGAGGCAATGGCTGTCAATACAAACAATGTTACTTCATCATATTTTTTTAACAGTTTTGACCCCAACACTTCAACATAGTCTTTTAAAGATTGCCCTCTTTCTGAAGATGGTAGGTGTCATTTATAAAATACTAGATACAATGTCATTTCACACCACAAGTGCAAAACCACATTTTGGCCAGGATTTTAAAAAAAGAAAAACAGCTGTTGTGTAAATGAGGTGGTGTGAAAAATTGGCTATGTAGAAAAGTTGGGGTCAAAATATTAAAAATTATCAAAGTTATGAGTGAGCACTGAAAAATGACAATGTACTGCATCTCAGAGATGCTATCTTGGGTAAATAAACTGAAACAACCTAAACAATGGTGCTGACTGGCAGTGCACAGAGGTGACCTGGGTTTATGTTCCTAGCCAGAGATGCCAGTAATGGTGACCAATCAGGATGGCTGAAGCATGTGATCAGATGTTCTCCCTAGTGGGTAGGGTTAGTGCATTTCACTTCTCGGTTGCTTCCTAGTGCCAGTTCGAAAGCAGCATGCAGGAATGCCTCAGACTAAGATGAAGGAATAGAGGAGTAAGGATGGCACTGAGAGGACCATAATAATGTCATTGACCTACATCACAGTGAGTGGAAAAAGGAGAAGAGTGTGATAGAAAAAGGAGTAAAACTGCTGCCATCATCCTATCAGGGTTGTTCTACAGGACCCATGGAGTAAGCTTAACTGCATGAATGATTGATCTGTCATCAGGGTTGGGAGCTGATCCAGACACCCTTAGGTTGCTTATTCTGCACTCAGTGTTGAAAGAGGAAGATCTCAGGTCCACCAGTGCCCACACAGAAGTGCCTGTGGTCTCTAGTTTGGTGAGACACATCTGAAGGTCTATTGCTCATGCTGCTTAGCTGCTTGCTGGGTGTATTACCCAGCCACTGTCTGATGGAAGCGGCTGGTTCCTTTCAACTATTTAAAGTTTCCTGCCCAGCAGTCAGTGACTAGTGTCATGACCTGAGTGCCTGGTCATTGGTCTTTCACTGCCAAGCCAATTGCAGCTTGACCTGCCTTGGACCAGACAGTGACACACCTCTGAAATACCATTCTTCATAGCAAAATGTTTTCTGTGCATGCATGTATGCACATGTAAACATAAAATTGGTGTGGCTGAGGGGTATAAATAAGAGTTAGGAGTGGAAAAGCTGATAAATCATAATGAAGGTCCCAACCAGTGTGTAAAGTTAAAGGGGACTAGTAACACTGCAATGTGTGGCTGGTCTACTGGTACAGCAGTAGTTCTACCCCTTCCAGGATTGATGGCACAGATTCATAACTGTAGGGCTTTTCCCATCATTCAATGAGAAGGAATAACTCCATCCCCTCACTATGTAAGACCATCTAAACCTCACTGCATCACTTAGTTTGTTGTTTTTTTCTCTGTGCAGCCGCATAATTCCCGTGGGCTGTTTGTCCCCCTTCTGCTTTCCTTTGCCTCACCTCTCTCCTTGCTCCTTTTTGGCTTTTTGTTTGTCCTTGTTCCTTCCTGATCATTGTTTCTGTTCTTTGTTTTTATGTCATCTGTGCTGCACCCCCCCGTTCTTTCTTTCCTTGTCTCATGGCTGCCTGTGCGTTCTGTTTTCTTCCCACCATTCTGTGGCCCCCTTGCCTCATATTTGTCCATTTCTGCTTCTCTCTCCATGCTCTCTTCCCCACCTCCTTAGTTGCTTTGTTCTACTTTCTTTTGGCTTACTTCCCTTTGTCTTCACTTGTACCTGCGTTGTGCCCACTCCTTTTGGGTTCATTTCTGCATTTGCTGCTTTTCCATTTCCCAGCACTTTCTCCTCTGCTGTTTTTTCTATTCCACTGTCCCTCCATTGCTGTCTCTTCCCTTCTGGGTTGGTGCCTATGATGTTATCACCCCTTAAAGCTATATTGCATCTTTTCTGTTCCTGAATTCTCCCTTTCTATTCACCTGTACTTTTCTTTTCTCAGCCTTCTCCTGCTGTGAACTCCTCAAAACTGTCCCATACCTATGTGGACACTACATGAATAATAATAATAAATAAAAACCTGCATCTTTCCAAAACTGTCCTGTACCTATGTGGAGGCTTCGGGCATAAGAAATACAAAGTGCAAAACTATCTTGTTTCTATGTGGAGGCTATGCGAATACTAATAAATCCCTACATCTTCCTGTTGGATTTCTCAGACCCACATGGGGGTCTCGAGAGGATTGCTAGACCAACCTATGAGAGGATTCAGTCTGTATTGTGCTAGTCCTACATGGAGGCCTAGCGCCTTTGTACTTGTCAGTTACCCTACATGGAGGTCTCATTCCTGTTTGGCTTACACGGAAGCCTTTACCTACTGAATACATGGAGCTTTGTCCCCTAAGCTACTTGCTATCACTATGGCCTCAAATCCTCCTAGCTCCCAATCTGCAGAGCCTGGAAAAGGCACATCAGTAGCTCCTTGCGCCCCTTCTGGCAGCTTTCTCCACAGAAACTATTCCTCTCAATTTAGATACTCATTAAAAGACTGGACCATTCCTCGCCTAATAATGGAAGTGAAAAAAATGTCATTTTATACTCCACTTCAGTTAGAAAGCAAGAACTCTTCCATTTATTCATGGCTGCCAAGTCCCAGGAGAACAACATTCCTGCTCCAATTCAGTCAGTCCCTCAACTAGTTCCTGATGTCAAAATTTGCTACCTCGTCTCTCACCTGGCTACTTTCATATCTGATATTCAATCACTCCATTCATCCCTTGAATCTCATCTTTCTGCTCAGCCTACAGATAGGTCTGACACTCCAATCTTCCAACACTTCGAGTGAAGAAACAAATTTACCTCCAGCTACTTCTTCATCCCTCACCTTATCGACTGCTGCTTCAAAGTTTCAGCAAGAACCAGGTATTTCTTCTCTAAATCCTTCTTTACCATTTATTTCCCCAATTCACCTCATACCAAGTCACCTCTGCAAGGACATCATCGAGGGAAAGGATGTCAACCTAATATTCCTCCTTATCTCCTCATACGACTCCATAGAAAATAGTCATCTCCTGTGGCGATGTCTCCATAATCCAGAAATCTAAGAACCCTAGACTTATGAAAAAGTTAACTATTCTGGAATTTGCTCTAGCTTTCAGTCTTTATACGGATAATGTTTGCTTTGTGTTCCATTCTAGACATCAAGAACTGGATTCATATCTCTACCTTTTAGTTTAATTGGAGTTTGCTATGGAGGCACCCGTTTCTACAACTACCATAGGTCCTTCTCAATAAAAGCTGAAGTGGCCTTAGCCCATTTTAACATTAAACTAAACTGGGTCACATTAGACAATGAATTATTCTGCCATCATTTTGCGGGCCAACAAGCTCTCTCCTTCCAATTATGCAGCTCTTTTTCTCATTTTGCCTCCCTCTGCCCATTAACAGTCTCAGAATTATCTATGCTGCCATGGAGGAGCTCATCATTTCCTTCAGCTTCTACTTCTTCCTCAATCTTTACCTGAACAATTCCTAACCCTGGTATTCTTCCTCTCCCCAGCTAAGACATACATGGTCATCCAGTGACCTTCGAAGTAAACAAACCTGTCTGCAACTATTTTAACCTAGCCAGCTGTTCAGTCCTAAGTTGCAAATATTTGCATCTTTGCAGCTTTTGTGATGAAGCACACTCCAGAAACATTTGTTCAAAATTGCCTCATTCTAAACAATGCCTATTACAGCATCCTTCTACCCCAGTGGACATTTATGCCTTTACTTGATTGCTTGTTACTCACTCTTCTTGTCAGCTAGTGGACTTCTCATTTCTGGGTTTATAGATGGCTTCCATACTGCAATTTCCATCATACCCCATGAATCTTTCGAATGCAAAAATCTTCAATAAGCATTGAAGGAACCTTAAGTAGTTCAACAATTATTACAAAAAGAGATACAAAAAAAAAGGATTTCTCATCAGCCCTTTTTAAACTCCCCTGTTCCTTACTTATCGAATCAGTCCAATTAGCAGCATCACTAGAAAACATTTTCAGGCAAGAAAAGACTCATCATAGATCTCTCTACTCAATGGGCGAAGTCCATCCTCAGAATCAATGGCTTAATTCCATCAGATGACTTTTTCCTAACTTACTCCCACGTAGATGATGCTATTGCTATCATCAAATGGTTTGGTCCTGCCCCCTGGCTTTCTAAAGCTGATATTTCAGATGCTTCTAAATTGTTGCCTATACACCCTTCTCTTTGGCACCTTTATGGCATCAAACAGGACAACCTGTATTACATTGCTGTTCTCCTGACCTTTGGCTACAATAGTAGCCCAGAATAATTCGATTCATTTTCAGATACACGCTGCTGGTTATTGCTCAATGTTTGCTATCATCCAGCCATTATTCACTTATTGGATGACTTCTTGCTCGTAGACCCTCCAGATTCTCATCCTGAAGCTGGCATATCTACTCTCAACCAACTGTTTCATTGATTGGCAGTGCCTTTATCACAAGAGTAAACCCTCAGTTCTACTTCAGACATCAAATTCCTTGGCATCATATTGGACTTTGTTCATATGGAAGCTAGATTAGCTGCTGACAAACTTCAGCAAATTCAGGCTTTGGTTGAATCCTTTCCTTCTCGTTCTTCTTGTACTAAACAAGAGCTTCTTTCATTAATAGGATATCTTAATTTCACCATGTGAATTATTCCTCAAGGATAATCCTTCATATCCTAGATCATCACCTTAGCATCCTCTATTTCCACATTGCACCACCACATCTCTATTTTAGCAGCAGCTAAATCAGACCTTGTGATGTGGGTGCATTTTCTAAAATGTTGGAATGGTTGCTCCATGTTCCATAAAGAGGCATCTCCAGATCTTCATCCTAGGATATACACTGATGCTTCACCCTACTATGGATTAGCTGCAATGTTTGAGAGTTCTTGGTTTGTAGACCCTTGGCCTCAAGACATTTGCAACCTCATAGATTTCTCTAAAATGTCCCCTCGCTTTGAAATTTATCCTATCGTGGCAGTCGCATTCACCTGGGCTCATTGCTGGTCTCTCCAAACAATCTCAGTATTTTCCGATAATCAGCTAATGGTCAATATCATCAGAAAAGGCAGATCCTCATTATTTTCCATCATGATGTTCATGCAGAGGCCGACTTGGATATCTCTGTATCACACATTTACAGTTCAATGTTTCTATGTCCCTGGTTTTGCCAGTAAAGCCGCTGACTGATTATCATGCTTTCAAGTTTGACCCAGGTAACTATAGGCCAGTCAGCCTGACCTCAATAGTATGTAAACTCATGGAGACCATAATAAGGGAAGGGCTGGTGAGGTACATAAAGGAGAGTGGTCTACAGGACGAAAGACAGCACAGGTGTGTGTGGCAGGTGGACCATGTCAAACAGACCTGATCGAGTTCTTCGATTGGTTCAAGAGGGCAGTGGACAAAGGTCAGGCAGTGGACATCATATACTGTACCTGGACTTCAGCAAGGCCCTCAATTCTGTACCACACAAAACACTGATAATGAAGCTGAGGGATCTAGGGGTGGGAGAGAATATGGTAATATGGGTTGAAAACTGGTTGAGTGGTAGAACACAGAGAGTAGTGGTTGGGGGTGAGTTCTTCAGCACCAAGGAGGTCACCAGCAGGGTCCTACAGGGATCAGTGTTGGGGCCAGTGTTGTTCAATGTCTTCATAAGTGACATTGGGGAAGGTATTAAAGGCAAAATGTGCCTGTTTGTGGATGACACCAAACTCTGTGGAAGATTGGACACCAAGGAGGGGATACAGAACCTGAGGGAGGACCTTGCCAGACTAGACAGATGGTAAGGAATCTGGCACCTTAGTTTCAGTGCCAAAAAGTACAAAGTAATGCACATGGGGGCCAAGAAACCAAAAACAGAGTATTACATGGGGGGGGCTCAGGTAACTGCTTCCGAAGAGAAAAAGGATCTAGAGGTAGTGACTATGAGTGACCTGAAACACACCTCTCAACATAAAAAGGCAGTGGTGAAGGCTAACAGGTTGCTGGGGTGTATTGCAAGGGGATTCAGTAGTAGGTGAAGCAAGTTAATTTTACCATTGTACAGGTCATTGGTGAGGCCACATTTAGAATATGGGGGTGAGGTATTGGCATCCTTACCTTAAGAAGTACATCAGCATGCTGGAGGAGGTCTGGAGGAGAGCAATCAAGTTGATTGAGGGGTTACAGGATAGGTCCTATGAGGAGAGGCTAGGAGCCCTGGGGATGTACTCCCTGGAAGAGATGAGGCACAGGCGTGATATGATAAGAGATCTTTAAGTACATGAAGGCAATTAACAGAGTGAAAAGGGAGGGTCTGTTTAAAATGAATGACAGCAGCACCACTAGGGGGCACACCCTAAAACTGATGTGGGGGATTTAGAAGGAATGTAAAGAAGTCTTTCTATACAGAGATGGTGTTGGCCACCTGAAATGATCTGCCAGAGGAGGTGGTACCAGCAAGGACGGTGGGAGCATTCAAGAGAACCTGGAGCAAGCACAAAAGGAACTCTTGGGACCAAGGAAGGGGAGAAAGGGGAAGAGGGTGGGACAGTTGGGGTCAGGGTCATTGGAGTAAACTGAAAGGCCAGACCCTGCATCACTTACTGAGCAGACGTGATAGACCTGGTAGTCTTCTTCTGCTGGCTCTTTTTGTATGTTCACATGTAAGTTCAGGAATTCCACCAACTGTTTCCATCAGCAAACCAGGCTATGACTTCTCCTCAATTCTCAGACCTAGTAATGACTTATCCTTCTACCAACAACACGCGCAAGCTCAGGTCAGCCTTGTCATCCAGTACACAAATAACTTACACTCTCACTTGGAAGAAATATGCTTCATTCTGAGCTATACAGTCTATCCAAAGTGTACCACTATCAATTAACCACATATTAGCTTTTTAACTTATTGTCATCAGGCTCTCAACTTATATCATGGCACCATCAAGCAATATCTAACAGAAATACAATATTTTCTCTACCGAGCCAATTAATCCATGACTTCTATGTTATCCAACTCATCTGTTAAATTGCTATTACTTGGAATTAGCAAAGCATCAGATGCACAGCCCCTTAAACACCTACCTGTTGATGGTCCTATATTCTGGATCTTGTTAGATTTACTCAAATCTAACCCCTTGGAGTCTTTCATGAATATTATGATATATTTAGCCATTTACTTTGCCTTCTACAATTTCCTTCACCCTTGAGAATTTACAGTTGCAGCAGCATCATCACCTATATTTCTCACCGTTGCAAGTTTAAAGAAACAAGAAGATCATTATATCCTCCAGTTACCTTCATCAAAAATGGATAGACTTGGTAAAGGAGTTCATATCTCTTATTATCCTACTTTCACCAACTGGTGTCGACATAGAGAAGGGGCTTCAGGATAAACAAAATGGGAAAGAAATCTGACACTATAGAAAGACAGTATATTCGAATGAAAATTCACCAAAAACAATGAACTCTGCAGCACTATATATTTTCTGCAGCATTTTGCTAGTTCTGTGGAAAATTCCGCAACCTCAGAATTGCAGAATTCCAGGGGCCTTGATCATAAATGACGATGGAGTGCATGGCAAAGAAACAACATGGTGAGTAGATTTAAAACAGACAGGATAAAAAACGTTACAGGAAATTAATATGGTGCATAATACATAGGATAAGAGTATACAAGTAATGCAGTGAATTATACAAAAGTGCATCATAACTGAGGGCTGAGTACATGATAATGAAACAAACATGGTGCAGGCAGTACTTGGCTATGTGTTGACTACTTCTTAGGCATGTACTGTACTTTGTTAACTTGTGGGGTTTGAATGGAGGGCCTGAGCAGCTAAGGGGTCCCAGGCAGTTGGCACCACTGACTACTGCACTGCTTCATTCAGCTGCTGGCTTGTAGGCTTTCTTTGAGTGCTGAGTGAGGGTCCTTACTGCTGCCTACTCTTTCTGCTGGCTCCTGGTAATAAGTGCTGCTTTCAACAGTCTCAGCATCCCTGCCCTGCACTAACCGCCACAACTCCAGGCCTGACTGCATTTCCTTGCCACTTCCAGCCCAGTGTGATGTGTTACTGTGAGGGAGTCTGCTGCCCACCCCTGAGAGTCTGCTACTTTGAGGGAGTCCAGCTAGGAGGAATGATCTGCTGCCTTGAGAGAGAGAGCCCAACCAGTGACAGTGTCTTGCCACCCCAAGAACCCAGCATCTTTAACAGCGCTGACCAAAGAACCACCATTATGGAGGCATTTATCATCGACACAAAAAGAGGCAAGAGGAGGGGCAGCTGAACATAAACAGAGGTAGGTGCATGGGGATGCTTTCGTTGTTTTTAGGATGTGTTTTACTAATAATTGTGTTTCATTGGGTCCAATTTTCAAAGGTTGATGCAGGGCTTGCATCAAGTCCTGCATAAACTCCGTTGTTTGGCACAACAGCGTCAAACTCCTTTACCACAACTTCACCCAATTTTAGTACATCGGTCAAAGTTCTGACAGTTTCCATATTTTAAGACAGCTTGAGCCAAATATTTGGCACAACCTCGTAAAATGGATCCCCCAAATAACGCAAGTTAGACCTTAGAAAGCTGGTCTAACTTGCGGCATTTGGCGCACAGAAATCAAATTCCCAATCAGCGCCGAGAGGATGCCGCATGCCCCCTGTACCATATGATCAGTGCACCAGAGACTTGTGACATTCTCTGGGCTTTTGAAAATAGGGACCATTGTGTTTTTGTGGGAGGAGCAGGGTTCTGAGTTGCTACATCTGATTATTTCTGATGTGTTTTATTTCACAGGATATAAATGTAGGTTTTTGGGGAGGACATGGGGGGCCCAACTTGTTGCATCAGACAACTTATGATGTTTTATTGATATGATTGCACTGTTAAATAAATGTGATGTACTACAATCATGTTAATAAAACTTGAGGTGTGATCGGACACTGCAAACCAGACCCCCCACCCACCAAAAAAATGTAGTGTTACTTGGCATGGCCTGTTTTTGGTGGTGGTGGTGGGGGGGGGGTTCTGGGTTGCTATGTTCGATTATTTTTGATCTGTAATATGTTTTATTTATTAGGATGTAAATGTATGATTTTTTTTTGGGGTGGGGGTCTGGCTTGCTGCGTCAGACAACTTGTGATGTTTTATTAATATGATTGCAGTGTTAAATAAATGTGACACACTGCAATCATGTTAATAAAACATGAGAAGTGATGGGACACAGCAAGGCAGACCCCCCCATCCACCAAAAAAAAGGTAGTGTTACTTGGCATAGCCTATTTTGTGTGGTGGGGGTTCTGGGTTGCTGAGTCTGATTGCTACTGATCAGTGATGTGTTTTATTTATTAGGATGTAAATGTATGCTTTCCTGAGGGGTGCATGGGGAGCTCTGGCTTGCTGCATCCAACAACCTCTGATATTTTAATATAATTGAAGTGTCAAATAATGTGATGCACTACAATCATGTTAAAACATGAGGAATGATCAGGGACAGCAAAGCAAACCCCACCAACTCACCAAAAAATGGCAGTTTTACTTTGCATGCCATGTTTTTGGCGGTAGGGGTTCTGGGTTGCTGCATCTGATTACTTCTAATCAGTGTTTATGTTTTATTTATTAGGATATAAATGTATGCCTTTTTGGGGGATGCATAGGAATCTGGCTTGTAGCATTGGACAACCTCTGGTCTTTTATTAATATGATTGAAGTGTTAAATAAATGTGACACTGCAATCATATTAGTAAAGCATCAGGGTCTCAATTTCAAAAGGAAATATTTAATGCAAGGTGCATGTGTCAAATAGATATGATGCAAGTGGCACCTTGCATCAAAGTTTGCAGCTATCATGCAGGGCACGGGCTGATTTGAGGTCTCCAAATTTACCCTTCCTCAAGACCCAGCTTTCAATGAGGATGGGTGGGCTTTTGGTAAATTTATTAGACCACAGGAAGGTGATTGGGGAGTGGTCACTTAGCGTGTCTGGGAGAACCTTGATCTCAGAGATCTGGGATGGTGAGCTTGCTAGGATACAGTCAAGGAGGGTATAGTTTCCTGTCTTATAGTTCTGCCTGTTGGGGTAGGTGACTAGTTGTGTCAGGTTGGAAGTGGCTATCAGATCCCTGAAAGGGGCAGCCTCCTTTCCATCCTAGTTTATGTTAATGTCCCAGGTAATGACAATCTCCATCCCCTTTGGAAGGGTGCTGATAATGTCCATAATTGTGGGAAAGCCTGCTGTGGGTTTCTTGGAGGGTAGGTAGTTTGTGGCAAGGATGAGAGTTTTACCATTCTGACTGACCTGTGCCTTTATCACTAATATCTTATGGTCCTCAGCCACCCTGGCTTTAGGGAGGATGGTGCACTGCAGAAAGTACCTGGCATAGATGAGGCATCCCCCACTTCTCTTGCCTATTCTATCAATCCTGTCTGCTTGGAATCCTTTGAGGGCAACTTCACTATCTTTAATCCTACTGGTCAACCAAGTCTCCATTAGGCAGAGGATGTCAGGGGTATGGAGGGCCATCCATGCCTGAAGTTGGTCAAATTTTGCGGTTAAAATACAGATGTTCAGTGAGGCTATTTTTAGGCCTTTAACCATATGCCCTTTGCTGGTTCCAAGACTACCTGTTACAGAGAAATCAATGTGTCAAAATTGGGCAAACAGTATCCAGTGCAAGAGAGGTATCATTAGGGGTACCCCAGGGATTAATACCGGGGCCCCTACTCTTCAGCCTTTTCTTAAATGACCTTCCCGCAGCCTGCAACACCAAACTCATACTATATGCAGATGATGCTGTGCTCCTGAGCAGCAGCACGTCTCAGGCTGCCCTACAATCTGAGCTGCAGAACTCCTTCTCCAAACTTGAGGACTGGTTCTGTAGTCATAAGTTGCTACTAAACTACAAGAAGACCAAGACCATGCTTATGTCCAGCCCCCACAACAAAAATAAGCACCACCCCCTCATCATCTCCAACTCATGTAGTGAGCAGCTGGAACAAGTTCACTTGTTCAAGTATCTGGGGGCCATAATAGATGATACCCTCACATTTGCACACCATATTGACTCTGGTCAAGACAGTCAATACCAAGATTGGTGTCCTGTACAGGCACAGGCAACACCTCTCTCCGGGGGCCCTCCGTCTCTGAGTCCACAGTTCAATTATATCTACTATTGACTATGGACTAGTGGTCTATGGTGCAGCAATGGATACAGCACTCAAGAGGGTTCAGACTGCACTCAACAAAGCTTGCAGACTCACCCTGGATGCTGAGTGTGGTGCTTACACCTGTACTCTGTATGAACGTGCAAGTTGGCTGTCATTAAGAAACAGGGTCAAATTTCAGACTTGCATCCTAGGGAAGAAGGCTGTATTGGGTAAAACACTACCTTGTGTAGGCAATTTGATCAAGGCAGCCAACTCATTACAGTTCACCAGAGGGAGGACTAGAGGGACCTTGGCTAGCCCCTTCTGTCGCACCTCACTTGGGCAACGTGCATTTGCCTTCCGGGCCCCCTGTGGATGAATGAACTCCCTAGGCACCTCTTGGCCACCAATTGTATGGCACAATTCAAAACTCACCTCAAATAGCACCTAATAGCACTCTCTAAGTGCACCTGCCCCTGAGTCCAGCCACACCAGCTCTCTCTGCCCCCAGGAAGCACTAGGCAGGCCTCAAGGTAACCCCTCCTTTTGTCCCTTCTCATGACTTGCCTCAGCAATCAGTCTGCATCATGCTACTTTAGCACCTTCCACCCTTCCCCCCTCCCCCAACTCACAGTCCCATGAGTTTCCCTAACAGTCACTACTAATGCAGGCTGCCTGATCATGCCCCCTCACACCCCACCATTTACTTTAGCATGTCTTCTCTACTCAGCCTCCCTTCACCCCACCATTTATCCCTATACCTTATCACCCTTCTTCCCCCCCACCCTTTACCTCCACCACATTACATACCTCTCTCTTGTACCTCCTTTCTTCACCCCACTGCCAGCTATCCCTGTACCTCTGAACTACTGACAAGGCACTCTGTGGCTGCTTATTCCCCCCACCCTCATAAAGTGTTTTTATTTTTATTTTTATTTTAACTTATACCTATGTTTTGAGTTATTCTGTAAGTTCTGAATCCAAGCTGTATTGTTCATTGTAATGTATCTTTGCTTTCTCCTATTGTTCTTTGTTTTGCAATCTATGATGTGGAACCTTTGTAAAAGGGCTTGCACTCAAAGGTCTTTTCTGAATCACTAAATAACTAATTAAATGCCAGCTGTGTCAAAATTGGGAAGCCTTGCATCAAAGCCACCCTGTGCCCCCTTGCAGAAGCACCTGTGCAGCGGATCGCAAGGGTGGTTGCACCATGGCAGAGCTGCACCATCCCCTTTTTTGTACTTCTAGAAGCCCTGCCATGGTCACAACAGGGTGCTGACTTTAGACCAGACAGAATGTGGTCTAAGAGCTCTGCATGCTGCCTGGCAAGGTGGTGATTGGGGGGAACTGGAAGGTTGGGACTGGTGGCTGATGGAGCCCTGGGGGTGTCATTAGGGGCAAGCAGTGGCACAGCAGCAGAGAGAGGGAGGTGTGGAGGCAACTGGCAGAGGTGCCATACAACTTGCCACATAGCCGATCAGACTGGGTAGTTGCACAAAGCTGGATCATCATGACCTGGTCCATAGGTGACAGAAGCCATGCACCTGCCCCACAGGACCCACGGTCCCCCAGATGTGGTGAGCGGCAGAGGGTGAAGGTTGTGGGGTGCAGTTGGTGGCTCCCTGGGTGCCCTGACATTCTCCCTCTACAGATCCCATTGTGTGGCAGCTGGCAGATGCCCACTACAATGCCAGGGACTGTGGGTCCTGTGAGGCTCGTGCCAGGGTTGCTGTCCACCAGGGTATGGGTTGTGATCATCTGGACATATGCCCCAACCTGGCACAATCAGCTATGTGGCAAGTTGCATGGCACCTCTGCTGGGTGCCTCCACCCCTCCCTCTGCTGCCTTGGCCACTTCACCCCCAGGGCTCCATCAGCCCCTGATCCCCACCTTCCAGGCATAGTTTACCCCCTCAACCTCCACAGGTTGTCTAGGGTTGTGCCAGGCGGGGGTGACAGATCCCTCCATCAAAACCTGTAGATGCGGCCAGTATTTGGTGCAGCCCTGTAGCAGCAGCAACTCCCAAGTCTTTGGTGCATGGACCCCCTGTTTTATAAAATAGTGTGCAGAATTCCGGTTGCACCCGGAGTTTGCCACAGCCATAGGTTGATGCAAATTGCGTCAATCTTCAAGCAGTTTGAAAACTGAGCCCCAAGAGGGATCAAACACAGCAAGCCAGAACCACTCCCAGCCACCCCAAAAAAGGTAGTGTAAGTTACACTGCCTGTTTATGGTGGGTGTCTGGCTTGCTGCACCCAATCATGTTGAGAGCTGTGATTTCATGAATAGTATTAGTTAAGGTTATGGCTGTGTTGTAATATGTTATCTTTGGCGAGGGAGGTGGCAGAGAAAAAATAGTAACAATATTCATTTGTCTTTGCAGCCATCTCTTTCCAAGTTGAGACACACAAATTTGTTTCTCCTCCTAATTTTCTTCATTGTCTTTACCTGAGCAGTCCCCAGACCTTGCTGAGTAATTGATTTATTGGAAAGGTGTATCCTGAGGGAGCTTGGGTCTGGCAACACATGGGCTACATGACAGTCACAGATCTTTTTGTTAATGGGGGGCAGAAATAAATTGTGAATTGTTTTCTCTGACACCTCCTGTTGTAGGAAAGAATCCTCTCCTGGATCCCTAGAACAGTTCAAACACTAATTTCAAAATTAATTAATTGTGCCTGGACAATCAGAACAGTATCAAGGAGGATCGGGATAGAGACGAGAAGGATCATGACAGTGATAAGTCTCTGGAGAAAAAGAAGAGAAAGTACATTATTTTCCAAGCTAGCTAGAACAGCACTTTTCATTGTTTAACAGTAAGCAAACATGGAGTGAAGTAAGGATTCTACAAGATCTATGGCACAGATTTCACTGTTCACCATGGAGGTCTACATGATGTGCAACAACATAGATCCCAAAAACCACTGACAAAATTTGAAGCATGTTACAGGAAAGAATATGACACACTTCTTTGGTTGTCATAGCCTGTTGAGCACAAAAGTAATTGAGGCAGAGGTTGCTTTTATGTCCCAGATAGCTGAACATAACCTTCCATTCGCAGCAAGAGAGCACATACTAAAGTTCATGAAAAAATACAATGAAGACCAAGATGTTTTGAAGAAGATGACATATGGGGAATCCAGAGCAAGCTGTATAGTAAGGGATGTGCTTGTTTTACAGTGCCAAAATGATGTTACTGCCATTTGTCATAAAATATCCTTCTGTGTCTAAATGGGATATGAGAAGCTTTTAGTGATTCTTGTGGGTTTCCTGGATGAAACTGCAGGCAGAAATGTTATTTGCTTCTTAGACATGCCAGAATGTGTGTCTCAGACTGGTCAAGCATTGTTTGACTGCTTGTTGTAAGCATGAAGAAGTTTGAGATCCTTTTGTCAAACATTTCAGCTTTTTCATCCTCCAATGCTGCCTCTATGATTGGAGAAGCAATTTGGTCCAGCCCTGCTTAAAGACTATGGCCCAGATATTCAAAAGGGTTGCGCCATGCGCAATAGGGTTGCTCCTGCGCAAGTCCGAACTTGCTCCATTCTGCCACATTCAGCAGGAGGCAGTTGCGCCACAGAAAACATGCTGAGCAACAGCGCAATGCAAATGAACGCATGCTGAACTGGAGGGGGAGGAACCACGCATAAACTGCACAGCCCGATATTCAGCAGGGCTGTGCAGAGTTGTGCAGACGCAACCCCAACCTGCGCCTGCACAACTTTGAGCCAAAAAGGTTAAGTTGAGGACCACCCACAGGTGAGCTGCTGCATTGCAGGGTGCAACACAGGCAGCTGCCACCGTGGCTGGCCCCCAATCCAGTCCTGTTCTCCCCACCTGCAGCCCACGATCGTGGGCGGCCGATATAAATCCCCACCACCCCCACTGGCCCGATTGCGAGGCATGGTTTAATCCCCACCAGCCCGATCGCGGACAGTAATGTGGCTTCCCCCCCGAATGTATCCCTGGTGGTCCAGTGGACCAAAAAGCCCGATCGCGGGCAGTAGTTGTTTAATAAACCCCCCCTCCTCCCGCATTCATCCCTGGTGGTCCAGTGGACTAAAAAGCCCGATCGCGGGCAGTGGTTGTTTAATAAACCCCCCCTCCCGCATTCATCCCTGGTGGTCCAGTGGACCGAAAAGCCTGATCGCGGGCAGTGGTTGTTTAATAAACCCTCCTCTCCTGCCAAATACATCCCTGGTGGTCCAGTGGCACATCCCGATCGCGGGATGTATATGTTAATTTCTTGAACATAGCCCTGGTGGCTAGTGTCCCCCCACCCACCCACCCACAAAGCCCCACCACCCGCTCCCCGGCGGCCAGCGGGCGGCAGCATCCACCTGCCTGCCGCCCGCTGCCTTGACCCGACTGCCGAGTCGGGGCCTGCACCATTGGTGCAGAGCAAGAGATAGGCGTGCAGCCCATACACAGACTGATAGTCCAGATTTGTGAATGAATACATTCATTCATTCACAAAACTGGACTGTCTTATATGGTATGGGCTGCACACCCGATTAGCTCTTGCTCTGCACCAATGGGCGTGCAGCCTACCGAACGGTCGGGTGGCGCGAAGGGCAGGCAGGTGGGATGCTGCCACCCGCCCGGCTGCCGGGGGGAGCAGGGTGGTGGGGCTTCATGGGTGGGTGGGGTGGGGGACACTAGCCACCAGGGTTTATTAATGTTGGAGGGTTTGTTCAACATTTACATCCATAATCGGGATGTGCCGCTGGACCACCAGGGATGAATTTGGCAGGAGGGGTTTTTATTAAACAACTTCTGCCAGCGATCGGGCTTTTTGGTCCACTGGACCACTAGGGATACTTTCGGGGGGAGCCACCTTGCTGCCCGTGATCGGGCTGGTGGGGGGGGATTAAACTAAGCCCGCGATGGGGCCAGTGGGGGGTGGTGGTGGGGATTGTACACTGTTTCACCCGCGATCGGGCTGCAGGGGCCGTCAGTCCCCGACGGCTGCTGCCTGGCAGGGTGCCAGGTGCAAGTCCTCGGGGATCGGCGCACCTGCATGCTAATGGCATGCAAATGGGCCATAATCAGATGCAAATGGCTCCCCCCTGTGCCTTGCATGAATTATGGCCCCATTTGCATGTCACCTTTTGAATATGGGGATTTTGCGCATGGCGCAATGGTACTTGCACCACCGCAAGTTGAATGCTCCACTCTGACAACTTGCAGTGGCACAAGTTCCACTGCGCCGTGCACAGTGGCTGTGGCCAGGGGGTGATATTCAAAGGAATTGCTCAAGGGCGCAACTCCTTTGAATATCGCTCTGGACACACCCCAGCGCAACTATTTTGTGCAGCGCAAGGGCTTGCGCCACAAAATAGCGCAGTTTGAATATCCAACCCTATAAATCCAAATATCCCAAATATGGGATGTCTCCATCACTTGACAGATTTCTGCAGTAAAGCTAGAGTAAAAGATTGGCTCACCTGTAGAGGAAGTGATCTCTGATTTGTATTGCCATTTTGCATCTAGTTCTCAAAGACAACAGAAACTTAAGGAATTTGCTTTTTTTACTGATATAGACCCACTTAAGATTATTAGACCTGCCCCTACTAGATGGCTGAGCCTTGGGAACGTGATAAAACAGAACCCTGGGAATATGGCCAGTTCTTTTTTATTTTATGACACTGGAACCAAGATCAACAAAAAATGATCTAATATGTGACTGTCTGCAGAACCATGAACTGTGAATGGTCTTCATGTTCCTTAAATATGCTCTGGAACCCTTGCTGCCATTCAACAACCAGCTACTAAGCCGAGAAAGCCAGCTTATGACTCTGCATGGGGATGTGTACAAACTGATGTAGCAGTATGCAGGAAGAATGTTGAAACCTATAGCTGCTGTCAAATCAGTGAAGGAAAATGATATGAATTTTCTTAATGATCCCAGCAGTTTTTTGCCAAACAGTAACCTCAGTGTTGGACTGGAAGTCAAGCAGCTGATAAACAATAATGAGGAAGATATTTTGGGGACAGTGACAGCAATGTTGACAAGAAAACTGTTATTTTATACTGCTGTGGTGCAAATAATCCTAAGAAAAGTTCCCAATTCAGGATCACGTATTACAACTATGATAAAATTGCCTTGCTAGCCAAGATAAGCTTTCACAGAAGCTACCATGGTAAAGCTGGGTTCCACAGCCTCCGAGAACAGGTAAAACCTGTCTGTATTTTCGTGCTACCTGAAAATAAATGTATTACCTGTGAACGTACCTTTCTACCGCATAAATCAGGGACAAAGACCCCAAATCAGGGAAACATCTTAAAAACTGGTGCTATTCACTCAGAGAATGGTTGCTCCCTATATGAGCATATATTATTGAGCAACTCAATGTAAGCAACTCAATAATAGCGGTTGTAAGTAGAGTGAATGGTAAAAAAGGTCGCTATATCCTGTAGGGCAAGTGTAACAAGGACCTACACTCACTACAGCAGGATATAGGATGGTGTTCGGTCTAGCCCTGCCAAGCTGGCCAATTAGTGTAGTGGTATACGTTGCCTCCCCTTAAGCCAGCGACCTGGGTTCGGGTCTAGCGCCAGAAAAAATTATTTTTCTGTGTGTTTTCCCCAAGTCCGTGCCAACCCCCACGTCGAGTTGATTATATTTATTTTGGGAAGCATGGAGGGCTTGCCCCCTGCAGATGGTGATGCGGGAGTCATAACTCCCTGCAAAAAAATACATATGGTGTTTTTTTATCATGATGGAGTAAATGACCCTCATTATTTGCAATGGTTGTTATAATGTTCATCACCCTTTCCATGTCACTTTTTGTGGTCAATGCCAATTAGTAGTCGCTGTTATCACATAAATCCCAGAAAGCTAATAGAATAAGAGGATCAGAGCACGATGAATTTTCTGAAAAAGAACAAGTCTGTAACTTTAATGTTTGACATTATTTTGTGCTTACAATCCCCACTATTCAGTCAGAAAAACACAAATTTTATGAAGGACAAAGGAAAATGTTGAGACAAAATCAGGGCCATACCTGAAAATCAGGGACAGTTGAAAGGTATGCCTGTAATATCTTTGGTCTTTGTGCCTTTTGTCCATCACATCCATAACCTGTCCACACCTGGTTAGGTGATCTCTATCACCAAATAAGGGGATGCAGGGTAGCAGTGGAAGGGGGTGGGGCATAAGCATTTTTGTAATATGCATTTTAAAAGTATATATATTGTTTATTGATAGACTAAGGAATTCCAATTTAGCCTTGCAGCGTGAATGTAATTAGAATACACAAAGTAAATGAAAGACTTGCTTGTGGCTTTTTTAGTTTAAAATGTAATGCAGGCTTAAGATTTAAAAACAACCACATGCACAGAACTACATTCTGCAGATCAGAACTAGTATTCCCTGATGAAGAGTTGTCTTGAAATGCTGTGATTTTACATGGTTGGAGTATATTTGTAAGTAAAATATTTTTTAACTACATAGTGGTGAGTGGACCCATTGACTCAATCTTTGTTAGGGTATTGTAGGCTTCATTAGATTGGGCTCCTCCCTTATCATTATTTTCTCTGTCTTGTATCATGGGGAACTAAGCCTGATATCTACACAGTGCAGTTGAACAAGCACTGGACCAGTGCTTGATCCAGAGGGCATCCTTTGGACTGAAGCCAACAGCGGTGTTTTGAGAAAGAAGAAATGACAGTAAGGAACCTTTGTCAAGATGATTGAACTATTCACTTGAGGTAAACTAGGATTGCTTAGAGTAGACAACAGTGGGCCTACTGCAGTTGGTTTCCTGGTTGGGTATTTCTTAACCCTGAAGGGACTTTTTGTGGATATGACTTTAAGACATTTATAATAATTTTATATCGGATCATGATTCCCTGTTTGGATACTGGTGTATTGTATTAGTTCCCTACTGTGTATTGGTAACAGATTAAGTGAGTAATTTTGATGAACTAGACAAACTTACTGATAATAGGTCTTAACCACTTTATGTTTCTG
Source organism: Neoceratodus forsteri (assembly GCA_016271365.2). Lineage (NCBI taxonomy): Eukaryota > Metazoa > Chordata > Ceratodontiformes > Ceratodontidae > Neoceratodus > Neoceratodus forsteri. Next base: position 175,167,195 of record JADMNL010000026.1, on the reverse strand, counting down.
ATCCTGATGAGAAAAGGATTCTTGAAAATTTCAAAAGACAGTTTGGTGGCCCCACTACAACCAAGTTTATAACTAATCAATTTGAGTTTCTCAAACAGAAGAAGAGAAAATTATAATGGCACGCTCTTACTTTAACACAGTATTTTAAAACAGAAAATAATTCTTCGAGGACTTAAGAGTTCACGTAGTACCAAATATTGGTAATAGAGATCCTGAACTAGATACTAAATGGGATGGAGCCAGAAATTGGTGTTCAAGAGGTTTTATGCTAATTATAGTGGAGTCAATAACTAAGAAATTAGAAAGGATAGAGAGGCCAAAAAAATGTTTGTTGCCGTATTGGTCCTTGTACAAAAAGATACACAAAATAGGTGATTTGATACCATTTATTGGACCAACAAAGATTTAGAGAATATCCTTAAGCCTTTGAACCTATATAGTTCTTCCTCAGAAGAAAGAAGGAATGATAGCGAGGGAAATGAATAAGAAGTTAGAAAAAAGTTTACAGTAGAGGAGCTGGACACCTTCATCAACTAAATTTAATCAGAGTTTAGAACATTTTGAAGAAGAAATTAGGGCAACCAAATTATACAAATTTAGGTGAGACTTAAATGACTTTAAATGACTATAGGGACAATAGGGTACATAGCAGGTTATAGAGAAGACAACTCAGAATATGGGCTATGTCTCTAACTTGGACACTGACTCATCTTTATACATGTCTGGAAATTATAGTAAGGTCAGGACTGGGAGATGGTGAGATGGTAGGTAGCAGGGTGTTGGAGGTATGTTGGGAGTAAACCATATTGAGGTGGTCAGAACCAGGAGGCACCCTGGGGCAAAGTGGAGCCTCAAGAGAGGGCATATGTGTTTGGCTTCCATACCCAGGGCTCCCACTGGCCTGAGTGGGCTGGTAGCTGTTAGGTCAGCACCCTGCACTAGTCTTCTTTGGGTGGTTCTATGCAACACCAGCTCAATTAGGAACAAGACTGCAATTAATACAGACTTGATTTCCTCAGTTGATCTGGCTTGTATTACGGAGATCTGGTTGGGGGATGACACAGGTTTCATTTCTGGATATGTCTGTCCCGGCCAGATTCTAAATAGTGCACTGCCCAAGGAGGGAATGCAGGGGTGGGGATGTGGCCATCTGGTTTAGATCGTATCTGAACTTCTCCGTGCACCAAGTTGGCGCCACTTCATAATTTGAATGTGCGGCTGTGCGGGGTGGTCCAGGTGCAGGCTGCAGAAATCCTTCTTGCATACTGGCCTCTGGGGAATGGAGTGGAATTTCTGCAGGAAGTTGTGGACTTCATCACAGATAGCATGTTGGAGTTGCCCAGATGGATGGTTCTGGGTGACTTCAATGCCTGGATCAATGATGAACTCTCACATTTTGGTCATGCCTTCCTCCAGAGGATGACCTCGCTGGGACTCTCACAAGGTGTTACTTCTGTGACCACAGCCAGAGTTACACCTTGGACCTAGTGTTCTCACTGGGTCTTGAGGTCACTTACCTCAAGATTGATCTGGTCATTTGGTCAGATAACTGCATGGCAGAGTTCTCATTCAGGGCCCCCCATTAGTCCTTCCCCTGTAGAGATGGTCTGTTACTGCCTTTTGAAGGGGTTGTCCTCATAGAGACTTAAGGTGGTACTTGTATCTGGTGTGAGCATTGTTTGTGCGACTGGTATGTGTGAGGTGGTGGCAGCCTGTAATACTGCTCTTTCTAAGCTGCTCAGATCTGTCACACCACTCCGTATATGACAAAGGTCTTTTCACCTGAGACTCCCGTGGTGTGATGGAGCTCTCAAGGTGATGAAGATCAGGGGTCAGAGGCTGGAGCTCTGCTGGCAGAGGTCTCAGTCCGAGGAGGACAGACTGGTTTTGAGAATTCACTATGGTGAATATTAAAGGCCAATCAACCACAAGAAGGCAGTGTTCCTGTCCAGGGAGATTGTTGCAGGGAGGAACAGACTGGCTCTGCTTTTTTGGACTGTAGCTAGGCTACTCCATCCTGCCTGTCTGCAGCCAAAAAGAGCAGTTTCAGTCACTCAGTGTGAGAAGTTCACTCTGTTCTTCTCTGAAAGGGTGTCCTCTATTAGGGCTGGGATATTTCCAGTGGGGCAGATATAGTCCTGCAGTGATGAGTCACACATTTTCAGAGGTACTCCTATTGCACGGAGCGAGTTTAGGCCTCTGGGGGTGGCAGAGGTTTGCCAGTTGATTTTGAAGTTGCAGCCCACATACTGTGAACTGGACCTGGTCTCAACCCATCTTTTAATGGGATGTATTGAGGCCATTGGACCGGTGTTCACTGAGATTGTCTAGTGTTCACTGTTGTAGGGACCTTTTCTCAGTATCCTGAAAGAGGCACTGGTGAAGCCCCTCCTAAAGACACCATCTCTCGACCCTGACATCTTGGCAAACTATAGACCAATCTCTAATCTACCACTTTTGGGTAAGGCTACGATAAAGTAGTGGCTGTGTGGCTCAAGACACACCTTGTGGCCTGTGACATCTATAAGCCCTTCCAGTCTGGGTTTAGGTCCAGGCACAGCACAGAACAGCATTAGTAAGGGTGCAAAAATATCTCCTCAGGGTGAGAGAAAGAGGGGATTGGTCAATGCTCTTTCTCCTCGATCTGTCCTCAGCATTTGACACTGTGGACAATGTAGTGTTGCTGGATCACCTAAGGGAGCTCTGTGAACTCACCAGTACTGTCATCAACTGGTTTGAGTCCTTTCTAACATGAAGACACAGAAAGTAGTGATGGGGAATTTCTCCTCCTGCACAACACCTCTGCCATGTGGAGTTCCCCAGGGCTCAATTCTGTCACCTATGTTGTTCGCAGTGTACATGCTTCCCTTTGTTGAGATCATTAGACAGTACGGCTTGGGTTTTCACTGTTATGCAGATGACACCCAACTGTATACGTCACTTAAACTCAGAACGAGTGACACTGTGGAGTTGCTTAATAAATGTCTGACCAAGATCTAGGACTGGATGACCTCTAGCTGACTGAGACTCACCCCAAACAAGATGGTGGTGCTAGTGACTGAACCTGGTCACTTGTGAGATGTGGGTACTGCTGGGATGGGAAAAGGGTTATTCCTTGGCCCTAGTCTTTTGGCTGCATCTGCTAAGATAAAAAATCTGGACATTATCCTTGATGATGGATTGACACTTGAGGCTCAGGTGTCATCCATCATCTGGAGTGGTTTTTACCACGTAAGGAATGTCACCCAGATCAAAGCCTTAATTCAGTCTGATGACCTGCCCTCACTGGTACATGCTTTTGTAACATTTAGGCTCAACTACTGCAATGCAGTGTACCTTGGCGTCAGTGTATATGTTTTTATACTTGATATATGCTATTTATTTCAAACTCTTGCCTGCCTATACAGCGCCCAGATCCTCTGAGATGGGGTGCTTTATAAATACAATTTTACTTACTTACTTACTAAAGTAGCCAAATCTCAGCAGAGGTGAGGAGGACAACCTTTTTTTGGGAAAAGGAGGGGGGGAGGGGACTGTTCTGGCAACGTTACAGACTACCAGTATACCAGACAATTTGCAAAAGAGGGAACAGATTTAGGAGGAGGAGGAGAAGGAGCAGAATCAGATACAGAAAACGTAGGTAGAAGAGGTGCAAAGCAAAAAGAGGTTCAGGGATCAAGTGTGGATACAAGGTCACAGGGCAAACATTCCTGTCAAATAGAGTATTAACTAGAGGAAGAGAGAGAAAGAGAGTTTCAGGCAGGAGATTAACATTTTGTCCCAGTGAGAAAATAAATGAAATTGAGCTAAAACCTGATCTAAATCGATTTTATAGAAAACTTTGATTAAGATACTTTTTGACAACCTACTGGAAATGGAATCGGTAAACAGGTCCTCACAAGAAGGGTCTAGGCAGGCATACTCACTGTACACATTTGTGTATAGTTTGTTTGAGTACAGTCACAACCAAATGCCTTTTTGTTACCACTGTCAGTATAAGCTTGTGAATTTGTGTTACTGTAGACCACTTAGTGTCTGTATCTGTTTAAACTTCTATCATTTAGGACATATATATGTGTACAACCTGTTTAGAGATTAGATGAGTCATCTAATAACCTGATTTGTTTAAAAATGGGGAGGGGGCAGCAGTTTGAGAGGATGTGAATGTTTTATTTTCATGGGGTCAGCAGCTGCAGAGTGTGTGTACAAAACAGAAATATCTCACTACACCCCTGTCTCACAAGAAAGAAAACATATTCTTAATCAAAGATTGAAACTGAAATCCATCTATACACCTCCAGGGGCAATACCATCCAATACTGATACTTACATGTGCATGGTGAATAAAGATGTAGATTTTCTTTTAAAAATGAGAGGGGTTTGTATAGAAGAACTAGATTTAACCTTACAGCAGTAGAATTTGCCACGTTGGGAAATTTGGAAAATGACAGCTTTATAGTTATTTAAAAAACAGATAAAGAGGGCATCATAGTGGTTCAGGATTATCAACAATACATGAACAATTGTGCAGTGATCCTCTCAAATGGAAAGAGGATCACAGATGTAGAAGTGGGTAGCCATCTGGGAACTAGCGACCATCGAACAGTATGGTTCACAATAAACACAGCAATAGAGTCAAGCCATACAAAGACAAAAGTACTGGACTTTAGGAGGGCTGACTTTGCAAAATGGGTGAGTGCCTAAGGAATGCATTAGCAAATGGGCAGGAAGGAGGGGTGGAAGAACAATGGGGAATAATAAAACTGCCATCACAGAAGTAACAAGCCTTTGTGTGAAGCAAATAAACAAAACAAAACGATGTAAGAAACCACTATGGTTCTCAAAGGAAGTGGCAGTGAAGGTTCAAGAGAAAATAAAGCATTCAGGAAGTATAAGGAATCGAGAAGGAGCAGGACAGAGAACTGTATTAGTTAAAGCAAAAGGAGGCTGGAAGGCAGTCAGAACAGCAAAGGCCCAAACCGAGGAAAAGATAGCCAACTCAGTTAAGAAGGGGATAAAACCTTTATAGGTATATCAGAGCAAAGGAAGACCAAGGGAGGGATAGTGAGGCTTAATAAAGGGAGGAGGGTGGGCAGAGGGAGACTGTGAAAAGGCAGTGATACTAAACAAATATTTTTGCTCAGTATTTACAAATGAAGAGGGGGAGGTACATAAAACAAACAGTAGAAATACTCTGGATACAGAAGTTGATACCAGCCCATTTACAGAAGAAAGGGTTCTGAAAGAACTCTTAAAACTGAAGGTGGACAAAGCAATGGGGCCTGATGGGATTCATCCCAGAATTCTAAAAGAACTAAGGGTAGAACTAGTGTCACCACTGACTACCCTTTTTAACAAATCATGGGAGGATGGGGTGGTACCCGGGGACTGGAGGAGGGCAGATGTGATTCCTCTTCACAAAAATGGGAGCAAGGCAGAAGCAGGAAACTACAGACCTGTTAGTTTAACCTCAGTGACAGGGAAAATGATGGAATCACTTCTGAAGGAAAGAATTTATTTATTTATTTATTAGCTTTTGGTAACCGGGTAAGTGTGCTAGGCAACAGACCTGCCTATTTTCAGGCACGACCTGGGAGAGCACAGGACATTGGTTACAATATGCAGAAATGCACAGACATAATATAGGTGTACAGGAGCAAAACAAGATATACATTGGGTAGCACAGTAATAGTTACATAAGGGTACATTTTAGGCATAGATCATAATAAGGATGTAAAATAAAGCAATTATTGTCTAGTATCTAGAGGCCAGAGGGGCACAGGACCATAGGCAGCATGGATTCACAGTGGGAAGGTCATGCCAGATGAATCTGATAGATTTCTTTGACTGGGTGACCAAAGTAGTAGATCAGGGAGGGGCTGTGGACATGGCCTACCTAGACTTTAGCAAGGCATTTGACACAGTCCCACACAAAAGATTAATATACAAGTTAGCCAGCCTGGGAGTGGGTCCCAAGATGACAGCCTGGGTAAAGAATTGGCTGGAGAATAGGACACAGAGAGTAATAGTTAATGGAGTCCACTCAGAAGAAAGGAGGGTTACTAGTGGGGTACCGCAGGATTCAGTATTAGGACCGGTCCTCTTCAATGTCTTTATAAGCGACATTGCAGAAGGACTGGAAGGAAAAGTATGTCTCTTTGCAGGTGACACAAAGATCTGCAACAGAGTTGATGCACAGGGTAGGGTGGAAAGGATGAGAAGAGACTTGGCAAGGTTAGAGGAATGGTCAAATGTATGGCAGCTTAGATTCAATGCTAAGAAGTGCAAGGTAATGCACCTGGGAAACAAAAACCCAGGGGAAGAGTACACATTGGGGGGTGAGATACTAACAACAACAAAAATGGAAAGGGACCTGGGGGTAGTCATATCAGATGACCTAAAGGTGGGCAAGCAATGTGAGAGGGCAGCAAGGAGGGCTGGGGGGATACTGGGATGCATAGGGAGAGGCATCACCAGTAGAAAACAGGAAGTTATTATCCCTCTGTACAGACAGCTGGTGAGATCCCATCTGGAGTACTGTGTGCAGTTCTGGAGACCCAATCTCCGCAAAGACATAGACAGGATGGAAGCTGTCCAGAGGAGGGCAACTAAAATGGTGCAGGGTCTGCACCGGAAGACATATGAAGAGAGATGAATGGAGCTTAATATGTATAGCCTCGAGGAAAGGAGGGAGAGGGGGGACATGATAGAAACATTCAAGTACCTCAAGGGAATCAACAAAGTCCAAGAGGGTAGCATCTTTCAAAAAAAGAGGTGTGCAAGAACAAGAGGGCACAATTTGAAGATGGGGGCAGCTCAGACGTAATTTAAGGAAGTATTTTTTTCACAGAGAGGGTTGTGGATGCATGAAACGGCCTTCTGGAGGAGGTTGTGGAGCCAAAATCAGTGGTGGAATTCAAGCATGCATGGGACAGTCATAAGGCAATTCTAGGGGTGGGGTAGGAAGAAGTAGGCTGCTGGTTAACTAGGATCTGCACCTTATCCAGTAGGTAGGGAAATGGGCAGACTGGGTGGGCCAAGCGGTCCTTATCTGCCGTCAAATTCTATGTTTCTATGTTTCAGTGCCTCTACAGGGTAAAAGTAACTATTTGAAACAGGAACATGACCCTACTGTCAGGCTTAAAGTTATGGCCCATGAAGTACTTATTATGAATTTTGATTTAGGCTGATTTACAGACTGGGAAAGGGATTCCCTCCTGAAAAGTAATCGATATATTCCCATTAAACACTACCAAAAATACTCAGAATTAGAGGTAAGCTACCTATAGTCTTGGGGATTAACTCTGTCCTTGTGCCACTGTTAACTTTTGTTGATTTTCACACATACACTGAAGACAGTTCTAATGTTATTGGAGTCTTGGAGGACTTCAATGCTCAAGAAGGCAATGTAGATGACTATTTCCTTACAACTTGGGATTTGAAAGAGTTATACACCTCTTTCTCATATGATTGAAGATGTGAGACCCTGGCAGATTTATTAGACAGGAAAAGGTTAGAAGTCAAACCATCAAATGAATTGTTGGTACAATTTCTTAATATTGTTTTTTCTCAATACAATTTTATATTTGAGAAATAATTTTACCTTCAGATCAAAGGTAGAGCTATGGGATCGAGTATGGTTCCTTCTCATACAAACATATATGAATAACTTTCAGGAGAAATATATTTTTTTCACAAATTAACCCCTTCAGAGAGAAGCTGGGCTTTGAAAGTGCTTTATTGGTGATATTATGGCAATCTGGAAAGGGACAGGAGGTGAAGCGGAAAATTTTCATAACTATTTGAATTCATGCACAGTTGGTGTTTGTCAAAAATTCAGATAAAGAAGAGTTAGCATATTTGTATTTAACAATCTGTAAGGACAATGGAAGGTTTTTGTAAAAAACTTCATTGAAAAAGTACAGACAGAAATTTCATTTTAGTGGTGGATAGTTTTCTTCCATGTAGCCATATTAACACCATTTAGCCAATATGTGAGATCTAAGGGGAATTGTACTGAGGATTCAGACTATCCTGAAGCAAGGTCAGAAATGCATGACAGATTTTTGAGCCAGTCTGCTGTCACAGATGTAGTGCTACTGCTTGTGGTGCTGTTGATCTGGGTTCAAGTGCGAGCCTGGTGCTCCACATGGTTGGCCAGGGGGAGGTTGGATGAACACCTCAGGGACAGCTTTCCACTTCTGGGGAGAGGGTTGATGGCACCTGGCATTCAAGTGACTCAAAGTTGAGGGTGGGAGTACACCAAACACTGGGACCACTGTGGAGAGGAAGGCAGCGGTGGATGTCTGCAGGGCTTGCATGAGAGGAAGAATGCCTGTGCACTAACGTCATTGCACATCCATGCCTGGGGAAATAGGTGTAATTTAGCACACCTTATAGTGACTGCTTCTATAAAATCAAGAATATTATTCTGAAACATTGGGATGTACTAAAATTGACTACTATTGGAGAACACACATATACTATACCTATGGCTGTAGCAAGGAACAGTAGGTTTATATGGGACAGAATCACACTCAGAATGTAGAATTCCAGTCAGGGAGACAGAAGATAAATTCTGAACTACTAAGAAACATGTATGGCTGAAGCCTCTACATACTTGAAGTGCACTCATAAATTCTCATAGCAGCTTTTCTACATTCAATGTAAAATTGTATTCACTTTCACAAAGCACACTAGTTTTTTGAATGGGGGAGCAAATACAAAGCTAGCCCCCATTTAGAAATTTGTTCCCTGGAAGGAGCACCTATAACTCTGTTAGGCAGATCAAAAGTTTTTTGATGCCATAATTTGTTTTGAGCCCACCAAATGCCTCTTTTTTTGTAACTTCTAAACTAGTCTGGATGTGAGGGGGAATTATTAGTGTGGTCATTGTGATAGCTGCAACAATCCTAATGCTTACCCCATTCCATGAGTAAGTAAGCTGAGATGGATACAGTATAGGAGAATGGGTGAGTGTTAGGGTTGACAACCACAAGGCATGCCACATACCTGTTGCTGCATGCAGGGTGGAAGTGGGGTGTTAGATGTGGAAAACCTAAAGCCACATTTCACTACTTTTGTTGCTTTAACCCTAATTAGTGCATTTAACAAGGTTTTTTTGCGATGAATTTCCTGACTTTTTGTGATAGTATAGTAATATCCTTATTTGCCTGTAGGAGTGCAGGGCCCTTTGGGCCGTGCTCTCCCATCACTCTATAACTGTTTCTTTATATGAGTGTGGGAGTGCAGGGACCATTGTTAAATATTTTGACCCCAAATTTTCAACATACACTTCTTATGACCCAACCTCATAAATAAAGGTGGTAAAGATTTGCAAATACTGACTTAAGGTAATTTCCCTAACCGAACAGAAATTGCCTTTCAGTCAAGATTTGCTTAATTCCACTGACATTGTTGGGGGTTCAAAAAGGCCATACATAAAATGTGGTATAAAAATATGCAAAAATGGTAAGGCTATGCATCAAAGTTGAAAACTTCATTCAAATACAATGAAACCTCACTTATTCTGGGCCAGCCCGGTGGTGCTGAGGGCTGAGGCACTGGATGCCACACTTCACCCCAGGCTGGTGACCCACATTCGGGAACAAGCATGGGTCGCTGGGGGTCAGCAGGGAGGAGATGGATCGAGCATCAGATGGACTGCTCTCCGTCTCTGGGGAGGGGGAGTAATCCACGGTTAGTGCACGTCTGAGCCCTGGCAGAGGCTGGGGCTTGGTGCTATGCTGCTGCCAAGTAAGGGGAATGGCAGCTCGGCAGATGCTTGGAGAGGATGCGCGTGGGTACCTGCTGTTGGTGTCACTGCACACTGAATGTCTGTAGGGAGAAAACATGGAGGAAAAAGACCCTGGTGGCTGGTCGTGGCAGCTTGATGGCTGTCCCCCAGTGCCTTGTCTCCAGAGGTAACACCCCAATCTAAATCCTGCTCAGCGGGGGAGCAGGGGGCTCCCTGCAGCCCCACCAAGGAAAGTAAGCCATGAGAGATGCAGGGTTGAGGGTCTGAAGGAGCGAGGCATGGGGGTGCTAGCCAGATGAAGAGCTGACCAGGGACAGGGAGGGGAAGAAAGATACAGCAAAAAAAAAAAAGAAACTCACTTACTCCAAATGAAACCCGTAAAACAAAAACCTATGTCCCAAATCATTCTTTGTGAGTAGAAATCCTTTTTTGCAAGAATGAAAAATGATTCACCAAAAAGGATCCTATCTTGTGAAAAAGGACTAAAAAAAGCTAAGTTTGAAATCCTTTTTACGCATGACACGATCCTTTTTCGCAAGAATGATAAAGGATTCACGAACAAGGATCCTATCTCGCGAAAAAGGATTTTAAAAAAAACCTAAGTCCCAAATCCTTTTTTGTGAGATAGGATCCTTTTTCATGAGAACGAAAACAGAGTCATGAAAAAGGATCCTATTTCACAAAAAAAGGATTAAAAAAACCTAAGTTCAAAATCGTTTTTCACATGTAGAAATCCTTTTATGTGAGAACAAAAAAGAATAACAAAAAAAGAATAAGCACGTCACAAAAAAGAATTTAAAATGCTGAAATAAATGCCTTGCAGGGTCATTTTTTCACAAGATAACTTCAGGATCCACCTAATGGGGTCCTGATGACCAATATACATGTGCTGGTGTCTCTGCATGAGTTTATTTTTGTGAGTTTTCAAGGTTTTTGTTCTTTTTTTTCATGGAAAACAAGATGGCGGCTCGCAAAAAAGGATTTTTTCTCTCACAAAAAATAATCCTTTTTCATGAGACCAAATTCCTTTTTTGTTCCAGGAAGCTATCCAAAAGACTGTACTGAGCATGCTCAGAACACAACATTTTTAAATTAAACAACTTTGTAACAGATTAATATTTTTTCACCAAACCAGTGAAAGGCACTTCTGTGGGGAAAGCCCTTTGCACCCTGGAAAAATTCACACTGAAATTCCAAACTGTCTACAGTAGGTACAGTGCGATGACAAAAAATAAAAAAAAGATACATTTTAACACTTTAGCACTATGAGCAGCTCGAAATCTGCCAATCTGACTGAAACGAAACTTGGCACGTCAAAAAATGTATCACTCAAGATTGCATATGCAAAATTTTGTGCAAATCTGTTTAATAGTTGCAGAGTTATTAAAAGTGCAAAATCTGAGGTTTAGCATTAATGTGCCTACTCAACCCTGAGTATAGGGATGCTACCACGCTCCTATAACATGTATCCATATTGCTTTATTCTTAGCAAAGTACTTCATTAATGTATGAGTTAGAGTTGCAGTGACAACATTTGGGAAATGTGGTGTTAGGGTTTCCAACCCTAACAACCCACTCCCACCCTGCAGGCAGCAATGGGCATGGGTGGGGTCTTTCCCATTGAAAATAATGGGACATTTTAAAATGTAATAACATTTCAACAGATTAATATGTTTTCACCAAATCATCAAAAGGTACATCTGTGAGCCAAGATCTTTCTATCAGGAAAACTTCAGCTGAAAATCCCACACTATTTCTTGTACAGCAGTGTGACAAAGAATTTTACAAAAAACAGTCATTTTCACATTCTTTGACAGACTGTATCTCCACAGATACGCATCTGATGAGATCAAAACTTGCCACATAAAGAGATCTTTGGTCCCTGATGGTGCATGCACACTTTCATGCAAATCATTTGAACAATTACGAAGTTATTAAAATGCAAAATTTCAAGTTTAACATAGAAGCAAAGAATAAACCCTACCTATAGGGACATGATCATACCCCCATAATACATATAATATAAACATACACACACACACCGTAGTACAAATACCCATTTGTAATGTAGCAGCCTCCACAAATCTTGCACAGATATAAACATAGAAACAGAAATTTGCTGGCAGAAAAGGACCCATCGGCCCATCTAGTCTGCCCATGTGTTCCTCCTTGTCTGGTCTTATTACTTCCCCCCCTTCCATTGCATTTATACTTTTATTTAGCCCCTTGTAGTTGTTCCATGCCCTTTTGAATTTGTCCACTGAATCTAACCCCACCACTCATTCTGGCAGCCTATTCCAATGATCCACCACTCTCTCAGTGAAGAACTTCCCCCTCGCATTTCCTCCAAATCTGCCCCCCTCCAACTTGAATGCATGTCCCCTACTTGACTTCTTGTCACTCATGCTGAATATGCTCCCCTCCCTCACCCTGTTTATTCCCTTTAGATATTTGAAGGTTTCAACCATATCCCCCTCTCCCTCCTAGTCTCCAGTGAGTATAGGTTTAGTTCCTCTAACCTCTCATCAAATGAACTCCTATTCAGCCCCTATACCATCTTGCTTTCCCTTTGCTGGACCCTTTCCAACCTGTCTTTGTCACCCTGCAAGTGTGGCCTCCAAAACTGGATCCCATACTCCAGGTGTGGTATGACCATAGTCTTGTATAGTGGCATGATCACCTCTTTTCCTCCTGCTTTTAAAGCCCCTCCCTATGCATGCCAACATTCTGTTTGCCTTCTCCATTGCCTTGTTGTGTTGGTTCCCTACCTTCAGGTTATCTGAAGTGATGATCCCCAGGTCCCTTTCCTGTTCTGTTACCTCAAGTTCCCCCCCCCCCCCAACCAGGCAATATTTTGCTCTTGGGTTTCTATTCCCAATGTGCATAATTTTACATTTTTTTGCGTTAAATTGTAATTGCCACTTCCCTGACCACTCCTCCAGTCTGGCCTGGTCCTCCCTCATTTTTGCTACCTCTTCTATTGCATCCACCCTGTTACAGATCTTTGTGTCTTCTGGGAACAGCGACACCTTCCCCATTTAGGTCTTCTGAGATGTCCCCATTGTAAATGTTGAATAGTATGGGACCCAACACTGACACCTGAGAAACCCCACTTGTCAGCCATCTCTCTGTTGAGTGCACCCCATTTACTACCACTCTCTTGAGTTCTACCCTTCCACCAATTTTATACCCCAGTTTGTTATTTTGCTCCCTACCCCTAAGCTACCCAACTTGCTTATCAGTCTGTTGTGAGGGACGGTGTTGAAGGCCTTTCTGAAGTCCAGATAGGCCATGTCCACCACCCCTCCCTGATCATATATCACCATCACTTCATCAAAGAATTCAATCAGGTTGGTCTGACATGATCTTCCCCTTGACAATCCATGCTGGTTCTCATCTGTGAGACCCTCCTCCCCCAGATATTGTGCCATCCTTTCCTTTATAAGTGCCTCCATCAGCTTCTCCAACACCGAGGTAAGGCTGACCAGATGACAGTTGTCCTTCTCTTCCTTTCCTCTCCCTTTGTGCAATGGCACCACATCAGCTCTTTTCCATTCCCTCAGAACTCTTCCCTCATCTAGAGACATATTAAATAACCTTATGAGTGGTGCCACTAACACCTCCTTTAACTCCTTGAGCATCCTGGGGTGGATTTCACCAGGACCCATTGCCTTGTCTGTCAGCAGTTTTCATAACTCCTCTAACACCCTGCCCTCTCTTCCCTTGTTGTTCAACACTGGCCCCTTTTCTACATCTTCAGTCATAAAGACTGAGGAAAAGTATTCATTCAGCAGATTTGCTTTCTTCTCATCTTCCTCTATCAGAGCTCCCTCTTCCCCTTTTAACCTCATACTCCCCTGCTTGTATTTCCCGCATTCATTTACATACTGGAAAAATGTTGTGTCTCCTCTTTTGACCTCCCTTGGTATTTTCTCTTCTGTATTCTCTTTAGCTCTCCTGACTATTTTACCTGCGTCCTTTAGCTTCTCCTTGTAAACTACCTTATCCTCTATCCCCTCTGAAGTTTTGTAGGTCCTGAATGGATTATTTTTCCCCCTAACTGCTCTTTTCACCTCTGCTGTAAACCATATTGGTTTCCTCCCTCTCTTACTTTTGCTTAATCTCCTGAAGCAGTGGTCTGTTGCCATGAGAATTCCCCTCTTTATTGCTCCCCATAATTCCTCAACTCCTTCTAGATTCTCTTTACCGTCTGTTTCCCTTTTTGAAAAGTTCTTCCATTTTTTTAAATCCGTGTTCCTGAAGTCTAGTACCCTAGAGGAAGATCTATTCTTATCCATCCCAGTCTGAAGACTAAACCTTACCATCTTGTGGTCACTATCTCCCAGATTTTCTCCAACCTCCACATTCACAACACTATCTCCATTGGTCATTACCAGGTCAAGTATGGTCCCTCCCCTAGTAGGTTCCCTAAACAACTGTTGAATAAATTCCTCCTGTACCATCTCCAACGGCTCCCTGCTTCTTTCAGATGTTGCTGTTGGGATCTCCCAGTTCACATCGAGAAGATTTAGATCCCTGACCACCAGAATTTCTCCTTTGTTTGCCATTTCTTTGTATTTCCCTAGTCAGCTCCCTATCATCCTTCTATCTCTGGTTCGGTGGTCAGTATGCCACCCCAATTCTTACTACCTCCCTGGTCCTCTTAGGTATTGTTACCCAGGGAATCTCTGCTGAGACCTGTCCCTCCCCACTCACCATCGCTCTTATCCCATCTCTTATGTAAAGGGTTACCCTTCCCCCCTTCTCCCTCTCCTGTCCCTCCTGTAGAGATTTTATCCTGGTATTTGCTCCTCTGCACCTCCCAACTGTGGTTATCTGTCCACCACGTCTCAGTTACTGTTATCAGATTTAGATCTTCTGCCACCACCATTGCCTCCAGGTCCCCAATTTTATTCCCTAGACTCCTAGCATTTGCTTACAACCCCTTCCATCTCTCCCCTCCTCCTTCTTTTGCTTTCTTTTTATTGACCCCTGCCCTTGTTTGCGGGGGAGTGCAAGTTAGGAAAATCTCGGTAGCAACTCTTTCTAATCCAGATATGCATGAACAAGCATATTTACATGAGTGTCTGGCGTTATTATGGATCTAGCTGGATGCTAAATTATCATTTTATTTGTTAAATGTTTGCCCTACAGTATCTGAATATTGCACAATGATACATGTATTACTAATGAAGTGCGTATATACAGTATGTGTTATGTTTAAGATATAGCATAAGTGGATAAGATCATTTGTAGTTTTGGCAGTATTTTGTACATCATTGTTGTATGGTACTGTGAGTCTTGTGTGTTAATTATTGGATGTACTGTGTTACAATGCGCATTAAGCATATTTTTCTGTTTTTTTCTAAACATTCTAATTCAAACTTTGGAACACTGAAAAAGTATATTTCACAGTTAAGAGTGTGAATTACATCTTTTCTTAGCTGCTGTAATCAATCTCTCGCTCCAACCAATCAAAGCAATGGATTAGAGCATGAGTTTATTTACCCTCAATCACACATGTACAGTAAATAAGAACTGCCATGAGCAAGATCACTGGAAAATTATGGAAATTTTACCCCAAAATATGGAGACTTTGCAGAATTGTTTGCTGCAGCATGTGTTGATCATAGAAGTTGTTAGATAAATATTTTGCCATGTGTATATGCTTTCAATATGAAGAATGGTTTGTGTTTTGAAAGTAAATTGCAATTTAATCATTATGCAGCATATCTTCTAAAATCTAAAGACATCTACAGTACCTCATGCAATGCTAACTATATTTTATTTAGTAATTCAGTCAGATAAGTAAGCATTAAGCCACAGCAAAGGTGGGTTCTACTGGGGAATTGATGCCTGGTTGGGGGCGCACGAGGTCATAGGCCAAGTGCCTCCAACCACACATTAATTTCCCAGTAGAACCCTTCTTTGGGGTGCCTTTTTTTAATTATTATTATTTATTTATTACTAGGATTACAAATACCTTTGAACTAACAGTTCTTTTACAAAGGTTCCGGGTCAGCAATGGGCGCAAGCAAAACAGTGGTAAGATACAATACGGTCAGGAGGTTAGCTTAGTAGCAAAAGACAGTACATGTGTATAGACTAGCACAGTAGCAAACAGTCAGTGGCAAATAACAATGCACAACTAACAATACGGGTGTGTATATATAGTAAGACACAGATACAAATGAAAAACATCCTGGGGTGACATAAGTGGAGCAAGGGTGGGGGATAAGAGGGGAGGGGTGGGGAAAAGAGAGGTAGGCATCAAGAATTTGACATTGTCATAAGTGCAAGAACAGAAAGATAAGTGCTAGGTAGTCTGGGGTGGAGCAACAAGAGATAGGGTGATAGGGAGGGGGAGACAGGAGGAGAGGAGTGGCAGAGGGGTGGAATGGTATGTGAGAGGTGAGAGGGGGTAGAATGGTAGGTGGGGGTGGGAGATTTATGGAGAATAGCAGGGGATGGAGGGACAGAGAGAAATGGGGAGGGTAGCAAGGGTGGAGAGAAGAGGAGGGAGAGGTGAAACCATAGCAAGTGCTGGTACAAAAATTTTGCAATATATAATCAGTAAAGAAAGAAACTGATTCACTAGTACAGTGCTTTTTATTATCTGAATTTGAAACATTCTGTTGAAGACACTGGGCAGGATTCACAAAAGGGATGCACCCAGCACATCCGAGATGTCCCGGCACATCCCCAACTTGAGCACTGGTGTGATTCTGGAAGGGGACTGATGCACTGGCGCATCACCGATGTGTTGACGCATCACAGATGTAGTGCACACCACCCATAATATTATGTGGCTAATCTGGAGGGGCTGTGCAGGGGGCGTGCCCATGCATATGGTGCACAGTGCCATTCACAGCCCAACTTGGAGGCACATCTCTGTAGAAAGTCCCAAGATGCGCCTCCAAAAGATAAGTCTACAACAAGTGGAAGTAAGTGGGTGTCCACCCACAGGCAGACTGCTGTACTGCAGATAGCTGCATTGCAGCCTACCTACCCCGTCAGTCCAGGTCCCCCCCGCCAGTATCCCCATACAGTGATACAGAGACCCAGGCATCCCTGTTAGGCAATTCCCCCCCCCCGGGCCATAGCCCCATAATGTCAGCAGAATAGCCCTCAGCCATAGTCAGCATTTGCATTCTCCTCCCTGCCCATAGCCCCGTATTGTCACAGTCACAGCCCTCTGCCATATGAGGCTAATGTATCCCTTCCCTGCCCATAGCCCCGTATTGTCACAATCACAGCCCTCTGCCATATGAGGCTAATGTATCCCTCCCTGCCCATAGCCCCGTATTGTCACAATCACAGCCCTCTGCCATATGAGGCTAATGTATCCCCTCCCTGCCCATAGCCCCATATTGTCACAATCACAACCCTCTGCCATATGAGGCTAATGTATCCCCTCCCTGCCCATAGCCCCGTATTGTCACAATCACAACCCTCTGCCATATGAGGCTAATGTAACCCACCTCCCTGCCCATAGCCCCGTATTGTCACAATCACAGCCCTCTGCCATATGAGGCTAATGTATCCCCTCCCTGCCCATAGCCCCGTATTGTCACAATCACAGCCCTCTGCCATATGAGGCTAATGTATCCCCTCCCTGCCCATAGCCCCATATTGTCACAATCACAGCCCTCTGCCATATGAGGCTAATGTATCCCTCCCTGCCCATAGCCCCATATTGTCACAATCACAGCCCTCTGCCATATGAGGCTAATGTATCCCCTCCCTGCCCATAGCCCCTGTATTGTCACAATCACAGCCCTCTGCCATATGAGGCTAATGTTCCCCTCCTGCCCATAGCCCCTGATTGTCACAATCACAGCCCTCTGCCATATGAGGCTAATGTATCCCTCCTGCCCATAGCCCCATATTGTCACAATCACAGCCCTCTGCCATATGAGGCTAATGTATCCCTCCTGCCCATAGCCCCCGTATTGTCACAATCACAACCCTCTGCCATATGAGGCTAATGTATCCCCTCCCTGCCCATAGCCCCATATTGTCACAGTCACAGCCTCTGCCAATGAGGCTAATGTATCCTCCCTGCCCATAGCCCCGTATTGTCACAATCACAACCCTCTGCCATATGAGGCTAATGTAACCCACCTCCCTGCCCATAGCCCCATATTGTCACAATCACAGCCTCTGCCATATGAGGCTAATGTATCCTCCCTGCCCATAGCCCCGTGATTGTCACAATCACAACCTCTGCCATATGAGGCTAATGTATCCTCCCTGCCCATAGCCCCATATTGTCACAATCACAGCCTCTGCCATATGAGGCTAATGTCCCCTCCTGCCCATAGCCCCAGATTGTCACAATCACAACCTCTGCCATATGAGGCTAATGTAACCCACCTCCCTGCCCATAGCCCCATATTGTCACAATCACAGCCCTCTGCCTTATGAGGCTAATGTATCCCCTCCTGCCCATAGCCCCATATTGTCACAATCACAGCCCTCTGCCATATGAGGCTAATGTATCCCTCCTGCCCATAGCCCCATATTGTCACAATCACAGCCCTCTGCCATATGAGGCTAATGTATCCCCTCCCTGCCCATAGCCCCATAGTGTCACAATCACAGCCCTCTGCCATATGAGGCTAATGTAACCCACCTCCCTGCCCATAGCCCCATATTGTCACAATCACAACCCTCTGCCGTATGAGGCTAATGTAACCCACCTCCCTGCCCATAGCCCCATAGTGTCACAATCACAGCCCTCTGCCATATGAGGCTAATGTATCCCTTCCCTGCCCATAGCCCCGTATTGTCACAATCACAACCCTCTGCCATATGAGGCTAATGTATCCCTCCTGCCCATAGCCCCATATTGTCACAATCACAGCCCTCTGCCATATGAGGCTAATGTATCCTCCCTGCCCATAGCCCCATATTGTCACAATCACAGCCCTCTGCCATATGAGGCTAATGTATCCCTTCCCTGCCCATAGCCCCGTATTGTCACAATCACAACCCTCTGCCATATGAGGCTAATGTATCCCCTCCCTGCCCATAGCCCCATATTGTCACAATCACAGCCCTCTGCCATATGAGGCTAATGTATCCCCTCCCTGCCCATAGCCCCGTATTGTCACAATCACAACCCTCTGCCATATGAGGCTAATATAACCCACCTCCCTGCCCATAGCCCCATATTGTCACAATCACAGCCCTCTGCCTTATGAGGCTAATGTATCCTCCCTGCCCATAGCCCCATATTGTCACAATCACAGCCCTCTGCCATATGAGGCTAATGTATCCCCCTCCCTGCCCATAGCCCCATATTGTCACAATCACAGCCCTCTGCCATATGAGGCTAATGTATCCTCCCTGCCCATAGCCCCATATGTCACAATCACAGCCCTCTGCCATATGAGGCTAATGTAACCCACCTCCTGCCCATAGCCCCATATTGTCACAATCACAACCCTCTGCCGTATGAGGCTAATGTAACCCACCTCCCTACCCATAGCCCCATATTGTCACAATCACAGCCCTCTGCCTTATGAGGCTAATGTATCCCCCTCCCTGCCCATAGCCCCATATTGTCACAATCACAGCCCTCTGCCATATGAGGCTAATGTATCCTCCTGCCCATAGCCCCATAGTGTCACAATCACAGCCCTCTGCCATATGAGGCTAATGTATCCCCTCCCTGCCCATAGCCCCGTATTGTCACAATCACAGCCCTCTGCCATATGAGGCTAATGTATCCCCTCCCTGCCCATAGCCCCATATTGTCACAATCACAGCCCTCTGCCATATGAGGCTAATGTAACCCACCTCCCTGCCCATAGCCCTGTATTGTCACAATCACAGCCCTCTACCATATGAGGCTAATGTAACCCACCTCCCTGCCCATAGCCCCATATTGTCACAATCACAACCCTCTGCCATATGAGGCTAATGTAACCCACCTCTCTGCCCATAGCCCCATATTGTCACAATCACAGCCCTCTGCCATATGAGGCTAATGTAACCCCTCCCTGTCCATAGCCCCATATTGTCACAATCACAGCCCTCTGCCATATGAGGCTAATGTATCCCCCTCCCGGCTCCAACCTGATTGCATTGCCATACCATTTCCACAAGTATCCCTGGTGGTCCAGTAGACCCTCCCACCCACTCAGGCTCCCCCATCCCAGCACATCTGCAGGTAGCTCAACCCACCTGCACACAGCCATGGCTGCCTGCCGACAGAGCTGTCTGTGAATAATAGTGTATTGTACTACTGTAAGGCCATATGTAGACCATGTCGACCAATGGACTTGCAGTGTGTACTGCAAGCTGTCATTCACAGACAGCTCTATCAGCCGGCAGCCATGGTGGTGTGGGTGGGTTGGGTGCACCTGTAGTATTTACAGAGGGGATCCACTAGAAGCATCCCCCGGCACATCTTCTGTGAATACCACAGTATGTGCTCTGCACATCTCATTTGTGCCAGGGCATCTGACATGCACCGAGCACAAGTGCTTTGTGAATTCTGCCCATTGTTTATGTTTAGTAATACTGTAGCTGCCATATGTACATAAAAGTGGTTTAAAGATGAAACATTGCAGTATATTTTAACAGTACTCTTAATATTATCAGAACGGCTGTGGAACTTTCACAAACATTAACAGAACGCTGTATGTGTGATTCATAACATGTTGGTGAAGCTATCCAGGGAATGCATGCTGGGATTATTATTTGCATGCACAGTAATTTCACTGTTCTGTGATGTGAACTTGCTTAAGATTTATAACTAGCTGCAATATGTAATGCTGGGAGCAGGATGTATACTATGGAAAAGGTTACACATTTGACAAACATTGACAGAATGCTGTCTTTCTCACTCATTACATGTTGTTTCAACTATGCAGGAAATGCAAGCTGAGATTGTTATTTGCATAACATTACTTTCTCTGTTCAGTGTTGCAAATGTGTCTTCTAGTACCACTCGGAAGCCTACACAATAACAATAACTTTAACAAACAGATTTTCCATATACCTGTATATTGACTAAGTGGAAAGAAGGAAATTATTTCACATTTCTGGTGATTCAGATATTCTACTTAACAGTAATGCTGGTAGCAGGGAAACCATATTGGTGAAACACTTCTTTTAGGATATACTGTTGATAATTAGCGGTGGAAAGAGGGAACATTTCTTAACAAACATTACATGGAAACATTTGACATGCTACTCAGCATTGATGATGGGGACACAGACTGCCCGATTCCCCGAGGTCCTTCAGGTGGGTAGAAACTAAGGTGCAAGCTAAAAACTTTTCCTGCAACAAGCAGCGCAATGTGGTGACCTTGCACTGGGGAGGGACACTGACTGCCCCATTTTCCGAGGTCAGTCGTGTGGGTCGGTGCATAGAAAGTCAGCGGAGGAAAAAAACTCTCACTGTCAGTGCCTGCTTTGAAAGTAGTTCAAAAAGGTACTACAGGAACAAACAGGCATTACTAGGGAATTAATGCCTGATTGCTCCTTAGTCACTTGTTGCTCTTCCTCCAATGACAAGTGCTTATTTCAGTATTATATTACTTGCCATGTTATAAGTAAAGTAACATACTTTGCCATATCTGGATGTTAAATAATGAAGCCTGTTTAACAACTACTTAATATGGTGCATGAAAAAAAAAATAAACAGATAACTGGGGTGCCTAATAAAGTTCTAGTAAAATACTATTTTGTTAAAATAATTGCTGTTCTAAATCAGCAGTGTAAGTACAAACATTTTAAAATCACATGACTAAAGTATTAAATCATACCAATAGCTTTTCTCTACATCATACAGTAGTTTTTACTACATGGCACTTGTGTTTTACTCGGCTTTCAGTGATTTCATTTCTTCTGTTTGAAGGTAACTGTTTTACCAGCGTGTTTTCAGAAATGTTTATTTTTTTGTAGACTTTGTATGTGAACATTTAGTTGTGGCAGATTATCAAGTAAGGGATCACTGTCACCACCCCCTTCAGAAGCACATTCAAGTTTATAATCAGCAGGGCCATCCAAACTCCTCACACATTTGAATCAGAATCAACTTAGAATGAAAATATGTATACAAGGAAGACCTACAATAGTGAAGATAAAAAAGGGTTGGGGAGTGGATGGAAAAGGGGAGGAACAGGCGGAGCACTGAATGAATACTTTGCTCAGTGTTCACAGAAGAGAAAGGGGACAGCTACCATCATGGACTGGGAGGGTGGGGATGGGGGAAGAGGAGGCAACAGATAGAAGAATTGAGGAAGGTAGAGTCCTAGAGGGACTGAGGATAGACAAGGCACCAGAGCCAGATGGTATCCACCTCAGGGTGCTGAGGGAGATGGTGGAGGTGTTGGCAGAGCCGCTGGCTGATCCATAAAGCACCTCACTGGACTCGGGATGTGTGCCACTGGACTGGAGGATGGCACATGTAGTGCAGTTACTCAAGAGCGGACGAAGGGATGAACCGGGTAATTATTGTCTGGTAAGTCTCACTTCCATAGTGTGCAAACTCCTGGAAATGATACTAAGGGAAAGACTGGTGTTGTACCTGGAGGACAATGGCCTCCATGATGTGAGGCAGCATGGGTTCATTTCAGGGAAGTCTTGTCAAACCAATCTGATACAATATTATGACTGGGTGACAGGTGAGCTGGATAAGGATCATGTGGTAGATGTTCTTTACTTGAACTTCAGCAAGGCCTTCACTTTGGTGCCTCATGGACGGCTTGGGGGGAAGCTAACTGTTGTAGGGGTAGGGGCAAAAATGACGAACTGGATTACAAGCTGACTGAGTGGGAGGGAAGCTCTCAACTCTGAAGCCGGTGGCAAGAGGGGTGCCACATTGCTCTGTGCTGGGACCAGTATTATTTGGGCTCTTCATATCAGACATTGCACATGGGGTGATGAACAAAGTAAGTCTATTTGCATATGACACCAAAATGGGAACAGTGGTGGATGGAGGGGAGAGATGGAAGCAGCTGCAGGGGGACCAAAGCAAGCTAGAGGAGTGATCAGAGAGGTGGTAGCTGGGGTTCAGTGCAAAGAAGTGTAAGGTTATGCACTTCGGGGTGAAGAACCCAAGGAGAGAATACTGTCTGTCGGGGTTAAGCTGGTGATCACTGAGGAGAAGGACCTAGGGGTAATGGTAACAGGGACCATGAACAACACTGCCCAGTGCAGGAGAGTGGCTGCAAAAGAGAACAAAATGCTGGGGTGCATAGTGAGGGTTTTTTTGTCCAGGCAAAGAGAGGTGATCTTGCCCCCTCTACAGGTCATTGGTAAGGCCACACTTGGATTATTGTGTGCAGTTTTGGAGGCCATACCTGAAGCGTGATATCAGGCTACTGGAGGGGTTGCAGATGATGGCAACAAAGATGATATGTGGAATGGAGGGGAGAGACTATGAGAGCAGACTTGGAGACCTGAATATGTACACTCTGGAGGATAGAAGGGATGGGGGGGGCATGATAGAGACATTCATGTATCTGAGGGGAATCAATAAGGATGGGGCAGATGTGGTCTTTAAGCTAAGGAGGGGGAGGGACACCAGGGGGCATGGGCTAAGAATAGAGGGGGAAAGGTTTAGAAGGGAAATGAGCAGACACTATTTCACTGAGAGGGTGGTAGCAAAATGGAATGCACTACCAGAATGAGTGGTATCATAAATCTGTGAACAGCTTTAAAAGGGCATGGGACAGGGAACAGGGGAGAGTGAGGGTGAGGGAGGTGGGGGGCGGCAGTGGGATTTTAAAAGGGAGGGGGTTGGGGCAGCTGCAAACTAGGGGTGCTAGCTGCACGCTCGAGCAGACTTAGATAGATCGGGTGGTCTGTTTCTGTTGGCATATTCGTATGTTAGTATGTACTACTCAAAAGCAAGCATTGTAGTTAATGTTCCAATTTAGCAAATGGGACAGTTTGCCTGTTTTCTCACACCTATTGTTTTAGTCTCTGTGGCAGCAAAATGTTTTCTGATAGACTGCTTCAACAGATTTAGTCCTCAAGTGTAGATATGCATGGCCAGAACATTTTGAAATCAAACCAGGGAAGTGAATCACAGGAAACAGAGTCACACTGGACCGCCTCTTCACCTTACACTATTGTTTTGGCCAAATCCACATCTGTGTATCAAATTGTTAACATATTTGAGTAGATTTCCTTGAGAATTTAAATACTTTTATACAATTTCAGTCAAAAATTCACTAAACTGCAAGAAACTGTGGATTTTGTGTGGAGAATGGTACAAACTGTGGATATTGCAGAAAAACTGCCGGTGCAATTTTCCGGTGACCCTGCTCATGAGTGTTTTATCAAGTATTTGTCAATGACAAATATTTACCGCTTGCACTGCTGTGGTGCTGGGTCTTGCCCTTACACATTTTTACCACATATTTATGCAAGACAGTCCAGATGAGGTGTATTCTGTCATTTGCAGTAGATCTTGAGTTTACATAGTTTTCTACTGCACATACCCAGAATAATTGAGGTGAAATGTGATATCTCGTTTTTAGCATTGTCCAGCTTTTGTAATATATTTTTCTAGGACAGATAATTTTAGAAGCAACATCTCCTTTTCAGTGGGGTGCTGCTGTAGGGTCCTGTTTTTACACAGTTTTGCAATATATTTACCCTGAATAATCCAGCTGAGCTGTGATATCTTATTTTCAATGAGGTCCTGCTTTGTACTGTATTTACCCAGGATAGCACAGTTCTGATGCTATCTTCCTTTCATAGGGATCCTGCATTTCCCAATTTTTACTCTGTATTTCCCCAGGATAACACAGTTGTGATGCAATTAAGCAATAATGCACTCCAGGGTGTGTGTTGTGTGGGGATAACGTCACGCCTGGGGTGATTAGGCATGAGGCTGCAGGCAGAGTGCGACTAATCACCCTAGAAGTGATGTTATCCCAGCACAACACACACCCTGGAGTGCATTATTGCTATTATACAATAGCTCATTTGTAAAACTAACAAAAAACGAAGATGAAGAAGTACATTTAAAGTTTGTTTTTTTTTGTCATTTTTTTAAGTGGGTAGGAATACTTTATAAAAAAATAGTGCTGATTGTTTCAGCCAGTAGGTGGAGCTGTTGGGTTTTTCATGTGGCTCTGTTCTGTCCATAGGAACCTTTTTCAGTTCTTCGACTCTTATTAATTTGCTCTGTTCCATGAGTGTTTATGTTGTCTTTTGTTATGGTTTTTATTTTCTTTTTCCCTCTCTTTGTGTTTCCTGACTTGGTGTTCATTTGGCATTGGAGATTGTCCCTTCCCCCTTTACAACCGCATGCCTGCTGCCATGGGGATGGTGGTAGGAACGCTATATGGAGAGTTTTATTGTTTTGACATTGTGGGGTTTTAAAAAAACAAGAAATTTAATTGAAGACGACTGAACGAGCACTATGAAAAGAGCTGAGCGGTGAAAGACGCCCTTGCTCATTCACTCGCTCGGTCTGGTCGTTCACTCGCTTGGATCTCAAGTTTGAAGTGAGAGGGGTCACTGTGTTTTACTATTTTGATAGAAAGGCAGGAAGGTGGTAGGGAGAGTATGAATAGATTTACCTGGAGATTCTTTTTTAAAAATACAATAAAAAAACAGAAAGAAATGTGCTTGAGGACTGAGCAAGCATTATGAAAGAGCCGCGTGGTGACTATTTAACAGACACGCTTGCTCGCTAGGTCTGGTCCAAAGGGAGAGGGATCGTAACGCTGTGTTTTTTTTTTTTCAGATAACCTAGCAGCAGAATTTATCTCAACCTTCCCTGAAAGACAGTGTTGTCAGTGTCACAGTGTTGTTTTATTCTGTCATTTGTTTAGGGGCAGACCAGGAAGTGAAGCTAATCCTGGTGTCAGCGAGGATGGTAGTGGGGCAGCCAATCACGGTCATGGAGTGATGCAGGTTCTTTTTTTCTTTACATTTGATGTGGTCTTTTGCTTGCTGGGAAAGAAATCAAAGTAATGCTGAGACATATAGTGAAACAAGGCACAGAAGAGACATAACATATATAGCCTTGGTCTGTGTTGGCACAGTGCACATTCACGTAGCGCTATGCTGACATGGTCTGATATTCAGTCAGTTAGTGCCACTCTATTGGTGAGCGCTAACTGACTGAATATTGCTCACAGACAGCCATGTGCCACTGCGAGCACATCACAACAGGCTGCACTGCAATTGCATCAGGTTCTGAATATGGGGCCTAGAGTACAGTATTAAGAACTTGCTGGTCCTCAACACCTTGTTAGTGTGGGGACATCATTAGGGTACTTGAGCTTGGTTCTCATGCCAATGATGTCACCATACTAACTAGGTGTGGTGTACCAGCTTGTTCTCAACACTTAAGGGTTAGTTATGCAGCATAATTTATGCTTTATGTAATCTGTTGCAGAATTGCTGCCTCTTTTCCCCTTCTAGGGCACATTTGGAAATAAGTATTATGCTCAATATAAATCAATCCATTAATTAACCACATACAGAATAGACAACCAGCTGTCAGCTGGATGGCTATATTCTACCTCAGGATATTGTGACATACTAAGCCATGAGATTTGTTACCAGTTCAGATTTTTTCTTTACTTTGCAAGCTATAAACATCTCCAAAAGCAGACTTTATTTTACTGCTTCAAACGTGCACATTTCTTAAGTATCTGTTTATTAATGATGGCAGACTGTTGCAATTCACAGTTCAGATGTGAGAACTGAGAATTGTGACATCCTGATGTCACAGCTGTGAAACAAAACTTTTTTGGCAGTACAGTATAACTTTTCTATTAATTATTGTAACTATTCCTTTATATATAATGGAGAACAGGATATTAATCAGGACTTTTCAAGCAGACACTTACATTGTGCTTTCTATAATATTTAAGAAATTGGGTGCTGTTGTCACAGGGCAGACTTTTGATTCACCTTACATCAATTTGCTCCGTCTACAAACAAGATGGTAAAGTATCAGACTGGGCTAACTGTACTGCCTGGATGTTAAAGCAACAAGCTGGGAATGAGCTTGGTCCATCCAGCAGACCTGGGTTTGAGTCCCACAGTCTCCATTTGCATTCTGTGTTAGGGCCTTGTGCCCCATGGGTGTTACATGGCCATCAAAGAATAAAAATAAAAACTAAATAAATAAAAATAAAGGTGTACATTTCAAAACTAGCACTGACACAAAAAGCATACCACTGTATTTATAGTTTACAGAGAGGGCTTTGAGAAAGTTTGCTTTTAGTAAAATGCAGTACACCTCTGACTCTCAGCACAGTCTTAAATCTAATCTTATTGATTTTTTTCAGGATCCTGGACCTTCACAGCCACTGGATGTCTTATTACAAGTATAATGCACTGGGACGCTTTTGTGATCTTTTGCAGCATTGTGTTTGTGGTCATGGCACAATTAGTCTATCATGGACAATTTAGATGTAAACCAGTTTATGTTTAGGAAGATTCCCACTCGTGTAACATTAGCAGCCAGGAAAAATGTACTCTGTATGATGATAATCTCCAATGATTCTATACCTCAACTCCATGGTTATGTATTCATAATGTAATATTGCATAATGAATGAAAATGAAGTAAAAAAAAACATACAGTACACCTGAAAAGCTTGAAGGGCTATCCTCCTCCAGACAGGGAGTCACAGTGAGAACATACCTGAGGCCATGTTGTCTGGATGTTCATTAGAAGTAAGACTGAAAAAAAATGCTGATTGAAATATTTTTATGAAGGAGCAAAACTGGCACTGGCATCAGAAGCAAGTACAAATAATAAATTAGAGAGTAGAGCAGGGCAGAATTTTGAAATTCTGCTTGAGGTAGACTTCTGTGGAATTTCAGAAATTCTGCCCAATTCCAGTGAATTCTGTTGGAAGCAGAATTCTGAAATTCTGAAAGAGGAGTATTTTTTTAAAGTGCAGATTTGTAATCTGTGCTTTGCATAAACCATGGAATAGTATTCAACAGTGTTAATAAACCATGACATCATTTTCTATATAATCTGTGGAATAATCTGTGGATCAGATAACCTGTGGAATATTTAGTAGATCAGAAAATTTGTGGATTAGTCCAGGGATTATGTAATCCATTGTATAGTCTGTGGATTGAGTAATCTTTAGACTATTCCATGGGTTATGTAATCTGTGATATGTTCTGTGGATTCGGTAATTTGTGGACTATTGTGTGGATTAGGTAATCTGTGGAATATTCAGTGGATTCAGTAATCTGTGAAAAATTTGATAGATTAGGTAACCTGTGGTAGTTTAGTGAGAATGTTTTTTTGCAATTCTACAGAATTTAAAGAAACATTCTGAAATGTGTTTCAAAAGCAGAATTGCTGTTCTGCACAAATTCCATTGTAGAATTCCACATCTCACACAACTCAAGTGGAAACATCATCTGAATGGAGCTGGAAATAAGTGATGCTCAAGGTAAGAGTATTTCTGTTGGCAACCTGAGAACAGAGAGTAACAATTCTGTGGGTCATTTAAGCAATAAACCATGACAGGCTGTGGGTGATGCTGGGTTTCCCCATACCTGAGTGACTAAACCACGACAAGCGTGGGTAAATCCCAGCATCACCCACACCCTGGAGTGGTTTATTGCGATTATACAATGACCTCTTTCTGTTTTCTGGCAAAAAAAATAGATAGTGTTTTTTTCTTTAATTGTAAGTTATTTTTATTGAATTTGTTGCTGTGCAGCAAAAAAATATTCCTGTGTTGCTAGGACTATAGTTGTGGTCAGTTGCTATGGTTCACATTTATTGCACATGCGCAGGAGTGTTTTCTATTCCTGGCCCTGATGCTTTACTTATGGTCAGGAAACCTTTAATATTGTGTCCCTTGTAGGTACAAGTTGCTCGATGCCCGATTTAAATTATGGAGCAGCAGGTGTGTCCTAATAACAAACGAGGGCTAACACCTGTATAAATCAGTGCCAAAAAGTGGACCCATAAAACCGGACATGCATGCACTTATGCATCTTCCAGGGCACATGCCTGGTTTTTCAGATCTGCTTTTCAGTGGTGATTTATACAAGTTTTAGCCTTGTTTGTTATTAAGACATACTTTCTCTACTTCAGCATCAATGACTGTCTTAAGATATATGTTTAGATGACCCATGATGGTAGGTGGTGTGAACAACCTGGTGCTGTGCTTTTACTTCAGAAAAAAAAAAGATGCTGGAGATGGGTAGTGGTGAGCAAGTAGGAGAGAGCTGATGAGACTGCAGGGACAGAGCCGACACTGAGAGTAAAGTAGAGGTAGTAATTTTAGTGTACAACTCTCTGGGGTCAATTAGGTTGAAGCTCATAGCCATTTTGTTTTGCAGTGTTTTACCAGTGTTTTTCAGTGGTCGGGCAACATGCACTTTGCCACTGATAGTTCATTGTGACTTTACCGTGATTTTGGTGATGATCAAGATGGCATCTGGTGGGGGCTTTAAAATTTGATCAGACTAATTGAGCTGCTGATAATGGGTATTGGAGGGTAGCTGGCACCTTTTTGGGTTGGAAATGCTAGGATTTACCATGGCTAGGATGAGCCAGCTAGCCAGTCATATTCATTTCATTTTAAAGCCATTGTATAATCTGATTTGTTAGAAAAAGGTAGGCCTGCATGGTTGGATTTGTGCTCCCTGGTGGGTTCTTGTTGTGCTCTGGTACATGCTGGTACACCTCCATTGCTGGGTCCCCTTGCCTAAAAATGGTAACTACTTCTAACTCTATTATTTGTTTGAAAAGGTTTAACTGGGAAAGACACACTGAGCCAAGGCTCATTTCCAGGAGTGACCCTGAGGAGTGTGGAATGGAGTACAATATTACAGCAAATACTGCATCCAAGATGAGGTAAAAAGTAAAATGCTTAATATAGTGTATAAATGAATAGGATAGGAAATACAAAGACAATGAAAGGACTATGTGGAATAGCTGAGCAGCATTCATGAGCAAATAAGTGACCAGTGCAGTTGGAGTAGTAACATGGCAATAACAGTAGGGAAGAGTCCAATACAGGCAACAGCAGTACCTGGAAAGAACCAGTCATAGGATTGGTTGTGCCTTGCAGAGGACAGTCAGGTGGAGGGTTGGCAGGAGGGGGGGCAGTGAGATGTTTTAGCTGGAGTATAAAGGAGAGGGAAGGGGGGGATAGATGGAGAGTGGAGGTGAACAAGTTCATGAAGGAGGGACAATGGTAGGAGAAAGCAGACTGTCCCACAGAGGAGTGCAGGTGGGGAAGGGAGCCGGCGTAAGAGACACTGGAGCTAAGGGAGTAGGTGGTAGAGGAGATGGGAGAGAGGAGAGGTATGCTAAAGTGGATGATATTGTTGCCCTGATGATCACCTTAGATATGCAACTGTATAAACATTAAGGGCATAATCCACAAATCGAACAACACCCACAGAGGATCTTATTGTGGGGTAGCCTGGCTATCTAACTGGATGCCCACTGTCTGGCACAGCACCTTCTCCAAACCTATCCCCAGCCCCTCTGTGCAGCACTCCATTCACAGTTCCCGAGGGCTAGTGTTGGGATTGTGTATTCCAGTGGACATGCCAGCTTCTGAAGTTATACGTCCACACACTGCAGATCTGCTCGATCCACATGTATCTGGAGTGCCATTATGGGCTGAGTCCTAAAAGCAGCTACTGTAGCTACATATGTCTCAAAAAAACTTAAAGGGCCAGTAACTCTTCAGGATATGCAGCTCTGAAAGCAGTTAGCATGCATATGTGTATATATATATATATATATATATATATATACACACACACATATATATTGTGTGTGTGTGTGTGCAAGCGCACGCACTGGAGAAAGTAAGAGAAATGTCTCCTGGGCTCAAATAAATATTTTTGGTCCTACAGTGGAGACCACTCCTCTTATTATGGCTAGTGTTGCTTTTGTTGGCCAGGAATGGAGAGGCTAAGAAATGGTTCCTGTTTTCAACCTCTTTCGGTGGGAAGGGGGCCTGTAAATAAAGATGCAATGCAAACCAACTGACGCTGAACCAAGTTATCTATTGGTGAATTACCTGAATATGAGCAGTTTGGTTACGACACTGTGGGAATTCTCCCAGCTCTTTTTTGAGAACCGTTATAGGATATTCAGGCCTACATATATATATATATATATATATATATATATATATATATATATATATATATATATATATATATATATATATATATATATATATATATATATATATACACACACACATATATATATATATATATATATATATACACACATATATATACATATATATATATATATATATATTTATATATATATATATATATATATATATATATATATCTATATACAATGTATGTGTTGGAATAAATAGAGTGTAAAACATGATATCTGAGCTGGCAGTAGATAATGTTGATATCTCCATGTTCCTATAAGTCATGGAGATATCTTCACCCTCTATCGTCATTCTGAAAGTGAAACATTTCACTTTCAATCTTCACTACACCTACAAACAACAAGCTGCTGTGCTGCTGTGCCTATACGACCTGCACCCCCCACCACCACCACCACATATCTCACTCATCTCTTTATTCCTACCATACTTTAAAAAAAATTTAGTAAAAAAAAATTAAATAACTTATCTGGTTGATCCTGCCACTCTCGGCACTTTCACTTTCCCTGTAATTGTAGTGTGACCGAGCGCTATCCACACTGACGACTGGCACATTGCCAAATGTTTTCTACGAGGAGCCCCGGGTTCAGTAACTGAGAAACCCTCTGCTTTATGCTTGTTTCTAAGTATCTTGTTGAAAAAAAGCTTCCGACTGCACAGAGTGCAGCAGTGACCAAGCCGGCGGCTTTTCAACAGTAAAAGGAAGCGTGAGCGCCTGTTGCCTGGCAACATATATATATATATATATATATATATATATATATATATATATAGGGATATGATATATGATATATATATCTATCTATCTATATATCTGTATATCTATATCTATATCTATCTATATATCTATATCTATATGTATATCTATCTCTCTCTCTCTCTCTCTCTCTCTATATATATATATATATATATAGATATATATCTATATATCTATATATATATATATATATATATATATATATATATATACACGCACAGCTTCAATCTTACCATTTTACAGTTCCCAGGATGAACAGTTCTGCTGGACAAAGGTCAATGGGGCTTATGCACGATGGGGCATTAGCTATGCCTGAAAACATTGTAAGTGTGGTGTGCAGGTATGTGCCATGCAAGACACTCCCTCTACGTGGGATGCATGAATGGCTATGTGCCCCATGCGGACACAAGAGGGTGGTGCGGAAGGGTGTGTAGAACCACATGCAGTGCACAGAGGAGGGCCCATGCTTCGCAGCCCCACCCCTGACCCCGCCATTTAAGGCCATGCTGCCCACCCCAAGCAGTATAATGGAAGTGTATACCATGTAAGACACAGATGTGGAAAGGTTGGTGAAGTCAGAAAGCAGTGCAGATGGGCTATGCCAGACCCCAGCACAGCCTGAATATGGTGTTGATGTGGCAGGACAGAGCCACAGATGGGTGCGGAGGTGGGTCAGTGCCCGCCGCCATACACTGAACTGCACAGGTGCCCAGGTAGAGTCCATGGTGTCCAACATACGGACACACTACCGGAAACTATAGAGGGCACAGTCTCTCAACACACTGGTGGCAGAGGAGAAAGCACAGCTATGGCATGAAATCCAGAGTGGAAGGAATGCCGCAAGGCCAGAGACACGGATCCTTATGGTAATAAAGCACAAATGGCATGACATGTGGGCCATGGTGAAGAGGAAGGTCATGGCTGCTGAGCGGGCACAGTAGGGTACTGGTGGTGAGCCACCCACAGTGGACAGACAGCTGATGCTGGTGCACATGGTGTTGAACACTCTCAAGGACAGTGGTATCCATGGGGAGACGGAAGGCACGGACAGTATGGACTGGAGTGGCCTATAGACATGGGCACCCATGCACCATAGAAACATATAATTTGACGGCAAATAAGGACCGCTTGGCCCATCCAGTCTGCCCATTTCCCTACCTAATGGATAAGCTGCAGATCCTAGTTAACCAGCAGCCTACTTCTTCCTGCCCCAACCCCCTAGGAAAGGTCACAGGATGCAGTCAACAGACACAGCATGCCAGGACACCATGCAGAGAGGCCTGTGGATGAGGATGCTGGGCACACTGCATTCGGCACAGGTACGGCACCATGCTACATGCACATATGACAGTGCCAGAACATGGCAGGCACACTGCTTGAATAACAGTCCTCCCTCCCCCACAGGTACAGAGCTGGACACAGACATGCAGATGGGGATGGACATGGATGCAGGCAGCAACACAGAGGCAGCAGTGGCATGCATCCAGGAGGCTGGCATGGATGGAGAGAGTCAAGGCAACACTAGTGTGCTATGACAAGACCTGGGAAGCATGCACAACACGGGCACCTCTCTGCCAGCAGCAATATATCGCAACCTGCATGTGATGCTGACGACTGGCACACGTCTACTGTATCACCAGTCAACCCTGGAATGACCTTGTCACAAAAGATGCAAGGGTGCACAACATTTCCATCATGACCAACATTGCCCTTGACCATCATGTCCATGGGACGATGTCATCACTGATCATGGCACACAGATGGTTAATCATGCCCCATGGCATGCTCACTCTCTCTATGCAATGAATCTCATGCATCGTCGCAGCATTCAGCCTAGGTCTGAACACCCATGGCCATAGTTGGGCATGCTGGTGATGCATCATCTCCTCGTGGAGTGGGTGCATTTTCAGCAGCAATCTGGGACACATTCCAATCTGCCATTCTGTTTCTGTTCCATCACGACACACCTGGATGTGCTGGCTTTAAGACACCATCTACAACTGTGTGTGACTTTTAGGGGTATGGAGTTCAGCATGTGTGCGGTGACCCAGCATGGAAGGTATATACGTTGTGTTGTGCTGCACACCTGGCTGGCTGTCTGGGTTGGACTGCGCTGTTGTGGCACACTGGCATGGCCACACACCATCAGGCCACCTGGGTTGGCTACCCCCCCATATCATGCCCATTATGGGCACACACTGTGGCTGGTGGCAATTGCGCCAGTGGCAGTGTGCCTACTGCAGGCTGCCACCTGCATTCCACTGGGGGCACAGCCGGGGGCCCATCTGTGTGGCACACTGCCATTGGTGATGCCCGTAGCTGCATGGTGCACACCTGTTCAGTGTGTGTCCTGTGGCCTGCAAGTTCTACAGCCGGGTGCATATAGCCAGATGGGCATTGGCAGACTGGGGGATGCCAAGCCCATGGTACTGACTGCAAGGTGCACTGCACACAGCAGCACAGGATGTGCTGTTCCATGGGGGGGCATTTATGGCCATTTGTTGCCTCCATCAGACCCTGTGTCAGTTCGGCGGTAGTTGTGGCATGTTACGTGGGCCCTTATGGCAGCTCTCTCCATCACAGATGTGTATGTGCCCACACTACATGCCTGGGCATCATATGCGATGTCGTGCATGTGCACAGTTGTCACATGTGTGTGGCATTACACAGCCATGCCTACGCGTACATGCTGCATGGTGGGTCTGCGTAGCTGCATACAGCTGGCCTACGTGGTGGCCTATGTGTACTTCATGCATGCTTCGCACAGGTGGCATTTTTGTGGGACATGTGTAGGTGCTTACACATCGTCCTTTCATGCCCTACACATGGCACGCTGGAGTTATGCATAGGCCCCCTTGTTCTTTTAGGTTCCGAAGTTTTTCAGTTCCTTGCCTTTATCAGTTATTTTGTGACCCTGCCATTTTTAAGTGAAGATGTTTGCTCAGGAATCATTTGTTAGTTAGTGTCATATGTAATTGCACTTTATGTTCAATGTAATGTTCAGTGTTTAAGTTCCTTTTTATTGTGTCTATGTATTTGCATTTATACTGATTATCCTTGAAAACAAACTATGCAACTCATGGACCTACCAGGTATAAAATAAAATAAATTATTTAATGGACTTGAACAAGCACTGGGACAGGGTCTTAGCTTATTGTCTGATCCAGCACCCAGATGTAAGCTGTGCAATGTCACCCAGCATCAGTGTGGC
Source organism: Neoceratodus forsteri (assembly GCA_016271365.2). NCBI lineage: Eukaryota > Metazoa > Chordata > Ceratodontiformes > Ceratodontidae > Neoceratodus > Neoceratodus forsteri. The sequence continues at coordinate 175,132,343 of JADMNL010000026.1, read as the reverse complement.
GCAGCTGTAGCTCTCTCCCATCAGGGCCAGGAACTTACAGGTTCAAATTGCAGATATCTGGACATATCCCAGCCTCTCCCAACAAAACAGGGTACTAAATGAGAAAAAGACCGAGGCAGAACGGTCAGTGGGGGATGCTGCAACAGAAGGTAAAGCCATCAAAAAATGGAGAGCAATGAGTACCAATGCCCGTAGTCTGGGTAACAAGCTTCCTGAATTAGTGGCCTCGATGGAGGAGGAACATCTGGATATCATGGCAGTCACAGAAACATGGTACATACAAAACCATGACTGGGACATAAACATACCAGGATACACTGTCTACAGGAGGGACAGGGAGGGTAAAAGAGGAGGAGTAGTTCTTTACATAAGGTAAGGAATAAAAGCAACAGAACAAAAGGGTAAACAGGGAGGAAAGAAGCACTGTAGGTAAATTTGGAGACAGGCAATGGCACCACAATACATGAGGTTAGTATACAGACCCTTCCAGGGGAGGAAATGGACAGGGAAATGATAGAAAGTATACTTAGAATGGCAGAAAAGGAGATATTGCTGATGGGTGATCTGCATATGCCAGATGTTAACTGGAGTGCAGTTGCAGCTGCCACTTCGAAGAGTGCAGTTATTCTAGATGCCCTACAGGGGGCATGCCTTAGACAACTAGTACTGGAGCCCACTCGAGAGGGAGCAATATTAGACTTGATTCTCTCAAATGGAGATGAAGAGAGGATCACTGATGTAGAAGTGGGTAGCCCTCTGGGAACTAGCGACCATCGAACAGTATGGTTCACAATAAACACAGCAACAGAGTCAAGCCATACAAAGACAAAAGTACTGGACTTTAGGAGGGCTGACTTTGCCAAAATGGGTGAGTGCCTAAGGAATGCACTAGCAAATGGGCAGGAAGGAGGGGTGGAAGAACAATGGGAATAATAAAACTGCCATCACAGAAGTGCTGAGCCTTGTGTGAAGCAAATAAACAAAACAAGCGATGTAAGAAACCACTATGGTTCTCAAAGGAAGTGGCAGTGAAGGTTCAAGAGAAAAGAAAGTATTCAGGAAGTACAAGGAATCGCAGAAGGAGCAGGACAGAGAACTGTATCAGTTAAAGCAAAAGGAGGCTGGGAAGGCAGTCAGAACAGCAAAGGCCCAAACCGAGGAAAAGATAGCCAACTCAGTTAAGAAGGGGATAAAACCTTTTATAGGTACATCAGGAGTAAGGAAGACCAAGGGAGGAAAGTGAGGCTTAATAAAGGAGAGGGAGGGTGGGCAGAGGGAGACTGTGAAAAGGCAGAGATACTAAACAAATATTTTTGCTCAGTATTTGCAAATGAAGAGGGGGAGGTACATAAAACAAACAGTAGTAACACTCTGGATACAGAAGTTGATACCAGCCCATTTACAGAAAGGGTTCTGAAAGAACTCTTAAAACTGAAGGTGGACAAAGCAATGGGGCCTGATGGGATTCATCCCAGAATTCTAAAAGACTTAAGGGTAGAACTAGTGACACCACTGACTACCCTTTTTAACAAATCATGGGAGGATGGGGTGGTACCCGAGGACTGGAAGAGGGCAGATGTGATTCCCCTTCACAAACGTGGGAGCAAGGCAGAAGCAGGAAACTACAGACCTGTTAGTTTAACCTCAGTGATAGGGAAAATGATGGAATCACTTCTGAAGGAAAGAATTGTCGAGTATCTAGAGGCCAGAGGGCACAGGACCCTAGGCAGCATGGATTCACAGCGGAAGGTCATGCCAGACAAATCTGATAGATTTCTTTGACTGGGTGACCAAAGTAGTAGATCAGGGAGGGGCTGTGGACATGGCCTACCTAGACTTTAGCAAGGCATTTGACACAGTCCCACACAAAGATTAATATACAGTTAGCCAGCCTAGAGTGGGTCCCAAGATGACAGCCTGGGTAAAGAATTGGCTGGAGAAAAGGACACAGAGAGTAATAGTAAATGGAGTCCACTCAGAAGAAAGGAGGGTTACTAGTGGGTACCGCAGGTTCAGTATTAGGACGGTCCTCTTCAATGTCTTTATGCGACATTGCAGAAGGACTGGAAGGAAAAGTATGTCTCTTGCAGATGACACAAAGATCTGCAACAGAGTTGATGCACAGGTGGGGTGGAAAGGATGAGAAGGGACTTGGCAAGGTTAGAGGAATGGTCAAATGTATGGCAGCTTAGATTCAATGTTAAGAAGTGCAAGGTAATGCACCTGGGAAACAAAAACCCAGGGGAAGAGTACACGATGGGGGGTGAGATACTAACAACAACAAAAATGGAAAGGGACCTGGGGGTAGTTATATCAGATGACCTAAAGGTGGTCAAGCAATGTGAGAGTGCAGCAAGGAGGGCTGGGGATACTGGGATGCATAGGGAGAGGCATCGCCAGTAGAAAACAGGAAGTTATTATCCCTCTGTAGAGGCAGCTGGTGAGACCCCATCTGGAGTACTGTGTGCAGTTCTGGAGACCCAATCTCCGCAAAGACAGACAGGATGGAAGCTGTCCAGAGGAGGGCAACTAAAATGGTGCAGAGTCTGCACCAGAAGACATATGAAGAGAGACTTAAGGAGCTTAATATGTATAGCCTCAAGGAAAGGAGGGAGAGGGAGGACATGATAGAAACTTTCAAGTACCTCAAGGGAATCAACAAAGTCCAAGAGGGTAGCATCTTTCAAAAAAGAGGTGTGCAAGAACAAGAGGGCACAATTTGAAGATAGATGGGGCGGCTCAGAGGTAATTTAAGGAGTATTTTTCACAGAGAGGGTTGTGGATGCATGGAACGGCCTTCTGGAGGAGGTTGTGGAGTCAAAATCAGTGGTGGAATTCAAGCATGCATGGGACAGTCATAAGGCAATTCTGGGGGTTGGGGGTAAGAAGAAGTAGGCTGCTGGTTAACTAGGATCTGCAACTTATCCAGTAGGTAGGGAAATGGGCAGACTGGGTGGGCCAAGCGGTCCTTATCTGCCGTCAAATTCTATGTTTCTATGTTTCTATGTTTCATCATTAAAAATCCTGTAGAGCTGGGCCTGTGGTGCCGAGTGATGGGTTTTCGCTCAGCATGCTGGCGACTTGGGTTCATGGCCTGATCCCAGGACATCAGGAATGGAGGCCGGCAGGGAGAGGGTTTGGAGCGTCCTTCAGATGCTTCCTTCCTGGAGGGGGGCTGCATTGCACCACTCTCATAGCGGCCCCTGGTGGTGGATAGTGGTGATGTCCTAGGTGGCATGGAGGATCACACTCCTCCAGACATCCCCCACTCCAGGATGCAGCTGTGATGCATGCTTGTGTTGGACAGCGGGATGAGGAAAACTGAAACTGGGCCTGTTCCTACCCTGCTGGATGACAGCGCACCACTTCTGTGCCCCCACATCTGCTCCAGGAGTAGTGTTCCGACTTCTTCTCCTCCCCATTCCCCTACCAGGTGGGAGGGGGCCCTTCTGGTAGGGTTAGAGATGGACCCCCAGTAGGAGGGCACATGAGGCGTGACAGGTGGAGCGTGGCAGCGGGGGTGAGACTGTCAGGCAGAAGGGATTATGCGAGCTTGAAGGAGTAGTGGACTGGGGGCTGGGGTACTGAGCGTAAAGAAAATCCTGTAGACAAAGTTAGGCATACCCACTTCTCCCATCAGTGATATAAGCCCCCCAACTCTTACCCTCCCACCAGTCATGATGTAAAGTGTTGTCAAATGTCTTAGGTGCCTAGGAGTTCACGCATCCTCTCCATTTCCCCTACCCACTTGCAATCCCCTGGCCTTTTCTGTTCTCCGCAGCCAGTCCCCATGGCCCACTATTTATATTTTCTTGGTCCCCAATCCATTTCTGTAAGGGCAGTTGACCCCCTGGAGGCAGTCGGGTAAGTGAAAATGCCAGTGGTTTGTCTCTGTGCAGCAATATGCACAGTCCCCAGTAGCAATCACTGCAGGCCTGATGTCTGACATCATCAGAGAGGGTAATGTTAGACACTGGGCCGGCAGTATTTACAATTGGAGATTGTGTTGAGCCACAAAGGAATTCTGCACTGCACTAGAATGGCAGCATGGCTATTTATTTATTTATTCATTTATTTATTTTATTTCATTTAATTTATTTGCCATTTTTGACCAGGAAAGGCACACTATGCTATGCTAGCTTGTTTCCAGGTGCATCCTGGGGGTGGCTGCATGAACATGTTTTATTGATTGGGAAATGTTGACCATGACATCAGGTAAACTCCCCTACTTTTCTTTGGTAAGTGCCATAGGATCTTTTATTTCCCCCCTGGACAGTTCCCAGAGATGAGTAGAAGGTACCTCAGTTCAACATCTCAAACGAAAGGCAGCACCTCACCACTGAAGCACACCCCTCATACTGTACTACAGTGTCAGCTGTAGGTATTACCCCAAGTGCCTGGTGTGAGCCTAGAACCCACAACCATCTGATCTTTCATCCCCAGAGGCAAGCATGCTACCTGCTGAGCACAGCCACTGCAATACTGTTTTTCTACTGGTATTTCTTTCTGCAGTACTGTACTTCACAGGCACCAAAAAACTCCTCACCCAAAAGGAAGAGGGCTGTAGGGCTCAAAGGCAAATCTAAATAATGGCTTGTTAACAGGGTAGGGGTGGAGAGCCTGCTTGTTGTAGGTAGTGGAGTAAAGGATATATAATCTCTATGGTGCCCAGGGATTATGGCAGTACTTTACTCTGTGGCTGGTGGGAGGATATTGATGGGGGTCCTGTTTCACTGGGGGGGGGGGAGTGGCACCTAACTTTCTTTTCATAGGTCTTTTTATGGCAAATTGCCAAGGAATGTTCTCTAAACAGATTAATACAATCTGAAACAAGCATTTGTCAATGCCAAATGTTTGCTTGCTGGCATTGGCACTGGTAGTGTAGGAGTTACAGAGCTGCATAATAGGAATGGCAGTGAAGTATTGAACTGAAGCCAACCCCACCACCACCCTGCAGATACTGACAGGCATTGGGGTGTACCTTTGGGGCATCAGGCATAACGGCTATGGCATTTCACCACACCCTACCCTGCAGACACCGACAGGTGTCACGGTGTGCCTTGGGGTCTTTGACCCTTATGTTGACCCCACTCTATTAGAAAATATGGTGAGATGGGTGCAGTATAGGAGAATGGGGTGAACTTTGAGGCCGAAGAGTCCAAGGCACAACTCGATGCCTCTCACTAGCTGCAGGGTGTGGGTGAGGGTGGAATGGTATGAGCATTACAGGCGAATATCTCAAGTCACACCCCTGAGGCCTGTCAGTCTCTACAGGGGGAGCATACAGGCGTTCATTGGTATTGCACTCCAAGTTTTCAACATTGTTTTTTTGTGACCCCCACCTTATGAACAGTGGCAATATCAGTTTGTTAGCTGAAAGCTGATTTTGCACAGTGACTACGCCATTTGGTGCCACAGCTGTGAAAACTCATTTCGAACAGGATGTGAAAAATGACAGCTGTACTGTTCATGGGGAGGTGTAAAAAAAATGGCAGTATTGAAAATCTGGAGTTAAAATATCAGAAAAACTGGTGAAGTCATGAGTGAGCATAGAAACTGCACAACGCACACCCGTAATGTAATTAGTTTGGGGATTTTTTACAGCAGATTGTTAACACAGGCATTTTGGGCCTCCACTAATGAACAGTGTCATGGTGATTTTCTTAATCTGTCCCAAACAGTGATTTCCCACAGTGACCACGCATTTCTTCGCTGGAAGTGTGAAAACACATTTTGGCCATGGTGTGAAAAATGACAGCTGTACTGTTCATAAGGGAATGTGGAAAAATGCCAGTGGTGGAAATCTGGTCTGAAAATATTACAAATTCATGAACTTATGAGGGTGCATGGAAACTGCACAATGCTCGCTCGTAATACAGTCATTTTATGAACTTTTATCACCAAATTTTTAACATAGCCATTTTAAGACCTCTGCTCATGAACAGTGTCACTGTGATTTTCTTCATCTGTCCCAAACATTGATTTCGCACACCAACTGCGCCATTGTGTGCTACATGCGCGGAAACACATTTTGGGCGAGATATGAAAAATGACAACTAAAATAGTCTCTGTTCATTTGTGTGCTGTGAAGGAGCTGCCAACCATTGAATTATGTAGAGCAGACACTTGGTAAAAAGGTATGAGGGAATTATTGTGAAACTATTTACAGGATATTTTAAAAAATTCCCCCTTTTAAAACAGCGATTAAAAGCAGGTGAATTCAGGTAGCTGCTGTACTGTTGCTGTCTTTGACATGACAACAATGCCTTCACATGTGCGCGCTGATTTCATTTATATATCCTGCATTATCCTAAGTTATTTAATTGCTGTGTTTTTCAAATTCAGTGGCATAGTTGAAACCATTGTCACACAGGCTAGAACATCCCTTGTAAGTTTACTCATGTAAGCTTCAGAAGAAGACCTTGTTGGGCCAAACACTTAGACACTTTGTTCTTTTTGTAACATCCATGTATGTTGGTTCAGTAAAAGGCAACAAACCATTTGCTTCAGTATAATTTTTTTGAATGCTCTGCATTAAAATAAGAATTATATTGTAAGACCCTGGCAGACTACATACAGCAGGGCTCCCAGATCTATAGGGAGTCATTTACAGGAAATTTTCCCATTGACTTGCATTGGTTACAGGGGCATCAGACATAAGCCCTGTTACTCAGGATTTCATGACAAGTTGAATTCTTTTGGGGAACAATTGCAGTGACTGAAGTGAATATAGGTTCACTAGGAGAGAGTGAGTGAGTGAGTGTGCGTGCATGTGTGTGTGTGTGTGTGTCTGTGGGAGAGAGAGAGAGAGAGAGAGAAGGAAAAAAAGGGGGGGGGGTGAGAGAGACAACATCTCCTTAAAGCTATGTATCTCCCCCACCCACATTATGGTGATGTGGAGTGGGTTAGGGTGTATTGTTTGTATGAAGAGGAGGAGAGAAATTACATTTTTATCTCTTTTTCAGATTCCTTAGACACTTGTGGTACATCAAGTTGTTACATTCTCAGTGTATATTGACATCAGTACATATCAGGCTATGTGGTCTTAATTCCTTGAGGTTCCTCGACTAGAGTTTTTTGTTTGACACTAATATTATCAATTTATATTTAAATTATCATTTATATAGTCCTGAGGTTTTTGAAATTTCTTGGGCCTTATATCTAGCTGGAGAGTACAACTGGGTGACAGGTCCAGCTAGGTTTTACACATCACATAGTGTGCACTTATGTCTTTAAGACAACTTTACTGGTAAATTCTTGTCTATAATGCAGACATTGAAACTTCATGAGCCCTATAACCATTTTAGTTTGTCTTTAATCTGGGTGGGGGTTACCTTTCAGTAATCACATCCTTAGACTAACTGTGACACTCATAGCTTGATTTAGGAGTTATCTGCTTCAGCAGTGTTATCTTATGTCAATTAAATTTATATGCAGTAGGATTCTTTGTATGTGTGTTCCACCAAGCACGTTTAACCCAAGGTTGCTTCTGGCTGAAGGCAGTATAGTACCATTAAACTTCTCTGACGTCATCTTCTGTTTTGTTTTTTTTAAATGAGTATTTTAAACCAATGGGAATTTTTTTCTGTTTTTCTCTGCATTATCTAGCTGTTATTAAGTAATAATTACTGGTGTAAATGTTTATCAATGGGAATACTCAGTTGATATTCCCCGTAATCACCAGTCAGTTGTTATGACTTTCACGTGCACGCAGCAGTTCAACGCGAGTGTTCCAGCACACTTGGCAGTAAACAATAAGGGAACGCTTCTGTAGTACCTGCCAGATGTGGAAGAAAACCAGCAGTCTTCAACTTCAGGCTGTATGTTCCTCAACCCGAATAGTGCCCAGGGGACTGCAAAGGAAATCTACACCACAGGAAGCTCTCTTCAAACAATCCTTGGCCCAAACCTGTGTGATCAACAAGGGAGCGTCCATCAACATGTATCATGCAGCTCCCGAAGAAAGTGATCAGAATAAATGAAGGTGTCTGGTAACTGAGTCAGATTCCAACTAGAGGCAAGTTGGCAGTGAGATAAGGATGTACCATTTGTAATTCGTTGCCTCCCTGTGTGCCCAAAGCACAACAAAAGAACTAATTTACCTCCTTTCTCCTGAGCGCCCTACATGTCATGTAATTTTAGCACTGTCCCTTAACTCATTTCTGGCACTCCATCAGACGGACCTCCGTAACCATGGCCATGAACTGTCCTGCAGCAACTGAAAGTAAGCACATGGAGAAATGAAGCTGACACGGAAGTCTCACAGCCAGTGATATTATTTTTTTTTTAACCGCAGTTTTGTTTTGGGCTCTGAATACTCTCAACAATGTTCTAGTACAGTGCAGCATACAAAAGAAATGTCTCATTTACTTCAGTGTTTTTTTCATGTTTTTTGCTTATTAGAATAGCCAGTGTATGTTACTATCTTATGCAGTTCTTGTAAGGTAAGACTGCTATTTTTTATCTGCTTGTTCTTGTAAGCTTGTGTGTTGAGTTGGATAAAATAATTAAAAAAAAAACATATTTAAATTCCCAAACTGTGGTGTTGTGCAGCATGATTTTGAATAGTTTGTGTATGGAAATGTAACTCTCTGGCCGGAAAAACATTTACCCCAGTAATTATAAAATAAGACATGAGTGAACATTATAGAAATTTTAATACACCCTCGGTGAAGGATGCATTAACCGAGCCGCTCTCGGGGTTTAATGATGCATCCCTCACCTTGGGTGTGCATTAAATTTTCATAATGTTCACCTCCCTATGCATTATTCTCTATTTGTATTTTCTAAACAACTGCCATGAGCTTCTGAAGAAGGACTGGTTGGTCCGAAAGCTAGAGCACTTTGTTCTTGTTGTTACATCTGTTTTGGTCCATTAAAAGGTAAATAATCATTTACTTCATGTGAAATAATGAAATGTACGGGGGGGAGGAAAATTTGCACTAGAGTTACAGGAAAATGCAAAATCAATGTGATAGCACTGCTACTGTGTCCTCTAAAGTCCATCATTTGTTTTTGTTTTTACGTTCACTTGCGCGCATGCACAAGGAATGTCTTGGGAGAATGGGACACTTTGGAGGTGTGCCTGCCCTGTGCAATCCCCTGCTCTGTTGAGCAGACATGGTGGTCCTGCACCAACCGCTGCGATGCTGTGTATGACAGTGGTGGTCTTCTCATCAAAGAAAACTACCGCTGTGTGCTTGCAGCGTGTCACGCCCCAATCTTTGCTGCCCGCTGAGCCCACCCCAGCATGGCAAGCTCCCGCATCATCTGCCGACGGGGTGCCCAACCCCTGTCGGCTCCACCTCCCAAACAGCTTTCTCTGCTGCCACACTGGGAGCCCACCCCAGCATGGCAAACATCCCGTGTCGTCAATTATAGAAAAAAGAAAACTTGTAAATTAAAAACGGTCCCACGCAGTCTCCCCACCCTCTTCCCACAACCCGCACCCACCCACTGGCACCCTGCCTCCCCACACCCCCCCTCACCCCATACTTACCTCCAGAGCTCGGCACGATGATCATTGTTGGACCGGGAACACGTCTGCACTCTTCAAAGCCGACCGTGAACTGAGGAAATGCCGGTAAGCTGTATAATCTGCTAGATGGGTTTTTTTCAACTTTGTTGCATATCTTAGGCATTTTTTGGAATTTTTGCACCAAATTTACAACATGGGGTTTTTGAGACCCCTTCTCATGAATTTTGTCACTGTCATGGCATAATTCGGGCCTGAAGGGTGATTTTGCAGTCACTGCGTGAAATCACCTTTTGGGCCCAATTAACGAAACAGTGCCAGCATTCATAAGGTGGGCTCTCAAAAAGCCTATTTTGAAAATTTGGTGGAAAAATTCCTAAAAATGACCGTTTTACGAGCGTGAGTTGCGCAGTTCCTACGCAGGCTTGTAAGTTCATGAATTTTCAATATTTTCATTCCAGATTTTCAACATTGCCATTTTATTACACCTCCTTATGAGTAGTACAGCTGTCATTTTTCACATCTCACCCAAAACGTGTTTCCGCCCATGTAGCGCACAATGGCGCAGTCGGTGTGCAAAATCAATGTATGGGACACGTTAAGAAAATCACAGTGACACTGATCTTAAAATGGCTATGTTGAAAATGTGGTGAAAAAAATCCTAAAAATGACTGTTTTATGAGCGTGCATTGCGCAGCTCCTACGCAGGCTCGTAAGTTTGTAAATTTTCAATATTTTCACTCCAGATTTTCAACATTGCCATTTTACCACACCTCCTCATGAGCAGTATAGCTGTCATTTTTCACATCCTGCCCAAAATGTGTTTCCTCCCATGCAGCGCACAATGGCACAGTCGATGTGCAAACTCAATGTATGGGACACATTAAGAAAATCACAGTGACACTGTTCATGAGCAGAGGTCTTAAAATGGCTGTGTTGAAAATTTGGTGAAAAAATTCCAAAAAATGACTGTTTCTAGAGTAATGCGTTGCGCAGTTCTCGCGGGCTCGTAGAAGTTCATAAAATTTCAATATTTTCCTCCAGATTTTCAACATTGCCATTTACCACACCTCCTCATGAGCAGTATAGCTGTCATTTTTCACATCCTGCCCAAAACGTGTTTCTGCCCATGTAGCACACAATGGCGCAGTCGGTGTGCAAACTCAATTTATGGCACACATTAAGAAAATCACAGTGACACTGTTCATGAGCAGAGGTCTTAAAATGGCTATGTTGAAAATTTGGTGAAAAAATTCCTAAAAATGACTTTTACGAGTGTGCATTGCGCAATTCCTACGCACGCTCATAAGTTTGCGAATTTTCAATATTTGCACTCCAATTACTTCCAAATACCTAAACAGCACATAGAAGCAAGCAACATTCAGCATTGACAAATGCTTGTACTTCTTTGTCACTGATTTTTTTTAAGCCATGTCCAAGTGCCAAATACCACTGCAAATACCTGCAAGCAAACGTTTGGCATTGTCAAATGCTTGTTTTCATAGTGTAATAGACCACCAACATGCCTTTCCCTGATTTGAAAGGAAGTGTGAATTATTAAGCATCTGAATGTGCTAGTGTGAACTAGCCTTCATGCTTTGCCCAAGAGAAGTGGAGGTGGAGGGTTGAAACAAAGAGAGTGGATGAGGCAATGTGCAGTGTATCCGGCACAACTTCTGAAATCCATGTAACTCTTCTCAATTCAGTAAGCACCATTGGCTTTGTTTGAGAGGTGTGAGGGGGATGAGTGTGGGAATGCAGACACATGGCTGACATACAGCATCTTGTTTCTGCAGTCACATAAAAATGCCAGCTCATGGCAATTCAGAGAAAAAAAAAATATTTTGAAGCTGCGTTACCAGACTAAGTGTGCAGTTTAGTGAATTACCACACAGGGGTGTGTATATGACAGCACTAAAAGGTGCATTAAAGTGCTTCAGTCATGAAAACCTCCCCCACTGGCTGCTGCTGAAATGCATAGCAGTATGTTCTTCTTTGTGCATTCTGGCTGTTCTTTGCTTCAGCTGCAGGTACAATACGCTCAAGTTCGCTTGCATAGGTTTTAGCAGTGGGAGTTCACATTGACAGAGTCTAGTAAGAGAAAGCGCTTGGAATTACATACAACGAAGTCTGAATTTTCACATCAAATGCTGAGGTATTTTTACTGGAGGATTAGAACCCATGGAATTACATGAAGGTGTGCTTTGGAGGCTATTGTGAGTAAGAACTGTTAGGCACCCACACATTTTGGTGGTCCTGCTGTGGCAGGAACAGTTTATTAAAGTAATGATGTGTGGCTTGTCTCTCTAAGCTGAAGACTACAGCAATCTATCAGGTAACCAACACAGTTGATCTGTGTGTGTGTGTGTGTCGGGGAGCTGCTCACTGAGTGTAGCTCCCTCTTTCAACTGCATGCCACTGTTTTTCAACTGCTGTCATAGACAGCTCCAGCAGTGATTGGAGAACTGTGATCACGCCTGCAAACACACTGACTGAATTGGAAGATGCTGACACACCTCTGAAAAACTCAGATGATGGCACTATGTTTCTTGCACATGCATGCAAGCAAACATAAACATTATCTGACTCTCTTTCCAATGAAATTGATAACTTTCCAGAATATCTGCTATATGGAGAAACTGCAATCTCTGAGGGTATCTGGGGCCACCATACTCAGTCACAGATATATGCCACAAAGCAGTCACCAGGACCAGTTTGCTGCCCAGTTCAACCATGCAAACCTTTGTACTATGCACAAAGAAATCACAGGGCTTTCCTTGCATTGACATTATAGGCATTTTACTGGTATTGGGAAAGGGGCAGGGCTGCTATAACAATTAAGCACTGTGCTATGTATATTTGTTTCCCAGCACCCATATCTGCTGTGTTATGCTGCAAAGTGTGGTAGGACTGTAAAACCACTGAAAGCAGTTCCACAGCACTATCAAAGGCATGTGGCAGCAGGCTTAGACTCCGCCATAGGATCGAGCAATGGCAACGTGGAATTGAGATCGGCTAGGGAGCAATAGTGCTTCCCTGCCATGCACTGACATGGAGAAGACAGGAGGGTTCAATTAAATGCCAGTGCTTGAAAACTAGTAATGAGACTTTGGGGATCCTGGGGATGAATGGTGAGGGTGTTGATGCAATGCCATGCACAATGTCTGAGCACCACATACAGATGTGCAGAATTTTCAAATTCCACTTCGCTGGAATTGTGTGAAATTTCAGAAACACCACCTAATTCTATGAAATGTCATTGGAAGCAGGATTGACCAACTCTGAAAGCTGACTGTTTCTTTTTTAAACTGCAAGTTAACAATTCATTGTTTACAAAAACTATGGTATAGTAGTCAATGGTTTCTGTAAACTGTGGATTCATTTCCAGCAAACTGCAGAATAATGTTCCATGGATTACATAACGTGTAAAATATCATTTTGCAGGTTATATAGAAATGCTTTTCTGAATTCTGTGGAATTAAAAAAGAAATTCTGAAAAGTATTTCAGAAGCAGAAATGCCATTCCACACAAATGCTGCTGGCAGACTTCCACATTCCACACAGCAGTGGTGCAGCAGTTTCTGTATTTGCAGTCACAAACCCCATTTGCAACTACATATAGCTGTCAGCCCCATTGGTACTGTGACCTTGGCAGCTAAGTCAAGGCTTTGAATCTCACAGTTTTCCGGGGCAGTAGTATGTGATACTTCTGTGTGCTGGGAATCAGACCTTTTTTAGATGAAACCCAAGTGACTCTAGATCACACCCCACTCAGGGGCTCCTAGGCTCACACTCAATGTTAACACTGCAATTTCACTAGTACGCTTGTTGGGTTTTCGGCACCACTCGAATAAACCGTGGAAAGTGCATAATTGTTTTCCCGCTAGTACAGAATACCGCAGAATTCATCACTAATAACTGTGACTGCGCCAAATGCAGAATTGCATTGGCAGAATGCATGTGGAAAAATAATTCCACTTCTGATATTCTTTTTACATAGAAACATAGAGTTTGTCAGCAGGTAAGGACCCCTTGGCAGACCTAGTCTGCCCATTTTCTTTACTTACTGTTACACCGCAGACCCTACTTGACCTGTGGCTTCCCCCCTTCCTTACAACTAAGGTTCCTTTGTGCCTATCCCATGCCTTCTAGAATCCCACTACAGTTTTGCCCTCAGATTCTGTTCTGTTTTAAATTTCACTAAATTCCATCTGCGAAAACCATTTTGCAAGCAAAATGTAGGAATTACTCTATTGATGGAATTCCACAGAATTTTCCAAAATTCTGCAGAATTCCATTTCATCAGAATTAGAACGTTTCTCCCAGCTCTCCTAATAATCTTTTTGAGTGTAAAACAGAGCACTAATGTCAGAGAAGTTAGATAAACAAGCATTTGTCAATGCTGAATATTGCTTGCTTGTATGTGCTGTTTAGGTATTTGGAAGTCATTGGAGTGCAAATATTGAAAATTCGCGAACTTACAAGCGTGCGTAGGAACTGCGCAACGCACGCTCTTAAAACAGTTATTTTTAGGAATTTTTTCACCAAATTTTCAACATAGCCATTTTAAGACCTCTGCTCATGAACAGTGTCACTGTTATTTTCTTAATTGTGTCCCATACATGGATTTTGCACTGACTGCGCCATTGTATGCTACATGGGCGGAAACATGTTTTGGGCAAGATGTGAAAATGACAGCTGTACTGCTCATAAGCAGGTGTGGTAAAATGGCAATGTTGAAAATCTGGAGTGAAAATATTGAAAATTAAGCAAACTTATGGCGTGCATAGGAACTACATCAAGCGCGCTAAGTAAAACTGTCATTTTGGAATTTTTCACCAAATTTTCAACATAGGCTTTTGAGAGCCCACCTTATGAACACTGGCAGTGTCATTTCATTAATCAACCCGAAGGTGATTTCATGCAGTAATAGCGAAATCACCCTTAGACCCCGGTCTTATCATGACAGTGCAAAAATTCATGAAGAGGGGTCCCAAAAACCCATGTTGAAATTTGACCAAAATTCCAAATGCCTGAGATATGCAACAAAGTTGAAAAAATCCTATTTATTCCATTATACAGCTTACCGGCATTTCCTCAGTTTGCGGTCAGCTTTGAAGAATGCAGACATGTTCCAGTCCACCGATGATAATCTCGCCCGAGCTCCAGAGAGTAAGTATGGGGTGGGGGTGTGTGGGGAGGCAGGGTCGCAGTGGGTGGGTATGGGTGGGGGCAGTGAGACTCGAGGGACCTTTTATTTACAGTTTTTTTTTAAATTAAGATGAAGCGGGATGTTTGCCATGCTGGGGTGGGCTCCCAGCGTGGCAGCTGGAAAGGCTGTTTGGGGGGGCTGGAGCTGATGAGGGATTGGGCACCCCCGTCAGCCATAACCAGATTTGCCACACTGGGGTGGGCTCCCAGAGTGGCACCTGGAAAGGTTTTTTTGGGGGGGCGTGCAGCCGCGGAGCCAATGGGGGATTAGGCACCCCACTGGCTATAATATTTTGCCATGCTGGGATGGGCTCCCAGCGTGGCACTAACACAACTTTGTTGGGAGGGCGTGGGGCCGACAGGGGATTGTGATCCCCGTCGGCCATACAGTGTGTGCGAGGAGGGAGCGCATCAGCACGCAATATGTGTGTTTGCGTGTGTGTGTGTGTGTGTGGGGGGAGCTCTGCTCACTGAAGTGGGGCTCTCCCTTTCAACTGTATGCCACTGCATTTTCGACTGCTGTCATAGTCAGCTGCAGCAGTCACTGGAGGAACTGTGGCCGCCCCTGCAAACTCAGTGACTGAATTGGAAGAGAGGGTGCCACACCTCCGAAAACTCGGATGATGGCACTATGTTTCTTGCACATGCGTGCAAGCAACATAAAAAGTACAGAAATGGAATACAGTGAAAAGACTGGATAGCTTTAATGTTCTACAGACCTGTTATGGTAATGTTTCACATCTTCTATTTTATTGTTACATGACTATATGACCCAAAAAAACTAAAGTATCTTGTGTGAAACACTGTTCCATTAATCTACAAATATTGATAATAACGTTACAGCATTTTGGAGTAAGTTGTTCAGAATTTTAGAGTATACTGTGCAGAATTTTTAAAAATATGTGCCAGAAAACTGGCATTTGTGTGCAATGCAGTGTAGGGGAAAGAGCTGCTACCCTTTAGAAGGATTTGCTTTTCAATATGGCATGAAACCAGATTTCTTTCTGCCCATGCCTAATAGTTACATGGCTGTAAATAGTAAGATGCTTTTCAGTAATAAATCGTGGTGGTGGGGGGATATTGCAAGTTTCTGGGCCGACATTCACACTTCTAATAAATGAAACATGTTCTTTGACTGTCCATGGCTGTGTGTTGGATGTTGTTGGCATACCATGGCTGAAGCATTTTCCTGTACAGTCACTGCACTACCATTAGCCTATTGGCATGCAGATCAGTTCTGAGAAACTAGAAATGCATTCCATTAAAAAAAACATGTCAGTCCATCTGCATAAGGACGTCTTCCTTGAGAAATATCTGGACACACAGTCTCCACAGCAGACACAAATAAATGATGCTGGCATTGAGATGCAGGATGACAACATAATCACAGCTCACAGGAAATCATCATTTGTCACTGAAGAAGATGAGATCCTGAATGAAATGGATGCGTTTGACAGGCTAAAACAACAGAATCATGCACTCTTCAAATTTATGATACTTAACATGTGCATAGTGATTCATATCATCAATTTCAAATGTGTGTCTTGAGAAAGTTTATAGAAATTTTATCTTGTGCCACTGAATCTGCTCTGTAAATATTTGCATACACATGATTGGCAGGTGTATGTAGTGCTGTGGCCCCCTTTACATGTGAGTGATAAAACCCAATATGGTGGGCACCAACATGCCTGGGGCATAGTAAGGCCAGATGCCAGTAGGAAAAGACCTTACAGGCTGTGGAAGTGCGGGTATCCACCAACACTCCTCACCCTGGAGGGCCTTATTGTACTTATAAAATTGGATGGGTCAGACATTGTTTGTTTAGCAAAAAAAAATAATAATATTTTTGCAAATATTTATAACATGGGTAAGGACATTCTAGCTTAATGTTAAGTACAAGAGTGCAATTATCTGGCCATAATTACACTCCAGTACTTGTTTAGCTTGTACATCAGCTTCTGCTATGAAATCAGTATGCCTAGACTGGAACTGTTATTGTCTTCTCCTAGTTCATATAGAAAACAATATTTTCTTATGAAAAGTCCTAAAATAAACTTCTGAAAAGTGTGTTTCAGTAGAACCCATGTTATACGTGCAATAAGACACTTCAGGGATGTGTAATTCTGGTCCCTAATTGTACGTTCCTTTTCTGTGTTTAAAGGCAGTCAGCGCAAGTGCGTCATGCCTTATAACCCACTGGAGGTGTGAGATTATTGACCCAAAATTATACATCCTGATATGTCTTATTGCATAAATGAAAAAAGTTTTAACAGAAAAAAAATGTCCTTGTGCCCTTGCATGGGTAACTTACCAGTCGAGGGCTTATGACTGAGAATGTGACCCTTGGTCTGCTCACACTGATGTGATCAGTTGTGAACTGGTAGTGGGTATCCCATGGAGCATGTTTGTAGGGAGGGGTTTACTGAGGTGCACAGTCAGTGGATTGCACCTCTCAGCTTTAGGCATGAGTCATCAGCAGGGTCACAGTGCAGCAAGAGTGGTTAAAGAAACGGCAGCAATATTTTTACCACAAAATCTTTCTCAGTGTTGGGAGGGGGCAACAGGTGGGCAGGCTGTCAGTACTGTCCCAGCCCCTCCTACTAGTGTCTGCCTTCCTGATCCACCAGGGGCTCAGTCCCCCATGGATTTCCCCTCCTGATAGGGTCAGGGAAGGGAGAGTCATCTCCCCCCCCAGGTGCACACATCAATATGCCCTGAGTGGTCAGGTGGTGGTCAGATGGTGGCATGAGCCAAGTGAGAGCAGGGTTCCATGAAGTCTGCCTGTATCCATTTTCCACTGACTGATCCCCAGTCCCTTGCCATGGTGACACATCAGGACATGCACGTGGAGCTGCACATGCACTGCAGAGCCATGGCCCCTCCCTTCTAGCCGCTCGCTGACCTGCACTACCCCTGGGCCTCCACCCGCTGGCAATCAGAGTCCAAGATGGCTGACCACCCCTCCCCAACAGAGGAGAGCATTCTCTGGCATGCTCAATCCTCTCCTACCCCTCCAGCCCCTATCAACCCTTACTCCTTCTCAAACACAGATTACTGGTGTTGCTGGAAGTAAGGCATTCAAATGCCATATCCCTCCACACCACTGGGCCAGCAATGGCAATTAATTTTAAAGTAAATATAATAAACAGAACACATGGAATGGCTGGCCTGCCAGTGCAGTTGTAGCACTACCACTTGTGGTACTGACAACCTGGGTTCGGGAGCGAGCCTAGAGCATTAGCGGGTCAGCAGAGGGGAGGAGGCGCAAGTGTCTGATGGACTGCTCACCTTCCCCAGGGCAGGGGGTGGAGGGCTTTGGCAACATGATACCTTCTGACAATGGCTAGAGGGTATTAAGCTGATAGCCCTTAGTGCTATGGGATAGTGGGAGGCAGCGCACATTGGCATGACATGCATGGGAGCATGTGCACCTCCCTAGGATGTCATTGCATGTCTGCTTCCATTGAAGGGGGCGAGAGAACCAAGCAGAACAAGGAAAACCCCACTGGCTTGATGGGTGAGTCGCTCCACAGCCCCCACATCTACTGCCAGATCCTACTCTCCTGGGTCCCATGGTATCCGGTCAAGACTGTGTCAGAATAGACATGCAGTCAAAAACCACACGGGCAAAACAGTGTTGTGGTTTCAGAGTCAGTTTACATATATTAGTGAGTGTTTTCACTGTGCCTGTTTTCCAGTGATCATGCGTTCTTGTTGGCACTGTTTTGACCTAGTCCCAGGTCAAGCTACTATGCAGTCTTCACCTCTGCCAGCAGGCCATTGGATAGTTGTAAGGAAGCACTGAGGAGCAGAAGGTGGTTGTACCATGGGGGGTGCAAGCTATGCAGTTGCCTGCAGGCGAGTCGTGGGTGGGTTAGAGGGCCAAGGTCACAGGTAGTGAGAGTTTCAGACAGGATGAGAGCAGGCTGGGTGATGACTGAGGGAGGTCCGGTCGCCGGCAACCAGAGGGAAAAATAATTGTAGAAAAAGAAAAGAACACATGAATATAAGTGGTGCATGAGCAAAGCTGGCACTGGGTCCTTTCTTTTTTGCAGAGCTCTGTTGGCTGGTGAACATATGACTTAAGAAGGCTGTCAGCCAATCAGCCTTCAGTAATTTCCTAACCAATTTTTCTACACAGAAGTGACAGAACTAGAGAAGATGGGCCTAGAGTGCTGGTTGAACTGCTGGACTGGCTACCAAGGCCCAGTCTGGTTCTGTCTCAATGAAATCTGCAGTATTTTAATTATGTCTGATTGGCTCCTGTAACATTCCATGGGTATGTAGTGCTGTGCATAATGTAGCAGTTCAACTTCCAAAATGCTTTTCAGAATTTCTCTTTGAATTCTGCAGAATTCTGAAAAGCATTTCTATGTAAACCACAGAATAACTTTATGTGGCTTATGTAAGTCGTTAAATAATGTTCTGTGGATTGCAGAAAAGGAATCTGAGGTTCATGTAAACAGCAGATTACTAAACTGCAAAAAAGTTCCGCCTTTCAAAATTTTTGAATTCTTTTACCAATAGAATTCTCCAGATTTTGACGGAATTTTCCAAACTCCCACAGAATTCCATCCTGCCAGAATCTCAAAAGTCTGCACAGCACTAGAATAGGGACATACTGTAGGAGTCATAAAAGTACCAAGACCAAGACGTACCACTGGCAATTGCAACATTCCAAGTGCATTGTTTTGTTATAATGCTTTTGGTAACAGGGTAAAGCCCATGAGGCAATATGCCTGTTTTCGGGGCAACATGGGAGAACTGGGAATGTTAAGTGGCTTGCTAAGAGTCACACAGTTGCAAGTGGAGGCAAAGGGAATGAAACTCAGGTTTGTTTGCTGGATGTACCAAGCTCATTCACCACTCATTGCTATAACTGCCCGTTCCATCTTGATGGCATTTACAGTTCTCTTACTATCCTAGTAACATCGTTATTTATTTATTCAAACATTTGGTAACCGGGAAAGGCATACTGAGCAAAGGCTCATTTCCAGATTAGACCCGGGAGATGGGGGAACAGCAATATTTACAATAATTTGCAAAATATTTGTCATTACAGAAGAACAAACAGTGGCAGAGAAACTTGTACAGAAACCAGAAGTACAGCAGGACGGGAAATGCAATACACAGAGATTAATGCATGGGGAGGTGAGCATTATGAGAATTTAATGCACACCTGAGTTGTGGGATGCACTATAAACCTCGAGAGCGAAGCTCGAGCGGTTTATTACTGCATCCCACAATGAGGGTTTGCATTAAATTCAAATTTTGCTCACCTCCCTCTATGTCTTATTTTATATAATTGCTGGTGTTAAATGTTTTCCAACCAGATTACAATGCCAGCCAGCACTATCTTAGATATCCAGCACATTTGCTTTTCAAATATGCAGTTAACAAATGCAAGTGTGCATTTTCAACATTTCAAAAAAAGCCTATAATTGTATTGCTAGATAAAACGTTTGCTAAAGCAGTCACATTTCAATAAGGATTTACACTTTTAAAAGGAAAAACATGGATCTGCTTAACTACTGGTGAATGCTGAGTACTGCTGTCAGAGAACGTGGAAATGAACTGTCACAACGAACACAACTTTCATTAATAAATGCTTCAGCAACATTTACTACAAGCATTATATTTCTTAACTGTATAGTACCAAACTTATTGTTGTGAAAAAAAAAGTCAAGTTTGAGGCTGCATTTGCTCCGTTTCCGTGGTGGGTGGCAGTTGGTTGCCAGGGTTATGTTTTCCTTGCAGATGAGGTTTCTCTGTGAAGAAAGGGATAGTGTGCAAATAACATGTTTCACTGTGCGGGCTTACATAAATATAACACATTTTTAAATACAGTTATTATCCGGTGTCAGCGAGGTGTCTAGCGACGTCAGAAGTGACACTGCCATTTTTTTTTACTTTTTGTGTGGACTGCAGCTTTCTAGGCTGGAATGCCCATGCTAGACAGTGGTAAGCATAACGTATGAAATCCATAACAACCAGTCAGTTATTACAGGGAATATCAACTTATGAAAGTCATAGAAAAAAATTGAACGCCAGTAATTATAAGATAATTAATATAGACCATAGGAGTTCATATTTTGTGATACAAATTAATGAAAACAATGCATACAGGGATTTACAAATGCTGATGAGATGCTGTCTATCACTCACGAGTCGGACATACATGTTAGATTGAGTGCAAAAGCTTTATTGATGTGACTGGGTGCCAGAGTGGCTGGAGCATATAGGGGGTGGGAATGCACAAAGTTGCTATCTGATAGAGTCAAAGGAGGGGGAGTTCCTTAGGAGGGGCGAGAATTTATTACATAGGAAGGGTAGGCTGTAGGAGAAGGTGGATTTGCCAGATGTGGTGGAAGGTAGGTGGAGCGAGAAGCTCTGAGACCTTCTGTGGTAGTCTTGCTCTTTTCTCATTAACTACCACACATGTACACCTGTTGTACAGTTTTGACACTCTGCAACTTCTGATCCATGCCCTCCATGGAACAATGGAGTCAGGAAGGGACTGTGAATTTGTCATCAGTTCCGCTGTCTGCATTGCTTGGACAAAGAGCTGTTGAGGTGGCTGTTCCTGAACTCCCTGTGGCATGACACTGGCAGATTTCAAGTCCTCACATGTTGCAACTGCATGCCACTGACATCTCCACTGCTCCTGTCTTATCCTGATGCCACCTATGGCTCTACTACTGAATCCTGATCATATCCACAGAACTTGTATTAAACTCATGATGATGATAGCAGTGTTCCTCAGGGTTCAGTACCGGGACCGATCCTGTTTATGTTGGCTTGCGTGCATGCACAAGCAACATTTTGCTGTAGTAGCACCGTACTAGCACTTCAAAGTGTGTCAGTGTTGTGGCGAATCCAGGAGATGCTTTAGCCATTGTGTCCCTCAGCCGCCAACCAGTGAGCATGCTGCCGATGACAGCAGTTTTTTTTTTTTTTTCAATTGTTTAACCAGGAGAGACACACTAAGCTGAAAGCTTGATTGCAGGTATGACCTGGGAGCACAGGGAAGTTAAGTGACTTGCTCAGGGTCACACAGTATGCAAGTGGGGACTGTGGGATTCAAACCCTGGTCTCCAAATTTGCAGCTCAGAGCCTTAAACCACTGCGCTATACTGCCACCAACTTGAAAGAAATCCACTGCTGTAATGAGAGACAGGCTCGCCACTGCAGCAGCAGATCTGACATGCCTCCATTACGTGCCATTCCTGGTTAAATAGTTCAATAAACATGGCAGTGGCTCTCACCATCCGCCTCTCACAATCCCTAGAAAGCTGACTTCGGGGGTGCTCAATCCCTCTGTTGGCATGCCCCCTCCCCAGTTCAATTTGTTTGCTGATGGGATGCCCAATCCCCATCAGTATAATGCCCCCCCAGTTTTATTTGTGTGCCGATGGGGGTGCCCAATCCCCCTTGGCATCAGGCCCCCCCAACACAGACACACTTTATTTGCAGATGGGGTGCCCAATCCCTGTCAGCTCCAGTCCCCCCCCAAAAAAAAATCCCAGTGTGCCCAAATGTCTTAGTGTCACCTGTAAAAACAAAAACCTTCCCTCAAAGTTTTTTCCTGCAAAACAAGAAAAAGGTCCTCGTTGTCCACGGCACCTCTCCCCCAACCCACACCCACCCTCTGCACCCCACACTCCCACACCACCGTCACCCCCTACTTACCTCTGGAGGTCAGCGCAGCGATCTTCAGTGGAGTGGGAATATGTCTGCAGTCTTCAAAGCTGACCGCAAACTGAAGAAATGCTGGTAAACTGTATAATGTCATAAATGGAAGGGGTTCAAATTAGGTGGATGTTGCAGCCATTTTTTTGACTTTGGGCTCCAGATTTTCAACATGGGTTCTTGGGAACTACCTCATGAAGTCAGTCACTGTCATTTTGCTATTCTGTCCCAAAAGGTGAATTCATGGTCACTGAACACAATCACCTTTCAGGACCGATTAATGAAATGACAGTGCCACTGTTCATGAGATAGGCTCCCAAAAGCCTATGTTGCAAATTTGGTGAACAAATTCCAAAAAATGACTGTGTTATGAGCATGCGTTGTGCCATTTCCACTCACACTCATAACTTCGAGAAATGTTTCACTCCAGATTTTCAGCATTGCCATTTTTTCACACCTCCTTATGAACAGTATAGCTGTCATTTTTCACATCCTGCCCGAAATGTGTTTTTGCACGTTGCGCACAATGGCACGATCGCTGTGGGAAATCAATGTTTGGGACAGATTAAGAAAAACATAGTGACACTGTTCATGAGCAGAGGTCCCAAAATGAGTATGTTGAAAATTTGGTGAAAATATTCCAAAAAAATTAATATGTCAAGTGTGTGTGTGGCACAGTTTCCACGCATGCTCGTAAGGTCGAGAATTTTTAATATTTTCACTCCAGATTTTCAACATTGCCATTTTTGCACACCTCCTTGTGAACCGTACAGCTGTCATTTTTCACATCCTGCCTGAAATGTGTTTTCACACCTGTGGCTCACAATGGCGCGGTCGCTGTGCAAAATCAACTTTCGGGACAGAGTAACAAAATCACAGTGCTACTGTTCATGAGGAGAGGTTCCAAAATGCCCATGTTGAAAGTTTGGTTAAAAAAAATCACAAAAATGGCCACATTATGGGTGTGTGTTGCGCAGTATCTACGCACGCTTGTAAGTTTGCAAATTTTTCATATTTTCTGTCCAGATTTTCAACATTGCCATTTTTTTTACACCTCCTCATGAACAGTACAGCTGTCATTTTTAACATCCCCCAAAATGTGTTTCTGCACCTGTGGCTCCCAATGATGCAGTTGCTGTACTAAATCACCTTTCAGGATTGAGTAACGAAATGATAGCGCCACTGTTCATGAGGTGGGGTCCGAAAAAGCTACTGTTTAGAATTTGGAGTGAAACTATTAACAAACACCTGGGGCATTAAGGTTTCTAACCATACATCCACCCACCCTGTAGAGGCTGACAGACGTTGGGGACTTAACTTGGGTTCATTGGCCATAATGTTTGCAGAATTATACCCTCACACCCCCCCACCATACAGCCACTGACTGGCATTGAGGTGTGACTTGGGTTCCATCACCCTAACGTTCACCCTATTCTTCTATATTGCACCCATCTCAGCTTATTTCCTTATGGAATAGGGTGAGCATAAAGGCCGAAGACACAAATGCACACCCCAACACCTGTTGCTTTCTGCAGGGTGGGGTGAGGTGGAATGGCATCAGCGTTATGGCAGACCCAAAGCCACACTCCCGGCACCTTTCATTCTCTGGGGGGGGAGGGTGTTGGCGTTAGCTCAATACTTCACTGCCATTCCTATTTTACATTTCTAACTCCTGCACTACCAATGCCAGTGTCAGCAAGCCAACATTCGGCATTGACAAATGCTTGTTAACATATATATCAGTGACATATCAGTGGGACTTGAAGGGAAAGTGTGTCTTTTTGCGGGTGATGCAAAGTTACTTTATATATAGGGTTGACATAGCAGGAAGGGTTGAAGCCACGAGGAGAGATCTGAGCACCCTAGAGAAATGGTTGTACATTTGGCAGCCGAAGTTCAATGCTAAGAAGTGTGCAGTGATGCATGTGGGGTGTAAAAATCCACTGGCTGAGTACTCACTGAGGGAAGAACTGATAAAGCAAACAGAACAGGAAAGGGACTTGGGGATTATAATATCAGACAACTGTAAGGTAGGAGACCAATGTAGTAAGGCAGTAGGTAAAGTTAATAGAATGATGGTGTGCATAAGAAGGGGTACAGTATAACAAGTAGGAAGAGAGAGGTGTGACTGCCTTTACATAAGACCATAATCAGACCGCACCTGGAGTACAGGGTACAGTTCTGGAGGTCTCATTTAAGAAAGGATATAGATTGGTTGGAGAGGGTTCAGAGAAGGGCAATAAAGATGGTGCAAGGTACAGTATGTAAGAGAAGCCACACAAGACTAGATGGAGAGAATTAAATCTATACTCGCTGGAGGTTAGAAGAGATAGAGGTGACATGATAAAGACATTTAAGTATATGAAAAGAATAAATAAAGTGAATTAAGGTAACTTATTCAAAAGGAAAGTAGGAGTTAAAACAAGGGGTCATAATTAAAGATTGGAAGGGGGAATATTTAAGAGCAATGTAAGGAGATGTTATTTCACTGAGAGGGTGGTGGAACCCTGGAACAGATTACCTAGTGAGGTGGTATGTGCAGAAACAGTGGAGGAATTCAAGAGGGCGTGGGATAGACATAAGGGGTTCGCTAGTGGGCAGAGGAAAATATCCCTGGGAAGTGGAGACAAGTAGGGGCAGGTGGGACATGGGCAGACTAGATGGACCATGATTGTCCTTTTCTGCTGACACATTACTACGATACTATGATAACTTCTATGATGCTGTTGTGTCCCAATCAAATACACATGCATTACATTGTTTTGCAGCCTTTTACAACTTGTTGACCTGGGACAACCCAACTGAAATGTGACCTATCTTGTTTCGGTCAGTGGGTCCTTCTACTAAACAAATGTAGTCTATTTACTATTCATTTCAAAAAAGTTTTAACAGGAAAGACATACTGAGCTAGTAACAGCTTGTTTACAGATGTGCCCTGCAAATTAACATATTGTGAAATGTACAGGGGGGTTAATCAACAGGGACTTTGTTTAGCTCATATTACTTATCATTATAAAGAAGGGGAAATGGAGCATTCCGATTCGCTGACAGGTTGATGGCATTCTAAACAGGTTATGTCAATGGCCGGAGACTGTCACGCACAAGAAAACCTTTAGAATGTTAGCTGTAAAACTATTCATTGTAAAATCTAAAAAGGCACTCCAGCGGTTGGGTTACTTTTGTTAATCTAACCCTAGGGGCATTAGATACTCAGCTTCACCATGTACTTCATGATTCTGCAAGGGTTAAATTAATGGATGGTAAACCAGTTCCTGGTTATACATTTGGGCCCAATCCACAAAAGGCTGTAGTCCTCTCTATATACGCAGAGGGATGGGAAAAGACATGGAATGCCCCCTTTGTGCATGATGCACATCAGTAGGGCACTCTGGGCATTCAGAATTCCGGACATGTACCCTAACACACCTGATCCTGAGCCACACACATTGCCAGGTGAAAGGTGGGGACAGAGGTGGGGAGTGACCATGCATCCCATTCACACATGCATATCCACATTCAGGAGTGCCTGTGGAGAGTGTGGAGGATACACTGCCCTAAGGACTGCACTAGCAGCTACATGTCCCCTCCACGTGGCCCCAGAAACTTTCCAATAGGCAATCTTAACACCTGACCCCAGCCCCCAGAGCCTGTACAGAGTGCTGGGGGAACTATTGGCATACAGCTGTAAAACACTGTAAAGTTCAGTAGAGATATGGATAGATGCCAGCCCCTGCTCATTGTAGAGAACAGAATCCTGTGATGAGCTGCCCCATGCATCCAGTTGGATGCCCAGGGTCCAGCACAGTACTTCCTCTGAGCCCACCTCTGCTCCTCCACATGACAGTCCACGCATGGCTCCTGTGGTGCTGGGGATTGTGGATGCTGGTGGGTGCAAGGGGCTTGACAGCTATGAGTCAATGAACCAAAGATATGTGCAATACATAGAAACATAGATAATGCTGGCAGAAAAAGACCATTGGTTCATCCAGTCTGCCCATAACAACATACCAGTCAAATATATCTGGGCTGGTTTTGAGGAGCGAGCCCTTAATGTTTATTTATTTGCAGCAGGATTAGAAACTTCTGACTGCTCATCATTCTCTGCACTATACACCTTGCGAGTGCCTTCAGATTGCAGTTTTCCAAATGATCAACATCAGCCAAGTCTCTGATATAGTCTGCTGGCATATGCAGTACCTCTGTTTTACTTTGATGTCACCTGTAGCCCTCATGTCATATTTCTGGTGACTTCAGATGCATTACAGCTGTATCAGAACTTCCACTAGGTTGTTCATGCTATGTCATGATGATTGTTGTAGCACTGCAGTCTGCACTTTTCCCTATTAAGTGCCAATATGTCAGCATACATCTGCTGTGAAGCATCTGCACAAGTGCAGCTGCATCCAGTATTTACAGTACAAGAGGTGCATCTCAGTGACAACTGCGCTACTCTGTTTCTCCTGCATGATTTTACCTCTGCTCCTATTACATCTCATTGACATCTACAACATTCCCATTTTTTTCCAATGATACTTATAGTGTACCTGTTGCAGCCCAATAAAGGCTCCCATGTCCCCCACTGCAATCTTGGTGACACAGAAGATGGGATCACCGTCATACAGGAACTTGACAAAATTCTCCTGGACAACATTTTAAAACAAATAAATCAACTTTATTGCTCCTGTTTCTTCCTACTAACATTTGCACAGATCCTGTTTTAGCACAGTAATGTGCAGTGCTCTTCAAATACTGCCATCTCCAAGAATTCTGTTCTATCCATCCTGTATCTGCAACAGCTTTCACTCTACATCCTGTTTGTATATTTTTATATAATACACTATCAGCCTGTTTCCCCAGAGTTTTCAAAATGTTATAAACCATGGTTTGGAACACTCAGAGAAACAAGTCATGGTTTAGAACATAAGTTATTTCTCAACTCAGCTGCCCTAATCAGTGTCGTGCTCCAATAAACTAGACAGATGGACTGGTGTGAGTGGTGATTAAGACAGCTGCAGAACAGATCAGCTCTCGGGCACTTTCAAAATGGCACCTCACTACCGCAAAAAAATACCACACAGAGCATTTCCTCCTGAATTACATAGAAACATTTTCTGCTTGGGAAACAGACTGAATGCTGTTACCCAAACTCAGTTTCCAAACCAAGATGCAAAAACAGTCTATCTGCACTTCAGATGCAACAAAACAGGCACTTAGTTTGCTTACTCAATCTGTTCTTTTATTGCATGACATGCTCATGCAAGCTGACCCTAGCCAGGGTAGTGCATGAATAAAAAGAAGTTAAAATTTTGGAGTAGTAATTAGGAATGCAGTATCTACCAAACGGATAAAGCAGTAGAGCCATGAAAATATTGAACTGACCTGAATCACATGATCCGTAGTAGCAGACAGCAGTGAGGTGGGACAGCTCTGATCAAGATTTTAATAAAACCCCTTAAAATATATTAAGGTATAGACTCTAATGGCAGATTAACAGCGTTTAATCTGATTACTAGCTACTTTTCCTGTGGACCAAGCTACAAACACCAGAATGTCCACTCTACAAGCATTATTGAAATTGCAGCCAATACTTTCCAGCAGAACCCTGGCCTGTATGACAGGCAAACCCTCTATCTTGCTTGCCTCCTCACTGGAGCAATCTACCGTATTATGGAATCCAAGATCAATTGATTCACAGAAGATCTGGCATTCATAAAAACAGCCATACTAGAGCTGGTGGGTCAATATAAGAATATCAAGCCAGCCATTGATAACATTGCATGCAGGGTTGGAGACGTTGAATCTCAGAGTAGAGGACAAAGCAGAGAAAGATGGCACTGAAGTGGTCCAACTACATAGAAAGGTGGCAATGGTGGAAGAGAGACTTGATGATTAAGAGGATCAGAGCTGCCGCAATAATTGAATCTGTTGTCGACATGCCAGAGAATGTTGAAGGCTCTGACCCTATAAAATCTACACAAAAGCTGTGTGGATCAGGGCCCATCCCTCCATGGCACTACCTACACAAATGAACAGGTTCACCCTGCCCTGAGACCACCACCAGGAGAAGGAGAACGTCCTTGGATCTTTATCTTTAAGATCCTCAACCACTTAGACAAAGTCCACTTACAAACCAAAGCACAAGGGCACAATCTAGCAATTGGGAAGGAAGGCATTTATTTTTATTTAATGATCTGAGCCCACAGACTCGCCAGAAGCAACTTACCTATACAGACATCAAGAGCAAGCTCCATGTGGCGGGTCTCAGGGTTTGAATCCTGTACCCTGCAATAAATGGCACAACTTATCAATTCAACTCAGCAGACCAGGCCAGGCAAGAATTGCTCATATTCTTCCCAACCTCTTCCTGCCCACAGTCACAGCTGGTACATCTCAGGTATTCAGCAGGAAAGGAGCTTGATTCTCAGCAATACCCCAAATGATCAACTAAATGGGATTGCTTCTTGATACAGGTATCTTTCTATTGTACTGGATGAATGTGAATGACGGTGGAACATCAAGAATTAAAACCTTCCTAAAGGAAAGCTGTCGTTTAACACAAAACTCCCACTTCCCCAAAGCTATACCCCTCAATTAGGCTTTTCGGTTGTAAAACTAATTTTTTTAATTCTGAACATACTTTATTTTATTTGGAAAAAGTTTGCAATCATCATGGCTGATGCTTTGTGGGTCCATTTCCTAATAAACTGTGGCGATGCACTGTTCGCCTCAATACAAATGTATTGAAGCGAGTGGTGTGGCACCACACTTTCTTAGCAAATGGACCCACGCAGCGCCCATTATGATAGGTGATTGCAGACTTTTTGCAAATAAAATAAAGTAAGTTTGCAATGAAATAAATGTGTTTTACAGCTGAAAAGCCTGATCGGGGGTATAGCTTTGGGGGTGGGGGTTTGGTGATAAGGACAGTTTTTCTTTAAACAAGCATTTGTCAATGCCGAATGTTCACTGCTGTTATTGCTGTTGTACTGGGTCTTGCTTGTACACATTTGTACTATATATTTACCCAGAATACAGCAGATGAGATACAATATCTCATTTTCAGTGGTGTCCTGCTTTGACACACTGTTAGATTATAATTACCCGGGGTAGGGCAGTTGAGAGGCAGTACTCTACTTTTAACTGGGCTCCCATATTTTGACCACAATTGTTCAAGTATTTTTATTACCTGACATTATGATCAAGACAGGTGGAATCTTAAAAATCCCATCCAAAAGGTGAATTTGCTGTGCAACTGTGGAAACACATTTCGGAGGGGATTTGAAAAATGACACCTGCCATATTCAAGAGGAGTGGTCTTAAAAAGATTATATGTTGAAAATTAGGGGCAAATCTACTGCTCTGAACAGCTATGAGTAAATACTGGAACAATTAATTTCCTCATAACTTAGTTGTTTTTTTTAAATTTTACCCCAAATTTTTAACATAATCTTTTTAAGACCACTCCTTCTGAGCATGACAGGTGTCATTTATAAAACAATGGCGAAAACATCATTTTGTGCCACAAGTGTTACAACACATTTTGGGTAGGATTTGAGAAATGATAGCTGTCACATTCATGAAGTAATGTGAAAAAATGGCTATGTTGAAAATCAGGGGTCAAAATACTGAAAATCACCACAGTTATGAGCACGCATTGAAAAATTGCAAAGTAGACTCATAACTTTGTTTTTCTCATATTTTTACTCAACATTTTCAAAATGGCCTTCTTGTTTTCAAACCCTGCCCAAAACATGTTTTTGTATTACTAGAGTGAAAACACAGTTTGTCCAGGATTTGAAAAATGACAGCCATCACATTCATGAGGTGCTGTCAAGAAATGGCTATGCTGAAAACTTTGGATCAAAATATTGAAAATGAAAGTTACAAACCTGCGTTTGTAAAATTTCAATGTAGGCTCATAACTGTATTGCTTTTTAACATTTTTACTCCAAATGTTCAACATAACCTTCTAATGACCCCACCTCATTGTGGCAGAGTTAGGCTATACCCTCAGCTGTGACTGATGGACCACTTTTCTATGTCCTTATTTCCTAGCTACAGTTAATGCTTTTCTTCTCTCCCCCCCCCAACCCTAGGTTGGCCACCTGGCGTAGCTCTTTACTATCCCTGCTAAACTTCCTAATTCTTTCTTTTCATTCTTTTTCCATTTCCATCCGTCCAGTCCCTGGAATGGTGCCAAACACCCGGAAAGGTGTTGTGTAACGTGCATAAGTGCATTTTGTGTACAAAAAAAACATGAAGGCTATTTTAAATAGGAATGAATACAGTTAATAAAGCCTTTTTAAAGAAAAAGGAGTCAGAAGCCATATAAAACCAATAATAATGTCATGATTAGTACAGTTATAAGAAATCCTAAAAGTATTTTAATAAATTCATATTATAAACTTGTTATTGTATAAGTGTCTATGTATAAAAGAGCGTAGTCAATGTGGATTAGAGATCTAGAAAATCAGTATCTGTGGATATATACACTGTATCTTTAACTGAACCAGGATGTCCCCTGAAATAACGCCCCCCTTGGTTTTGAAACAACATGTTCATAAATGAAACAACATGTCCAGATTTGTAACTAGAAGAGGGCTCAATCAGGTGATCCCACCAAAAAGATAAAAATACCTATTCAGTGAGTTTACTTCAGTTCAGCCCAGAGGGGTTCAGCCCTAGGAGAGGGAGAAGGGAGGCAGACAAGCTGTTGAGTGTAGATGAGGAGGTTCTTAGGAGCTCTAAGATCCAGGACTGTATTTTGTGAGAAACTACTGATGTTAAGTAGCAATTTTCTTTGCAGTTTTTGTTGTTTTCATTTATTATTTTTCTAACCTTTGAAAAATACATATCACACCATGGTGTGTTAAACCTGTAAATTTGCTTCATCTGTAGTCTATTCCCACATACTGTGACACTCATGAACAAGAGCAGAGAAAATGTTCAACTCCTGCACAAAAGGTGATTTCACACAGTGATCATGAAACCACATTTTTTCAGAAGCAAAAACACATTTTAGCCAGTATTTGAAAAATGACTGCTGTCACATTCAAAAGGTGCTGTGATAAAATGGCTATGTTGAAAATGTGGGGTCAAAATATTGAAAATTGCCAAAGTTACAAGCATGCATTCACAAATTTCAATGTAGGCTCATAACTTTTTTTTTTTAATTATTGTTATAACAAAATTTTAACATAGCCTTGTTATAACTCCACCTCCATAACAAGAGCAGAGAAAATTTCCAACTCCTGCTCAAAAGGCGATTTTGCCACACGACAGTGAAATCACCTTTTGGAACAGATGTGCCTAATTTCACTGTCGTTGTTCATGAGGAGGGTCCCAGAAAAGGCATGTTGAAAATTGTGGGCAAAAGTATTCAAAAATGGCTAAGTTATGCCACTAAGTTCAAAACCCAATTGAAATACAATGAACTGCATACCTGATTTCCTCAGTTCGTGGTCCGACGTTGAAAAGTGAAAATGTGTCTGCGGTCCAGAGGAGATTATAGTGTTGGACCCCCGGTTGGTAAGTAAGGGCTTTGGGGGAGTGGGGTTGTGGGTGCTGAGTGGATGAGTTAGGTGGAAGGATAGTAACAACCACAAAAGACATCGATGGACAGTTTTCTTTTTTACAGGGTTTATTATAAAAAAAATCTACAAAGGTTGGTTTTCTTTATTTCAGGTCATGACACTGGGGGATTGGGCACCACCAGTGTCAGTTTCATGTTTGGAAACACTGGTGGTGGGCTCTCAGTGTTGCAGAACCAAAATGGGCAGAGTGTTGGGGGGGGGAGAAGCCAGTATGAGTGATTGGGCATGCCAGTGCCGGAAGATTAACATGGGTTGGGGGGGACAGTTACAGCAGGGCAGCAACATACATCGAGGGATGTTTTTCTATTTTACAGGGTGTTTTTAAAGAGAAAAAAATCATGAGGGACCAGTTTCTTTATTTCAGGTGGCGACACGGGGGGATTGGGCACCCCCAGTATCAGTGTTATGTTTGGTAGCACCAGGGGTGGGCTCCTTGGTGTTGCAAAAGTAAAATGGGCAGGGTGGGGGGCTGTAGCTGGCATGGGAGATTGGGCAACCCAATGCCAGAATATTAATATGGGTTGGACTTGGAGGTGTGGCAGTTACGGTGGCAGCTGCAATAGGCATTGATGGACAGTTTTCTCTTTTGCAGGGTGTAATTAAAAAAACTATGAGGGACGGTTGTCTTTATTTCAGGTGGTGACACTGGTGGACTGGGCACCCTCAGTGTCAGTGTTATGTATGTTGGGGGGGTGAGGGATGGATGCTGAGTGGGAAGGTCGGGTGGGAGAACAGTAAGGGCAGGACAGCAACAGACATCCATGTATGGCTTCCTTTGTTACAGGGAGTAATTTAGCCTCAGCAGGCTGATCATGACAGATCAGCTGTGCTTGCTGGCTGGCATATATCAAAGAAAGAGCTGACTTATGATAAGGTTGGGTCTCTCCTTTGAAATACACAACGTTTTTGCCCAGCAAGCCAGAACACTGTCATGATCAGCCTGGCTGATGATTGGTATGACACTGATGAGCCCCTTATAGATCACTCTGCATTGGGCTGACAGTGTCACACCCCTTAAAAGCCACTCTCCTAACAAACTGTTCATTGCGCGTGTGTATACAGTGAACATATAAGGGGCACATCATAATGGGGATCATCTACGTGAGGCTGTTTATTGAATCACTCTTCCCACCCGACTTTTCCATTTCCTGTGCCATGGCAGCTTAGTCTCATGGAAGAAGCCACGTCACATTCCCTATTGGTACCTATTCACAGAGCCCAAGTTCAAGATGGATACCTTAATGATGTGGACAAATAACACATTATTGCACCGTTACTAAATAAACTTGCATTTTACCCCAAAAGAAGAGCTGCTTCACCCTTGGAGCCCACTTACAGAAGCCAGGTCTGGGGGGGTCGGAGCCATTTAAAATGCATACTTGATATGCAGCAAGGGTTTTAAATTTGCAGGGGTGACTCACTCCTCTCACACTTCTACAGTTTCACATGGACCCAAATGAATTTGGACCATGGTTGATTTCTCAGATTTTCAAGGATAACAGATTTTGTCTGTATAGTGGATGAAAAGTAGGTGGGGCAGCTGAAATTTCAAGTTTATTAAAGAGCATGTGTTGACATCTAATAAATAGTCAACTGACTATTTTACTTATTGTATTTTAATGTGCTGGTAATTATTTCCTACCTAGTAGGTAGTGACCCACCACTACCCCACTCCCCCCTCAACCCGAGTTGGGGCCACTCAGTGGCAGCTCAGTCAGTGGCCAGCCATGGTGGAGAGAGGAGGGCTGTGCTGGTTGCCAGCTCGAGCTTAAGATGGGGGGAACAGGGTGGTGGGTTACTACCTGCCAGTGTGGGGGGTCCACTAGACCACCAGTGTAGGGGTTCCATTAACTTTATGGGGGATCATGGATGGGGGGGCCGCTTGACCTCCAGGGAATTGTATCACTTGGAAATACAGGGGACCAGGATGGGGGTGTGTTACAGTGGACACTGGGGAATATGTTTCTATATATTGGGTGGATGATCAGATCACCAGAGAGATATTTTTCTTTTTTTAACAGAACGGCAGTTGGTGATGGGGAAGGGACCACTATACCACCAAGGAGATATTGTTATTCTTTAATGGAACGGTGATCGGTGATGTGGGAGGGACCACTAGAACACCAGGGAGATATTTTTTTATTTCATAATGGGACAGTGCTTGGTTGGGGGGGGGAGGTACTAGACACCAAGGACCACTGTGTTGGGGGTTGGGGATGCCACACTTACTCCATCAAACACTAGGACTGCATGGGAGTAAATCAGGGTTTCTATTGGCTGTATGTGTGCCTCGCAAGGGGACCAGGCAAGACTGCCTTGCACGGTGCACATACTCTGAATATTGGACTGCACCAATATTCAGGTTCCCGCCCCTTCATTTACATTGTGCCCCCCTCTGTCCTTTGCCCATGCACAAACCAAGTTTGTCCACGCTAACTAGGCTTTTCAGTATTGCCCTTCCACACAAAATTCAGTTTGCGCAGGAATGTTCAGTTTTGGACCTGGGCAATGTTTTGAGCATCAGGCCCCAGAAGGCTAAAGAATTGTTGAGTCAGATAAGAACTTTAGAACGAATATTGTCCGGAAACACCCTTGAAAACACTTGGCTGGAGCTTAATAAGCTCCGGGCAGCCTATGTTGAACTTAATAGGGAAGCCGTAGAGCTTGCCTTGCATAGAGATAAAGTTAAATATTCTGACCAAGGAGAGAAGGCTGGAAAGCTGATGGCCCTCTGCATTCATCAGCAAGAAACCTTTAGAATGGTATAGGGGCTGTGGATCCCGGATAAGCCTAGGTTGGTCACTAAATCCACAGAAATAGTTAGAAAATCTAAAAACTTCTGTCAAACATTATACAGTAAAATAGAACCCACCACTAGTGCTACTCAGGTACAATCATACTTAGACCCCCTACCAAAGTTGAAGGAGGCACAGCACAAAATCCTTGCATCCAGATTAACTATAGGGGAGATTCACCATGCAATCAAGGAGCTAACACTTGACAAAGCCCCAAGACCAGACAGCTTCTCCTCGAACTTTTATAAATGCTTTTAGACAGGAGCTAAGCCTGTTGGTTTTAGACCTCTTCAAGCAAATCTCCCACCAGGGAATTACAGAAAAAACACACAATGAGTGCCTTAATCACCCTAATTCCGAAGCTGCGCAGGGACCATACCTTACTTGAAAAGTACAGGCCAATTTCTTTAATGAACATTGATATTAAAATCCTGGTGAAAGTACCAGCAATACACCATAATAAAGCATGGAGGGCCCTCATCTCAGGAGGTGTGGTTTATGCCTGGTAGGATGTCTTTGGACCATTGCGAATGCACCTCATTTTATTTATTTATTTATTTATTGAAATGTTTCACCAGGAAAGGCACACTGAGCAAAAGAAGCTCATCTCCCGGTGTGACCGAGGGGAAGGGGGTACAGAGGGAGGATAACTTGCAGGTTATCAAGTCACATTGTACAAGTTACAGAAGAATAACACTCGGAGTATATAGTAACATAGCTAATAGACAAACACGACTCTGAGGCACATAGCACATGCAGTAAAACATTGAGGCAGCAGTGCCAGGGAAGCCAGCCAACCCAGCGGTGCTGGTCTCACTCCACACAGAGAAGGCACTTGATAGGGTTCACTGTCTTGCCAAAATATAACATTACAGAGGAATTTATTACATGCATTAGAGTTCTATACTCATATCCAACAGCTCAATTATTCTGTAATGGGGTGTATTCCCCTAAGTTTAGTCTACACTAGGGCACAAGGTAGGGGTGCCCATTATCCCCTCTACTTTTCATTGTATTCCTGCAACCCTTAATACTGAAGCTTAAATGGACACCAGAAATTGGAGGCATAGTGAAAGGAGGAGTGGAACATAAAATATCAGAACATGCTGACAATATACTGATACATATCAGCTCCCCTGAAACATCCCTACCTTGTGCCTTCAGGTAATTGAGAAGCTTGGGAGATTATCTAACTGCAAACTCAACATTAGCAAAACTGAGATCATGCCACTTAATTCAGTTGTAGAGATAAACTTGAATATCTAGGAATCCTGGTAACCTGTAATATTTGGGATGTGATATCTCTTAATTTAGCCCCACCCCCCGGTTAGACGATTAAAACAGGACATGGACCGATGGAGCCATTTACTTTTAACAGTATTAGGAAAAATGAGTTTGCTCCCTACAGTATTATACCCCTGTATATATATATATATATATATATTTTTTATCAGGAGAGATACACTAAGCTGAAAGATTATTTACAGGTGTGACCTAGGAACACAAGGAAGTTAAGTGACTTGCTTAGGGTCACACAGTATGCACGTGGGGCTGTGGGATTCAAACCCAGGTCTCCACGTTTTCAGCTCAGAGCCTTAAACCACTGCGCTATACTGCCTCCTACAATATTAAAGGGACACATTCCTAAATCCTGGTTTGTGGCCCTACATAGCCACATTTCCAAGTTCTTACAGGGAAGGAAGGTGGTTTGCAGAGCATACAACAAACTGAAACACTGTCAGTACTAGGTGGCAGCCCTGCACTCGCACCCTGCCCTGGTCGAGAGAGCACAGCACCATTTGTCACCTGCATGCAGCAAACTAGCAACCCACAAGTTGCTGGGTGGATTGAAACTACCTGACTTCTAGCTATTATTATCTTGCAATCAACTGTAGTAAGTACCTACAGTGGCTCCGGGACCCCCCCTCCACAGAAATTACAATATGTCCTGCTATGGTTGCAGATTGAAACAGACCTCTGTAAAAAATATGCAGTAGACACCAAATATCTGATCTATACCAAAGTCAAACAACTCCCTACGGGTTTATGGGACACTCCTATAGTGGCCTCACTGCACACACATAACCAGATTTGCAATCTGTTAAAACTGCAACCCATAACAGACAACATGCAACCTCTGCTTCGAAACCCCAGTCTTCTCATAGATGGGAAAACTATCAATGCCCCCCATTGGACAACTCAACATCACCGTGGATGGGCAGATAGCCCTATGCAACAAGCTAATAACGTTCCAAACATTTAAAGAGGGAGTCTGGCCAAAATTTCTAGCATCAGTAAATTCAGAATTTGGATCAGCATATACCCAGTCAGCCTCATGAGATGTCTAAGTTACTTTGTTTAATTGTAACCCTAAATGTTTTGCCTGTTCAGAAAAGCCAGTTTCAGTAAAGAGCTACTGATGATGTCACAACTAGAATTTACAGCCTAGTCCTTCTTGCAAACTGTCTTACAAGACTTATTTCTCCCACATTACATAAAACCGCAGTTGTATTAAACATCTGGAAAAGGAAAGCTGGACAGTGGGTGAGTCAGGGCATGAATTTCCATAATGTGCACATGCAAGGTACAGTACTTAAGAATGTGACGGGGTGGTGGAATACAGTGGCAAACATGGCTTTAGAATAACAAAAATACATGCAGTGTTTATAATAGTGCAGGGATGAGATTTTGAAATGTCACCAGACTGCAACTGTGGAATGCAGCAATGACACAATCTTAGAAAGTAGGTAGGACCCACAGTTTTGGAAAGTGGTAGGGATGCTAAAATTCTTAACGTGGCAGTGTCATAAAGTTTTAGAATGTGACAGAGATACACAGTTTTGAAATGTGGGAGATACATAGTTGTGGAAGGTAGTAGGGATATGTAATTTTGTGATGCGTCTTGGATGGATTAATTTGGCATGTGGTGTAGTGATGCATAATTTCAAAACGTGGTTGGTATGTTTGATTTCAGATTGTATTGGCAACATTCAATTTCAGAATGCAGCGTGGACATAAAATCTCAGACAGTGGCAGTGACGCAGTTTCAGAATGAGGCAGGAATGCAAAATTTTAGAATGTAACTTGAGCATGCAATTTTTA
Source organism: Neoceratodus forsteri (assembly GCA_016271365.2). Taxonomy (NCBI): domain Eukaryota; kingdom Metazoa; phylum Chordata; order Ceratodontiformes; family Ceratodontidae; genus Neoceratodus; species Neoceratodus forsteri. The sequence continues at coordinate 175,094,478 of JADMNL010000026.1, read as the reverse complement.
AATGTGGCAATGACACTCATCTTCAGAATGTGGTGGGAATTTTCAGTTTCAGATTATAGTGGGAATGCACATTTTCAGAATGTGACAATGGCAGGCAATACTGGAACATGGAAGTTTATACACAATTTCAGAATGTGGCAGGCAGGTACAATTTAAGAATGTAGAAGAGACGTATAGTTGCTCAATTTTGGAATGTGGCATTGATGTAGAGTTTTGGAATGCGGTAGTGACATAAATTCAGAATGTGACAATGATGCACAATTTCAGAATGTGGCTGATGTGCAGTTTTGGAATGTGGTTGATGTGCAGTTTCGCAATGTGGTTGACATGCAATTTCAGAATGTGGCACTGACATGCAATTTTGGAATGTGGTGGTGATGCTGATGTACAGTTTTGGAATGTGGCTGACGTACAGTTTTACAATGTGGCAGGGCGCACAGTTTCAGAATGTGGCAATGATGCACAATTTTGGAATGAGGCAGTGATGCACAGTCGTGCAGTTTTGGAATGTAGTAGTGCCACATGATTTCGGAATATGGTGGTGCCACACAACTTCAGAATGTGGCAGTGACACATGACTTTGGAATTTGGCGGTGATGCACGACTCCAGAATGTGCCGGTGACGCACAAGTTTGGAATGTGGCAGTGATGGTGATGCACAACTTCAGAATGTGGCGGTGATGCACAGTGTTGGAATGCAGCGGTGATGCTCAGTTTCAGAATGTGGCAGTGACACGCAGTTTCAGAACGTGGCAATGACGTACAATTTTGGAATGTGGTGGTGATGCACAGATTTGGAATGTGGTGATTATGCACAGTTTCAGAAAGTGGCAATGACAGTTTTGGAATGTGATGGTGACAGTTTCAGAATGCGGCATTGAAACAACTTTGGAACATGGTGTGGATGTGCAATTCTGAAATGTGGCAAGGATGCGCTCTTTTGGAGTATGGCTGGGATGCACAATGTTGGGTTGGGGTAGGGATGTGATGCGCAATTTTAAAATGTGATGGAAGCATACAATTCCAGAATGTGGCAAGGGCTAGCAGTTTCAAAAGAAAATGGTGTGTCCTGCCATACTCCGACAGTGTACATCCTTACTTATATTCCAGAATTGCCAGTTCCCACTAAATTGTTCTGTGTGTGTCCCTGTCACTTTCTGAGATTGAGTGTCCCACCACACTGCGAGATGGCACATCCCTGCCACATGCTGAGATTACATGTGTTCCTCCCCAGCATCAAAAATTGTGTACCACTTTGACAGTCTATACCTTGGTTCAGAGCTGCATTCCAAAACCACTCCCTGGTGCATTCTAAAGTACAGTACCATGCATCTGAACATTATGGAAATGCAAGCACTGCATTCAAGCCTGTGTCAGTTTTGGTTTTTTTAAATAAATACTACAGCTATAGTTTCGATAACTTTGAAGAAATAGGCCCTATAAGGTTGATGATAGGGAGGACTAGTCTTTGAGTCTTGGTTGTGACATCATGAGTGGCTGTTCATTGAAACTGGCCTATTTGAGCAGGAAGTGAAATCAGTATTACAAAATAACTCAGAACTTTAAAGTGAAGTAATGTAGAAACCTCATTTTTGGTACGAGATTTATTGAGGGTAGGCTGATTCTAATTCTGCAGTGCAGTACTTTTGACTGGACTCCCTCTTTAAACAGAGACACCAGACCACCAGCAGGGAAATATTGTCAGTGTCAGTGGCTCAGCAGGTAGCACACTCACTTTTGAGGCCGGGAGATCAGAAGGCTGTGGGTTCTATCTCCACCCCAGGCACTTGGGTTAAATCCTAATACTGACACTGTAGTGCAGCATGAGGGGGATGCTGCACTCTTGAGGTGCCGTCTGTCAGATGAGATATTAAACTCATACTGGGTCATAATGTCGCACGCATAATAGAGTACAACATTAGGGCGAACCCAGACCTGTGTGCTCTTCGAGTTGGACCCCCCGGGAGTTGAGAATCTTTAGTGTGGGGGGGTCTGGGGGTGCAGCCCCCTGTAACAGGGGTGTGGGTAGCCCCACAGAACAAAAAATGCAGAAATCGCGCAACATGCTTATGCCTTGTGGCATTTTGCCTTGCGACATAATGACCCTGTGCCGTTAAACTGAGGTCCCATCTGCCTGTTCAGGTGGATGTTGAAGATCCCATGGCACTTCTCGAAAAGAGTGGGGCCTTTTGTTATTAAAATTCAATACAGTACATTACAGACAGATACATTACATCATATAAGTGTCATACACAGAAATCATAACAGATTCACCCACTCATGCCCTCCCCCCATGGAACATCCCTCCACATATTCAACACATACATATTAAAATCGGCACTAAAAAACCCAGGGGAATGAAAAAAAAAACACAGAAATACAACGGAAATCAGCTACAAAAAGGAAAATCAAAAGGAACAATAAAAAAAAGAAAAAACAACAATAAGAAGAAAACCACATACAGTAATCCCTCAAGACCCATTCATTGATGTAAACAAAAACAAAAATCATACAATGATGACAAACGGTGGGGGGGACATGAAACAACAAGAACAGTGAACAAATGCTACATGAATTCACCAACCAAATGCAAAACATACCACATTAACCCTTAACATGGCAAACAATAATCCCCTTACTCTAAGACAGCTCTATTGGTCCCAAAAACAAAGAAATAAATGTAAAAACAAAATGCATTCCATAGATCAAATCAGGTAACTGATCATACTAAGCTGGTTCATGAAAGCAGTTGTTGTAATCCTTTCCACAAGTCACTCACTCTCTGACTGGTATTATGTAACAAATCATTATTATAGACTTCCACACAAGCTGTGTCAGTCAATTTACCAGCTGATAAAAAAGTCATATGCTGTTCTTATAGGACCAGTTTACTATGAGCTTGCCATATGTAAACCTTAAGACAGCCAAAAACCACCTCCAAAGTACTTCTATTATACGTAGCTCACCTAGTAGTATATTGGCTGAGCACCAATTGTTCATAAGTCAACCTGCATAACCACGGCAGATACCACCTGTGGGCCAGAAACTCCCAAAGCTGAGAGGAATAACTACAGTCAAACAAAAAATGGGACATAATTTCCTCCGGTGCGAGATATTCTGTTTAGGGACACCCCCGCTCCTCCAGGGCCTTATATTTTAAATTCCCCCTAACATTCAATCTCCCATGTGTACACAGCCATAAACTGTCCCACATGCGAATGAGAATTCTCTTATTGTTAAGTTAGGAAATCGCCTCCCTAACATGCGCTGGGGAGCAAAATTAAAAATCTGGGAGGGCTGGGTCTATTCTCCGCATAATTAAATCATAAAGCTGTTGTGTAGATCGAGTCAGTTTCAACTTTGTCACCTGCCACATACATAATTTTCTCAATGTGGGTTTTATAAAGCTTGGGACTTTCATTCTAGGTAAGGGTTTAATTGGAATTTCCTGCCAGTGTCTCAAATAATTGATCAGCAGCATATGTGACCAACCCGTTGCCCCATCCCCAGCTCCAGCCATTAACAATAACCATCTAACATTCCCTATCAAAAATATAACATGAAAGATAACTAATGGGTTTAGCATCCCACCACCCCCATTTAGTCTAGACAAATAAGTGTATTCCCATTTAATCGGGTTAAGACTATTTCCCCACAACATACAAAAAAAAATCCCATGTACTTTGGTTTCTAGAAGAAAAGGGATCAGAAACACCCACCCAACATATAATGACAGGGGTACTAAAAATTGTTTCATAACAAATATCCGCTTGTATTTGGACATGACCAAATGTTTCTATTTTTCTAGTTTCCAGTCACACTTCTGAACTGCAGCCAACCAATTTTTTTGAGCCATGTCACGGGTACCAAAATAAAGACCTAAAATCTTTATCGGACTACTAGAAATTGTAATTCCAGCCACACTAGAAGTATCAGTTTACGTGCTAAGTGCTATCCCTATGCTTTTTTTCTTTATTCAACCAAGCCCCAGACATCATACCATAACTCTGTAATTCTTGTATTGCTATGGTTACACTATTCTGGGAGGTCTCAAAGAGACAAAGGTCATCTGCATATGCAGACTTCTTTATCCCAGAAACCTGTCCTGGCAAGCACAAGCCCTTAATTAACTGGTTTGCTGAGATATGCCTGATACATGTATCAAAAATTAAAGTGTACCATAACGGACGCAGTGGACAGCCTTGTCGGACCTCCACCTGTAAGGCCAAGGGTCATCCCAAGGACCCCCCAATCAGGGGTTTTACAAAAGCTGCTGCATATAAAGCTTGTAGGGATTGGATTAACCTGTCAGGCACTTTGTACTGACGCAGTACCTGAAACAGAAAAGTTTGTGAAACCCTGTCAAAGGCCTAGCTTTGATTGAAGGAGACTAAAAAGCCTGCCCAATTATTCATTTGATAACATTCAAAACAGTCTCTATTCAGACGTAAATTATCCTGAATTTTGTGATCAGGTACCCCTTAAGTCTGTGCTGGATGTATTAAATCAGTTACACGAGGTCGCAACTGGGCAGGTATTACTTTACTCAGGATTTTCCAATCAGTATTCAATAACAAATTGGGTTCCAATTTTGTATCAAAGACCTATCCCCAGATTTAAAAATATATTTTATAAAACCTTGCAAAAAACTTGTCTCAGGGTTATGGTGCTCTAGAAGCTCATTGAACACTAATAACAGGGGTTCTAATAATTCCTCTAGGAAGGCCAAATAAAATTCTAATGGCAACCCATCTTACCCAGGAGTAACTTGTTTCCGCATATTCTTAATTACAGAGACTAATTCATCTCGGCAGATCAGCCCTTCCAAATGTTGAAATGTAGACACCTCTACCTGTGGACAACATTGTTTAATATAAGAGCTCATATGAGACAAATCTGGAAGGATAGGTGAATTAAATGACTCCTTATACTCCTGTATCAGACGTTCCAGATCCTGCGGAGACGTTTTAATCATCCCATTAGAATCTTGCAGAGACATAATGCAGGTATTTTCCCTTCAAGCCTTAAAGGTCGCACAAGTATCCCCCAATGGGGTCTTTAGTGTCCCAAACTGTAAAGTAGCTGTCAGGTAGGCTGCCCTGTCATACTGAAGAAGCCTCATTTGTTCTTTAATCTGGGTAATCTGAGTACTATAATCTAAATGAACGGTGTTAACTAAAGAATATAAGAACTGTAAATGTTGATGAAGGGAAAAATACTTAAGAAATTTAGAATTATTGTGCCGATTACCAATGTTAATCAAACACTTCTGAATTTCTATTTTTATATCCCTCCACCACTCCCCCATGGTGTCATATAACAAGTAACAGTGCTGCATGCCTGTAATAGATCCATAATTTTAGACTGTACAATTCTGTCCTGTAGAACCGATATATTCAATTTCCAGCCACGTTTAGGAGGCTGTAATGTACCTTGAAGGTTTACTTGCAGGCGCACCATTGAATGGTCAGACCATTCCAAAGAGACAACCTGAAAATCCATAATATGCATGCTGGGACCTAGGAACCAAAAATTAATCCTAGTTGCCAGTCTTCCTCTGACTTATGTATTGTCCAGTCTATGGAGATTAAACAATTCAGCTGCATCAGCCATGCCTGTGACTTCAAGGCAACTTTGCAAGGCATAAGTATCGAAGCACACCTTTTTGTTAATCAAAATCCTGTCTGAAACATCCAGTGGGCAATTAAAATATCCCCCCAGAAAGACCTGTCTAGTGGTTATCAATAAAGGCTGCAGAGTTTTAAAAATTTCAACCCTATCCGACTTCCCCTGGGAGCCATAGACAACAATAAATCTACATGCTGTGTCATACAGTAAACCATCCAAAATAAGCAAACACCCTGGAGTGATGTCCATCAATTTCTGCAAGGTAAAAGTAACCCCTTTAAAAAGTATCCCCACCCCATCAGCCCTGTCTTGACCGAAGGACCAATATGTCAGACCCCATGGCTAGCTGTACTTACATTGTTTTACTAGAGAAGACTTGTTAATCCAGGTTTCCTGCAAAAAAAAAAAAACATTCACAGATTGTTGTTGAAGAAAAGAAAATACTGCTTTTCTTCTATTCCATTAAGTATGCTACAGAAGTTAATCGTAGCTAAGGTCAGAGGCTTCATGGACATAAGCATTGAGATAAATCATTAGTCAGAATCCTCCCTGTCATGTTTCTTCTCCTTTTTCTTCTTATAGCCTTCTCTGTGATCAACAGGGGGACAAGATTGAGAAGAAATGTTCAAGTCAGACCCCTCTGTCCCGGATCCCCCCACTCAGTATGTTTAGCCAAAACATCAAATGTATTACTTAAACTCAAGTCAAAAGTAGAAGCAGTTCTCTATCTGGCATTTCTATGTGTACCCAGTGTAGCCCAAGGTTGCTGTGGGGAGGAAGGGCCATTTCCACTTCATCCAAACCAACAGGATTTGAAGAGTGCTGCTTGCCCTCAACCAAGCAGGATGAGGGAAGGTAGTGGGTAGAAATCCGTTCAGTCTGGCCTCATGAGGGCTGTGGTAAATCCAGGGTAGATTCATCTCCCAATAAGGATTGTTGTTGATTGTCTGCCTCTTGATCCTGCCCAGGTGTCGAGGGTAGAGGCTTGGAGGAGCTAGTGGATGGCGCACAGTCAGTAACATGGTCCTCAGCATCCAGAGTTGGGGGAGCTGGAGTAGGAACTTCAGGGTGGCCCTCCGACTTCCTCTGGGCCCTGCAGATCAAAATATCCTGGTTGACCCTGTTGTCCCTATTGTGGACTGCCCAGGGACACTTATGAAATAAATCCAATGAAGGAATGCCATGAAAATCAAATGGAGTGAAACCAGCTGTGCAGCACTACAAGAGCAGGGTGACTAACCCTAATAGTCCAAAATCCAAACAAGCAGTCATGCACAACAGTACCTTCCCACGAAGTTTCTTTTAAATATTTACTGAAGTGGAAGAAAAAAGACGCAGTCCACAGGAGATAATACAACTGCAGTAGCCAGGACTGTTATTTATTCTTTTACTTCTCAAATCTTCCATGTATACATAAGATGGGCAGACTTAGTCCTCTGCAAAGGAGATAAACCCGTAGCACCTTGACTCTCACAAGTCTTCAAAGGGGGTGTAGCATACAATTAATCAAATCCATTTAAATGGCTAGCCCATTAATATTAATAAGGGAACCAATCTATAATTTAAAGTGCAATACACCAAAACATTTAAAGTGCCTCATTAATAACCTATATAAATAAAGAGATAAAAAAACAATTTTCTCATAATGGCTCAAATTCTAAATGATCTAAGTATAATTTAAACTTTCTTATTCCTTAAATGCACTCTTTATGCACATTTATATGATTTTTATTGAAATCCAAAGTCACTTGGAATTCCTATCCAATTAGTGCCCTGAAAAAAAGAAAAATAGATAATTAACAATAAATGTAAACCAATGGCAAAGTGTGAACACATTATTATATTATTAGGTATCATAGGTTTTACCACTTCTGTAAATAATGATTCTGCATAAAATAGCCAATTAGTAATGATTTTGTTACTATACATCTATTATTTAAATAAGGAAAAAAAAAAACACACACAGTAGCGGGGAAAAAGGCAAACGGATATCTCATGAATGACAGATGTCAAAATGTCAAAATATCGAAATTAGTTCATTACTTGAGAAATAGTTTAATATCCCATTTCTCATTTAGTCCATTAAGTTTCTTACTGTTCATTTTAAAGATCCACATGCTTTCCTGTTTAAGTAAAACATTCAATCTATCACCCCCCATCGGCAAAGGTGCAACATGTTCTATGACCATAAATTTCAAGTCATTGGGTGACGAACTGTGGCAAAATGAAAAATGTGTGCCCACTGGGGTATCCTGCCAGTCATTATATATAGACCTAATGTGTTCCTGAATTCTCTGTCTCAGGGGCCTTATTGTTTTACCAATGTAAAGTAGACCACAGGTACACCAGAGTGCATAGACCACGTACAGAGTATCACAAGGTATGAGTTCTCTCACTTCTATTTTTTTATTTAGTTCTTTAGGGTGTGAGAATGTATCCTGAATGTTTGTTCCATATTTACAAATGCACACTTTTTGCAGGTAAAAAGGCCCTTCGTTCTTTTTGGAAGCCAAGTGCGTCTTGCACCATTGGCAGTTTGCTTCTGTCTACCATGTACCACTATATCTTCGATACTTTGAGCTCTACTGAAAGTAATGCGGGGTTTAACACCCACCACACTTTCCATCTGTTCGTCACCCAATAAAATGGGCCAGTTATAGAATATGATATTGCCTATGTGCCCTGATACATGATTATATTCCATAACAAATGTGCACAAAGGCTCACCTTTGTCAGTATCTGACCTTTGCATAAGAATCAGACTCCTATCCATCTTTTTAACTTTTTCATATGTATCCTGTAATGTCTGAGATTATATCCCCTTTCCTGAAACCTCCCCAAAAGTTCTGATTGTTTATCAAAATCGATATCAGAGCTACAATTTCTTCTAATACGTAGAAGTTGACTGTAAGGAATAGACCTTTTCAAGTTCGGAGGGTGGGCGCTATCTGCATGAAGCATAGAATTTGTTGCTGTCTCCTTTCTGAAAATTTTTGTTCTTATGTAGTGTTGGTTCTCTATATTTACATTAATGTCCAAATTAAGATATAAAAAATTGAGTAATTTCTGATCATATTTTGATGTAAATCTCAAATTTAAGTCGTTTCTGTGTAAATACTCAATAAATGCACTAGCCTCATTCTCATCACCTTTCCAAATACATATGATATCGTCAATAAAATGATACCACTTCACAATAATAATAATAATAATAAGTTTATTTATATAGCGCCTTTCAGCATAACAAGGCGCTGAACATATTAAACCACAACATCAAACACAAACCAGTAACACATATAAATAGATTCATATCATATTAACAACCATTATTAAAATCAATTGATAAATACAAATACAAATTCAACAGAATAAAATTACTTAAACATCCAAAATGGTTAAGCAACCAAAAATGCCATTTGCCACAAATAAGTTTTCAGATTTTTCTTGAATTCCTCCACGGAGGTGCACTCCTGTAACTGGTGTGGTAGAGAATTCCAGAGAGTGGGAGCAGCATATGAAAAAGCTCTACTGCCAAAAGATTTTAAACTCACTCTTGGAACCTCTAGCCACCCCTCGTCGGCCAAGCGGAGCAATCGGCCAGGGTAGTAAGGCACCAGAAGTTCTTTGAAATAGGCCGGACCCTGATAGTGAAGGGTTTTAAAAGTCAATAAAATTACTTTAAAGGTGATCAGCCACTGTATAGGCAGCCAGTGCAGTTCGTGCAGCACCGGGGAAATATGGGAGGACCTACTTGTCCCTGTCAAAACCCGGGCTGCAGCATTCTGCACCAGCTGAAGGCAGCGAATTTCAACCCCAGAAAGCCCAAAGTAAAGGGCATTGCAGTAGTCCAAACGTGAGGACACAAAGGCGTGGACCAATGTTGGAAAAGAGTCAGACGGAAAAAGGTGCCTAACCCTGGCGATATTCCTAAGATGATAAAAGGAAGTCCTGACAACAGCCGACACCTGAGATTATAATGTCAGCTTGTCATCTAGGACAATCCCAAGGTTACACACCCGTTCAGAGGATGGAAGTGACATGCCATCAAGAAATATTCCAGAAGGCATGCCACCACGTGACCTCTCTATCTGACCTCCCGGATTTACAACTAATCCCATGCAAAATTCAACTGTTTTCAGCAAAATGCACCAGTGGAGTCGACTTCACAGCACTCCCTAGCTCGAATTTGAGCTTAATGAGCCACAAAGTTGGTTCTGCCTGCGAATTTGCCCATTCTGCCAATGAAGTCAGTTCCGCCCATGAATTGCATCGAAAACAGTATGGATTTCTGACTTTGCTGGTAGATTATTTCGTGAGGTTCCTCTACTCTGTGAAAAAATTTGCGAAGCACATTTTTGCATCTTTGCACACCTCTAGTCCCCATCAGCCCCTCAGAAACCTAAAACACAGTGGGACTAGGAACTAGACATGATGATTAGCCAGGAGGAATGGGATGGAGTCTGGTCCATGGCCTACACAGCTAATAGGGAGATGCAGGCTAAAACTTTACAATTTAAGATATTGCATAGAGCTTACAGGACTCCACAATGGCTAAACAAGGCCAAACTGATGCAAGACAGTGACTGTTGGAGGTGTTCCTCCCCACAAGCCTTACTAACGCACATATTATGGATCTGCCCAACCATAGATAGATACTAGGAGGCAGTCTGGAAAGCATGAAGGCAACTTGTGCCCATAAAACCAGTCATGGAACCTAAACTAGGCATTTTGGGCATACCCTCTGAGACCTACTTCCTTAGCCCTGTGCAACTGCAATGGACCAATGAAGCAATGGCAGCAACCAAAACAGTAGTACTTCGATATTGGAGAGAACCTGACCCTCCAGCCATTCAAAAGTGGAAAGCCCTATTAACTCTCACTTCAAGATATGAAAAAATTGCACAAGCAGCAGTAGACAAACTCAGCAAATACTGGACAGCTTGTGGGCCATACCTAACATTCCACAAACTTGACACACCATCTCTCCCACCAAGTGGGTGAACCTGTTCTAACAAGACCAGGAAACTGACAACTTGACGTCCAAGGTGTAATCCAGCACTAGATAGTTAGACAGAAAAATCCCTGAAGCTCATTATGACCCAACCAGATCATGTCACAGCTGTAACACACAGGCTGTGCTCCGAACTGAATACCTCCACTTAGGAAAGGAACTGCCCCCCCCCCAAAAAAAAAAAACTTGACAGGAAAACGTAATGGTTAACATTTCCACAATCCCCCTTTTCCTTCATCCAGTACAGGAAACCTGGGCATGGGATAAGACAGCATGTGACTACAACATGAACCTCAGGAACTCCAAGGTGCAGTGGCTGGTAACACCATAGGAGCAATGAACCCTATAGAAGGTGTATCATTGCCTGAACAAGACAGGAAACAGAGAACACTGTTAAGTTACCTTATATTGATTTATGACATTAATCTGTGGAGACCTAACCTAAGTACAGTTGATAACTTTGACGCATGCATACCAACAAAGAAAGGGGAGATAGTCCTAGGAGGCCACACAAGACTTATCAATTACTGTATAACTACCATGCCTGTACCTGCTTTTAAGAAATGATTACAGTTCCTGAGTTAAGAGAAAGTATTACCTTGCATGTACAGTATACTTACCTGACATTTAAAACTGAATAAAAAACTTTTATGGAAAAAAAAGAGAAGAGGTTCAGTCTGGCAAGGGTGGAGTTGGGAGCAGTGCTGTAGACAATGACACCATACTCAAAGATATAGAGAATCATCTTCTTGGCTAGCTGCTGCCATGCAGGGAGAGGGATACTGACTTTGTTCCTACAGAGCGCTCCAAGTTTGGGGTGAAACTTGAGGTGGATAGCAGTAATGTAAGCAGAGAAATTGAGGTGCTGGTCCATCCAGACACCATGTACTTAAAGGAGGGAGACATCCTCAATCGCAGTTGCATCAAGGGTGTGGAAGGGTTGGGAGTCAGACGTGCCTCTGCCAAGAAGCTAAGGTCATGGAGACAGTTTTCTTGGCATTGAGGGAGAGAAGATTTGAACAGCACCAACCCTGAACACTGTCAAAACCCTGTTGGAGATGGACAGTAAGGTCAGCAGCAGAGAAGCCAGATGCAAACAGCACAGTGTCGTTTGCACACATGGTGGATGGATGCAGAGGAGCAGATGGCATGGGGGCCATTTAGGAATATGGAGAAGATTATGGGGCCCCAGAGGGAATAACCTTGTGGAACACCTCAGCAGACTGAAAGTGGAGGGAAACAGATATTTCCAATATGGACAGCTTTCAACCTACCCTCTAGATAGAAGCACTACCAAGCCACTGATAGAGAAGACAGAGAGCCCCACTGTCTTGTGTTTGTCCAGGAGAATGGGATGTGACACAGTGTCAAAGGCTATGGTCAGGTGGACAAAGATGGTGGAAGTAATTTGGACAAGCACAGCAAAATAGTTCTACCATGGAATGAGTGTGCTGGACACAAAAGTCAAGTAAACAAAGCAGCAAATGTCTGCACCACTTGAAGTGTACCAGATTTACACCTTTATTCAGTTTAAAAATAACAACCCACCATTAAAACATCTGCATCAGGCAAGAGGAACCTTCTTCTTGCCTGATGCAGGAGATTTTTTAATGGTGGTTTGTTATTTTTAAACTGAATAAATCTGTAATTCTGGTACACTTTGAGTGGTGCAGACATTTGCTGCTTTGTTTGTTTGGAAGTAATTTCACCCTGTTCCATATCAGACAGGATGGAGTCAGATTCAAAAGAGCTTGGTGTTTACTTATATGTAGTCCCTCTGAGACAAGACCCAAAAAAATTAGTGAGGGAGTCATAGAAACATAGAAACACAGAAGTTTTTTTTTACTTTCTTTATGCACTCTCTCTACAGCAGGGAGTACTTACCCCCATCCAGCCTTGTATGCGGATGTTCAACTGATCCTAGGTAGAGCCAGCCTGTGCCACAACGGCCAAAGGAGAGCCGCAGCTTACCCCCTATGGTGGGGCCTCCCCGGTGAGGGGAACTGGGAGAGGAGTTCAGATCACCCTGAGCTCTCGACTCCAGCCATCAGGCTTTGTTTGGTCCACTGGATAGGTCATCTGTCGGTGGCTATCATGCTGCTGTAGGAGTGGGATTTTTTGGAGCTTGTAGTTCCCCTGGGCTTGGATGTGCAATGATGCCCTGCTCAACGTGCACACTCGAAAGGCATCCGCCATAGCACCAAATCCCCTGCATCTGCCAGCCGGGCAATGCAATCCCCTGGTAGCCACCAGGGGCTGCTATTGCACTGGCAAGGGCAAACCCCTCTCCCAGAGGATGGAGAGCAGTCCTGGGATGCTTGATCCTTCCTCATCCCCACTGACCCCTGACGGCCCGTGTTCGTTCCTGAACATAGGTCGCCGGCATGGCACGAGGTGTGTTGTCCTGCACCTCAACCCTCAGCACCACTGGGCTGTCAGAAACATAGAAGTTGATGGCAGATAAGGACCACAAGGCCCATCCAATCTGCTCATTTCTTTTTCTACCCTATGAATGTGCCATCGGCCTTTGCTCTGTCAATGGCCTATTTATTCATACTCATCTGTATTGCTCCCTTATGCCTATCCCATGCCTGTTTGAAGCTCTGCACTGTATTCATATCCACCACTTTCTGAGGTAGGCTGTTCCATGGATCCACCACCTTTTCTATGAAAAAGAACTTCCTCACGTTACCCCTTAATCAGCTTCCCTCTAATCTCATGCTGTGTCCTCTTGTCCTGCTATTTTTCTTATATTGAAACATGTTAGACTCTTTCACCTTGTTAATGCCCTAAAGGTGTTTGAATGTTTCGATTATATCACCTCTCTTCCCTCCTTTGCTCTAGGGTATACATATTGAGCTCCATTAATATGTCCTCATATGTTTTCTGATGCAGTCCCTGCACCATTATGGTTGCCCTTCTCTGGATTGCCTCAATTTGGTTAATGTCCTTATGAAGGTGTGGCCTCCAGTACTCTATACAGTACTCTAGATGGGGCCTAAGCAGTGTCTTGTAAAGAGGGATTATTACCTCCCTCTTCCAACTTGTGATACCCTTACTAATACACCCCAACATCCCCCAAGCCTTACCTACTGCTTTAGTGGTCTGCTTTGATGATTTCAGGTCATCAGTGATGATGATGCCCAAGTCTCTTTCTTCCCTTGTGACTGACGAGCAACTCCCCTCCCAGCCTATAGGTGGCTTCAGGGTTTCTCTTCCCTATGTGCATGATCTTGCACTTCTTTGCATTAAACCCCAGTTGCCACTCTTTCAACCATTTTGCCAGTTTATCCAGATCTCTTCTCATTCTGCCCACCCCATCTGGATCATCTACTCTGTTGCAGATCTTGGTGTCATCTGCAAATAGGCAAACCTTACCCCTCCAGTCCATCTGCAATGTCACTGATGAAGATATTGAAGATGATTGGCCCTAGGACTGATCCCTGAGGTACCCCACTTGTGACTTGCATCTCTTCTGACTGCATATTGTTTACGACCACTCTCTGTTTTCTGCCTGTCAACCAGTTTGCCACCCTGTTGACCAACTTCTGACCCACCCTGAGCCTACCCAGCTTATTAATCAATCTTCTATGTGGAACAGTATCGAAAGCTTTGCTGAAGTCAAGGTAGGCGACATCAACTGCTCCCCCTTGGTCCACCACTCTGGTTACCCAGTTAAAGAAATCTATGAGATTAGTTTGACAGGACCTTCCTTTTGTAAACCCATGCTGTCTTGGATGCTGTGCTCCTATGGATTCCTGGTGTTGCACTATCCTTTCCTTAAGCAGTGCCTCCATAATCTTGCCCACTACTGAGGTAAGACTGACTGGTCTGTAGTTCCTTGCCTCCTCCCTGCTACCACTCTTGTGGGGCGGGATCACATGAGCCCTTCTCCAGTCTTCTGGGACCTCTCCTGTGCTCAGAGACTCATTAAAGAGTTCTGATAATGGCTCTGCTAGTTCCACCCTTAGCTCCTTTAGTACCCTGGGATGTATGCCATCAGGTCCCATTGCCTTGTCCACCCTGAGCTTATCGAGCTCTTGTAGGACCCTTTCTTTTGTGAAGGGACTAGTGCACACCTCCCTCTCCACTGTGTCCATGGTGATGAGCTGTGGGCCCTGCCCTACCTTCTCTTCAATAAATACTGAACAGAAGTATCTATTTAGGAAAGATGCTTTTGCATGGTCCTCCTTCTCACACACCCCCTTATCCCCTTTGATCTTAGCAATACCCTCTGTGGACTTTCTCCTTTCACTAATGTCTCTATAGAAAGTCTTATCCCCTCATTTTACTGTCTGTGCTAGCGCTTCCTTGGTTTGGGCCTTTGTCTGCCTTACTGCCTTCCCTGCTTCCCTTAGGGAAGTTTGGTATGCCTCCATGTCTTCATCTTGCTGCATTCCCTTATATTTCCTGAAGGCCAGTCTTTTGGCTCTGTCCTTTTCTGCTACTGTTTTTGAGAACCAAAGTGGTTTCCTTCTTCTTTTGCACTTCCTTTTCTCTCTAACACAATGGGATGCTGCTTCAAGTATTGCATCCTTAATGCTTGCCCACTTTGCCTGAACCCCTCACCTGTATTTCTTTTGCCAGGGCTAGCTTAACTCTGTTGGCCATCTTATCAAAGTCAGCTCCTCTGAAGTCCCATTTTTAGCCTTGGATTGAATGATTTAGTTCTAGTGGCCAAATTGAACCATACCATGTGATGGTCACTGGCCCCAGGTGACATTCTACCTGAAGATCTATGATCCTTTCCCCGTTAGTCAGTACTAGATCTAGGATAGCCCTGTCTCTTGTGGATTGTTGTACCAGTTGTTTGAGGTCCTTCCCCTGCAGGGAATCCACCATGTGTCTAGTTCTGGCAGATGTTCCTGCTGGTATTGACCAATCTGTATCTGGCATGTTGAAGTCTCCCATTATCAGAACCTCCCCTTTAGCTGTCATGTTTTGTATATCTTCTAAAGTAATGTCAGGAGAATATTACTATTTATGACTTTGGAACAAATCTTTCTGACCTGATACCAAATGTTTCTCACAGCTCCAGAGAATGGAATATAAATCCACATGGGGTTCATCACATCTCCAACATCTGCTCTATGGCATATATCCCATTTGTCTAGTCTTTAGTGGTATAATAGAAATAATGCAATATTTTGAAGTGGATTAATTTGCATTGCACTTCCCTACTAAACTGCAAGGCATAAGTCCAAACAGAGTTCCAGTTTTCCTCTATTAATGCTATCCCTAATTCAATTAACCCATTTGCAGATTCTGTTAGATTGATGTCATTGTCAGATAAGCTCTTATATGTGAGGCTTACCCCCTTCTTCAGCAGTGTAAATCTTATGAGTTGATATCATTCTAGAGAAGATAGTTCTATATTCAGCACCCCCTCAGATAGTGCTTTCCTTAGCTGCAGTAGGTTCAAAATTGGGAATGATAGAGTGTAAAGCTTTCCGTATGTCCTCCAAAGGAAAGTAGAATGTTTGAATCTGAGTCTAATATATCAGAGAGTCTATTAATGCCTAACTTACTCCATTACAAACCTTGTACATACTTCTTCCCATAAATTACCAATGTACAGTGTTATTCCATTGCTGCTGGTGGCTCATCTCATCAAGCCATGGCAGCTGCTTGGCAGACCCCTATCCCAGCAGGATTCTTATCCTGCACTGGGAAGAGTGCGAGGGTGCACTACTGTGCATACTTCCTTTCATGGTTTTGCACCCTCTCGCTCTTACCTACTGCGCTGTTCCTACCTCAGAGTCATGTTGTGCACTGTACAGCGTGCGACATTTTGACCCAGTGGGTTATTGGCACATAGGCATTAGTTTGAAAGGGAGATTCTGAGGGCTTAGATATTTTAGAACTTTTCTGAGAGTCTTGACTGATTTGGTTATGTACAAATTTCCTTTGAATTCTAGGGGAATTTGAGAGAAGATCAAATCTATTATTTTACATGATCTAAGTAGTAGCCCCCACTTGCATACTGTGTGACTCTGAGCAAGTCACTTAACTTCCTTGTGCTCCCAGGTCACACCTGTAAATAAGCTTTCAGCTTAGTGTGTCTCTCCTGGTAAAAAAAGAAAAAAAAAATTGTGGTGGAAATTCCAACCGTAATGGAGATTTAATTGCTTTTGAATCATTCAGGTGTCAAGAAAGCTGTTTGTAGATAACTGCCCAGTTGAATCCCTTCCACCAGGGGAGGGTGAACCCTGCCTTTTTATTTATATGTACAGTTTCTATTATTTTCTCTTTTTGACAGGACAACTTCAGCATTCCAGGCTGGGGGGGGGGGGGTTATCAACTACTCTGTGTTGTTACAATTCTAGATGGAATAACATAAGAACTGCAGTAGAACAAACATCACAAAGTATCCTAGAAGCAATATATTTCCAGTTAGAGCATTAATATTAATAACTGACTTCAAGAATGTTCTGGTTCCTTACTTGTTTTTGTTTTTTGTTTCCTTGAGTAAAAAAGAAAAATAACTCAAGCAGGGAACTAAAATGAGCGCTGTAAAATCAGTAGGCTCTATTAACTGCTGTTAAAGTGGGCCCAACAGGGGTAACTAAACAGGAGGGCAATCAGATGTGTATATAATTGCAAACAAGATGTATGTGACTCCTAGCATGGGGTACTTACTGTTTGTTAGTATCCACAGGTTGTTGTATACTGGAGAAACAAAATCAGAGCAGTCAATGACAATGAATAGACTCAAGGAATAAACTCAATATCTACTCCTATAATATAATTAATCCAGGGTGTCTACATTATAATACATAATTCAGATTAATCATTCAGGCTCTTCGTGATCTTTTCCATTTTATAAATCATATTAATCAGGGCATGCCACACACATTGACTTCAGTGGTGGGGGCACCTGTAGCCATGATTTTGTGATTGCCTTTTTTTAGTCATGGTAATAAATACTACATAGATACATAGATACATAGACAGTGTTGGCAGATAAGGGCCTATGGCCCACCCAGTCTGCCCATTTGAGCTTGTAAGTTCAGTTTGTTTTCCTAGAAGCCTGTTTCCCCTTACCCCTGACCTCTAGAATTCCTTTATGTCTATCCCATGCATTCTTAAATCCCGTGATTGTTTCAGCCCCCACCACTTCCTCTGGCAGGGTGTTCCACTTGTCCACCACCCGTTGGCAGGGTGTTCCACTTGTCCACCACCCGTTATATGTGTATAGAGTAAATATTTCTTAGGGCTTTTAAGGGTATAGGGACAGCAAAAGAGGACAAAAATCCTTCCAGCCACAGGCAGAAGAGAGAGAGAGAGAGAGAGGCAAAACATCTGAGTTGGTTTGATTGAGAGTAGTCCAGAAAGGCAGAAGAGCCAGGCAGGCCCAGAAAAAATGTGGGTGCGGATTGCAAAAGTATCACCATCCTGCCTCCAGCAAGCTGGAGGAACATTAACCTGGTATTTTGACAGGAATACTGAAGTGTGAAAATATCTTTTAAGAACTTTCCAGGAATATTCCCGGTAGACTGGGAAGGAGGTGGCTTTATGGGTTTCTTGTATTGCCCTATCCTATTGTTTATCATGTTTAGGGACATGGAGTTCGAGTTGCCAAAGTAATCTGACTTTACTTAGAGAAGCTGTAGATTGACCCAGGCGTGCCTGATAAAGTAACAGATCAGATGCGAGAGATGGCGACCTGCCATAGTGTGCTTCAAGATGGAGTATAATGGTGGAGGGAGGAGTTTGTGATTTTTTCATAAGTTAGTATGGGAGGACAGGAAGTGTTTCAGTTGTAAATATCTGAAGGTGTCTGTGGCTTGAAGATCAAATTTCGCCCCTGAGAGCACTGATTGGTTTGACATTGTCTCTGCCTTTTGTCTGATAAAAATATATAAGACCCAGACATTCCCACCTATGGAACAGTTTCCAAAGATGTGGGGGGAACTGGGCAGAATATGCAATGGCTGATGGGGAAAAAAGTGAGCAGAACTTGTGCGTGTCAAAAAACTATTTTAGCATTCCAGGGAGGAATTTGTGTAGGGAAAGATTTAAGTATGGAATACTTGAAAAGTGATCGCCGATAGTCAAGAGTTACATATGGCTAACACATTCAATACACCAACAGAAAAGTCTCACAGCTCACCCGCAAAAAACTCTGTACATTGCTGAATTTTCATTTCTAGGAACAAAACGCTGTTAGAATTCTGGTAACAGACTGTGGGATTGCACCTTAGTCTAGTATGTCAGCTATATGTTGAATGGTGTGTAAATATCAAGATTAATAAATTATAAGCAGGCCCCGGTGGCACTGAGGGCTGAGGCACTGGACACCTTACCTTGTGTTACGCTGGTGACCCGTGTTCGGGAGCGATCACGGGCTGCCGGGGGTCAGCAGGGGAGGAGAGGAATCAGGCATCCGAGGGACTGCTTTCCCTCTCTGGGAAGGGGGAACTTCAGTTGTTGGTGTTTTACTAGCCCCGAGCAGAGGCTGGGGGGCAGTACACCGATGCTGTGCACTAAAAGGGGGCTGAGATGGGGCAGGCACCAGGAGGAGCAAGTGCAGACGTGTGCGCACTCCTTCCACTGACATCATTGCATGTCCCACTCACGCAAGGGAAGTAAAGAGGAAAAAGGCTACCTAGGTCACTGCGGCTTGATGGCCATCCAACAGGTGCCCCAGCTTCAGGGGCATCGCTGTACTGGATCAGGACTGGTGGGAGAGTTGGGGGCTCCCCACCACCCCACCACAGGTGAACAGGTGACGGCCCTAACACCTAACAGAGCTGAGGGCAGACCAGATGGTGACCAGAAAACAGGGGGAAGCACAGATGGTGTGTCCAACCAGGACCCAGGGAGAAAAAGTAAACAAAAAAATAGATTATAATCACTTTATGCACACCAGTTGCTTTGTGCCTCTTTTTTACATGTGCAGAGCTTTTCGGGGTTGAGCTGTGAGGCTTTCCTTTGGTGCAAAGTTTTAAGTATCTACAGTATGTGGTTGAGGAATGGCAAATAAAGGCTGGATCTCATCTTCTGAAAATTAAATAGTTTTCCAGTGACCTGTGGGGGGAGGGAGGGGGAGCCAATGAAAGACTGAACACAGCTGTGCCGCTTGCAAATATAAATGAAGGGCTTGTCCCAGTCTGTTATTGGGAAGCTGGAGAATCTGGAGTCAGATTCTAGAGTGTTTACCCTGACAGATAAAGTGAGATACCAGCCTGTCCCACTGTGTGAAACACATCTATGGGGTGGAGTAGCAGGGAGATGGGGAGAGTTTGAAGTAGGTACTGATGTTTCAGTAAAGTATTCATGCATATTATAGAAATTCTTTGTGCTAAGCCCAGTAATAGGGTATCCTAGTTTTTGAAGTAATGTTGGATTTGTTGTAAAAGAGGGATATAGTTAAGGGTGTGGAGAGCATGTGGGTCTAGACAGTATAATCCCTAGGTATTTCAGATAACATAGGTCCTATTTAAAGGGGTAACATGCCTTCAGCTCTGCTGATAGAGGGAAGTGAATTGATAGGACTTCAGTTTTAGACTGGTTCAGTTTTTATTCTGCCAGATGTCCGAAGTTCTCCAGAGCCTCTCACAGGGCCAGTGAGGTGTGTTCAGGGTTTACCAAGTATATTACAGTAACATGTCATCAACATAAAGGGTATGTTTATGCTGTGTGGGGCCTAATGAAAGCCCTTACATACGGGGATCACTACAAAACATAGAAACAAAATTTGATGGCAGATAAGGACCGCCAGGCCCTTCCAGTCTGCCCCTTTTTCCCTACCTATAAAAAAAAGCCTCAGATCCTGCTTGATCTATGTCCTTACCACTTCTTTTGAACCACCAGAAACATAGAAACATAGAAACATTGACTTTGACGGCAGATAAGGACCGCTAGGCCCATCTAGTCTGCCCATTTCCCTACCCACAGGATAGGCCGCAGATCCTAGTTAACCAACAGCCTATTTCTTCCTACCCCCCACAAGAATTACCTTATGTCTGTCCCATGCATTCTTGAATTCTCCCACAGTTTTAGACCCCACAACCTCCTCAGGAAGGCTGTTCCATGCATCCACTACCCTATCTGTGAAATAATACTTCCTCACATTGCCCCTGAACCGCCCTCCTTCTATCTTTAAATTGTGTCCCCTTGTTCTTGCAAGTCTCTTTTTCTGAAAGATGCTACCCTCTTGGACTTTGTTGATTCCACTGAGGTACTTAAAAGTTTCTATCATGTCCCCCTTTCCTTCTTTCCTCAAGGGTATACATATTAAGCTCCTTTAGTCTCTCCTCATATGGCTTCTCTTGCAGACCTTGCACCATTTTAGTTGCCCTCCTCTGGACTGCCTCTATCCTGTCTATGTCCTTACGGAGATGGGGTCTCCAGAACTGGACACAGTACTCCAGATGGGGTCTCACCAATTGTCTGTACAGAGGGATAACAACTTCCTGTTTTCTGCTGATGATGCCTCTCCCTATACATCCCAGTATACCCCCAGCCCTCCCTACTGCCTTCTCACATTGCTTGCTAACCTTAAGGTCATCTGATATGATTACCCCCAGGTCCCTTTTCTTTTTTGTTGTTGTTACTACCTCCCCACCCATTGTGTATTCTTCCCCTGGGTTCTTGTTTCCCAGGTGCATTATTTTGCACTTCTTTGCATTGAATCCTAGCTGCCATACTTCTGACCATTCCTCCAACCTTGCCAAGTCCCTTTTCATCCTTTCCACGCCTCCTTGTGTATCAACCCTGTTGCAGATCTTTGTGTCATCTGCAAAAAGGCATACTTTTCCTTCCAGTCCCTCTGCAATGTCACTGATGAAGACATTAAAAAGGACTGGACCCAATACTGAACCCTGCGGTACCCCACTAGTAACCCCTTTCTTCAGAGTGGACTCCATCTACAATTACCTTCTGTGTCCTGTTGTCCAGCCAATGTTTTACCCAGGCTACCACCCTGGGTCCCACTCCCAGGCTGGTTAATTTGACTATTAATCTTTTGTGTGGGATTGTGTCAAATGCCTTGCTAAAGTCTAGGTAGGCCATGTCTACAGCCCCTCCCTGGTCTACTACTTTGGTCACCCAGTCAAAGAAATCTATTAGATTCGTCTGACATGACCTTCCCACTGTGAACCCATGCTGCCTTTGGTCCTGTGCTCCACTGGCCTCTAGGTACTCAACTATTCTTTCCTTCAGAAGTGACTCCATCACTTTCCCTACCACAGAGGTCAGACTGACAGGTCTGTAGTTTCCTGCCTCTGTCTTGGTCCCACTTTTGTGAAGGGGAATCACATCCGCCTTCCTCCAGTCCTCGGGTACCACACCATCCTCCCATGATTTATTAAAAAGAGTAGCCAGAGGTTTCACTAGTTCCTCCCTTAATTCTTTTAGAATTCTGGGGTGAATTCCATCAGGACCCATTGCTTTGTCCACCTTCAGTTTTAGGAGTTCTTGCAGAACCCTTTCTTCTGTGAAAGGACTGGGATCGACCCCCCTATCAAGAGTGCTTCTGTTAATTGGATTAGGCACTTCCCTCCTCTTTTGTGAATACTGAGCAGAAATATTCATTCAGTATTCCTGCTTTTTCACTGTCCCCCTCTGCCCACCCACCGTTCATTCTATTCAGCCTCACTATCCCTCCCTTTGTCTTTCTACGCTCGCTGATGTACCTATAAAAGGTTTTATCCCCTTCTTAACTGAGTTGGCTATCTTTTCCTCAGTTTGGGCCTTTGCTATTCTGACTTCCCTCCCTGCTTCCTTCTGCCTTAACTGGTACAGCTCTCTGTCCTGCTCCTTCTGTGTTTCCTTATACTTCCAGAATGCTATCTTTTTCTTCCTGACTTTCACAGCCACCTCTTTTGAGAACCATAGTGGCTTTTTCTTTCATTTTGATTTGTTTATTTGCTTCACACAAAGGCTTGTTGCCTCTGTGATGGCAGTTTTGATAATTCCCCATTGTTGCTCCACACCTCCTTCTAGCCTGTTTGCTAGTGCTTTTCTGAGGCACTCTCCCATCTTGCCAAAGTCAGCCCTCCTAAAGTCCAGTACCCTCACTTTTGTATGGCTTGACTTTGTAGCTGAGTTTAACGTGAACCACACTGTTTGATGGTCACTTGTCCCCAGATGGCAACCCACTTCTAGATCTGAGATCCTCTCACTGCCCCCATTTGAGAGTACGAGGTCTAAGATTGCTCCCTCACGAGTGGGTTCCGAAACTAGCTGTCTAATGCCTGCCACCTGTAGGGCATCAAGAATGGCCCTGCTCTTGGATGTGGCTGCAGCAAGTGCTCCAGTTAACATCTGGCATATTCAGGTCTCCCATCAACAGTATCTCCCTTTCTCTGCCATTCTAAGAATGCCTTCTATCATATCCTTGTCCATTCCTTCCCCTGACATGAGGGTCTGTACACAACCCTGTGTGGATTGTGGTGCCTTTCCAGTCTCCAAGGTGACCCACAGTGCCTCCTCTCCTCCCTGTTTACTCTTTTGTTCAGTTGCTTTTATCCCTTCCTTTACATGAGAGCTACTCCTCCCCCTCTTCTCCCTGCCTGTCTCTCCTGTAGGTTATGTACCCTGGTATGTTAATATCCCAGTCATGGTTCTCTGTGTACCATGTTTCTGTGACTGCTACGATATCCAGGCATCCTCTTCCATTAAGGCCATCAGCTCAGGGAGCTTGTTGCCCAGACTACTGGCATTGGTACTCATTACCCTCATTTCTTGATGGCCTTACCCCTTGCCCCATCCCTGTCCTTCTTGCCTTTGTCACTTTCTCCATTTACCCCAGCCGCTCTCCCCATCGACACCTCTATGTTGCTGTTTGCCACTTACTACAGTGATTATTTGGGGAGGCTAGGATTTTCCTGCTCCTTTCCAGTGCCTCCCTTGGCTAGTTTAAAAGCTTGCCAATGAAGCATTTAAACCTATCACCTAGGATCCTGGTTCCCCTCCTGGACAGATGCAGCCCATCATGCCAGTATAGGCTTGCATCACTCCAGGTGGACCCCCAGTCCCCAATGAAGCCAAATCCCTGAGCTCCACACCAGTTTTCCAACCACTGATTGAATCCCATGGTGCGGAACACCCTAGCCTCTCCTATGCCCCTCAGTCTACCCCCTTCCAGTCTCATATCATGTTCTTTTGTTCTAGAGCATTTTTTCATCTGACAGATGCTGCCCTCCTGTACCTTATTTATTCCCCTTAGGTACATGAAGGTCTCAATCATATCTCTCCTCTCTCTCCTCTCCTCCAAGGTATACATATTGAGTTGCTCCAATCTCTCCTATGTCCTCTGGTGCAGGCCCTGCACCATTTTTGTTGCCCTTCTTTGAACAGCCTCTACCTTATCTATGTCCTTTTGTAAAGGCAGCCTCCAGGACTGGACACAGTATTCCAAATGAGGCCCCACTAATGACCTGTACAGTAGCATCACCACCTCCTTTCTTTTGCTGATGATACCCCTCCCTATGCACCCCAGCATTCCACTGGCTCCTCACCACCCTGGCACATTGTTTGGCCACCTTTAAGTCATCCAGTATGATCACTCCAGATCTCTTTCCTGTTGTGTGGCTTCTAACAACTCTCCCCCCATCATGTAATCCTCTACTAGGTTCCTGCTCCCTAAGTGCATAATTTTGCAATTTTTTGCATTGAATCTTAGATGCCACACTCTGGACCATTCTTCCAGGTTAGCTAGGTCACTTTTCATTTTTTCCACTCCTTCTGGACTGTCTGCCCTATTGCAGATCTTGGTGTCATCTGCAAATAGGCATACCTTTCCCTCTGGCCCTTCCCCAATGTCACTGATGAAGACTTAAACAGTACAGGCACAAGAACCGATCCCTGTGGCACCCCCACTGGTCACCCTCCCTATCTCAGATTTAGCTCTGTTTACCACCACCCTCTGTGTTCAGTCCTTCAATCAATTCCCAACCCAGTTCATCACCTTGTGACCCAATCCCAGGCTACCCAGCTTGTTTACCAGGCTCCTATGTGGAATGGTGTAGAGCACCTTGCTGAAGCCGAGGTAGCCCACATGCACTGCTCCCCCTGATCTACCTCTTTGGTCACCCAGTCAAAGAATTTTTTTAGATTTGTTTGACATGATCTACATATCATGAATCCTTGCTGCCTTGGATCCTGTGCTCCACTGGCTTCAAGGTGCTCCACTGTCCTTTCTTTTAGTAGTGATTCAATCATTATCACCACCACCGAGGTCAGACTGATGGGTCTATAGTTCCAGCCTCTTCTCTGCTCCCACTTTTGTGGAGTGGGACCACATCAGCCCTCCTTCAGTCATCTGGAACCTCTCCCATATCCAGTGACCTGTTAAACAGGGATGTCAGCAGTGCAGCCAGTATCTCCCATAATTCCTTTAATACTCTGGGGTGTATCCCGTTTGGTCCCATTGCCTTGTCCACCTTTAGTTTAGTGAGTTCTTTTAGGACTCTCTCTCCACTGCAAATGGACTGCTATCCATCTCCCTAACAGTCTTGAGTCTTACCTGTGGTCCCTCCCCTCCTCCTTCCTCTGTGAAAACTGAACAGAAATATTTGTTCAGGAATTATGCTTTTTCCTGGTCTTTTTCCACCCCACCCCTTCCTCCCCTTTTAACCTAACAATACCCCCCATCTTCCTCCATTCACTAATGTACTGATAAATAGTCTTATCCCCTTTTTTAACCTCATTTACTATTTTCTTCTCTGTCTTTGCCTTTGCACTCCTGACCACTTACCCCGCCTCCCTTTGCTTTTCTAGATACATTGCCCTGTCCTCCACGTTCTGTGACTCCTTATATTTCTTGAGTGTCACTGTCTTTGCTTTTACTTTCCTGGCCACTTCCTGAAGAACCATAGTGGTTTCCTTTTCTTCTTGCTCTTGCCTATTTCCCAAATGCAAAGGTTTGTTGCCTCCCCTATGGCTCCTTTAGGTGGGCCCATAGTTCCTCTACCCCCCCTCGTTAGGGCCTCCCTGAGACACACCCACATCTTCATGAAGTCTGGTCTTTTGAACTCAAAAACCCTCATTTTTGTGTGGCATGACCCTATTTCAGTATTCAAATTGAACCACGCTATGCGATGGTCACTGGACCCTAAGTGGTCCCCCACCTGGACATTTGTAATTCTGTGAAAGTAGATTGAGCCGCACAGAGGAATGAGTGCTCTGAGACCCTCACAGCTGTGGAGCAGTAAACGTCAAGGTACACCAGTCACCACAAATAAAGATCCACAGCCATAAGACACTGATACAAAATTTCTTTACTTAGTAGCAGTCAAACAACAAAATGCAGGATACAGACAACTCCTTGGCACTGTCTGCTTGAGGCATGCCCCTAAAAGGAAGTCCAGAATGTCTCTGCCCCTGGCTGTTGCTGCCACTGAGATGCTGTACTCAGTTTCTGGTAAACTGAAGTCACCTACTAGCAAAACCCTCCCCTTTAGCTGCCATCTTATGGATGGCTTCCATAAGCTCCCTGTAAATTTCCTCCCTTTGTGCAGGGTGTCTGTAGATTATGCCTGTTCAAATGGCTGTGCCATTGCCTGTTTCCAGGGTGACCCACAGTGCCTCTGCCCCCCTGCAATCCTTGCACCTCTATCACTTTTATGCCCTCCCTGGCATAGAGAACCACCCACCTCCCTTTTTCCCTTCCTTGTCTCTCCTGAACAAAGTGTAACCCAGTATAGCTGCATCCCAGTCATGGCTTGCATTGTACCAAGTCTCTGTAATAGCAACAATATCCAGATCTGCCTTCTTTATCAAGGCTGCCAGATATGGGACTTTGTTTCCCAGGTGGGCATTTGCACACATGGTCTTCCATGTTCTGCAAATTTTCCTCCTGTCCTCCCCCCAATCCCCTTGTTTCCCCTCTCTCCCCCTTTTCTGCTGAGTTCAGTGCTTATTGGCAATTTTGTGACATTTGTGTCCTTCTTACTGGCTATATTAACCTGTGGGGGTTGGCAGTTTGATCTTGCACCCCCCCCTTAGCTAGTATAAATGCTTTCCAATGAAGCATTTAAACCGTTCTCTGAGGGCATTGGTCCCCTTTCCAGAAAGATGCAGGCTGTCATCCTTGTATAGGTCTGCATCCCCCAAGTGGGTCCCCATTCCCCAATGAAGCCAAAATCTTGCTCTCTGCACCATCTCTCCAGCCAAGCATTGAAGTTCCTTATGCAGTGATTCCCTAGCTTCCCCCTTACCATTATGTATTTGGTTGAGGGTTCAGTACAGAGTACAAATAATATGGAGACCGGGGGCATGCCTGTATCATGCTGTGGAATAATGGAAAGTTTTCGGAGAACATGCCGCTGGCCCTGAGGCTAGCTATGGCTGAGAGTAAAGGGATTCGATTAGCTTACAGTAAGTCAGGGGGAAATCAAACTGAGTGAATGGGGTAACTAAGAAAAGGCCAAGCAACTTTATCAAATGGCTTTCCTGTATGCAAATTAAGGAGCAGAAAAGGATGGATGGACTGAGACAAATGGTATAATATGTTGGGGGGGTATTTTATGTTATCTTGAGTCTGTATAGACTGAATAAGTCCCATTTGATCTTGACTAATCGGGGTTGGGAGAATTAGATCCAATCATTTGGTCATTATTGAGGTAAGTAATTTGTAGTCAATATTAAATACTGAGATCGGAAGGCATGATTGTCCTTTAGTGGGGTCACTGTTTGGTTTAAAAATAGCAGAGATCATAGCGTATCTCCAGGAATCGAGGACTTGGCCATGTCCTTGTATGTAATGGAAGGTTGAGAGAAGATGGGGAGAACGGAAGTCAATAATTGTTTTATAAAACTCTGAAAAGTAACTATCTGGGCCTGGGCACTTCTGGAATTTGGATCTAGCTAAAGCTGTCACAAGTTCTTCTACTGAGACTAATGATTTAAGATGGTTGACAGCATCTTCCGAGATTTATGGAACATTAAAGGAGCAAGAAAAATGAGACGTGATCTGGGTCAATGTGTTGATTGTTAGAAGAATGTAACATGTAAAGACCTGAAGTACATCTTGAGGTTTAGAGATCACACATTGTTGCAAAGGGTTGTAGAGTTTGGGAACTACAGCCTGTGTTTGATGTCAATGCAGACTCTAGTTCCCAAACTCTATAATCCTTTGCAACATTGTGTGGTCTTTAAACCTCTAGATGTACTTCAAGTCTTACAACAGTATTATGAAAACAATTGATTGTTCCATTCTCACCATCTTCTCTCAACCTTCTTGACTTTGAGCCCCTATGTGTTTCACATCCCTCATACATATGTCATGAAACTTGATGTCTTAGTAGTCCCTTTACAAAAAGTAAGCATGCCAAATTTCAAGTCTGTAGCTGTAGGAATGATTGAGTTATGACCAGATATAACATGGGTTGGAAAAAACAGTAAACCCAATTGGGTAAAGAGTAGTACGTGACCATTGATTAAGTAGGTATTAATGCTCAGTTGCTGAAAATCATCTTGAAGGAAATCTGTGGGCAGACCTGCATTTGTTATGTCTGGGAAAAAGATTCTGAAAAGGCCGCCATTGAAATACATGGCAAAGCAGGCGATACAGTGCATGAGGTCGCCCTGACCTGCAATCCCAAATCATGACAGGGTGTCCTGGCCTTGTGGTGCTCCTGAGCCTGTTCTCTGCCCCCCCCCCCCCCAGCACAACAGTATAATTCATGGAGAGAGACTGACAGAGCGAGAGGATAGAGAGACCGAGACTGAAGAGCAAGTGGGACACACACAGTGACAGCTAGTTGTTTTCCATTATTTAGCATTGTTAATTCCCCTGACTTGTGCCAAATGAGCTGCTTGTGACAGCTTGAGGAGACTGAGTGATATGCATTTTACAAGATGATTGATGAGATGAGATCTTTAACCAAAGAGAGACATTTTGGGTCCTTAAGATATGCTGCATTAAAATGCCAAAACTTAATTTACATTCCTTACACAGTGCAATCTCCAGGGTAACCAGGATGTGATCTATAAGAGAGATAGGAGCCATAGAACAGTTAAGAATTTTAAAGAGATGTTCTTATTGTATAATAAAGTAATCTATGTGATTGGAGGATGGGGATTTGCATATGTTTGCCATGATGCTTTGCATTATTGGAGTATGTGTAATTGTGTTTCCTTTAAAACTTGGCTGTATGGCCAATATCCTCCGGGATAACTCATGCCTCAGGGCATTTGCTCTGGGGTTCTTTTGTAATTCTTTTCCTTCTCTATTTTGGGGTCCCAATGACCCAAACAAATAACATCCCCCTTAAGGGGTGGCTGGCTCCCTCTTCCTGGGCTAAGACACAGATATGGCATACTGATGAGTCCAAATGAGGACAAAACATGTGTATGTGTCTGCTGTTCTTAGCCTTTGCTGATTGCACTGTGAGGCCTTCTGGCACCAAGCAATTCTGCTTAAAGTAGAGCCAGTACAAATTCTCTCATGGGGATTTGCATATGTTTCCCATGATATGTTGCATTATTGGGGTATGTGCAATTGTGTTTCCTATGTGAGTATAAACCTTATGTGGTAAGGAGTAGTGAGGGTAGTCTCTGCAAGAAGGGTTAAAAGCCCTCCAGAGATCCACAAATCCTGACTGAGCCACCTGATGGTTCCAGACTTTTGTGGCATAGGGTCAAGGGTCAAATTTTGATCTCCACCCAGAAACAGAATGCCTTGGGTTTTAGATCTTATTTAATCAAGAAGCATGCAGACATCCATGGCATCACATTTGGAGACATGGAGATAAAGACTAGCCAGAGTTACAAGGATGTTATACAGTTCTCCCACTGGAAGAGAAAGACAACCATGTGTCTCTGTAATTAATTGCTGTAGTTGAAAAGGTGTGGAGCAAGGAGTTAACAACACTGCACCTGTAAGCTTACCTGAGGTGTACAAAGAGGCACCAACCTAGGAACAACCACATTTTGTTAATATGTCATGTCCCCTCCTGGACAGCTGAGTCTTGTGAAGGGGAATTGCATCAACGTTGGCCTTCCTGATTGCAGAGATTTTTGACTTTTTCACAGGAGTGTTTAGTCCATTAACATTATGGGAAAAAAATCGAAACTGGAGCATTAAAAGATGCCATGAGTTACATGTGACAATTTGGCCAGAATTCAAACTCTCAATGGAGTACAGTAGTAGTCCTGTTCTCCTCACCAGTCCATCAAGCAGTAGGAATCTAGAAGGAGATATACATCTGCAGAAGCAGAACTGTAGCAAAAATAATCATATTCTTATTCTGGTTCATCCTAAAGAGCTATGGTAAAGTCCACAACTGACAGAAACTACAAAACAACATTGATGGCAACAGGTCAGCAAACTACAGCAACTTCCCTCCCAGGTAGGGGGTCCATGAGAGTAGTGACCCCTATGTTCTGCAAAGAACAAAGTGGAGTGTTCTTCAGTGAGTAAAGGATAGAGTGATGCTAGAGTTACACTACCTTCATCAGGTGTATGCATCACTGGGAGGGAGTGGGAATGAGAACAATGACAAGAGGGTTGTCAGTCACACAGAGGGACCTCTCCTGAGAAGGTGGTATTAAGCACACAGAGCAAGTGACCACTTGATTATCATGATGAATGGAAATGGTGGGAGAACATTCAGTCCTCCCCCAACCTCTGTAATCAAACCTTAACAGGCATGTGGGGTCAAAGGGTATCCCTGTCCATGCAGGACAGCATTCATTTAATGAGGGGTCCATGTACAATTAATGTAGCAAGCATTTTCAGAAAAGTACATATACTGTCCGAGACTTAACTCAGTGTTTTACATCATCAGAGCCTGAATAAGGAGCATATTAATAAATAATTTATTATTATGAGGGCATGGCCTGGCTATGCTGAAGATGGCTGCTTAAATCTCTTTCTCCCTGGGACCTACAGCTATCATCATACATCCTTCCTCTCCCAGGCAGCCATCGTGTGCCAAAACAGAGACCTTGTTCATTGAACACCATTAATCAGCTCTGGTACAGTATTTTTTTACTATATCTGAACTCCAAACCAGATTTTTCAACATCAAGCCTATCTACCCTGTGTAGGGCCTACAATTATGGCTGACCATTCTCTGCACACTAACTCCCTTAGCAGAGTGGAGACAATGTTCCAGCAATTAATTGCTGAGATCAATGACTTAAAAAATAACTTCACAGCAGAACATCATTAATATGCAATTACTTGACCAAAGAATTAATGCTACAGATGTAAAAACAGTCCAAAATGAAAGCTTGATCAATAATTTGCATGCTACCATCAGACAACAAGACAGGATCATCAGAAATCTACAGGATAAAATAGATGACATCGAAAATAGAAACAGAAGAAACAACCTTAGATTTCTTGGCTTTCCAGAAGGTACAGAGCTTGGTGACACCAGCACACTCCTATCTCATGTGCTTCCTACTCTACTCAAACTTCCTCCTGGACAAGAACTCACCATCGAGAGATCTCATCACACTCTAAATCCAAGGCCTGGCCCAGACCAGAAACCCAGGCCAATTATTGCCAGATTACTAAACTATTCTCACACAGAACTAATCCTAAATTGAGCCAGACAACTGGAGTACTCACATGGCAGGAGCATAGAATCTCAATTTTCAGAGATTTCTTGAGAGAACTATCTAAGTAATGCAGGACATTCAGTCCTATAAAACCTATTCTGCACCAACGTGGAATTAAATTCACTTTACAATATCCTGCTACTATGCGTCTTTTTTTAGGAAACTCGACAAAAGATTTCAATTCCCCTGAAACCCTGTCTGCGTTTCTAAATAATGACTCCCTCTAGTCTTACCTTGCCTTCTGGTAACGATGTTATGCAACCAGCCAGCATTTCAGAATGTTTTCAAACTGCTTTACATGCTTCCCCTACAGAAATTTCCAACACAGAATCCGGCAAGTTGTCCCCGAACCACCCAAGTACATTACCACCTATTCTACTTTCGGCTCGCATTCAAGAAAAGAAATCCTCAAGCTTGCATCCTGTTAAGCACACTTGCTGTGCTTATGATATCCCTCTAATTTCTTTCCTGCAATCGGAAGGTCATATAAGTATTATCTCCCCTCTTACCTTATCAAACAAATTTTCTCTGCTACACGAAAATTCGCATTGCTCCCAAGAAGATCTACATAAAGACGAATCAGACCCTCTGAACAATTCCAATAACACTATGACTGGTAAAATCTCTGCAGACTCCTCGTGGGCTGAGCTGGCAGCCAGTTCACCATCCAAATCAGCTGAACCGCTGAAAAAGAAAAGGAAAGGGAAGCTTAAAAATAAAACAACTTCTGCCACTGCTGGGATACACAAGTGCAACACCAATTGACTATTTTGTGGGTTCTCGTCCCCCTACATGCTAGTTTATAAAGTAATTCTACCCCATTACTCCTGATGCTTACATGGCTTTTGTTTTTGTTGTCAACTCGCAGCGTAATTTCCACGGTGTGCAATGCTATCGCACCCAACTGGTATGGAATATGCTATGTTGTACATCATGGTAGCTAGATCTGGGGTAGCCATACTCACAGGTTTGATCAATTGTTGCTGAGCCTATGCATTTGTTTATTTAGGTGATTCTAGTTCTTATACATATATTTTAAAACATGATATTAGATCTCTTTTGTTTATCCTGTGTGTTATCAGAAATGGAGCTTTTTAGTGTCACGATGTACAGTCCTCTTAAAGCTATATTACCACACAACTTACAGGAACAGAATATCTGGCTGTACATTGCAATCTTAATCGATAAGTTTCATGGGCCAATTACATTTATCACCATTTCACATCTATTTACATACCACTATTGCTTATGTGTGGATACTGTTTAAATACTGGCAGAGAGCATCAACAATTATGATTATTAGAAGTGAGTGCTGCAGTGATATTTTGATACTGCATTTATTATCCAGTCCCTATTCTCTCACTCTGGAATACTATAATAACTCCACAATTGGTCCTCAGGAGTATGTCCTTCTATATTTCTTACTTTCATTACTCCTTCCCCCCCCTTTCATCACCTCTCTAGATATACTGATACTATGCATTACTTTAATAATGTGTTACTGATCATTTTCATGTTTTAATATATCATACAGCAGGCTATTTTTGAGGCTCCTACGCTTTATATACAACACTCAATAGCCACAATGGTAATCTTATAGCACATCATTACTAGAAGCCTTTTATCTTGTAAGGTTGATGAATCTTTTGAACACTTTCATAGTTGGGGCTTGCTGGGCCTTTTCTTAGACCAAGTTACCCCACTATAAACACAGGCTTATATCTGGCTATGTTCGAGTTATGTGCTAATCTCATTCAATTTGGCATTCATATTACAGGCAACCAAAGCCTTGAAGCCTGAAATATTTATAATGTTAAGATCTCCCAGTAAACCTACCTATTTCCCTATCCAATTAACAAGGTATATTACTCCATTTCCAATCTAGGTTCCACAATACCCTGTTGCCTTATCAATCTATACTATATTAACCCTTTTCATTCCCTGCTCATATTTGATCAGTCTCCACACATAATTTGAGTTACTCTATCAACACTGTCATATGGACACTATCTAGCAGTATGGCCTGTTTCTGGCACACAACTATACTTCATAACTTTGCCATAATTTGTTGGCACACTTATTTCTCTTCCATTGAACTTAGGTTTTCTGGTTCAATCTATACCAGTATATCTGGGTTTAGTTACTTTAGCAATTTTCTTCTTTATCTAGGTATGATGGCAATTGTCCCTCACAGGGTATTATTACAAGTATCTTAGTACTAGTCACAACTACAATTGTATAGTATATTGAGGTATATAGTTTGTATCTTAAAAATATAGCATGTAGACTTTATCTTAAGATTACTTACTTCTCTACACACCTAGTGGTGTAGCTAGAGAGTCTCTGGTTTTCATACCAACTCTTATCTCTCTACTCCTCATTAGTGTTTAAACTTAATACATTGTATTAGTCAAGGTTTCTAGTTTCTACTGTTTTATGGCTCTTGGAATTTCTACCCTATATTATTCTTTTGCGAGACATAATAGCCACACATACTTACATTTTTGGAATCCACACAACTTAATAGTCCTGCATACATTTGTATACCTTAAACATCCCCCTTCTGAGCATGTGACATCCTTAGTCTCAATCACAGAGTCCCTCATTCCCCCTTCATAATATCATATTTTTTCTCTTACCGTTATGAATGATCTAGTTTTACATTCTTGGAAAGTTAAGGGACTCAACTCTCCTTGTAAACATAAACAAATTCTCACCTACCTTAAAAAACATAAAATTCATATTGCTTACTTACAAGAAACCAAACTTGTATCTGAGGATGTCGACAGACTCAAAAGGGACTGGGTCAGTCAAATGTTCACCTCTTCCTCTTCTTCTAAAAAACGCGGGGTGGCTATTTTATTACATAAATGCCTCAAATGGTCCCTAATAAAAACTATTACTGACTCGGATGGTAGATGGGTTATCATCCACCTGAATACCACCTCTGGCCTTCTTATGTTAGTTAATGTTTATGCCCCTAATTCTGATTCCCCTGATTTTTTCCATAAATTGGCTCAACAAATTATGATTAATAACAATAATAACTCTCCTATTCTAATGGTTGGAGACTTTAATGTTGCATTACAGGCACAATTAGACAGAAGTAACTCCTTCTGTGATGCAGAAGTAGCACTGCGCTTTCAATGCTAATGAAAGACTTGGGTCTTTCTGACATTTGGAGAATATACCACCCCAAACAACATGACTATACCTTTTACTCCTCACTTCATAAATCATATAGCAGAATTGATTATTGGTTTTCTTCTCCTCTCGTTACAGATAAAACCATTGACACTTCCATTCTCCCGATCACTATTTTAGACCATTCTCCCATAAAATTACATTTACTATGGGGCCCTCCCTCTGTTAAATCTCTCTCCTGGCATCTGGACCCACTCTTACTGAGAGACCCAGAATTCTTACCTTGGATTAAAATCCAGATCCAGGACCTTCTCTCCTTTAATAACTCCCCCGATGTTTCTCAAGGTACTATCTGGGAAGCATTGAAAGCCACAATCAGAGGTAAAATTATCAGCTTTGCAGCTCATAGAAAGAAGTTAAGAGAGCAGCAACTGGCTGACCTAGAAAAATCTCTTAAAGATAAAGAGAATCACTACTATAAAACAAATAAGCTCAACCCACGTTCACAACTTCACCTTGAAATCCTTCAGTTAAGAATTAAAATGAATGAGTTAATATCTAGGAAGACCGAACTTGCGCTCTTAAAGCTCAAGCATAATTATTGGGAACAAGGGGACAAATGTGGGAAGTTGCTTTCATTCCAGCTTAGATCTCAACAGACAGATAGACACATTGCCAGTTTGCAAGACCTCTCAGGCTAAATCCACACTGATAACCCCTCAATTAATCACATCATGAGTTATTTTTATCAACAGTTATACTCTCAGCAAAGTCCTACACAAACTCATAATTTACAACGCTTCTTGAAGAATTTGCAGTTACCACATCTCTCTCAACATGATGCAGCAAAGCTGGATGAACCTTTCACCCTTCAAGAGATCCAAGCAGCACTGTCCTTTTTAAAATTGGGCAAGTCCCTAGGGAGAGATGGTTTTCCTGTAGACTTCTACAAATCACTTTCAGAAACCCTTTGCCCCTTACTTTTTTTCATTTAATAAACTTTATTCATTTAACATTTTCCAACAACAACAACAAATGTCAGAACAGACAATGAATAAATTGTACACAAAGGCATTCCATAAAAAAACAGAGACACATGTATCATGTTAGGGTACATACATAGAGATTACATCATGATAAATTCAAAAACCTACTATCGTTGTCTGCTCCCCACCCACAACCCTCCCCCACATCTCCCCAAGTCTGCCACTATATAAACACCCAAGGGTGGTTATAAAGCAAATACCATACCATATTACATATACATATCTAAAAAAAAAGAAAAAACTAAAAATTAACTAAAAACTATTGAATCCCTAAAAGGGTATACAGTGATTCCCATCTTGATTTGTACTTTTCCACTCTAT
This sequence comes from Neoceratodus forsteri, assembly GCA_016271365.2. Lineage (NCBI taxonomy): Eukaryota > Metazoa > Chordata > Ceratodontiformes > Ceratodontidae > Neoceratodus > Neoceratodus forsteri. The sequence continues at coordinate 175,058,808 of JADMNL010000026.1, read as the reverse complement.
TATTAACCCCAGCAATGATAAGTTCTGCTTGTAAGGCAAACATAATCTCTTTATACCATTCCATATGTGTAGGAGTACTTGATTCCTGCCAATGTCTCAAGATGACTTTCTTAGCACAGCTTGATATTAGAGCCATATGTGCCCTCTGTTGGCACCCTTGTAAACTTGCGTAGTCTCCTAAGACACAGATTTCTAATTTGAAGTAATCTGATAGTGCTAAAAGTGGGTCAAGGCGTGTTTGAATACTAAGCCAAAAGGAAGTGATTTTGTCACATGCCCAAAGCATATGAAGCAGGTCAGCCGAACCCTGATGGCACCTAGGACATTGATCGGATGCTGCCCTTCCCATTTGATGAAGTTTAAGCGGGGTATAAAATAAATCATGGTTAATGAAAAATTGCATCAATCTATATCTATCCCACTTAATATATCTGTATAAGTGCATCCAGATGTTGGACCAGTTCCGGAGAGAAGAAGTCAGGGTTAGGATATTGTCCCACCAATAGACCCTTTTACCCTCCAAAGTGGCAACTTTTGTTAAAAGAAATTTATATGCATAGGATATAATGTGAGAAGATGGGATGGAACTAATAAAGGGAGATATAGCAGAAGTAAAGGGACTGTTCCACTCCCTGGGACCAAAATGTTGTATCAGCATGTGGGATATCTGAAAGTATTTGAAGACATATCTAGTGGGCCAACTAAAAAGATGACTAGCCACATTGTAGGAGAGAAGCTTTTTGTCATGAACCAACTGGTTCACTCTAACAACACCCATGTCTGGCCAAAAAAGGTGAGATTTGATTGCTTTACCTGAAATTAGAAGATTGGGATTGGAAAACAAGGGTTGGGCAGTATCCTTATGCGCATCCGCTTTGAAAAAATTAGTTAATTGATGTTGTGTTTGAAGTGAGGAACTTAATGGTGTTTCTTTTAAGGATATGGGAAGATTCTTCCTACTAATATAAGGAAGGGCCTTGGGGTCTATATTATTTTCAAAACAGACAGCCTGTTCAATTCTAACCCAGGAAGGACAATATATAGACTCTATACTACTAACAGGAGGTTGCAGCCAATATCTAATCCTCGTCAAGTGGATGGCTAGATAGTATATATAGAAATTGGGAGCTTGAAGTCCTCCATCAATTTTAAGTCGCGTAAGTTTACAATAACTCCTTCTAACTTTTTTCCCCTGCCATATAAACCTATTAAGGATTCTCTGTAACTGGGAAAACCATGATAATGGAAGAGCCCCATTAAACATTTGTAAAGGGTATAAAACGTGAGGTAACACATTCATTGTTATTATACTCATACGCCCCCAAATAGAAAGAGGTAGTTTTGACCAGCGTCCAAGATCTTCTGTTAAAGTTTTAATTAGATCATCTAAATTAAGTTTTTTCATATTATGGGGGGAAGAGTGCAAATAAACCCCTAGGTATTTAAATTTTTCAGCGTTCCATTGTAATCCCAGTTGTATTATATCAGATTTCATTGTGTGTTTATTGAGTGGAAAAACTTCAGTTTTTCCGATATTTAACTTGTAATTCGAAATTGCTTTGAATTGGGAAATGATATGGAAAACAGTGGGTATAGATTGCACAGGATTGGAAATATGGAGGAGTATGTCATCAGCATACACAGAAATTTTATATTCCATCTCACGTATTACTATGCCAGATACAGATTTCGAGCTTTTAATTTTCTTAATAAGGGGTTCTAGATATAAATTGAAAAGGGACGGGGAGAGGGGATAACCTTGACGGGTTCCCTGAAATAACTTAAAGGATAAGGAGAGAATCCCATTACAATGAATTTGAGCTGATGGGGAAGTGTACAGTGTTTTGACCCATTGCATAAACTCCATTGGAAAATGGTATTTAGCTAATACCATGTAAAGGTATTCCCAGGAAACCATGTTGAAAGCTTTTTCTGCATCCAGGGAGACAAGTGCCACCGGTACAGATGAGTTCCTGGACACAGAGGAGAGGTACGTTATTTTCCTAAGATGGTCCGATGAAAGCCTTCCCTTTACAAACCCTACCTGTTCTGTGCTTATCATGGATTCCCAGACCTGGCCTACTCTAGAAGCAAGAATTTTTGCTAGAATTTTAAGGTCTACATTAATTAAAGAGATTGGTCTATAATTAGTAACGTAGAGGGGATCTTTGCCAGGTTTGGGAATAACAATTATAATAACCCGAGTCAAAGAGGTATCAGATATTCCATGTTTATAAATATAATGAAAAGTATCTAAAAGGATAGGAGCAATTATCTCCTTAAATATTTTATAGAAATTAGTATTAAAGATGTCTGGGCTGGTGGATTTATGTGGGGCGAGAGACTCTATGGCTTCATAGATTTCTGTTAATGTAATCAGAGCCTTCAGGATATTAACCTGATTATCTGCTAATCTAGGAAGAGTAATATCTTGGAGGAAATTATCGAGTTGTTGAGACAAAGAGGGGAGTTCAGGTGCAGAGTATAATTGTCGGTAATATTCTTGGAATGCATTAGCAATATCCGGGGGGAGGATAAAAGTTCCCCAGTCATCAAATAAATAGAGGTAATTATTTTATTGGTTATTTGGGTCTGCAGACAAAGAGCCATTAACTTTCCCGCTCTTTCACCATGATCAAAATAAGATACTTTAGAACGAAGCATTAAGAATTCAGCCTTTTCTGCTAATAAGTGATTGTACTGGGAACGTAGTGATTCCAGCTTTTCCCACTCCTCTATAGGGGCCGAGGGGAGGAGAAGCCTCTCCTGATGTTCTATCTGGGCTAAAATCGAAGAAAGAGCAGCAGCTCTTTGTTTCTTAAGCTTTGTCGTTAACCTAATTAACTCTCCCCTCAGTGTGCCCCTTACTTTTTAATGTTTTCCTAGAAGCAATCTCAAAGGGCAAACTCCCTCCTACAATGACAGAAGCTTTATTACTGTTGTACCAAAAAAAGATAAAGACCCTTCTCTTCCCTCTAGCTATAGGCCAATTTCACTTCTAAACACAGATGGTAAAATCTTTGCAAAATTATTAACCCTTCGTTTAGAATCATTAACCTCAAAACTTGTTCATACTTCCCAAGCCGGCTTTATTAAGAACAGAACTGGTTTGGATCATCTTCGTTCTTTATTTAACTTAATTTATAAGGCAACATTTTTCAAATCACCAGCAGCCGCTATCGCTATTGATTTCAAAAAAGCTTTCTACTCCCTAAATTGGAATTATTTATATCAAGTATTATCTCATTTTGACTTTACTAATAATTTTTGTACATGGATCAAACTACTGTATACTTTGCCTTCTGCACGAGTTCTTAGTAATTCCATACTGCCCCCCTCCTTTCAACTGGCAAGAGGAACTGGACAAGGCTGCCCTTTATCACCCTCTTTGTTTATCCTTGTCATGGAACCCCTATCAGCCTCCATTCATCAATCTAGTAACATCCATGGCATCCCTATTGGTAACTCTCACTATACCTTGCTTTCTTATGCAGATGATCTTCTGATTTTATTAGAAAATCTAAAGGAATCAGGTCAGCCATTAACTAAGTTACTCAACAAATTTACCTCCCTCTCCGGCTTAGCTTTATATCTCAATAAATCTGAAACGTTACCACTGAATAACCTTTGCAAACCCTTTATGAATACTTCTTTGGGCTTCCGCTGGGCTCCACAAGGTCTCTCATATCTCGGTATCCATATTACTCCAAATTTAGACAAAATATGGGATGCTAATCTTTCACCCTTATTATTCAACATTAAGTCTACACTTGATAGATGGAAACTTCACAATCTCTCCTTTAATGGTAAAATATCTGCTGTCAAGATGTCAATAGCACCCAAAATGTTATACCTATTTGCTAACATTCCTCTAATTCTCCCTTCTAGCTCTCTCATCAAAATTGATAAAATAGTTGGTAATTTTATTTGGGATGGCAAACACCCTAGATTTAGTTATAACAAACTTCGTTCCCATTGGTCTAGAGGTGGTTTTGGACCTCCTTGGTTTCAGGCTTACTTCTGGGCTTTCTGCACAGCCCAAACTATTAAATAGTTCTGTAAACCCAACAATAAATCCCCACTATGGGTCACCATGGAAGCATCCCTATGCCCTGGTAATGTTTCTACTTCTTTCATCTACATCCCACTCTCCTCCAACTTAAAATCTCACCCCACTATTGCATCCTCAGCATTTTATTGGAAAATAATTCATAAACATCTTAAATCAAACCCAACTTATCTCACCTATGCACCTGTTTGGGGTAACCGTCTTCTCTCTCTTGACAATCACCCAATATTTAGCCGAACTTGGAAAAACATGGGTATCTTCTTCCGGAGTGACATACTTGAAACTCACAATTTAAAATTCAAATCCTTCTCTGAACTCCATACCCTTTGGAACATCCCCCATCATGATTTCTGGAAATATTTACAGCTCCGCTCTGCAGGTAGCTATTATCTTTTACACCAGTCCACTCAGTCCCTACACGATCAACTTATCTCTAAATGGATCAAGACAACATCCAATCTGAATAGTATTATCTATAAAGAAATCCGAGACTCCCTTCCGGATCAATCCATTAATGCAAAAAACAAATGGTGCAGACTTTTAAACTACAATATATCCAATGTACAATTGCACAAGTGTTGGCTCTCATGTCATACAACTTTTAATGATAAACATAGTTTTCTAATACAAACTAAAATTCTTCATTTATGGTACAGAACTCCGGCTGTGCTGCAGAAACTGGGTTTAATGAATAATAACAATTGTTGGTGCTGCAATTCTCCCAGTGGAGACTTACTACACATTTTATGGAATTGTCCCCCCATATATAACCTTTGGCATAATATTCATAATTTTGAGGTGAAAGTGATTGGTCGGTCTTTTCTGTCAGATCCTAAGCAATGTATAATTGACATCTTTAATTTCCACTCTTACAAAATTTCTCAAACTCAGAATAGATGGTTGACCATACTATTCCTTCAAGTTAAACATCTTTTCCTTGTGCACTGGGAATCTAGTATAATTCCTAATCTCTCGGACATCCTTAAACATCTATCCCAATATGCTTCTTTAGACCGTATGACATATATTTCTTCTGATCGACTCAACATATATAATAAATGTTGGCAGGACTATTTTATTTACTTGGATACATCTAAGTCCTCTGTTAACTGATGTATGGATTGTTATAGTTTGCAACTTCTTTCCGTTATCAGTCTTTTTTTAATCCTCTGTTATTATAGTCTCGCTTCTTATTTCTTTCTTCCTCTCTTTTCTCCACTTCTCTCTCTCTCTCTCTCTCTCTTTTTATCTCCCTGTTCTTCTCTTTATCCCTCTCTAGTTGTTCTAACACTGTAATACTTGGATATTCTTCCAAGTCTTCCTGTCTTATTTATGATCTACAGTATTGTAACATATACATACCATGATAATGTACAACCATGACTGTATACATCTCTTTCTTAATTTATGCTGCTTATTTCCTTTCTAGATAGTATAATGTTTGTTCTTCCTCAATTTCATGGTTTGCATTATGCAATCCAAACTTGCAGTATAAGAGTCCATGTTAATCATTTTACAAATGTTTGGGATTACATGCTGGTTTATCTCTGCCATGTTCTCATATGTACTTGGAAGACACATGTTTTTGTTGAATACTTAATAAAAAGATTAACTACAAAAAAAAATATTATTATCATATTATATTGAATGATCTACTATGAATAAATAGGCCAGAGGCCCACAGGGGGCTGGAGAGTGGTGAGGAAGAGCAGAGGGAAAGGTGACAGGGTCAGCCACAAGGGGTTCAACCAATCCCACACCATCCAGACAGCAAATCGCTTTGCACTCCTACAGGAGGCTCAGGTACCTGACTCTGTCAGGTGGGACTCTGAGTCAGTCAGAGGGAAATGGTCAGAACAACTTTATGGGACCTGTGAGGGTGATCAGGAGGAAGTCAGCAAGGAGAGTCTTAGTGATTGGGGACTCAATGATTAGGGGAGTAGAAATAGTGTTGCAGTGAAAGGTTTCACGAAATTCACATATTTCACTAGTGAAATTTGTGGGTACAAACTGTGAAATTCCACGGGCAAAATCACAAGTTTTACCTGCAAAATTAGGAATTTTACCTGCAAGCAGTGGAATTTCACCAGAGAGTGGTGAAATGCTGCTGGTTGCTGGCGAAATTCGCTGTTCTGCCAGCAGAATTTCACACTCCCGAAATGTGTGAATTTAGCAGAATATTTTGCAGAATGAAATTCACACATTTCACACATCTCTAAGAAGAAAAGGTGGTGGGAAGGGGAATGAAATGGTCAGATGTCTTCCTGATGTATCAACCATTTGGGTTACAGATAGGATAGGAAATATGGCAGAGAAGGTGAAGGGGGAACTGGGGGTTGATACGAGGAAAGCCACTTCCCAAGGACCTGGACCAATCCCTACAAAGCCAGTAAACAAGAGACCTTGACAAACCAACAAGGCCCAAAGCATTCTGAATTTTAGTTATAAATGAGACAGGCTGTAACCAAGTGGAAACCAGCTAACTGAAAATCATAGAAAAATATATATCTTAGAGATCTTATAAAAAGCCTTTCAGCATAGCAGCTTTTCACAGTTGCACAGAGTTAATATATTTTAACCACAGAAAAGGCCTCTCCCATCAAAGTATACTACAAACATTTTCTTTCTGAATCAGACCATGGTATATTACCCTGTTTATTTTCTGAGAATTATTCACCAGTCATCATCTTTCAGAAAAGCAAGTGGTCACAGTTACCCTGCCAGCTCAGTCTTTCCCAAGTACTAATAAATAAATGAAAAAAAAACCTGAAAATGTGCATGTCTTAAATAAATGTAATGGATATTGTAAAGGGAGAAAGAGAGAGATAATTCTCTATGTTCATTTCAGACACTCTCCAAAAGGGTCCCATATAGCTCCAAATGTGGAGGCATTTCCCTCTTGAGTACAGAAAATTCTTTCCAAATTGCCACAGTCCATTGAGATGTCTAACCAGTTGTTTATATTAAGCGGTTCCATATTTTTCCAAATTTGCAATATAAGTTTTTTTGCACATATCTAACAATATTATCTTGTTCTTCTCTATAGGTTATAAAAAAAATATTTCCAAATAATATAATTCCTGGATCATTGGGAAAATCTACCCCGAATATCCTGCCTGATATTGATAAAACTGCATTCCAGTAATTTGCTAGCTTCAGGCAGTTTACCAGCGTATGTATAATGGATCCAGTAATATTCCCATATCTCAGGCATTTATCTGATAGATTTCTATTAAATTTATGCAATTTCTTTGGGGTATAATATACTCAATGTAAAATAATGTACTGAATGGCCTAGATGTTTAAAGGACTTGTGCTTGGCACAACTGAGTTGTGCCAGCACAACCACAGAAATGCACCCCAGGGCTATATTCAAAAGGGGGAACTGCACTGCACAATTCCCGATGCACTGCAGCACAAAAATAATGTATGTGGTGCATCTCCAGGGGGTGTGCCCATGCATATGTGGCACATCCTGGTGTTCAGCTGAGATGTGTGGTGCAACTGCTGGCACATCCTGGAGATGTGCCGCATACATGGGCAAAAAAACTAGCATGGAAAAATCATGCTGAAGTGGAAACCACCCACAGGCAAGCTGCCGTAATGCAAGGCACAACACAGCAGCCACCAGCCATTGGTGGCTACCCCCCCAGAACACAGTACACAAGCATCCACAGTATTCCCAGGTAGTCTAGTGGTATCCCTTCCCCATCCTGTACCTTGATCCCCATAATGCAGAAATATTGATCCCCTGGTAGTCCAGTGGTACTCCCCTTACCATCCCGTACCTTGATCCCCATAATGCAGAAATATTAATCTCCCTGGTAGTCCAGTGATCTCCTCTCCCCACCCATAACCCTGATCACCTAAAAACCACACCCCCACATCTATGGTAGTCTAGTTGATCCCCAACCCCCTATCAACAAAGGACCCCATGCCACCCCACTCCCCTCCAGGTCATCAGCAGGCAGCAGACCCATCCACACACCTCCATGGCTGCTCACTGAATGACAGTTTACAGTACATACAGCAAGCTCATTGGTCCACATCGATGACCAGTGGGCTTGCTGTGTGTACTGTACTAGTCTGTCACGATATTGTGAATAACGTCATTCATCTTATTGCTTGTGATAGTGGTTCAATATAAATAGCAAAAAGTGGGGGGGGGGAGTGTGGACATCCCTGTCAGGTACCTCTTTTTAACTTCATATATGGAGATATTTGTGTATTTGTTTTTTTGAATGCACTAGGGGATTTATATATTAAGTTAATTAATTTGGTAAATTTTTCTCCAAATTTGCATTCCTGTAAAACTGCAAAGAGATATTCCCAACCCACCCTATCGAACACTTTTTCCGCGTTGAGTGTGATTGATACTGCATTTTTATGGGGTGATCTTTTTATCAGGTTAAGTGTGTGCTGTATGTTATCAGTTAGTTTTCTACCTGGAATAAATCCTGTCTGGTCTGGATGGATTATTTTATATATGGCCGTAGAGAGTCTTTTTGCTAATATCTGGAAAATGTCTTATAGTCAGTGTTTAATAATGATATTTGGTAATAGGAACCACATTTTTCTGGTGGCTTGTCTTATTTTGGAATTAGTGTAATTGTGGCTTAGTAAAAAGAGGATGGAACTCCATTCTCCTCTAGAAAACTATTAAGTACTTAGTATAAGACTGGGGTTAGATCTTCCTGAAAATATTTGTAAAATTAATTTATAAATCCATCCGGACCAGGTGATTTGCCATTGGGTAGTTCTGAAATCACTTCTATTATTTCTTGTTTGCTGATTTGAGTGTCTAAGAATTGCTTATCCCGATTATCCAGTTTGTTTAAAATAATGTTTGAGAGGAAAGTTTCAATTTTTTCACTATCGCGTGTGCTTTCAGGAGAGTTCAAGCCACACAGGACACACATTATAAAAAAGACTGATTTTATAATTAAAAATATTAGAAGGAGGTTTATTAATAAAACAATGGGTTGTATGTTTCCCTTGTGCACAATGTATGTAAGACTGCACCTAGATTTTGCTTCTCAGTTATGGTGCCCCTATAAGTAAGGTGAAATAAATAGAATTGAAAGAGTCTAGCAAAAGTTTACTAAAATTATTGGGTCAATGAAGACATTGTGTTATTAAAACAGACACAGTAGGACTGGCCTGTTTTCGTTGCAACAGAGAAGAGTTAGAGGTGATTTAATAATGATGTTTAAAGTTATGTCGGACCATGGTTTAAGAAATGCTATGGGGATTCAATTACAAACTAAACCTGAAAACTTAAGGAGACATACAAAAGAAATCAGACTGGACACAGCAAAAAGAATGTTGGACACTTTTTTTTTATTCATAGAACAGAAAGACTATGGAATACCTTGCCAAGAGATAGAGTGGGCTGTACTTTGGTATTTATCTTCAAAGGTAAATTGAATAGGTGGCTATCAGAGAATGGTTCAAAATGGTCCCACGGATGTGGGGAACAGTTAAAATGGGCTATACAGCCTTCTACCATTCTAATCCCAGTATAAACACCAAGGGTGGGATATTCAGACTGTTCTAGGCTGTGACGCAAGCCTGGGCGTAGCTCAACTGGGATGTGCCAGGGCGCTGACAGAGTGATATTCAACAGTGCTGCACCATGGCTCAGCACAGTTGAATATCGTGCTGTGGCCACCCGCAATGTGCATGATGCAGTGGCACTGCACCAGTGCAAGTGGCCAGAGAGGAGCAGGGGGATGCACTAGTGCAAGTGCCATTGCGCTAGGTGCATCACCCGCGATATTCAAAAGTGCACATGCAAATGGGGCCATAATGCATGCAAGGTGCAAATGGGGCCATTTACATGTCATTATGGCCCTATTTGCATGCAGATGCACCAATCCCCGGAGACTTGCGTCTTGTGCCCTGCCAGGCTGCAGCTGTCGGGGACCGACACCCCCTGCACAAGTGGCAAAGTGCCCCACTGCCTGATCACAGGCATAAGTATTAATTTAAAGGTCCAATATCCCTGGTGGTCCAGTAGACCATGTCCAGCCCGATCATGGGCATCAGTTATAAAATATTAAAAACCAATCCATCCCTGGTGGTCTAGTGGTACCCCCTCCCCATCTGCCCACTGAGCCCCACCACCCCACCCCCCGGTCAGCGGCAGGCAGCAGCTCCCCACCTACAAGCTGCTCTGCCCTCTGACTGACTGCATACAGTAGGACTGTCGCCCCATTGGTCCACAGTGTGGGCCAATGGGCATCGCAGCCAATACCATACTACACAGTCCAAAATGTAGATGGGTCCACATTCCATTTCTGGACTGTATAGTATGGTACAATTTCTTGCCCATTTGTGCAGCATGGCTGTACGTGCTGCTGCTCAGTCGATCGACAGGTGGTAGAGTGGCTTTGCCAGGTGGGGAGCTAACATCTACCGTGACTGGGGGGCGGGATGGTGAGCTCAGTGGGTGGGTGGGTGGGGAAGGGGTGTACTGGACCACCAGGGATGGATAGGTTTTATTATTTATAACTGATGCCCATGATTGGGCTGGACATGGTCCACTGGACTACCAGGGATATTGGACCTTTATTTCAATACTAATGCCCGTGATCGGGCTGGACACAGTCCACTGGACCACCAGGGATATTGGACCTTTATTTCAATACTAATTCCCATGATCGGACATGGAGGGAGCTACCACGAAGTCCTGCCGGAGCTCGGGTGGCCACCCAGAGCTGGCAGCTGCTGTGTTGCACCCTGCATTATGGCAGCTCACCTGTGGGTGGCCAGCTGTTGCTCCTTTATTTTTGCTCCAACTGTGTGCACAGGGTATGGGTTGCTCCTGCATCTGCTCAGTGCATCCCAGGCTGAATATCGGGATGTCTGGTGTGCATGGGCATGCCCCCCATAGAGCGCTGCATACATTACTGATGCACTCCGGTGCATTGGGATTTGTGTCACACACATTCCCCTTTTGAATATCATGCCAGGGCACATCAGTGGGTTGTGCATGGTGCAACTGTGTTGCACCATGTGCAACCCTTCTGAATATCCCACCCCCAGTATAAAATATAGATTTTTATAAAAGGAGCAGAACATTTCATTTATTGTTTTCAAATCTATGACAAGTTGTCCCCTTTCATTTTCTATTGAGTTGATTATATTGTGGATTCTTTCAGACTATAATTAAAAGGCCAATAATAAATCTGGTTTCTCCCCCAGAAAGTAATACTTGATGGGACCGTGTTACCTGCAAGATCTTCTTTTTCCCTACTGCCCCTTCTGCTCACTCTGCCAATGAGGGATTGCTAGAGGTTCTCAGTGTCCATTTAAAGACCTTGAGTGCCCAAGCATTTGCATTTGCAGCTCCTACCCTGTGGAACTCTCTACCTCATCAGATAAGAAAGTGCCTGATCATGGAGAGCTTTAAATTCGCATTAAAAATGTACCTGTTCAGCCTTGCTTTTACTGAGTATTGATTTTCTGAGATGTTATACTTGTATTTTAAGATTGTTGATTTTATTCCTAATTTTATTGTGCTGTATTTGTTCGGGTGCCTCGATACCCTTTGAAAAGCACCTTTTTATAAATAAACTGTGATTTGACTTAATAATATTTGGCTCTTACCCTCATTAATGCTCCCCTGGCTCTGTTTTCCATTATTTGTTTTTTTTTTTAGCCTCTTGGCAATGTCTTTAGGCAAGTCTATTCCTAATGTTGTTAGGTCTGCTTCTGCCCTAGCTAATTCCTGTTCAAGAGTGTTAAGATTATGTTCTTCTGATCTGGTTTTGAAAGAGTTATATGAGATACAGACACCTCTCAAATACACCTTTACTGCATCCCTACTTGTACTCATTGAGGTCCCTTAAAAATTATTGGTGTACCTAAAGTCTTTTATTTCCTTCTGTATGAGTTTTGTAAAGTTTCCATCATTTTAGTAACCACTGCTCTAGTTTCCAGCTTTTTGAGGTTGGCTCACTTGCCTCCATTTGCACGGACACCTGCACCAGCACATAGTCTGATATAGTGATTGGATCACATTTCAAGTCTTGTATACTATTTAATATCTGCCAAGACATCAGAAAGAAATCAATCATTGAATGTGAATTATGTGTATTAGAGTAATAAGAGTATAGTTCTTTGTTTGGGAAAAGAACCCTCAATGGATCATCTATGCTGAAACCTTCCATATATTTTTTTTTTGTTAAGGCTATCAATTTATATTTCTTTTCTCTGGTTCCTATACTTTTATCTAAGTGACCTAAAGTTATATTAAAATCTCCTGCAATAATTATGGGCCCGGGTATAGTGAGATATCCATGAATAAATTACTGAAAAAGTTGGGATCCTTCTCATTTGGGGCATAGACAGATATTAAAGTAAATTAATTTAATTTGTTTTATCCTTAATATAAAGTACCCTCCCTCCTTATCAATATGCTTAGATATGATGAGAAACCTAGCTTTTTTTCAGAGCAGGATGGTTGTGCCTCTGGCTTTATTGTTCTACATAGAAAAAGAGCCTTTTGTCCTGAAAATATTTTTTAAGTAATTAAAATCTTTAGTTTCAAAGTGAGTTTCTTGTAGAAACAGAATGTCTATTTGTTTTTCTTTTGCATTGATTTATTAGTGTCCTTATTTTTGTTCTGTCTCTAGCACTCTTTACATTCCATCTCATCAAGTTAATTGTATCCATTTGTTATATTTTTGATTTAACTTAACTTCTTTTTAACTTAACTTCATTTTATCTGAGCTGGTTGGCAGACAAGACCCTCTTCTTTGTAGCATAGTATTTTTAATATTTTTTCTTTGACTTTGGGTAGTAATACTGATTCACTCTAATCCTTTAATAGTTGTTCCTGTTTTTCTTATAATTGCTCCTACCTCTATTTTTCCCGAGCCTCCTCCCTCCTCCTCCCTTATCCATTCTACACATAATATGTCATCCTTAATGTTTCTGTTAGATTTCCCTAAATCTCCCTGTACCCTGGACAGCTAGAAAACATCTGGTACCCTGCCTATGTGGCACCAAACCAAAACATTCTGACTAATTACCTTCTCATGGCTCTTGTGTTAAAATCACTTCCACATGGTTCTGCTCTACTCCAACTGTTGTTCACATATCTGTTTGGTGACCAGCATCCTATTTAGAGACCATGACAGAACTCTGGTCAATCCGTGATTTTGCTGGTTGCTTGGTTTTAATTTTTATGTTTTACATTCTCCGGCATAATGACAGTACCAAAGTTCAACTAGATTTTCTCCCAGTGCCTTTTACTCTATCATCTCTGCAGCACTCCCCTGGCACTGATGTCTTGGATTCTAATATGCCTACATCCTACCCTAGTCAAACCCTCTACCTGCATGTCCCTCTCAGTTTCTCAGTCAAAACAGTATTTCAGGCATTGGCTAATTTTAAGCATCTTTGCCAGCCTGCACCAAAACTAGCTCTCATAAAAAAAACACAGACCCCTTACTTTTAAGGGTGTCTTAAAGGAACTTAGACAACTTATCCTTATCCTATTGATATGCTTTGAGGATGATGAACTGAATCCAGGGCCACTGGCTTCTTTAGAGGCCCCTTTGGATTCACCTCTACTAAAAGGCATCAGTTTTCTGCATCTAAATGTATGCAGCCTCTTAAAAAAACAGAATATGATTCAAGCGTGGGTACACCATGCCAGACCTGATGTGCTCATGCTCTACAAAACCTGGCTTAAGGGTTCTACTTCTGACCACAGTATCAATCTCCTGTCTTATAACGTATTTGGATCTGATAGACCTTCCAGGGGAGGGGGGTTAGCTATATTTGTAAAGGACAATTTTCCTGCAACCGTCTTGGACTCATCCTTAATCCTGAAGGAGTTTGAAAATCTTACCCTAAAGATGTCTGTCTATTCTGAGGAGGCTATTTTAATAACCACCTGCTGCAGACCACTGTCTGGGTGGGGACCTCAGGATAATTTCATACCTACATAACATATTGCAGAAATCCAATTCAGAATCGATTATTATGGAGGGATTTGAACCTTGATTGGAACTCTGATTGCTCTAAACATCTAAAGAATTTCTGTGATGATCATGGCATGTTCCAAGTTACCCCAGACATTACCTGCCTTAATGCAAGAAATTCCACCCACAGCTCTCTTATTGATTTAATACTTGTAGATAAGCTCCCTAACTTGTCTCACACAGGGGTGTTCCATAATAGCTTAAGTGATCTCAGAGCAGTTGCTTGCATAAGGTCTACCCCTAAGCTTCCCTCGACTTCTACCATCAGAGAAAAAAGAAATTGTAAATCATTTAACTAAGTCACTTTTCTCGGCTACCTAAGCCAGATTAGGTGGCAGAACTTTTACCTGGTCCCTTCAATCTCTGAAGCATATTACATCTTCCAGAGTCTTGTTATGAGGGTAGTTGACAGACATGCCCCCTCACACGAACTAAGTCTAGAAAAAGGTCTTGTCCTTGGTTTACACCTTCTCTAAAAGAGGCATTAAAAAATAGGGTCCGACTCTGGAAAAGGGCCTGAAAAACAAAATCCGACCTTAACTGGACAGCCTTCAGAAGAGCCAGAACCTTTGTACCAAACTCATAAGGGATAAAAAAATTGAAATATTTCCAGTCAGCTCTTGAATCATCTCAAAATATCAATGCCAAGTTTTGGAACATCCTTAAGGAAATTCAAGGCCATACGCCTTCACGTCCATTGCCCTCCAAAATTATTTCCGGAAATAGTTCTTTCACCAACAGAGCTAGCATCCTGGAACATCTCAACAATCATTTTGCTATGGCAAGGTTAGCTTTTGACTCTTCTCCAGCAAGTAAGTTCCTCACCCAGCCCCTTAGTTAGGACTCCTTTACCCTTGTATCTAATGAGAATTCACATAGCACCTCTTTTAGCTTTAGTCCTGTATCTTACAAGCAGGTCGGGGACCTACTCATCTCCATGGACATCAAGAAAAGTGCTGGTGCTGATCTCCTAGAGCCTATTTTCCTAAAATTAAGTTATCATTATCTACCACTTACATCACACATCCCTTTAACCTTTCCTTATCCTTATCCTTAGGTGAACTTCCAGCATGCTGGAAATTAGCCCACATTATACCTCTCATTAAATCTGGCGATAGTTGTGACCTTAATAATTATAGGCCCATTTATTTCTCTGTGACCTATACTTGCTAAGCTATTAGAAAAGCTAGTCACCTACCAACTGAGGGAATACTTGGATACTAATCACCTGTTAGACCCAATTCAGTCCAGCTTCCGAACAAAGCACAGCACAATATCTGCCCTTGCTAGAGTAACTAACGACTGACAAACTGTACTTGACTCCAAAAGACACATATGTGCTCTCTTTCTTGACCTAAGCAAGGCCTGTGATACTGTCAACCATGACCTGCACCTAACCACTCTACATTGTCTTGGGCTTGAAGAAGCAGCCTTGAGATGGTTTAAATCCTACCTAATCAGCAGAAAACAGCAAATTCAGGCTCAGGGGGAACTCTCAACACTCAAACTACTCCTGAGAGGGGTACCTCAAGGATTTATATTGGGACCTCTTCTCTTTGCAATTTACATAAATAAGATAGACGCTAATATCACTAAGGAAAATGTGCACCTCTTCGGAGATGATATGGTAATTTATGCAGCCAAGTCCACCCCTGAGCTAGCATGTGCAGAACTACAGAAAGAATTCATTGTCCTTCAGCACAACCTTCTACAGTTAAAACTACTCCTGAATGCAAAAAAGACCAAAGCCATGTTCATCTCCGCCTTCTCAAATGCCACAAAATATGCACCAAGTAATCATGTCTTAAGGATCCATACTCTTTTCAGAGAAACACTGGAAGTCGTAGATAAATTCAAATATCTGGGTTTTGGATTGACAGTAATCTTAGCTTTTTGTATCATCTTGATGAGCTAGCCAAAAAAACTACGACAGAGATTAAGTGTATTCTTCCGTATCAAACACCTCCTCAATTACGAGGCAAAAAAAGAGGCTAGTCAAAACTACCTTACTACCGTTGTTAGACTATGGAGACATTCTCTACAGCCACTGTCCTAAAGTTGCACTATCCAAACAGGACACACTATATCACTGTGTGCTGCACTTCATCACAGGTGCTCCTTCAACACCCATCACTGCTCTCTGCATACTATGTTAGGGTAGCCCTCTCTTAGTGCCAGGAGATGACTCCCTTATCACATTTGTTGTGCCAAAGACTAGAACATGCTATGGCACCTCATTGGTCAGTTTCATCCTCCCATCTCTATGGAACACTCTCCAAAAGGCACTAAGACTTACCCGAATACCTGGTGTTACTGCCTTTAAATCCATGCTAAAATGTATGATACATGAAACATGTAACTGCCATCCTTAAATGCCCTACATTCTGGTCAATATATTATATGTTGTCCAGCTACTTCCCTGCTCCTAGCCATAGTTACCTCCCTTCAATTCCCACCCATGTAGTCACTCTAGCCCTCTTCAAAGTAACCCTTCTAGCTCTCTATTTCTAGCCCTCTATTTCCCACCCCCCCACTCCACATACTTCTACAAACCTCATAGTCTAAACCTTTTCCTTTAACTCTCTCCCATCTTCTCCCATCTTCTCCCCTTCACACTGTCTCCCCATCTCCATCCTTCCTCGCCTAAACTTCTTGGGATTCTTGGTCAGACTGAAGTGTAATGATGATGCCGTGACTGTATTTAAGGGGTATGCCAACCACACAGTGAAACCGCAAGAGTGAAGACCATCACAAGGACAGAATTCAAGCAACAACGTTAGGTCACTGTGATGGTCTCCGCTGGCACCAGCATTGCATCACCTGGGTGTTTCATCCCCTCCCTGAGACAACTCCAACTCGGAATTGAATATTTACAAACTGTGGGTGTGTGGGGGGTTCAGGTGGCACAGCCCCCTGATGGAAACCCACACACATCCCCGACAGTACAATGCCAACACTCGGCATTGTGTCTGTTGCTGTCAAGGATGTCACTGTCAGGGATGTCGCCCTGCTATAGGTAAACCTATTTAAGGTATGTGCACTTGATGTCTTCTTGCTCGTTGCTTTGTAACTTTTTATTTACACTTCTAATTATTCTTTAAATTGTATACGTTCTTGTAAAAATGTGTCCATCCCAGGACCATCTTGCAAATGAGCTTTGCTCAATGATGTCTCGCTTTGTTAAATAAAAATTGAATTGAATTGATATGTACTTGCCAGTGGTCTGATCTGAGACAACGTCATTTGGTCCCAGAGAAAAGATCATTATAAAGTTAGGCCACTCCCCCTATAAATGTATACATAGGCAACATAGGCACCAGCCTAGGGCCCCCACCTGCCAGGTGGCCCCGAACAATCCCCAAAATATATTTACTACATACCCATTTCTTTCTGCTAAAGTTTATTTGTAATGGACTTGGCTGCTGAATAAGATGGACAATGCAGAAGCTGAACTGTAATGGAAATCTCACCTCCCTGATTAGATGTTAAGTACAGCAAATTGCTTCTGGGGGCTGCAACCTGACTAACCTTTGAGGTGTAAACAGGCCCTTTTATTTTGCTTTGTCTCCTTGAATGTGAAGCTCACCTCTCTGATTAGGTGTTAAGTACAAGTGATAGCTTTGTGGGGCTCCAGTCAGATTGACTTTTAAGGTAAAAACAGGCCCTTTTCCTTTGCTTTGACTCCCACCCCTGGTATCCCAAGTGGGAAGAAGTAGCTAGAAAGATCCCTTCCCCACAATAGGAAGAGTGACTGCATCTTAAATGGACGCCCACTGCAGTAGTTTGTCCACTACTTGCCTCATTTTGTGCATTTGAGGGGCCCTTTTTTTCATGCTGGAAGGATGATAGAGCCAGCAGAAGCTGCTTATTGGAGATCCTTTTCCAAGTTTCCAATGCCTCTCATTAGCACATGGATGTTCTTTGACATGCCATGGCCCTGGGTCACGTAGTTTGCAAATAGAGGTTGTGGTTCACAAATCCAGGTATTATGAGTCTACATGTTTTCCAGGTTCCTGGCTTGAGGCTGTAATCACTAGGCTACACTGCTTAATGTTTTAATAAATTTTTACACTCCTTGACTGGAATTGGATTATCATTAAATATAATTCTCCTCTCAGGCAAAATTAGTAGGAGGGTTCATGGTTGAGTTTGGGTTGGGGCAATGAGTGTTGTGAAAATGATCATCAAAGTTATGAAAAAAAGAAACAATAGGGCTGAATTTTCTAAATCCTTTAACAGTACTATATTGCAATTCACAGACAAGTAAGGCTAAGCCTGATCTTTAACACCACCTACAAAACCACATTTTAATTACACAAAGTAGCAAAGAGGCTACAGTGCTATTGATAGACTTATCAGCCACTAGGAACAGCAGTAGATTTTAGATCATATTTGGTTAATTTGCAGGCAACTGTATAATATGTTATGGAGCTATATACATACAATACTACCTCCATTAAGTACAACTGCATGCAAAGTAAACAAATCGGATCTGAAGGCCACCACTAATCCTGGCCATTATAAGTCTATCTAGAGCACTACAACCCGTCCCTATGTGGTTTTGTATGGTGGGGGCTGTGCCAGAAAGTAAGATTGTAGTTGCAGTAAGTTAAGTAGCCTAAGAAAGGTGGCAATCGTGTACACTGAGAGTAGTCTTGTGCATACAGTGATCCCTTGATTATCCACAACATGTTTGCACAAAATAATAGCTATTCCTTTGCCACTTATCTTGCACCCCTGATTATCCACCCAATTTTGCTTGTATGAAAATGGGTGGATAGTCAAGGATGCACTGTAGATTATCAGACTGATATCAAACAGTATGTGACACACACTTGGGGGAAAAGGGAGACTAGACAATGGTGTGCACTGTCACTAATATGATGCTAAAAGTGGATAAGGCAATGGGCCCTGACAGAGTACACCCCAGTGTGCTGAGGGAACTCAGACAGGAGCTTGCTGCACCTCTGACAGCCCTTCTTAACCTGTCTCCGAAAACAGTGGTGGTTCCAGGAGACTGGAGGAGGGCTGATGTCCCACTGCTCAAAAGTGGAAGCAGAGAAGAGGCAGGGAATTATAGACCTGCCAGCCTGACTTCAGTAGATGGCAAGGTTATGGAGACAATGCTGAAAGAGAGGTTGGTAGAGTATCTGAAAGTCAGTGGGCTGCAGGATCCGAGGCAGCATGGGCTCACGGGGTGGGGGAGATCCTGCCAGACTAACCTGATCGAGTTCTTTGTTTAGGTGACCAGGGTAGTGGATTGTGGGAAGGGGGGTAGATGTGGCTACCTGGACTTCAGCAAAGCCTTCGACCCCATCCCCCACAGAAGGCTAGTAAACAAACTAATTTGACCTGGGGTAGGACCAAAGGTAGTTAGATGAGTGAGAAACTGGCTGGAAGGTAGAAGTCAGAGGGTTGTGGTAAATGGTGTGCTCTCAGGGGACAGCAAAGTGACTAATGGGGTGCTCCGAGGGTCAGTGCTAGATCCAGTACTCCTCCATATATATATATATATATATATATATATATATATATAGATAGCTGCAATATCACTGAAGGGCTGGTAGAGAAGATATGTCTGTTTGCGGATGATACCAAAATTTGCAACAGGGTGGACACTCCATGGGGGGTGGAGCAAATGAGGGAGGATCTTAGCAAACTGGAAGAGTGGTCAGGTGTCTGGCAACTGAGCTTTAATGCAAAGAAGTGCAAGATCCTATACCTGAGTCACAGGAACCCTGTGGCTAAGTACTATCGGGGGAGAGGGGGACTGACAGTCACATGACAGGAATGGACTCTGGGGGTAATTATGTCCGAAGACCTGAAGGTGGCTAAGCAGTGTGACATGGTGGTGAGGGAAGCCAGTGGGATGCTGGGTTGCATAGGTAGAGGGATCACCAGCAGAAGAAGGGAAGTCATAAAGTTGGTGAGACCTCACCTGGAGTAATGTATACAGTTATGGAGGCCCTAACTCCAAAAGGACATAGACAGGGTTGAAGGGGTTCAAAGGAAGTCAACCAAGATTATGCGTGGCCTGCCCATAAAGCCCTATGAGGACAGAATCAGATAATTAAACATGTAGTCTCTGGAAGAGAGGAGGGAGAAGGGAAACATGATAGAGACATATAAATATCTCATGGGTATGAACAAGGTACGGGAAAGGAGTATTCTCCAGAGGAAGAATTGCACGAGAAGTAGGGGTCGCACAATGAAGCTGGGGGGACTGAAGGAGAATATTAGGGAGTTTTTCATTGTGGACAGGGTGGTGGAAGCTTGGAACAGACTCACGGCAAAAGTGGTGGAAGCTAAAATAATCACAGGTTTCAAGAACACATGGGATAGTCATAAAGGAATTCTAGCACCAAGGCAAATGTGGGGAAAATCTGAGGACATACAGGGGGCTATAGACAGGATTAACAGGGTGGACTAGGTGGGCCAGAGACCAGGTGGGACTTATCGGCTCACAATTTCTATGAGAGAGGGGAGCAGAAAGGTAGGAATTTTAATTTGTATTCTGTTGCCCATATCACTTTACACATGAACTGTATTCTAACATGAGATACAGTTTGTATATCAATTGATTCCCAAGGTGCCTTACAGTCTGTGACAGGGTCCATTTGCAGCACAAGGGCATAGTCACGGTGGGATGGGGCGAAAGATTTATATTGGGCCTAGGGCCCCAGGTTACCTTAATCTGGCCCAGGGGTGTAGCCAGGGATTTCAGATCTGCACACCAAGTGGACTCACTGCTACCCCACCCCCCCTTGTTAGGGTGAGCTACCCCCCACCCGGGTGTAGCCAGACAATATACAAATGTACATCAGGACCGTGTTTGTTGCCTCATTCAATAAATACAACTTTTGCGTCTCATGACAATGGTTGTTGCCATGCATGGGTAAATACAAATGCCATGCATTGTTCCCTAAGACACCCACATACCAGCACAGAGCCTGTAAAGTTGTATTGTCCTTGGGATGCAAAGAGAGTATTAGTGACCAGTCCTTCTAGTTTCGACTCCTATGAATAAAATGTCAGAAAGGTTCAGTATTTTCTTTGTTAGTTTTCATGGGAAAAGGAAGCAATTCAGAGCCTATTTGCTACCCCCCTTAAATAAAATTGCACAGCATAGAGTGCTTGCAGTATACCTACCTACACCCATGATCTGGCCCTGAATGTATAGCATTTATTTTCTAGCTTCCTCAGTGCTACTCTTCGATAGTTTGTTTCCCTTATTGGAACTCGTTTATCCAATAACTTAATTTTTATCTTTTTTATTGTTATTTCTCTGCTGTGAAGAGAGAGTAGAGTTAGATAAAGAAAATCTTTTTTTTTTCCGCAAAGTATATCAGCATTATAGCTCTTTCATGTGGCTCCAATAAAGAAAGAAAGATTTCAGAATGATAGAGCCCATGTCCCCCCCCTCTTTCTTTTTCAGATAAGTTATGATAATTAACCATTTCCTACTGGTCCTTCTGTTATCCATTGTTTGATTACTTTTTCCACCTTTGCTGGTGAGGTAAATATTCTAGTTCTTCCATGGATCCAGACCTTTAGCTTTGCAGGGGGGAATCGTCATAAATCTGATATTTTTTGTACCAGCATGGTTTTTGCATTAGTAAATTATTTCCTTTTATTAAGAACTTCATAAGGGAAGTCAGGGTATACTTGAATGTTAGTACCCCCTGCTTTTAATCCATTCTCCAGTCTTGTTCTTCTTAAAATCGCTTCCCTGTCTTGGTGGTGATGTGGTTTGATAAAGATAAACTGAGGTTGTGATCTCTGATAATTAGATTTTTTCATCCCCCTGTGTGCTTTGTCGAGTTCCCAATTATTTTATCTGGATATGGTCTGTCCAGTGCTTCTGAAATTAATTTCTCAAACAATTCAAGGGAATTAGCACTCTTGATCCCTTCAGAAACACCTATTAATTTCAGATTGCCCCTTCTGCTCCTGGTTTCCATTTCTTAGATTTTGAGGTATAGTGCTTTCAGCTCCTTTGATTGCTCCTTTATCTTTGAGTTTATTGGGTTTAGCGTGTCTTCCACAGTGCTGACCCTGTCTTCGAGTTCCGTTGTTCTTATTGGGGCCTATTCACTAACATGGGTAGGGTTACATGTGGAAGGTACATAACCCCATCCCAGGCAGCTCCGCACACTCAATAGTTCTGTGCATTGGCCATATTCTCAAACACTGGCCAACACATGGCTCCCATCCGTGGCCTCCCCAACCCCCCGGTGTGCAGGTTCATGGGGGAGGGGTGGTCCTGTGCGAGGCTGCGGACATGGTAAGTTTTTTATTTCTTTTTTTAAATGTGTTAATTTCCAACACAAGGGGTTAAAAAAATTATAAAACATTTTAAAAATACAGGACATGACAAATGCGGGGACTGGCCGAAAATGAAACCAGAGTGCGGCCGCACCGGAACCTCTGATATTGTATATAATTGCTGTGGTGGAAAAGGGAAACCCAGCAATTATATAATATAAAATACGGGATGGTGTGTGTAAACAGGGGTGTAGCCAAGAATTTTAAACTTGAACTCAAGAGTTGACAAACTGTTGCCCCCCCCGTAAACACAAACCAAAGATGTGCTGCCCTGCCACACAAACATTGCCTTGCCCCCATTTCAGTCAATAATATGTTGTAAGCCAATGACCCTGATAGATTCACTACATTTTATTTTATTTAACACACACACACACACACTACAAATAAGACAGAAGCAGGCTGGCTTTCTATTACAATGTTTAGGATGCATTGTGATAAGCCTCTGCACTACATCAAGGTACACATATCTCTGAAAATGTCCTTGCCTGCCTGCAGTACCAATATGGGCCACCAGAGAGAATCTCTTTAGATGTATCACAAAATATCTGGAAATATCTGAATGTATCTATGGCTGCAACTGTTGCCAGCCTTACAGAAGTATATTCACACCAGCACTCATGCATGCTTACTCGATCAGTCACTCATACAATCATAGCCTCTGTGTTCAGCACCCACACATCTTCCAAAGATCATTTACAGACTCACAATGAAACATCCGAGGATGGAAAAACAGATCTTCATGTACATCTGTCTCTGTCTGTGTTTGTTACCCTGGCATGATGCTCATGTTGCCCCTGGATTTTTCAGATTTTACTGTACTCGGCAAAGTACACTGAGTATGCCTGCCAACACCCATGTGTGTAAACTTGAAGTTTACACACTCCCCCAGTGTTAGGTGCTTGTCACAAACCCCTTGCTCTTTGCTCTCGGGGTTTATGTAGCATCTAACACCTCGGGTGCAGAGTGGGTGTTGTGTAAAGTGATGGTACAAAATGGCTGTTGTGCAGTGCTCTTGTGCAGAATGACTGTTGAGTAGTGTGGTAGTACAGAATGGCTGTTGTGCAGTGTGCTGAAGCTGAATTGCTGTTGTGTAGTGTGCTGGTGCAGAATGACTGTTGTGTAGTGTGCTGGTGAGAACAGATATGGTGTAGTGTGCCGATACTGAATGGCTGTTGTGTAGTGTGCTGGTGAGAACAGATGTGTAGTGTGCTGATGCAGAATGGTTGTTGTGTAGTGTGCTGGCACTGAATGGCTGTTGTGTAGTGTGGTGGTGAGAACAGATGTTGTGTACTGTGCTGGCACTAAATGGTTGTTTTGTAGTGTGCTGTAACAGAAAACAGTAATTGTGTAGTGTGGTGGTGCAGAACAGGGTTTTTTTTTTTGCTGGTACTGAATGACTTGTATAATGTGCTAGTTCAGAACGGATGTTGTGTAGCATGCTGGTGCTGAATGCTGTTGTGTACTGTGTTAGTACAGAATGGTTGTTGTGGTGTGCTGGTACACCATAGTTGTTGTGAAGTGTGCAATTACAGAATGGTTGTTGTGTAGTGTGCAGACCTGGAATGACTGTTGTGTAGTGTGCTTGTACAGAATGGCTGTTTTCTAGTGTGCTAGTACACTATAGCCGCTGTGATGTGTGCATGTACGGAATAGCTGTTGTGTAATGTGCTGGTGCAAAATGGGTGTTGTGTGGTGTGCTGACTCTGCCTGTTGTGTAGTGTGCT
Organism: Neoceratodus forsteri; assembly: GCA_016271365.2. Taxonomy (NCBI): domain Eukaryota; kingdom Metazoa; phylum Chordata; order Ceratodontiformes; family Ceratodontidae; genus Neoceratodus; species Neoceratodus forsteri. The sequence continues at coordinate 175,034,692 of JADMNL010000026.1, read as the reverse complement.
GGTCCTGAATGCTGTTGTGTACTGTGTTGGTACAGAATGGATGTTGTGGTGTGCTGGTACACCATAGCTGTTGTGAAGTGTGCAGGTACAGAATGTCTGTTGTGTAATGTGCTGGTGCAAAATGGCTGCTGCGTAATGTGCTGACCCAGAATAACTGCTGAATAGTGTGCTGGCCTAGAATGACTGTTGTGTAGTGTGCTGGTACAGAATGGCTGTTGTGTAGGGTGCTGGCACTGAATGGGTGTTGTGTAGTGCACTGACGCAGAAAGGATATTGTGTACTGTGCTGGCACGGAATGGCTGTTGAGTAGTGTGCTGCTTCAGAATGGATATTGTGTAGTGTACTGGTGCAGAATGGATATTGTGTGGTGTGCTGGTGCAGGATGGATATTGTGCAGTGTGCTGGCATTGAATAGCCATTGTGTAGTGTGTGGTTCAGAATGGCTCTTATGTAGTGTGCTGGTGTAAATGGCTGTTGTGTAGTGTGTGGTTCATTATGGCTGCTGTGTTGCATGTGGTGCACAAAGGCTGTTGTGTCATGTGCTGGTACAGAATGCAGTAGTTGTGTTGTGTAGTGTGATGAAAGTAGAATGACTTTTGCAGTGTGCTGGCACAGAATGGCTGTTGTACAGTGTGCTGGTGTAAATGGATGTTGTAGTGCTCTCCTGCTGAATGGCTGTTGTGTAGTGTGCATGCACAGAATACAGTCATTCTGTATTGTGCTGGTGCAGAATGAGTGTTGTGTAATGTGCTAGTACAGAATCGGGTAGCTTGTGACTCAATCCCAGCACATGTCATGGGGGCTACCGACGAGGTAAGGCAACCAGATGGGGTGGGCCAGTGCATATTAAATGTTTTGCACCCCTTTGACATGCACCCCCTGGAGTTGAGAATCCTTAAGTGGGGGGGTACGGTGGGCGCAGCCCCCTGCATGAAATGTTAAAATGCAAGTCCCTGGTACCATTTTGCTGTGTGCTGGGGAGTCAGAGTGCAGAAACTGAGTTTTGGCACTCTGACTTTACCATAACACCAATTGCCTTTCAGCAGTCACCGTTATGACATGGAACACAGAATTTTTTTTGTGTAGTATGCTGGCCCTGAATGCTGTTGTGTGGTGTGTTGGTACCGAATGGCTGTTGTGTAGTGTGCTGACATTCAGTGGGCTGTTATGTAGTGAGCTAGCACTGAATGGCTGTTGTGTAATATGCTAGCACTGAATGCCTGTTGTGTAGTGATTTGGCACAGAATGGCTATTGTGCGGTGTGCTGGCACTGAATGATTGTTGTGTAGTGTGCTGGCACTGAATGGCCATTGTGTAGTGGGCTGGTGCCGAATGGCTGTTGTGTGGTGTGCTGGCACTGAATGGCTATTGTGTAGTGTGCTGGTGCAGAGCGGCTATTGAACAGTATGCTGGTGCAGAATGTCTGTTATGTTGTGTGTTGGTGCAGAATGGCTATTGTGTACTTTTCTCATGCAGAATGACTGTTGTGCAGTGTATGACTCAGAATGCCCATTGTGCAGAGTGTGATTCAGAATGGCTGTTGTGCAGAGTGCTGGAAGAGAATGGCTGTTGTGTAGTGTGTGTTTCATAATGGCTGTTGTGTTGTGTGTTGGCACAAAATGGCTGTTGTGTAGTGCACTGGAACCGAGTCACTGCTGTGTAGTGCACTGGCACAGAGTGGCTGCTGTTTAGTGAACTGGCTCAGAGTGGCTGCTGTATAGTGTGTTGGTTCAGAATAAATCTTGTGTGGTTGTGCTGTCACTGAATGCTGGTTGTGTAGTGGGTGCTGTCACTGAATGGTGGTTGTGTAATGTATGCTATCACTGAGTGGTTGTTGTGTAGTGTGCTATCACTGAATGGATGTTGTGTAGTATACTGGCACAGGAAGGTTGTTGTGTAGTGTGTTTGTTCAGAATGGCTGTTGTGCAGTGTGCTGGCACAGAATGGCTGTTGCATAGTGTGTGGTTCATAATGGCTGTTGCGTTGTGTGCTGGTGCAAAATCGCTGTTGTGTCCTGTGCTTGTACAGAATGCTATAGTTGTGTTGTGTAGTGTGCTGAGAGTTGAATTGCAGTTGTGCAGTGTGCTGGTACAGAATGGTTGTTGAACAGTGTGCTGATGTAAAATGGCTGTTCTGTAGTGCTGTAGTGTGCTATTGCTGGATGGCTGTTGTGTAGTGTGCTTACACAGAATACAGTAGTTCTGTAGTGTGCTGGTGCAGAATGGGTGTTGTGTAATGTGCTGGCACCGAATAGCTGTTGTGAAGTGAGCTGGCACTGAATGGCTGTTGTGTAATGTGCTAGGACAAAAATGTTGCTGAGTAGCGTGCTGGCCCTGAATGCTGTTGTCTGGTGTGTTGGTACAGAATGGCTGTTGTGTAGTTTGCTGGCACTGAATGGCTGTTGTGCAGTGAACTGGCAGTGAATGGTTATTATGTAGTGTACCAGCACAGAATGACTGCTGTGTGGTGTGCTGGCACTGAATGACTGTTGTGTATTTTGCTTGCACTTAATGGCAGTTGTGTAGTGTACTGGCACAGAATGGCTGTTGTATAGTGTGTTGGTGCAAAATGGCTGTTTTGTAGTTTGCTGGCGCAGTATAGCTATTGTGCAGTGTGTGGCTCAGAATGGCTGTTGTGCAGAGTGCTGGCAGAGAATTGCTTTTGTGTCCTGTGCTGGTACAGAATTTTGTAGTTGTGCTGTGTAGTGTAGTGTACTGAGAGTAGAACTGCAGTTGTGCAGTGTGCTGACATAGAATGGCTGTTGTGCAATGTGCTGGTGTAAAATGGCTATTTTCTACTGCACTATTGCCAGATGGCTATTGTGTAATGTGCTTACACAGACTACAGTAGTTCTGTAGCATGCTGGTGCAGAATGGGTGTTGTGTAATGTGCTGGTACAGAATGGCTGTTGTGTAGTGAGCTGGCACTGAATGGCTGTTGTGTAATGTGCTAGGACAGAATTGTTGAGTAGTGTGCTGGCCTTAATGCTATTATCGGGTGTGTTGGTACAGAATGGCTGTTGTGTAGTGTGCTGGCATTGAATTTCTGTTATGTAGTGAGCTGGCAAAATGACTGTTGTGTAGTGTGCTGGTACTGAATGGCTGTTGTGTAGTGTGATGGCACTGAATGCCAGTTGTGTAATGATCAGGCACAGAATGGCTGTTGTGTGGTGTGCTGGCACTGAATGGCCATTGTGTAGTGTGCTGGCGCAGAATTGCTGTTGTGTAGTGTATTGGTGCAAAATGACTGTTGTGTAGTTTGCTGGTGCAGTATGGCTGTTGTGTAGTGAGCCGGCACTGAATCGTTGTTGTGTAGTGTGTGTTGGTGCAAAATGGCTGTTTTGTAGTTTGCTGGCGCATTACAGCTGTTATGCAGTGTGTGGCTCAGAATGACTGTTGTGTAGATTGCTGGCAGAGAATTGCTTTTGTGTCCTGTGCTGGTACTGAATTTTGTAGTTGTACTGTGTAGTGTACTGAGAATAGAACCACAGCTGTGCTGTGTGCTGACACAGAATGGCTGTTGTGCAGTGTGCTGGTGTAAAATGGCTGTTTTCTACTGCACTATTGCTGGATGGCTGTTGTGTAATGCGCTTACACAGACTACAGTAGTTCTGTAGTGTGCTGGTGCAGAATGGATGTTGTGTAATGTGCTGGTACAGAATGGCTGTTGTGTAGTGAGCTGGCACTGAATGGCTGTTGTGTAATGTGCTAGGACAGAATTGTTGAGTAGTGTTCTGGCCCTGAATGCTATTATCTGGTGTGTTGGTGCAGAATGGCTGTTGTGTAGTGTGCTGGCATTGAATTTCTGTTATGTAGTGAGCTGGCACTGAATGGCTGTTGTGTAGTGTGATGGCACTGAATGCCAGTTGTGTAATGATCAGGCACAGAATGGCTGTTGCGTAATGGTACCAGCACTGAATGACTGTTGTGTATTGTGCTGGCACTGAATGGCCATTGTGTAACGTGCTGGCACAGAATGGCTGTTGTGTAGTGTGTTGGTGCAAAATGGCTGTTGTGTAGTTTGCTGGTGCAGTATGGCTGTTGTGTAGTGGATGGTTCAGAATGGCTGTTGTGCAGTGTGTGGTTCCCGAATGGCTGCTGTGCAGAGTGCTGGAAGAGAATGGCTGTTGCATAGTGCATATTTCATAATGGCTGTTGTGTTGTGTGTTGGAACAAAGAGACTGCTGTGTAGTGCACTGGCACAGAATAGCTGCAGTGTAGTGAGTTGGTTCAGCATGAATGTTGTGTAGTGGGTGCTGTCACTGAATGGTGGTTGTGTAGTGTGTGCTCTCACTGAGTGGTTGTTGTGTAATGTGCTATCACTGAATGGATGTTGTGTAGTGTACTTGCACAGAATGGCTGTTGTTTAATATACTGGCATGGGGTGGCTGTAGTGTAGTGTGTTTGTTCAGAATGGCTGTTGTGTAGTGTGCTGGCACAAAATAGCTGCTGCATAGTGTGTGGTTCATAATGGTTGTTGTGTTGTGTGCTGGTGCAGAATCACTGTTGTGTCCTGTGCTGGTACAGAATGCTATAGTTGTGTTGTGCAGTGTGCTGAGAGTCGAATCGCAGGTACAGAATGGCTGTAGCACAGTGTGCTGGTGTAAAATGGCTGTTCTGTAGTGTGCTGTTGCTGGATGACTTTGTATAGTGTGCTTGGACAGAATACAGTAGTTCTGTAGTGTGCTGGTGCAGAATGGGTGTTGTATAATTTGCTGGTACAGAATGGCTGTTGAGTAGTCTGCTGGCACTGAATGGCTGTTGTTTAATGTGCTAGGACAAAATTGTTGTTGAGTAGTGTGCTGGCCCTGAATGCTGTTGTCTGGTGTGGTTGGTACAGAATGACTGTTGTGCAGTGTGCTGGCACTGAATGGCTGTTGTGTGGTGTGGTGTGCTGGCAGTGAATACCTATTGTGCAGTGCTCAGGCACAGAATGGCTGTTGTGTAGTGTACCAGCACAGAATGGCTGTTGTGTGGTGTGCTGGCACTGAATGACTGTTGTGTATTGTGCTGGCACTGAATGGCCATTGTGTAGTGTGCTGGCACAGAATAGTTGTTGTGTAGTGTGTTGGTGCAAAAATGGCTGTTGTATAGTTTGCTGGCACAGTGTGGCTGTTGTGTAGTGTATGGTTCAGATTGGCTGTTGTGCAGTGTGTGGTTCAAAATGACTGCTTTGCAGAGTGCTGGCAGAGAATGGCTGTTGTGTCCTGTGCTGGCACAGAATGGCTGTTGTTTAGTGCACTGGTTCAGAATGGATTTTGTGTACTGGGTGCTGTCACTGAATGGTGGTTGTGTAATGTGTGCAGTTACTGAATGGTGGTTGTGTTATGTGTGTTCTCACTGAATGGCTGTAGTGTAGTCTGTTATTACTAAATGGTTGTTGTGTAGTGTACTGGCACATAATGACTGCTGTGTAGTGCACTGGCACAGAGTGGCTGTTGTATAGTGTGTTGGTACAGAATGAATGTTGTGTAGTGGGTGCTGTCACTGAATGGTGGGTGTGTTGTGTGTTTTGTCATTGAATGGTGGTTGTGTAATTTGAGCTCTCACTTAATGGCTGTTGTGTAGTGTACTGGCACAGAATTGTTGTTGTGTAGTGCACTGGCAAAGAATGGCTGTTGTGTAGAATGATGGTGCAGAATGGTGGTTGTGCAGTGTGTGTTGTCACTGACTGGTGCTTGTGTAATATGTGCTATCACTGAATGGCTGTTGTGTATTGTACTGGCACAGAATGGCTGTTGTGTAATGCACTACCACAGAGTGGCTTTTGTGTAGTGTGTTGGTGCCTGCCGAATGGATGTGTAGTGTGCCACTACTTAATGGTTGTTGTGTAGTGTGCTGGCACAGAATGACTGTCGTGTAGTGCACTGGCACAAAGTGACTATTGTGCAGTGTGTTGGTACAGAATGGATGTTGTGTAGTGTGGTGGCACTGACTGGCTGTTGTATAGTGTGCTATCACTGACTGGCTGTTGTATAGTGTGCTATCACTAATGGCTGTTGTGTAATGTGCTGGCATTGAATGCCTGTTGTGTAAAGTTCTGGCACAGAATGGCTGTTGTGTAGTGAGTTGGTTTGAATGGATGTTGTGTAGTGTGCTGGCACTGAATAGCTGTAGTGTAGTGCGTGATTTAGAGTTGCCATTGTGTAGTGTGCTGGCAGAGAATGGTTGTTGTGTAGTGTATCAGTGTGGAATGGCTGCTGTGTAGTGCACTGGCACAGAGTGGCTGTTGTGTAGTGCATTGATGCAGAATAGTGGTTGTGTATTGTGTGCTGTCACTGAATGGTAGTTGTGTAATATGTGCTCTTACTGAATGGCTGTTGTGTAATGTGCTGTAACTGAATGGCTGTTGTGTAGTGCACTGGCACAGAATGGCTGTTGTGTAGTGCGTTGTTACTGAATGGATGTTGAGTAGCGTGCTGGCAGAGAATGGCTGCTGTGTAGTGTTCCAGCTCATACTGGCTGTTGTGTAGTGTGTTGGCACAGAATGGCTGTTGTACTGTGTGGTTCAGAATGGTTGTTGTGTAGTGTGCTGGTGCTGAATGACTGCTGTGCTGTGTTCAGATACAGACGGGTGTTGTATAGAGTGCTGGCCCTGAATTGCTGTTGTGCTATGTGCTGGTACAGAATGGCTGTTGTGCAGTGTGCTGGTACAGAATGGCTGTTTTGCTGTGTGCTGGTTCAAAATGGTTGCTGTGTTGTATGCTGGTGAGAATAAATGTTGTGTAGTATGCGAACACTGAATGGCTGTTTTGTAGTGTGCTGGCACTGAACGGGTGTTGTGTAGTGTGCTGGTGCAGAATGACTGTTATGCAGTGTGTTGGTGCAGAATGGCTGTTGTGTAGTTTTCTAGCACAGAATGGCTGTTGTGCAGTGTATGGTTCAGAATGGTTGTTGTGTAGTGTACTGGCACAGAATGGCTGTCGTGTAGTGCACTGACACACAGTGGCTGTCATGTAGCATGTTGGTGCAGAATGAATGTTGTGTAGTGGGTGCTGACACTGAATGGTGGTTGTGCAATGTGTGCTTTCACCAAATGGCTGTTGCGTAGTGTAAGGTTCAGAATGGTTGTTGTGCAGTGTACTGGCACAGAATGGCTGTTGTGTAGTGCACTGGCACACAGTGGCTGTCTTGTAGCATGTTGGTGCAGAATGAATGTTGTGTAGTGGGTGCTGACACTGAATGGTGGTTGTGTAATGTGTGCTTTCACCAAATGGCTGTTGTGTAGTGTGCTACCACTGAATAGCTGTTGTGTAGTGCACTGGCACAGAGTGGCTGTTGTGTGCCACCCAGAGGTGACTGCACTGCAGTGAATGTTCAGTCTGAGTTTTGGGTTGATTGTATAGTGCTTTGACATGCTTGAATGAAATGTGATACATAAATAGTGTGCTTATTATTATGAAACCAATAATGGGATTTAGAAATGCTTGGGAGACGCATATGAAGCTGGTAAAGGTAGGTGGAGAGGACCGCATGAGGGAAGGGAGAGTGAGGGACTGCTAAGGTACGGGCAACATACCATAGGGAGAGTGAGGCAGATTACAAAAGTGGTGAAGCTTTTTTTCCTGCAACTGTTATCTATGTTTTCAGTTCCTTCCCCCTCCAGGATAGAAGGGGTTTTAAACATTTTCCCACCTCAGCTGGCCTCTTCTGCCCCGGAGCAGTGGAGATATTTAAAATTACCATTGGCTCCACTGGCTACTTGCTCTGTAGGTGTACAGACAACTTCTAAAGAAATTGCCTGCTCAGTGGGTCTGTTTACTCTCCTTGCTAAACTGGGTCTGGTTAAAAAACAGAATTCAGAGGTCCCGAACATTTGTCTGCTTTCCTATAAAAAAACAGGGTTATAAAAAAAAACAAAAAACTGGTGCAGCAGGTCTGTTCGCTATCCTTTCGGAAGGTGAGATGATTAGCAAAGAAAAAAACTTCAGCTTGGTCGGTATCTTTGGTCTTGCCTGTGGGTGCATGTTTTAAGAAAATGGCTCACTTAGCAGGTTTAATTGTGCTCATTCAAGAAGACTGCAGGAACTTGGCAAGAAGGCAATTGAAAGTGTTTTTTTTTTTCAAATTGTTCATAAAAATTAGGATTTTGTGAATACAGCAGATGTGTGTGTGTGTATGCCTGTGTATTTGTATGCATATGTGTCTGTGTGTGGTGGGGTGGGGTGACATATAGCAGCGGTGCAATGAAATTGGGCAACTACCTTTTTTCACGATAAAAGATTCCAGACAGCTTCCTATTTTCTTTTATTGTAACATTTTCTATTTCCACAAGAATTCAAGTTGTTCATGAATGTTTTCATTTAGTTTTTTCTCAAAAAAAACCAAGATGGCTGCCACATTTTTCTTAGAACAAGCATTGCAGACCTGGCAAGGGTTAGGACCAAGACAATAAATAAAATAGGTAGTGCTAAGCATAGGAATCACTTGGATAAAAGAGATTTTGCATATGTGCTAATATTTTTATTCACAGTAGCTGAAAACTAGCTTTTTAGAAAAGTATGTTTCATTGCACTGCTGATTTAATGAGGACATATGGGCCCAGATATTCAGACTGTGTCTGGCAGGGGCGCAAGCCTGGGAGCAGCGCAACTGGGATGCGCCGGGGCCAGGACCAGGGGATATTCAATGGTGATGCACCATGGCACAGCACCATTGGATATGTCAAGATCGGTGCACATACTGCACCTGGCACAGTGGCACTGCGCCAGCGCAAGCCACAGATAGGGAGCACAGGGATGCGCCAGCACATGTGCAGTTGTGCTAGGTGCATCACCCATGATATTCAGTAGGGGGCATGCAAATAAGTCCATAAAATATGCAAGGTGCAAATGGGGTCATTTGCATGTCATTATGGCCCCATTTGCATGCCTTGCGCAGGGCAGGCCGGTGACTTGCACCTGGCACCCTGCACAGCATGAGGTATGCTGTGGGGATCCCGGGGCATCCTCTGCCCCATAGTGGCGATTGTGCGGTATAAGTTACTAAAGATAGCCCTGGTAGTCTAGTGGCCCCCCTGCCCTCCCGTGTCCCTGATCACCAGAATAAGACCGTTATCAAAGTACCTGGTAGTCTAGTGGTACTCCCCCCCACCTGTTGCCATGATCATGGTACAGCACCATATCATATAGCCCTGGTGATCCAGTGGCAACCCCCATCCCCCACCCATGCAGCAACCCTTGCCCACCTCACTCCACCCCATCATCGGCGGGTGGCTGCAGCCCTACCGATACCGCCTGGCTGCCCGCCAATGACAGATACAGTATGGACTGTAAGCCCATTGGTTCACAATGTGGACCAATGAGCTTGCAGAGCATACTGTACTAGACAGTCCCAAATATATGAATGAAGTCAGGGACAGTCTAACTTAACAGTTATCGAGGCATCAGGACTTGGGAAGGGCGTCCACTGGACTACCAGGGATATGTGTGTGCTAGTGTATGGTGTTCTGGGTGGGTGGGTGGCCACCCACTGCTGGCAGCTGCTGTGTTGTGCCCTGCAATACAGCGGCCAACCTGTGGGTGGCCGGGAGTTGTTACCACTCCTTATGGGCTCAACTTTGAGCCCCTATGCGACACAGCGGTAGCACCAGCATATGGCTGTACATCCCGGCTGAATATCGGATGTGCCATAAGGCGCATGGCATACCCCTGCATCTGTCCCGTGTACAATTACTTTGCACCCCGGCGCATTGGGATTTGCATTGCGCCTGGCTGCCCTGTCAATATCCCCCCGGGGCACACTGCGGGATTGTGCCAGTGCAACTCTGTTGTGCCCCGTGCAACCCCTTTGAACATCCCTGCCATGGTATTTACTGTATGAAGGGTTGGAGCAGAGTGGGGGCACGGGAGCTGAAGAGTAGTACTTTCTCAAGATTGTCAACAAAATTATTTTAAAATGTTCCTGAGAGGCATTAATGGGGTGCATCCCGGTGAAGTTACATAATATTTTCCTGTCAGGAAAGATGTGCCATGCCAGATCCAAGCATTGCATTTACTGTTTCCTTTTTCTATACATTTACTGTTGTAACTCCACACTACCATGGATCACCACTCTCATGAAATTCACATGACAAAACAAAACTGAGGAGATCTTGTCTGGATTCAAATTCACAATCTCTTGTTTATGAGGCTATAGACCTTCCCATGACACCACAAACCTGGCACAATTATGAAGCTGGGCTGTTTAGCTGTAGAGGTTTAAATTCCTGCTGGGAGGGGAAAACTGGCTCCTGACACAACAATTTCTTGACAGGAAAATTTCAGGGGAAAACACAGTGTGGCGATTCCTGACAGGAAAATCTTGTGGTACTTTTAGTATATTACCCATCCTGTTTGGCAAAATGAGAGCTAAACTATTGACATTAATGACATGAAAACATAGGCTCAGAACTGCATCAGCTATGTAGTACATAATGGCAAGCTCCTTCCAGTTTAGAACAAATACAGTACTATCTGGCACCTCTGTACTAACCCCTTTGCCTCCACCCCCCCCCGACACTCATTACAACATCTTTGATCTGCCTATATTGTCTGGTGGGCCAGCTTAAACAGAACAGAGCATGTTTGGATTTATGTAGCACCAGGCCATCACCCTCAATAGTAGGCCCTGCCGCAGCTGAGGAGAAGCTTCCAACTGTGGGGTCAATGGCAAAAAGTCGGGCCTAGGCAAACAATCAGAAATGGATGTTATGTATTTCTAGCCAGAATGCGTCGTGAACAGTGTCATCTCAACCTGGATGTCTTAAAGTTCCCACCTGCTGAGACTTGCTAAATGTTTCTCTTTAATCACAGGAAAAAGTGTCAAATTCTGTAAAATAATCCAATCCAATTTGGTTTCCTCATTTAAGACTTACTAAATTAAATTATCACCTACCTTCGCTACTTGGCTCTGTTTTTAATTAAATATGCTGAAGGGTTTGCAAATGTAACTCAGGTTCTGAGGCTGGCTCTCCTAATTATAGGAGAACAGATTAATTAAATAAAATGTACACCCCCCCTCTTCCCAGTGAAGGACCTATCCATTTCCCTGCTGAGACTCACCTTTGACTGTCTGACAGGCAAGTTAAATTTAGAAGGTAATTGAACCTGAGGAGGTGCACACAGACAGGTGCAGATTATTATATGCAACACACAAGGCTCATTTCACTGGCTGCTGGGCTTAGCAGAGATGTATTTGTGTTGGAAGACTGCAGGTTCTCTCGGTTCTTTCTTGGGTTGACAGAAGTATCACACTCAGATTGATTTTAAATAATTTCTTTCATGTACAAAATAAATATGTAAAAATGTTTAGATGCTAAGTTTTAGAAGCCATCTTACTTAAAGAAAACGTTCCAAAGGATAAACAAAAAGAAGAGGCTCAAACTCTGGGCTCTAAACAGTTATTTTAAATAAAATGTTTTGCCCCCTTTTTTGTGCTATAATGTGCTGAGTACCATGCCACCCAAATCACAGCTTTAGTATATTTCACAAAGTGAAAGTAAATAAAAAAAAGAAATCTGTTTTTACTATAGTAAAGCAGTAGAGCGGTGGACTGCCAGTTGTCCTGTTTCACTGCTGTGCCAACGACTGGTTTCTGGAGCAGAACTGGGATGTTCAGGCAGGCAGCCATAGCTGGTACAAACTGCTGCCAATGGCAGTGCTTTCAGCCCCAGGAGGGGAGCAAACACCACAGCAACTCCTGTGGAGGACAATAATTTCTTCATCACCCCAGCAGCGATGAAGGTAACTCAATGTTTTGTAAACATTTTAGTTTTGTAAGATTGCAAGTGGAATGAGTGTTTAATCCGCATGTGTTACTCATGGGTATGTGTCTCATTTACAGTCACTTCACTACCAGTCTCTTATTGCTTGTAAAGTGCTTTGGGACATAATCTGTGTGAAAACTGCTGTATAAATTCTTCTTCTTCTTCTCCTCCTTCTTCAATGAACATTTGTCAAAATGGTTACCTTCGTTTAGGGAAAAAATCCCACAAGTACAATTTATTTTTTGTAGACTTTATTTATGCACCGGAAACCAGAGAACTCTCTCAGGCATACCCCACATACCACTGCCACTCTGCCTCCCATCTGAAGTTCATTCACCGGGAAATCGGGGACAGACTCCCCCATCCTAGCCCGGACCGATGAACCCCCTGGATCTGAGCCCCCCAAGGTAGGGCCACAGTCCACTCTTGGTGCTCTATCTAGAATCTTATGTGTCAGACCAGGGCTGGGTAAGGGATCGGGAGAGCTGGTGGAACAAGCCCAACATTGGGAGTGTGGCTACAGGGCTCTGGAGGCTAGCGTCCCCTGTCCCTGGATCTGGAGATTTTTCCTTGTGATGGTTTCCCCCAGAGCGTGGATGTGCAATGACGTCTGCGCACATATGTGCTGACGTCCACTGCCGCTCTGACCCCCTTAGCTGCATCACTCCATATATTGCCCCGTTCTCCATTGGGGGCCACTTAGGAGTGATGAGAGGCCAACAATCCACCCCAGAAGAGGAGAGCAGTCCTCCAGATGCTCAATCCTGTTCCTCCCCTGCCGACCCCCGGCAGCCTCCTGAGTCTGTTCCCAGACCCGGGTTGCTGGCATGGTGCGAGGTGTGATATCCAGTGCCTCAACCCTCAGTGCCACCGGACTGTCCCACAGGTACAAATTAACCTTTAAAACTGGTCGGCCTCCTTACCTGCACCTCATAGGGACACAGCTGCAGCCATCAACCTTACTCAGGTTGTGTCATCATCCACAAGGATCAACTACAGATGGGTACCAGTACCTTGATTGATCTCGTCCTTACTAATCATCCAGAGCTACTCCATAACATCACAGTATTACCTGATTCACTAAGCGACCACTCTCCTATTCTTTGCAGTTGGTCAAACTATTCCCCCAACCCCCCCCCCAAAGATTTCTCATCAGCGCCATACCTCCTTAACTGTGGCTGGTCCCCTTGACTCTGCCTCTAATGTAGACAATGCACTTGCCTTTTTCATCTTCACCTTTAACTCTGCCTGTGACATTTTTGCCCTGTACTCCAAGCATATAATTAAAAGTTCAGAAACCCCTTGAGTTACACCAGCTCTCCTTGACCTTATGCGCACCCATGATAACCTCTGTCAGAAAGCCCGGGCAACTGGACTACTGGCAGATTGGCAGCTCTATAGGGTTGCCAGAAATTCCTGTACCAGGGAAATTCTCCGGGCAAAGGCTGCCCACTTCCAAACAAGCTTCTCATCCACTTCGGGTTCAGGGAGGAAGTTTTGGGACAACATAAAAGACCTGACTAGCAAATCCAACACATCCCCCCCCCCCACTTGCGGAATATCAATGGTGTCATCACACAGGACCTGCAACTCATTGCGAATACTTTCAATTCAGCATGCTCTGATCTTACCGGGGTTCTCCCCAGATTTTTCAGCTACACCTCAGGTCCCCCTGCTTCCCTCCCTTAGGTATTCCCCTTTCCACCTCCTGACTGTTTCCCCTCGTGAAGCTAAAACCTACCGCTCTAAAGTCAAGGATAAATCCAGATTTAGTGGGGATTCCCTTGACTTGAAACTTCTCCTACTAGCCCTTGATGCTGTACTATCCTCTCTAACCAAAATTCTTAATCTCTCCCTCTGCCTAATCCAATTCCCCTCTCAATGGAAGGCAGCTGTGGTTACACCTATACTAAAGAGTGGTGACAGGACCTCCCATAGCAACTATCACTCCATCTCTGTCCCTTTCCCCCATCTCCAAAGCCCTTGAAAGGATAGTATTTGATCAAGTCTCCAGTTTCCTCTCAAAATATAGTCTTTTATGTTGTCAGCAACATGGGTTTAGAAAGGGCCACAGTATAACTACTGCCCTCCTGGAATATTCTGACACTTCATCCATAAAACCCTTGACCATGGCCACTTAGTTGGGTCTGTGTACCTAGACCTAACAAAAGCCTTTGATATGGTCAATCACACACTCTTCATTGACTCCCTTCTGTCCTTGGGCATCACACAAGATGCCATATCCTGGTTTGCCAACTACCTTAGTGGAAGATCTCAGTAGGTGAAAATCAATGACACTCTCTCCTCCAGTCTACCAGTTTATTCTGGGGTCCCCAGGGCTCAATTCTTGGCCCACTTTTGTTCAATCTTTACCTTAGCACCCTCCCCCTCGCCTGTTCCAGGCAGATGTTACTGTATGCGGATGATGCCGTAATGTTTTGAAGCCACCCCAATCCCACCCCTTTGCAATGTGATATCCAAAGGTTCTTTTCAGAAGCTGAATCGTCATCCTCCCATCATAAACTTATTTTAATTTACAAGAAAACTAAAGTGATGGTGTTTTGCCAACTCACAAAACAAACACAAAGGCTCTCCTCTACATATTCTCAACTGTCAGCTTGAACCCCTGGAACAACATAGCTTCAAATACCTTGGCATCACTGTTGACTCCACCCTCTCATTCCATGAGCTCATAAACCTGGTCTGTAAGGTGGTAAACACCAGGATTGGCCTTCTTTCAGACACAGGTAATGCTTGCCGACTGATGCCCATCGTCTGGCTGTGGCCAGTTCGGACTTATCATAGTTGATTATGGGATTGTTATCTATGAAGTGGCCACAGACACAACTTTAAGCAGAATTAACATCACCTTGTACAAAGCATGCCAGCTTGTGATTGGTTGTGATCGTTTCACACACTCCTGCGACCTGTACAAACAAGCTAAATAGCTAAACTTTGATAGAAGGCTCCATCACTAGACCACCCAGTTAGCAAAAAGCTAGCCTCTGGTCTCTCTCCTCCTACTGCCAATTATCTTCTAACTCCTGCTCCAATTACTCAGGCTACCTGAAGCTTCTCTAAAGCCACCTTCCTTATCCCATTTTGTATGACTTCCATGGGACAGGCTTTCATGTACAGAGCCCCGCTCTGGCTGAATGACCTACCCTCCAAGGATTCTTCTATAAATAAATTAGGCCCTTTCAAAAACAAACTCTGGCAGCATCTCCTTGACTCTTGCTTCTGCAACTGTTACTATCCATCCCATCTCTGCTCCCTCCTACCCTCATCTCAATCCCTGATTCTTAGACTTTTTTGACAATGTTAGTTCCGACTGCTCTAATTACTATTTTTCCCCTTCTCTTCTTTCCCCCTCTCTTTCCCCTATCTGTCCCCTCTCCTTTCTCTCCAGTCTTTTATGTTGTCTCCCATACCCTCTTTGGTTGCCCTACTTCTTCCTGGAGCTTGCACTATAAGGTTTGTCAACTTATTTGTCTCATTGTATTTATGTTTGTATATTATTATTGCACATTGTATACTGTCTTTTGCAATACTGTATTTTCTGTGAACCAGCTGATGTGTAGCCTTTGTAAATAAGTCTCTGACTCAAAGGTTTATAATTATGAAACTTTAATAAATAAATAAAATATCGTACCTCCATCAGTATAAGTAGTAATCAAGTCAAGTTCAGCAATACATTCTTCTTCTGCTTCTGTTGTTTCCGGTTTGTAGTGTCACTTTTGTTTTGCAGTCTGTTAGTGTGTAGCTAGTATATTTCATTATTCCTTTGTTCCACTGTCTCATGGCAACTGCATGATCAAGATGCTCTAGCACTGAAACACTGCAGCATGTGAGTCAACGTACTCTAGGACTCCCACTCAAGAAATTTATGAGCATATTTCTGTGTACTTTTTAAAACTGCTAATACAATTTGGGTGTGACTCGAACATTTTGCAGACCTCAGCATGCTCCTTTTTTTAACTGAATATATTTTATTTAAATGTCATTACAAAACATAAATATAACTTACATAATTACAAACAATAAATCATAACTGACTGAATTATGTTTTCTGTTAGTGTGTTTATAATTCATTAACACACTAAGAGAAAACAAAATGCAGTCAAACAGGTGACGTGTTATGCAGTTCATGATACTGATGAGTTCTAGCCATGAAAAAGTTGCCAGATCTTATTTCATGCTATGGGCTTTGTTTCTATTTAGTAAACCTCTGGTTTGCTTTACTTTACTTGTCTAGAAGTACCCTTAATTTGTGTAAGAGCTACTAGGGCTTAGAGGATTT
The DNA here is from genome assembly GCA_016271365.2 of Neoceratodus forsteri. Lineage (NCBI taxonomy): Eukaryota > Metazoa > Chordata > Ceratodontiformes > Ceratodontidae > Neoceratodus > Neoceratodus forsteri. The sequence goes on along the minus strand of JADMNL010000026.1, from coordinate 175,018,647 downwards.
CCCAATGTGCTCAGAAGCGTTTGAGAGCATGCCTTAAGCTAGTTACTGTACTGACCTTTCTGTACGTAAAACATTTAATATGGTGTTATGGTACTTCTTAACTGAGGGTCATCTATCATCCATCCAATGCAGTGATATCGCTACTGTAGCTTGGTCATAGTAGCTCTCGTAGAAATGTGGTACCATTGTATTCCCAATAATGCTTCTTACCAGCTCCCAGTAAGTGTTTTTGAGGGATGAATGCTTCATCTAACCCAAGATTTCAATTTTATTTATAGCCACAGGGGTTGTGCTTTGCAACTGTCGCACAGCATGTGTTTAGGGCACCTTACTGCAGCCATCTGTCTCATGTTTTACAGTTTAACTGGTGTGAAGTACATGTTGCATATAGGTTTGTGCATGAAAAGTTTAAGGAGGTCAATGTTTAGGTATTTGTATAGGTTAATCCATATGGTTTTTCTGAGGGAGTCCTCTACCAATTCTGGAAATGGTTTTCCCAATAGGAGCAATGTGGTTTGAATCACTATTAACTATTTCTAATAGTTTCCTGTATAGGAGTATTTAATTGCATGATTTTGTTGAGCTAAGTAGGTGAGTTCATGTCATATTTCAGGGGAGGATAGGTTCCAACAGTAAGGGTCACATAGTGAGAATAGCATATGCAGTATCTATAAAAAGGGGGAAATTTGCCTCCTGGGTAGCAGTGACCTTCTTTGCAGATCCCTGAATTAGATAAATCATACACGATGATATGGAATCAAAGGAACATAGATTTTGTCAGCAGAAAAGGATCTTTAGGCCCATCCAGTCTGTCCCTTGCCCTTACCTATTCTATCACCACTGACCCTAGTTAGTCATAGGTGTCACTCCCTCCCACTGTTTCTCTACCTAATATGTCCCTGTGCCTATCCCATGCATGCTTGAAGCATCCGACACAGTCTTTGCCCCCACTACCTTTTCTAGCAGGCTGTTCTGGTCATCCACTACCCTTTCTGTGAAGAAGTATTTCTGCACATCTCGACTAAACATCCCTCTTTAGCTTCATTGTACACCCCCTTCTTCTAGTGCCCTCATTTCTCTGAAATAGACCTTCTACTTGTACCTTGTTCACTCCTGTGAGGTATTTGTAGGTTTCAATCATGTTCCCCCTTGCTCTCCTCCCTTCCAGGAATACATGTTGAGTTCCTGCAGCCTTTCCTTGTATGGCTTCTCATGCAATCTCCTCACCATTTTGATTGCCCTTCTCTATACCGCCTCCACCCTTTCAATGTTCTTGCAGTGGTGAGGCCTCAAGAACTGCACACAGTACTACAGGTGGGCTTCACCAGTGAATGATACAAGGGCAGCATCACCTTCCTCCTGCTCCTATAAATTCCTCTTCCCATGCACTCCAGCATCCTGCTAGCCTCTCCCACTGCTTTGTCACACTACCCAGCCACCCTAAGTTCATCAGACATGGTGATCCTGAAATCTTTGTTGCTTGGTGACTGTAAGCTCCACTCCCCTCATCTTATATGCAGCCCCTGGGTTCTATAGCCCTAAGTGCATAACCTTGAACTTTTTGGCATTGAAACCCAGCTGCCACCCTGTAGATCATTCCTCTAGTTTCCTCAGATCCCTATGCATTCTCCTCACACTTTCCTGCATGTCAACCCTGTTGCAGATTTTTGTATAATCCACAAAGAGGCTCACCTTCCTCTCAAGCTCCTCTGCAATATTGCTTATGAAGACATTGAGGAGGACCAGTCCCAGCATCAAACCCTGTGGCACCCCACTAGTCACCCTCCTATTGCCTGAGTGGCTACCATTTATCACCACCCTTTGCCTCCTACACTTTAATCAGTTTCATATCCAGCTTCACACTTTCTCCTCCACCACAGGCTTCTTAGTTTGCTAACAAGCCTCCTGCACAGTACAGTGTTGAGAGCCTTATAGAAGTCTATATAGACCATGTCCACTGCTCTCCCTTGATCCACCTCCTTGGTAACCCTAAGAAAGAAATATATGAGATTAGTTTGACATGACCTCCCCCATGAAACCATGCTGTTGGTGGTCCTAAAGCCCTTGTGCCTCCAGGTGTATGTCTCAAACTAGGAGTGTGCTGGTTCTAAAAAGGATATCACAGAGATCACGTGATGAGCTGATCGGGGAAGGATGATCTGAGCGGAGCTCCTGGGCCCTATTGAACCAGTCACAATATAAAGCTACATGTGACCCCTTAGTGGTGGTGGTGGAAATAGGGGGACTAACCTGTTGGAGTCTCTTTTAACCCTCAGAGAAACTTCTTGTTTGAATCCCGACTTTTTATTCACTGTAGCCTAGCGGCTCGCGGGGCCGGCCGCAACACCCGAGATGGAGTACGAAACTCCTGAGAGCCTGGATACATGAGCACCGGCAACGAAGTGCCCAAAACCCCCATCACCTGTGCCGGTGGACCAAGGGCCTGGTTCAGAGAGTGCAGGAGGAGGACAGACATCACCTGAAGACATTGTAGAAATTAAAATCTTACTTCGGGGGCTTGTTGCTGACTTTTCTGTAGTAAAACCAACACTGCAGGCTCTGGCCCAAAGAAGTGGGGATGTGGAAGCGCGTATGACGTCTCAGGAGCACAAATCTATGTCTCAGGAGCAGGATTTGGTGGCTGTCCGAAAGCAAGTAAGAAAATTAGAGGATCAAGTCGAGGACCAAGAATCTCGCAGTCGGAGGAACAATTTAATCCTGGTTGGTCTACCAGAGTGATCGGAAGGAGCAGACTGCATTTTATTTATCCAGGATATGTTAATGAAGCTTTTAGGCCCAACACCATATGGGGACTCATACAACTTGGAGAGAGCTCATCGCTCACTTAGAGAAGTACCTCCACCGGGGGCCAGACCAAGAGTCATTATTATGCAGTTTCTAAACTTTAAGGAGAAGTTACACGTCTTAAACAAAGCCAGAGCACTTAAAAATCTTCAGTGGAATGGTGCGCCCTTGTTGGTATTCCAGGACCAAACCCCGGCAATTCGGGAGAAACAGAAGGAGTATGGGGAAATAAAGAAAAAGCTTTATTTGGCTGGAGTGAAGTTTAGAATCCAGCACCCTGCCACTTTGGTCATGAAATTACAGTCTGGAGATCGGAGGTACCTAACAGCGAAGGAGGTGGCTGAGGGACTGAGATTGGAGGTCCTGGAGTTGTTTAAATCGACGACCTGAAAATGGTTCACAGGGAAGGCTTTGACCAAAAATGGTTCTTTATAAGGATCTGGATATATTAATGAAAGATGGATAACAAGGAAGAATTGACCCAAATAATCATATGAGAGGGGGGAAGAGGGGATAAGAAGGGAAGAAGAAGAGAAGAAGAGTAAAAGGAAGAGAAGAGGAGAGACAAGAAGGAAAAGGAGTGGAAGAAAGAAAATATTTCCCCCTCCCCCTTCCCCCCTTCCTTCCCTTCCCTTTTTTTTCCTTTTCCCCTCTGCTTTCTTGCAGCACCTCCTTCCAAAGGTCTGGGAAGGGGTGTTAAGGCTGCTTTGTTTTGTATTTCTCCTTTATTAAATTTAATCTGAGCCAGAAGTATATGAGGGGACTGATTATTCTTAGTTGGACCTGAGGAATCATTAAAGATGGCTCATTTGGATAGTAATTTATCTCAGGGGTAAACGTAAGTCTATAACATGTACTTGATTTTAATTCGAGATCTAAGGGGATTCGATTTCAATTTTATGACTCCAGTGTGACAAGAATATGTGATTCCACGAGGGGATGCTTTATTCATCTTTAACCATGTTGGGCCATTGGCATTCGCTTCAGCCCAAGATACTATTATTATCCTTCTTTAGCTTTGTATATTATGGTAGGGGATACCTAAAGCTTTGAGTGTAAACTAAGGGGGTGATTGGGGGATGGGCTCACGTTTAAGGGAATTAAGAAGATATAAAGGTGATAGTAAGGTTTGGAGGGTCTGGGGGCTTGCTCAGCAGATAGCTCATCTACGTATCTATCTGAGCTAGGAGGATGATCCAAGGATCGGGGATTGACTGGGGGGGGATTATTGGGAATGGGAAAAGAGAGAGTCCATGGTTTATATATATGATAAGGCAGATTTTGTTGGCGTGGGAAGCAGGGATGTAATCAAAATTGCATGATCAATATCAAAATTATCACTTGGAATGTTAAAAGCCTCAGAGGGAGGAGGAAAAGGATGGTGATATTAAAACATATCCGTCAACTGGGAGCCCAGATTGTCGCCCTGCAAGAGACCCACCTTCTTAAGGAGGAACTGGGTCTCCTAAAGAAACTGTGGGTAGGACAGGTTTTTGGAGATGGAAATGCCAAAGCTTCAGGGGGGTAGCCATTTTGATTGGGAGAGATTGTCCGTTTACAGTCTTACAAACTAAAACTAGAGAGGACTGCAGAGGAATCTATGTTACGGGTACTATCATGGGTAAAGTACTATCGATTGCCTCTATATATGCTCCTACACTGCCCAACCCTGACTTTTTTGCTTCAGTAGAAGTGGATATAGCCCTTTTTCCATCTCGTCCTCTAATCTTAGCAGGAGACTGGAACCTTTGCCTTAACAATAGGGTGGACAAAAAGCCCTCTTCAAAACGGCCGCCTTCTATAGCGCAGGCAGCCATGGACAAACTTCTTGAGGTAGCGGCGTTGGTTGACCCAATTATGGTTTGCAACAAAGGGGGCCATACTATGACCTTTTATTCTGGGGCGCACAAAACTCACTCAAGAATCGATTTTTTTTTTGGTTAACAAAGAAGCAATTCAGGGAGCAAGGGAGATGATTACCCATACTAGAATATTATCCGACCACTCGCCAGTCCAGTTAACCTGGAGGATAGAAACTCTCCCAATGAAACCATACAGGTCGAGGTTTGACGATTCTTTACTATTGGATGAAAATATGCTAGTTAAATTAGAACAGGTACTGGTGGAAATTATTCAGACCCAACTCCCTACATTTTCAGACAACAGATTAAGGTGGCCCACCTGTAAAGTCTTATACTCTGGTATGGCTCAGAGGTTTACAGCTAGGAGAAATCATATGAGAAGAGTGAGGGAAGAGTTTATTTTGGGTGCTATTAACTCACTGGCTCCCCTAGAGGGCACTTCAGATGGGCTAGATCTAGAGCTTAAGGAACTTAGAGATGAGATGGCAAGCATTCTCTATGGTAGGGTAGATCAGTGGTCGTAAAAGATTCATGCAAACTATCTAATGCAGGGGGATGCCCCGGGTAGGCTTCTTGCTAATAGAATAAAAGAATGGGAGGCGGCTCGTGTAATTCTGTTGATAAGCTTCAAGGGAGAAATAATAACAGAGCCCCAGAAAATGGCTGATGCCTTTGCGGTTTATTTTGCAGGGATTTATCAAGGGGGTGTCTCGGTTAAGGAGGGGAATATTATGGGGTTCCTGGAAAATATACCTCTTCCGAGGTTGGATCAAGAACAAGCTCAGTGGTTAGCTGCCCCTATTTCAGAATCGGAAATATTAGAGGTGATCAACTCACTTCTGAATGGTAAGACACCGGGACCTGATGGTCTAACAGCTCAATTCTATAAATCTCATGCTACAGCTATATTGCCTCTATTGAAGGAATTATTTTTAAACATTATGCAGGATGGGGTCCCACACCAGCAGCTATATTAGGCTTATATTACACTTATCCCAAAGCCGGATAAACCCAAAGAATTCCCTGAGAGTTATAGACCTATTACCCTGATGAATCAGGACTTGAAATTTCTGACGAAGATATTGGCCAATAGAATTTTGAAAATTGCCCCTAGACTAATTAGCTAAGAACAAGTAGGGTTTATGCCAGGTACAGGAGCGCATGATGCACTTCGGAAACTTCACCATATATTACATAAGGCCTCTACTTCTAAGTTACCTATGGCGTTAATTGCACTAGATGCAGAGAAGGCCTTCAATAGGGTTTCTCATGATTTTCTATTTGCAACCATGAGATGTATGGGTTTCCCGGAGGACCTTCTTAGAGGCATTAAAAATTTATAAGCTGCTCCTACGGCCAGGGTTCTATGTAATGGCTATCTGTCGAAAGAAATTTGTTTAGATAATGGGACTAGGCAGGGATGCCCCCTATCACCAATTCTGTTTAATATTTACTTGGAGCCTTTACTAAGGGCGATTCAGAAGGACTCGGTGATACAGGGGATTGTTATTGGAGGGACGGAAATGAAAATTTCTGTCTTTGCTGATGACATCTTGCTACACCTCCAGGAACTGGCAAAGAGTTTCAAGCAGGCCCTAGAAATAGTTGAGAGATTCTCTAGGGTGTCGAATTACAAGTTAAATTTGAGTAAGACACAGGTTCTCCCTCTTACTATATATACTTATAAAGCGGATTTCGAACCTCTCCAATTGAAGTGGTCCCCAAGAAAGCTCAAGTATCTTGGCATTTGGATTACAACTAATGAGGACAAAGGCCTTGAAGCAAATCTAGGGGAGATACTATCGGTAATCAAAACAGATATGATTAGATGGAATAAACTCCCTCTAAACTGGACAGCGAGACTAGGTTTGATTAAAATGAATCTTTTACCTAGACTTTTGTATCCAATACATTTATCCCCATATAACGTTCCAAAATGTTGGTTTTGAAAATACAAAAGCTCATCTCTAACTTTTTATGGATGCTAAACCCCCTAGGAGAAAGTACAATATCTTGTGGCTACCCTATAACATGGGAGGTCTCAAAATTCCGGACTTACACTTATATTATGTAGCTGGACAACTAGGGTTAATGGGTCGATGGTATAGACCGGTGGAGGAGGGGGGATATATCCCAACCTGGCTTCAGGTTGAGAAGCAAATTCTCACAGATCTGGGCATCTCCCCAGAAGCAGTATTGTTTTTTAATCCAGTAAATCTAACAGATGGGGGAAAACAAACCCCAATTTATAAATCATTGTTGGCCTGGTGGACTCTTTGGCCCCCAGATCAAAGGAAAGCTCAAAAAGGCTCTAGGGAACAGCCTCTTTTTAGGTAACCCAAATATGATTATTGGGGGGCAGAAAATTAAAAGGCAATGGGCTACTCACCTGCTCAATTTAAAGTGGGTGGACTTTATAGGAGGTGATAAGGTGGTTCTCCCAGATCAGTGCAAGAATATGAATTTCTTTAAGAAAATACAAGTTACTAATTTGATGCAAAAAATGGAAAGGGGAAGGGGTGGACCACACGATACCTCATTTACTTGGGATGTCCTTAAAGAGGTCAGTTATTCAAAAATTCCCCTCTCCAAGATGTATAAGCTATTATTAAATTTCTTAAGTGGGGATTCCTCTGTAAAGATTTCATATTGGGATAAGCAAAAGGACATTAGCCCTCAGGGGCCTGATTGGAAAGAAGTATGGAGGAGTAGTAGGTTTATTCCTATTCCTAAATACAAGATCATGCAATTTTTTGTAGCTTCTAATATATATTATACCCCTGCTAAGCTATGTGCTGGGGGCCTCAGACAGACAGACCTATGTTTTAGGTGTGGTGTAAACCCAGGGGATTTATTCCATGTCCTGTGGCACTGTTCCAAAATCTTTCCTGTTTGGGAGCAAATTAAACATAATATGGACCCAGTGGTGAACTATAAAGAATTTATTGTTCCAAAGATCTGTGTTTTAGGGGGGACATGTCAGATATTCCTAGTACACTTGTTAAAGGCCACATTTCTTTAATGTCTTCCTTGGTTAAAGCATTTGTCTTGAGGCACTGGAAGAGCGATCTGATCTATACATATGACCAGTGGGTGGGAGATTTGCTGAAAATGTTGAGTAGGCTTAGAAAACAAATGCTTCAAAATGGACGAAAGGGAACTTATGATAAGAGATGGAGGACCCTAGAGGCAGTATATACCATACAGTCTAAAATCTCTCAGACAAAGGGCCTGTCTGTCTGAAGGTACGTAATTAATGATATGTGGATAGGGAGTAGATACCTTAATAGTAGTGGGCTTACTTAAATACTACTAGCTTATTGAGGCATATATACCCTGACTGAATATTATTTGGATTCGTTAGTGGGAGCCACAGAATCTGCCAGGTGTTTGTGGGTGGTGGGGACTCTCTCTTTTTCCCTAGGGACGTAGCTGCAGGGTATTACCCTAAGGGCTATTGCCTGTGAAACAAAGCTCTATAGGCATGAAGGGGCATTTAGGGATATGGATTTTGAAACATATATGTACCTCCTTTGGTAGAGGTTGTCCTATATACTGTAATGTGAACATAGGTATGAAGAGAGTGGCTGAGGGTTATGCAACGCAGCTGTGTATGTATATAGTTATTGGTTGTACATAGTAGCCACACTCAGTTTTGGGGTGTGGGCTCGGGGATATCCTGGGTATATGTGTATGTTTGTCCAATGACCGTTGGAAGAAAATAACAATAAAGAAGATTTAAAAAAAATAAAAAAATAAAAAGGATATCAGTGTAATCATATTTCCAATAATGAAATTCAGGTTCCTCTTTAGTAGAAACAGAAACATAGAAACATAGACTTTGATGGAAGATAAGGACCGCTTGGAACACCTAGTCTGCCCATATACATATCTACTGGATAAGCTGCAGATCCTAATTAACCAACAGCCTACTTCCTCCTAACCCCCTCTAGAATTGCCTTATGTCTGTCCCATGCATTCTTGAATTCCCTCACTGTTTTTGACCCCACAGCCCCCCTCAGGAAGACCATTCCAGGTGTCCTCCATCCTCTCCATGAAAAAAAACGCCCCCATGTTGCCCCTGAGCCTTACCCCCTCTATCTTTAAATTATGCCCACTTGTTCTTGCATATCTCTTTTTCTCAAATATGCTACCCTTTTGGACTTTGTTGATTCCCTTGAGGTACTTGAAAGTTTCAATCATGTCCCCCTTCCCTCCTTTCCTCGAGGGTATACATATTAAACTGCTTTAGTCTCTCTTCGTATAGCTTCTGGTGCAGGCGCTGCACCATTTTAGTTGCCCTCCTCTAGACTACCTCCATCCTGTCTACATCCTTGTGGAGATGGGGGTCTCCGGAACTGCATGCAGTATTCCAGATGGGGTCTCACCAACTCTCTGTACAGAGGGATAACAACTTCCTGTTTTTCTACTGGTGATGCCTTTCCCTATGCATTCCAGTATCCCCCCCAGCCCTCCTTACTGCCTTCTCACATTGCTTGACTACCTTTAGGTCATCTGATATGACTACCCCAGGTCCTTTTCCATTTTTGTTGTTGTTAGTAGCTGTGTAAGGACTTTCCAGGGTTTGAGACCTCCAATATTACTCAGTTGTGGCATGGCCCTGATTGAGTCTCTGATGGGGGTTGATTTTAAATCTGAGAGGAGATTACTGCAGTGTGGGTGGCTGAGTGCCCATCTCTCTAGACCTAGCCTGCTGAATAATTCCAATTTAATTTCCTGCCAGTGAGGAACACAACCATTTGGGGGACGCTGTCTCCATGTGAGGTACTTCTGCACATGGGTATTATGCTAATATAGGTGCAGGTCTGGTAGCTGTAACCCACTATTCCTCTTAAGACCAGTGTGTATATGGCATGCTCTCCTTGGAGGTTTGACCCTCCATAGGAAGTATGAGAGAGCTGTTTCTGGTCTTAAGAATCAGGATTTAGGGAGTGTTACATTGAGCATGCTCATTGGGTACAGGATCTGTCAAAGGGTATTCATTTTAATGGTGCTAATCCTGGACCAAAAGGAGAGAGGAATCCCAGTCCCATGTTGGAGATCTACTGTTATTGTGTTAGCAATTTTATCTATGTTTTGGGCAATAAGCTGTCTCTTTGTTTTTCATACGCTAATACCAAGATATGTAATATGCTGTGGTAACCATGCTATACCCCAGTTCATAACATCTTCCTTGAATGGGTATGTGTTTAAAGGCAGTATCTGAAACTTGCATATGTTTAATTTATACCCTGCAATGTTGCTGAACCTTGTGATAATGTGTAGGGCTGTTGGGATGGAGATCGTGGGGTCCTGGAAGTGTAGGAAGATATCATCCACATAGGTGGGGATGGAGTACTGGCTTCTACCAACTGTGAGACTCTGTTTACGGTCTGATTTTTTAAATTTTTCTACTTAAAGGTTCGAGGTATATGTTGAAAACTTATGGGGGTAGTGGGCAGCCTTGCCTGCTGCCTTTACCCAGGGGAGATAACACTGTTACAGGTGATTAGTGCAGTGTGCTGGGAGAAAATAAGTTGTATCCACTTCACAAATTCCCCAGAGAGCCAAACTCCAGTAAGGTGGAAACTCACCCTGCAGCCGACAACCTTCATGCTTTCCCAAACCCACTGACAGTGCCACTATCAAACAAATTGGCCTTTTTAAAGTGAGAGAAGTTTCATGCTGAGAGGCAGAAACTTTCATGAATTTCTCTTTATTCTTTTGAGGCAATTCCAGATTATCCAGATTGTGTTCATACAATAAACCCTGACATCTGAGTGCAGTACTAAGTGGATGCTGTACTGTCAGGACTTGCTGTACTTTGGATGAAATGTTGAATCAATGTCCTGTCCACCTTTTCAAGTGGTTGTTGAGGTGGGCATTAAAGATTCAATGACACTTCTTGTAAAAAGAAAGGGAATTTCCTTGGTATACTGACCAAATTTACCCTGTCCACATAAATACCACCAATAGCTTTATTTGGTTCAGTTTTAGTTGGTTTGCGACTGTATTCCACCCCGAAGAAGCTGAAAATAGACAGTATTGCCCATTATCGTATAGCTCTCCCTTCCCAGTCAACAAAAACTAAACAAATCCATCTTGGATGTATAAAATCAGTGAAGGGATTCTTTTTATTGGACCAAAATGTACAATATGTTACCATTACTCTCACGTTACTGTGTTACAGTACTATATCACATGCTGATATGTATAGTTACTGTGTCTCTTATGGTTATGAGTGCCTTGTCAAGTTCTTTGCATGTCTGTATGGCTTTACTGGTGCACCACCAGTATTAGCCATTCTGATTTCCGAAATGAGTGGGCCTGTTGGAGAAAGATCAGAGTTATCTCCAGTGTATCCATAGAAAGAGAAAGGACAGCAGTGTGAGGAATGCTTTACATTGAACTGATTTTAATTTGGCATGAAACCAATATAGTCTTTCCAGGTACATGTATAGCTTAACTAGCTGTTACTCCATATATTTTAAATAGAAGGAATAAAGGATTATTACGCTAGTTAGAGCCCTTTTTTCTTTTTCTTTTTTCAGGAGTAGGACAGAGGCGAGCAATGCTGGAAGGTCCGAGTACCAGGATAAGTGTATAAGTGTACTGGGAGAAGTTGTGCGACTGTGAGCTAAGGAAATGAGAAACTGGGAGCTGGGAGCCTGAGGATTTGTGAGCCCGATGGTCAGAGTTGGAGAGTGGGAGAGCAGGAGGAGTCTGATGAACAAGTCAAAGAGCGGTGCAGTCTGCGGCACAAGTCAGAGAGTGGAGGAGCCTGAGGGACAAGTCAGACAACAGCTTGGGACTGTGTGAAAGAGTAGCACAATGTATATTCAGAAATATTCAGAAATAAGAACAAAATCTAGCAAACTATATCAGAGGGTGTTTAAACTTTCACAGTCAACAACCCAGGGTGATTCTAGTTAGTTAGAAAACACTGAGGTTTGCTAAAGTAGGACAGAAAACAAAACTCTTAGTGGTCATATATATACCCAAACCACCACCACAACCATTTCCTTCAAATCATACATCCTGTCTTCATCCTGTCTTCATTACATTATAAAAGAGGTACTTTTAACATCTGCTAAAAACCATCCTATCATTAAATCTGATAACTCTTTCATGGGTATGTTAATTGTTATGAGAAGATTGCACTGTCTACTGAATAAAAGCTATGCTTTTTACTGCTGCATACCGGTAGCTATGCAACATACTGTACTGCTAACAAGAGTAGAGAGACAGCAGGACAGGCAGAACAGGAACTGATGTATATTACCTTCTACTTCCACAGTGGAGTTTCATCACATCATTGGTATACATGAAAACCATACTCTTCTGTGTCTGACTCTGCCCTCCAACCCCTTCCCCTTCATCCATCTAGAGCTAGGTTATTTATGAATCTATGGCCATTCACTTTCTTCTGTTTTCTGTGTGACCTCTGCAGCTAGAAGAATGATGCTGAGTGCACAGTGCCTGAAGAACAATTCTATCAAATGATGCTGATTTGACATAGCAGAAACATTTTTTTACCCCATAGTATGTACTGTACTGAGAGACCAAAAAGAAGGTGGAGGGAATGAGTTCAGCCATCTTTATTTATTTATTTATTTATTAGAACACCAGTTTAACAAACAGTGTAGTGTCAACAGAAGCAAGGTGTGCATATCAAGATGATAATGGCTCCAATTTGAATTGGTTTGCAGAAAGTGGTGATATAAACTGAAATCTGAGCTCTAGTTTGACTGTTCCTCTGCTGCCTATCTGATCACCAAGGAACTGTTCCAATCCAAGGCCATAATACAAGTACTTAAATATTTACACTGCTCGTCATCAGAATGCAGTAGATGAACAAGCAACACAAAGTATGTTACATGTGGGTGAATCCTTACTGCACTTTTAATTCTTAAAAGCTAGTCTCAAAAACAAGTTTGTTAGTCCAATAGAATATATCATCCATGACATAAATTCTTTAATTCCACATCATAGACTGGACTAATACAGCACCCATGTTTCTCCATCAGAATATACCAAACTAAGTCCACATTGTTATGCAGACATCTTTTTTTTTTTCGGTTAATCATTTTTATTATTTTCCAGCATACAGACAGTACGTGATACAGGATCACATTCACAGTATAAAGCATACCAAATACAATAATGTTTCAGGTACAGAGAAGGAGACTACTGTTGTAATATTATTTAACAACCAGTTAAATTGAATAAAATGGAAAATGAATGCAGGGTAGGAGTAGCACCTACCAGGGACATGAGTCATATATGCAAATGGAAATAGAACAGAGAAAAAGCATTTGCCAGGCCATAATCTGGGGTGACTTCTCTGACCTTAAGCAACAAGAAAATAAAAGAAAAGAACCAAAAGGACCAGACAACAAATCTAAAAGGAACATTAGTGTATACTGGATCACTCAGCACTGAATGATATAAGCAGGACACTGTCAAGTAGCTGCCAGGGATTAAAACAGTGTAGTGTCAACAGAAGCAAGGTGTGCATATCAGCCTATTCCAGCTCTAGGTTTCAAATAAGTAATGAAGGGCTTCCAACAGGTGTAATATGTAGGTAGTGTATTAGCTATAACAAGTGATATATGAGCCACTGATGCCATCTGGGTAAGGGATTGATAGAGCTCCGATAGAGAGGGGACCTCTGTGGTCCTCCAGCGGCATAGGATGCGATGTTTAGCCTGGATGCTGAGCAAGGCAAGCCAACATCATTGAGGGGCAGGCAGTATGGGTTCCTGTGGGGGGATCTCAAGTATCCCTAGAAGTGGATCTAGCCTAATCTGAGAGCCGATGTTGAAAGTGGCCATCTGGCAAAAAGCTGTCCAAAAGGTAGTAAAAAGAGGACAGTGCCACAGAATATGGCATAAATCCCCCACCTGGGTCTGACACCTCCAACAGAGATTATTATTTATGAGGTTAAATTTATAAAGCATATCTGGTGTCCTGTACCAATGGTAAATAATTTTATTTTGCATGAGTTTACTCTGCATATCTGGATAGCTAACATGGGCCAGCTTCCAGCATAATCACCACTGGGCATCCTCAATGGTAACGCTTAGCACCTTTTCCTATTTATGCTTGAAATCCAAGGACTGAGAAGAAATACTCTCCCTTAAGGCAGCACAGATCTTGCTAGCCTATCCTTTAGGAAGAGCAAGCCATTCTTTAAATTTCTGGGACCCAGAGGTTCCAGATGAGTAGAGCCTTAGATATGCCATTAGAGAGCTGTGAAGCTGCAGGTATCTCTAGAAGTTGAACTTTCCCAGTCCTTTCTTTGTGCTTAACTCTTGAAAAGACTGCAGGTCCTGTCTCTTCTTTTCTAGGACATCTGCCAAAACAGCAATGCCTTTTTGTTCCCAATGGTTCCATGAAATAGGTTGTTTGTCTACCAAAATGTGCCTATTGCTAAATATTGGGGTATGAGAAAGGGGCCCTAGGATTCACTTTAATCCTAGAGTGTATCTTATTCCAAATTTTAACTGTGGGGCTATTGTTGGATGGGTTGTCAGGATTTTGGGCAAAGGGTAGTATATCAAGAGGGAGAGGCTGTGTACCTGTGCCATGGATTGTTCCATGTGGAGCCACTGAGAGGAGTCAGGAGATATCTTAGTAAACCATTTTAATGTCTGGGCTACTGAGTAAGCCCATTTGTAGCCCTCTAGACATGGAAGATACCAGCTCCCATCCTTCCAGCGGGATTGTAATTTGTTCCTACTATAATGGGGTGACTTCTGTTCCCACAAGAAGTTACTGATAGCTGCATCTATGGCCTGAAACCATTTAATGTGAAGTTCCAGGAGAATATGGGAAAAAGGATATAAGATCTTGGGGGCCAAAATCATTTTGAGGGCCGAAATGTTACCTCCAAAGGGAAGGTTTAGTGTCCTCCACCTATCTAGCTCAGTTTTGAGCTCTGCAAATAGAGGCTTCAAATTGAGGTCCCACATTCTGAAGATATCCAGAGAAATGTGCACCCCGAGATAGACCAAAGATTTGGATGCCCAATGCAGGCCAAAGGGAGCTATCAGATCTTGGGTACAGATGGGATTTAGGGGGAGCACTTTAGTCTTGGATTGGTTCATCTTCAAACCAGAATATCCTTCAAAATCAGATAGAAGGGTAAGGAAGTTCAGAAGTGACATGCGGACATCCATCATAGATACCAGCAGATCATCTGCATACATGAAGGTAGTGTATGAATGGTCACCTACTGGAACACCTTGGAGATTATGGTGTTGCCGTATGGCATCTGCCAGCAACTCTACAACTAAAACAAACAGCAGGGGGGACAAAGGGCATCCCTGCCTGGTACCTCTTCCCAACTGAAAGGGTTCAGGCAGAACAGTATTAGTTAAGATTCTGGCTGTAGGTTGTTGATACAGAGCCAAGATCCAATGCCTGAAGCACTCCCCAAATCCCAGGTGCTGCAGGACCATAATTAGGTAATCCCACTCCAAGGAATCAAAGGCCTTTTCAAAGTCTATGGCAGCTGCAGCCTCTGGAGTAGAAAGTGTCCTGGCCTGAAACATGAGGTTGATCATGGAGCCGGTATGATCTCTGCTATATCGACCACGGACAAAACCCACTTGAGAAGGATGAATATGGGATGGGAGAAGTGAATTTACTCTAGAGGCAATGATCTTAGCAAATAGCTTGCTATCAGTATGAATTAGGGATATGGGTCGATAACTCGAGGGCAATATGGGGTATTTCCCTTTTTTGGGGAATACCGTTACAACCACTTCATGCAGAGTGGGGGGGGGAACATACCAACAGTAAGCATGTCATTAAACATAGAGCTGAGGAGAGGGGAAATTTGAGGAGAAAGGAGCTGCCAAAATTCAACAGGAAACCCATCTGCCCCTGGGGCTTTTTGGGTGTTCATGGCTTTTAGGGCAGCTTCCACTTCAACTGGGGAGATGGGTGCAGCAGCCTACAATGCAGACAGCTTAGGTAGCTGGAGGGAGTAGAGGAAGGCCTTAACCTTTTCCAAGTCCATGGTTCTAGTGGAGGAGTATAAGGTGGTATAAAACCATTTCATTATAGAGTTAATTTGCTGTGGTTCAGTACAAGTAGTCCCTGCCTGCTCCCATAACCCAGCTATGTGCCATTTGGCCTGCTGTTTCCACAGCCTGTATGCTAAAACCTTGCTCCCCTTTTCCCTTCCCTCCCAATATTTATGTTGTAGTCCTAAGATTGCTACCTCAGCTTTGCAAGCCAGCAAGTCATTTATCTGCAGCCTAATTTGGGATATTTCTTTGCCCAGTGGGGAATCCAAGTGAAACTTGTGAGCTTGTTTAGCTTGGGATTCTCGGGACTTTAGTTTTGTCTCTAAGGAAAGTAAAAGATGCTCCCTACGTTTATGATGTTTGGCCACAAATCCTATAATGGCCCCCCGAAGAGTGGCTTTCAAAGCCTCCCAGGTAGCCCATGGAGAGATATCTGAGAGTAGGCTATCAGTCAGAAAAAGGGTCGTCTCAGTAGAAACCCAGGATGGAAAGTCCAGGTCCCATAGAAGGAGGGAGTCCAGCTTCCAGCTGGAGGATATAGGAGAACTGGAGCCCCACATTATATGTAGCTGCACTGGGGAATGACCGGAGATAATCATGGGCATGATCGTCGAGTTGACTGCACATTGACTAATCTCGGAGGAAACCAGCCAATAATCGACCCAACTGTGGGAGCTGTGTACAGGAGAGAAGAAGGAATAATCCCTGTCTCATGGGTGAAACAGTCTCCAAATGTCTGTCAGTCAGTCCCATATCTGTTATCATCTGCTGTAAATCTAACCAAGCCTTAGGATGCTGCTCATGGGACAAGGAGCTGCGGTCCAACTGCGGTACTAAGGGGAGGTTGAAATCTCCGCCAAGCAGCACCAGAACAGGAGTCAGAGCCAGAGCACTCAGTGCCTGAGCAACCTCATGGTAGAAAGTGGGGACATCCTCATTTGGCCCATACATGTTGCCAAGAATGAGGGGGCCTTCTGGGGTATCCGTGAGGGCCAAAACCCACCTGTCAGATGTGTCTTTTTTGAGTTGGGTGAACTTCCACTTAAGAGATTTATTCAGGAGTATGGCCAAACCTCTTTTTTTGGTGGGGGCTGAGGAGGAGGAGAAGACCTGTCTGAACCCAGTCCCTAGCCAGCTGATCATGATACTGCTTATTTAATTTGGTTTCCTGCAGGAACGCCAGCATAGCCCTCTGCCTTTTAAGGTGTGCCAACACCTATTTATGCTTCATCGGGGTATTTAATCCCCGAACGTTCCAGGTGTAACCGATAAAGATCAGCCATGGTCTTGGATAAAGGGGAACAATGTAGTAAGGGGAACGTCACCATCAAAAATAGAGGCTGAGGGACCAGCTAGCATCCCATGCAGGGAATCTTCAGTAATCCTTTCCTGAGTGAGGTACACATACCATAGACATCAATCATAACATTGTCACATACATTGTCTGGTCCATAAACAACAAACATACATACTGAGGGCAATTGGCCCAAGCAATACAGTAACTAGTTACAGCACCTGTACCTAAGGCAGATGAGAAACCAACTAAGTGGAGAGACACAGTAAGGCCAGTAAACCAGTTGCAAAGGCCACCTATGTTTCTGTTGTGTGGGGATAGAGCAAGTGCTCCGTCAAGTGAAAATCAACATAGCAGATGTCAAGGCCACCTCTGAGTTAGCTGGTACACTGTGGGAAAAGCACTTGGGGAGTAGTAGGATACCTTATGGCAGAGCCTCTGAGGTGACAATCAGTTCCTCAGGGTAACATCACAGGACTTGTTAGAACAGGGCTGGAGCCCTCATACCCCTAGCACAGGCAGCTCCCCTACAAATAGCAGGAATCAAAATGTGCAGGAAAGGAGGGGCGTAGAGACAGTTCTCCTGCAAGGAGGGCGCCACCTTATAAAGGAGTAGGGGTTTCAGCATTGCACCCATGCGAGAGTGCCTTGAAGAGTCAGGCTAGCAGTTTAATCTGCAGTTCAAGATAGCATAGCCCATAATCCCCTGATACGAGTAGCATAAGGGCCAAATAGTACAACATTTAAGCCTTGCATATCACCATCATAACAGCTGCCTTCTTATTGTTATCTAATGTGACACTATTATTGCAACATGAAACAGGGTCTATCGGCAATATTTAAACTGCAAGTCCATATAGCTGGAGTTGGAGTACCTGCAAAAGTCAAACATTCTAGCTGCCAGAGATAGTCCCACATTCAGTGTCAAAAAGTTCAAAGTCCAGAGGGGGAACCTTCAGACAGGCAACCAGCGTATCCTACCAAGAAGGGGGGAGGCCACAGAAGAAGGTCAGGAGCTCCAAAACAGAACCTGAGGAGCCCTGATGCTTCTTGCTCATCCCCCCACCTCTATATCTTTACAGAACAAAGTTACTTTTATGAGCAGCACATGTCAGGGTTCCATCACCCTCTGGGTCCGGCGGCTGCTGGGGGCTAGCTACAGAGTCCATCTCGTGTTGAGAAGAGCATGGAGCAACAGCCTGTGTTTCACTGATCACTGGCTCCTGCAATAAGCCAGCTGCACCCACTGTATCCCATGACCTCTGGTCTGAAGGAGGGCTCAATCAGCCTGAGGTTGGTGTTTCTGCCCCTCTTGGTTGTGAGGAGGTCTTGTCTGGGCCTTGCAGCACTGCAAAATGGTTGGGGGAGTAGTATCATTGAAGGTTCCCACTGTCATGATCCATTTGGTCTTCTCCCTTCTTCCGATCGGCTGTGTGCTGCTGCCGCTTGTGGCAGTATGGAGTATGTTGCTTCTTGGACCTCGGGAGGGGAAGGGAGGCCTCGAACGCTTGGACCTCTGAGCTGGTTGACAGTTGGGCCGAGAAAGAAAGGCACTCTTTTTGCTTTTCCTGGGCCGGTGAGTGGTGCTGCATGGTCAAGGAGCTGCCTGGACCACAAAAGTCCTCCAGGAAGGTTCTTCTCAGAAAGTACATGACACTGTCGGGCATGGAGAACAAGAAGGGGGTACCATTATACATGACCTGCATGGTGGCTGGGTTCCGCAAAGTAAAGGGGAGATTGTGGTAGTGAAGGATTCTCTGAGCTTCTGTATAAGCTTTATGCCGCTCCGTAAACTCCCTGGAATAGTTCTGGAATATTTAAATTCTCTGTCCATGACAGGTAAGAGGGCCCTTATCTCTGGCCTCAGCTGTGACGAGGTCTTTTTGTCAGTAGTCAAGAAAGCAAGCCCGGATAGGGCGCGGGTGTTCTTCATGCTTTGGAGGGGGAGTAAGGGAGAGGTGGGCCCACTCTGTTTGTAGCACAGTGCTGGGCGAAAGATCAAGTAGTTGTGGGATGGTGTTTTGCAAGAAACAAGCAGCATCTTTTTGTTCAGCGCCTTCCTGAAAGCCGATAAATCGCAAATTATTGCAACGGCTATGGTTCTCCAAATCATCTACTTTATCTCAGAGAAGACAGATTTTCTCCTGTGGTAGAAGAAATGTCCTGAATAGCAGCATCGTGAGCTGTGAGATGTTGCTCCATTTTAAAAAGTCGAGTTTCTATCGCTTGCAGTATTTGAGTGTTGGTATTAACAGCTAGAGTAGGTCATTCGAGTCATTTGTGCAAGCAGCTGGCTGAACATTTGTTCTGTTTTTGAAGAGTCAGCACTAGTCGCAGCAGAAGACACCATCTTGCAGGTCTGAGAGGCTTCAGGGAGATTGAAAATGCAGCCAATCTACCACCCTGATGAAGAACTAAGGCAGAAATCGGATGCAGGCATGTTTCACTGCTATTATGTCTAGCAATAGGGTGCAGAAATTATCCCCAGATGTCGGAAAAAACATGGATTCTGTCCCACAGTGAGAGGAGCTAAGCACTTAGGCAGCCATCCTGGTCCAAGGCTAAGCCACACCCCCTCCTATGCAGACATCTTCTGCAGAAGCTAGTTGTGGTGGAAGAGGGAGAAGAAAGGATAAAAAAGTGAGTGCAATAGTTTTTTTGGGACTGTGCACTTCAGCACCTACGTCTTAATAGAAGTGGAGCCAACACCATTTTTTAAACATGTTTACTGAAGTTTCACAATAGAAAATAACAAACGTGGCCTTCAAGAGTATTTTACTCCTGATATTTGCCTTTAAGGGGACCTGTCTTCTATTAGAGTTAAAGTAAGAAAGTTTCATATTACCATGATTGCCTTATTGGCTAAGAAGCTTATTTTACATCATTGGAAAGACAAGCCCTCCCCAACTTTTCAAGAATGGGTAAACGAAATTCTGTCCAATCTGCGTACAGAAAAAGCGATTGCCAGTCTTCACAATAGATTGGCAGCATATACCAAAATATGGGATCCCATTCACTCTCTAATCTCACTGGCCCAGTCTTAATCATGTCTCAGTTTAAAAGGCCTTGTAGGTTTTTAGGTAAAGAGCTTGGCACTTAGGGGACACAAGGTTTGGTTACCGCAGTAATGGGGAGGGATGGGTGGGTTAGGCAGTTACCTCGCTACATTTTGCCTGTATTTTCACCTCATTCTCATTGTAACTGCCTTTTATTGTGGAACTGAAAAAAAAAAGAAAATAACAAACGTGGTCAAGTACATAATGGGTGCATAGAAGAATTAATTATGCAGCTGTTAAAAACATTGTAAGATATCAAATATCCATGTATAAAAGAGCAAAATATATTTTGTGTAGGCTATAGCTGAGTAACCTTAAAATGACATACAGTTAATTAATTCTGCCTGGGTATAGGTCTCCGAGCAGTAGGGCAATATCCCACTTCTTTGCACAGCTAGGCCCTGGCTGGCACTTTTTATTCTGAAAATTTCTCCCCTCCTGTACCTTATTTACCCTGTGAGGTGTTTAAAGGTCTCAATCAAATCTTTCCTCTCTCTACTCTGTTCCAGGGTGTACATATTGAGGTCCTTTAGTCTCTCCTTATAGGGCTTTGATGCAGACCATGCAATATTTTAGTTGCCCTCCTCTGGACCACCTCCACTCTGTCTATGTCCTTCAGGAGATGTGGTCTCTAGAACTGGACACAATACTCTAGGTGGGGTCTTACCAGTGATCTAGACAGAGGCAACACCACCTTCCACTTTCTGCTGGTGATACCCCTCTCTATGCACCCCAGTATCCCACTTGCCTTCCCTACCACCTTGTTGCACTGCCTGGCCACATTTAGGTCATCCGATATGATTACTCCCAGGTCTCTTTCCTACTTGCTGGTCATCAATACCACTCCACCCATTTTGTACTCCGCCCCTGTGATTCTGCGCTCTAAGTGTATTATTCTATACTTTTTCATATTAAAACCCAGCTGCCATACCAAAGGGGCAAGGGGGGAATTTGTCTGTGTTGTTTGTATGTATGCGGTTTTGTTGGAGAGATATATGACCTATACATTAAATTGAAATGGACTTGTCAAAGTTTATTGTTCCTTGAGCAATTCCTCAGATGCTGAACAGTCGCATCCCACAATCCAGGGTTGCACTGCATGTTGAGGTCTGCTTCCCACTTGAAAATGATATTAAGATATGGAGGGGATGCACCCCCCAGGAGCAGCCTATAGTACACCAAAAGAGGTTTTGCACAAGGCTGAGGCCTGTATAAGAACATGAGGGCTGCTACCCAAATCCTCATCATATTTCATGTAAAAGGGTTAGTTATACCCAGAGCAGTGAGATTAGCCAATGCAGGTGAGAGGTTCCCCTTCCTTAGGTCACATCCTAACTCTCATTCCTCCAGGGTCACCCAAGCCTACGGTGTTGGCCCTTCCCACAAAGTGAGAAACTCCACCTGCAAAACCCAACAGCAGTGCCTAAAGTTGGGAAGAGCCCACCCCCCACACCATTTAGCTGGCATCCGTGAGCTTTACTGCCATTCCACATAAATTTGTGTACCATTGTGTCCAGCTGTTTGATGGTCTTATCTGGCAGGTGTATGGGTAGGGTTTGGAACAAGTACACACATTTTGGGAAGAAGAACACCTTTACTGTATTGATTTTCTGTAACATAGAAAGAGAGAGGGTCTTTCATCTGTCACCGTCCTTGTTGAGGTTATAGAGGAGAGGCCCATAATTTTTCTATACTAACTGGCTAAGCTCAGTTGGGATTGCAAGCCACAGTATTTAATGTTATTGACCATTACCAGGCCCACAGAGTTCTCATCAATCTGATCTCTATTTTGATCTGGCATGATTTCACTTTTTGTCTAATTAATCTTGTTGCGTAATAATGCACCATATTCTGTCAGCAGGGATTGGACATTATGGGGGCCTTTAATTGGGTTTTGCAAATACAGGAGTAGGTCATCTGCAAATAAGGTGACCTTGTGCTCCACTCTGCCCCTCTAAATCCCTCATTTCCTGGGTGTTTTTGGATAGCTGCAGTAAGGGGCTCCAAAGTGAACACATAGAGAAGAGGTGAGGGGGCAGTGCAGGCTAGTCCCCCTATCCCATTTAGGGTTGTATTCTTTCCTCCCCTACAGTAACATTTTATTGTATATTTTATTTTGTACTGTTGTAAGCTGGTGAATGTTATTTTAAAGTTGATATTCTTGTATGTTGTTTGGGACCTCGTTGAAAATGAGTTGTACTCAATTGAGTTAATCCCTTATTCATATGACTCTCGAATAAAAACATTTTACTACTACTACTATTTAGAAGCTGAGGTGAGGGTGCCATTAATTAGAATGTGTGCCATGGACAAGGAATAAAATGTCTTGACCCATTCTACCATCTACTCTTCCATCCCAAATCTCCTCAGCACTTTTATCATGTACTGGGTCCCCACCCCATGCAGTTAAATGCCTTTTCTATATCCAGGGCAAGGACCACCGCTCCCTGTGAGCCAGCTTTCCTAGACCATTTGTAGACAATATTAAGAGTCTTGCAGATGTTGTGTTTTCCCTGTGTTCCCCTTACAAATTCCGCTTGACCTGTGTATATGCATGTTGATAGGATGTGCTCCATTCTGCATGCAATAACTCTGGCAATTATGCAAGCAATAACACAAGACGAGGTGTGGTTTATCATCTGATAAGAGCATGCCCAGGGGTGTACTAAGGCACGAGGCGCTTTCGCAGAGTGTCTTATGCCACTGGGCGTGCTCTTATCAGGAGATAAACCACACCTCGGAGTGTGTTATTGCACTTATAAAATGGGCAGTTACGTAAGTATTTAAGACTAAAAAAAAATTCAAAAAAGAAAAGAAAAACATTTTGAAAAGTGAGGTTTAACAGTGAAACAGTAAAAATAGTCCCTCTGTTGGTTGTGATGGCCAGTACAGAGTCACAGACACACACACACACACTATATGATTTTTGTATTTTTTATTTTAATCATGCTGTGAAAGAGGCAATGGAGGAACAGTTCATTGGGTTTGGTGAGCCACTGGAAATGCAAGTAAATGTTTCTGCGAGATGAGTCGGAGTGAGCGTGTCTTTCAGGAGCAAGGGCAGGTTGACTGCTCAGTATGCCGTAATGCTGAAATTGGCCAGAATGTTAGGAAAAAAAAAATCACAAGCCAGTAGAGGAGTGGGTCTGTTGAGCCACTGCAGGACTAAGTAACTGCCCAGGGAGTATTTTTGTGAGAGGAGCGGGAGCGAGCGTGTCCCTCACAAGGTGTCGTGTTTAGTGCTTTCTCGGTAGCGCATTCTTGATTGCGGTTTTGGCTGCTTGGTACAGGTATGTGTGCTGTATTTTCTTTTGTGAACAGTTCTTACAATTATATGACCTGAGGAGTTGGAGGGGATGTTGAAGGTTTCAAAGGTCCGTACTGATGGCACGCGGTGAACATTCATCGCAGTTTTCGGGTTTGCTATAAACTAAAACAGTACAGGTCAGAGTTTTTTTGTAGAAGTTTTTTTATTTTAGTTACCTTATTACGGTGTTCCTCTTTGAAAAGAGACAGGCTATGTGCAGCTGTCAGTTCGGACTACTGATTTCCCGCTGCCACTCCCTGAGCTGTTCCAGGCTGTATTTTTGTTTCTACTTGGCACAGCTCAGTGATTTGTTGTTGTCAAGGGGCAGACTGGCAGATGTTAGTGCAAGTTGGCTAAAATATCATGGATTAAGGACACGGCTGGGAAGCTGAAACAGCCAATCAGTGACTAGATTTTTTTGCCCATTTTATAAATTATAGTATGATGTTAACAGAGATATGGGGCAGTATGAAGCTCAGAGGGAGGGGCCATTGCCCCGATTAGGAAGTACAGTAATGGTGATGGACCACGTGGAGGAGGGCAACTCACCAGTGCCCAGACTTCCCACCAACATGCCATGCAGAGGGCCCATCAACTGTTCTGCAAAGAGTTTAATAAACTCTATAGGCATGCCATCTGGCCCAGGTGCTTTACTCCACCCCACCCATAGATCCTTAATGACTCGCAGCACCTCAGATCAAGCAAGGAACATCTCTACAGCAATGTAGGACTCAGATGGCATTGGGATGATGTCCATCTTTTGAAAAAAAGGTGTCCAGTAGAATTAGGTTGGGGAGACCTCAGAAGAATAAAGCTGCTGATGAACAGCACAGAATGTCTCACCTGTCCCCCTTTGATGTACTATCGCTCTACTCTTGCCATCATTCAACTGGGTGATGGTTCTCTCCCATTCCTTTCTTTTCAACTGCCAAACTAAGAGCTCCCCCATACCAATCAAAATAACTTCCTGCCTGATTTAGGAGGATGGCTCATGCAAACTAGGCACTGTTTACCAAATTCAACTTCTGTTTTAACTTTTGCAGGACTTAGTAAAGGGAAGGGGAGGACCTGAGCATATGTGCCGGTTCACAAGTGTGTATTTCTATTCCATTTCCTTTATTTCTTGTTTAGTGAGTCTCTGCTTGTGGCGCATAAAGGCAATGGACTGACTTCTAATACACAGTATACCTTCAGGGCCTTTCACTTTGTTAAGTGGGAGATGTCTTCCCTCTGTTTATTGGAGAGGTATTCCTGGATTGTCTGTGGCATGAATGTCTTATATGCTTCATCTCTAAGGAGTATGGTATCCACCCTCCAAGGCTTTGAAGAGGGAGCAATAGGGCTTAGGGTGATGTCCATAGTCAGCAGGGAGTGGTCCAAAACAAGGATTGCAGAGTATTCCACTGAGACTACTTGGGGTATCAGGGGAGGGGCAACCAGTAGCCAGTCTATCTTGGTATAAGGTTGGTGGGCATGAGAAAAGAAACCTTATTCTCCACCTATAGGGTTCCTGTGTCTTCAAATGTCACTCAGGTCATATGTGGATTCAATGTCCACCAGGGCTTAAGTATTACATGAGGGTGGGACTGGGGATCTATTAGACCTATTCAAGATCCATTGCCTTCATGCGCCACAAGCAGAGACTCACTAAATGCACCGCTAAGAAACACTAGAGTTAGGGGTTCCCACCTACCCTGGATCTCCGCTGATATCATCAGCCAATGCCGCACCAGGGACCTGGCCTGGAAAAAGTACAAATCAACTAGCTCCCACCAAGCCCTACTAAATTATCGATCCCACCATAACTCCTGCACCAAATCGATTTGACTAGCCAAACAGAAATACTGCGCGTCGGCACTAAGCGCAAATCTTAACAACCCAACCAACTTCTGGAAAACCATCAAATCGCTCCTATCCACGCCTGTACAACCACCAACCCCGACTCTATCAATCCTCGGCTCGGTTGTCACTGACCCTTATGAAGTAGCCACGGCTTTCAACACCTTCTTCACCAACAGCGCAGCTTCTCTGGTTCATAACCTCCCCCCCATCCCACCCAGGACAACTACCTCACCTAAATCTCAGCACACCGCCTCACTCTCCTCTTTCTCCTTCCGTCTTGTCTCCCCGGCTAAAGTCTACCAAGCACTGTGCAACCTAAACCCTAACAAGGGCAAATGCCCCTCTGGCATGGACTCCAGACTACTATAGCTATCAGCCCCCACCATAGCCGCTCCGTTAGCCGACTTGCTCAACCTCTCCTTTTCAACAGCCACAATCCCCTCCACTTGGAAGCTGGCAACCGTCATCCCCCTGCCAAAGGGGGGGCGACCCCTCCTCTCCAGGGAATTATTGCCCCATCTCCCTTCTCCCAACCCTGGCAAAAATACAAGAACAATTTGCCCTTGCTCAGTTTTCCCAATTCCTAGCCAATTCCTCCTTTTTCACCCCATACCAGTCAGGGTTCCGAAAATCACACTCCACCATCGCCTCCCTACTAAGAATTACAAATGATATTCTCTCAGGAACGGATAAAGGACACATCACCTCGGCCATTTTCATCGACCTGGCCAAAGCTTTTGATACCGTCTCCCACACACTCCTAATAGATAAACTAAGCGCTGCCGGCCTCTCCAACCATGCCACTAACTGGTTTCAGGCTTACTTGTGTGGCAGACACCAAATGGTGAAAATTGGCCCCCACATATCTACCCCCCTCCCTATCTCAATGGGAGTCCCACAAGGATCAGTCCTTGGCCCAATCATCTTCTCAGTATTCCTAAATGATCTCCTGCTAGTCTGCTCCCACTCAGCCATTCAAATGTACCCGGACGATACCGTGATATACAACACTGGCCCCTCTGCTGAAGCAGTCCACGACCAACTACAGCAGGATTTCAATGCTGTACAACACTGGCTCAGATCAAACCAGTTATTCCTAAACAATAAAAAAACAGTCTCACTAACTTTTGGCTTGCAACCACGGCTCTCCCGACTCGCCAATTGCCCCTCTTTCCTAACCCTGGAACTTTCTCCCTTGGAATCCTGCACCTTGTTCTGACATCTGGGCGTCTGGCTCAGCCAATACCTAGACTTCTCTATACATGTTGAATCCCTTCACAAGAAACTACATCCTAAACTGGGGGCCCTTTATCGTAACAAAGGCTGTATGTCCACCCCGTCAAGCGTGAACTCGTACAAAAGATGATACTCCCGATATTTGATTACGGGGATGTGGTCTATGGTGCCGCCTCACCAACAAATCTGGCCAGCCTGGACACACTCTTTCATTCCTTCTGCCGTTTCATACTGGAATGTCCAAAACGGACACACCACTGCGACCTATACAGCTCCCTGGCCCTTCCCTCACTCTCAGCCCGCAGACAAATTCACTGCACTAGATTTGCTGCTAAATTCTGGACCCAAACCCTTCCTCCTTACCTGGGTGCTACCTTAATATCTCAACCCCCATCTGCCTACTCGCTACGTCACTCAGATACCAGGCTTTTCCAAATCCCTCTCATGCGCACCTCTATGGGTCAGGCGGTGTTCAAATACCGATTGCCAAAACTCTGGAATGACCTGCCTGCTGATATCCGCCACTCCTCCAATCATAGCCACCTCAACACCTGCCTTCTCGAACATTTTCTTACGGCCTGCTTGTGCTCCCTGCCTACACAATCTTAAGTCCCCCAAGTCCTATTGGTCTCCTCCACCTGGTAGATAACAACTTACTCACTGACACTAGGTGCACTGGGCTACGCCCCAGCTTGTTCCTCTCTCAAAACTGACAACCTGTAGTGGATTAAACTCCTAGTGCAATGTATGGGAATTCACTGTGCATGTTATATGTCATATATAGGTTTTCTATGTCTGCCCTAGCTACAGTACCTATTGTATAATGTCTCATGAACTTCTATGTACAATTCATTTATGTGTTGCTGTCTTTCACCTATGCCCCTTCCCCTGATTTCCCCAGATTGCATCTGGAAACGAACGGTTCTCCGCTCAGTATGCCTGCCTGGTTAAACTCTTAAATAAATAAATAAATAAACAAGATAGTGTCCTTAAGCAACTGTAATCCCCCCCAGGACCCACAGACCTGGGAACTGAGCCATGTCTAGGTTAAGCTTTTGATGGAAGCCCAGGTCTTCAATGTTGGGCCCGTCTATGGAACTCACAGCAAAGTCTCTCCAGAATGGAGTTTGATTTGGGACAGGGCATATCAACCTCCTGAATCAATTTTTCTGGATGTTACTGAGCCATGAAATCCTCTGGGGATTCCATATGACCACCCTCCATGAGTTAGCATTGCAGCACAAAGCCACCCATGTGCCTTTTCAGCTATGGTGTGTTCTCTTGCAGATCCTGTTCACGGTTTCTTGCATTAGGAGAATACTGCTTTACATTCTATGTAGTGTCCCCTGTACTGTTTTGTGCTTAATGAAATTTTTGAGACAATTAACATTCTAGATATAGTAGTAGCTATAAGGTATATCAGGTCTGTATAACTGCCAGAGTCCTGTCACATCAGAGCCCCTGAGGTTGTGCACTGTGGGACAAAAATCTTTATGCAGAAAACAATTGCAGTTGACCAAACAGGAAAAACTTCCAATTTTGTCATATTTTTATTCCCTCTCCCTCCTTCCCCCTACATCCCTCCCCCACACACCTGACTGTCCCCCTGAAAAATGACCTCATAACACCAGGGTCAACAGTAAGAGCAGCTACTTACTCTCTCCCCCATCCCAGCCATATATAACCCTACCTGCCAGTTGTTCCCCTGCAAAGTAATGATGGCAGTCATAGTAGTACCATAGCACATTTGTAACAAGCATTCTGTCTATAATTTGAAAATAGCAGTAGTCTGTTAAATTCCGGCAACTGATGGCAATAGATAGGAGACAAATTGCAGATTGACACCACCCTTTTACAGATCCCCCTTTCATGAGAGGCAGTTTGATATAGCTCACAAAAGTTGGCTTTATTGCAGCATAAAAAACTGTTGTTGGCTAAAATTCTACTGTTTGTACCACCTATCAGGGTAATGGTTACTCATAGATACATAGACAGTGTCGGCAGATAAGGGCCTGTGGCCCACCCAGTCTACCCATTTGAGCTTGTAAGTTCAGTTTATGTTTTTTCTAGAAGTCTGTTGCCCCTCAACCCTGACCTCCAGAATTCCTTTATGTCTATCCCATGCATTCTTAAATCCCGTGATTGTTTCAGCCCCCACCACTTCCTCTGGCAGGGTGTTCCACTTGTCCACCACCTGTTCTGTGAAGAAATTCTTCCTCATGTTTCCTCTGAATCGTCCTCCCTCCCTCCAACTTCATCCCATGCCCTCTAGTCCTGGAACATCTTTTTCACTTAAAAATAGTGTATTCCTGCACCCTGTTCCTCCCTGTAAGATACTTGTGTATCTCTATCATATCCCCTCTCTCTATCCTCTCCTCCAGGGAGTACGTATTCAGTTCCTTCAACCTGTCCTCATAAGACTTGTGATGCAATCCATGCACCATCTTTGTTGCCCTCCTCTGAACCTTCTCTACCCTGTCTATGTCCTTACATACGTAAGGTCTCCAGAACTGTACACTGTACTCCAGGTGGGGCCTCACTAGTGTCTTGTATAGTGGAATCATGACCTCCTATTTCCTGCTGGTGATGCCCCTGCCTATGCATCCCAGCATCCTATTTGCTTTACCTGCTGCCTTGTCACACTGTTTCCCTACCTTGAGGTCATCAGAGATGATAACCCCAAGATCCCTTCCTGATTGGTGCATGCTATATCCTCACCCTCCAACTGATATATTGTGCCAGGGTTTTTGTGCTCCATATGCATTATCTTGCACTTCTTTGCATTGAATTTAAACTGCCAAACCCCTGACCATTCTTCAAGTTTCTGCAGGTCCCTTCTCATTCTGTCTACACCCTCTGGTGTGTCTACTCTGTTACAGAGCTTTGTGTCATCAGCGAACAGTGAAATTCTGCCTTCTAGGTCCTGTGCAATGTCACTGATGAAGATGTTGAATAGGACCAGTCCCAGCACTGATCCCTGTGGTACCCCACTGGTCACTCTTCCCTCTGTGGAGTGACAGCCATTCACCACCACCCTCTGTGTCCTGCCACCCAGCCAGTTACCCACCCACCACACTACTGTCCTGCCCACACCCATATTCCCCAGTCTGTGTAATAGTCTTCTATGTGGCACAGTGTCAAAGGCCTTGCTGCAATCTAGATAGGCCATGTCCACTGCCCTCCCCTGATCCACCTCCCTAGTCACCCAGTCAAAAAATTCAATGAGGTTGGTCTGACATGACCTCCCCCTGGTGAAACCATGCTGCCTTGGGTCCTGTAGTCCATTGACAACCAGATGTTCCACCAATCTCTCCTTCAGTAGTGCTTCCATGATGTTCCCCACTACCGAGGTGAGGCTGACTGGTCTGTAGTTTCCCGCTTCCTCTTTGTTCCCACTTTTGTATAAGGGGACTACACCTGCTGTCCTCCAGTCTTTGGGTACCTCCCCTGTTTCCAGTGATCGGCTAAACAGGATAGCCAGAGGTTCAGCCACCACCTCTCTTAGTTCTTTAAGGACCCTGGGGTGCACCCATTTGGCCCCATTGCTCTATCACTCTTATTACTTCCAGTTCCTTCAGGACCCTTTCTCGTATAAAGGGACTTGTGTCCATTTCTGCACCATTCTCACCCTTGTACTCCCTTCAGACCCATTACCTCCTCTTCCTCAGTAAAGACTGAGCAGAAATACCTGTTCAATATGTCAGCTTTACTGTTATCATACTCACATGGCCCCATCCTCCCCTTCAGTCTCACTATCCCTCCCTTTGCCTTTCTTTTTTCTTATGTACCTGTAAAGGTTTTGTCCCTTCTACCCACTGATTTTGCAATGTGTTCTTCTGTCTGAGCTTTGGCTTCCTTACTGACCTCCCTGCCTCCTTTGCTTCTCCTGGTACTTCTCCCTATCCCCTTCTGCCTGTGTCTTTTGTATTGCCTAAATGCAATCTTTTTGGCTTTCACTCTCTTTGCTACCTCTTTGGAAAACCATAATGGTCTCCTCTTCCTTTGCCTCTTGCTAACCTGCTTAATGCATAATTCTGTTGCTCTTGTAATCCCCATTTTAAATACTGCCCACTGTTCCTCAACCCCTGATTCCTGCCCCATTCCCCTTAATGCCTCTTTCAAGTATCTCCCCATTTTCCCAAAGTCTGCCCCCCTAAAATCCAGGATACGTGTTTTTGTGTGGTTTGGTTCTGCTCTTTCTGTGATTTCAAACCACAATGACTGGTGGTCACTGTTCTCCAGGTGCTCCGCCACTGTTACCCCCATCACACTGTCCCTGTTTGTGAGCACAAGGCCCAGTATCACTGTGTAAAGTCCACGGTAATTCAACTTACATTGTTCTGCTTGACAACACTCCAATGTGCCCTGTCAGTTGGGTATTTCTGGCAGTCTGCCCCCCCCCATTGCTCAGTAGACCCCCAGCCTACTGGTACCTGCATCCCAAGACATCATTGAGCTGGGATGTGCTGATATCAAATCCAAGCCAATCGAAGAAAAAGGGTGGTGCCACCCCTTCATGTACTGGAGTAAGCCGCACTGTACAATTGCGCTGGATGGATGCCCCCTAAGGTGATGCTGAATAAAGATTTTCTTGCACTAGGAAGTCTTGCCCTAGTGAGTGGGGCCTCACTAATCTGTGCATGTTCATGCAGCAGTCTGGGTAGGCACATTTCCTTCCACTGCCCTTGCTGAGACCTGAATCCCTTGATGCAATCAATCACTGATGGTGACATTTTTCAGGGCAAAGATCTGCACGGCAAATGCTGTGATAGTCCCCAGGATCTTTATTGTGTCTACAGCCTGATGTTTGTTATGTGATGCAGAAGCTGGTGTCAGGAGTCAAGGGCTCAGTGATGCCTCGCTCCTCTCCAACTAACAAAACAGTACCACCAAACATTTACTAACTCGGGCAACTGTAACTGATTCCAACTTCTGAAGGAAATAGAAACATATGAACAACTTGAGTTTAAGTAGTACCAGTCTTGAAACGTATACAGCATTAAAACTTACTTCTGTAGCTCTTAAAGCATGCCTCCTTGACACTTGCTCCTTCCCCATCCTGGCCACTTGCATCACATTTGCCTTGCTCCCATGCTCTTTCTGTTGAGCATTGCCCATGTACTGTCTTTGAGCTATGTATGCCCTCATTGCACAATTATGTTTGGATGAAAAAAAATGCAGATAGGATTTCAAGGGTATACACATTCTGGACTATGGCAACATCTAGTATGCTGCTCCAGAAGGATTCCAGACCTCACTGTGGTGGTCTGCATGTTGAAACAGAGCCCGAGGCATTACAGGGCAGGCAGGGCTGATCTTGATGCGGGCTGAAGAGCTTTAAAGGTATGTGTGGTTAGGTGTAATGGAAACAGGTTATTTTGGGGGTTTACCAGAGCCATTCCTCAAGCCTGATCCTTTCCCTCAGTGGTGGCATCTTGTTTCTCCATGCATCTTTGAATTATCACACCAGTCAGCCTGGTCTTGAAACATGCAGGCAAGAAGGGGTACAAATGTGCAAATTCACATCCTCTGTTGTTCATTTTCACCTTAACCCCACTGATTTGTTAATGCTTTTGTTGCAGTTCCTTACTAAAGTCCTGGAAGATGGAGACTCAGCCATCTTCAACAGGTATGGGACTGGTGACTTTGGCCACCTGAAGGACCTTCTTTTTATCTGTGTATCGAAGATACTTTATGAGAAAGCATTTTGTTTTATCACCAGGCTTTGACTTTGGGCCTGTGTGGTGAACTCTTTTGACCTCAAATGGCTGTGCCTCCAAGCTGAGTTTCAGGTGATTCCCAAACCAAAGGCGGACTTCTCTTTCACTTTTGTTTTTTCCAGTCCCTCAGGCAGACCAATAATACACAGATTTGATTTTTGGGAATGGTTCTCCCAGTTATCGGGTGTAGCCTTGAGCTCCTCAAGCATTGTTTTAAGGGTGTTGTGCTCCTGTTCATGTCGACAGACATGTCCTTCAGTTCTTTGACCCTCTGCTCAGCCTCATTCAGCCAGGTCAACTGGGACGTGGCAGTCTCCGAGGGGCTGGTAATGATACCTTGCAAGTTGGTAAGCTGAGCGGTAATGTTGGTAAACCCTACCTTCATTACATTTTGGAGGTTTGTAAGCATAGCCAGCATTTCTGACAGGGACTTCTCTAGCTCAGACTTGCATTGGGAGTCTGGTGCATTTGATGTCTGTGAACCGGTTCAGGCCTCATGGTGTGACTGTTGGTCATTGGCTGCTGTTAGTGTCTCAAAAATAAGCTTTGATTGCTGCTTTCCTGGCTTGTTTACTACCAATAAATCAACCAATGGTCAAGTTTTGTAGTAGTAAGGTGGTTACATCTTAGTTTTTGCTGTTGTTATTGCCAGTGGAATCTTGCCTAAGAGGCGTCCACCATGGTGTGTAGTCAGCCACCCCCCAGCAAAACCCAGTTTTACCTGTTGAAAAACACTGTACTAATTCCTTGTATCTCAAACTGTGCTCTTACACCTAGCTACTGCAGCTTGCTTGGGATACCAAGTAAGTGTGTAGTGCCACAGAGTTGAGGGGCACCACAACAGGAAAATGGGAACCTTTTTTCCCCAAGCTGAAGATGGCTCGGTATGTCTGTTCTCCTTCTCTGCTGGTCATGCCCCCCCCCAGTACCCCTTCCATGCCCCTTTATTCTTTTCACGCCATTTTGGTGCCAAAAAGGGGGGCCATGGGCAGGAGACCCTCCCTTCTAAATGATGGAGCCCAATCCCAGGGTCTGCCCAGTGGGACCTCCCTTGCCCTACAAAAGTGCCAGGGAGTGGCTAAGTGAGGCAGTTGGCAGCTTAGGTAGGAGGGTGGAGGACATGGGGAGCATGGGCAAAATAAGTAGACCTGCAGTGTGTCCATGACTCCTCCCGGGCTGCACCCCTCCAGCTTCAGTCCGAGGAACATAGTGGCAGCAGCAGCAGCAGGGTTGGTCAGGTGGGATCATGACTTCTTGACATGACCTGTCTCCTCATTCCCTCAGAGCTCCGAGCAGCATGGGAGGAACAGTTTCTGGTGGACCAGATGGTGCAGCACAGTATTGGTCCAGGCAGAAAATGTGCCCTGGACCTTTTAATTCTACCAGCCAGCAGGCACAGTGTAAAGGGAGAGGCTGGGTGGGAGTGTGGCTCAACGGCTGTTCTTCTGGCCCCCTGCACCAACAGTGCCAGAGTTCTGGCCTGTTGTGGTGAGTGGGCCATGTGCGGATATTTGTCTACACTACTGCCACAGGCACCGGGGGAGGAAGGAAAAGAAATCTAAAAGGCCAGAGCCCAAATACACAAAAGGGGCAGAATGGGCTCCCCAAAAGAGCAAAAACCATAAGGAGAAGGGGGGATCAGGGGCAGTTGGCTGAGTGTCCCAAAAAGACAGCCTGACACAAAGGATCCTTAAAGGTGCAGCACCTCTGGGTAGGGGATAGGAATGGTCCTATGACCCTAGGAAGCCCATGGAGCTAAGTGGATGTGTCCTGATCCCCATCTGAACTCATCTGTGCTGTAGCCTGTATGGTACCCTCTAGAGACTATACCCTTTTCAAGAAATGAATTGACTGCATAACATCTGAACTATTTGCTCGCAACCTGAACTGCATTTTTTGGCTGCATCTCATATGTACTTGGTGCCCAGCTTTGCTTTTATTGCCAGGACCAGTTCCTCAGAGCTTGACATCGATCCAGGGAGGTCCCCAGCCTATCCTCTATCTTCAACAGACCTGTCTCCAGTGATGTTGATTGGCTCTGAAATTCTACAACTATGTTCCAGTCTTAGGCCTGTGATGGTAAGTGGTAGAGAACCACTAATTAGATATCTGGAAATGTGGAAATGAGTCAGCTTAGGGGCCACCCCGGCCCAAATGTGAGGGACCACAGTTAGCCTCATGCATGACCTTTTCTTATTTTTTCAGCCATCCGCGAGTGTGCACGTTCCAGTACTGCTCTGTAGAGGTCGCCCCAAAGGTCATCACAAAGGTTTCACCACCAGCCATCTTCTTGTAGGGATATGGCCTGGGTACCGGTGACCTGCCAGTGGTCATCACTGCAAATTGTCCAGAGAACTATCTGCCTGACCAGGAGTCTTCAGCTTTGTCACAGAAGATCACTAAGTCTTTCATCGCCCAGCTGGCAGCCTTCCACTTCTTTGTTCCTGTTTGTCTGGGGTCCACACCACTATGGCCTGTTTATAACAAAGTGCTTTGTGGGGTCAATTCCCACTTGCTGCTCAGCCAACGCATCGCAAAGCCCAAGCTTGGTTTCTTGATATCTTTTCGTCTCAAAAAAGTGCACATAGGACTTAGACTAAAAAGGGTTAATCCCATGTTCTTGGTTCTACCAATTGTTGGTCCTAATCATATTGTTTTGTTGTTTATCCTATTATCCTGTACTGTTGCAGAAAGCAGTTATCTTGTTTTCTTGTCTTTTGTAAATAAACCTTTTACATCTTGGTCACCGAGTAGGCTTCCTGCCTCTCCTTCCAGATTCATCTGGCCTATCATGGAATTCTTAGGGGAGTCACAGACCCCATTCCATTGGGAACCTCTGACCCACTACAAGTGGCTCTGGTGGGATTTGAACCTGAACTTACTGGATCCAAAGCCTGTGATCTAACCACTAGACCCCAGTATCATATATCTGTCACCTTTCTAAGGCTGCTTAGTGAAGCTTAAAGCAGATAGTAGAAGAAATAAGACAGAACCTGGGGGAACCCAATTCAAGAAGTGAAATTTAAAGTGCCAAAGTGCAACTTATAATAAAGAAACATATCCCCCAGATCGCTGTCAGATGCGTTCACTACTTGATCACAGGTGATAGGTTCACTCACTGAACTCTTTCCATTTCCAGCATCGAAATTAGACTTCTTGTTAGCATTCTGCTGCGTGTGGCCAAAATCTGAAAAGGTGAACTATGCTGTTTTAACCATTCTGAGGGAAACATTTAGTGGGGTGTCAAGCAAACCAGAGCTGTAATGCATTATAATAGATTGTGTAGGAATATATATAGTACCATTGCATACTAGCTGCTTGACCCCGCTGATTTCAAGTAGTTCCCAGACAGTATCAGAATATTTGCCCTGTAAACTTTTTCCCTGGTGTCCAGTGAACAGTGGATGTTTTATCACATTAATGCAACAAGTAAATTATTACTAAGCCACACATTATTCTATCTCCCTTATCAAGCTAATGCATTAGAAGCTATATTAGTGCTGACCAGTGCTTTTGCAGAAGCTGTAAATTACATGAAGGACCCTTTGTAGTCTGAAAGCTTGTGTTCAGAATAATTCTAGCTGGTCCAAAAAAATGTATCAAATTACCTGCGTTGTCCATCTGTTTGTAGAAGGAACAATATGGCTACAAAGAATTCTCTATAGAATATTTAGAAATATACAATCCCAATTGGCTAAGGATGATATCATGGCTTATATTTCTGTACACAAGCGTGAGGACCTACACAGTGCTCTTCTTCAGGAGATGGCACTTTTTCTAATAGAGTATGTTATGTATAATAAGTTGTGCTCAGTTGTTCAGAATTAGAATGAGCCATCTTACAGTCATTTCAAGAGCTAGTGTACCACCTGGAAACTGCCTGCAGTTTATTGTAACTTTCACATGTAATCAGCTATCACTTCTTATATCTCAAGTATTTTTTCTTTTCTTTTTGCTAATTAGACAATTTTCTACCTGGCAGTACTGGGGTGATATTTGAAGCAGCACTCTGTCTAGAGAAAAAAAAAAGAGTCAGTTCTGTCCCATCCACTACATCAACACTGAGACCACACTGACTATGACATCATTAGTAACCAATGAGAACAGTTTCTCACTGCCAGATTTCACTTTCACATGAAGCAGCAGGGACTGGTTCTCCCTAGTTACTAGTCTTGTCACAGTTTCCTGTATTTTGATTGGTAGCTTGTGAAAGTCAATGCTCAGGTTGCAAGGATCATGGTGCCTCAAGGTATTTGGTCTTATTTCTGATGACTTAGTGGGAGGAACAGAACTGTCTTTTTTTTTAGCCCCTGTTATAGGGTGTGTCTACAGGCAGACACATAACATACACAGAAGCAGCAGCTTATGTGCAACCCACTGTTTGTTTGGTGGGATGTTTATTACTTCATAAACAATTTACAGCACCAAAAAGTAAAAATAAATATAGAAAACAAAATAATAAACAATCAATGGTAATTCCAAAGACTTCTCTTCACTCACAGACTGAAACTTCCCTCCAGCTAGGTCAGGAAGAACTGACCCTATCTAACTTGCCATCTGGAGAGGTAGGGTTTATATACCTGCCTTCTTGGTCAGGTGACCCAGTATTCTTTTGGAACAAGGTAAAATCAATGAATAACCTTCCAAAATAGTGTTCATTAGCATAACCTTGTTTTATACGTCAATACAAACTTTCATTTGAACTTTTTATACAATAAAAACTCCGTATAAAGGATTTGATACAAACTACAGTCACCTAACATTTGGTTGACAGTTTGCCCTCTTTAAATATAGACCACAAGGGGCCACTCACTCCCCTATAGTGGCTCTCATTCTGCTGTTGAGCTGCTAGCAAGCAGGCCTCCTCTTAGCTTCCAAGGTGCAGCTCAGCAACAACATTCTGGTAACTTCTTTGTTGGTTTAAGTGTTTTAGTTCTTTCTAGGTTTGCAGTAACAAAACCTTCTTTGGTTTACCAGGACACAAACATGTTTAAAACCTGTGACCATTTCTTCCTTTTTCAGGTGTTTTGCAGCACATGAGTTAGTTTGGCCTCAATTGTGGTTTGAAATCTCCAAACATATTTTTAGGGGCAAAACAACTGGCTGCAGCTCTGCTCTGTGTTTCCTTAAACAGAAACAGCTTTTTTTATCAGCAGATGCTAAGCAAACTAACTTAGCTATTCCTTTTGTTTCACCAAAAGGAGCACCAAATGGTGTTTTTTAAGAGTACAGAGACTTTTAAGCAGGAACACTGCTTTGGGGGGGGGGGGGAGTCTATCTACTAAATAAAGGCTTTTCTTCAGCCTGTCTTTGTACTACAACTATCTGCAGTTTATAAATGCCTTTTAAATCATAACGTGCTGCTTGTGTAACAGAGCGTTCACCAGCTCAGGAAACTCAGGGAGACATGAACAGACAAGGGACCAGGAAATGAAGAGAAATTTAAACAGCAGGGAATTAAGATGGGGCAGAAGGGGATTTTGTAAGGAGGTGGCCTGCCTCCATACAGAAAAATAGGGACAGCATAAAAAGGAACAGGAAAGTGGTTGCAACCAGAGGTTTAAGAAGAGAAAAAGGTCCCAAGTCTCAGTGGCAGGGACAGGCCCTGTCACAGCCCCAAAAAAGAGTGCTGCTCTACACATCACCTCAGTACTGCCAGGTGGAAAAATCTCCTAATTAGCAAACAGAAAATAAATAAAAAAATACTTCAGGTATTGGAAGTAAGAGCTGACTGCATCAGAAAATTACCATTAATTTGAAGCAGTACACTAGGGGCAGGATTCACAAAGGAGATGCGCTCGGCACATCTCGGCTGCCCCAGCACAGAGGAGATGTGCTGAGAACAAACTGTGGTATTCACAGAAGATGCATGGGGGAATGCCCCTGCACACCCCCTCTGTGAATACCACACTTGTACCCAGCCCTGGCTGTACTGGTGCATCCCCCATGTTGGGCTCGGAAACCCATGAGGCAGCACATCTCTGGATGAGCTGCGCCTAAAATCACCATTCACTGCCACAAATATGCAAATGGAGCCATTAGGCATGCAAGGCACAATGGGACCATCTGCATGCCATTATGGCCCCATTTGCATGCAGGCCACAGGGATGCATCTGGCGAATGTGCCGGCCCCAGCAGGGCTGTCAGTACAGTCAATGCCAAAGTCTCTGCCCTGGTGGCATAGTGGTCCCCCCTCCCAAAGCACAGAAACCCCATCATGTCCCATAATAAACCCTGGCGGCATAGTTGTCCCCCCTCCTCCAAGCACAGAAACCATCATTTCCCATAATAAACCCTAGTGGCGTAGTGGCACCCCCATCCCACCCACATGTCAAGAAAACGGACCAGTACCCTGGTGGTCCAGTGGCCCCATCCCCACACAGGCACCCCCCTAAAGCCCTCTCCAATGACCTGTCCACCAGAGGTGAATGGCGAGCAGCACAACCCACCCCCACACTGCCATGGCTGCCCCCGACTGTGCTGTCTGAGTATGACAGCATACAATACCACTGACAATGCATTGGTTGACCATGTCACTCAATTGGCTTGCAACGTGTGCTATACACTGTCATTCACAACTTTGTGAATTGCAAGGTTGTGAATGACAGCGTACAGTACAAGTTACAAGCCCATTGGTCGACATGGTCAATCAATGCACTGCGAGTGGTACTGTATGCTGTCATACTCAGGCAACATAGTCAGTGGGCAGCCATGGCGGTATGTGGGTGGGTTGTGCTGCCCACTGTTCACTTATGGCTGCCAGGTCATGGGAGCAGGCTTGGGAGGTGCTTATGTGGGTGGGGGGTGTTGGGGCCACTAGACCACCAGGGTACTGGTCTGGTTTCTCTTTACAGTGCAGGTGGGGATGGGGGCATGTCACTATGCCACCAGGGTTTATTACAGGACATGATGGTTGGGGTTTCTGTGCTTCGGGAGGGGGGACCACTATGCCACCAGGGTTTATTATGGGACATGATGGGGTTTCTGTGCTTTGGGAGGGGGATTACTATGTTACCAGGGTTTATTATGGGACATGATGGGATTTTTGTGTTTTGGGTGGGGGGGGTGACTATGCCACCTGGGGCCTCTATGGGCAATGCAGTGGGTGTAGAGCTGCAGGCAGTTGGGGGGGTTGGACTGCCAGGGTGTGCAGGCTGCCATGCTGCTGCCTGCAGTACGGCTGCCTGCCTGTGGTTAGCCACCCACTTAAGTCTACTTTTTTTAGACTTATCTTTGGGAGGCACATCCCTGGACATGCCCTGGGGATACACCTCCAAGTTGGGCTGTGAATGAGTCTGTGCTCCGAATGCATGGGCATGCCCCCCTTCACAGCCCTTCCAAAAGCACTGCATATCATTATGGGCAGTATGCAGCACATGTGCAATGCACTGGCACATCGGAGTTGCACCAACGCATCGGCCCCCTCCGTGAATTGCGCTACGGTGCATGTCGGGGATGTGCCAGCGCATCTTGGTCGGGCTGGGTGCATTCCTTTTGTGAATCCTGCCCTAGCTCTTAAAATCACAAAGCAGTGGAGATGTCTTCTGTATGACAGGCTACATACAACATATTCGAATGTATGAAGGTCTGCCAAGGGAATCAATTTTCAATCTTCAATAAATAAAATAAGGGAAGCTGGAGAAGGTGAGTTTTATTCTATTGTCATGTAATAGAACTCCAAATTAGAATGAGTCATTAAAGAGCAGCTGATGCCTTCAACAGAACTTTCACAAAACATAATGTTCAGATATACTGTTCAGCTTATATGTCACATTAGTGCTGTATGTCTCCTCCCCATTATTTATTACTGAGCAAATTTGCATGAAAACAGGAGCTTTGCTTCTAAACATTTAATGTATTCTAGTTGCTTTCTCCCTACCCGAGGTCATAGTGTACTACTTTTATGACATCACAGTTACTCTCATGGCAACAGATTGTGATGTCATAATGGAGGATTGTGACTTGAAGTAAGGAGTAAGCTATAAAGGCAGATGAACTCTGAGAAAGATCATGTATTCATGCAAATTTCATCAGTAATACATAATGGGAAGGAGAAATCTATAGAAGATATATGGAATGCAAGTTGAATTGTATGTAATTATTCTATTTTTCAAAGTTATCTTGGAAGCGTCAGCAGCTCTTTAAAGAAGGAAACTAATCACTACTAAAGCCTGTGCTGTATATGTAATGCATGCCTACTTGCTTGTGGTACTAAAACATGGCAACAGAGTAAAAATCTGTCCTTCAGCTTATCAGAGGTACATGCTGGCCAGAGCTGGCCAGGAGGGAGAGAACTGAGCAACTGGCATACTGCTGTCCTCATCCGGGGAGGGGAACATGCCTGACACCCAGTGGAGGCTGGGTGTACGACAGTATGGAGGCTCCAGATGTGGGTGGGATGTTGCTGGACACTTCTGCGTCACTGCACGCTGATGTCAGAATAGCTGAAAATGGAGGAAAAATATTGCTGGGCGCAAGGACAGATCCCTTCTTCCAGGCTTGAAACCACTGACTGGCCACCTGCTGGATTCTGTTATGGTGCTACAGAGGGGCATGGGGAAGCCATGTCATCGCTGCTATGAGGAAGTAAGTCATGGAGGAATTGGGTAAGACATGTTGGGTGACTGAGCTTGGGGAGGCCCTCCAGAAGGATACAAGCAGGCAGATCAGGAGATAAAACCTAAGAAAAAAACTAAGGAATAAATGTACATGTTGGTCCAGTAACAGAAAATAACATAATTAACTTTTGTATCTCCATTTATAAAAGGGCCAATACAGCATCAAACTTGTCTACATAGATATAAGGACATCTCAAAATCAGCTACAGAGCCTCTGAATGCACAAGGATCTACACAAAGTTCAGCCGACCTAGTGGCGATATTTTGGCAGTTGAAGGAATGGCACGAAAACGCAGCACCTACAGGTTCCCCAATTAAAACTTGAAGTGG
The DNA here is from genome assembly GCA_016271365.2 of Neoceratodus forsteri. Classification (NCBI taxonomy): domain Eukaryota; kingdom Metazoa; phylum Chordata; order Ceratodontiformes; family Ceratodontidae; genus Neoceratodus; species Neoceratodus forsteri. The sequence continues at coordinate 174,977,541 of JADMNL010000026.1, read as the reverse complement.
AGCATTCTACTAAATTACATGGCTAATTAAAATCCATTAATTAAATTGAATTTGGCTTTCAGTAAAAGAGCAATTACTTACTCCACAACCCCAGTCCGTGCTGGCAGTTAAAGAGAGGCATTTCTCTTTCGGTCTTTAATTTTCTTTAATTAGCTGCCATGTTACTGAACATTTCACAGGACATCCAGTCAGTGGTGGAATTAAAGCAGAGGCCACAGGGGCATGTGACTACCGTTGGTCTCAGGTAGAAGAATGTTAGCAGCTTGAGTTCTTCTGCCACTTACACTGTGCTTTAGGTGTACCCCTTCTGGAAATTCTTTACACCCGATACATGCAACCTTCACAGAAAAATGCAGAGGTCACACACACTATGTAGCAGGTGGGGCAGCCTCTACTTCTCTTCTGCCATCACAATACTATGTTACTATGTTACTCTGCTTATTCTGGACAGATGGAAATAGATTGATGTGTGAGAAAGGTTTAATCTATATTATGAATTCAAGTTGCAAACTGGGCCTGTGGACTAGAGTTGTGTTGAATTTGGAATTCTGCTGGTGGGATTTATGTTGATAGGCAGTTCCACTTCAAAAACTACTGATGACCACCAAACAGGAAAGAGACCTGGGGGTAATCATATCAGATGACCTTAAGGTAGCAAGGCTGTGTAACAAGGCAGTTGGGAGAGCTAGTGGGATACTGAAGTACATAGGAAGGGGTATCAGCAGCAGAATGAGGAAGTTGGTCTTGCCTCTGTATAGACTGCTAGCAAGACACCAACTGGAGTACTGTGTCTCATTATGGAGACCCATCTCCAGAAGGACATAGACAGAGAGGAGGTAGCCCAGAAGAGGGCAACTAAAATTGTGCAGGATCGGCATCAGAAGCCCTACGAGGAGAGAGGACCTCATTATATTCACCCTGAAAGAAAGGAGGGAGGGTGGGTGATATGATAGAGACCTTTAAATACTTCTCGGGTAAATAAGATACAGGAGGAAGTATTTTTCAGAAAAAAAGGTACTCGAGGACAAAGGGGCATAATGAGAAGTTGGTAAGAGGCATATTTAGGAGACATGTGAGGAAGTACTTCTTCATGGAAAGAGTGCAGGATTCCCGGAACAGTCTTCTAGTTGAGGTGGTGGGGGTGAAAATGGTGGTGGGGTTCAAGACTGCATGGTATAAGCAAAAGGGAATCTTAAGGAAAGGGAAGGTGGGGGTGAATGGGCCGGAGATCAAGTAGTATGTGCAGTAACACTATAGGCAGGGAATAATGGGCAGACTACGTGGGCCAAGCAGACCTTATCTTCCAGCAAATTCTATATGCTGTGTTTTTATGTTTCAAAATGCCTTTTGGAATTTCTTTTTCAATGCCATGGAATTATGGAAAGCATTTTTGTGTAAACTGTGGAATAATATTCCATAAATTACATTGGTTTATGTAATTGATGGATTAAAAACCTGCAGTTTAAAAAAAATAAATTAAATGCTACTTTCGGAATTCTATTTCTGACAGAATTTGGCATAATTAGGTAGAATTTCTGGAATTCTGCAGAACCCCAGCAGAAATGGATTTTGAAAGTTCTGCACCACACCAATATAGACTCCTATCCAATTCTGACACTGCGGCATATTACCAGAACATGCTGCTCTGGTATAGGTACTGTCTGAAGAAGAGAGCACTTGTGTATTTTGTGCACAGTTGTGTACTGTATGTCACCTGCCTTTACAAGCCTAAAAAATTAATAAATCCTTCCCTTTTCAGGTTTCCCATTTTTGGAAACAATTGACAGTTCTGTTTGGGCCAGAACTTGGAATCCAGTATGTACAGTAGGGTCAAGCCAACCTGTTTATTTCCATTGGTAGAAATGGTGGTGGTGGTGTGGGGTTGGTGGGAGCAGAGGACTCAGCTCTAGGAGTGCAATTAACAGGCTGCCTCAGTTCCAGGAGCAAAATGAGGAAAGACTGCTCCTGTGTAAAATGTTCTGCCCTCAAAGCATAAAATGGACTAAATAATTTGTGAAAACATAACATACAATGATGTTTATTTCCCAATCAAAAATAGGAGTTCACTAGTCCAAACTTTTACACTTTGTAATCCTAGAATGTGCAATGACTTTCTTTTTATTTTTATTGATTTTATTAGTGTGACTTACAAGCTTAATTTATGATAGACATAAATACATATACAGAATCATATAAGATGTATTACATTAGGAGATATGTTATATTAGCCCAGGAGGTTGCTTCTACATATGAGCATTAAGAAAATGGTGCAGTGTGAAATTATAATATAAATTAATTATCATATAAAAATAGCCCAGCATTACCACACAGCCTGAACTATGAAATAATAGATTTTGCACTGCTTGGTGAGCCCCAGACTAGGCTTAAACAGTTAAAAATTGACAAAAATGGTCAATAAGGAAATATAGTGCAGGAAAGCTGCCCCCACAGTGACTCAATATCCAAACTACCCAAGTTACTATAGGCACACTGAAAGGGGTCTTATATAGAGAATACAAAATGGGTTGCAGTAGAATAACTCATTTATCTCCACTAGTGAGTGGTAAGACCCATAATTCATGAGTGGCACTGCCACAAGTTACTTATGAAGGTTTTACACTTGTGTGGAGATAATAAACTCATTGAAAAATTTGTTCACCACCAAGTCTCTGACTTTTTGCTCCAATTTAATCTTCAATCCTCAGCTCAGCATGATTTCAGGACAGCAACATTACTACTACAGCTCTCACATCAATTCACCAGTAAGGTCAAAACCTACTTGGATAAAGGTATGATCACTGGGGCAGTCTTTATTGACCTTACTAAAGTGTTCAGTTTGTTTAATCACCCCCTCCTCTTACATAAACTGAAATATCTTGGGGCTTCACTCTCTACTCTGTCTTGGTTTGTGAGTTACCTTCATAATCGCTCTCGGTCAGATTTATTCAATAAGGCCCTCTCCACCCCTGCCTCAATAACGCAAGGAGTTCTGCAAGGCTCCATACTTGGATTCCTACTCTTTTCTAATTTTATTAATAATTTATCAACTTCTCCCTCCCATTGCAGTGCCCTTCTGTACGTGGACGACCTCATACTCTAGACTGCTTCTAGGTCCATGGACATTATTTACTCTCAACTTACCACTGACCTTCATAGCATCTAAACCTGGTTTACGTCAAATCACCTGGTACTAAACATTGGTAAGACCCAAGCTATGCTTTTTGGATCCCTCAAAAAGTCTCCTATCCTCTCTCAAGAGTTGCACATCCACTGTCTTGATGGTTCTCAGGTCTCTGTAACCCCCTCTTTCAGATACCTGGGTGTCACACTTGACCTAGCCCTGGATTTCTCCTGCCACATAAATGAAATCTGCAAATCTGTCAATTCTAAAATTGAGATTAATTATCATGTTCATCCCACCCTCACCACAGCAGCCAGAGTTATAATTTCCCAGGGATCATTACTTTCTAGACTAAGTTATGCACTACCTATCTTTTCCTAGGCTAACACTAGTTTCTTTCACAAATGGGATGTTGCTTGCAATAATATCTGCAGGTTTGCATTGTCCGTCCTTCACCTCGCCCATCCCTGCAAGCTTTACTCTGACCTCAACTGGCTGTCACCCTCCTCCCGGCGAACTTACACTCTTGGTTGCCTAACTGATAATATCATTAGGTCCTCTCAACCAGCCTCTTTGGCCTTGATGTTTGTTTCTGCTGAACATTCTTACCAACTTTGGTCCTCTACCCAGGCTCTTCTTACAGATCCCAATTGCCCAACCAAAATTGATGAACAGGCATTGCCCACTTTACCCCAAAAACATGGAACTCTCTACCTTATCACCTTCAGGTCTCTAGGTCCCACAACTTATTCAAAAAAGAGTTATTTTCACATCTGAAAGCATTAGACAACTGCTTTTGTTCATACAGTAACCTTTACCCATTCCTTCTTACCGTGCTCTGTATCCTCCTGCCAGTTACTCTGCTTTTCTACAGATTTTTTTCTGCACTAACCCAAACTGAATTCTGAAGCACTAACCATCTACCCTCTATCCTTATCTTTAGGGTTATTGTTTTGACTTGGCCCATGGTGTAATTGCTTTATAACCCCTTCATAGGTTCCCTAGTATTTCACTGTTTCACTCTGTTAGTTCCAAGCCTTTCTTAAACAATATCCAGAAGTCAACTAACTTGCACTTATTTTCATAACCTTGTCTCTGTTCGCAGTTGCAATCTTATGCACTTTACACACTATTGTTCTGATCTCAACTACCACTGATCTTGCAGCTATTGTAACAGCCTGTAATGTACCATTGTCATTATTACAATTAATCCTGATAATCTGAAATGATTGTTGATGTACTGTGCTGTTATCTCTGCATTCAATGAGCATGTAATACTGTATCTGACTGTAATGAAGCAAAGTCATACTTTTGTCATCCTGTTTATCATAATGTTGTTGCTGCACTACTGCTTTAACCCCTGCTGTCCCTGACCTTTACCTCTGTAACTTCCCCACATTGTACCAAAGTCATATATTCTGTAATCCTGGTTACTATAATGTTCTTGTTGTCTGTAATGTACTGTACTCTCCCAGGTCGTGCCTGGAAATAGGCAAATCTTTGTCTAGTGTACTTATCTGGTTATCAAAAGCAAACTAAAAAAATAAATGTGTTGTTCTACTTCATCCCACTGGTATTTTATATATACAACAACATTTGTAATGATTTTACAAGTGATTTATCTTATTTTAGCATAAAACTGCCTTTCTTTTCATTGTAAGTTCTCTATCTGGTCTATTGTCTCTTGTATTATATTTCCAGATTCTAAGAGGAAATAACATACTGTAGATGAAATAAATCATACTCTAAATTAAATAAATTGTGTTCTTAGTGAAAATAAATATTTATCCAAAAATAACATGGTTTATTTACTCAATTTATGCACCACTGTGTGATATATATCACTATATTAAGTGTCTGAACTAACACCTAAACATCCCTCAACAAACTTGTACTAACTGTAGTTCTTGAAAAACCTTGCCTGAGACACAGAACATCCCATTAGTGTAACTGTAATAAATTTACTCAAACCAGAGTCCAGTCAGGCCAGATCTGTATTCCAGCATAAAGACAGAAGAGGGGGAGGGAAAACAGGAGTGCTGGGATGCAGTTGGCACCATCTTAACTAACTAACAGAAAATAACTCTCTGGCACACACTTAAATGAGAAGAATCCTGTTATTATTGTGTTTTTTTTTAAGCAAACAACTGTCAAACTGAGCCCTGCCAGCAACTCTATGGCACTTCATCACTCCCCACTCAAACCTCCAGTATTTACTCACAGACAGGATATAGGCTTACAGTTGCTCAATCAGAATCTTCTTCTTCCAAGGTGGGTTTGGTGCCAAGATCAATTACTTAACTTTCCTGCCTCCTGTGGATCTCCATATACTGCAGGTATAGCTTTCTAGAATAAGTAATTTACAGCTTTACTAGATATTAAAAGGAGTGTGAGACTGCTAGCTCTTGCAGGGTAGAGCAGAGTGAGTAAAATTATTTCCTCTGGTCCCTTTTGGTAAAGTGGAGATGGGGGGGATGGAAATGTGATTCCATTTCAAATCGACAATTGGGCTCAAGTGCCATGCTGCCTCCAGAACTCTGTTTTGTTTTTGTGATCCAGCAAACACTAACAATAATGTCCAGTGAGTATCAGGTCTGTCCATGTGCTTTTGGAGAGTCAGATGGTATGCTATATATACACCTCAGGGGCAGGTGTTAACTGTAGATGTTCCTCCAGCCCAGTGCACCAGACTTTCTGGGTTCATCTCCTTGAATGGCCTCAAGAAGTCCCAATATTCACAAGTCAGCAGCCCTCCTCTGGTTTTCTGAGTTCTCCAGATGATACCAGAGAACTTCATCCTCTTTGTTGACTCTTGCTGAAGCTGCGGCAACTCTGTTTGCTGCTCTAGCTGTATCCATTGCCTTTGCAAGTGCTGCCAATACCTGAGATGTGCATGTTACCAAGCGAGTAGAGAACTCTGAGTGTTTCAATAAAGTGCTGCCACCCTTTTATCCAGAGCTTTTATCACTTAGAGGACATCTTGGAGAGCAATCTCAGAGTCTCCAGGTTCACCAGATATTGCTGACCATGATGCACTAATCACAGCCGCAGCCTGCCAGCCCTGCTTTCCTCCACTGTACACATTTGTTATTTTAGGATTTCCCATGGCAGTATCCAGGTACTGTAAACTCAGCCCAGTTCAGTACTTGATGGGTACAAATCACACAAGATTTAAAAAAGTTTAAGTGTTTTTGTTAGCTATGTAGTTTTTAGAGACAACTCTTGTGGAGCTGAAACAAAGCATGTCTTGCTTCGGTGGCTGTTGGCTCTGCCTCCAAAGAAGATTTGATTTGCTGTGTTAGGTAGAGAGTAAAACTGAAACCAAAAACAGTTTGTAGTGTGACAGACGGTCATCTTACCTGCAGGTTGAGACACTACGCCTTCACTGCCACCAGTCTGTTGCACGCTCACCACTAGGCTGCTCCATTTTCATCCCACTTACACACTTATCCACGTAGTACAATCCTGGACATAGGAACCCTTATTCACTTCAGACACATTTTGCCCTGCTTATGGACTTGAACTAGCATAGCACTGAGTTGGTAACATTCTGTTAGAGATGGAACACAGAGCGAACAGTAAAATAAGTTGCCTGTACTTTTCAGTACACCCAGTCACAGACTACTTAAATATAAAATATTTGCATCTGCAAAATATGCAGACTATGCAAACATATGAGGATGAACATTATACACTAGAGAAATTAATAACAAACCATATTAAAACAATAACATTACAAAGAATAGAAAAACCTAAACTAAATGAAAGTTTAAATTGTCTTGCCACATAGCCTTTTGGCGATATACCTCTCATGCAACTTTGTGGTGTTCACACAGCACTAGAAAGTCTCCTCTTACCTCTCCTAAAGGACACATAGAAATTTAAGAGGCTTTACATGGCTGCAGAATGCCCTGAGTTTACACCACTTTGGTTCTTCTAATAAAGTCAGATGGTAAAATAAATTCTGGACATGGAGTTTCCAGACATTACTAGTATTGGCATATACCATTTTCTGTGAGGCATCACTATCCCCCAGTAAGGTACTGGTTTGCCCCAGGAACCTCTTGGAGGGGCAAGGGTTTGCTGATACCTGTTGTTGCAGAGATCTTTCAAATTCAAAAGTGGAGAATGCTTGAAGAGCTGACTCTTGTTCTTGCAGTCTATGAAGGTTGGGTCACCTCAGGAGGCCATTGAAATTCCCTCTAATCGCAGACAACTTGACTACACTGCTATTAAACTCCCTCTAATAGCAGGCAGCTTGTCTACACTGCTATTGTCAGAAAATATGTTAATCTTGATTCATTGTTGGCTAAAATTGACTATGAATTAAATTTGGCTAACAGGGTAGAGGGAAATCCAAAGGCTTTCTATGATTATATCAGTAATATAAAAGGGAATTCCAACACTATAGGCCCACTAAGAAAAACAAATGGAGATAGTACATCTGATAACAAAGAAATGGCAGGTATTGCAAATAAATATTTTTCAACTGTCTTTTCCAATGATAAAATTTTACATCCTATTAAAAGAATTGACCCGGACCCAAACGAAAGTATATTAATAACCTATACAGAAATCAAAGAACGGCTAGTCCAATTAGATCCTACTAAATCCTCAGGTCCTGATGGATTCCATCCAAGGTACTTAAGGAGCTAGCTGAGACAATAGCTCTCCCATTAACATACATATTCCAACAATCCCTGAACACAGGTGAGGTACTTGAATGCTGGAGATCAGCAATTGTTGTCCCAATATATAAGAAGGGAAATAAGATGGATCCTGCAAATTATAGACCCATTAGCCTTACTGCCATACCATCAAAGATTTTAGAAGGGGTGTTAAAGGATAGAATACAAGAATATTTAGAGACAAACCGTCTTGCAGATGAATTTCAGCATGGCTTTGTAGGGGGCAGGTCATGCCAGACGAATATGTTGGCCTTCTATAACCTCGTTATGGATAGATTGGATAAGGGTATCCCTGTCGATGTGCTGTTTCTTGATTTTTCAAAGGCGTTTGACAGGCTTCCTCATTATGAATTAATACAACAAATGAGAAATCTGAGTATAAATTCGTATATAATTAATTGGGTTCAAAACTGGTTATATGATCGAAATCAGTGTGTGATTATTAGAGGGGAACAGTCCGATAATTTGGGAGTGACTAGTGGGGTGCCTCAGGGATCGGTTTTGGGCCCCTGTCTCTTCAATCTTTACGTATCATCACTTCAATTAAAACAAAAATCTGTATGGATGCAAACGTTTGCCGATGATTGTAGGATTGGAGCAGAAGTGAATATTAGATTAAACACTTCAAATTTACAAGATGCAGTAGATAACATTGATATGTGGACTAAAAAATATAAATTGACATTGAATTTAGATAAATGTTTCATAATGCATTTGGGCAATAGAAATCCTAAATTATCCTACAAATTAGGAAATATACCAATAAAAATAACAAATGAGGAAAGAGATTTGGGCATAACAGTATCTAGTAATATGACATTTTCATCACACTGTCAGAATATAGCAAAAATAAAATCTTAAATTGCATACTGAGGCATGTATCATCCAGAAGCAGGATGGTTGTTATGCCTCTGTATGTGTTCTAGTGAGGCCCATTATGGAGTATGGAGCACAGGTGTGGTCTCCTTTAAAAAAACAGGATTCAGTTCTATTAGAGCGGGTCAGAAGAGAGCAACAAGAGTTATCTGCGATATGGTAGGAAAAATTATGTAACTAGATTGATGGAGTTGAATATGTACTCCTTGGAGGAGCGAAAGCGTGGTGATATGTGCTTGGTTTATAAGGCTTGGCAAAGTGATGATCTTTGGGACATTACTGGGTTAAAAGTAAATAGTAGTATGTATACATAGGTCCCATCCAATGCAGTTAACAGTCAGCTAAAGTAATAAAGTACTAAGTATGGTGGTTTAATCAAAGGGTGGTGCATGATTGGAATACATTGCCGTTGGAGGTTGTGGCTAGTCAGTCTATTACTGAGTTTAAATCTAAATGGGACAGGTATATGAACCAGATTAGAAATTAGGAGATAGTGGCGAGCATATAGGACGTAAGTCCATTTAGCTCAGTATCATTCCTATGATTCCTATGATTCCTATATTTGTTAAAGATTCTGAGGGCATTACCTGGCTACCTACAGCCACCTCCCCAGTCCAGGAACCACAAAATGCTGGGTGATATTTTGTGGTCTTTTTCTTTAGACTGCATTTCATTCTTTTCTTGGGGGTGGTGGGGGCTACTTTCAGTCTGTGCAAGTCATTGCGAGCACAGAGTATAAGTCTGGAGGACAATCATCCCCATAAAGTGAGGAGACAGGATTTTCCTGGGATACTGCAAACTGTTGCTCCCTTTAATCTTGTGGCATTCTTTGGGGGCCACCCAATGGCCCTGTGGAAGACTGTCACTTCCATGCTGGTGAACCAGGTTTGGGAGTAAACTCAGGAGCAAATGCTTGGTAGAGCTGCAGCAAAGTTTTACTCCACCAGCAATGTTGCTACGAAGTGGCTGAAGTTCGCATTCACAGAGTTTCACAAAGTTTCCCTGCCCTCAGCAACTTCGAGTATGCCTGACATTGTGAAGTTTTAATGTGAAACTGCAGACATACTAACATACTATTTGCCAGCAGATTAGGCTTATGGTCTATCGAGTCTGCTCGAACCTAGATCCTTAGTTGGGTGCCGAGACCCTCCCATCCCTTGTGCTCCAGAAACCCCTATCATCCATCCCCACCCCCCCGGGACAGGCCATCATCTGATACATCTACTTTCTGTGTCTGTCCCACCCTCTCTTGAAGCCCTCCACTGTGGATCTCTGAACCAGCTCACCAGGCAGTGCATTCCAAGGGTCCACCACCCTCTCAGTGAAAAGTCTTCTCCTCTTTTCCCCCTCACCCTTCCACCTTCCAACTTCAAACCATGCCCTCTGGTGATACCGCCCTGCTTTAGTCTAAAGATCCCCTCCATGTTTACCCTATTTATTCCCTTGAGGTACTTGAAGACCTCAATCATGTCCCCTCTGTCTCTCCTCTCCTCCAATGAAAACAGGCAGAGCTCCTCAAGTCTGTCCTCATACGTCAAATCCCCTAGCCCTCGTATCATCTTTGTTGCCCTCCTCTTTACCCTCTCCAGGGCTGTTGTCCCTCTTCAAGTGTGGTCTCCAGTACTGTACACAGTACTCAAGGTGTGGTCTAACCAGTCCATTGTACAGTGGCAGAATCACTTCCTTGCTCCTAGAGGTGATCCCCTCACGATGCATCCCAACATCCTGTTTGCCTTGCTAGCTGCTCTCCTGCACTGCTCAGAGTTATTCATACATGTATCCACCATGACCCTAGGTCTTTTCCCTATTGAGGCCTCCAGCACCTCCCCCAGGGTGTACCCTGTGTTTAGGGTTTCCCCACCAAGATGCAACACCTGCACTTGGTGATATTGAAATTTAATTTCCATGTGTGAGCCCAGCTTTCCAGGGTGTCCAGGTCCCCTTGCAGGGCCAACCTCCCCTCTTCTCCCTCAACTACTGCTCCCATCTTGGAGTCATCCACGAAGAGACTCATTTCACACCCTATACCCTCCCTGATGTCTGATATGTATGCATTAAACAGGATCGGACCCAGGACCGAGCCCTGTGGTACCCCACTACCAACCTCTCTAGGGTTCGAGAGCTCCCCACAGACCACTACTCTCTGAGTGCGTCCAGCTAGCCAGTTTTCAATCCATCTGACCATCAAAGGGCCTACTCCTAACCCCATCAGTTTCTCCACCAGACCATTGTGGGGGACAGAGTCAAATGCCTTGCTGAAGTCCAAGAATAATACATCCACAGGCTTACCCCTGTCCATTTCTGATGTTACCCATTCATAGAACTCCACAAGGTTGGTTTGACGTGATCTACCTGACACAAACCCATGTTGCCGACTATCCAGACCTCCCACCTCCTCCAAGTACACCCCCAATCATTCCTTTAGTATACTCTCCATTAATTTTCCCACCACCGAGGTCAAACTGATGGGTCTATAGTTACCAGGTACTTCCCTCGACCCCCCTTTATGGATTGGTACCACATGTGCCTCTCGCCAATCCCTAGGTACCCTCCCTGTCTCAAGTGACCTGCTGAAAAGCTCCGCCAGGGGTGCAGCCAGTATGTCCGCCAATTCCCAAAGTACTCTCGGATGAATGCCATCCGGCCCAGGAGATCTGTCTTTCTTTAGGGCCTTGAGGGCTAACCACACCCTTTTGGTGGAGATAGCATCATCCGTCCCCTCCACCTTACTGGTCTTTTTATCCTTATCCAGATGTGACACCCCTGGGGTACCTTTCCCTCCCTCTTGCTCCATTTCTGTTGCTCCCCTGATCCCACTGGACATCACCCATGCATTTCACTTTTTGTGGGCAAAATCCTCCATTCGTGGCAAAATTTCACACTTTGTGGATCCATCTGCACTTCATGAATTGTGCTAAATTTGCAAATTAATTTGTGGAGTGAATTTAATCAACTTCACCCATTTCTAGTGCTTGGGTGGCCAGGGAGACCATGATGTTGATGGTAGGTGGGACATTCTGGAGCAGCAGCTCCTGCTGGTGGGCCATGGATCTTGCTCTCCCAGCAGGAGCATGCTGCATGCTGCACGCACATGAGGCACTACCCCACTGACACAGTGCATGCTGCTGGGACAGGGATGTATATGGTAGGAAAGAATACAATCGCAGCTGGGTGAAGGTATGTGCCTTGCAGGCCTTACAGCACTAACCACAGCACCCTACTCCACTTATTCTTGGTCCCCAGGACTCTGAGAAGGATCCTGAAAGCCCCACCATGGGAGGCAAGCCATGGGGGACATAGGAGAGGGTAAGCACCAGGGTTCTATAGAGACCCATGGGCAGACTGGCTGGACCACTGGGCCTTTTCTGCTGTCACCTTCTATGTTTCTATGTAAGGTGGGTGACAGTTTCGGGGCAGACTAAATGTGGGCAAGTCGGATAGAAGCATAAATACTTCAATTAAAAAAAGAAGCATTCTACTGCAGTCTGGATTATAAAATAAAACAAGCATTTGTCCATGCCAAATGTTGATTGCTTATATGTGCTGTTTAGGTATTTGGAAGTGAAAGTACCATGCCTAAGAACTGTCATGTGCCCCCCCAGACATCCATTGTGTCTTTCTGTTCAGTATTCACAGAAGAGGGGAAGGGGCAAGGGCCACAGCAGTACAGCAGTTGCAAAAGCATGAAGAGGTGAACAATAGTCCATTCACAGGCAGAAGAATCATGCAGAAGGTGAGTAAATTGAAGGTGGACAAAGCAATGGGACCAGATGACATACACCCAAGTATATTAAAAGAACTGTGAAGGGAATAACAGTACCTCTGGCAGCCATCTTCACTGAGTCATTCAACACAGGGGTGGTACCAGAGAATTGGAGGAGGGCACATGTGGTCCCTCTATACAAATCCAGCAGGAGGGAGGAGGCGGGGAACTGTAGGCCAGTCAGCCTCACTTCAGCAGTGGGGAAGATCATGGAGACATTGGTTAAAGAAAGGGTAGTGGGGCATCTAGAAGCCATCAGAGGCCAGGACCATAGGTAACATAGATTCACAGTGGGGAGGTCATGTTGGACAAATCTGGTTGATCTCTTTGACTGGGTGACAAAGGAAGTAAATCAGAGTGGGGCAGTGGACAACACTTACCTTGATGTAAGCAAAGCCTTTGACACTGTCCCACATAGGAGGCTGATAAACTAGCTGAGTAGGCTGGGCATGGAGAAAAGGGTGGTAAACTGGGTTAGAAACTGGGTAACAGACAGGAGGCAGAGAGTGGTGGTAAATGTTGTGCAGTCTGGGGAGAGGGGGTGACCAGTGGGGTGCAGCAAGGAGTGGTCCTGGGGCCAGTCCTGTTCAATGTCTTCATTAGCGACATTGCAGAAGGGCTGAAGGGAAAGGTCTGCCTGTTTGCAGATGACACCAAGACGTGTAACACATTGGATTCCCCAGAGGGGGTGAAGAAATTTAGGAGGGACCTGGGGAAGATGAAGAAATAGTCTGAGGACTGGCAACTGAAGTTCAGTTCAAAAACACAAAAACACTGAGGAAAGGTACAGGAGGGGAAGGGAGTTGCTGACAGTCACAAAGCAGGAAAGGAACCTGGGGGTTCTTATTTCTGATGACCTGAAAATGTCAAAGTGGTAAGGCAGCTGGGAGGGCCAGTGACATGCTGGGGTGCAAAGGCAGGGGTATCACTAGCATAAGGAGGGGGGTAGTGATGCCATTATATAAAACCATGGTCAGGCTTCACATGGAGTACTGTGTGCAGTTCTGGAGGTCGCACCTTTGTCAGGATATTAACAGGCTGGAGATGGTACAGAGAAGGGCGAATGAGATGGCACAGAGCTTGCAACACAAGATTTATGAGGAGAAATTAAGGGACCTCAATATGTACTCACTGGAAGAGAGGAGGGAAAGAGGGGATATGATTGAAACATTCAAGTACCTCAAGGGTATAAATATAACTACTGAGAATCAGGAGACAGCTGCTATAGGCATATGTGCCAGCTTCTATGTGATATTCTTTTGGTCTTATAAATCTGTAATCTCCAGTATTTCAGTAACCACATGACCACACGGCCTTCTTTAGGCAATGTTATGCTGGTTGATGCCTGGTGTCAGATAGCAGACAGAGGGCTCACCAGATTGTGTTGCCATTTGAAAAACTTCATAGAGTGTTCTTTTACTGGTAAGCATTTTAGAAAGTTGGTGAAGGTCTCACAATTTTTATTATGATTTTATCTCCTTGTGTCTGTCCCATTTGGTCTCCCCATCCCCACACCCCAACAGTCATCAGTGGCCACAGCTGCAGCCTTCTTCTTGGCAAGATGGTGGGTGAGAAACATAGAAACATAGAATTTGACTGCAGATAAGGACCGCTTGGCCCACTTAGTCTGCCCATTTCCCTACCTGATGGATAAGCTGCAGATTCTAGTTAATCAACAGCTTACTTCCTCCTACTCCCAGTAGAATTGCCGTCTGTCTGTGAGCAGCTGCCTTCACAGTCTGTGAAGCCTGGCATCTTTCAGTGCCACTTATTGGTCATCTTCCAACACAGGCGAGGCACAGCCAGCCCAAAACTAACTCAGGACAAGCAGGTTTCAAAGTGGGGAAGAAATGGAGTGAGCAAGAATCAAGTACTCATTCAGATATGGCATCGATATTAAGATCAGCATACTGGTGTGGACACTGCAAATAGAACCCCAGCTCTTTAAGCAGCCTTATGAAGAGTAAAGGCCTCTCGAAGCACTGGGGTTCTGTTTATTGTACTGTAAGTGGGCTGCATCTAATTCGGTAATTTACCGTACCTTAAATCTGGATGTATGGTAGGCAAAACTTTAAATAAACACTGCACCTGAATTAACGCATGGTGCCATAGAAACATAGAAGTTGTCAGCAGAAAAGGACCGCTCAGCCTACCCAGTCTGGCCAAGTGTTCTCTACCTACTTGTAATTCCTACCTGTATACTGTATGTTACTGCATGTCTTACTCTGCCTGTGTGCATCAGAACCTTCTTGTGAATGAGCTTGTTTAATGGATTTTTCCTGCAATGAACTTGAACCTACTCCACTTCTATAGCCCTATTGATCTCCTTTGACCCCCTCCTTCCCCTTTTCTAATATGCCCCTATATTTATCCCATGCATGCTTCATGCTCCCTACCATTTTAGCTTCCACCACTTCTCCTGGCAGTCTGTTCAAGGCATCTACCACCCTTTCAGTAAAGAAATATTTCTTCACATCTATCCTGAATGCCTTCCCCCCAGCATCATTGTATTTCCCTTGATTTGGGTGCTCATCTTCATTTGAAGGAAACTCCTCAACTGTGCCCTCTTTACCCCTGTGAGGTACTTTGTAGGTCTTGATCATGTCACCTCTTGCCCTCCTCTCTTCCAGAGTGTTCATGTTGAGATTCTTCAGCCTTTCCTTGTAGGGATTCCTGTGAAAATTCTGAACCATTTTAGTTGCCCTCCTCTGGAAAACCTCCACCTTATGTCCTTTCTGAAGCGTGGAATCTAAAACTGGACACAGTACTCCAGCTGAGAGTATAGCAGGGAGCGATACAATGGCAGCACAACATCCCTCCTCCTCCTACTAGAGATGCTACTCCTTATGTACCCCAGAATCCAGTTTTCCCTGCCCATAGCCTTGTCACACTGTACTGCCATCTTGAGGTCCTCTGATATAATAACCTCAAGGACCCTTTCATATCTAGTGAGTATCAGTACCTCTCCCCATCCTATACCCAGCATCGGGGTTCCAATGCCCTAGGTACATGATTTTACACTTGTTGACATTGAACCCAAGTAAGTATGAAAATGGAATTGATTTGAATGAATTGCAGGCTTTTAGGCAGCTTTTTGGGGAGTGTGTAAGTGGGGGGGGGGGGGCTCTGCTACTATAACTATTTGCTTTTGATTTGGTATAATGTGCGAACAGACTAACCCTGCTCCCCACTCAGTTTGCCATATCAGAGATAAAGAGCCCAAATAGCATTGGGCCAAGAATTGAGCCCTGCGGCACCCCGCTTGTCACTGCACTGAGTGCCAAGTGC
This sequence comes from Neoceratodus forsteri, assembly GCA_016271365.2. Taxonomy (NCBI): domain Eukaryota; kingdom Metazoa; phylum Chordata; order Ceratodontiformes; family Ceratodontidae; genus Neoceratodus; species Neoceratodus forsteri. Next base: position 174,961,805 of record JADMNL010000026.1, on the reverse strand, counting down.
TACCCCACCACCCCCCTCTGCACCCTCCCCTGTAACCAGTTCTCTATCCATTTAGTCAGACCACCTTCCACCCGTACCCCTCCTTCTCCTCACTCTTCTCCTCCTTGGCCTGTGTCCCTCCTCCCAGTAGTCTGCACCCTTTCTCCTCCTTATTCTTACTGGGTGGTGGTGCCTTCTCTATTACACTCAGACCACTCTGCCTGCCCCCTTCTAGGGTTACTACGCCTCCGCCTTTACCTATATCTAGGGCGGTGACCTCATCAGGTTCCCCTGTCCAGACCTTTCTACCAACCTCAGTCTTTTGGCCCCTTCCCCCCCATTTGCTTAAATCCAGCTTAGTAGAGATATACCCCTCTAATCCTGCCTTTAATTTTTTTATATATTTTCTCCCTGGGCTATGGTCGGCTTGGTCATCCCGACTGACCGCCGTAGCCCTGCCCCCGACATCAGGCCGAGCTGCTCACCTCCACGGATTGCCCCCATGGTGGGGTGGTGAGGAGCTTCCCAGGTCGACCCACCGGAGCAGGATCCTGTTGAGGAGGTGCCATTTGGGTCGGGTGGAGGTCAGAAACTCATGCTGCCTGACCATAGCCCATTTTCCACTTTTCTCTCTTTTGCGGACTGCAGGCATGCAATAACGCTTAGGCACAGCATGCTAACATCTGCCACACTCCTCCACCCTTTACTACACTGCTGTAGTAGCGCCTGCAGTCATCACCAGGGGCCACTACAGAGTGGTGGGTTCCTGGATCCCGCCCCGGGATAGGAGAGCAGTCCTCCAGATGCTCAATCCTATCCCTCCCTTGCCAACCCCTGGCAGCCTGGGCTTGCGTCCGAACCCGGGTCACCAGCGTGGTGCGAGGTGTGGCATCCAGCGCTTCAACCCTCTGTGCCAGCGGCCCAGCAGCAATGCTGCCTTTAATACTCCCTTCCCCTTCCTGCTCCAGTGTACCCTGTCCCCTGTGTACAAGTCACTGTTCCCCCCCAGACCCTATCCCAGTTAGTCACTAACCCATAATGTTTTGTGTGGCACCAATCCCTCAGCCACTCAAACTCCTCAAGCCTACCGTTCCTCGCCATGTTTGCACATGGTACCGGCAGTACCTCCAAGAATGCCACCGACTTCCCCACCCCCTCACACTGCCTGCCCAATTACTCAAACCTCTCCCTCACTACTTCCACAGTGTCCCCCGCCAAGTCGTTTGTACCCACATGCCACAGTAAATGAGGTTTCTTCCTCCCCCTCACTGCATGCTTGAGCAGTGCGTGCCCTGCCCCTCCTGCAGTCAACCTGGGGACAGCATCAACCCAAATATGGCTGTGCCTTTCCCCCTTTCCACCCCATCTCACTAATTTCAGCATAGAATCCCCCAGGACGAGTGCCCCCCACCCTTTACCTTCTAATGCCCCTTCCACCACCCCAGTATTCGTTCTTCCCCGTCCCTTACCTCCGCCAACTGCACCCACTGTGACTTCTGTATCTGTACCCCCAACTTCTGCCTCACCCCTTTTCTCTGCCTTATTCCTCCCACCCCCCTTGAACCCCTTCCCAGCCTGACTACTTCCTACTGGGCTTCCCATGTTGACCTCTCTTCCTCTCCTGCTAATTTCCAACCCCTCTCCTATTACCGCTGTTGTCAATTTAGAGCCCCCATTCCCTTCTGCCCCGATAGTGATGCCCCTCCCATCCTTTCTCCTTCCTGTAGCCTTCTCTCCCCTTCAGTCACCACCCCCTCCTTTCTTACTAGCCCCCTTCTACCCTTTTGACCTCGCTATCTCTTCCCCTACCTGTTGCCATCCCTCTTATGCCTCGCTTGTTCTCCCCCCTTCAGTATGTTCCTGCTCCCCCTCTCTGTCCCATAGCAGAGGTTCGAATCTATTCATAGTCGATACCTGTCCACATCTCTTCCCCGTATCGGTTCCCCCCTCCTACTTGTTCCCCTCCATGGCACCCCCGGCCCCTCCCTACCCACAGCCACCTGCTCTCTCCCCTGGTACTCCTCGTGGTCTCTTCTTTCCCCATCAGGAGTCCCCCGCCCTCGCCTTGGGCACCCCCTCCCTTCTTCTCTCTTTTCTTCTACTGCCTCTAATACTGGGGTCAGTTTCAGTCCCTATAGTTATTCTTCCTCCGTCCCTCTTTGCCATCACTTATCCCCCCCTCAGGATGCGTACCATACTCATCTGCCCTGCCACTTACACTCCTCCCTAACCTCCACAGTTCCTCCCTCAAACTAGCCAGTCATCTACAAAATATACACCCACCCCCAATCCTCCAAGCCCAGTCCAGGACCATGGCAGACCCACACCCTGTACACCCCTCCACCCTTCCAAAGATGCCTGCCCTATTGACACGTGGCACCTGCCCCATTTTGGCCCCCATCTTATGGTACAGGCTCTTACTCCCAGGTTCTGTACCCTACTACAATTGTTAGGCCCCTGTTTACTCAAATTCCTTTCCCCCCCACACTAGTCCCCCTACTGACCCCTTGCTGACCGGGGAAATTCAGTCTCAAATTTCATCCTTTACATACTGTATTACTGTAGCAATCTTACAGCCTCCTTGTCCTTGTCCGTTTTTCACCCCTCAGCTACCATACTTTTTGTTCTCGGCTCTCATACAGTTTCACTTAGCCCAGTTAGAAATCCAATTGCACTCCAAGTATTTCTCAGCTCAGTTAAAGAAATAAACAGAACAAATAAATATGTATGTATTATTACAGCAATCATAACAGTATATCGTAGCACTTAGCTCAGTTAGAGAAAGAAAAAGAACAACTAAATCTGTATTATTACAGCAATCCTAAAGTATCCAAATATTGCTTTGTCTCCACTCCAGAGACCCTGCTGTAATATAGGACCACAGAGGACACTGGGCGGAAGAGTGGGCAACTGTAAAGTCCCGGCACAGCTCCATTGAGCTCGCTCACTCAACCTCTCTTGCTTGCTCGCTCGTTCTATTTCTCCCGACGTTGCAGGCTGCCATTTTATACTGGGCTCCTGCTTGCATTGGCACCTTTTCCTGTCCCCAAAGAAATCCACAGCAGTCCCGACACAGCTCCGTTGCGCTCACTCACTCACTCCCTCTCTCTCACTCGCTCATTCTGTTTCTCCCGAGGCTGCAGGCTGGCCTTTTGTACTGGGCCCCTGCCTGCCTTGGCATCTTTTTCTGCCCACAAAGAAATTCGCAGCAGTCCCGACAAAGCTCCATTAAGCTCACTCACTACCCCTCTCTCACTCGCTTGTTCTGTTTCTCCCAGCGCTGCAGGCTGCCCTTTTGTACTGGGCTCCTGCCTGCATTGGTACCTTTTTCTGTCCACAAAGAAATCTGCAGCAGTCCCGACACAGCTCCATTGAGATCGCTCACTCCCCCTCTCTCACTTGCTCATTCTGTTTCTCCCGGCACTGCAGGCTGCCCTTTTGTGCTGGGCTCCAGCCTGCATAGGCGCCTTTTTCTGCCCACAAAGAAGTTCACAGCTGTCCCGACAGAGCTCTGTTGAGGTCGCTATCTCCCCCTCTCTCACTTGCTCATTTTGTTTTTCCTGGCGCTGCAGGCTGCCCTTTTGTACTGGGCTCCTGCCTGCATTGATGCCTTTCTTCCACACAGAAACCGCAGCAGTCCAGACAGAGCTCAGTTGAGCTCGGTCACAACCCCTCTCTCACTCGCTTGATCCTAATCTGTCCCAAACACTGATTTCCCAAAGCGACTGCACTGTTCTGCGCTGAAAGCACGAAAACAAAATTTGGCCAGGATGTGAAAAATGACAGCTGTCATAAGCAGGTGTGAAAAAATGCCAGTGTTGAAAATCTGGCATGAAAATATTACTAATTTGTGAAGTTACAACTGCACAACGCATGCTCGTAACACAGTCATTTTATGGACTTTCATCACAAAATTTTCAACATAGGCATTTTAGGACCTCTGCTCATGAACAGTGTCGCTGTGGTTTTCTTAATGTGTCCCAAATACTGATTTCCCACGGCAACTGTGCTATTCTGTGCCAGAAGTGCGAAAACACATTTTGGCCAGGATGTGAAAAATGACAGCTGTACGGTTCATAAAAGGTGTGGGAAAATGCCAAAGTGAAAATATTGCAAATTCACAGTTACAAGTGTGCATAGCAACTGCACAACACAAGCTCGTAAAGCAGTAATTGTAATTTTTTCTACCAAATTTATTACTCAGCTCAGTTAGAGAAATAAGCAGAACAAATAAATATGTATTATTACAGGAATCATAACAGTATAGCTCACTACTTAGCTCAGTTTGTGAAATAAACAGAACAACTTAATCTGTATTATTACAGCAATCCTAAAAGTATCCAATCATTGCTTTGTCTCCACTCCAGAGACCCTGCTGTAATACAGGACCACAGAGGATCCTGGGTGGGAGAGTGGTCAACTCTCTAAAGTCCCGGAAGAGCTCCATTGAGCTCAGTCACTCCCCTTCTCTCACTTGCTTGTTCTATTTCTCCCGATGCTGCAGGCTGCCCTTTTGTACTAGGATCCTGCTAGCGTTGGTGCCTTTTTCTGCCCACAAAGAAATCCACAGCAGTCCTGACACAGCTCCGTTGAGCTCGCTACTCCCCCTCTCTCGATCGCTCCTGCTGTTTCTCCCAGTGCTGCAGGCTGCCCTTTTGTAGTGGGCTCCTGCCTGTGTTGGTACCTTTTTCTGCCCACAAAGAAGTTCACAGCTGTCCTGACAGAGCTCGATTGAGGTCGCTCACTCCCCCTCTCTCACTCACTCATTCTGTTTCTCCCAGTGCTGCAGGCTGCCCTTTTGTACTGGGCTCTTGCCTGTATTGGTGCCTTTTTCTGCCCACAAAGAAATCTGCAGCAGTCCTGATAGAGCTCCACTGAGCTTGCTCACTCCCTCTCTCTCACTCACTCGTTCTGTTTCTCCCACCGTTGCAGGCTGCCCTTTTGTACTGGGCCCCTGCCTGCACTGGTGCCTTTTTCTGCCCACAAAGAAATCTGCAGCAGTCCTGACAGAGCTCAGTTGAGCTCGGTCGCTCCCCCCTCTCACTCACTCGATCTTAATCTGTCCCAAACACTGATTTCCCACAGTGACCATGCTATTCTGTGCCAGAAGTGCAAAAACATATTTTGGCCAGGATACGAATAATGACAGCTGTACTGTTCACAAGGAGGTGTGAAAAAATTCCAGTGTTGAAAATGCAGCGTGAAAGTATTACAAATTTGCGAAGTTACAAGGGTGTGTGAAAACAGTTCAACACATGCTTGTAATACAGTCATTTTATGGACTTTCATCACCAAATTTTCAACATTGGGATTTTAGGACCTCCGCCCATGAACAGAGTCACTGTCATTTTCTTAATCTGTCCCGAACAATGATTTCCCACAGTGGCCGTGCTATTCTGCGCCTGAAGTTCGAAAACACATTTCGGTCAGGATGTGAAAAATGGCAGCTGTACTATTCATAAGGAGGTGTAAATAAATGCCAGTGTTGAACATCTGGTGTGACAATATTACAAATCTGTGAAGTTACAAGGGTGTGTGGAAACTGCACAATGCACACTTGTAACACAGTCATTTGATGGACTATCATCTCCAAATTTTCAACATAGGCATTTTAGGACCTCTGTTCATAAACAGTGTCACTGTCATTTTCTTAACATGTCCCAAACACTGATTTCCCACAGCGACAGCACGATTATGCGCTGCAAGTGCGAAAACACATTTTGGCCAGGATGTGAAAAATGACAGCTGTACTGTTCATAAGGTGGTGCAGAAAAATGACAATGTTGAAAATCTGGAGTGAAAATATTGCAAATTCGAGAAGTTATGATCGTGCATAGCAACTGCACAACGCACGCTTATCAAACAGCCATTTTTGGGATTTTTCTTGAGAGCCCAGCTCATGAACACTGGCACTATCATTTCATTAATCGGTCCTGAAAGGTGATTCAGTGCAGTGACTGCAAAATCACCATTCTGGACTGAATAATGCAATGACAGTGGCTGATTTCATGAGGAGGGTTCCCAATAACCCCATGTTGAAAATGTGGTGCCAAAATTCCCCAAAATGCCTGAGATATGCACCAAAGTTGAAAAACCCTTATTTATGCCATTATACAGCTTACCGGCATTTCCTCAGTTCTCGGTCGGCTTTGAAGAGTGCAGATGTGTCCCGGTCCACCAAAGATTGTCATGCTGGGCTCTGGAGGTAAGTATGGGGTGGGGGTGGAGAGAGGAGCATGAAGGTGGGGGCGCAGGTTGGGGAGAGGGCAGGGAGACCACGAGGGACCATTTCCTTTTTTCACAGGTTTAAAAAAAAAAATCGTGGGACGGTTTTTCTTTTTCAGGGGCATTTGGCACACTGGGGTGGGCTCCCAGCATGCCACCTGAGTGTTTGGGGAATCTGTAGCCAACAGGGATTGGGCACCCCTTGGCACATACAGAAGGGGTGGCCACAAGTGCAGTGGGCACCATCCTCGGCACAGAATGAAAGCGGGGGACCTCTGCCCACAGGATTGGGCTCCCCATCAGCAAGGAAAGGGGACTGAGCCAATGGGGATTGGGCACCTCGTCGGCAAGCCCTGCAGTGAGGGGTCACTCCCTCATTGCAGCGGATGACGCTGCAATGACGAGGTGGCCCCTGATTGCAGCAGCTAAAATGTTTCAAGGTTGTGGCACACTGGCTGAACTAGTGTCTGCCGCAGCGTGCCACCCCATTGGAGAATGCGGGCCAAGCCTACAAAGGCAGTGGGGGCATTGGCCACAACAGTGCCACGCCTCCACAGCCTGCTTCTGCAGCAAGCTGCCACAACATGTTTCTTGTGCATGCACGGAATCAACATAAAAAATTGAAAAAATTGCCCAGCAATGAATAGGTATGCAACATACAACCTCGTCAGTAGGCAGCACTCTTCCATCTGGTGCCAGAAGATTGGAAAGCCATGGGTTCTAGACCCGTACCAGGCATTTGGGTTAATCTCTGCAACTGATACTGTACTTGGAGTATGAATAGAGAGTTGCACTGCCATCCTTGGATAAGACTTGAAACCAAGGTCCCTTCTGCCCATCTCTTGTCACTATGTTGTAAATCTGCTCCCATCAGGATGGATAGGAATAGATTTACAGCTTACTAGAGTTTCAAAGACTGGCTTCTCATCTCTGCTTTCTGTATCTGTTTAATACCAGTTCTGCCCCATTTACTTAAAGAGATTTATCTGTATAATTGCCATTTTCTGATGGAGAACTCTTTGTAGGTTCGAAAGCTTAAACATACTGTGAATCCCTTGTTGGGCCAATAAAATGTATCAAATCACCCATTTTGTTCATCTTTTTGTACAAGGACCAATATGGCAACAATCTGTTCTTTACAGGTTTTCAATCGTATTTCTGAGCTAAATCAGATGGCCATATTTTTCCTCTTGAGAAAAAGGTAGATCAAAACATTTATAAAATACTCAGATTTTAGTGGCACTAGAACATTTTACCACAAAAGAAAACCTGAAGATGCCTGGAATCTTTTACAGTGAAAGAAAATGTAGGGGTACATTGTTTGCCCAATTTCATTGCACTGCTGCTTTAAAGAAGAAGGAGTCAAGGAAATTATTGGAGGAACTACTTAACTGAATCAGTGCTGGTAGCCACTTGGAACAGAAGACACTTCTTCAACCTTCATCCTTGAACTAGATAAGTGCATCAGTGTTCTGAGTGCATGTTGGTTTGGATTGCAGTGTAAGGACTCTCACTCAGGTCACTGCATTAAAACAGAGTCTATGTGTGTTACTCACAGACAGGACCTGAAGAGGTTTTTTTTGTAACAAGATAAGTGGGGTAAGTTGTGGAGAAACTTGCTCAACTTTTGATTTTCTTTTTGCCTGTAAGGTAATTTGAAAGCACAGTAGCCTAAATTTTAAGGGCCTTAACCTAGAGCTGTGTTTTTGCCGTATAGTTTACAGAAGAAAGCCTTTTTTTATCTGATTGTTTTTTGTAGACACTGAGTACCAAAGGAACAACCCCTCCACCCACCCCCATTCCCCAACCACCCCTGGATGCTCTACCTTTACAGTGGAAGGCCAAGCCACACCTACTTAAAGATGCAGGAACAGTTAGGCAGCCCAGAATAAGCAATAGCCTAGCTGGTATATAGGCAGAATTACAAAGGGTGTAGCTAGCAACTAGGTCCACAAGGGCACATACAAGAGGGGGAGAGAGAAGTGTAAGTCACTACAGAAGGAGAGAAAGATAGGGAGCATAGAAAAAAAAAGGTTAGGAGGGGAGGAATATCAGCAAGCACAGGATGATGCAGGGAGTAGTGCAGTGATCTGGCTGTGGTGCAGCAGTCTTCAGAAAAACATTCTGGTTACTGTGGTGCTGCCCCATTTGCAGACACCTTGCTGGGCTGAAAGCAGAGGTCACCAGTCTCTGGGCCAAGCTGGTAGGAAAACTGGGGACCTTCACCCCCACCCAATGGCCACCAGATCCCCAGCCAATGCCACAACGGTGACCCAGGCAGATGGCAGGATTGACTACCATGGGCTCAGGAAGATTCAGGGGAGGGAATCAGAGACATATCCCCCATCCAGTCCAGCTCATGAACCCCTACACAGTGTCAGAGGAATGGGACAGCCCTGCAAAGGAACCTGAGGCTGAGACCAGGGAGGAGGTGAGGATCCTCCAGCAGAGAGACACAGTGGCAGAGGGAGGAGAACCCCATAAGAAGAAGAAGTTACTCCTGTCTAGGGACTCAATTGTCCAGGGAATGGATTTGGGCACAGATAGTAGAGAGGAAAGTGAAGTAAACTGCCTTCCAGGAGGCACAGCTTGTAAGGAGGAGGAGAGCATCCAGAGGATCACTGAAGCTGTGACAAGGAGAAGAAGGCTGGAGGTCATTATCCACTTGGGGTCAAATGACCTATCCAAGGATAAGGCAAGCTTGGAGCAGGTGAAGGATGACTTTACAGTGTTGGGAAGGTAGCAAGCTCCGTTACCTTTTCAGAGGTGCTGCCAGTCCACAGTGGTGGGGGGAGGGGGGAGTGGACTCTCTACATTAGTAACTTCAACACATGGTTGAAAGGCTGGTGCAACAAGAAGGGCTATGGCTTCATTGGGGACCCACCTGGAGTGACGCAGCCCTGTACAGTGGGGATGGACTTCATCTGTCCAGAAAGGTGAAGGCAGCCCTTAATGGATGATTTAAATGCTTTGCTGATGAGCATTTAAACTTGTCAGGGAGGAAGACAACAGGAGCAGAAATACTCAGGCAGCCCACCACCACATGGTAGAGAAAGCAGAACAATGGAGCAGGAAGAGGAGTTGATATCTAGGTCATCAGGGTCGGGCAGAAAGGAGGTAGGAAAGGAATCAAGAACACAAGAGAAAAATATCAGGAAAGGGGAGAAGATGCAGGGGACCAAAAGCAGGAAGAAAGAGAGGTTGGGCAGTAAAACTTGGAAGGTCATGGTGACAAATAAAAGCAGCCTGAGAAATAAAGTCCCAGACATGGAGGCCTTAATAACAGAAGAGACCTGGACATAGTAGCAATAACTGAAATCTGGTACTCAGCTAATCATGAGTGGGAAACAAATGTACCAGGACATGTTCTATTCAATACGGATAGGGAGGGCAAAAAGGGAGGGAGAGTAGTGCTGTATGTCAGAGAGGGTATAATGGCAACACAGGTACAGGATAGGCAGGGGGAGGCCGAGTCACTATGCATCACCTTTCAACCTGGAAATGGCACTGCAATACGCACAGTGGTGATATACAGGCCTCCAGGACAGGGAGAGGAACTGGACAGAGAGCTACTGGAGGAAATACATGAGATTGCAGTGAAAGGTGAAATTCTACTGATGGGGGATTTCAATACGCCAGACGTGGATTGGAACAACAGTGTAGCTGCTTCAGCCAGAAGCAGGGACATCCTTGATTTACTCCAGGAGGCTGGATTCAGGCAGCTTGTGCTTCATCCCACCAGAGACAGGGCAATTCTGGATGTAGTAGTAACCAATGGGAATTGAATCACAGATGTGCAGATAGAAGGGCAACTGGGATCCAGTGATCACGGCATTGTGTGGTTCAGCATAGGGACAGAGACTCACTCAAGTCATACTAGAACAAAGGTTTTGGATTTCAAAAATGATGACTTCACTGAAATGAGAAGGGGTACCAAAAGAGCTCTGGAGAGAATGGGGGCAGGAGGGGGAGTGGAAGAACAGTGGAAGCATCTAAAGGAAGCCTTACTGGAAGTAACAAACCAATGCATCAGATTGGTATCCAATGGAAAGAGAAAGAGAAAGTCACTGTGGTTCTGGAGAGAGGTGGCGGTAAAGGTCAGGGCACAAAGGAAAGTGTTCAGGAAATATAAGGAGACCCAAAAGGGAGGAGAACAGGGAGGAGTACCTAGAGTGTCTAAGGGAAGCTGGAAAAGTAGTAAGGAGAGCAAAGGCACAGAGTGTGGAAGATTTAGCACAGTCAGTTAAGCAAGGGGACAAGACATTCTTCAGGTACATCAGTGAAAGGAGGAAAACTAGAGGAGGAATGCAGGGCTCAAGGGAGAGGGAGGACAATGCAAGAAGTGTGACATGGAAAAGTCAGAAATACTGAATAAGTGCTTCTGTTCAGTATTCACAGAAGAGGGGAAGGGACAGGGGCCACAGCAATACAGCAGTTGCCAAGGGGATGAAGAGGTGGACAATAGTCCATTAACAGGGGAAAGAGTCCTGCAGGAGTACACTAAATGGAAGGTGGACAAAGCGGTGGGATCAGATGGCATACACCCAAGGATATTAAAGAGAACTGCAAAGATAGATAGCAGAACCTCTGGCAGTCATGTTCACAGAGTCATTCAACACAGGGGTGGTACCAGAGGATTGAAGGGGGGCACATGTGGTCCCTCTACACAAATCCAGCAGCAGGAGGGAGGTGGGGAATTATAGGCTGGTCAGCCTCACCTTAGTAGTGGGGAAGATCGTGGAGACATTGCTTAAAGAAAGGATAGTGGGGCATCTATAAGCCATTGGAGCCCAGGACCATAGGCTATACAGATTCACAGCTGGGAGGTCATGTCATACACATCTGGTTGATTTCTTCGACTGGGTGACAAAGGAAGTAAATCAGGGTGGGGCAGTACACATCACTCACCTTGATTTCAGCAAAGCCTTTGACACCATCCCACATGGAAGTCCGATAAACAAGAACATAAGAAAACAGCCAGCAGAAGGAGACCTCTCAGTCTATTGGGTCTGCTTGAAATAATAAGGATTGATTCTGGCCTTTAGTTTACATCTGTGACCACCCCTCCCCCCTGAATTTTCCTGTCTTTCCCCCTACGAGGCCACCTGACATTCCTTTATGTTTGTCCCAGGCTCTTTTGAAGGCTCCCACTGACTTCAACTCCACCACCTCCTGTGGCAGCTCGTTCCATGCCATCACCACTCTTTCCATAAAAAAGTGCTTCCTAACATCCCTCTTGAATCTACCCCCACCAGTTTTAGGTTGTGCCCTCTGGTGGTGGTGTTGGCCCTTTTATAGAATCGGCTCCCACAGTCCACTCTGTTAATTCCCCTCAAGTATTTGAATGTCTCAATCATATCCCCTCTCTGTCTCCTCTCCTCCAGAGTGTACATCCCCAGGTCCTCCAACCTTTCTGCATATGATCTATTCTGCTGTCCCTCTGTCATTTTAGTTGCTCTCCTCTGGACCCTTTCAAGCATGTTTATGTCCTTTTTCAGGTGTGGATGTCAATATCTGTCATATTCCAAGTAAAGTCTCACCAATGACCTATAGAGTGGCACAATAACCTCACTCTTCCTACTGCTAAATCACCTTGCAATACACCCCAGCATCCTATTTGCCTTTGCTAGTGCCTTTTTGCATTGAGTCGAGTATTTCAGGTCACTAGAAATCATCAATCTCAGATTCTTTTCTTCCTCCAATGGTGTAACCTGAACTTTTCCAGTGTAATACTATGTTCTCGGGTTCTTTGCCCCTATGTGCATTACCTTGCACTTTTTGGCATTGAACCTGAGTTGCCATATATCCGACCATCTCTCTAACTTGGCTAGATCCTCCCCCATCTCCTTTATCCCCTCCTGGGTGTCCACCCTCCCACAGAGCTTGGTGTCATCTGCGAACATGCACATTTTTTTCTGAATGCCTTCCCCATGTCACTAATAAAGACATTAAATAACACAAGTCCCGAGGACTTCCAGTGACGCTGCCTGGAGATATGCATCGCTAAAACACCCTCTCCACCTCGTGGTCTAGAAACAGACCCTAAAATACTTGCTTTTATAAAGTTTATTCAAGAAAAATATAATTACCAGGTTTCAGAAGTGAATAGGAGTGAGGAGAAAGAAAAAGGCAGCCCCAGAATCTAAAAACCAACAGGGATCACCAAACGACAGCCAGACGGAAACTTCAGGCCTAGAAAGCATGGCCAAGCCCCAGCCTACACAAGATACACAGCCCAGCAATGCTGCCATACTCAATGAACTGCAGGGCTTCCTGGATGAGGTGAGGTCCTTTCGTATGGAGCTCACTACGGAGCTGAGTAAATTGAACCAGAAGGTAATAGAATTAGAGTAAGCTCACACTGAAGTGGATACCAGGACAGAAAATCTGGAGAGAATTGTAGTTCATTTGCTTAATGAACAAAAAGTAATGGTGGAGATCTGTGAAGACTTAGAGAACAGATCCCATCACAACAACCTGCGCATCCACGGGGTCCCAGAGGATGAAGAGGGTCGGGATATGTTAACGTTTGTGGATTCTCTACTTCGGGAGGTGCTCCAACTTGATCCAGCTTTCAAAATATAAATTGAGAGAGCCCATAGGGGACTTAGCCCGAAACCCCAGCAGGCTGAACAACGACCACGCTCCATTGTGATTAGACTGTTGAATTATGCTATCAAACAGCAGTTATTAACATGAGCATGGTGGATGAAAGAAATAAACTACAAAGGTCAGAGACTCTATTTCAACAATGGTTACTCTCTGCAAATAGCAGCCAAATGATGAGTTTATGCACCAACTCTCCGTACTTTAAAATAAAAACAATTGATGTTTTTTACCCCATATCCAACAAAGATGACCGTGATGTTCCCGGATGGCCCACAAACGTTTGAGACTCTGGAAGAAGCCCTGAAAGCCCTGCAGGCCACAGACATCATGGTGATACAGACACCTCAGCTGGATCGGCAGAAGCAGGAGTGCAGATTGTGGAAGCAAACATGGGATAAAGCCAAGTCAGCATAAGGAAGGAAACGGCAAGGCCTCGCGACCCTCCAGGACATAAAAACCCTACTTCAGAAATTTCAGAGCATCGACCCTGACTGATCTCTGAGTACATTTGATCTTTTAATAGTACTTAAACACAGGTACCAGGGGTTAATGGGCTGCAGCCATCCAAAGGGCATTAAAAATTAGGGTGGGAACTAACACTAATTAGAATCGCTGGTCTCCATGGATGTCTTTACTTACAAAATGTTACAAAGAATTTACACCTAGGATGTTGTATTTTGCATGATTTCTGAGCATGGAGTGCCTATCCCTGCAATGAAAAGGGTGGGGGGGAATATTTGACCTGACTGTAACACGGGGAAGAGTGCTTAATACCACTGGAGATGAAATATGGGGAATTGCATAAATAATCTCTGCTGTGAATTAGTTCAGCAGTCCCAAGACCCCCCCATCATATCATTTCCAGTATATGGTATAAAGCTTGCATCCCACAATGGGAAAAAACTTGAAGTCGATTTGGACCCCAGGTGGATCGCAGTAAACTCTGAGCACTCTATAAACGTGCAGAGTGGGCGGCCCACAAAAACTCTATGGTGCGCAACTTTGGCTGGCAAAGGGAGGGGGACAGATGTTAGCAGCTCCTGGATAGGGAGTCTGAGACAGTATGCCCTGCCCTGGACAGTCATAGGCATCTTGGTACTAAGCATGTACCTTGGTGCTGGGGGCCCATGGTGTTTCCATCTATCCCCAAATAGGAGGATACTGGAACTATTCCCTACCTTGGGAGTCATCACAGTTATCACTTATTATAAATAGTTTCATACTTAAAATGTTTTCATTGCTGTTTGTGTTAGGTTGTATTGTAGCTGAGGCCAGATGACACCGTAAGAGATTTAAATGGTCATCAGTCTGGCTGGTACCTAGGTTATACAATGCACTAGAGTATCTCACATTGGCAAAGCAACATGCCAAATATAGGCAGATTAATTTCAAATGGCTTGTTTTACTAGGACTACCAATCAGTATTAGACCTGTTGTGCTCTTACTGTTTACTGTTTGAAATATGTTTTGTTATACCCTCTTTTATGGGTATAATTTTATTATTGAAAGTTACTATATACTTGAAAAATGTGGTGTCAGAGAATATAAACTGGGAAAAGATTAATGTTTTACGCAACGGGGGAATCATGACAATTAATTGCTTATATCGTAAACTCTGGAGGACAGATTAAGAATATTAGGTGGATTTGTTTGGTGGCTGTGAGGAAAGAGAGAGAAGCCTTCAACATTGTACAGCAGTTCAATAGACTCCAACATGGATAGTACCTCATTGATTTTATCTTTGAACATTAATGGTTTGCATAGCCCCATTAAGAGATCACGACTATTGCAGTTTATAAAGAGGGAGAAACCAGAGGTGATTTTTCTACAGAAGACTCACTTTTCAGCCTCTGAGCATGAAAACTTTAAAAGATGGGGATTTGCAACAGTGGTGGCCTCTTCCCATAAATTGGGAAAGAGGAGGGGAGCAGTCATCCTGGTCCAAGAGGGAGTATCATTTGAATTACAGGAGGAGGTTTTGGTTGGAGAAGGGAGATATGCCATAGCACAGGAAAGGGCTTCATTCAAAGTCTGTCACTCTGGCATCAGATTATTTCCCTCCGGGAACAAGAAAGGTGGTGGCACAGAGGTTTTTTCTCAGCTTCTGGGGGTTTTACAGCGGCAATTGCTATTGGGAGGTGATCTGAACACCACTTTAAATCCAGCTATTGATGCCTCCATTTATATGCCACACTGTACCAACCCATTGCAAAAATATCTGACAGCCACTATTCCTTCCCTTGGCTTCATTAACATAGAAACATAGAATTTGACGGCAGATAAGGACCGCTTGGCCCACCCAGTCTGCCCATTTCCCTACCTACTGGATAAGCTACAGATCCTAGTTAACCAGCAGCCTACTTCTTCCTACCCCAACCCCCTAGAATTGCCTTATGACTGTCCCATGCATGCTTGAATTCCACCACTGATTTTGACTCTACAACCTCCTCCGGAAGGCTGTTCCATGCATCCACAACCCTCTCTGTGAAAAAATACTTCCTTAAATTACCTCTGAGCCGCCCCCCTCTATCTTCAAATTGTGCCCTCTTGTTCTTGCACCACTTTTTGAAAGATGCTACCCTCTTGGACTTTGTTGATTCCCTTGAGGTACTTGAACGTTTCTATCATGTCCCCCTCCTCCTTTCCTCAAGGCTATACATATTAAGCTCCTTTCGCTCTCTTCATATATGTCTTCCGGTGCAGACCCTGCACCATTTTAGTTACCCTCCTCTGGACAGCTTCCATCCTGTCTATGTCTTTGCGGAGATTGGGTCTCCAGAACTGCACACAGTACTCCAGATGGGGTCTCACCAGCTGTCTGTACAGAGGGATAATAACTTCCTGTTTTCTACTGGTGATGCCTCTCCCTATGCATCCCAGTATCCCCCCAGCCCTCCTTGCTTATCACTGATATCTGGCGCCAGTACTTTCCCTCATCTAGGGAATACACATATATGGCCCTGGGTACTGGAGTTGCATCGAGGCTGGACTATATGCTCACCACAGCAGAGCATCTTGACTCATTACAGGATGTTTGGCATGGGGTGACCTTTTTATCTGACCACGCTCCGATCTATGCTAAGTTTAAGCTGGGGGGGATCACAAGAAAACATTTTGGTGGCTGAACTTAGTGCGCCTCAGAGATCCCGACTTCTGTCAGATGATACAAGAAGCTGTGCCTAGGATAGTGGGAGAAAACTCTGATTTGGGGGGTGTCTCATGTAATCCTTTGGGATACAATTAAGACAGTGATGAGGGGAGAAATATTGATTTACTCTAATAAGAAACATAGGGAATGAGAAGCCCAGATTATACAATACCAAAACTAAGTAAAAACATTATAGTCCTTCTAAGCCCAAGGGGATAGAACAGTGAAACTGCAGATTTTGTTAGTCAAACAAAAACTTCAGTTTTACTTAAAAAGTATTTTCCATGAGGGTAGACCCAGAGGAGCTAGAAACCTTGCCCGGAGACTGAGGGCCCAGAGGGCAAAGGCCTGTGTCACCGGCTTGGTAGACCCGAGCACTGGGGAAACTGGCTACACACCCTAAGGAAATGCACCAAATGGCTACATACTACCAGACACTCTATACAGGGGAGACCAATGCCTCTACCTTACAGATAGACTCCTATTTAAGAAAGTTACATCTCCCTAAAATGTCAGTCTCCCAGAGGGCATTAGTGATGGCTCCAATCACAAGGGTGGAATTGGAGGAGACATTAAAGACAGCAAATACCATGAAGGCACCTGGGCCAGATGGTTATCCCCTCGAATTTTACAAGGCATTTAAAAACTTATTACTGCTACCCTTGTTGCAAGCATCCCATGAGGTCCAAAAGGGTGGTCCCCAACCCCCATCATGGAGATACGCCATAATAGCTGCAGTTCCTAAGCCAGACAAAGACACCAAATTACCATCATCGTATCGCCCGATCACGATGTTGAATTTTGATTATAAAATGCACATGTCAGTGCTGGCAAGGAGAATTGAAAACATACTCCCTAGCTTGATTAACCCTGATCAAGTGGAGTTTATTAGAGCCCACCAGGCTCATGATGTTGTGAGGTGCATTTGCCTGGTGAAGGAATACATGGCTCAGAGGTCACTCCCTCTCATGCTCCTGGGACTCGATGCTGAAAAGGCATTTGACAGGGCTGCCTGGCAGTTTCTGTGGGTGGCTCTGTCCAGGTTTGCCTTCCCAGGAGAGGTAATAATGCAGCTCCAAAACATCTATAATGCCCCCCAAGCTGCCTAAAATTAGGTGGTTCATTATCAGACCCCTTTCCCATCAAGAAAGGAACATGCCAGTGATGCCCCTTGTCGTCCCTTCTCTTTGCATTGTATATTGAACCCCTGGCACAAGCCATCAGACTCCACCCAGAAATCCAGGGAATCCCAATGGGGTAAATCATTTAAAATCTCTCTCTTCGCAGATGACATCTTACTCATGCTGACAACACCAGACACATCGATACCCAAACTGTGGGAGCAACTCTTTCACTATGGAGAAATATTTGGGTACAAGATTAACCAGCAAAAAACAAAAGTATTAACGTGTAATTATACCCCTTCCTCCCCCTTGAAAAAGAAATACCCTTTCAGATGGCATAAACAAACTATGAGATATTTGGGCATAAACTAACGAAAAACCCCATACATGCTGAAATGGCCAATTCTGAACTGCTAACTCAACAACTTACAGCAAATATCTCAAAATGCACACACATCCCCTTGAGCTTTTTCACTCTAGTAGAAACAATAAAGCAAAATATATTCCCTTATATTTTGTTTTATTTGCAAACCCTGCCCTTCACACCTAGCCTTACTTATTTTCATGCGTATGATAGGGTTATATCCCATTTTATCTGGAGAGGTAAACCCCCTAGGATTCGCTATTCTCTCCTCCAGCTCCCTAGGGAGCAGGGGGGAACTGAGTTTACCCAACCTCCACCGATATGCAACAGCATCACAAATGAAAACCCTTCTATATTGACTGAATCCTAGCTACCATGCCCCATGGAAACACTGTGAAGAACATTGGAGTGACCTTTTTGATTTAACCGATAGTCTCTTTGGGCATCCCCCCAATGCCAACCCCTCAATAGGGTTCCTTGATGCACATCTGAACCCCTTAGGCAATGGCTAAATCTAATAAATAAATAAATACCTCACCCCTGAGTAAGAATTAGAGATGCAGCAAATTTAAATTTTGCGGAAGTGAGCAGGAGTGGGCACTCGGCTGTCACTCCGCTTCACGGAGTGGCCAGCATGAAATGCCCACTTCGCCTTGCTATTATTACTTTGTGTTGTCATTCCACCTTAATGCGAAGTAAGGCGGAGTGACAACAATATTGGCAGCCCCCCACACATACACACAATCACTAGAATTAATGTGCATCCCCAAAATACTAGTCGTCTTGTCTCCAGAAAATTCCCCAGTGCTGATGAAGTGAAATGAGAGCACAACAAGAAATGCAAAGTATCCCAGAATTAATGGCACACTCAGTCATCCGGGCAGTGGTCAGACATAGTCATCAGAATTAATGTTCATCCCCAAAATGCTACTATCTTGTGTCCAGAACATTCCCCAGTGCTGACCAAATGAAACGACAGTGTAACAAGACTTGCAAAGTCTCCCATCTTAGAGATGCAGCAAATTTAAATTCCGCCGGTGAAGTGCCCGCGAAGTGGGCAATTGTGTTGTCACTTTGCTATGCAGAGTGGCCAGCATGAAATGCTCACTTCCTTCATTATTGTGATTGTGACTTCTCATTGCCATTCTGCCTTAACCCGAAGTAAGGCAGAGTGACAACAATATTGGCAGCCCCAGGCCCCCACACATCACATGGCTTACAGTACAGTAACTCACATGCTGTACAAGAACGTGAATGCTTATGGCTGTAGTTCCCCGATGGCAATGACCTTTATCACAAATTGAGATGCAATGAATTTAAATTCCACTGGCGAAGTGCCCGCAAAGTGGGCACTTCACATTGTCGCTCTGTGACCAATGCAAAAGGCTCACTTCATCTAGTAATTATTACTTTGTGTTGTCATTCCGCCTTAACTTGAAATAAGGGGATGTGACAACAATATTTGGCAGCCTTTCACACACACAGTCACAAAAATTAATGTGCATCCCCAAAATGCTCATGTCTTGTGTCCAGAAAACTCCCCAGTACTGACAAAGTGTAATTAGAGCACAAGAAATGCAAAGTCTCCCAAAATTAATAGCGCACTCAGACATCATACATTCAGTAGCCACACACAGTCACCAAAATTAATTTGCATCTCCAAAATACTACTGTCTCGTGTCCAGAAAATTCCCCAGTGCTGATAAAGTGAAATGAGAGTGTAACATGAAATGCAAAGTCTCCCAGAATTAATGGCACACTCAGTCATATGTGCAGTGGTCACACACAGCCACCAGAATTAATGTGCATCTCCAAAATACTTATGTCTTGTGTTCAGAAAATTCCCCAGTGCTGACAAAGTGTAATGAGAGCACAAGAAATGCAAAGTCTCCCAAAATTAATAGCGCACTCAGACCTTCATGCATGCAGTAGTCACACACAGTCACCCGAATTAATGTGCATCCCCAAAATGCTACTGAGAGCATTACAAGATAAAGAAATGTGAAGTCTCCCAGAATTAATGATGCACTCTCTCATGTGTGCAGTGGTCACACACAGTCACCAGAATTAATTTAATTCCCCAAAATGCTACTGTCTTGTGTCCAGAAAATTGCCCAGTGCTGATGAAGTGAATAGAGAGGGTAACAAAAAATGAAAAGTCTCCCAGAATTAATGATGCACTCTGCCATGTGTGCAGTGGTCACACACAGTCACCGGAATTAATGAGCATCCCAAAAATGCTACTGTTTTATGTCCAGAAAATTCCCCAGTGCTGACGAAGTGCAATGAGAGTGTAACACGAAATGCAAAGTCTCCCAGAATTAATGGTGTACTACAAATGCACAAAGATTGCGCTGCGCACTCAAGACGCAGCTGCAAAGGCACAACAACTCCTAACTAGTGCTCATAAGTCACAAATCCAAATCTGGAAAAGAATACGTTTTGACGTTTTGGGGGGGGGGTAGTGCACAGCAGTAACAGACAGTCCACTGCCAGTAAAGATACCACAAAGCAGTATAAAAAATTCATGCAGGTGTGGTGGATAGCAAGTTCACACTGCTGCAGTTACCCTGTGGCACAATAAAAGGTGTCTTATTTAATGGCACGCGTTGCATACACACACTACAAGTAATGCATAGCAAATTGAAAACCCTTAGTAATATAACCAAATGTTTCAAACAAACTGAAATTATACACTGCTGCATCACAACAATCAGAAATAAAATGTCAAGAATTACTGAAAATATTACTGTGCATACATTAACACAGTTTTACAAGAAAAATATAACCAAAACAGAAAGACTGCCTTTTTCTCCCAGTTAATCTACCTACACCACAGATACACCCCTCCCCCAAAGCACACTTCACAGTACACAGACTGATTGTTCTAAATTAACATTCAAAATCCTCACACAAACAATAAACACTCGATAATATGAGCACAGGAGGGTTACCTATACTCAATGTAGTAAATTGAGAGCAAAAAAAAAAAAGCTCAAAAATACTTTTTTAATAGCTTTTAGAGGATTTGAATAGCAGAGCTCTGAGAGGGAACTGTCTCCATCTTCCACTACACACACTACACAGAACTGAGGCTGTGCAGAACAATCTAGAGCCCATGTGACCAGCAATCCCATAAAGCACTGCAAAATTCTCCTTCGGAGCTCAAGAACCAGGTGAAGTAAGGCATAGTACATTGATTTCAATGTACTTCGCCTTAAAATTGGTGGAGAAGTGGCTTGGGGAAGGCAGAATAATGCAAAGTCATTGTTTCCAATGGACTTCGCCTTCCCCATTGCAACGTGAAGTACTCCTTCGTGCAGGAGCGCCGCGGACTTCATGATTCGCTATTCCACGAATCACTCAGGGAGTACCGCCACTCACCACCACTAGTAAGAATTGTATCTTACATCGCTGGCAGCAAACACATCTTTCCCTCCTAATAAAATAGATAAATCCTTAAAACAATGGTACACATTTGGACTGAAGCATATTTTTCAATTAGTTGGACAAATGAGTATTCACTCCTTTGTGCAACTACAGTCGCAGTTCAATCTCCCACAGAGATACTTTCACAAATACATACAGTTAAAATCGTATTTGCAGCCCTTCGAGGAAGTCTTATCAGCTATTGCTGAGAAGCCCCCATTAATCATACGAATAATACAATCCCAAATGCAAGGAGCCTCCTCTGAACATCTTATAAGCCATATCTATACAGCTCTGGGGGAAAAACCTAGTGATATGACTGAAACTGTCAGATTAGCATGGTCAAAGGACCTAGGGAAGGGGGAGGAGATCCTGGACTCTGATTGGAAGGCTGTCTCTATGCTAAATCTTAAAGCTTATAGCTCACCCTATTGGTAGGAGTTTGCCTGGAAGTTGAGCAGTAGGTTTTTTCGTACCCCAGCCTTAGTAGTGAGAATAACTGAGGACCATAAGGGGGAATACTGGTGAAAATGTGGCACTCTGCAAGCAGACCATAAACATATACCATGGGAATGCCCTCACCTGCACACGTTTTGGTAGGAGGTCATCTCAGAATTAATTAAAATCTACCCAGATCTTTTTATACCTACCTACATATTAACAGCAACAATACCACAAGGTATAAAAATAAGGAAAAATACACACACACTGACCACTTTACTGATTCTGGCAGCCAAAAAGGCCATAACCAGACTCTGGGGCACTGTAACACCCCTTTCTAAAGTGTCATGGCTGGTCCTATCCAGAGAAATCTATGCCATGGAACGGCTATCAGGCAGGATGAAAAATAGAGTAGGGGCATTTACAACTTAATGGAGTCAGTGAGTAAGATTCCATCTAGATACTTACCCTGATTTTGTTCCCTGAGATCTCGGGGAAGGGAGGGTAGGATATGGAGGAGGCCAAGGGAAGGTATTTGATGGGGAACCTCTCTCTCTCTCTCTTTTAAAGAATTTATCTTGTTTTGCTTATTATTTTATTACTATGTCACTAAAAAAGTGAAAGTAACCAAAAAATGTCCAGGATTTGGTCAAAATAAATACTAAAATGTTTATGGATAAGGGAACTGAGACACTCCCTGGTTGGATTTGAAGAGGACTCGAAGTGAAGAAGAATCCTTTTAAATGCTACTCAAATCCAGAGAGGTGCACTAGACTAAAAATTATGGACAGATATGGGTAATGAACTGAGTGATTTAACATGGTTTCTCCCAATGATTAATTGTTGGGATACAAGATGAAAACCTGTAACAAGAGAAAAAAGAAAAATGTTTACATGATCTTTTGGAATCTTATAAGTTATCAACTCTGTATTGTAATAATATTGACACTGACACCAAATAAAAAATGATTTTATAAAAAAAAACAAAAAACAGTCCCAACACCAACCTCTGTGGAACCCCAGTGGTAACCTCCCTTGTACTGGAGAACTCCCCCCCCCACACACACTTTTACCCTCTGTGTCCTGCCGCTCAGTTAGTTATCAACCCATCTAACAAACCCTTCGCCCACCCTAAGTCCTTCATCTTCATCATCAGCCTTTTGTGTGGCATAGAGTCAAGGGCCTTGCTAGAGTACAGATATATAATATCCACTGCCTGGCCTTTGTCCACTGTCCAGGTGACCCAGTCAAAGAACTCTATCAAGTTCATTTGACATGATATGCCTGCCACGGACCCATGATGTTTACTATACTGCAGGCTATTTTCCTCAAAGAACTTGACCAAGCCCTTCTTCAGTATTGTCTCCATTAGTTTACACACAATTGAGGTCAGGCTGACCAGCCTGTAGTTTCCAGGGTCATCCTTGGGGCCACTCTTATGGAGTGGCATGACATGTGCTGTTTTCCATTTCCTTGGCACCACCCTTGTATTAAGAGATCTATTGAATAGTATTGTCAGTGGGCCTGCTAGCTACTCTGTCATCTCCTTTAGTATCCTGGCATGTATTCCGTCAGGCCCCATGGATTTTCCCACCTTCAAATTCATGAGACCCTCCCTCACCCATTCAATTCCTATGGCCCCTATTGGGTCCTTGCCAGCCCCCTCCCTACTTTTCCCACTGTGTGGTATTGGGCCCCCTTTTTCTTTGGTAAAGACAGAGCAAAAGTATTCATTAAATACCTCCGCTTTTGTCCCATCTTCCAACACTATGCTTTATCCCTTCTTCAGTCTGACTAGACTGGGCATGGGGGACAGGGTGGTAAACTGGGTTAGAAACTGGCTAACAGATAGGAGGCAGAGGGTGGTGGTAAATTGGGTGCAGTCTGGGGAGAGGGGGGTGACCAGTGGGGTGCCTGGGGGATCGGTTCTGGGGCCAGTCCTGTTCAGTGTCTTCATTAGCGACATTGCAGAAGGGCTGGAGGGAAAGGTCTGCCTATTTGCAGATGACACCAAGATCAGTAACAGAGTGGATACCCCAGAGGGAGTGGAGAAAATGAGGAGGGACCTGGGGAAGCTTGAAAAATGGTCTTGGGACTGGCAACTGAAGTTTAATTCAAAAAAGTGCAAAACTGGGGACTGCCACTAGAAACACTTGACAAGATGGCAGCATAAGCATTGTTTCTTCTGCCTTTGAGGGCTAAATCCTCCAGAATCCTGTGGAATCCTTGACTATCTTTTATTCTAACCACATAGTGCTGGGCAGAACCTTCTCGGGAGCCAGAAGATATCAAAAATATCTCTGTACACAAGTTTGTTCAGCAACTTACTGTACCTGGACTTTTGCTGTGGTGAGTGGGGCCTACTGCTTGCATCATGGCACAGACTCCACAATCTGCTGTCTGGGATCATGCTTCAGTTGAGGGGATGTTTGGGCAACTACTAGCCCAGATGACCCAAGTAACCCTCAGCACTAATCACACTTCCCGGGTGCTCCAGTCCCTGGAGGTTCCAAATGGAGCACTGTGGTAATGCCAATGAGTTAAAGTTACAGGACTTCTCAGTGGTCTTAAGAGACCAGCAACACACCATACAACAAATGCAGATAGATGACCTAGAGAACCGGGGGTGCAGAAACAACCTCTGGTTCTAGGTTTCTGGGAGGGGGTGGAAGCTCGGGACACTGAGAGTTTCTTACAGCGACCCCTGGTAGAAATGTTGCAATTGGACCCTGCATGGCCACTTCAGGTGGAGCGAGCCCACTGCTCCCTCACCCCCATGTCCAGGACCCAGGACAAACCTCAACCTATTATCACCCTGTTTCTTGATTTTCAAGGTAAGGAGCGAATCATGGCTAAGGCGCAAGAGCTTAAACAGGTCCTGTGGTGCAATCAGCGGATAAACATCTTCCCTGATTTCTCCAAGGAGCTATTGAACAGGAGGCAGGCCTACACTAAGGCCAGACATGCAATGCCCCAGATTGGTCTATCCTTGTCACTGCACTAGCCAGCAACCATGTGGGTGGAGTACAATGGTGCTCCTCTGCTTTTTTCCACTCCAGAGGCCCTCACTGATTTTCTGCACCACAATTGGCCTAACGACGTCCATCCTTCAGAACTGCACAAAGAGCCCAGGGAAGTCTCAGATGAACTAGACAGGTGATCCCCACTTCATAGGGCTAAACTGGAGGACTGGCAAGTGACCCATGAGAACCCCTGGGAGCTCCCACCCCGGAAAAGCAGAAAAAGGCATTCCTACAAATGGCATGGGATACAGGAACACCCTATGGAGAGAGTCAGCAAGAAGAGCCCTGCTGACCACCAAATGGACACGGCGGTCCCTGACCTGCTCCTACACTTCTTGATGGAGTACTGATTTGCATCGCTGAGACCTTCCTCATGGGAGCAGCCGCTGAAGACTTCCGGTGAACCTTTGAAGTCCTACCAGATGCAACAACGCCAGACACCATCTCCTCCTCACTCTCGGGTGGCCCAGAGTGGGGCCTTTGATGGATCCACCTCACCAGAGGAAGCCTGCTATGCCACCCTGCAGAGATCCCCCCAGATGCAACAGTGCCAGCCATAGCCCGATCCCAGCTTCCCCGGAGAAGCTCTCTACATAGCCACAGCAGGACCTGGTGCCTTTCTCAGATAAGTAAAAGTTTTGGTGTTTTTTTCCCAACCTGGAAGGTTTCGCTATGGGCCCTTCAAGGTAGGGGACATGGGGGTCGAGTTAGGATCACAGCAGCAGGACCTCAAGACTCTGATGCAGGCCTAAGCCGCAACTCTGTTACAGATGAAGGCACTTGATCTCCCCCCTGCTCTCCTTTCTTGCAACGGTTTCACTCAGATGCTCACCAGCCCTGCTTCTATACTGGGAGGGATGCTTTGGGGGTGAACAAGATCCGTGTTCTGGAGCCATGGTCTGGGGGGGTAGGGGCGACTTTTCACTTGTATACTTTGTGTTGCCCCCCCTCCACCCAGTCTGCTGTACTGCTGCATGTACTTTAGGGCTTAGTGCACTGTGTTTCAAGGGGGGGGTATGGGCTTGTGCAGGAAACAACAAAACAAAGTGTTCTGTCAGGGCCTAAAACAGGCTTCTAGCTGCCTTGTGGCCAGGCTCTTTGGGGAGAGTGGACAATGAGCTCTCTGCCATGGTAAAGATCGGCCACCCCCTTTTGTTCCTCTCTCCTGTTCCCCCTGGGAGGGGTCTTGGGTTGAAGACCATGTGCCTGACAGTCCCTAACTGCCAGGCAGCCACCCCCACCCCGCGTTCTGGATCCAGAAGCAGATCTACTCCTGGGGCACAAACTCTGCAGCCAGACCCCAGGGTTTTTCTGGTGTTCTGTTATTCTCAGCCTAGGTTTGCTCACAGTTCCCCCTCTTCCCTAATTCAGCATAAGGGCAGCAGGGAACTCCCTTGTGGCACCGCTTACTCGGCAGTTGCTACTTGTGAGGCTCAGCGAATGCTCCCCCCACTGCTATTTCCCGTAATCCCCCACCAGTCTGCTCTCTCATAGTCTTGACCTAGGCTTCCTAGCCTCCATCAGGCAGTAATCATCTCCAGCCCAGCCTTGGAATTTCAGCCTTCCCTCATAGGCAAGAGGTAGATGGAGCTATGTCCTCATGTTATTCTCCCTAGGCACTGGTTGGTGTTCTTGTGACCCCCACCCACACTTTGCACCCAGGTGCCCCAGGGTATAGCAGCACAATAAGCACCCAGGGAATAGAGGTGGGCCTTCAGCAGACTGGTGTGGCCTCTGCATTTCCTATATATCCCACATCTGAGCTTTTTGGTTATACTGTATATAGTTTGTATGTTGTAGAGCTTGTTAGTGTTTTGATTTCACACACAAAGTTGTTTATGCATATTCTCTGCACTGTTTCTGATCAGAATTGGGGTAGGCCACAGACTGCCTCGCTTCATGCCATGCTGATACCCACATTTCTGTGCCCCTGGTGGGAACCACTCCTCTGCCTGCAGTCCCTGCTCTGATTTCAAGTCACTGGTTTCAGTATGAGTTTCTTTTATCAGACCCAATGGGTGATATAACATGCTACACATGGAACGTGAGAGGGCTGAACACCCCCTCCAAATGGAAGCAGGTGCTGTCTCACCTTAGGAGACTGTAGGCAGGAGTGACCTTCCTACAGGAGACCAAACTGACATCCAAGGCCACAAAAGGCTAAAAAGGGAATGGGTTGGTTTGGTCTTGCACGCCTCAGCTCCTATTAGGAAATGGGGGGTCACCATACTGGTCCATAAGAGCTTTTATTGGATGATTAAGAAGGAGCTTAGTGATCCTTGTGAACAGAGGGTGATAGCTCTGATGGCCACCCCAGAAGGCCACCTGGTATTAGGGAATGTATATGACTCAAACGAGGACAACCCATCCTTCTTCTATGAACTAGCCCAAAAGTTAGGGGAACTAGTTCTGGAGGACACCCCAGTATTAATTGGGGGGATTTTAACCTTACAATAGACCCCTTCTTGGACAGGTCCCCCTCCAACATTGAGCCCCACTCCAGAGGAGCCAAGGTGCTAGCTGAACTCCAACCTGTTGCCTTGTACTGTCCTGACTGACCAGATATACTATAATACAAAATGTGTGTTTTTACTGCAAAATTTGCTTTTATTTCTGAGCCCTGAGTATCACGAGATCTTACCAGGAAGAGTGGAAACTGTAGTTTCTTAGTGAGGGAAATCAGCAAAAACTGCATCCCCAAAAAATTTTAAATAATATACCTTGTGCACTAAAAGTTGGGGTGTGCTGTGCAGGACACTTTGTGTTATTTGTGGCACTATTTTTGGACATTGAAACGTGATTTTAAATCGCGAGTAAGCAGTGACCTCAGGAGTTGCTTCCAGGTCACTGAAACACTCTAAAGCACCCCTGCTGCGAGCGGGCGAGCAGTAATACAAACAACTTGTTGCCTTGTACTGTCCTGACTGACCAGATATACTATAATACAAACTGTGTGTTTTTACTGCAAAATTTCTTTTATTTCTGAGCCCTGAGTATCATGAGATCTTACCAGGAAGAGTGGGAACTGTAGTTTCTTAGCGAGGGAAATCATCAAAAACTACAGTCCCAAATAATTTTAAATAATATACCTTGTGCACTAAGAGTTGGGTGTGCTGTGCAGGACACTTTGTGTTATTTGGAGCACTATTTTTGGACATTAAAACATGATTTTAAATCGCGAGTAAGCAGCGACCTTAGGAGTTGCTTCCGGGTCACTGAAACACTCTAAAGCACCCCTGCTGCGAGCAGGCGAGCAGTAATACAAACAACCTGTTGCCTTGTACTGTCCTGACTGACCAGATATACTATAATACAAATTGTGTGTTTTTACTGCAAAATTTGCTTTTATTTCTGAGCCCTGAGTATCACGAGATCTTACCAGGAACAGTGGGAACTGTAGTTTCTTAACGAGGGAAATCAGCAAAAACTACAGTCCCAAATAATTTTAAATAATATACAGTATATGCCACTTATATCGGCTCCTGATGTAACGGACTTCCACTTCTAACGGACATTTAGCCCATGTCAAAAGCCATTTGCTATTCTGGCTATGTTATAATTGTCTGTTAAAGTGGACCTTTAATTCCTGCAGTACCATCCAATTCGTTAAACAAACGATGCTTTTGAACAAGCCCACAACCGGCTTTCTCACTCTCTGCCTCTCTCGGCTTAGACACTGGCTGCGATGCAAGCTAGTTACATTTAGCGTGATCACAGAAATGTGCTGTAACTAGCCTGCATCCCAGCTGATATCCAAAAAAGAAAATCTATGTGATCATGCCAGTAGATGATCAACATAACAGATAGTATTTTTTTTATCTGGCACTGGCAATAAGAACTTGGCATACTGTAGGTGGGACATGGCCTCGAGGAACTCCTTTTTTTAATACTGGCTACTGGAGTCCACTACTTCTGTTTGAACTTGCTGTTTGTGACTACGGGAACTCTTGTGCAGGTTCAAGGCAAAGTAGAGTGCTTGTATCTCAGGGCGATCAAAAAGTGAGAGACACAGTCGGTGTTAAAAACAAACAAATCTTAAACAGCACAGTATACCATAATAGTTAGCCCAGGAACTACTGTAACTGGCAAGTTGGTGGGCCCTAGCTGCAGTGGGGATTGAGCCCCAAATGATAACTAGCCAATCAATACCCGTCAGCATGGAAGTGCAGCCTGTAAACCTAGTGCTTTGTTTGCTCTTGCTGTTTGTGATTACGGGGGTCTGCTGTCTGCTCTGCAGTGCCCTGTGTTTGCGCATCATTCCTGGTCCTGGTCAGAATTCTTTTTATGTGCATGTGTGCTTTTTGATATTATGTGGGGATATCGATGTAACAGACGCCGCATATAACGGACAGATTGACGGTTGTCAAATCAGTCCGTTACAAGCGGCATATACTGTACCTTGTGCACTAAGAGTTGGGGTGTGCTGTGCAGGACACTTTGTGTTATTTGGGGCACTATTTTTGGACATTAAAACGCGATTTTAAATCGCGAGTAAGCAGTGACCTCAGGAGTTACTTCCGGGTCACTGAAACACTCTAAAACGCCCCTGCTGCGAGAGGGCGAGCAGTAATACAAGCAACCTGTTGCCTTGTACTGTCCTGACTGACCAGATATACTATAATACAAATTGTGTGTTTTTACTGCAAAATTTGCTTTTATTTCTGAGCCCTGAGTATCACGAGATCTTACCAGGAAGAGTGGGAACTGTAGTTTCTTAGTGAGGGAAATCAGCAAAAACTACAGTCCCAAATAATTTTAAATAATATACCTTGTGCACTAAGAGTTGGGGTGTGCTGTGCAGGACACTTTGTGTTATTTGGGGCACTATTTTTGGACATTAAAACGCGATTTTAAATCGCGAGTAAGCAGCGACCTCAGGAGTTGCTTCCGGGTCACTGAAACACTCTAAAATGCCCCTGCTGTGAGCAGGGCAAGCACGATCACGTGCATGGAAATGCACGCAGAGACACGCTCATCGGCGCATGTTACATGTGTTAAGCATTGGAGCATTGTGCGTTTGCAAGAATAAATACTTTTAAGGTACTTTGATGTCTTAGAGCTGTGTGTTCTGATGTGTGACACATTGTTTGCAACTTGCTTTAATTGCGTAAGTAGCCTGAAGTAGAATTATCTTGTTATATAGGAGAACTGGTCTGTATAAACAAAGATCAAACAATAACATTTAGAGGAATTGCAGGGACACAATGTAATGAATGTGACATGTATTTGTTCTCAGAAATACCAATATTTGATTTACCATTCATCTGCCTAAAGTGTAAACAGAATGCAGAAATGAGTATTGAACTTTCATTGTTTAGTACAAGACTAAAGGCTTTGGAAATTAGTCAACAGAAACTAATTACCAAAATAGTAAATGAAGAAAGCAATGAAAAAACATCTAGCGAATTGGAAATAACAATCTTAAAAGATGGTAATGAACAGGAACCTAAAAACATTGAGCAAAGTCATCAGGTGACCCAAAATAATATAACTTCTCCTGCAACCCCTAATATTTGCCCAATTAATAATTTATCAAAAAAAAGACCAAGGGAAACGGAAAATCAGGATAATCTAGATAATGAATGGTATGAAGTGCAAATTAAAAGACCACTAAAAAAAAAAGGTAAGAAAGCTGAAGGATTTACATTACCACTATTAAACAGTTCTGACCCATTGAGCTTAATAATTGACAGGGACAACATAGAATCAAATGATTTAATAAATCAAGACTTAATAAATCATAAATTGGTAAATATGAATAGAATAGATCCTCCTATCTCACAGAAATTGTCAGAGGCACAAATACCAAATGAAGGGGCACTGAATACTGAAATTTCTGACACATTAGAAAATTCATTATCACTTGAATATCAAGTTGAAATAAATCTCAGTCATAAGTCACCATTAAAAAGTCCATTGGCAATTCCTTCTTATTTGACAATGACACTAGACTCTACTGAAACTACTTCTCCCAGTATCCCTTTAACAGAAAACACAGCCCCACTAGAAAGCTTTCCATTAGTAGAAACCCAGATGGAATTAAATCAGAAACAGATAATACCAGAACAGATATTCATATTGGGAGATTCAATAATAAAATATACGGATAGATATACAACAAGGGAGAACAAAGAAAATGTCACTAGTTGTAGTTACAGTGGGTCAGTAATAAAGGATATTACAAATCTGATTCCAGGAGTATTAAAAATGTGAGTGGACCTAAAACTGTAGTACTACATGTTGGGACAAATAATTTTGGGAAGCAGGAAGTAGGTGAAATTATTACAGATATGAAAAAAGCCATCACATGCATTCAAGATCAAAATGCAACTCCAATAATTTCTGAAATCTTACCAGTTCCCAAGGGCAAGTTACTACAGAATGAGAAAAATTAAATCTTTCAACAACTGGCTACATAGGTGGTGTTTGACAAATAACATTACTTGTATTAAAACAAGGGAGAAATTTAAAAACAAAAATGGATGATATGGATATGTTGGATTACATTTAAATAGACATGGTTCAAGACTACTGGGGTGTAATATCTACAACACAATCAATATATCAAAAAACTAGTAGAAAGGGGGAGCAGGGAACACCTATTAAATAAGAAAACTTTGAAACCAAATTTAAATACATCCAAACAAGTAAAAGAAAAAAAGACATATATACACTAGGAAGCCAGGCTTAACTTCTTATTAACAAATGCAAGGAGTCTACGTGGTGCAAAACTGGCTGAATTTCAATTTATCTTAAATAATGAAAAAATAGATATATCAGCAGTAACTGAAACATGGTGGAACGAAAACTCTGGTGTAATAATATACCAGGATACATAACATATTACAAAAATAGAATAAATAAAAAAGGGGGAGGAGTGGCACTATTTGTAAAAGAAGACATAAAATCAAAACAAATTTTGGAATTGACGGACAGTTCAACATGTGAAATTATATGGGTTGAATTATTGGGAGACAATTTACCTAAATTGCTCATTGGTCTATGCTATAGGCCACCAGATTCAAATTCCACAATAAATCAAGAATTAATAAATAAGATTAAAGAAAAGTCCAACTATAATGAAACAATATTAATGGAGGACTTTAATTTCCAAGGGATAAATTGGAAAGAAAACATAGGTAGCAATAATAATGAAAATCTGTTCTTGGATACACGTATAACAGCTGGACTACATCAAGTAATACATAAACCCACTCGAAATAATAACATACTGGATTAGGTATTATCAGATAGTTCTGATAAAATAAATAACATAATGATCAACCCACCACTAATGCATAGTGATCATGTGATAGTTACCTTTTGTATTTCCATATATCTAAAACCAGTATTAGGCAAAACAATTGTCAAAAATTACAGTAAAGCTAACTTTTTAAAACTAAAACAAGATTTATTAAACTGGGAATGGGATAATAAAACCAAATCATGTAATACCTTATGGATTAGAATTAAAAATAAAATTTTAGGATTAGAAAACAAATATATCCCAAATCGAATAATGTATAATAAAAGAGGCAAAATTCCACCATGGATAACCCCAGTCATTATAAAATTAATTAGACAAAAACAGAGATTTTATAAAGTCATGAAAAGAGAAGGACGTGATTACAATATTTGGAAATATAAGAACTTGTTAAAAAAAATGTAAAACCAAAATTAAAATTGGGAAAAAAAGGTTCGAAACAAACCTAGCATATATGAAAGACAGTGGAAAAAGTTTCTACGCCTATATAAATAAAAAAAATTCAAGAAATATAGGTCCACTAATCATAGACAAGAAAGAAATAACGATTTAAGAGAGTATAGAAGAACTGAATAATTATTTGTGCTCAGTTTTTAATACTAAGTCAAAAGTTTCAAATCAACAAGTTAATATAACAATAAAAAAGGATACACAAATTGAGATAATTAAATAGGAAATATTGGCTAATTTAAACAAACTAAATATAAACAAATCACCTGGATCGGATGGATTGCATGCTAGGTTATTGAAAGAAATCAAAGATTGGCTAGTAAATCCTTTGTATAAACTTTTTAATATGTCAATAAACACTGGAGAGGTCCAAAGTGATTGGACAACAGCAATTGTAACACCTATTTTTAAAAAGGGAAACAGATCATATATTCAAAACTACAGACCGATTAGCCTTACTAGTATAGTTGGTAAAATCTTTGAGTCAATACTAAAAAGAAGGATAGAAAGTGATTTACGTGAAAAGGGACTAGAAGATAAATCACAACACGGCTTCCGTAAAAATAGGTCCTGTTTAACAGGTAATATGGTATTCTACGAATATATAAGTAATAGTCTTGAAAACAATAAAACCCTGGATGTAATATTTATTGATCTTTGTAAAGCTTTTGACAAAGTGCCACATGGAGACTCTTGATAGAGAAAATGAGAAAGCTTGGAATCAAAAATCCAGTTATAAACTGGGTGAAAGAGTGGTTGAAAAATCATACCCAATGCGTATGCATAAGAGGACATACATCAGGTATGAGGGACGTGACGAGTGGGGTCCCTCAGGGATCGGTTCTGGGACCAGTTCTATTCGATATATTCATATCAGATATGACACTAAACCTAAACAGCTTAGCTATAAAATTTGCTGATGACACCAAACTAACAGCACATGTTGACACTCCGGCAGATTATCAAAAACTTGTAAATGATTTAAGAGAAATTGAAACATGGGCAAAAAAAACCACAAATGACTTTCAGTACTGGCAAGTGTGTTGTTACGCATTTTGGGAGAAATAATTTGCAGTATAAATATACATTAAATTGGCAAATAATAAAATCCGTAACACAGCAGAAAGATCTAGGTGTAACAATAGACTCTGATTTTACATTCCAAGCTCATTATAATAACATCATAAATAAAACAAATAGGTTAATAGGTTGCATTAAAAGAAGCTTTGCCTCTAGAGATAAAAAATGCATTATGCCATTATATAGGGCCTATGTAAGGCCACATTTGGACTACTGTTCTCCTCTTTGGAACCCTTACTTGAGAAGAGATATAAATAGGATAGAGGGGGGTCCAGAGGAGAGTTACAAAATTGGTGGACAATATATCCAGTATGAGTTATAACAGAAGACTGGAAGAACTGGAAATGTATTCACTGGAGGAAAGAAGAAAAAGAGGAGATGCACTTTTTATATATAAAATACATAAGGATGTAGAGCTACTAACACAATTAAATATGCTCTACAATAAACACAGCTGTAATTTAAGAAGCCATAAATATAAGCTATCTCTTACATATCCAAAAACTAATAAAAGACGATTCTATTATACACAAAGAATAATTCTGATGTGGAATTCTCTACCAAGTTCATTAGTGGAAAACAATGACCATGTTGATTTCAAGTATAAATTAGACTCACTATTAACACAATAATTACGGTAAATACCAGCTTGGCTGGAGACATACTTATATGGGCCTTGGCCTTCTTGTATGTCTATATTTCCTAGTATAAATCCTAGTATATGGCCCTTTCTGACATCTGGAGGATCTTGCACTCCAAGGACCGTTACTACTCCTTCCATTAACCGGTCCATAATTCTCACAGCTGAATAGATTTTTGGCTAACCTCTCCAGGCATCGCCAAGACCATTTTGGACACTACTATACTCCCAATTGTTATCTCTGACCATGCCACGATGCAACTGAGCCTCACATGGGGCCCCCCCTTTTCCTCTTCCTCATGGCGACTTTACCCATTTATTACTGAGAGATCCTGATTTTGCCCCATGGCTCCAGCAAGAGGCTACTTCGTTTTTCCATATGATTTCAGATACTTCTGCGGGCAATACGTAGGAGGCTTTCAAAGCCACCCTGAGGGGTGCTATTATAGGTTTCTCCCATAGGAGAAGGAAGAAGAGAGAACAACACCTCTTGGAACTGGACCAGCAGCTCAGTGATGCGGAAGCCCATTTCAAAACCCTGCACAACCCCTACCTCCTATCCCAGGCTGGCTGACAGGTGGCTGCCATTAGGATGGAAGTTAATAAGCTGCTCTCCAGGAAAGCAGAGGTATCAATTATACACCTGAAACATAAATTCTGGAAAGGGGGAAAGATAATTGCCTACCATCTAAAGCAACAACTAGCTGAGAGGCATATTGCTGGGCTGGTAGATGAGCAGGGAAGGGTCAAAACTAAAACTGAGGATCTCAACAAGATAATGGTGGACTTCTATGCCAAGCTTTACACTCCCTCCAGAGCACCAAATCCAGAGGGAGTTGCCCCCTTTTTACAGGCCCTAGGCCCCCCAATGCTCTCCAACCAACAAGCCCAGGCTCTGGACGCTCCCTTCACAGCTGAACAGGTGTTAGAAACTTTGCGTTCCTTAAAGGTAGGGAAGGAGCCTGGAGGTGATGGCTTCCCAGTGGAAATCTGGCAACTACTGCAGAAAACAATCACCCAGTCCTTCAGCAGGTTTACACTGAAGCCCTGAAGATAGGCACTCTCCCCCCATCCTTCCAAGAGCTGTAATCACCATCCTATCAAAGAAGAGAAAAGATCCCCAAAAGGCCGCAAGTTACAGACCTATTTCATTGCTGAACGCTGATGACAATGTTTTAGCAAAACTCTTGGCTGCAAGGCTTAACCCCTTCTTGCTAGAGCTCATTCACCCATCCCAGGTGGGTTTTGTGAGGCCATTATAGCTCTGACCACATCAGGTCTCTGGTCAACCTGATTTATAGGGACAAATCACTTTCCACCCCAGCAGCTGCCATGGGGACAGATTTCAAATAAGCATTTGACTCCCTGGGATGGGACTATGTCCAACAAGTCCTAACCACAATGGGGTTTGGGGAAAGATTTCAGGCCTGGGTTCAAGCGATATATCACTCGCCCACAGCCAAAGTCCTTACCAATTTTATGCTGCCCCCCTCCCCCTAGGCAGGGGTACACATCAGGGCTGTTCTCTCTCGCTGCTGCTTTTTGTGTTGGCTGTGGAACCACTGGCCACAGCCATAAGACAAAATCCCCTCATTCAGGGGGTGAAGATCGGAGGGATGGAATGCACCACCCTTATGTACACGGACAATCTCCTGATCCCCTTGGCAGACTTTGAACTGCCCACTCCCCCACTTTTAGCCACCTTTTCAAAGTGTGCTGAATTTTACGGGTTGTGTTTGAACCAAACTAAAACTGAGGTCCTTCCCCTGAATGACAGATGCGCCACCAGTATGGCAGCTGTGCACAGCCTCTGGTGGGCGCCGTCTGGCATCACCTACTTAGAATCCACATCACCCCAGACCTTACCAAAATTTGGGATGAACATTTAAAACCCCTACTGCTGGCTATTCATACCAAAATTAACAGGTGGAGGCCCCTGCAACTAACCCTAGCCGGTAAAATTTCAGCCATAAAAATGGTTACAGCCCCCAAGATCCTGTACATGCTGTCTCACATCCCGCTGGAGCTCCCTCCTGGATGGTACAATAAAATTGACACTGTGCTGGGTGCGTTTATATGGGGGGTAAGAGGCCTAGAAACAGAATAAGCTGCAAGTCCATTGGTCAAAGGGAGGTTGGTGTCTTCTGTGGTCTGAGTGGTATAAATGGGCTTTTCAGGCTACCCAGATGTTTAAGTGGTTTGCAGCCCCAGCAACAGATGGCCCCCAATGGCTAGGCATGGAGCGGGCAGTCAGTGGAGCTATAAATCTATCCTTATTGTTGTACGATAGCCCTCCAAGGGGTCCCACTCCTGTCCCATGATTGGCCTCTCACTGAAGTACTGGGGAAACACCATAGGAGGCTGAGCACTAATCCCACCTCCCTCAGTCTTACTCTGCTGTGGGGTAACAGGAATATTACAGTAGATAATAAGACCATTATCTGAGCCACATGGGCCCAGGCTGGTTTACAGTGCCTGCGGGACGCTTATGCGCCTGGAACCTCCACCCTAGATACCTTCAAGGGAGTATGTGGCAGCCATGGCAACCCCTCTAAAGATTTCTGGAGGTATCTCCAGCTCAGGAGTGCCATTGATGACTACACCCGTAGCTGCTCCTCAGGTGAGCCCACCTCACCAGTCTCGCACTGGCTGACCATAAAGAGAGGCCAGACCAGTGTCATATGCTCTGCACTCCATGCTAAAATCCCCTCTCAATCCCAAGAAGCCAAGGTGAAGTGGGAGTCAGCCCTAGGTATCCAGATCCCCAATCCGGACTGGAAGTCCTGTTGGAGACTGGCGCATAAAGCATACCCAGACACTAGAAGCACCCTAATCCAAAATAAGATCCTGCAATCATGGTACAGAACTCCAGTGGTGCTCTACAAGGCCCAGCTCTCCAAGGATAACCTCTGTTGGAGGTGTAATTCCAACAGGGGAAACCTATCTCACATGCTATGGAACTGTCCGGCACTTCAACCTCTCTGGCATGGGTTCCATGATCCTTCAGATGCCGGTGCCTTTTCTGCTGGACATCTACTCTTCCATTCCGCATCTCACTCCTTGGGACAAGATATGGGTTGCCATTCTCAGCGTGCAGGTAAAGTGGATTCTGCTCTGTAGGTGGAGGACACAAGAGGTCCCTTCGACCACAGAAGTGCTCAACTCATTAGTTCAGGTGGCCAATCTGACTCGAATTATGCATGTGGTGGCAAACACCCTCACTAAGTATGCTACTCTTTGGCAACCCTTTATGGCATTTGTGAAGCCCCAGGAGGGGATTGGTTTAGATAGTCCTTTTGGAGCCCATGGTTTCTCCCCTCCCCTCCCTTCCCCCTCCCACTTCCATTCCTCAACCTATACTGTGCGAGCCTGGAAGGTGGACTCTCAGGGATGCCATTTTGTATCCTCCTTATACAGTGATGTAGCTAGAGCCAGAACCCTAGGACAGGCAGATGTTTTAACCAACTTCAAATCCTATAGATACTTTGTGTGTGTTTCTAATTTATTTTCAGATGCAGATCGTTCCTAGCTTGCTAATGCCCTAATGCTATGCCAGGCACCTTACCACGTATCAATTCTTAGAGCGGATACTTCAGATACAACAGGTTGGCCCTATTGCCTTTATTCGGTAATGTCTTTAAGATTCAGGTCACCTACAGTTTTCAAGTTTCCAGGTATATGACGTAAGTCTGTAGCACTAGGGATGTTATACAGATGGGGGTTTTCCTTCCCCATTTTGTTTTGGTGATTGTATTAATCTGGACTGCATGCATTCAGGATTCTGTATGTTTTTGTTATTGTATGTTGTTTCTGTTGGAAATGATAAAAATCTTTAACAACAAAAATAAAAGTGCAAAATTATGCACCTGGGATACAGAAACTCTGGAGAACGCTACATGATGGGTGGAGTTGCTGACAGTCACAAAGGAGGAAAGGGACCTGGGGGTTATTATTTCAGATGACCTGAAAATGTCAAAGCAGAAGCTAAGGCAGCTGGGAGAGTCAGCGTCATGCTGGGGTGCCTAGGCAGGGGTATCACCAGCAGAAGAAGGGAGGTAGTGATGCCATTATATAAAACCATGGCCAGGCCTCACATGGAGTATTATGTGCATTTCTGGAGCTTGCACCTTTGTAAGGGCATTAACAGGCCGGAGACAATCCAGAGAAGGGCGACTAAGATGGTACAGGGCTTGCAACACAAGACTTACGAGGAGAGATTAAGGGACCTCAATATGTATTCACTGGAAGAGAGGAGGGAAAGAGGGGACATGATAGAAACATTCAAGTACCTCACGGGTGTAAACAAGGTGCAGGGGGGAGACATTTTCCAGTGCAGGAGAAGCACAAGAATGAGGGGGCATGGCATGAAATTGGAAGGTGGGAGGTCAAGAGGGAATGTGAGGAAGTTCTTCTTCACAGAGAGGGTGGTGGATGCATGGAATGGTCTGCCTCAGGAGGTGGTGGGAGCGAGCACTGTGGATGGATTCAAGCATGCTTGGGACAGGCATAGGGAACCATGGAGGTGCAGCAGCGAGTGGGTTGGAAGCAGTAATCCAGTACAAGGGCTTACAGGCAGACTTGATGGGTCAGGCGGTCCTTATCTGCTGACAATTTCTATGTTTCTTTAAGTAACTTGAAAAAAAAAGTGGGTGAGAAGGGATTCCTACTGTGTTGCTGACAGAAGGAACTCAGCAGGCTGGTGGCCAATCTCCTTTTCCTACAGTAAATTGATATGTTCATATGTTTGATATTTGCCATGACAAGCCCATGACTGTGTGCTTCACCTCCAT
This sequence comes from Neoceratodus forsteri, assembly GCA_016271365.2. Classification (NCBI taxonomy): domain Eukaryota; kingdom Metazoa; phylum Chordata; order Ceratodontiformes; family Ceratodontidae; genus Neoceratodus; species Neoceratodus forsteri. The sequence goes on along the minus strand of JADMNL010000026.1, from coordinate 174,923,239 downwards.
GAAGAAGATGTTCATGGCCTCTCGAGCCATAGCTGTAGCGATGGAAACCCAGATTTTTTTCCAGTCCTCTTTTGTCCCAGAAAGAGTTGCACTATGATTGAAGCAATTCTGTATAGAGGAAAACAACAAAGCAATGTCAATAAAGAAGCAATGCAAGCAAAGTCATCAAACTAGGAAAATAGAAGGGGAAACTTTTTTTCTTTATTTCAGATTTGATTATTCTTTCTTGAGCTGTCTTGGACACACAATCACATACAACAGCAATTGCTTATATAAAGCAATAAGCAACGCTAAAATTCCAGTCTAAACATCCTTCAGATTGTCCCAGATTCTTTAGCTCCTCACTATTAAAGGGAGTAATAGCTGTTCAGTAAAAACTCTGACCTGCTGCATTTTGCAAAAACTCTTACCTGACACATTTAGTTCCATACGCTCATTATTTCTTTGTGACTTTGATCCAGACCTGACAGATGGCTACTGGGACTGAACTTGGCTCTGGATGTGCCTACTGTTCCAGCCCCCCTTACCCACCAGTATGTCCATTCACTAGTCTGTCATGTCATTGTAAAGGCTGAGGCAGCTACAGTGACTGCAAGGGCACTGCTGTCATCAGGCCAGATGCAACTCTGCCCCATGTGAGGCCGGGCAGTAAACTGTCCAGGCTGCTCTTTGAAGGGCTGAAATTCTGATCAAAGAGAAAGAAGATATTGTAATGAGTGACAGGCACAGTTCCTGGGACCTGACATATTGTGTCTGGCGGTCATTTTCTTTGGTTGATACCCTGCCAGCCCCAGTTATTAGTCTTTCCTCTGACAGCTCTTCTTTTGTGTTGTGCTGTGCTCTGCTCTGTGATGAATGACAGTGCTTGGAAAGTAATGTGTTTATACTTTGCACTCAATCCCAATTTCTGTGTTGTGTCCGTGATAGGGGACTTGCTCACATCCATAATAAAGAGCTATGCTTTCCTAAAATCTAGCAGCAGTACCCCACGCTCTTAAAACTTCGGGCATGGAAACTTGGCAGTGCAATAAATGGCACTTTTGCTTCTGATTGCTGGAGGCTTAGGTTTCAGATGAGTGAGAAATAAAACATTTCCGCTAGGCCATCTCCTTTTTTTTGTTTTGTGTAGATTTTTGTGGATTGGGAAAGGATAGCTAGGCAATTCTGCTTATTTGCAGCCTTGTCCTGGGAGCGGGGGAGATATACAGATGCAAACTGACATATTGAATCACCTTAAACTGTTGGTGATATTTTTTTTTTTACTGAATGGGGAATCAAATCCATTAAGACAGAAATTACTGTCTTTCAGCAAAGAGATTAAGATTTTGGTTCTGCAGATAAAGAATGAGTCGATGCTGAATTTGTGGTCAATGAATGTGCTAAAATTCCTAACTTTCACCTCCAGCTTGGACCAGTTAAATCTTTGGACCCCTTTAGGAACCCTTTAACCTTGAGCCAGTTAATTAAAAAAAAAAGAAATATTAGCCCTTCTGAGGTGGCCAGGGCTAGCCCTATTTCCACCCTGTCACCTAACAGAGTAATTTCCCACCCTCCTCCCTACCCAGAGATATTTTTTTTTTGTTAAAAAGATTTAGCTACTAGTACTGTGCAAGATGATGACTTTTTGTTTTCTAAATCTGATTGAAAGAATGGGGGAACTCAAGAAGGGGTGCCTGAGGAATACTGGTCCAGAATGCGCAACCTCTGAACCCAAAAGTACACCAGGATGAACAGAATAGTACCGGTATTTATCCATTATATAGCAGTTATACTCAGCAGTTATACCAGCAGTTGTCTCCAAGACAGTTTTCAATATCTGCAATACTCTCTTCCCCCAAGCTGTACCTATAGGGGACAGAGAGGACTAACTGAAGAAATGCAATAGTAACTTTAATGAGAATGCTGCATATGCTGACACCCACTGTAAGGAAGCCTATAACTGTAACAGTTAATTGTTAATGCAATGACCAAAAGTTCTTAATAAAGATTATATTAACCAAAAAAAAAGAAAGATGGGGGGGTTGGCATTGAATTAAGTGGGTGTGAGCTTGTGGAGAGGGGCCACTTACTATTACTACTTGTAAGCTGCTGAGCACCAGTAGCAAGGTCCTAAAGTGTCTTTAATCAAAGTGTTGAACCTGAATCAGAGAAGTCTGAATCAATTTGGGTTCATCTTTTACTTGAACCCCTTTTCTTGGGTTCTGCTTCAAACCTTCTGCCAAAGCTATTTCAGGTGCTTGGTATGGGGGAGTAGCAGGCTACAAATAGGGTTAAAAAATACACCCCTGAGTGAAGGGGTATAGTCAAATACCACCCACCTTGTCGGGTACTATTGCTTGCTTAAGTGACACCCCTCCCAAACTTTTCTCCTACTCCAGTCAATTCCACCCCTCCTGCCCCTCCATTCTATCTCCAGTCAGCTTTCTTTTTAAATGTCTCACTTGATACCTGTCATAGTGCTAGAAGCTGACAATTTTGTATTAGTAAGAGAAACATCTGGGAGAGTGTGTGAAGTGACTGGGATGGGGTGGGGGGGCCATAGGACTAGCCCTGGGCATCTAGGATGGCTGAAATAGGGCTTTCAACATTAATGCCCCCCTCCCTCTACCCCCTTCCTCTACATCCCCTGCCCTCATAGTCCAAATCCAAGCTACAGGTCTGGGTCTGTTCTCTATGTATCTGCCACTTGGTGTAGGGGCCACAGAGCTCAGCAAAAAGAAGGATACTGGCCTGGTTCTCTGCCCCAAAATCTGCTATTTCACATAGGATCTTCAGGGCTTTGTGTAAAGGAAGCTACAAGTCTGCAGAGATGCCCCATGAGCCTCACATTGGGCCCACAGGGCCCTGCATGTACCAAGCTACACATCCAAAGCTCTGCTTCATGCTTCTACTTCCTCCCATAGGGCCCTGCATGAAGCAATCTACAGGTCTAGGGGAAAGCCCTGCATGCCTACTTCTTCACTTATTACCCATAGCTTTGGAACTATGAAAAATGGGTCTGCTTCCTTGATTGTACAAAACAAAGCACATGTCTGGGGCCATGCATGACAAATCTGCTTGTTTGTGTATGTCCCTGTATTAAATATAACACCTATGTGGACCCAGGGGGAATAACCCCAGGCCTGTAGCTTGAAGCAACAGATGGTAGCTATGTCCACAGGTCACAAAGTTAGGGGATGGGGTGGACTTTTGGGTTGAAAACTCTAATACCACATTTCTTGACTTTTGTGGCTTTTTAATCCTGTTATATGCATCACCATAATTTTTTACAATGAGTATAAATTTCTACATATACATTCAAGAAAACAAAAACCAAGAGAAGTTTCCTTTAGTATTCTAAATGGACTGGAGCCTTCCTATGAGGAAAAATATCATATAAACAAAAACGTATTTTATATTTCATTCCACTTACTGTATACTGTGGGTCTAAAAATGTTTACTTCCACTTATGCATAAATGATACCATCCCATATACTCACAGGAGGAATATGCCTTCAGTACAAACCTCCTGACAGCAAAGCTTGGATGAGGTCCAATCCTTTTTTGTACAAAATAATCTGACACTGAATACAGACAAAACCCAAACAATGGTGTTTGGGCCCCAGAAGAAACTCAGGAGCACTAATCAACAGATGGTTCTTACAATAGCACGTCAAAACAGTGACTGCGGAACAGTGACCTTTAAGAGGTCAGTGGAACCACGGCGCCGACTCATTTGGGTGACTGGTGGGTCTCCCCATCCCCGAGGTACGCCCCCCCCAGAGTTAGTATATTAAATAAAGGGGGGTGTAGGGGAAAAGCACAAGAAATTACTTTGTTCCAAGTCATCAAGCTGCAGGATTTGCGTCCTCTTCATGGGTCATCGTTCCACAGTCACCATTATGACATGGGACCATTCTTCCTACCCTGAACCATCATGAGCTCCAACTCACTTCTCTATGCAAATATCTGTCTGTATCCCCTTCTCAGATGGAGCCTACACACTGAGAATTTAATAGAAAACTGTGCCTAAAAAAAGCTTGTGTACAGTACAAATATACCTTAAGCAATGGGCCTAACTACATTCAGGGCCTGATAAAGTCCAGACAAGTCCAGGAGGGGCTTAGATATGCAGCAGGACTGCAACATATAGTCCCTCACATGAACACCAGAGCAGGCTCCAGCTCCTTTGGGGTGGAACAACCTACCTTTTGGCCTGCGCCTGGTAGCAGCCCCCCACCACCTAATTTGGCCCAATTTGAGGATGGTACATTTAGCACTGCTTGAATCCTAGACACTGCTGTACCTGAGCAGGCTCGAAGATCCCATTGTATGGCTGACTACACCCCGTACTGACCTATGTAGTATTTATAATATGATGAGGTTTTATCTATCCATGTGAGACATATATGGAAGATAACTGTAATCTGTTGTGGTCTAACAATTGGGTACTAAGTGCCTTTCCACTTGTGAGAAGGACATGAAATGTTAAATATTGTTGTAATTGTGGTGAAAATGTATTTCTGTACTCAAGCTATAATGCATAAATCGTACCTTCTCCAAGCTGTAAACAGATCCTGCTGTGACTGGAAGCCATTGTAAGTGAGTCCCTAAATCAATGCTGTATCCTTTCCTCAAGAATACCGTTATGATTATTATTATTAAAGATATCACAATGGGTCCTTTTTTGACATATCTAAAATCTGTTCAAAAATAATAAAATATGTTATCTGTTAGGGCTGGCAAAATTAGCAAATTCCAATTTTGCAGAATTTGCATGAAATTCTGCAACATTTTTTTAATGTGTTGGAAATTCTTTAATTGGTCATAGCCTGGTCAGTAGTATAGCTACAGACATTAAAGTTGCCACACATATTGCGTGGAAGAGGACCTGAACATATGCCAAGTGTCATATCATTTGAACAAGGGACAGTGAAGGTACAGGGGCTCGAATTTTGGCAGTTTATTATTTTTTGCAAACATTTCTGGAAATATTTCTTTGCTTACAACTTAGCCATCTTTGGAGATAGAGAATTGAACATTTATATACATACTTTTCTGGAAGAGTCATAGAAACTGCTAAATAGAGAGGTAATTGGTTGTGTAAGTTGCAAGTTTCAGGAATTCAAAATTTTCCAATTTAATTATTTGCTAAATTGTGTGAAAATTGTCAGAATATTTGGATGTTTATAGCTCCACTGCTATTGCAAGTATACACTCTAGATTTGGCATGCATCCGAAAGTAAATATGTCCTGGAATCTAACTAAGCTGGATATATGTGGTTTAGTAGGTTAACATTTATTGTGGATACTTCAGAAATTAGTAATTGGCAAAATTTGCTCAAAAATTCATGGACACATACTATGTAGTGCCACTGGAATTCCACTTGTGGAGTTTAACTTTCACAAAATACTTATCGTCACTGAAGCACCTCACCTGCTCTAGCATCATGGCCCTGCAATATCTCTCCATCACTCTTGCAAACGTGATGCCCGGCATCATGCTCCATCATGACTAAAGATATCCAGATACTTCTGTCCCAAGTTGCCAACATGTCACTCAGGCAGCCTTGAAGTCTGTGTTTCGCTGCTGACATGGCACTGAGGCAGCCTTGGAGTCTATGTTTAGTGGTTGACATGTCACTCAGGCAGTCTTTGAGTCTGTGTCTAGCTGCTGACAAGTCACTGAAGCAGCCTTGGAGTCTGCTTAGCTGCTGACATGTCACTGAGGCAGCCGTGAAGTATGTTTGGCTGCTGACATGTCATTGAGGCAGCCTTGGCAACTGTGTTTAGCTACTGACATGTCACTCAGGCAGCCTTGGAGTCTGTGTTTATTTTTGACATGTCACTCAGGCATCCTTGGAGTCCATATTTAGCTGTGACATGTCACTTTTGTAGCCTTGGAGTCTGTGTTTCGTTGCTGGCATGTCACTAAGGCAGTATTGGAGTCTGTGTTCAGCTGCTGACAAGTCACTGAGGCAGGCTTGGAGACTGTGTTTAGCTGCTGACAAGTCACTGAAGCAGTCTTGGAGTCTGCTTAGCTGCTGGCATGTCACTGAGGCAGTCATGAAGTATGTTTAGCTGCTGACATGTCATTGAGGCAGCCTTGGCATCTGTGTTTAGCTACTGACATGTCACTCAGGCAGCCTTGGAGTCTGTGTTTATTTTTGACATGTCACTCAGGCATCCTTGGAGTCCATATTTAGCTGTGACATGTCACTTTTGTAGCCTTGGAGTCTGTGTTTCATTGCTGGCATGTCACTAAGGCAGTATTGGAGTCTGTGTTCAGCTGCTGACAAGTCACTGAGGCAGGCTTGGAGACTGTGTTTAGCTGCTGACAAGTCACTGAAGCAGCCTTGGAGTCTGCTTAGCTGCTGGCATGTCACTGAGGCAGCCATGAAGTATATTTAGCTGCTGACATGTCATTGAGGCAGCCTTGGCATCTGTGTTTAGCTACTGACATGTCACTCAGGCAGCCTTGGAGTCTGTTTATTTTTGACATGTCACTCAGGCATCCTTGGAGTCCATGTTTAGCTGTGACATGTCACTTTTGTAGCCTTGGAGTCTGTGATTTGTTGCTGGCATGTCACTAAGGCAGTATTGGAGTCTGTGTTTAGTTTCTGATATGTCACTGAGGCAGCCCTGGAGTCCACGTTTAGCTGCTAAGATGTCACTGAGGCACTATTGGAGTCTGCGTTCAGTTGCTGACAAGTCACTGAGGCAGGCTTGGAGCCTGTGATTAGCTGTTGACAAGTCACTGAAGCAGCCTTGGAGTCTGCTTAGCTGCTGGCATGTCACTGAGGCAGCCATGAAGTATGTTTAGCTGCTGACATGTCATTGAGGCAGCCTTGGCATCTGTGTTTAGCTACTGACATGTCACTCAGGCAGCCTTGGAGTCTGTGTTTATTTTTGACATGTCACTCAGGCATCCTTGGAGTCCATGTTTAGCTGTGACATGTCACTTTTATAGCCTTGGAGTCTGTGTGTTGTTGCTGGCATGTCACTAAGGCAGTATTGGAGCCTGTGTTTAGTTTCTGATATGTCACTGAGGCAGCCTTGGAGTTCACGTTTAGCTGCTAACATGTCACTGAGGCAGTATTGGAGTCTGTGTTCAGCTGCTGAAATGTTACTGAGGCAAACAGCTGCAAAGAAGCAACTTTTATGGAAGAAACAGAGGCAGGGAACATCCCTGGAGAAGAGGAAGGGGCCTACAGAAACAATTCAGTGGACACAGGCAAGAAAGATGGAAAGAGAAAACACTGGAGGCAACATCAGTATGGTAACAGATGAGGAGGTAGAAGAAGGGGCCATAGGAGGAAGCAGAATAGGACAAGATCCCTGAAAAACAAAACCAATAAAAGAATAGGAGAAACAGAGAATGCAAATGAGAAATCATCAGAATCAACAGAAGAAAGCACAACAATAGTGTGTAACTTATCAGACCACATCATAACTTAACACCAGAGGAAGAGGCTGTTTTAGGGAAGGAGTTGACTTTCTGATGACATCAGAGGCTTAATAACTTTGAGTTGAAGCTTGATCTCCAGAAGTTTTTTTTTAGGAAAATCTGACTACGTCACCATTTTAATTTCAAACATCTGGTTACAGTCCCTGTTATTAATAAGAGCAATGCATTAAAGTGACAATTGGATGTTAAAGCTTATTACATCACCCCAGGTCCAGTGTCAGCAGCAATCGATACATACATAAAACTAACAGCAAAAGAAACAAAAACAGTGATGGACATGAAGTCTGGCATGGAATGTTGGCAAAATCTAAATGCAAATGAGTTTGCAGCTTTAAGAAGATTGGAAACTAATACTTGAAATAATTATTAAACCAGCAGATAAGGGGGTGGAGCTGTGGTGGTACAGAATTACAAAGACTATCGGACATAGTGCATTAGACAGATTAAGGGCCAAACCAGCTATCAGCAGGTTACCTGTAACCCAGCATCTGAGATAGGAAAACTACTGGCGGCCTGCCTAGATTCAAACAAACAAGGCCTAATAAATGACAGGTAAAGGAAAACACTGTTGACTGTACCAATAGCTCTGTTAGAATTCTGAACTCCACTGCTTAATCTTATACAAAATGGCAGCCGGGGGTACAATGAGTTAAATAACAAAGTGATACTCCCCCTATTCTACACAATATCAAAGATCTGTAGGGATCCTGACAAACCACAAGGCAGACCAATAGTAGTAGGTATTGATCCTGTCTTGGATCGTATGTCCACATATGTGGACTTCCACATAAAAGATTTGGTTGGCAAGCAACAGGGCTATAATAAAAGACACTAGCCATATTCTGAACATCTTGGAAGGCATTAATGGCAGCAATACACAGTTGAACTGAATGATCTTAGAAACCATGGATGTGCATAATTTATTCACATCAGTACCTTGTGAGTTAGGCCTTAATAATTTAAAAGAATCACTGAAGTACAGGAAAGATTCAGAAGAGGGAAAAAACAAGTTCCTTTTGGAACTTGCAGAATTGATTCTCACATGTAAGTATTATACATCTGAAAAATAATATTTTTACCAAATAAAAGGGACAGCTATCAGATCAACCATAGCATGACCATATGCATGCCTTTGAAAGGCCTGGAGAAACAATTTGTCAGCAACCCTATATACAATGCATTCTATGATAAAATACTGTGTTGGGGGATGATATATTGATGACTGCCTTTTGTTGTGATCAGGGAATAGAGATCAGTTAATGGAATTTAATTAATATCTAAACAATTGCACAGATCACACCAAATATAGCACTGAATATAGTGAACAAAAGACAGCATTTCTAGATTTGAAAATGTTTAAATCACAAGGAAAATTACGCTCTAGTTGTACCATAAAACACAGACAGGAACAGCATATTGAGAGGGGATAGTCTTTACTATCTCCCTCAAAAAAAAATCACATCCCTTATGGGCAATAAGTAGGGGCCTATAGAAATTGTTCTTGGGATGAAGATTTCCAGGAGGACTGCAAATATCTTACTGACAGAGTCTTGAACAGAGGGTACTCACAAAGGATATTTTTGCTCAGTTCCCTGATGCATTTCTGTTATATTAACATTGCATTTGATTTTGAATGGCTTCAGTTTTCTTAGTGCAGGCTATTTCTCCAGTCTGGTTTCTCGTGGCTGCTTCTGCATGCAAACTGTTGTTGCTAGTTGTGCTGTTTCGTCCCCGAGTCGGGGGTCAGAGTTTTCACAGTGTATTGGGCAATGTGAACATTTTGAATACACATACAGTGCTGATTTGTTGGCATTTGCTCTGTTTATTTTTGCAACTTTGCAGTTTTAAACAACTTTTGGTTCAGCTTCTCAACACTACTTCAATATTCACATATGGATCTTTCACTGACGTCCTTACACTGCTTTACTGAAATCTGCAGTTTTCTTCAATGTTTCAGTTCTTCTTCTTCTTTGAGGTGCTATGAGCTGTAGTGAGTCAGAAACTAAAAGGATTATTGACATTCTGGCAAGGGCTAATGATAATTCGTAGAAGGTCTCTGTAACCACTTGACTGGACTGGACAGCAACATCTGTTAAACACAGACAACAAGCAGGTGATATTTTCTCTGACTGCTTCAAACATGCATTAGAAGCTTCTACTGACATTAAGGATTTATTTAATCAGTTGAACGATTAAAGCTGCAAGAAATGAATTTATAATACACACAAGAAAGCCTCACTAAATACAGGGATACCTCTTTCTTGCCTAGGGGCTTACGCTTTGAGAAGGGCCCTGAAGGGGGATTCTTTAAGGAGTGCTATCAGCAACATTGGGAAGCAGCTTTGAATACATGTTCTTTTACACTTGTTTAAATGTTATTGGATCAGGACAAGAAAGACATACACAAATCCTTAAAGAGCTGCTAACATCTCAAAGAAACTTTGAAAAACATAATATTTAGGTGCAATTCAGCTTGCATTCCATGTATATTCTATAGATTTCTACTGCACATTACATATTTCTAAACAAATTGCATGAATATATGATCTTTATACCTCAGAGTTCATCTGTCTCTATAGCTTGCTCCCTAGTTCAAGTCATAATCCTTTGTTGTGGCATCACAATCTGTTGCCATGGGAGTATCTGTGATGTCACAAGCAAAAAAGACTTCGGGTAAGGAAAAAGCAACAGGAATAGATGGACTCTTCAGGAGCTAATAAATACTTTTTTCATACAAATTACATCAGTAGTAAATAATGGAGAGGAGGAATACAGAACTAATGTGAAATCCAAGCTGAATTGTGTCCAGATATTATGTTTATTAAAGTTCTCCTGAAGGCGTCAGCTGTTCTTTAAAGAAATTGAGGAACTTGTAGAGATTTTGATCCAGGAATGCCAGACATAGGAGTTTGAGGGGGTCTATGTGATAAAGGTGAGTCTGAATGACTGCTTATCACATAGAGTGAACAAACTAGAGCCCATGGTAAAAAGGGTGATGGATATTGTAGCGACCATTACAAATAGCGATGGTTGCTACAGTACTTACCAAAATCATACAGAAATATTTTTTTCATGCAGGGGGCTGTGCCCCCCAAGCCCCCCACACCCCCAAACTTAAATAATGAACTCTGAGGGGGGTGTAAACCACGGGGCAAGTTATTGGATTTAAAAAAAAAAAGAAGGATTCTGCCTATAGCTGGACCCAGGTCTGCTTGCATTGCAAGCAGTGGTGTACACCACTATGCTGTGCAAGCAGCTCAGTGGGAATCAGCCAAAAAGGATGTAATATCCTATAATAATGAGTATAGCTCCTTGCTGTACTCATTATACAGGATATAGCGATGTATTGCACCACTCGCTCTCTTGTAGAGTGCTATTATTGAGTCACTCAAAAGTGCAGCGCTCAATAATCAACTATCTACATGAGTGCTACCGTTTGAGGATCTCAGACAATGGTGATCAAATAAAGCTCATCAATATGAGAAACAAATAATTACCAGAAAAGAAAATAAATCTATTAGGGACACCACAGACTATACTAATAACTAGATCTATATTTCACATTCACTGGGGAGGCCTAGCCAACATAGTGGCAGATCATGTAGCAGCAGAAATAGATCCAGTAGTCGCTTAAGGAACAGGACTCAGTCAAGAAGTAACATCAAGTCAAATCCATCAAAAAATGGGGAACAATCTACATCCAATAGCAAAATAACATTTCAAGCAAGAGAGGAGAAACCAGCCCAAACAATAACAGTGGACCAACAGAAAACTGGAGCAATACCCAAAGTAAGATAACAGCAAAAAAATACCACACAAGAAGAAGTTGTCGGGGAGGTAAAAAAAAAAAAGACACAGTAAACAAGTGGCAGTCACGTCAACACTATCTATGGGGTAAACACAAGTTTTAAATATATCTAATGTATCAGTGACCACAATATAGATTATTACCTGATCTAAAGGTCTGTCATTTGTCCCGCACCCACGTATTGATAGATTTATCCTCAAGGTGGATATTCAGAAGTTTTTTCTTTTGAAAAATTAAACTAAAAATTTATTTTGCCAGAAACAGTAACAATATGGGACACAACACTACTGGTGATAGTGTTGACACCAATAATTCCATCCTCAGTGAATCCTAACTGAATTAGGTAAGTTAATTAATTTTGACTTATTGGACTAACCACACAACTAGGACCCTGAATGAGCATTACTACAAATGGAACATTGAGAATTGGATACACATTATAGAAACATAGAAACATAGAAGTTGACGGCAGACAAGGACCTCAAGGCCCATCCAGTCTGCCCATTTCTTTTTCTACCTTATAAATGTGCCATCGGCCTTTGCTCTGTCAGTGACCTATCTATTCATAGTCATTTGTATTGCTCCCTTATGCCTATCCCATGCCTGTTTGAAGCCCTGCACTGTATTCATAGCCACCACTTCTTGTGGTAAGCCATTCCATGCATCTACCACCCTTTCTGTGAAAAAGAATTTCCTCACATTCCCCCTTAATCGGCCTCCCTCTAATCTCATGCTGTGTCCTCTTGTCCTGCTATTTTTCTTACATTTAAACATGTTAGACTCTTTCAAATTGTTTATGCCCTTAAGGTGTTTAAATGTCTCGATCATATCACTTCTCTCCCTCCTTTGCTCAAGGGTATACATATTGAGCTCCGTTAATCTGTCCTCATATGTCTTCTGATGCAGTCCCTGCAACATTTTGGTTGCCCTTCTCTGGACTGCCTCAATTTGGTTAATGTCCTTGTGAAGGTGTGGCCTCCAATACTGCATGCAGTACTCCAGATGGGGCCTAACCAATGTCTTGTACAGAGGGATTATTACCTCCCTCTTACGAATTGTGATACCCCTACTAATACACCCTAACACCCCCCTAGCCTTACCTACTGCTTTAGAGGTCTGTTTGGATGATTTTAGGTCATCAGTGATGATGATGCCCAAGTCTCTTTCTTCCTTTGTGACTGCTAGCAACTCCTCCCAGCCTATAAGTGGCTTCAGGGTTTCTCTTCCCTATGTGCATGATTTTGCACTTCTTTGCATTAAATCCCAGTTGCCACTCTTCTGACCATTCTGCTAGTTTATCAGATCTCTTCTCATTCTGCCCACCCCTTCTGGATCATCTACTCTGTTGCAGATCTTGGTGTCATCTGCAAACAGACAAGCCTTACCCTCTAGTCCATCTAGAGGTCACTAATGAAGATGTTGAATAGGACTGGCCCCAGGACTGATCCCGAGTACCCACTTGTGACTTGCATCTCTTCTGACTGTATACCATTTACCACCACTCTCTGTTTTCTGCCAGTCAACCAGTTTGCCACCCAGTTGACCAACTTCCCCACCCCGAGCCTACCTAGCTTATTTATCAATCTTCTATGTGGAACAGTGTCAAAAGCTTTGCGAAGTCAAGGTAGGCAACATCAACTGCTCCTCCTTGGTCCACCACTCTGGTTACCAAGTCAAAGAAATCTATGAGATTAGTTTGACAGGACCTTCCTTTTGTAAACCCATGCTGTCTTGGATCCTGTGCCCCTATGGATTCCAGGTGTTGCACTATCCTTTCCTTAAGGTGCCTCCATAATCTTGCCCACTACTGAGGTAAGACTGGCCGGTCTGTAGTTCCCGCCTCCTCCCTGCTACCACTCTTGTGGAGCGGGATCACATGAGCCCTTCTCCAGTCTTCTGGGACCTCTCCTGTGCTCAGAGACTCACTAAACAATTCTGCTAATGGCTCTGCTAGTTCCTCCTTTAGCTCCTTAAGTACCCTGGGATGTATGCCATCAGGTCCCATTGCCTTATCCACCCTGAGCTTAGCAAGCTCTTGTAGGACCCTTTCTTTTGTGAAGGAGTAGTGCTCACCTCCCTCCCCTGTGTCCATGATGCTGAGCTGTGGGCCTGCCCTACCTTCTCTTCAGTAAATACTGAGCAAAAGTATCTATTTAGGATAGATGCATTTACAGGGTCCTCCTCCTCACATGCTCCCTTTTCTCCATTAAAGCTTAGCAATACCCCTCTGGACTTTCTCCTTTCACTAATGTATCTATAGAAAGTCTTGTCACTTTCTTTTACTGTTCGTGCTAGTGTTTCCTCAGTTTGGGACTTTGCCTGCCTTACTGCCTTACCTGCTTCCCTTAGGGCAGTTTGGTATGCCTCCCTATCTTCATCCTGCTGTGTTCCCTTATATTTCCTGAAGGCCAGCCTTTTGGCTCTGACCTTTTCTGCAACTGTATTTGAGAACCAAAGTGGTTTCCTTCTTCTTTTGCACTTCCTTTTCTGTCTAACACAATGGGATGTTGCTTCAAGTATTGCATCCTTAATGCTTACCCACTTTGCCTGTACCTCCTCACCTGTGTTTCTTTTGCCAGGGCTAGCTTAACTCTGTTGGCCATCTTATCAAAGTCAGCTCCTCTGAAGTCCCATATTTTGCCTTGGAATGGGATGATTTAGATGTAGTAGCCAAATTGAACCATACCATGTGATGGTCACTGGCCCCCAGGTGACCTTCTACCTGGAGATCTGTGATCCCTTCTTTGTTAGTCAGTACTAGATCTAGGATAGCCCTGTCTCTTGTGGGTTGCTGTACCAGTTGTTTGAGGCCCTCCCCCTGCAGGGAATCCACTATGAGTCTAGTTTTTGCAGATGTTCCTGCTGGTATTGACCAATCTGTATCTGGCATGTTGAAGTCTCCCATTATCAGAACCTCCCCTTTAGCTGTCATGTTTTGTATATCTTCTAACAGTAATGTGTCTATGTCCTCCCTCTGGTCTGGGGGCCTGTAGACAACACCAGTTCTTATGGCTGTCCCATTTCCTGTTTCCAGGGTGACCCACAGTTCTTCTGGCTCCTTATGTGTATTCTGAATTTCTGTAGCTTTGATATTTTCATTGACATACAGGGCCTCCTCCCCCTTTTGCACCTCGGTTTCTTCTAGAACAATACATAGCCAGGTACTGAAGTCTCCCAAGTGTGGTTACTGGTAAACCCGTCTCACTAATGCTACTATGTCCAGTTTAGCCTCTGACATTATTGCCTGCAGGTCTGGGATCTTATTTCCCAGGCTGTGAGCATTTGTGTACATGATTTTCCATTGGCCAGATTTTGGTGTGTTAGTTGTTGGGTGAAGTTTGGCATTACCCCTGTGCATTGTATGGGAGACAAACCTTTTTCTTACCTGGTGATGCAAATGAGCGGCAAACACGCTGAATTCCTGTTTGACCACTAGCTGAGGGGAGGATGTTCTTCCCATTCGGCGTATGGGGTGCTGCACCCCTCTCCCCATTGCTAGTTTAAATATTCTGCAAAGGCGTCAAACTTCTACCCCAATGCACTGACTCCCTCTTTAGTCAGATGCAGTCCATCAAATTTAAAGAACTTTCGCTCCCAGAACTGTTGCCAGTTCCCTACAAATCTGTCTTTTCCTGGCACCAGTCCTTGAGCCACGTGTTTAGCTCTCCTATCTCCCCTTCTCTGACCTTCCATCCATCTGCTCCCTTCTCCCAGACTGGCAGGATCTCAGAGAAGGAGATGCCGGACAAAAAGATGATAGTTTGTCACCCAGCCTAGTCAGGTGTTCCTTGGTCTCCACAACTGACCGGTTGGCGATCATTAGTCCCTATGTGTACTAGGACATCAATGTTTTCTCCTGCTTTGTGAACAATTTTAGCAATGCGGTCAGTGTCTCTCCATGCTGATGTACCTGGGAGACATCTGACTCACCCCTAGCTGGAGATGGGTATCAACTCCCCGAATCATGGAGTCTCCTATGATCAGAAGTTTTTTGATTTCCTTTGTGCTTGTTTAGTTTTGGTTCCTGATTTGGGTGAGTATTGTTGTGCTAGCTCCTGTGCTACAGTGTCCTGCTCTGCAGTGTCTTCTGCCTCTTTATTTGATTTCAGAGATAGAGGCAGATACCTGTTGTAGTGTTTATATGGTTTTGGAGGTAATGTGTTGGAGAGCAGAGGTGATGGGGCACCTGATTTGCTCCTCCTAACCACCTGCCAACCTCCTGGACCAACTACCCTCTGCTGTCGAGGTTTTCTGTTGGATGCTGGGAAATGGCGGGTGGTTCTTATAATGTATTTCCTCTTCAATATGAAATTTGAGGCGTGCAATCTCTGCCCATGCTGCCCGGAGCTGAGACCTAAGATCTCCAAAGGCCCAGCATGTAGGACAGTGTCCTAAATCCTGTAAGACTGTCCTTCTGAAAATTGTTCCACAGTACCTGCAGTTAATGAAATCCATTCCAAATAAGTTGCTGGGTTTGTAACCTAGTCAGAGTAATTAGAAGGAAAAAAATGCAAGTAATGGTTTAATTGTGCTTTGTTTAACTTGTTATAACAAGTTAAATTACTAGTGCCCTGTAAATGAGATCACCTTGTGGAGGCCCCACTGATCCCCCTTCCTGCTCTGCCACAGGAAATGTCACAACTGTGGTACCCTATAAAGGAGTGTAGCATGGGGTGGTTGGGGATGGGGTGGGTGGCTGGGCCCTTCCCTGCCTAAAAAGAACCACGACGAAAGAACAAGGAGGTAAGAGCAGAAACAATCAGTCAACAACAAATGCAGTAACCCTGAAAGCTTATCCTAATGTTAGATAAAACTGTAAAACCTGTAAAGCACCACCTGTAATAATTTCAGAGAAGATATACCCTGTAAGAAACACTTTGCTCCAGAGAAAAATAAAGCATTAACAGAAGATATACCTTGCAAAAGACAATTTGAATCAGAAGATTACAGCAGTAATCTGTTAGCACACACCTGTAGGCACACCTTGTAATAATGCAGAAGAAGGTATACCAGCAACAACAATTTGAATCAGAGAAAAAATAAAGCAATGAAATGTTAGCAACAAACAGTAGCAATGCCTGTGAGTAAAAAATAAAAACACCACCACACAGTAAATCTGCTTAGCCAAACTAAGTCTTAATCCTTCTCCCTTGCTCTGGTAAGTTTCTCTACTCTGCCTTTCAAGCAGTCTTAGAAGGAAAGAGCTCAGGTGAAGCTAGGTGCCTTGGCCAGCAAACCAAGTCTTCTACCTCCAAGATATCAACTAACCTGACTTTTTAACCCTTCTTTCTGTTGGAAATTACGGACAGTTTGCCAGCTCCACCCCCACATACACACCTAATCCTTTGGAAGAGCTGTGGGAGGAAAAGCAATTAGCTCCTTCAATGTGAGAAGGAGACTGAAACACCTCTGAGACAACAAACCTTTTCAACAAACAAGAATAAAATAAAACACAGTGTCAAACAGTAATTTTGCTTAGCCCAATGATAAAAAGTCACAAAATGTAAGCTCCACCTGTAATACAGTAATTTCAGAGAAGATATACCTGTAAGAAACACTTTGCTCCAGAAAATAAAGCAGTAACAGAAGATATACCTTGCAAAGACAATTTGAATCAGAAGATTACAGCAGTAATCTGTTAGCACACACCTGTAGGCACACCTTGTAATAATGCAGAAGAAGGTATACCAGCAACAACAATTTGAATCAGAGAAAAATAAAGCAATGAAATGTTAGCAACAAACAGTAGCAATCCCTGTGAGTAAAAATAAAACACCACCACACAGTAAATCTGCTTAGCCAAACTAAGTCTTAATCCTTCTCCCTTGCTCTGGTAAGTTTCTCTACTCTGCCTTTCAAGCAGTCTTAGAAGGAAAGAGCTCAGGTGAAGCTAGGTGCCTTGGCCAGCAAACCAAGTCTGAACCCGCAATTGTCTCTGACTTTAAACAGGTCTGAAAATCTTTTAAACCACATTCTACATTTGTGCCATCTAATGTTTTTTCACCAGCAATTTCAACTTTTGAAAAACTGGTTGATGAAGATGAAGTAAATAAAATATTTAATCAGAGACATTTAAATTGATCAGGTACTGTAATCTTACTAGGGAAGAATTCAGAGTGTTACAAGATGTTAATAACAATGCTTGCATTATTATCAAGCCAGCAGATAAAGGTGGGAAACTAGTGGTGACAGACAAAACCTACTATTTGAAAAAGATTTCATCTCAACTTGGTAATAAAAGAAAATTATAGTTTTCAAGAAGAAAATCAATTGGTTCCTCATGAATGCCCACTCAGTGAATTTAATTACCGAAAATGAACTCCTGTATCTCAAACAGGAGTTTCCATTAGTCCCTACATTTTGTTCTCTTCCGAAGACAAACAAGAGCATCAACAAACCACCTGGCCATCCTATTGTTTCAGGCATTGGTTCTCTTACTGAGAATCACGCCCAGATTGTGCCTGAAAAAGGTCCACTAGACCAGTGTATTTACCCAGTCAACAAATGCATATGTACATAAACAAACAAACAAACAAACAAACAAACAAATAAATAAATAAATCAAATCTGGCCATATATGTAGACTTTTTTTTATACAAACCATGGTAATTCATCTGCCATCTTATTTATGGGATACCATGGCAGTTCTCGATGCTTTTCAGCAACAAAATTTAATGCAGATTGTGTGTGGCTCACTATAGATGTGAAGTCACTATACACTTGCATCAGACATCATTTGGGACTAAATGCAGTTAGATACATCATGGACTTTTTTATACAGGAAATGTCATTTCTTTTGATTTCATATTGAAGGCCCTGAATCTGCTTATTATGTGCAATTATTTTACATTTGTTTCTAAATTTTATTTACAAACATGTAGTACAGTGATGGGGTCTGCTGTAGCCCCCTCCTACACCTAGATGGTTATTTATGACCCCACATGGAATCCATTCAGCCACAGGATCAAATATTGGGGCTGCTTAATAGGTGATATATTGATCATTTAGAATAGTCCCTCAAATGAACTCCATTAGTTGATGTCATTTCTTAATGATAATGATTTACATTTGTTTCCCCTTATAATGTGGACCCTCAGACTAATTCTTTTCTTGATCTTACCCTGAAAGTGACTACAGGAGGAAAAATAATCACTGAAACCTTTTGCAAACCTACATCTGGTAATACTTTGTTACGTTTTAATAGTGCACATCCCTTTCATCTAAAAAAAGCATCCCAAAGGGACAGTTCCTGTGATTATGTAGCAACTGTTCTTTTTTTCTTTCCTTTTTTATTGGAACATATCACAAACAAAAAGATACATTGTAACATCCATCTCAAAAAAAAATTGGAGTCAAATACCATAGTTAGAAAATGTTACATTCATAAACAAGGTATTTCATGTAGAACGCTACCAGACAGCTTCTAATAATAAGTTATACATATTGCAATCATATCACATCAATAAATATTTTGGTCTAGAAGAGACCACAGAACTGCTCTGTCTTCATAAATTCAGTGAAGGGGAGCCACATATTATTGTATTGTTTGATTTGTTTAATAGACAGATAATGGACATTTTCTAATTGGTGGCATGTAACAACTGTTCTGATGACGCTACTTTTATTAAACAGGCAGATGACCTTTTCACAAGATTTCAAGAAAAGGGGTATGATTCACATCTCCTTGAGGAGATGAGGGCCTATGCATTTAATCAAAAAGGACAGAATTTTTTTTTAATCTATTTTTTCCCCTTGCCCCAACCCCAGCACTGTCACCCAGCTACCTTACCTGCCACTGCAACTTAACTTTCGAGGCTCCCCCATGGAGCTTTGGCTTATACCCCAGGTGGGACATGATGGGAGGGAGGCCACCCCAGAACCTCCCCCCAGAGGCATCTGATCTTCGTCGGTGCACGGAGAGGTACTCCAGTCTTTGTTGGTAAGCAAGGACCCTCCTATGAGTCTTCACACCAGTATCGCACCAGGGAGAGACATATTTTTGCTGTACACCCCCGAGTGTGATGTGCCACGTGATGCCATGGTTGTGTGCCAGTGTCCATTGCGCCCCCCCATATGTTCGGGTCGCCGGGACTGCAGTGCCTCTGGTCGATGCCAGAGGCCAGGACACCCCCGAGCCAAGGAACCCCCCCCCAGAGGAGCTGAGCAGTCCAACAGATGCTCAGGCTACCTCCCCCCAGCCAGCCCTCTGGCACCTGGGTCTGCTCCAAAACTTGGGTCACCAGCGTCGCAAGTGGAAATCCAACTGTTGCACCGACAGGCCTGCAAAACAGACAGAATATTTTTGAAATAAAAACCAAAAAAACACTGCAGCAAATATTTCCATGAATTTTATCAGTGAATTCAATTCAGTTATCCCAAATAACGAGTTTAAAAGAAACATTGGCACATTCTTAAAACTGATCCTGATTTATCAGCTATTATAGGAGATTGTCCCAGAACAGTCTACAAGAGAGTGGCCAGTATTCGGGATATGGTAGTTCATAGTCGCTTTACTAACACTTCTAAAAAGCCTTCATCTGGACTTTCTTTGTTAACCAATGGCATGCACCATGTCCATTGTGGTTCCTGCAATATTTGTAGATATGCACAAACTGGCAACTGTTTTGTTAACTCCATTAATAAGAAGCTATATTGCATTCATCATTTCATCACTTTTAAGACTTTTATTTGCTGTATATGCTATTTGGTATGATTGTCCTTTTTTGTATATTGGTTGCACAGTGCGACCTTTGAAGGAACGATTGCAGGAAAACTTCACTCTATTTTCAGTGGAAAACGTGACACTTCTGTTGGTATCCATTGGCACCAGGTTCAGAACTCTGATCCTAATTCAGTATATGTTATAGGTATAGACCACATACTGAAGAGGGGGCAATAGGCTTCAGAAATTATTACAATGAGAAAGTCGTCTTATTTTTAATCTAGGAGCAGTTACTCCCTCTGGCTTAAATGATGATTAGGATGTTACACCATATCTGTAATCCATGTCTGCATATATTGATTTTCCTCTCACCTTTTTAGTAGTATTCCAGAAAGTAATATTTGTTTTATGTTAAGTAAAATTATGGCGTAACAATGTTCTTTCTTTAGATTTCTCTTCCTGCAGTCCAATGTCTGGTTTCATGGGGTGTCTCCTCCAGCCTCTGCACCTTTGGATGGAATATGTACTATGCTTTCCTTGCCGGAGTGGAGCTCTTAAATGATCAAGCATTGTCACCTACTCTAAATATTGCTTCTTATAATTGTTTATTATTTTCTTTAGTTAGTCATATGACCTTCAAAAGGATTTATTATTTTCCTTTTTTTGTCTCACTTAAATTTGTCTGCAAGTTTTACCCAAAATTTATTTATTTATTTATTTATTGTGATATTTCACCAGGAAGGCACACTGAGCGACAAGTCGCTCTTCTTCCAGTGCCACCGGGGGTACAATAGGAATGAGACAATAAACATTCAAGTTACAAGATCAAAATTAACATACAGTTGTAAGGCAGGTGTTACAAACAGTGTTACAACAGTGTTGCACATACAATAATAAGTGCTGGGTTAATAAGTAAACAAGTGCTTACTTGAAAGAAAAGAGGAAAGGGGAGGGAGGGGTGCGGTGGGGGGAGGATGAAGAGTCATGCCCCTGGAGATCCCTCAGGATGCAAGAAACCCTGCAAGGGGGCTAGGGGGACCAGAGAGAAGGGGAAAAGGCAGTGTCCCAGAGAGACCCCCTTAAGATGGGAGTAGATGAGAGATACAAGCCCCTTGAGGGTAGGAGAGGGACCCATGGAGAGCATTCAGGGTCCTTTACATTCCATGAGAGATCAGGTAGGCCAGTAAGGGGCAGTAAATTGGAGGAAGGGGAGGACAGCTAGAAATTTGCGGGGTGGGTGTGCACAGGATAAAATGAAGGTGATGGTAGAGTGGTAGGGGTTGTCCAGGGCTTAGAGGAGGGAATTAGGGAGGGACATGACAGGAGCAGCTAGGTGCAAGGTAAGGGCAGAGCTGATGGAGTAGGCGGAGGATGAGTGACAGATATGAGGGGGGAGGGAATTCCAAATTTGCGGGAGACAGTGAGAGTAACTGGATTGGCCAATCTGGGTGGATCTGTGGGAGACAACCAGAGTACGGGAGCTGGTTGATCGAAGGGAATGTTAGGTTTGGGGTGTTATAAAGGAGGAGGAGGTGAGGTAGGAAGGGAGCTCACACAATCAATGCTTGGAGGTGAATTTAGCACAGTGGGAGAGTTGCCTATTTGTAAGAGAGGGGAGGGATAGGGCATGATAAAGATTTCAGTGATGGGTGTGAGAGGGGGCATCCAGGGCAAAGTGGCAGAAGGAATTGAAGAGGGTGTCCAGTCTGTCCAGAGAGGACTTAGTGGCAGCACCATAGACTATGTCACAGTAGTCAAAAATGGGCAGTATAAAATCTGAATAAGTTCACGCCTAGCTGTAGGAAGGATGCAATTATGGTTCCTGAACAGGGCACCATGTTTGGGGCACCATTTTTTCTGGATGGCTTCAATATGTCCAGAGACGTTTAGCTGTTGGTCCAACCAAACACCTAAGTACCTGAAGCAGGATGTGTCCTCAAGTAAAGTCCTATCAAGGGTGTGGAAAGTGGGTAGGGAGGAAAGCTTAGAGAGTCTGCCTTGTGCCAAAGGTTATGGAGACAGTCTTCCTGGCATTGAGGAAACGTTGATGGTTAGCAAACCAGAGCTGAACCTTGTTGAAATCTTGCTGAAAGCCAGTTGTAACCTCATCAGGACAGGAGCCAGATGCATACAGGACTGTATCATCGACATGCATATATGTAGAGGAGGATGGGAAGCAAACAGAGAGAAAGTCATTTAAGAAGATGGAGAATAGGATGGGCCCTAATACAGAGCCCTGGGGGACTCCAGTGCTAATCAGGAGGGAAGGGGAAGTGGCGTCCAAGATCTTAACTGATTGGGTTCTGCCAATAAGGTAGGCCTTGAACCAGTTTGTGGTGGACAGAGATAGGCCAGCTGCCAGGAGTGAGTCAAGGAGAAGGCAGTGAGAGATGGTGTAGAAGGTCTTGGCCAGGTTGAAAAAAATGGCAGGGTAATTTGGCCAATGTCTATCCCAGTTAGGATGGAGTCTGTGAGCCATAGGAGAGAGAGAGAGGTGGTGGTTGAGTGTTTTTTCCTGAAACAAGACTGGAAAGGGGTGAAAATGGAGGTGTCAGATAGAAAAGAGATGAGTTGGGAGAGGACAATGTGTTCTTGAAGCTTGGCAAGGGTAGGGAGGAGAGAAATGGGGTGATAGTTGCCAGGGGATGAGGGATCACATGCTTTGGGTAGAAGGAGGACCACGACATGTTTCTATGAGTAGGGGACCAAGGCAGTAGAGAATGAGAGATTTAGGATTATTGAGAGGGAGTAGGCAATGGCCGAAGTGGAGGGGGAGAGGAGTTTTTGGTCGTCATCAGGGAAGGCACCTTTAAAGGGGTTGATGGTGAGGAGGGCACTTAGGGCATCATTTGGGGTTACACTAGTGAAAGAGAAGGGAAGGTGGGATGGTGGTGGAGGGGGCACACAGGTAGATGGTGAGGAGGGGGATGGGTAGGAGGTGAGGGATTTCAGTAGCTCAGTGGTGCAGGAGGTATAGTAGGAGTTAAATTCCACAGCTACAGCTGGTGGGTCGGACACTAGTGAGCTATTTACTTTAAGCACTGGGGGAGTGGGTAAGATGAGGGGATAAATAGGGTGTGGACCACCTTCCAGAGCTTTGATGGGAATTTTATATTGGTGATGTTAGCAGATTTAAAATATTCAGACATGGCTAAACTTGTAGCCCTGGTGCAAGCGTTTCAGAGCATGCGGTAGTTCGCGAGATCACTAGGATGCTGGGTAGCTTTGTGATGCTTCCAGGCTTGATTTCTAGCCCTGAGGCAGGGCAGAAGTTCAGGGGTTATCCAAGGTAAGTGGTTACCTCTGACTCTGGTTTGTTTGAGTGGGGCAAAGGCGTTCCAGTTTACAAGAAGAATTTCTTTGAAGTAGGCAAGGGCCTTATCAACTGAGGGGAGGGATGTTAGGGGGGACCAGTCAGAAGTGGCAAGGTTGCTCAGGAGAGTTTCAAGGTCAAGAGACTTGAAAGAGCATAGTTGTATGGTTTTACTTTATTTTTTGAATTTATTGAAATGTTTCACTAGGAGGGAACACTGAACAACAAGTTGCTCGTCTCAAGGTGCGACCTGGGGGGAGGGAGTTACATAGGGTTGTGAAGGATGATCAGTTACAATAGTATGTGGGTAGTGCAAACAATACAGCATTGCAGGATTATGCAACAGTTGGAACACAAGATATTGTACAATAAACAGTAGTGAAACATTGGGTAAATTACAATACATGCCCAAAATCATACAAAACAACATATACTGTAAATGCACAAAACAGTAATAATGTAACAGAACCATTATAGTGCATGAGTGTACCAGGAGCAGGCTCAAGGTAGTACGCAAGTGCTGTTGGAGTAAAAAAGATGGGTAGGTTGTGCACATAGGTGACCCAGAAGGGCATTTGGAGAAGTGAGGGGGAGACAAGTAGGGGTAGGCATTTCCTGATTCCCCCTTCAGGATGTTGAGAACCCTGCCAGGAGGGGGTCAGGGTAGGAAGACAGAAACTGAGGATAGGTATTAAAGAGGGTTAAAGCAGGAACAGGTGAGGGAGAGGTAATTGTGTAGGGTAGAGGTAAGGGAGTAGTTGGAGGAGGAGTGTTGTATTTTAGGGGGGAGTGAATTCCAGATTTTAGGGAAGCAATGGGCAAAAGCAGTCTGACAGATGAGGGTGGAGCAGCAAGGGACCGTCAAGGTGCAGGTGTCATTAGATCTGAGAGAGTGGGTGAGGGGAGGTGGAGTGGAGAGAGAGAGGATGAGAGATAGGAAGGGAGCACTCTGAACCAGAATTTGGATGTTAGTTTGGCTCAGCGTGAGATGTGTCTGTGAGAAAGTGGAAGGAAGGTTAGAGAGCGATATTGTTCACAGTGGTGGGAGCGGGAAGGGGAGTCAAGAGCAAAGTGGCAGAAGGAGTTAAAGAGAGTGTTCAACTTGGCCAGGGAAGATTTGGGAGCAGCACCATAGACTACATCACAGTAGTCAGAGATGGGGAGTATCATCTTCTGGACAATTTCACAACTTGCAGTCAGCGGGATGCATCTATGATTCCTGTATAAAACACCAAGCTTGGGGTGCAGTTTCTACAGGATAGCATTGATATGCACCGAGAAGCATGAGCTGCTGGTCCAGTCAAACCCCCAGATATCCAAATGATAAGGTGTCTTCCAGGATGGTCCCATCAAGGGTGTGGAAGGTGGGTAGGGCCGGGAGCCTAGAGAGTCTCTGCCTGGTGCCAAAAGTCATTGAGACTGTTTTCTTGGCATTTAGAAAAAGCTGGTGAGAAGCAAACCAGAGCTGACGTTGGTTGAAGTCATGCTGTAAGCTGGTTTCCACAGCAGCAGGGTTTTTGCCAGAACTGTATAAAACAGTATCGTCAGCATACATGTGGATAGACGAGGATGAGTAGACTGTGGGAAGAGCATTAAGGAAGATGGAGAAGAGTAGGAGACCAAGCACTGAGCCCTGAGGGACACCAGTGTTGAGGGGAAGTGAAGGGGAGATGGAATCAAGGATTCTCACTGATTGGGTCCTGCCAGTGAGGTAGGATTTAAACCAGTTGGTGGCTGATGAAGCAAGGCCAGCTGAGGAGAGGGAATCAATAAACAGGGGATGGGAAATAAACATAGAAACATAGAAGCTGAGGCAGATAAGGACCACAAGGCCCATCCAGTCTGCCCATTTCTTCTTCTACCTTATAAATGTGTCATTGGCCTTTGCTCTGTCAGTGGCCTATCTATTCATAGTCATTTGTATTGCTCCCTTATGCCTATCCCATGCCTGTTTGAAGCCCTGCACTGTATTCATAGCCACCACTTCTTGTGGTAAGCCATTCCATGCATCCACCACCCTTTCTGTGAAAAAGAATTTCCTCACATTCCCCCTTAATCAGCCCCCCTCTAATCTCATGCTGTGTCCTCTTGTCCTGCTATTTTTCTTATATTTAAACATGTTAGACTCTTTCACCTTGTTAATGCCCTTAAGGTGGTTGAATGGCTCGATCATATCACCTCTCTCCCTCCTTTGCTCAAGGGTATACATATTGAGCTCTGTTAATCGGTCTTCATATGTCTTCTGATGCAGTCCCTGCACCATTTTGGTTGCCCTTCTCTGGACTGCCTCAGTTTGGTTAATGTCCTTGTGAAGGTGTGGCCTCCAATACTGCACGCAGTACTCCAGATGGGGCCTAACCAGTGTCTTGTAAAGAGGGATTATTACCTCTCTCTTAAGACTTGTGATACCCCTATTAATACACCCTAACACCCCCCTAGCCTTACCTACTGCTTTAGAGGTCTGCTTGGATGATTTCAGGTTATCAGTGATGATGCCCAAGTCTCTTTCTTCCTTTGTGACTGTTAGCAACTCCCCTCTCAGCCTATAGGTGGCTTCAGGGTTTCTCTTCCCTAATTGCATGATTTTGCACTTCTTTGCATTAAATCCCAGTTGCCACTCTTCTGACCATTTTGCTAGTTTATCCAGATCTCTTCTCATTCTGCCCACCCCATCTGGATCATCTACTCTGTTGCAGATCTTGGTGTCATCTGCAAATAGACAAGCCTTACCCTCTAGTCCATCTGCAAGGTCACTAATGAAGATGTTGAAGAGGACTGGCCCCAGAACTGATCCCTGAGGTACCCCACTTGTGACTTGCATCTCTTCTGACTATACCATTTACCACCACTCTCTGTTTTCTGCCCGTCAACCAGTTTTCCGCCCAGTTGACCATCTTCTGACCCACTCTGAGCCTAACCAGCTTATTTATCAATCTTCTATGTGGCACAGTGTCAAAAGCTTTGCTGAAGTCAAGGTAGGCAACATCAACTGCTCCCCCTTGGTCCACCACTCTGGTTACCCAGTCAAAGAAATCTATGAAATTAGTTTGACAGGACCTTCCTTTGTAAACCCATGCTGTCTTGGATCCTGTGCCCTATGGATTCCAGGTGTTGCACTATCCTTTCCTTAAAGGCGCCTCCATAATCTTGCCCACTACTGAGGTAAGACTGACTGGTCTGTAGTTCCCGCCTCCTCCCTGCTACCACTCTTGTGGAGCGGGATCACATGAACCCTTCTCCAGTCTTCTGGGACCTCTCCTGTGCTCAGAGACTCACTAAACAGTTCTGCTAATGGCTCTGCTAGTTCCACCTTTAGCTCCTTAAGTACCCTGGGATGTATGCCATCAGGTCCCATTGCCTTATCCACCCTGAGCTTAGCAAGCTCTTGTAGGACCCTTTCTTTTGTGCCTTACTGTCTTCCCTGCTTTCCTTAGGGCAGTTTGGTATGCCTCCCTATCTTCATCCCACTATGTTCCCTTATATTTCCTGAAGGCCAGCCTTTTGGCTCTGACCTTTTCTGCTACTGTATTTGAGAACCAAAGTGGTTTCCTTCTTCTTTTGTACTTCCTTTTCTGTCTAACACAATGGGATGTTGCTTCAAGTATTGCATCCTTAATGCTTGCCCACTTTGCCTATACCCCTCACCTGTGTTTCTTTTGCCAGGGCTAACTTAACTCTGTTGGCCATCTTATCAAAGTCAGCTCCTCTGAAGTCCCATATTTTTGCCTTGAATGGGATGATTTAGATGTAGTAGCCAAATTGAACCATACCATGTGATGGTCACTGGCCCCAGGTGACCTTCTACCTGGAGATCTGTGAGCCTTCCTTGTTAGTCAGTACTAGATCTAGGCTAGCCCTGTCTCTTGTGGGTTGCTGTACCAGTTGTTTGAGGCCTCCACCTGCAGAGAATCCACTATGTGTCTAGTTCTGGCAGATGTTCCTGCTGGTATTGACCAATCTGTATCTGGCATGTTGAAGTCTCCCATTATCAGAACCTCCCCTTTAGCTGTCATGTTTTGTATATCTTCTAACAGTAATGTGTCTATGTCCTCCCCCTGGTCTGGGGGCCTGCAGACAACCCCAGTTCTTATGACTGTCCCATTTCCTGTTTCTAGGGTGACCCACAGTTCTTCTGGCTCCTTACTTGTATTCTGAATTTCTGTAGCTTTGATATTTTCATTGATATACAGGGCCACTCCTCCCCCCCTTTTGGCACCTCGGTCTCTTCTTAACAATACATAGCCAGGTACTGAAGTGTCAAAAGCTTTGGCTAGGTCAACAAGGATGGCCAAGGTGATCAGGCCATCATCCATTCCTGAAAGGATGGTGTCAATAAGCCTGAGGAGGGAGGTGGTTGTTGAGTGGTTCTTCTGAAAACCAGATTGGAAGAGGGTAAAGAAGGAGGAATTGGAGAGGAAGGGTGATAGTTGTGAGAGAACTAAATGTTCTTGAAGTTTAGCAAGGGTAGGAAGGAAGAAAATGCGGCGATAGTTGCCAGGAGTGGATGTGTCACCACCCTTGGGGAGAGGAAGGACTACAGCGTGTTTCCAGGATGAGGGTATTTGGGCAGAAATAAAGGAGAGGTTAAGGATTAGGGAGATAGGATAAGCAATTGCAGGAACAGAAAGGTAGAGGATAAGCAATTGCAGGAGCAGAAAGGTAGAGAAGTTTAGGATTGAGCTCATCTCGTGAGGAGCCTTTAGAGGGGTTGAGGGATAAGAGGGCACTAAGAGCTTTGTTAGAGGAGATAGTAGAAAAGGAAAAAGGAGGGGGAGGGGTAGGCACTGGCTGAGATGAAAGGCTGAAGTCAGTAGGTGACAAGGGGGAGAGGGAATTTAGAAGAGACGTGGTACACGAGGTGTAGTATTATATGTAGCATTAAATTCATTAGCCACGGAACCAGGGTCGGAAACTAGGGAGTTATTTATTTTGAGAACTGGAAGGGAGGGGGAAGAGAATAGGGCATGAACTACCCTCTAGAATTTAGATGGATAGCTAATGTTAGTCAGGAATGAGGGAGTTGAAATAAATTGGACTTAGCCAGTCTAGTAGCTTAAGTAAATGATTTGTGTAGCATTCTGTACTTGGCCTAGTCATTTGGATGTTTAGAAGATTTGTGTTTTCTCCAGGCCTGGTCATGCTCCCTGAAGCAGGCTAGTAGTTTGGGAGTGATCCAGGGGAGGTGAAGCCCACAGACTCTGGGACTTCTGAAAGGAGCAACAGCATTCCAGGTGGCAATGAATTTATCCTTAAAATAGTCAAGGGCTTGGTCAACAGAAATGACAGTTGAGAGGGGGGCTCAGTCAGTGGAAGCAAGTGCAGAGCTGAGTGGGGTAAGGTCTAATGATTTAATGGACTGGAGCTGCATGATTTTAGGGGGAGGTTTGGGGTGATGGACCTTATGAACAATGAAAATGGGGTTGTGATCACAAAGAGCATCAGGGAGCAGACCTGATTTAATGATGCAGTGTGGGTGGGTGGATTGTGAGTGCCTAGTCAAGCAGGGTGTGGTTTTGTGTTTTGGGATTAAGGTGTGTGGGCTCAAGTATAAGTTGAGTGAGGTTTAGAGCAGTAACGTCATTGCATAGCTTGTTTAACTTGGGAGACAACCAATTTAGATTCACATCACCCATTATGAAAAATTCACCAGATTATGAGAGGAAGGTAATATTGGCTAAGAGTTCAGTCATGACCGAGGGTTGAATGCTTGGGCGGCAATAGATGCCAGCCACAAAGACTGGGATTGAGAAAGGAAGGAAGGGTAATGCAGGTGACAAGGGCTTCCTAGGTAGCTGGGATAGAGGTAGACAGGGTGGTAGCAAACTGCAGAGAGGACAGGATATACATGGCCACTCCCCCTCCGTGACCTGATCAATCTTGTCTGGAGAGGGAATACCCAGGGATAGCAATGGCATTGTCAGGGATGCTTTTTTTTGAGCCATGTCTTGGTAATAATTAGGATGTCAGGTGTGTGTGAAATCATAAGAGTTTGTAGGAGGTCGATTTTTAGTAGCAGGCTGCAGATGTTCAGGTGGAGGAACTTCAACCGGTTAGGAAGGGTTGTAGTGAAAGTGGGGTTTGGAGACATGTTGTTTGGGTAAGGAGCAAGGATAGGAGAAGAAATAGGGCCAGGGTAGGGGTGGATGTTCCCTGATGAAAGAAGGAGGAGAGCAAGGATAAAATAGTGAAGTTTAGGACTTTTGTAATTAGAGTAGGAAATATGTGAGGGAGGGGAAGAGGGAGGGAGGGATGGAGAGGAGATAAGGAAACGAAGAAAGACAAAGTGACTAGGAAGGGTTTTCTGTGGTGATTTAGTTCTGTGGACTTTCCTAACTATGAATATTGGATTATGGTCACCAAGAGCATCCGAGAGGATGCCAGAGGTGATGACACAGTGGGGGTGGGAGGTAAGGGCCCAGTCAAGTAGGGAGTGTTGCTGTGTCTTGTGGTTTGGGCAGGTGGGTTCAGAGATCAGTTGGGAGAGGTGTAGGGCTCTGATTTCATTTTTAGTTGTGGTAGCTTTAGGTGACAACCATTTTATAAGTTGCCTAGGATGAATAATTCCCCAAAGTGAGAAAGGGAAGTGATGGAGGTTAGGAGGTCTAACACGACCGAAGGATGGACATTTGGGCAGCAGTATCTGCTGGCTATGAAGATTGGGAGAGTGAAGGGGAGGCTCACATGGATAGCTAGGTCATCATGGGTCTCAATATTAGAGGATGAGTAGATGATGGAATATTGGATGGATGCTAGGACATAAATGACCACACCACCAGCCCTGCCAGCACAGTCTTGCCTTAGAAGTTAGTAGCTAGGAATGGAGACTGAGTGGTCAGGGATAGTGCTCTTTAGTCAAGTTTCTGAGATGATTAGAATGTCTGGTTTTAGAATGCACACCATGGTCTGAATCTGGTCTATTTTTTGCAACAAGCTGCAGATGTTTAGATGTAGGATCTTTAAGCCCTTTGGGAGGGCTGAGAGAAGAGAGCGGGAGGAGGTAGTAGAGGAGGAAGCACCAGAGGACCTGGGGAAATAGGGCCTGGGTTGGGGTGGATATCCCCAGCAGAGAACAAGAGGAGGGTGAGTATGAGAAAGGGAACTCAGGGGATTTTTAAGGGGCTGGCGAGGAGGTTGGGAGTTTTGAGGAGAAGGGAGTGGATGAGTGAGGAAAAAGATGGTGGAGAACCACAGTGAAAGTGGACACCTTTTTCAAAGCCGCGTGAGGAATAGTGGTAGAGTGAGACCATATTTCAAATGTCAGGAAGGGAGTGATAGCATGGATGTGGGTAGGGGATTGGAGATAGTAACTGATGGGGTTGGGAGAGTTATTAGGAATAGAAGAGAAGTGAGCAAGTGGAGGTGGTAAAGAGAGGGATATCAGCCAAACGAGTGGGAGAGAGAAGAGTAGGAGATGCATTGTTCATAAAGGCAGAGAAATTAGTGAATAATTGATTTAGGAACAGGAAGAATTTGTAAGCAAGGAGCTTGAAGGAGGGGGCTGGTCAGATGGAGGGGGGAGTTGTTGTTTAGGAAGGTATATGAACAACTGGCAGGGATGGCTTTAGATAAAGATTGTGTCCCTCTAGTGGCAGTACAGTATAATTTGCTAAAAAACACCTTGAACTGTAATTTCTAGCTTAACCAAGCTGACACTTAATAAATTACTAAGAGCCAGCCTGGGAGAGAGAAGTAAAGACAGAGAAAAGGTAGAGGGAAAAACAAAATATTCTTTTCAGGTTAACTTACACAAAATTATTCTAAACTGTGCTGCAATTTCCTTGTGCTATACAGTCAAACACTTGCAATATACTATGATTCAAATGGTAACAATAAAATAAGACACAATAAAACCAGCTTGAGGTTACAAATATTATGTACTATTAAGGTTATTAGGATATACTGTATACTAGAAAGAAACCTCATCTTTAAATCTATGATTTAAATATGCGTCTTTAACAGGTCACCAACCCCCTTGCAAAGAACATGCAGAGGTTCAAAGTGCTGGGGTTTTTATGCTTGTCCTTTAAACCTATCATTTAACAAGCATTTGTCAATGCCGAATGTTTGCCTGCTGGTATTAGCTTTGGAAATGCAAGAGTTAGACAGACGCAGAGTAGGAATGGCAGTGAAGTATTGAACTTCACGCCAACCCCACCTCCACCCTGCAGAGAGACACAAGCATTGGAGTATGTGTTTGGGTTGTCGCCCATAACATTCATGCTATTTCACCTCACCCTATCCTGCAGACACTGGCAAGTGTTGAGGTGTGCCTTGAGGTGTTCAGCTTTACAGTCACCCCACTCCATAAGAACATAAGCTGGAATGGGTGCAATATAGGAGAATAGGGTGAACTCTGGGGCTGAAGAGTCCAAGGCACACCTCAATGCCTGTCACTGGCTATAGGGTGGGGGTGGAATGGCATGAGCTTTACAGTCAGCAATCCAAAGGCACACCCCTGATGCCTGTCAGCCTGTACAGGGTGGGACATTATGGTCAGAAACCCTAACGCCCCAGGTGTTTGTTGGTATTTGCACTAAAAATGTTCAACATGGCCTTTTTGTGACTCCCACCTCATGAAAGCATTTGAGACCTCTTCTCATGAACAGTGGCACTGTGAGTTTGTCAATGTGTCCCGAACTTTGAGTTCTCACAGCGACCATGCCATTGTGCACCAGATGTACGGAAAAAACAGATTGGGCAGGATGTGATGAATGACAGCTGTAAAATTCATAGGGAGGTGTGAAGAGATGGCAATGTTGAAAGTCGGTAGTGAAAATATTAAAAATGTTAGAACTTTTCCCAGCGTATGTGGAAACTGCACAACGCATGCGTGTAACACAGTCATTTAGTGGAATTATTTCAACCAAATTTTCAACATAGGCATTTTGTGAACTCTGCTCATGAACACTGTCACTATGATTTTCTTAATCCGTCCCAAACATTGATTTCCCACAGCAACCGCTCTATTCTGTGCCAGATGTGTAAATGCATATTTTGGGCAGGATGTAAAAAAATGACAGCTGTACTGTTCATAAGGTCTGAAAAAATTCCAGTGTTGGAAATCTGGAGTGAAAGTACTACAAATTTGAGAAGTTATGAGGGTGCATGGTAACAGTTATTTTATGGACGTTTGTCACCAAATTTTCAACATAGGCATTTTAGAACCTCTGCTCATGCACAGAGTCACTGTGTTTTACATATGAACATATATATGAACATATGAATCTGCTAGCCGAACAGACCAATCGGTCTATCTAAATCTGCCTGAGTGTGCAGCTAGCACCCTAGATTGCAGCTGATCCAGCCTCCATCCCTCAGTTCCTCCCCCGCTTGTCCCAGCCCCTGCCCCCTGACTCTTCCTATTGCGTTATCCCCATCCTTCTTAAAGCTATTGACTGTCCTACATGTTACCACCGCCTCTAGTAGCACATTCCAACTAGACACCACCCTCTCAGTGAAATAGTGCCTCATCATTTCCCTCTTGAAACGTCCCCCCTTCCAACCTTAGTCCATGCCCCCTCATCTCTCTTCCACCCCTCAGTTTAAACACCCCCTCGGTGCTAGGTTTATTTACCCCCTCAGGTATTTAAAAGCCTGAATCATATCCTCCTATCCCTCCTCCCCTCCAGTGTGTACATGTTCAGCTCATTCAGCCTAACTTCATATTCCTTTCCTTCCATCCCTTTCAACATTTTTGTTGCCCTCCTTTGCACCCCGTCCAGCAACTTTTTGTCTCTCCTCAGGTATGGCCTCCAGCATTGCACACAGTACTCCAGGTGCGGTCTGACCAAAGATCTGTAGAGAGGTAGGATCATATCCCTATGTATGGATGAGAACCCCCCTTGCGATGCACCCCAGCATCCTGTTTGCCTTTGCTGCTGCTCTCCTACACTGGGCTGAGTTGTTCATGCTCCTAGTTACCAACACCCCTAAGTCCTTCTCCTCCTCTGTGATCCCCAACCTCACCCCCCCAACCAATAGTCCCTCTTCTGGTTCTTAGGCCTGAAGTGCATCACCTTACACTTGTTTGCATTGAATCCTAGCTGCCACTCCACCGACCATGTCTCTAGTATGGTTACATCCCCCGGCAGTTTTTCCCATCCAACCTCTTTGTCCACCACTGTCCCCAGTTTGGTATCATATGTGAACAGACTAACTCTGCTCCCCACTCCATGTGCTATATCAGAGATAAAGAGCCCAAATAGCACTGGGCCCAGCACTGACCCCTGCAGCACCCTGCTTGTCACTGCTCTAGGTGCCAAGAGCTCCTCCCCACCACCACCACCCCCCTCTGCACCTTCCCCGTAACCAGGTCTCTGTCCATTTAGTCAGCTCTTTTCCCACCCCCACTGCCATCACCTTCCCTCCAGTCTCCCATGAGGCACTGTATCAAAGGCCTTACTGAAGTCCAAGTACAGGACTTGTACCACACGGCCCCTGTCCAACTCTCTTGTCACCCAGTCATAATACTCTATTAGGCTGGTTTGACAAGATCTCCCTGAGATGAACCCATGTTGCCACCCATCTTGGAGGTCATTACTCTCTAGGAATGCCACCAGCATCTGTTTCAGTATTGCCTCCATAAGCTTACCCACTATGGACGTGAGACTAACCATCCAATAATTTCCTGGCTCTTCCCTAGGTCCAGGGAGGGAGACATTGAAATAAATCCAGGGCCTGATGATTTAAATATGAAGTTTTTACATGATAATGCATGAAGTATTGGGGCAAAAAATTACATCTTGGCAACTTTTTTAGCAAATCATGACCCATGTGTATTGGGCTGGAGTGAAACATGGCTTTCAAATAAGCATCATGACAATGAATTTGGCATGCAAAATTACTGTGTATGGAGGGCAGATAGGAAATTTAGAGGGAGAGGGGTAATGCTTTTCATAAAAAGAATTCTTGGTCACTCAGAAATTTTGTTACATGGTAGTGACAAAAATATAGAATATTTAGCAGTAAAATTAGAGCAGGTTAGGCTGGTTATTTCAATTGTTTATTCACTTCCCAAATCAAACATATCAAATTTAAAAACAATATTAATAAAAATAGTAGATAAAGTGGGAAGTAGACCTCTGATTCTGATGGGTGACTTAAACTATGATTGGAAAAATTCATGGGGGAGGCTCTTAAAATATATAGTTTCTACCTTGGGGCTAAAACAACTTATTAAAAGTCCCACCAGATATACATCTAATGCAACAAATGGGTCTATTTTGGATCGGATTTTGGTTTCTACTCAGATTGGGATTGAAGCTTCAGGTACTTTATCTCCTTGCCTTGGAGTTCATAACCCAGTTTGGGTTACTATGCTACGATCCCAGTTTCAGAATGAACCTGCTTATCAAAGCCAAAATTGGACCAGAAACTTTAGAAAGTTCTCTGAAAGATGATTTTTGGACAGTATAGATAAAGAAAATTGGGATCTCTGCAAATTAATCCCAGACATTGATACTGCGATTGAATATTTCTCTCAGACTTTTGGAGAAATCTGAACTTTGCATGCACGTAAAGTTAAGATTAAAAAAATCTTTTAAGTTACCTTGGATCAATGATAGATTATTAAAGCAAATTAGAATTAAAAATAGAATTTGGAAAAAAGCTTGGAGATCTAAATTAGAAAAGGATTGGATACTTTTTAAGATGGCTAGAAATAAGTGTAAAAGGTTAGTTAAATCCTCTAAAATTTTGTATTATAAAAATAAAATTGACATGAGTACTGATCCAAGACATTTTTGGAATGTGGTTAAACAATTGACCAAACCAGGAGGAAAGTCCCATGAGGAAATAATCAGGTTAAAGAATGGAGATACCTTTATTGAAAATCTGAAGGATATTTCTAAAGTGTTAAATGACTGTTTCATTGATCTTCCCAACTGTAACATTCCTTATAAACAAGATTTGGAACAAAAACAAAATAACACCTTTATGTGATGGACTGGCCCCTTCTAGATTTAAAATTCTTACAATTACTAGTGTTTACAAAGTATTACAAAAAATAAATATTCATAATGCTTATGGTAGTGATGGCCTTGAAGGCAAGTTTTTGAAGCTAGCAGCATTTCATATAGTACCAGTTATTACTTATTTATTTAATTGGAGTCTTCAAATTGGTTACTTTCCACTTTCCTGGAAAGAGAGTAAAGTGAAACCAATTTACAAGGGTTGAGGAGTAGCAGAAGTAGATAATTATAGGCCTATAGCCCTGTTACCTCTTTTATCAAAAAGTTTGGAGAAACTTATTTCTGCCCTGGTCACGGATTACTTAGATAACTATAATGTCTTAACACCTAACCAATCAGGTTTTTGAAAAAAATATTCTACCACAACAGCCCTTTTAGAATTTAGTAACCTGTTAAACAGGTCTTTGGGAAATAATATGGAGACAGCAGTGATTTTTGTAGACCTTTCGAAAGCCTTTGACCTGGTGGTCCCGAAAGACTGCAAGGGATAGGTATCAGAGATGGCCCTCTAGATTGGTTAAAATCTTATCTGGTAAATTGCTTACAGTGGGTGGAGGTTCAGGGTTATTCATCGGAGAGCAGAGGGGTTACCAGGAGTGTTCCTCAGGGATTGATCCTGGGACCTTTTCTGTTTCTTATTTTTATAAATGATCTTCCACTAGTGGCTGAGCATACAGAAATTCAGTTATATGCCGATGATACAGTTATTGCATCTGGCCAATCAATTGATGAGCTGAAATCAAACTTGCAGTCAGATTTTTTAAAGATTGAGGGGCGGTTCACCAGGTCAAGGTTGATTATGAACACAAAGAAAATAAAATGCATGAAATTTTTATTAAATAAAATGATACTCATAAGTTACAAATTTACACAGAAAGTTTAACTGAATTAAAACAGGTTGAGAATTATAGTTATTTGGGAGTGATTTTTGATGTACAGATGTCTTTTTCTCATCATATCTTGGATCTAGTAAAAAGAGTGAATAAAAGGATAGGGGCCTTAAGAAGAACCAGAATGTTTATTATTAACAGACAGGAAGAAGCTGGCTGAACAGTTAATTATTCCAGTGTTAAGATATGGCGAATTGACATATAGAGGAGCCAATAAAACACTTTTAGCCAGGTTGGATAAAACTTATTTCCGAGTGGCCAGATACATATTAAAGGGGAATTATCCTACTCATCATTGTTTACCGTTAAGTAAATTAAATTGGCTGCCCTTGGAAACAAATTATATCTGTGAATGGTTAATTCTAAGTTCATAAAAAGAAATATCTTTGTTTAAATCATCCAGTTTCAATACTGTTGTTTCCAGTAAAGCAATCCACAAAGAGAACATTAACTAGATCAGTTCATTTAAATAAGATTACTTTAGGAAAATCACAAAATAAATATGGGGATAGGACTATAATTCACCAAGCTGCTGTTTTCTGGAATTTTCTTTCTCCAGATGTAAGGGAAATTGTAAATCATTCTACATTTGTTCGCATTATAAAAGATCTAAACATTCATATTTGTAATTGTTAATTTTTTTTTTATTATGTGTTGTAAAATCGTATAAGGTTTGTATCTTTGTGCAAATATAGAAGGGAGTATAATTTTTATCATTTATTTGTTGCTATATTAGTAACATTTATATTTCATGTTAATGTGTTTGTGTTTCTGTCAATATTGAAACTTGTTGGATGTTTTTAGATAGGGATTACACAGGTCTGTCTTGCAAACTGGACTTTTTGTCCAACGACATGTATTACCTGTATAAAAATAAACTTTTACCTTCCTTTGACCTACCTACTTTTGTGTATGGGCACCACATGGGCCACCCTCCAGTCCTAGAGCACACACCCCATTTCCAGGGAGGTGTTGAACAGATCTGCCAGTGACTCAGCCAACAGCTCCACCATCTCCCTTGGCACCCTGTGGTGGATGCCATCTGGACCTGGTGCCTTGTCCATCGTTACTGCCCTCAGCCCCTCTAGCACCCTAGTCCCTGTGATCACTTTGTCCGTCACCTCCTCCCCATTCTCCCCCCCCTCCAGCTCATGCTGGTAGTGGACAATCCCTCTCCTTAGTGAAAATGGAGCAGAAGTACTTATTTAGAATTTCCACTTGCTCCTCATCCTTTTCCACCAATCAGCTCCCTGCTTTATCCTCACAATATGTACCTTGCACTTCCTCTTTTCCCTGACATACCTTAAAAAGGCCTTTTCTCCTCCCTTTATACCCTGTGCTAACCTTTATTCCCTGGAGGCCTTAGCCCTTTTCACCCTTCTGACCACCTCCCTTGACCAACTCCCATAAGCCTCCTCATCCTCTCCCTTCTCTGTTCTCCTGTACTTCCAGTATGCAGCCCTCTATGCCCTCACCCCTTGCAGCACTTCTTTGTTTAGCCAGCATGGTTTCTTGGCTCTGCTCTTCTTAATCCTGGCCCTGCTGTAGGCTACTGTGGCCTCTGTTAGCCCTGTCTTTATGACTCCTCACTTTTGTTCTGCATCCATCCCCAGCCTTATATCCTAGAGTCTCCCTCACAGTATTGCTCCCATCCTCCCAAAGTCCACCCTACTAAAGTCTACCACCTTAGTGCCTGTGCCTCCTGTCTCCCTGCCAAGTGCAAGAATGAATCACACCGTTTGGTGGTCACTACTCACTAGTGGGTCCTCCACCATTACCTCCCTCAATGCCTCCCCATTTGCCAGTACTAGGTCCAGAGTGCTGCTAGGCCTTGTAGGCCCACTTACCAATTGCATCAGAAGGCAGTCCTGGAATGCATCAATGAGCACCTGCTCCCTGGTACCGCTAGTGGCCTGGGTACTCCAGTCAACCGCATGTAGGTTAAAATCCCCCACTATCACTACACTCCACCTTCTACAGACCCTCCTCATCTGCTCTGCCAAGTCCCCATCCAGTTCCCCAGATTGGGCTGGTGGTCTGTACACCACTCCCAGCCTCAACTTTCTGCCCTTGGAGTCCAGGAGTTGCACCCAAAGAACCTCTGTCCTCTCTCTTCTCCCTCATCAATATGCATTGAGTCCTTCCCTCACACACAGAGTCCAACCCCCTTCCAACTCCCCAGTTCCTGATATATATCCTGTATTCTGGGCTTGCCGAGTCCCAGTCATGGTACTTTGTGGCCCAAGTCTCTGTCACTGCAGCAGTGTCTATCTTCCCCTCTAAAAGGAGTGCCTGAAGCTCTGCAATTTTGTTCCCCAGGCTTCTTGCACTGAGAGAGACCACTTTCCACCCATACCTCTCCTTCTCCTCACTCTTCTCCTTGGCCTGTGTCCCTCCTGGTAGTCCTCACCCTTTCTCCTCATTGTTCTTATCGGGTGGTGGTGCCTTCTGTATTACACTTTGACCACTCTGCCCGCCCCCTTCCAGGGTTACTACACCTCTGCCTTTACCTATATCTGGGGGGGCGAGCTCATTAGGATCCCCTGTCAAGACCTTTCTGCCAACCTCAGTCTTTTGGCCACCCCCCCCCACTAGTTTAAATCCACCTTAATAGAGATATACCCTTCCAATCCTGCCTTTAATACTCCCGTCCCCTCCCTGCTCAAGTGTAGCCTATCCACTATGTACAAGTCACTATTCCCCCAGACCCTACCCCAGTTAGTCACTAACCCATAATTTTTGGTGTGGCACCAATCCCTCAGCCACTTACTGAAGTCCTTGATCCTACCCTTCCTCCCCATGCTTGCACATGGTACTGGGAGCACCTCCGAGAATGCCACCGACTCCCCCACGCTGTCACACTGCCTGCCCAACTCCTAGAACCTCCCCCTCACTACTTCCACAGTCTTCTCCACCAAGTCGTTTGTACCCACATGCAACAGTAAATGAGGTTTCTTCCTCCCCCGCTGCACATTTGAGCAGTGCCTGCACCTCCTGCAGTCAACCCAGAGATAGCTTCAACCCAGATATGGTTGTGCCTTTCCCCCCCTTCTGCCCCATCTCACCCCTTTCAGTATAGAATCCCCCAGGTCAAGTACCCCCTGTCCTTTACCCCCTTCCTTCTAATGCCCTTCCACCACCCAGTATTTGATCTTCCTGCCCACCCCCACCAGCTGCACCCCTCTGTGGCTTGTTCTGCACCCTACTTCTGCATACCCTTTTCTCTGCCTTAATCTTCAAGATCCCACTGAACACCTTCCCAGACTGACTACTTCCCTACTGGGCTTCCCATGTTGACCTCACCTCCTCCCCCTGCTAATTTCCAAACCCCTCCTATCACCATTGTTGTCAATTTAGAACCAATTCCTTAGAGCGATAGTGATGCTCCTCCCATCCTTCCCCTTCCCATAGCCTTCTCTCCTCCGGTCACCTCCCATCCTTCTTTACTAGCCCCCCTTCTACCCTTTCATCCTCGCTATCTCTTCCCCTACCTGTTGCCATCCCTCTCATGCCCCACTTGTCCTCTTCCCTTCAGTATGTTCCTGCTCCCCCCATTGCAGAGGCTCAAAACTATTCCTAGTTGATACCCCTCCTACATCTCTTCCCCCATTGGTTCCCCTCCTACTTGTTCCCTCCATGCCCCCCAGTCCCACCTGGTTGCTTCCTACCTGCAGCCATCTGCTCTCTCCCTGGTACTTCTTGTAGTCTTTTCTTCCCCATTGGAGCCCCCACCCTCATTACAGGCACCCCTCCCTTCTCCTCTCTTTTCTGCTAGTGTCTCTGATACTGGGGTCAGTTTCAGTCCCTAATTATTCTTTCCCTGTCCCCACTTGCCATCCCCTATTCCCCCCCAGCCAGGATGCCTACCATACTCATCTGCCCTGCCACTTAGACTCCTCCCTAACCTCCACAGTTCCTCCCTCAAACTAGCCAATTGTCTACAGAGCATACACCCCCCATCCTCCAAGCCCAGTCCAGGATCATGGCAGACCCACACCCTTTACACACCACCACCCTTCCAAAGATGCCCACCCTATTGACACGCAGCACCTGCCCTATTTTGGCCCCCATCTTATGTTACAGGCTCTTACTCCCAGTTTCTGTACCCTGCTACAACTGTTAGGGCCCTATTAACTCAAATTCCTGTTTCCCCCCCACACTAGTCCTCCTACTGCCCCCTTGCTGACTGGGTTAATTCAGTCTCAAATCTCATCCATTAGATACTGTATTACTGTACCAATCCTAAAGCCTCCTTGTCCATTTTTCACCACTCAGCTACCATACTTTTT
This sequence comes from Neoceratodus forsteri, assembly GCA_016271365.2. Classification (NCBI taxonomy): domain Eukaryota; kingdom Metazoa; phylum Chordata; order Ceratodontiformes; family Ceratodontidae; genus Neoceratodus; species Neoceratodus forsteri. The sequence continues at coordinate 174,882,861 of JADMNL010000026.1, read as the reverse complement.
GTTCTCAGCCCTCATAGTTTCACTTAGCCCAGTTAGAAATCGTATTGCACTCCAAGTATTACTCAACTCAGCTAGAGAAATAAACAGAACAAATAAATATGTATTATTACAACAATCACAACAGTATAGCTCAGTACTTAGCTCAGTTAGATAAATAAACAGAACTAACTCTGTATTATTACAGCAATCGTAAAAGTATCCAATCATTGCTTTGTCTCCACCCCAGAGAACCTGCTGTAATATAGGACCACACAGGACCCTGGGCAGGTGGGTGGGCAACTCTAAAGTCCCGACAGAGCTCCATTGAGCCTGCTCACTTCCCCTCTCTCACTCGCTCGTTCTGTTTCCCCAAGCGTTGGAGGCTTCCTTTTTGTACTGGGATCCTGCCTGCATCAGCGCCTTTTTCTGCCCACAAAGAAATCTGCAGCAGTCCCAACAGAGTTCCGTTGAGCTTGCTCACTCCCCTTCTCTTACTCACTCATTCCATTTCTCCCAGCACTGCAGGCTGCCCTTTTGTACTGGGCTCCTGCCTGCATAGGTGCCTTTTTCTTTCCACAAAGAAATCTGTAGCAGTCCAGACAGAGCTCCATTGAGCTTGCTCACTCCCTTCTCTCCTCTCGCTCATTCTGTTTCTCCCAGCACTGCAGGTTGCCCTTTGTACTGGGCTCCCTACCTACATTGGTGCCTTTTTCTGACCACAAAGAAATCCATGGCAGTCCTGACAGAGTCTTGAGCTTGTTCCTCCCCTCTATCACTGCTTCATTCTGCTTCTCATGCCGCTGCGCTGCCCCTTTGTACTGGGCTCCTGCCTGCATTGGTGCCTTTTTCTGCCCACAAAGAAATCTGCAGCAGTCCCGACAGAGCTCCGTTGAGCTCGCTCACTCTTCCTCTCTTACTCGCTTGTTGTTAATCTGTCCCAAACACTGATTTCCCACTGCTACCGTGTTATTCTGTGCCAGAAGTGTGAAAACACATTTTGACCAGGATGTGAAAAATGACAGATGTACTGTTCATTTAGGAGGTGTGAAAAAAATGCCAGTGTTGAAAATCTGGCATGAAAATATTGCAAATTTGCGAAGTTACAAGGGTGCATGGAAACTACGCAATGCATGCTTCTAACACAGTCATTTTATGGACTTTCATGAACAAATTTTCAACACAGGCATTTTAGGACCTTTGCTCATGAACAGTGTCACTGTCCTTTTCTTAATCTGTCCCTAAAACTGATTTCCCACAGCGACGGTGCTATTCTGCGCCGGAAGTGCGAAAACACATTTCGGCCAGGATATGTAAAATGATAGCTGTACTGTTCATAAGGAGGTGTAGAAAAATGCCAGTGTTGACAATCTGGAGTGAAAATATTAGAAATTCTTGAAGTTATGAGCGTGCATGGTAACTGCACAATGCATGCTCATAAAGCAGTAATTTTTTTGATTTTCTTTTTTCACCAATTTGCAACATAGGCTTTTTGAGAGCCCACCTCATGAACAGTGGCACTGTCATTTCATTAATATGTCCCGAAAGCTCATTCCACACAGTGACTGCAAAATCACCTTTTGGGACCAAATAGCACCATGACAGTGACTGAATTCATGAAAGACGGGTCCCAATAACCTCATGTTGACAATTTGGTGCCAAAATTCCAAAAATGCCTGGATATGCTCCAAAGTTGAAAAAACCCTATTTATGCCATTATACAGTTTACCGGCATTTCTTCAGTTCACGGTCAGCTTTGAAGTGTGCAGACGTGTTCCCGGCCCACTGAAGACCATCGCACTGGTTTCCAGAGGTAAGTATGGGGTGAGGGGGGTGTGGGGAGGCTGGGTAAGCAGAGGGTGGGCGCAGGTTGGAGAGGGGCAGGAGAGACCGCAAGGGACCATTTTCTTCTTTTACAGGTAAAAAAAAAGACTACGAGGGTCGGTTTTCTTTTCTTGCAGGTGTTGTTTGGTACACTGGGGTGGGCTCCCCATGTATCACCTGCATTTGTGGGGAGGGGGACAGAAGCCAACGGGGACTGGGCCCCCATTGACACAGAAAGAGGTGGGGGGCATGATGCCAAGAGGGATTGAGCAGCCCCTCAGCACACAGCAGAAATTGGGGAGGGTGGGAACATTATGCCGATGGGGAGTGGGCTCCCCCACTGGCAAATTGAACTGGGAAGGGGGAACTGAAGCTGAGGGGGATTGGGCCCCATGTTGGCAAAGAAAGGCTGTTTGGGGGGGCGCATGAGGCCGAGGAGGATTGGGCACCCCTTCGGCACACAACAGAAACTTGGAGGTGGGGACACTATGCTGATGGGGACTGGGCTCCCCATCAGCAAATGAAGGGGGTCAGGGGAATGCCGACAGAGGGATTGGGCACCCCCATCAGCTCTGAGGCAGCCGCATAGAGCTGCCATGTTCCTGGTACTGTTACACTAGGTGAGGTACCACCCTACAATGATGGGTCGCTCCCTTATTGCAGCAGAATTGCTGATGCTGCAATGACAAGGTGACCCCTCATTGCAACGGCCAAATTGTTTCAGGTTGGTGGCACTTCTGCAGAACCAGTGTCTTCAGGACACAGGGCCTGCATTGGGTGCACACAACCAAGCCCACAAATGCACCGCCACACTGCCACATCTCCACAACCCACTTTTCTCCTAAGCTGCCGCATAATGTTTCTTGTGCATGTGCGCAAGCAAACATAAAAATGTGTCTTTAAGGAGATCATGTGATGAGCTAGAGGAGAGAGGACGTCCTGAGTGCAGCTCCTGGGCCCTCGCTAGCTTAATTTATCCCTAAACTAAAAGTAAGGGCTCAACCTGGTAATCCAGTTAAGTGGGGAAGATTCCCTAAGCTTCTCTGCCTCTCAAATAAAAAGAAAGGAGTAGAGAGGAAGTAATTTGCCTGATTTCGGTGGTGGTCAGAAGAGGCCTAGCAGAATGGCCGAGATGGAGTGTGGAGCTTCAGAGACCTTGACAGCTCGGGTTCCGGCAGTGAAATGCTAGAAACCCCTTTCACCTGTGCCAGAGGATCAGGATAATGAAGAGAGCATGGAAGTGGGAGAGAAAGTGAAAGCAGATGACATTCTGGAGATCAAACAGATGCTGCAGGGTTTGGTCGCGAATTTTTCAACTGTTAAACCGACCTTGAATGCGTTGGCGAGAAGAATGGGAGATTTGGAGGCCAGACTTTCGTTGCAGGAGAAGAAATCTACAGGGATAGAGAAATAAGTGGTGGTGCTTAGAAAGCAAGTTAAAAAGCTGGAAGATCGTATGGAGGATCAAGAGTCGCGTAGCAGAAGAAATAATTTAATCATGGCAGGGCTCCCTGAAAAGACGGAAGGGGTGGACTGTGTAACTTTTATGCAGGATCTGCTAATGAAGCTGTTAGGCCCGACTCCATATGGGGAGGCATACCATTTGGAAAAAGCGCATTGGGCACTCAGAGACCCCCCGTAGCTCCGCGGGTATTAATCATGAGGTTTCTCAATCATAAAGAAAAAGCCTTCGTTCTTAGTAAAGCTAAGCAGTCCAAAAATCTGCAGTGGAATGGGGCAACTTTGTGGCTGTTCCAAGACCAAACTCCTTCTATTAGAGATTGACAGAAAGAATACTCGGATATTAAAAAGAACCTCTATCTGGCAGGGATCAAGTTCTGGATGCAGTATCCAGTGACCCTAATTGTGAAGCTCCAAATGGGGGACAAAAAATACCTAACAGCATGGGATGCTCTGGAGGGCTTGAGATTTGAGCTCCCATCGCTATTCAGATCTCTGACTTAATGGACTTGGTAGTGGTATTGGGAAAATTAAACTAATCCAGACAAAATACAGGACATATGGAAATGTAATGCATTGATTGAAATTATTAAGGGTTGTTAAAGCAAACAAATGATTGAATATATTTTTGAGTTAAGACAGCTCTGGGAAAAGAGGGCGAGAAAGAGGTATTGAGATTTGCAGGGAGGCAATGGGGACAGAGTTTTGGTTGGTAAAATATAAGGGAGGCCTCCTTTTCCAGGGCTTATACGAGATGCAGTGAAGCGATTTGAGGGTGCAGCCACTAGAGGGCAAATGTGATTTTATTTACCTCTAAACCAGGGAATTTCAGAAACGAAGGTGGAAGGTTTATGTTAGGGGTATGGAAATCCAGGGGGGATAAATATTCAATTGGGGCACAGTGGGAGCAGCAGTGACTAATTTTTAGGTAACTTTACTTGTTGGGTAAGGTGGGGCTCTCGTATAGCAGACTAACCTTCACATCCCGAGCAGTGATAGGGAGGGGGGCGAAGGAAGAGAAAGCTCTTTCTGGGGTAACTATTGGGAGCAACTGCATGAGTCGGCTTCCTTGGTAGTACAGGGAAAAGATAAATATTCGGCAAGGGAAAGGGTCAATTGGTGGGGGGAGGGAGTGCTGGTATGGGGTAAAATGGATAATTGCAAGCGAAGTGTGTTATGACAGCAACCCCCCAGCATATATTAGGGTGTGGTGAAGGATCACCAGGCAGACTAGCTTGATGCAGACATAAACTGGGGATCATCAGTATCAGGAACATATTTCCCTCTGGTCAATGGAGGTTAAGAGAAGGTTAGTGAGGAGAAGTAAAATCGACTGGGAATAAAAGAGAGTGGAAAAGAGGGGTACTTCCTTTTTGTTTTCATTGGGATTCCTGGTATGAGCTTGAAGAGGGGTCTGGGGGCACTCAGGAACTGGCTCAGTCATGGATCGTCAAGGTTTTAGGAGGGCGATCAAAGAATCGGGGAAGGGGGAAAGGGGGAAGGAAGGGGTAAAAGAAAAGAGAGTCAATCCACTAACTGGGAGCAAGATATTTGCAGATCATAGTGAGGCAAGGAATGCAGGAGTGTATATGTATAATGTCACAAATTAAAATTATTTCTTGGAATGTAAAAGGCCTTAGGGGTAAGACAAAAAGAATGGCGATTCTGAGACACATTCAACGACTGGGGGCACAAATTGTGACTTTGCAGGAGACTCATCTTTTAACAGAGGAACTGGATCTGTTAAAAAGAATGTGGGTGGGTCAGGTGTTTGGAGTGGGGAATACAACAGCCTCAGGAGGAGTAGCCATGTTAGTGGGGAAGACATGCCCATATGTCGTAAAGAGGGCGGTATTAAAAGGGGACAAGAGGGGAATAATTCTCTCGGGATCTATTCTGGGGTCAGAATTGCCAATTGCCTCTATTTATGGCCCAACCCCACCTAACCCAGAATTTTTTGCTTCATTGGAGGTAGAAGTAGTCAGGTTGCCAACACATCCGATCATATTAGAAGGGGATTGGAACTTGTGTTTAAATAACTGGGAAGATAGGAATCCACCCTCTAAGAAACCCCCATCTAAAGCACAGGAAGCTATGGGGTGCTTTTTGGAGGCCACTGCACTGGTGTACCCTGTCTGGCTACATGGTAAGGGACCAAAGAGCATGACCTTTTTCTCAGGGGCCCACAAAATGCAATCCAGGATTGATTTTTTCCTGGTCAATCAGGAAGCGATGGTGGGTATTAACGAGATGGCTACCCATAGTAGAATTTTATCTGATCACTCTCTGATACAGATGACAAGGGAACTAAAAGCTGTTCCCCCAAAACCATATAGGTGGAGATTGGATGAATTATTATTGTCTGATACTACACTACACAGAAAATTAGAGGAAGCTCTTAGTGAGATGATTAGGGTTCAGCTACCGACATTGCAGGACAAGCAAATAGCCTGGCCAACCTGTAAGGTTCTTTATTCAGGGATAGCTCAAAGATATGCAGCAAGAAGAAACAAACTTAGACAAGCTCGAGAGGAATTTATTATAGGGGCCGTAGAATCTCTGGAGCCCTTACAAGGGTCATCTGCAGAGGTGGATGCTGAACTTAAGGAACTGAGGGATGAGATGGAGGACCTGATTTATACCAAGGTGGATTTTTGGTTGGAGAAAATTCAGGCTAAGTACTTAATGCAGGGTGATGTGCCTGGCAGCCTTTTAGTGGCTAGAGTGAAAGAATGGGAAGCAGCACAAACGGTAAACTTAATAAAAGTAGAAGGGGAACTTATAACTGACCCCAAAGAAATTGCTGAGGCCTTCGCAGTCTATTATAAGGGGATTTATCAAGGGGGGGGAGGACTGTCAGTAGGGAAGAAATTCAAGCTTTTTTGAGGAATATACTCCTCCCAGTTCTAAATCCGGCACAGGTTCAAAGCCTAGCAGCTCCAATTAGTGAGGGGAAAATTTTATATGTAGTAAAATCATTGCCGAATGGTAAAACTCCGGGGCCTGACAGCCTCACAGCCTCACAGTCAAGTTTTATAAATCACATATTTCAGCAATACTCCCTCTCCTCAAAGACTTGTATACTAGGATAATGCAAGAAGGGGTATGTCACTCCCCACTTTACCAAGCATACATTACGCTTATTCCAAAACCGGATAAACCAAAAGAGTTCCCTGAGAATTGCTGACAGATCGCACTAATGAATCAGGATATCAAGATCCTGACAAGGATATTGGCTAACAGAATTCTGAATGTGGCTCCAACTTTAATTAGTCAAGAGCAGGTGGGATTTATGCCAGGCAGGGGGCTCATGATGCACTAAGGAAACTACACCATATCCTTAACAATGCAGTGGATTCTCCGATATCTATGGCACTGATATCCTTAGACACGGAGAAGGCCTTCAACAGGGTCTCTCATTCTTTTCTTTTTGCCATCATGGAGAGAATGGGATTCCCTGAAGGCCTTCTCAGGGGAATTGAAAATTTATACGCAACCCCCACAGCTCGGGTGCTATGTAACAGATATTTGTCCCAGGAAATTAAATTAGAGAATGGGACCAGGCAGGGATGCCCCCTCTCCCCTATTTTGTTTAATATTTACTTAGAACCCCTATTAAGGACACTAAACTTAGAGCCTAAAATCCGGGGAATTCAAATCTGGGGGGAGGAACTCAAACTGTCTGTGTTTATGGACGACATACTTTTGCATTTGCAGGATCCAGCTGAGGGTTTTAAACAGGCATTGGAAATTATACAAAGATACTCTGCGGTATCGAACTATAAATTGAATTTAAGCAAGACACAAATTTTACCCCTTACACCTCATACTTTTAGGGCAGATTTCGAACCCCTGCAGATACACTGGGCCCCTCAAGTAATCAAGTGTTTGGGTATTTGGATCACTCCTAATGTTGAGGTGGGAGCAGAGGTTAACATGGAAAAACTATTAATTACAATCCGGGGGGACATCCTTAGATGGAATAAACTCCCATTAAATTTTACAGCTAGATTAGGAATGATCAAAATGAATCTGCTGCCTAGGCTGTTGTACCCGATTCACCTGGCTCCATATCTCTTCCCTCAGTCCTGGTTTATAAAAATCAGAAAGTTGTTATCAGCCTTCCTATCGAGCTCAAAGCCAGCAAGGAAGAAACATACGGTCATGTGTCTGCCACAGAAAGTGGAGGGCTTTAAGATGCCAGATCTTCAATTATACTATGTGGCAGGGCAGTTAGGAATAATGGGAAGGTGGAATGGATGTGGGGGGGAGGTCTATGTACCAGTCTGACTTCGTATGGAGAGACGGATTTTAAGGGAAATGGGGCTTTCCCCAGATGCTCTGCTTTTTTCCCACCCGGACAAGCTACCTACAAAAGCAAAGCTGACTCCTATAGCAAAAACGATTAATGCATGGTGGGTTTTTTTAACACCTGCACAAAGGAGGGGACAAGAGAAGGCATGGGAACAACCGATAATGGGTAATCCGAATTTCCGGTTAGGGGGCCAAATTATTATAAAACAATGGGCTAGACAGTTAAAGGGAATTAAGTTGGTCGATTGTATAAAGGAGGATAAGGTTATTCTTCCGCCTCAAAGTCAGGGATTGCCCTTTTTTAAGAAGATCCAGATTATCAACTTGCTAAGCAGGGTGAAAAAGGGGATGGTAGATACTCAAAAGAAAGGGTTTAACTGGGGAGAACTAATCGGGGTGAATTTTGTAAATAAGCCTATTTCCCAAATTTACAGGGTGCTCTTAAATTTCCTGGACTCAAGCTCCCCAACCCACATCCCATATTGGGATAAAATTATGACTCCCCTAAGGCCTAATTGGAAAGATGTATGGAATAGTTGCAAATATATAACTATACCTAAACTTAAGAATATGCAATCGTTCATTTCTTTTAATACGTACTATACTCTGCAAAGCTATGTGCAAGGAACCTTATACAGACAGACCTATGCTTTAGGTGTAATGAGAAACGGGGGGGGATATATTACATGTGATGTGGTATTGTGCCAGGATTTGGCCCCTTTGTCTTAAAATTAAGCAGATTATGGACCCCATCTTAGACTATTCAGAGCTTATATTACCCGAGGTTTGTGTACTTGGGGACCTGTCTCAGGTTTCAGGGAATACGTTTAAGTACCACATCTCCTTATTCACGGCCTTGGTCAAATCTTTTGTTTTAAAGCATTGGAAAGACAGCCTTGTCTATACTTATGACCAGTGAGTGGGGGATCTTATGAGAACCCTGGGAAGGATACGAAAGCATATGTTGAACGAGGGTAAGATGGGATTATATAAAAAAAGGTGGCAGTCTTTGGAAGCTGTCTATTTTATACAGCTAATAGATGCCCCGGAACGAGGGTCTGTCTGTTGGGGTAAGATTAGCGAATGAATAATAGTCTGAAAGTTTGCTTAATTGCTAAGCTCTTTCCTTTTCTTGCGTAATTGCTAATTAGTTGGGAAATAACTCTGGCGTGATACTATGTAGGAATATAAGGATCTGAGAAGTAGGCAGGGGTGGGGGGACTCTCTCTCTTTTCTAGGGACGCAGCTACAGCTGTTAGTCTGACCCGAGTACGAGGGGTTAACACAATCTAAGTGTATTGGCAGGTGGGCAATGAGCTATCAAACTCCATATATTTGAGTTAATTGAATGCCCACCCCACTATAAAGGTTGGACATGGCTCAGTTGGCCTATTAGAGGCAATGTTACTTTAAGGTTGCTGTGTATGTACAAAGTATCCACAGCCAGTTTTGGGCTGGGGGACCAGGAGTAATTCTTGGTTTATCTGTGTGTATGTCAATGTACGTCTTAAATGTGTGAAAGTAAAATCAATAAATATGGTTTAAAAAAAAAATGTGTCTTTAACAGGTAACCCTCCCCCTTCCAAAGAACCTGCAGCAGTTCGAAGTGCTGGGGTTTTTATGCTTGCCCTTTCCTGCACTAATAAATGCACTGTTTTTTACTATTATTAGTTTGTGAGCATTTTTTTCTTTGTGCACTCTCTTGGCTTTTTGAGTTGCTACTAACAAAGGATATTTGGCGATGCTGAGAGCAGAAGTAAAATTACCTTTAGTGCAACTACATTAGAGTTAAAAGTAAGACATCAAGGAACAAATCCCATCATGTTTATCACTACTGTACATACTCAGATAAGTTTCAGGAGATCGAGAAAGCAATAAAGCATTGAAATGTACTGAGAGCAGCACCAGGATGGGAGACACTATTTCTGAACAGGCCATCACAGCTGTCACAGAAAGGGCAAGGGATGTTAGGGACAGAATGGCACTTGCCCAACACCAAATACCTTCTGAAAAAGGACAAACACCAGTAAATATTAGAGATAATTTTTCATGTGGCCATTGTACTGCCTGCACCAGTATATACTGAATCAAGAATATCCAGAATGTGGCAAGAAATGAGACTTGAAATACACAATTTCATAACCTGCCAGACCTCAATTGTAGTGTATATACTGAAATACCACTGTGACTTGGTATATGTGTGGGATGAACCCTAGAGTACTACAAAAAAGATTTCTCGAACATGAAAGCACCATCGGAGCGCTGATGAAATATCTCCTGTAGCCAGACATTTCATGGAAATGAAGCATCCAGTTCCTACTTTAAGAGTTTTTGGTTTGGAACAGTTACCCCCTACAAAGAGGAGGAGACAGAAAAAAAAACTATTGTACAAAGATGCATACTGGATTGACAGATTTAAAGCAACACATAACAAATAGTCTAAATGAGGAAATGGGCTGGCTATCTATAATATGAACAGTGTGAAATAATATCATTCCCTGCAGTATTAATAATTGTGTATACTTTTGTATAAATATTTTGTTTCAGACAAGTGTACATGGGATGACCTTTATGATGTATTCTTGCAGGTATTTATTTCGTCTTTTAGCCTCACTTTCTGGTGTTTCAGTGTCTTTTACATGGCATTTGCATCTTCATCATATTTGTGACCTTCTATGTGATGGGTATAGTAAGTATACTCCGTTACCACACCAATTTTTGTTCTAGTTCTTTGTTTTCATCATTGACACCATGTGCCAATATATGTAGGAATTGATGACCCCCATGGGCTCCTTATATATTGTTAATGTTGTTTGCAATTTTTCTCTGCAGCCCATCTTCATTGTGGCTGCCTCACTATTCTACTCATTACTATCAAACTGTTGTCCTACTGTCACTCATTCATCAGTATCTGTCTTCCTCTAAATAGTTCTATTTTTTATTAAAAAAACACTCATGTTGAGATCCATGTTCTTATCACTATTCTATATCCCCCAATTTCCATCTTCTTTGTTTGTAAATCTATAATTTTACTATTATCTCTTTCTTATTTTTTCCATGTCTTTCAATAAGGAAAGCATGTTGCATAAAGATCCTGAGTATTTTTTTCTTATGCCCTATAACTCTGTATTGTAGTGCCGGGGTAGTCTATTTAGGTGCTGTATAAGAGGAGTGCTTGGCACAATACTAAATACCACATTGTGACTTTAAGATAAAGATATAGGGCTTGCGGTTAAGGCAGAAGATGGTTACTGCTGATTGAGTAAGGATCTGTGCCAGTATAGCTTGTGCTGTGATGTCAAGGGGGTGAAGACATCATGACATCCGACATCATGATGTCCACACCTGCACCCCAGGCAGTGTCTAACAGTATAAAGGCAGCAACACACAAGCTGCTGGTGTCCTTGTCATTTGGCAGACAAGGTGCTGCTGGTTTCACAGCATATACATTGTAAGCAATCTCTTTATGAACAAGCCGCATCTTAACTATTTGCAGTGGAAGTAATATATTGTCAATATATCATATTTGATTGAACCAGCATGATATGCTGTGATGATTTGCATATATAGCCCATTGTGCTTTGCAGGGTTCAAAAGAGGTGGCTGGGAAGGTAAGGGCAAAAAAGTTAGCATTCTGGAAGCATAAGAAGACACAGAGAGAGGAGGATATGGTGGAGTATCAGGAAAAACAGAGGGAGACAGGGAAAGCAGTAAGGAGTGCAAAGGTGCAAATGGAGGAGAGAATAGCCCAGGTGGCAAAGAAAGGAGACAAGACATTTTTCAGGTATGTAAGTGAAAAAAGAAAGACCAGGGGAGGCTAAGAAGGGAAAGAGGGGGATCAGGTGGAGAAGAACTAGGAAAAAGCAGACATCCTGAAGGGAAGGAGATGGATCACAGAACAGAAACAGAAGCATCAAAGGAAGGGAGATAGACACTAGTCCATTTTCAGATGAGAGAGTCCTGCAGGGACTCACAAGTCTGAAAGTGGATAAGGCAATGGGGCTAGATGGGGTGCATCCAAGGATATTTGGGGAGCTCAGGGAGGTACTGGCTGCAGCTCTGACAGTCCAGTTCAATGCCTCACAGGAGACAAGAGTGGTTCTGGAGGACTCGAGGAGGGCTGTTGTAGTCCCACTTCACAAAAGTGATAGTAGGTAGGAGGCTGGCAACTACAGGCCAGTCAGCCTGCCTTCAGTGGTGGTGAAATGAATGGAGTCACTACTGAAGGAAAGGATTGAAGATATCTTGAATCCAGTGGTTTACAAGATCCAAGGCAGCATGGATTCACGAGGGGGAGGTCATGTCAAATAAATCTGATAGATTCTTTGACTTGGTGACCAGGGAATTGGATCAGGGTGGAGCGCTGGGTGTGGCCTACCTTGATTTCAGTAAGGCCTTCAATACTGTTCCACATAGGAGACCCATAACAGGGTATTAAATAATTGATTAGCAGTTTTTTCTTGGGACTATACTAACTGTACAGGAAGTATTTATATAGATTTCCTGGAAGTGATGTGTTTGTTAAACACAGTGAAGCAAGAGCTATGCATTTTCACAAAGATTTAGCACTTTTATGAGCAAAACGCTAATCAATTTTTAGAGTTAAATAAATCCCTGCATAAGCAAGCTGAGCTGCATAGGAGTGGGACCAAAGGTGGTAAACTGGATAAGAAATTGGTTGGGGGATAGGTGACAGAGGGTGGTGGTAAATGGAGTTCACTCTGAGGAAGGGAGGGTGACCAGCAGGGTGCCACAGGGATCAGTGCTGGGACAAGTCCTTTTTAATGACTTTATTAGTAACATTCCAGAGGGGCTGGATGGGAAGGTCTGCCTTTTTGTAGATGACACTAAAATATGCAATTAGGCAGACACTCCAGGAGGGGTGGAAAACATGAGCAGTGATCTGAGAAAATTAGACGAGTGGTCAAGAGTATGGCAGCTAAGTTTCAATGCAGAAAAAGTGCAAAATCATGCACTTAGGGCACAGAAACCAAGGGACAGAGTACAAAATAGTGGGAGTGGTATTGACAACCACCAAACAGGAAAGGGACCTTGGGGTAATCATATCTGATGACCAAAAGGTTGCCAGGCAGTGTGATGAGGCAATTGGGAGAGTTAGTGGGATGCTGGGGTGCATAGGGAGAAGTATCACCAGCAGAAAGAGGGAGGTGGTGTTACTTTTGTATAGATAACTAGTGAGACCTCACCTAGAGTACTGTTTCCTGTTCTAGAGACCTCATCTCCAGAAGGACATAGAAAGGGTGGAGGTGGGCCACAGTAAGGCAACTAAAGTGGTACAGGGTCTGCATAAAAGCCCTATGAGGAGAGACTGAAGGCCCTCAATATGTACACCCCGGAGGAAAGAAGGGAGAGGGGAGAATGATAGAGACTTTCAAATACCTCACAGGTATAAATAAGGTACAAGAGGGAAGCATTTTTTCAGAGAAAAAGGTACTGAAGAAAAAGGGGTTATGCTACGAAGCTGGAGGGGGTAGACTCAGGGGAGATGTGAGGAAGTACTTCTTCACAGAAAGCATGGTGGATGTCTGGAACAGCCTCCCAGTGGAGGTGGTGGGGACAAACACTGTAGCAGGGTTAAAGAATGCATGGGATAGGCATAAGGAAAGCTTAGAGTTAAGGCAAGGGGTGGTAGAGCCAGAGATCAAGTAGGATCTGCAGTAATGCAGTAGGCAGGGAAGAATGGGCAGACTAGGTAGGTCAACAATCCTTATATCCCATCCCATTCTATGTTTCTGTGTTAGGTAACCATAGAAAATGTGCTTTAGTCAAGTAAATAATTTAATATACTTGCTCAGCAACTATGAACAAAAAAACATTTTCAGTAGCTGATCTTCTGAGAGTTTACAAAGTATTTAAGGAAGATTAAACGGATTTGAGTTATAATAGTAAAGAGTAAATATTAATACTGAAAAGTAAAGAGACTGCATTTGAAATTTATTATTATTGCCAATAAGCAAATATATTTTACTTTAATACTGTAGTAACTGTATGCCTTGAAGAAGAGGAAGTTAATCCTCAAAATGTTAGCTAGAAGTACAGTACTGTAACCAGAAAGGGTACAAGAAATATATAAAATACTGCTTGGTGAGTGAGTCTATTTACCTCCAGAAACTTGTAGACAAAGGGCCTGATTCTATAAGCACCCCTACACATGTTGCAAGTTACAACATGCGAGGGGTGCAGTTGTGCCAAGAACCTTGCACCCGATTCTGTAAGGGATAGGCTCCCCGTGGCTAAGTCCTGTGACTTGCGACATTCCCACAGGTACTCCAAATGAAGGGCGTACCTGAGGGGCACGTCGCAAGCTGCATGCACAGTTATATAGGGTGCAAGTGCCCTCCCCCAGTCCCAGTCCAAAAGCCTGAAAAGCCCTGCAGGCCTCTCGGACCCCCCCCCTTGCCTCCAGTCCCCCAATGTATAAACACAAAAGCCCCTCAGGGCTGTCAGATAATCCCCTAAGTCCTGATCCCCATAATAGTAACAGCACCTCCCAGCCCCGCTCCCCAAACCCACATCCTGGTGCTGTCACAAACTGTACTAAAATGAAAAATCCCCATTATACCTAATAGTCTGGTGGCCCCCCAGGCAGTGCCAGAACACTCCACTCTCCCACACCTCATCCCCAGCTGACGACTGGCACAGCCCACCTCTCATCACCATGGCCAGCCATCGACTGAGCTCCATCTGAGAGAGCACTGTATATAGTATGTGCACAGTGAATAAATGACAGTTCATTCATTGAGCGTGTACTATATACAGTACACACTCAAACGAGCTCAGTCGGCGGCTAGCCGTTGTGGTGAGAGGTGGGCTGTGCCAGTCACCAGCTGGGTGCGGTGGTGCAGGGTGGTCTGGCACTGCTGGGTGGGTGAGGGACCACTAAACTACCAGGGATGATGGGTTAGGGATTTGTGTATTGATTTCTATTTATACAGGATGTGCCATTTGTGGGTGGCTGGCATTGGGGATCGGGGGTCCGTGAGTAGCCCTTTTGGCTAATTTACAACTACTGGGGGTTGGGGGCATGCAGCAGCCATGTGGGGCTATTTAACAAGTACTGGGGGTTGGAGGCATGCAGTAGATCTGTGGGGATTTTTGGTATTGGGGTGGCTTGGATAGCCCAATGGGGCATTCCCATGCTGTTACTGGGTCGGGGAATTGGGGGGGGGACAGGACTAGCCCTGCGGGGCTTTCATGTTTTGGGGTCAGGGCAGTATTGGGGAGAGGGTGGCATGCCATCAGGGGGATGGGCGGGCTGCATATACAGGCAACCTCCGGGGGCATAAGTACAGTTGCACCAGCTATATGCTGGTGTAACTTACGTTGATGGTTTTCCCCTGGAGGTTGTTGGAGAATAGTGCCCTGGAGGACTTTGTTGCTGCCCTTCCAGAATAGGGTGCAACTACTGCCGTAAACCCCCTAGCACCATGTCGCAGGGGGTTTAAGGCATAACTGGTGGCGTAAGTCCACCTTGGCATAAGCGGCCCGCGCATGTCGTGAGGCTTACCAGCAGAATACTGTATGTCTCAACTGCTGGCATAACTTGCTACTTGCACCATTTTTTTTTGCACAAGTCAATTGATGCCAGATGTAACCTTTTGAGAATCGGGCCCAAAGGCTGTATGCCCCCTGCTGTCCCATCCCAAGGAAGGGTGCAGTCCCACAGTATGAGTCGTGAAGATTGTATGTCACCTGCTGTCTCATCCCAAGAAAGGGTCCAGCCCCATAATGTAGGCTTTGAAGACTGTTACCTGCTGTGGAAGATAGGCAAGGTATCTCACAGAACCTTCCTAGTTCTGGAGCCAAGGCATCCCATTGGCATGTGGTGTTGTACAGCTGTGTGGAAAATGTTGTTATTTTCAAATTAGCAGTTTCTGGTACTCCTACGACCAAGCCCTGGGCTTTAATTTTGCTGATGTGCTGTTAGTCAGACTTGAAATAGTTATCTGTCACCTGCTGTCCCAGCTGAACAAAGGGTGGAGCCCCATGTTGTCTGCTCTGAAGGCTGTCTGTCATCTGCTGTCCCATCCCAAGGAAAGATGCAGCCCCATGGTGGCAGCTGTAAAGGTTGTTCCTAACATCCTGTCCCAGCCCTAGAAAGGGTGCTGCCCCATAGTGTCAGCTGTGAAGTCGGTCTGACAGCTGCTGTCCCAGTCCAAGGAAGGGTACATCCCCATGGTATCAGCTGTAAAAGCTGTCTGTCATCTGCTGTCTGACCTCAAGGAAGGGTGCTGTCCCATGGTGTCAGCTGTGAAAGCTGTCACCTGCTGTCCTTGCCCATAGAGGGGTGCAGCCTCACAGTGTTGGCTGTCGAAGCTGTCTGTCACATGCTGTCCAAGCCCAAGGAAGGGTGCTGCCCCATGGTGTCAGCTGTGAAAGCTGTCTGTCACCTGATGTCCCTACCAAAGGAAGGATGCAGCCCCATGGTGTCAGCTGTGAAAGCTGTTCATTACCTGCTGTCACCTGCTATCCAAGCCCAAGGAAGGGTTCTGCCCTGTGGTGTCAGCTGTGAAAGCTGTATATCACCTGATGTCCCTGCTAATGGATGGGTGCAGCCCCATGGTGTCAACTGTGAAAGCTGTCCTTCACCCGCTGTCTGAGCCCAAGGAAGGGTGGAGCCCCACGGTATCGGCTGTGAAAGCCATCATTCACCTGCTGTCCCTGCCCAAGGAAGGATGCAGCTCCATGCTGTCAACGGTGAATGCTGCCTGTCAGTTGTTGTCCCAGCCCAAGCAAGAGTGCAATCCCACAGAGACTTTAATTGTGTATGTGTGTGTGTGTGGGGGGGGGGCAGGGGGGTTGAGGGAATCAATGAAATATGTGGTGGAGGTAGCAATAATAGTAAAGAAAACAGCAACTACAGCTTTTCAAAGCTACTCCAGTTATACAGACAGAGCTCTCAGGGAGTAAATGCTTTAATATTAGTTATGGTGAAGACTGCAACTACATCACCAGACTGACGCATGTTAATCTTGCATTGACATCAAGAGAAGAGGAACGGCAAAGAGACTTCTCTTTGCATCTTGTTCTAATGTGGTGTTCTGCCAACATCAGGGATTTGTTTTCTTTGCAAGTCTTTGTACTAATTGTAATACAAATACATAAATAATTTGCTGCATGATTAATTTTTTATTATTGCTCTGCAGTCAGAGTTATTTCTGGAAACTGTGAGAGAAACAAACACAAAATTATTTAAAGCAGATTTCATTATCTCCAGTATGAATAAACTGTCATGTTTATAGACCGCTGTCTAGTTCCTCCATTCAATGACTGTTGGGTGACACCTCCATTTAAAGGAACACGTTCATGCTCAATGGCCATCAGAGTTTAGATGCCATGACAATCTCTCTCAAATGGGGCATTGGGCTCATCTGTAGATGGGCAAACTCCACGGATATAGATGACTGAGTCCGTTCAATACTAATGCTAAACTGCAGTCATTTTTAGAACATTGTGATGTCAGAGGAACAATTCGTGCCTGGCTGCATTGAGTCAAGTACAGCTTGTTCCTCGGTGACTTCACAATGTTCTAAAAATGGCTGCAATGTAGTATTAATATTGACCAGACTCTCTGGAGAGTCATCTCTACATTTCTGGAGTAGTTTCAGCTACAGGTGAGCCCAATACTGCACTTGACAGGGCTCTTTGTGGGATTTCAAACTATGTCACTTTCTGTACATGAATGATTTCCTTTAAATACCTTTAACATAGAAACATAGAAACATAGAAGTTGACGGCAGATAAGGACCGCAAGGCCCATCCAGTCTGCCCATTTCCTTTTCTACCTTATAAATGTGCCATCGGCCTTTGCTCTGTCAGTGACCTATCTATTCATAGTCATTTGTATTGCTCCCTTATGCCTATCCCATGCCTGTTTGAAGCCCTGCACTGTATTCATAGCCACCACTTCTTGTGTAAGCCATCACATGCATCCACCACCCTTTCTGTGAAAAAAGAATTTCCTCACATTCCCCTTAATCGGCCTCCCTCTAATCTCATGCTGTGTCCTCTTGTCCTGCTATTTTCTTATATTTAAACATGTTAGACTCTTTCACATTGTTTATGCCCTTAAGGTGTTTGAATGCCTCGATCATATCCTCTCTCCCTCCTTTGCTCAAGGGTATACATATTGAGCTCCGTTAATCTGTCCTCATATGTCTTCTGATGCAGTCCCTGCACCATTTTGGTTGCCCTTCTCTGGACTGCCTCAATTTGGTTAATGTCCTTGTGAAGGTGTTGGCCTCCAATACTGCACGCAGTACTCCAGATGGGGCCTAACCAATGTCTTGTACAGAGGGATTATTACCTCCCTCTTACGACTTGTGATACCCCTACTAATACACCCTAACACTCCCCTAGCCTTACCTACTGCTTTAGAGGTCTGCTTGGATGATTTTAGGTCATCAGTGATGATGATGCCCAAGTCTCTTTCTTCCTTTGTGACTGCTAGCAACTCCCCTCCCAGTCTATAAGTAGCTTCAGGGTTTCTCTTCCCTATGTGCATGATTTTGCACTTCTTTGCATTAAATCCCAGTTGCCACTCTTCTGACCATTCTGCTAGTTTATCCAGATCTCTTCTCATTCTGCCCACCCCATCTGGCTCATCTACTCTGTTGCAGATCTTGGTGTCATCTGCAAACAGACAAGCCTTACCCTCTAGTCCATCTGCAAGGTCACTAATGAAGATGTTGAATAGGACTGGCCCCAGGACTGATCCCTGAGGTACCCACTTATGACTTGCATCTCTTCTGACTGTATACCATTTACCACCACTCTCTGTTTTCTGCCAGTCAACCAGTTTGCCACCCAGTTGACCAACTTCTGACCCACCCGAGCCTACCCAGCTTATTTATCAATCTTCTATGTGGAACAGTGTCAAAAGCTTTGCTGAAGTCAAGGTAAGCGACATCAACTCTCCCCCCTTGGTCCACCACTCTGGTTACCCAGTCAAAGAAATCTATGAGATTAGTTTGACAGGACCTTCCTTTGTAAACCCATGCTGTCTTGGATCCTGTGCCCCTATGGATTCCAGGTGTTGCACTATCCTTTCCTTAAGGTGCCTCCATAATCTTGCCCACTACTGAGGTAAGACTGACCGGTCTGTAGTTCCCGCCTCCTCCCTGCTACCACTCTTGTGGGTGGGATCACATGAGCCCTTCTCCAGTCTTCTGGGACCTCTCCTGTGCTCAGAGACTCACTAAACAATTCTGCTAATGGCTCTGCTAGTTCCTCCTTTAGTTCCTTAAGTACCCTGGGATGTATGCCATCAGGTCCCATTGCCTTATCCACCCTGGAGCTTAGCAAGCTCTTGTAGGACCCTTTCTTTTGTGAAGGAGTAGTGCTCACCTCCCTCCCCTGTGTCCATGATGCTGAGCTGTGGGCCCTCCCTACCTTCTCTTCAGTAAATACTGAGCAAAAGTATCTATTTAGGATAGATGCCTTACAGGGTCCTCCTCCTCACATGCACCTTTTCTCCATTAAGCTTAGCAATACCCCCTCTGGACTTTCTCCTTTCACTAATGTATCTATAGAAAGTCTTGTCACCTTCTTTTACTGTTCGTGCTAGTGTTTCCTCAGTTTGGGACTTTGCCTGCCTTACTGCCTTACCTGCTTCCCTTAGGACAGTTTGGTATGCCTCCCTATCTTCATCCTGCTGTGTTCCCTTATATTTCCTGAAGGCCAGCCTTTTGGCTCTGACCTTTTCTGCTACTGTATTTGAGAACCAAAGTGGTTTCCTTCTTCTTTTGCACTTCCTTTTCTGTCTAATACAATGGGATGTTGCTTCAAGTATTGCATCCTTAATGCTTGCCCACTTTGCCTGTACCCCCTTACCTGTGTTACTTTTTGCCAGGGCTAGCTTATCTCTGTTGGCCATCTTATCAAAGTCAGCTCCTCTGAAGTCCCATATTTTTGCCTTGGAATGGGATGATTTAGATGTTGTAGCCAAATTGAACCATACCATGTGATGGTCACTGGCCCCAGGTGACCTTCTACCTGGAGATCTGTGATCCTTCTTTGTTAGTCAGTACTAGATCTAGGATAGCCCTGTCTCTTGTGGGTTGCTGTACCAGTTGTTTGAGGCCCTCCCCTGCAGGGAATCCACTATGAGTCTAGTTCTGGCAGATGTTCCTGCTGGTATTGACCAATCTGTATCTGGCATGTTGAAGTCTCCATTATCAGAACCTCCCTTTAGCTGTCATGTTTTGTATATCTTCTAACAGTAATGTGTCTATGTCCTCCCTCTGGTCTGGGGCCTGTAGACAACCCCAGTTCTTATGGCTGTCCCATTTCCTGTTTCAGGGTGACCCACAGTTCTTCTGGCTCCTTATGTGTATTCTGAATTTCTGTAGCTTTGATATTTTCATTAACATGCAGGGCCACTCCTCCTTTTGCACCTCGGTCTCTTCTTAACAATACATAGCCAGGTACTGAAGTCTCCTAAGGTGGTTACTGGTAAACCACGTCTCACTAATTGCTACTATGTCAGTTTAGCCTCTGACATTATTGCCTGCAGGTCTGGATCTTATTTCCCAGGCTGTGAGCATTTGTGTACATGATTTTCCATTGGCCAGATTTTGGTGTGTTAGTTGTTGGGTGAAGTTTGCATTACCCTGTGCATCGTATGGGGAGACAAACCTTTTTCTTACCTGGTGATGCAAATGAATGGCAAACACGCTGAATTCCTGTTTGACCACTAGCTGAGGGGAGGGGTGTTCTTCCCATTCGACGATGGGGTGCTGCACCTCTCCCCATTGCCTAGTTTAAATATTCTGCAAAGACGCCAAACTTCTACCCCAATGCACTGACTCCTCTTTAGTCAGATGCAGTCCATCAAATTTAAAGAACTTTCGCTCCCAGAACTGTTGCCAGTTCCCTACAAATCTGTGTCCTTTTTCCTGGCACCAGTCCTTGAGCCACATGTTTAGCTCCCCTGTCTCCCCTTCTCTGACCTTCCGTCCATCTTCTCCCCTCTCCCAGACTGGCAGGATCTCAGGGAAGGAGATGCCGGACGAAATAGATGATAGTTTGTCACCCAGCCTGGTCAGGTGTTCCTTGGTCTCCACAACTGACCGGCTGGCGAGATCATTAGTCCCTATGTGTACTAGGACATCAATGTTTTCTCCTGCTTTGTGAACAATTTTGCTAATGCGGTCAGTGTCTCTCCATGCTGATGTACCTGGAGACATCTGACCATCACCCCTGGCTGGAGATGGGTATCAACTCCCGAATCATGGAGTCTCCTATGATCAGAAGTTTTTGGATTTCCTTTGTGCTTGTTTAGTTTTGGTTCCTGATTTGGGTGAGTTTTGTTGTGCTAGCTCCTGTGCCATGATGTCCTGCTCTGCAGTGTCTTCTGCCTCTTTATTTGATTTCAGAGATAGAGGCAGATACCTGTTTTAGTGTTTATATGGTTTTGGAGGCAATGTGTTGGAGAGCGAGAGTGATGGGGCACCTGATTTGCTCCTCTAACCACCTGCCAACCTCCTGGACCAACTACCCTCTGCTGTCGAGGTTTTTCTTTTGGATGCTGGGAAATGGCGGGTGGTTCTTATAATGTATTTCCTCTTCAATATGAAATTTGAGGCATGCAATCTCTGCCCATGCTGCCCGGAGCTGAGCCCTAAGATCTCCAAAGGCCCAGCATGTAGGACAGTGTCCTAAATCCTGTAAGACTGTCCTTCTGAAAATTGTTCCACAGTACCTGCAGTTAATGAAATCCATTCCAAATAAGTTGCTGGGTTTGTAACCTAGTCAGAGTAATTAGAAGAAAAAAAAGGAAAAAAAATGCAAGTAATGGTTTAATTGTGCTTTGTTTAACTTGTTATAACAAGTTAAATTACTAGTGCCCCTGTAAATGAGCTCACCTTGTGGAGGCCCCACTGATCCACCCCTTCCTGCTCTGCCACAGGAAATGTCACAACTGTGGTACCCTATAAAAGGAGTGTGCGTGGGGTGGTTGGGACGGGGTGGTGGCTGGGCCCTTCCCTGCCTAAAAGAAGAACCACGGACGAAAGAACAAGGAGGTAAGAGCAGAAACAATCAGTCAACAACAAATGCAGTAACCCTGAAAGCTTATTCTAATGTTAGCTAAAACTGTAAAACCTGTAAAGCACCACCTGTAATAATTTCAGAGAAGATATACCCTGTAAGAAACACTTTGCTCAGAGAAAATAAAGCAGTAACAGAAGATATACCTTGCAAAAGACAATTTGAATCAGAAGATTAAAGCAGTAATCTGTTAGCACACACCTGTAGGCACACCTTGTAATAATGCAGAAGAAGGTATACCAGCAACAAAATTTGAATCAGAGAAAAATAAAGCAATGAAATGTTAGCAACAAACAGTAGCAATCCCTGTGAGTAAAAATTAAAAACACCACCACACAGTAAATCTGCTTATCCAAACTAAGTCTTAATCCTTCTCCCTTGCTCTGGTAAGTTTCTCTACTCTGCCTTTCAAGCAGTCTTAGAAGGGAAGAGCTCAGGTGAAGCTAGGTGCCTTGGCCAGCAAACCAAGTCTTCTACCTCCAAGATACAACTCAGCTTTCAAAACAGACCAGATAGTTATAGTCCAGATCAGACAGTAACAACCCGTTTGCCTCTATATTCAATGTATTTTTCATTTATTTAACAAAATCTCTGACTAGATGATCACGATCCAGTTCAAATAGTGATTGGTCATTCTTTGTACTCTGTATGGGAACCGAATGGTAGCAAGTACAATTCCAAGATGTAAATAGTGTGGGATGGTGGTTATTACAGCACTAAAAGGTAAAACAGAAGGTCATACTTTCAAATCCCATCAGTGCTACATATTTGCTTTATAACCATTAACAACTCACTGGCCTTCCCATTTGCTTTATTGCATTCAGTTGAAAAATTGGAAAGGAGCTGGACCCCATTGAAAACATGGAAAAGAAAGGAACACAATTTAGATTTATACAGTGCTGTATATAACCTTTCATACAAACTGTATCAGAAGCACTTTACAATCCAACAGAGGGCGGGATGAAAATAATACACTGATTTTCAGCACACACAGAGTCTCAGATAATAAAGAGCTAGATTAGAAAGAGACTGCAGACAGGTTAAGTAAAATTAGGTTAAATGACATGCTCAGTGTCACACAGTAAGCATGCAGTGGATCAGATATTCACACCTGTGTCTCCAAATTCACCATTCTGCACTTCACTAGGCAAAACTGCCTCCCCTGAAATATTCTGTACCCCCATTGAGATACAATACCCTGGGTAATCAAGCTGTACAAAAATTATCAAGATAAGCCAGGTATGGGGATTACCTTATCTGACTGTATCCAGGAGTGCCAAGTGGCCTTGGAAACTGTCCAGCCATTTCTAGCTGTGAGACTTTAATTAAGTGAGTCATACAGTTCTGTAAGTGGCTGTTGACTGCCTAATAAAAGGAAGAAAAATACACAGCAATGTGTCTCGACAACCAGCTCTGACTCCATACAGAAAAGATGATTCTCCATCTGTAGCTTATAAAGCACCATTATAATGGATGTCATTTTATACTAGCTGTAGTCCAAAGTGTTTTGCAGAGACTAGACAGTCAAAATACATTTTTATACACGTCAGTGTCAGTGGCTCAGTAGGTAGCACACTTGCCTCTGAGGCCGGGAGATCAGAGGGCTGTGGGTTCAGTTCCCACATCTGGCACTTGGGTTAATATCCCAGTACTGATACTGTAGTGCAGCATGAGAGGGGTGCTGCACTTCTGAGGTGACGTCTTTCGGATGAGACATTAAACCGAGGTCCCATCTGCCTGGACTGGTGGCAGTTCAGGTGGATGTTAAAGATCCCATGGCACTTATCGAAAAGAGTAGGGAAATTTCCCTCATTCACTAAAAATACCACCAACAGCTTAATCTGGTTCAAGGTCAGTTGGCATTCATCTGTATCCCCCTCCCCCGGGTCGTGCCTGAAAATAGGCAGGATTTGTCTAGTGCACTTACCCGGTCAACAAAAACTAAATAAAATAAATAAATTAATTTTCTCACAATAATTCCATAAGGCAAATGGGACAAAAAAAATAAGAAATAGAAGGACATTGATCCTCAATAACGGAGGTCACCCTGCATGGCTCTGGTGGGGAGAAGCTGTGAGATTAGCAGTCAAACATATCAGACAGGGTAACCTTTTGTGGTGTGTAGTGAATCAATGATACACAGAAAAAAAGGGAGGTGTTCCAGGTAAAGGATTCAGCAGATGAGAATGCTAGCTCTATCACCTGTGGAGTTACCATTCCACTAGTGCTGTGCTGAATTACAAAATCC
The DNA here is from genome assembly GCA_016271365.2 of Neoceratodus forsteri. NCBI lineage: Eukaryota > Metazoa > Chordata > Ceratodontiformes > Ceratodontidae > Neoceratodus > Neoceratodus forsteri. The sequence continues at coordinate 174,858,968 of JADMNL010000026.1, read as the reverse complement.
TTCTTCCGATAAAATCTGTGGAATTCCACCTGAGCAGGGTAGGCCTTTTCTACTGCACGAAAATTGCAGAAAATGTGTAATTTCACCAGTTTATGCAAAACTCCACAGAAAGCAGCCATAGTTCCCACAGTTTAACTGCGGAGCATGTTGCCATGATTTAACAAATAAACCAAAAACACAGTTCACATTAAAAACACATGATTTACTTTGAAAAATAATAATATTGCAGTTCACTTGCCGGTATTTCATGGAAACTCTGCCAAGCTTTTCAGAAGTGGAATTGTAATCATGATGGGATTCCGCATTCTGCACATCTGTGTACCATACTTGGAACACTGCTATCTATCACTGTGCATTCACCCTTTCTGATTAAAATCAACTTTGCTATTAAACTTTTATAGCACCAAGTGGTTTATCCATATGTAACTCCCCTGTTACCCGGGGTTACAAGAATCCCAGTTAGACCTAGTGGCAGGCAGGGAAGGCAGCTTGTGAAATTCCAGTTAAATGGATTTCACACTGTCTCACTCTGTTCTCAGTCTCAGCTGAGGCTCAGGGATTACATCATTTTAGAACTGTTGCAGCTGCATAAGCCACTTTGGAATGTTGCAGCTAGGGAAGTTAGGATAGAATGTTGGGAGGATTTGAGGTGAGTCTGTATTAGTCTATATGTGGGCTCAGTAGAGAGAAGAGGTGTGCTGCAGCTGCAGGCCTTTAGAGCCCTTAGCTGTGCCAGAGAGCTATATTTTTTAGTTTAGGTGTGAGTTCTCACATCAAGAGGAACACAACAGTGCCTGTTTGAAGTGATGGAGACCACTCTTCAAGGTTCCAGGGCCCCATCCCTGTGGGGATGGGGGGAAAGGAATCAGCCTGCTTCCAGGGGCAATTCTCCTTGCTCGGCTAGTGGAAAAAAAAGCTACCTGTGAGGATTTGTGCTGAGGCACCTGGAAGTTTCATTTTGTTTTGGAAGAGAAAAAGCCTGTGGGGCACCTGCAACCAAGGGGTGAGTTTGCTCTGCTAAAGAGCCAATGTGTCTTCACCTAGGACAAGATGAATTTAAGTGACTGCTACTGTGGGGTCAGGAAAAGACAGCCAAGTACAGTTTTAAAAGTTGTGGGAATTGGACTGCTTAACTCTGTGGAGGGTCTAGAGAAATGGACACAGCCACTCAATAAGTATGTTTCAAGTTCAACGCATGTGGGACGGAAGAAACAGCAGGTTAAATGTGACATACATTTAAAGAGAATCTACACAGTAAAGTGTTTTCAGAGATGAGGTGTTAATGTCCAGAGGAATGGCCGGGTATGATTTATGGGAGCAAGAGGTGGGAGACCCCTCATCTGGCATGACCAGAGTCACCTCTACGGGTTTGCTTTGGGACACCTGTTGCTTTCTCTCAGGTACTTGGCCAGTGCCTGAGGAAAGTATCCAAACGTGGGATTGTTGAAGAAGATTTCCTGATGGAGCCAGAAGTGCTCAGGGGTGGTATAGGGAGCCACCAGTAAATCTCCATGATAAATGGATAAGTAGTCCAAGGGCTGGCAAGGGAGCTGAACCAGGGAGACCAGAGAAGAGTCAAGTTCAGGCAGAGTGCCCTGTGTGTTTCTAAAACCCGAGGGTTTAAGTGTACAGAAGATGTTTGTCTGTTCAGGAGAAATCTGCATTACCAGGAGTGTAGCCCTGTGGGGGTCTGTCTATGCTTATTGTTCCTTTGTGTTGTGAATAAAAGCCACACTTCAGAATCCCATCTTCTGTTATGAACATTCAGTTATTGCTTCCTGTGTCCAGAATACTTGGGTGCCCCTGTGCAGAGTAGCCAAACATAGCCAACATGCCGAGTGACAATTTTCTCCCCGAGCCCAGGTCCCAGGTAGGGGGTTACATAATGGAGGCACTGCACAGCGCTAATAACACAAAAAATACCACCAACCCAACCCCTGGAGACTCTGAACTGGTAGTTGTGGCTGCTCTAAGGTTACAAAATTGGAGGCTACCGCTGGGATTCTGTTAAAATTTGGCAGAAAAGCAAGAAAGGTTGCTCGGGTGATGGCTAGCATTTTGGTTATCTGGCAGAGGGTAGCCCGAAAATCTGAAGCAATTGCCAACTAAATGTGCCGCTGTGTGCTGTTATCTGTATGCTGCTGTGATATTGCCAACTGTTACCAAGGATCAGTAAAGCCAGAGTGTGTATGCCCTTGTCCTGCATCAAATTACAGTGTTTGACAGCTTTTAAAAGTAATTGTGACAAAGAAAAGTGTGGAAAACTGTGGGTAGCAAAAGGAAAATTGTGCCCTAGATGTTGAAAATGCTTTCTGTGTGGACTGAGAGACTTGTTGTGCTTCATGGCCATGAAAAATGGTTAAAATGGGCTCCAGCCAAGGAACTACAGTTGAAAAAAAAAAGTGTGGTTTGCAGTTTAAATTTTGCCTGCTCGATGATCGCCATGAGAAGAAGAGCATTCAAGAGGAAAGAGGCTCATTTGCATGGTGTCGAGTGATTGGTGAGACTGCAATCAGTCCAGCCCCCAAGCCAGCTCTAGAGTGACTGCACAGCATTTGAGAGGGAGAGTGAGTGGAGTGTGCGAACTGGTTTGCCAGGAGGAGTGTCCTGGTGACTGAAAGTGCTGTAAAAAGTTTAAAAACTGACTTTTCTGTTCAAATTCGGGATCAACCCACATTTCAATCATCTGGACTGTGAGTGTGGTGTTCCCAGGGACAATCAGCAGGACTGCCAGCCCGTTTCCTTCCAGATGCCTCCACAATCAGCTGTATGCCATTTTTCTATCGACACAACCAGCTACTGATAACAGTGAGTACCATCCAACAGAAATAGCTCAAACTGTGTGATTTCACCAAAAAGCCAGCTGAATCTGTGTGTAGCAGTGTAGTCGTTTTGCAAAGAAGGACTGTGCCAAGTTTGAAAGAAGCTAAAACAAGAATTCTAAGCAATAGACTGTGAGCATAACTATAGGTTCAGCAACAGTATAATTTTCAGAGCCACGTGAGAGACTATGAGTTGTATGAGAGATGCAGCAAGAAATAGAGGCAATCCTGTGCTATGAAATACTGAGGCTTTATGGGACTGTAAGCTAGAGCAGTGTCTTCAGCAAGTAAAAAGTCCATGGTAAATCATATAAATGTGCAAAGAGAGCAACCAGTGCAAGTCTGTGCAGTCTGAGCTAATGTTATCGGTAGAGTGTGTAAATCAGATGTGCAGTGGCTTGACCCATTTACAGAACGTTGATGCACCAGGAGTGCTGCCACCACCATTACAGGGTGGGGCAGTAATGTAAACAAAGTAGCAAGGGAGCCATTTTGTGAAAACTTTTTTCAACCAAGTGGGACTTGTAATAATAGTGAGTGTTTGTTTTCTCTGCAGTCATGGCTTCAGGACCAGCCCGCTACCCAGATCATGCCCGGGCTATGATCGTAGGAGAAGTTAACAAGCTGAGAAATATTGAGAAGTACTGCTATGGAGGATGACTGCCTCCTCATGTGGTGTTTCCTGGATATCCAGTAAGAGTATGTGTGATGTACTTAAATGCTGGAAGGGACATCTTCATGGTACCTCACTGTTCTGGGTGCCTAGAGAAATATGGTTTGTGCAAAGCACCCAAGTTTCATTTGGCTCTCACATGGACAAAATTTCAAGAACCTGCAATGGGGGAGCACATGGCACCAGTAAGGACCTGAAGAGGGAAGTTCAGTAAAGTGTGGCATAAAGCTAGAGGGTGCAGATCAACAGACAGCACAGACGACTGATGTGTCCAAGTCTGTCACTGACAGACAGTGCAGAGGGAGCATCAGTAGACCCATGGATAGAGGGGCCTAGTCCGAGTCTCAGAGGCGAAGATGAGACAGAAGAGGCCATTGAATGGGAGGTTTCGACCTCCATGCCTAGTGAGGAGTGGACCATCTCAGGAGTGAGGACAACTGCTCACTCTTGGGTGCAGATTCTCAGTGAAGATGATGAGTTGGAACCCATTTGGCCTGACAAAGAAGGCATGGATTCACAGCCTCCAGTTTCTGGCTTAGAGGAATGCATGGAAGAGAGTAGTGATTCCACTGCTCTGGCTGTACAAGATGGAGCCAGGGATCCATTTTTTGTGCCAATAAGAATGCATAGCTGGCAGAACCAGGACTGGCCGACCCCATGCCAGGCCAGAGATTGCAGGTTAACCAAATGCAGTAAGGAGGAAAGACTGGTTCGTAGGAAAGTGAATGAAATCTATGGAGAATTGTTTCCTACCTTTCCTTGAAGGATCTGGGAGGAGATAGAAAGATGCAGGAAATCCTGGATTATGGAAAAGGCCATGACACATGTGCACCCTCATGCCAGCAGATTTGTAAGAGACAGAATCTTGCAAGAAAAGTTCCAAACATGGAAAGTGGGCAGGGCATTGTTTATAGAAACTGTTCGGATCGTGGACAGCAAGAGACATAAATCCTTTCACAATGTGAATTATGAGCACCCAGATGGGGTAATAATTCTTGCACCTGACCCATTGTGCTATTTCCCACAATGTCAAGAACATCCTGCGATGTGCCCATGCCTACCAAGTGGAGAGCACAGCAATGGTAGCCAATGCTGCCATTCCAGCCGTTGCCATACCTATGTTGTTCCACCATTCTGGACATCCAGGATCCGGATGACCCACCTTCAACAGTTCTACAGTGTACTGGCTTTCCAGAATCCATCAACATGGCCCACCAGATGACTTCAAATCCAGATAGGACACCATCCCAGCTGTATCCTGATTCATCGCCTGGGTATTGGATGACTTCAGACCAGCTGTTTTCCTTTTTGTTCCTATTCCAAGGTTCCATCTCCAGAGATGACATCATCCCAGCTGTTCCCAGATGTGCCATCCTGTTCATGTTCCGGAAGATGTCCACCCAACTGTATTGACAGAATGCTGCCAGGGAGAGTCTTTGGTGGGGACACAGGTGTCATATGTTTTCCATTCTTCAAGGGACTGGTAAGTCCATACTTTTTCTATTTCTGAAATTTGCAGTACACACCCTACATCAGCAGACTCCAAAAGTGTGAACTGTCCTCAAAGACTCTCCCCTTCGGGACTTTGGCCTGCTAGAACTTTGCTTCACGGGCTCCGACCCAGGAGAGACTCTTTATTGGACTTGCCTACAGGTGTTGTGAGTCACTAGAATGGACATTTAGGGCATTCCATCCCCCCAAAATTGCAAATGTGTACTGTAAATATTCAATTTTTCTACTGTTTGTACTGTTACTGTTTTTCTACTTTTATAAAAAAAAAATATTTTTGGGATTCTTCACTGTTTAGATGGTAGGGGTTTAGCTAGAACTGTGTATGCAGATTAGGTGTGTTTTGTTTTTCACTTTTCTTGCAGGTGTTCCTGAAGAAGACCAGAAGAGAAGACAAGAAGAGGAGGAGGAGGAGGAACTCATCGGAGTTCCCCTTGTACTTTAAAAAGTATTTGGGTTTACAGTACTGTTGTGGTTACTGTATGTAATTTTTCTTCCACAGGTATGGTTGTGGGAGAGTGTGGGAGTAATGCATTGTGTATGTTATTAGCTCCTGGTGTGTGGTTGCGGGTGTCCAGGATTGGGGGGAGGTCCCCTGTTGTATTTGTTATTGGGTTTTTGGTTTAAAGGCAGATAGATTTTCCCTAGAGGGCTAGGGGGGATAGACAGGCTGTGGTCCTGACCTGTAGTAGGGGCTGCAGTACTGATCTATTAGGGCTATGCTCTGGACAATTCTACCAGAACCACTAGGTACCCATAGTCAGCGGGTAGAGTAGAGTAGAGTAGAGGCTGATGCATCAGCCGATGGCCTCTGGGCCCTTAGTGTTGCCTGCCTGTGCCTAGCACATGTTAGGAGAGGGCCTGATCATGCCTTTCCGTAGATAGCAGATAGGATAGGATGGCCTAGGCTGGGTAACTAATGACTGCGGACAGTCATTTTCCTGGCCCAGGGTGAGTGTACCCCCCCCGTTACCCGGGGTTACAAGAATCCCAGTTAGACCTAGTGGCAGGCAGGGAAAGCAGCTTGTGAAATTCCAGTTAAATGGATTTCACACTGTCTCACTCTGTTCTCAGTCTCAGCTGAGACTGAGGGATGACATTATTTTAGAACTGTTGCAGCTGCATAAGCCACTTTGGAATGTTGCAGCTAGGGAAGTTAGGATAGAATGTTGGGAGGATTTGAAATGAGTCTGTATTAGTCTGTATGTGGGCTCAGTAGAGAGAAGATCTGTGCTGCAGCTGCAGGCCCTCAAAGCCCTTAGATGTGCCAGAGAGCTATATTTTTTAGTTTAGGTGTGTGTTCTCACCTCAAGAGGAACACAACAGTGCCTGTTTGAAGTGGTGGAGACCGCTTTTCAAGGTTACAGGGCCCCATCTCTGTGGGGGTGGAGGGAAAAGAATCAGCCTGCTTCCAGGGGCAATTCTCCTGGCCCAGCTAGTGGAAAAAGAAGCTGCCTGTGAGGATTTGTGCTGAGGCACCTGAAAGTTTAATTATGTTTCAGAAGAGAAAAAGCCTGTGGGGTACCTGCAACCAAGGGGTGAGTTTGCTCTGCTAAAGGGCCAATGTGTTTTCACCTAGGACAAGATGAATTTAAGTGACTGCTACTGTGGGGTCGAGAAAAGACAGCCAAGTACAGTTTTAAAAGTTGTAGGAATTGGACTGCTTAACTCTGTGGGGGTCTAGAGCAATAGTTCTCAGACTTTGTCACAGTGAGCCTCCCCAAATCCATGGAAAAGATGTTGAGCCTCCCCAAAAAACTGAAATAATCTTGGGTCTCCCCCAAAGAAAAATAACATACTGTACTTTGCGCAGTACACCATGAGTAAATTGAAACCCCTCTGAGTACTTGGCTGTCATTCAGTTCTTTGTCTTATACTGATATGGAACCTTTGTAAAAACAACTCCTGTGCTCAAAGGCGTTATCTGAATAACAAATAAATAAAATAAACAAATAAATATTATTTAGCTTATTGTAAACCCCCTCTTCACAGGGCAGCCTTCTTGCTCCACTATTTTTTATTCTTGAACCATTGTTACCCCTTGTTGCAGTACCTTCATGGGTCAGACTACTTTCCCTGTTTCCTCTCTATATGAAATAACCTTCCTACATACTTTGCCTCTCTCCCCCCCTTCTCTACTCCTAAGCAACATCTTTGGGGCTACTTGGCTCCTTCCTGCCATTGCTCTTAGCACTTCTATGCTCAACCCTTGTATTTGGGCTGTTCTGCCATCAGTCTACAAATTGATCAATTACCACCACTCATTATTAATTTATTGTCCATATTTGTTTGCACTATTGCTCATTATGTATTTCTTGGTTGTTTTGCAGTTACCTTTTGAAATGTATTCACTCCTTACCCTTACCCGGCTACACCTGAAATGATCCTTGGCTCATTCACCTTCCCTTGTCACCTATTAGTAAATAAATACATAAAATTCACCTACTATTACCCTCTTTCAGTTTGCTTCATCTCTTCACACAAAATACATAAAACTCAAAATTTAAATATGGTTCTTTTTCAGACTTGCTTGAGCCTCCCCGGAACAGGTTGGGGCCTCCCCAGGGAGGCTGGCCTCACCATTTGAGAACCCCTGGTCTAGAGAAATAGACACAGCCACTCATTAAGTATGTTTCAAGTTCAGCACATGTGGGACGGAAGAAACAGTAGATTAAATGTGACATACATTTAAAGAGAATCTACACAGTAAAGTGTTTTCAGAGATGAGGTGTTAAAGTTCAGAGGAATAGCTGGGTATGATTTATGGGAGCAAGAGGTGGGAGACCCCTCATCTGGCGTGACCAGAGTCACCTCTACAGGTTTACTTTGGGACACCTGTTGCTTTCTCTCAGGTACTTGGCCAGTGCCTGAGGAAAGTACCCAGACATAGGATTGTTGAAGAACATTCCCTGATGGAGCCAGAAGTGCTCATGGGTGGTATAGAGAGCCACCATTAAATCTCCATGATAAATGTATAAGTAGTCCAAGGGCTGGTGAGGGAGCCACACCAGGGAAACTAGAGAAGAGACAAGTTCGAGCAGAGTGCCCTGTGTGTTTCTAAAACCTGAGGGTTTAAGATTTAAGAAGATGTGTGTCTGTGGAGGAAAATCTGCATTACCAGGAGTGTAGCCCTGTGGGGGGTCCGTCTATGCTTATTGTTCCTTTGTGTTGTGAATAAAAGCTACACTTTAGAATCCCAACTTCTGTTATGGACATTCAGTTATTGCTTCCTGTGTCCGGAATACTTGGGTGCCCCTGTGCAGAGTAGCCAAACCTAGCCAACATGCTGAGTGACAATTTTCTCCCCAAGCCCAGGTCCCAGGCAGGGGGGTTCATAATGGAGGCACTGCACAGTGCTAATAACACAAAAAATACCACCAACCTGACCCCATGAGATTAGCACCTGGTAGTTGTGGCTGCCCTAGGGTTGCAAAAAAATTTATTTTTCCAACACCGTAAACCAGTATTCAGGAAACGTTTTAAAGCAGCAGTATGTGTTGGTCAGTAAAATATTTCATCATGTTGTTTTTGAGCAAAAATGTATTTCTGTTACATTCTTAGATTCATTTCAGTGTATTTTTAGTTTAGCTAATTTTGTAATTAATGACTCACAAAGTTAGAGATGGCCAACTCTCGCAATTCTTAAACATTTCTTACATCGAGGCTATTTGTTGAATGTACAGTACCTGCTAGATTCATAATGTTAATGTATTGGGATGGTGTAACCACATGTTTCTGATAGCAAACAGCACAGCACAGTGCCAAGATATATATATATTTTTTTATACTATATATTTATTATATTTTCATTTGTAAAATCATAGGACAGTTTTTACAGTGTATAAGTTAAGACAGTACATAATTACATCAGTCAGATACGTAGCAATACATTAGTCAAGGATCTCAGGATAACTTACATATTTTACAAAGCAATTCATATAATGAGCACTAAGACATTTACGTAAACCATCATCAGAGTTGATATGTTTCTAAGGTACAAAATTAGGATCTAAAGATGAAATAAATTGAATCCATTTCCTCCATTTAAGCTTAAATGCAGTCCATTTATCTGTGCTTTTAGCTATTAATCTCACTAATACATAAATGTCTCCCATTATTCCCCACCAGATCTGTATGTTTGGAGACGGGTCTGTTCACAAAAAGGGGTTACCAAAGTGTGACATGGAAGTCAAATTTTAAAATCAACCATAAATTAATTTTGTAATACAGGTTAAGATACTGTGACCCACATGTGAGAAAGATAGTATGTTGCAAGATAAAAAATGTTAAGGTTCCCAAGAAAAATTAGGTCTGGTGTGATGGGTGTAACAAGACACACCGTGGTGGGTGTAACAAGACACCACACACCATGATGGGTGTAACAAGACACACCGTGGTGGGTGTAACAAGACGCCACACACTGTGGTGGGTGTAACAAGACACCACAGTGTGCGTAACAAGATACACCATGGTGGGTGTAACAAGACACAGCACATCCCAGCGAGTGTAATAAAGGGCACCACACAATTGTTGATGCAGGAAAAAACACCTTTAGACTGAAAGTTGTAAAAGACATTACGTAACATTAAACAGTGATAACATGTTTGTTATAATTATGCTATTTTAAACTGTGCAATTCTACAATTGTGCAAATCAGCATAGGAGTGAGAATATCTTCTATACATTTTTATTATACGCAACAATTCCCAGCAATAGTGAGATTGTTTTTGTGGGCCACATACAAGTTCACTGTCCACTTCATGTGCAGAAAGCACTGTGCAGTTCCATTGCAATGAGTGTAACAGACACACCACTGCATACCTCTCAAGGGTCCCTGCTTTGATGTCCATTATTTCACCATTAGCAACTATTGTGTCCCTTATTCCTCCTAAATATCACAGGCAATAGCCACGCAAAGAACATACTAAAAAATAACACAACGTTTTGTAAGCTGTAGAATTTTGTAAGTTGCAAGCACCACAAATAAGCCATTTACAGTCTAACAATTGCATCCAGTGTTTCTATGTGTGCAGAGTCCATCATGGTTATGTTCAGTGTCAGTGTCCCTAATTGAATTGCAAGGTTATGTATGAACCGCTTTTAATGCCAGCGGGCTTGCAATTCTTCATAATTTTTCATTATGTTTTGCAGCTGTTCCTGTTGGATATTGTATGTGCCTGGTGATGGAAAAAAAATAGGTCCATGGAAAATACTGCTCATCTTCCTTACAGCATCAGAGTCCTTTCGGCGTGGCCATGTGAAGATGCCATCCCCACAATGCCTCAAGAAACTGAAGTTGAACCGCCTCCTATCATCAGTCATTGTTAGTTCTCCAATAAAAAAGTTGCTTGAATAATAAATGGCATAAAAGTGGTTTATTTTTATGTGCTCCAATTTTTGTCGATAGACCACTGTGGTTGATGATGCTGATGAACTGGCTGCATCAAGTGACTGGTTGGTGTTTTTGCTACTTGAAGCTATGGTAGTCACAGTATGTACCACAGTTGGCATTTCAACATTAACATGCATTTGTGCAGCTTTAGGATGTAAGCGTTCGGGTTCATTGATCAAATCTGGCATGTCAGTACCATCTTGACTGACCTGGGAGGAAGAAGGTGCCAGTGGTGCAGAATCATAAGTGACTGGTGTATCCATTTTGTGGATAGAATGACATTTGTTGGTCCATGGCACAGAAGAATTTGTGCCCACAATATTTTTAAGTTTTGTTGCCTTCCAGGGTTCTATGCAGCTACTGTTTTCACAGTGTCCTGTGCCACTCAAGCATGCAGTGCAAAAGCAGCTATGCTCTCGTCTGACAACCACACCAGAAGCCACAGAGCGTAAACTATGTAGTTTGTGTGTCCCTGGTACTGCTCTGATTTGTTGCCTTGCACTCCTCTTTATGGCATTCTCCCCCACCCAGAAGAATGTGCGCAGATCATGCCTGCAGTCTTCAGTGGTTGATTCTTTGCGGAGGTTCTTTTTGCAGAACTCATACAGCTGTTTCGCATTGGCAATTACTGCTCGACGGGATTGCACTGCTAGACTGGCACCGGACTTGGTCACAGCACTCTCTCCATCTGATGGTCCTTTCCCATGTCTGGAACCGAAGAAAGTTCTTTCAATTGTAAATCCATATTTAGCGGGTGCTTCTGAAATGTCCTGGAATGCCCACTTTGATTTGTATTGGCTTCCGCAGCCATCTGTGAAGTGCACTTCTTTCTCAATTTTGAGTGAGTAGACACTTTGAAGATGTGCATTGCCTAGTTCGACAAAGTGCCTAACAGCATGGTGGTCATGCTTCAGGTCACCTGATATAAACACTAAGGACTCTGTCATAATACTTTGGCATGTAGGACACCTGAAGAATGTCACTATGGGGTGAACAGTGGCCTGTTCGTGGTGCCAATGGGCAGATTGAATTTCGTCCTGGAAAGTACACATGTAGTTTTCCGCAAAGTCCATTACCTTGAGCACACATCCTTTTGGCACATTTGTTTTTAGAGACTTAAACTGACTTTGTTGCCAGGATGCAACATGCAGGTGCTGTCCCAAAAACATTATGGCGTCCTTCAGTACTTCAAAAAATGTTGATATTGTACTGCTTTTTCTTTTCAGTACTTTTCTGTTCTTTTTTGTCTCATTGCCTTCTATGTTTGTTGTAATGGTAACACTGTCCCATTGGTACCATTTCAGTTCTTCCATGCCATGTCTGTCCAACAGTTCATTTGCTGTTTTTTCTATGCCATCTGCACTGCAGTTTCCACAGGTCTTCTCAATGCATTTCTTTGCAAAGAACTGTTCACCTGGAGACCTTGGACACATGGTCATGTTGACAGCACTGTATATACTGGCAATCTTGCAGTGTGGGACTCTGTGCACATCTGCAAATCGGTTTAATGATTGTAACTTTAGGATGGCATTTGTGCAGTACTCGCACAAGCACTGCTCAAGATTTTGATCCTTTGCTAGTTTAATGTGCTTGGGCTGCAGACTACGGAATTTGGTTGCTCCAATTTTCTGCCCCGGGTTTTGTTCACAGAACTCGTTGTACAGAATATGAAGAGGCTTTTCAAGGAAAGCCTTTGCAATCCCTGTTCATTTTGAAATGGCCTTCTTATGTGGTAACAGCGCGGATGAGGCCTCGAAGAAGTTTTCTACCTTCTGCACCATTTCTTCAGACAATGCTGACTTGTGCCTGTTGATGGGTTTCACCCTTTGTCTGCGTGATGCCCTCATCATCTGCCTCCAGCTGATTCCAAGTGTCTGGCTTGCACAACGGAGCATACAGTACTTTTTCAGTACCAATATTGCACTGGTAAAGGCATGCTTCAATTCTCATTGTGCCTTTGATTTTTGTGCTTTAAATCGATAGTTGTCCTTCATTGCCTCCACCAGCTTGGCGTGCAGGTTTGTCGCGGCATGGCATGCTCAGGTTCACTTTGGATAGGGCCTCCTTTTTTGCAGGGGAGCAGGATGAAATAAGTTTAGAAACAGTGGTGGCAAATCATCTTGGAGACTGTGGAAGTCCTCTGCATGCTCTTTGTAGTGCTTTTCGGATGGCTTGGTTTGATCGTGTGTCAGTCACTGGGGTTTCATATATGCTTCCATTTGTTAAGGACTCAGGAAATCTTGGGGTTGGTGAAGAGGCAATGTTGGTTGTTGTGGAGGGTGTTGGGGTTGGTGAAGAGGCAATGCTGGTTGTTGTGAAGGATACAGTTACATCGCTGTTTTTTTCTTTTTCTCCCTTTTCCTTGTATTTCTCTCTCCTCTTTTCATTTATTCTTCTGCGTTTCTGTGCAGACATATTGGCACGGTTCTTTCCTTCTGCTTCCCTCCAGCGTGCTCTTTCTTCCATCTTTTTTTGTTCTTCTCCTCTCGTTGAATTCATGGTTGTCCCCCAACCTGCTAGGCTACCTGCAGGCTCAGAGACTATGTTCTTCCGCCGTTCCCTCATTTTCTGCATTCGCAGCCATGACTTTTCATTATATTCTTTTCTCTTCTTGTCAGTCAGAGAAGCCCTGTAATTTCTGCAGCGTAATACTGTTTTTTTCTTATGTTCTGCATAACGTTCAGGATTCTTTTTCAGGTCATCTCTGTATTGCTGACTTCGCTCCCTGCCAGATATTGGGCTACATACAATTTTAAATGCATCTTGCAAAAGCACTGCAGCAGATACTTGCAGTCTTTGTCTCATGTTCTCCATTTCTCCAGCAATCTTTAAGCAAAAAAAACAAAGTTCCAATTACTTCACACTGCATAGTGAAGGATAGGCACACTACGTGGGATGCCGTAAATCACTGGAAATGCTAACACTGAACACAAGAGAGATGCACAGAACACTCCAGACCATTCGACGGTAAGAAAGAGCCAACATGCACACTCCACATGATACTTCCAATCAAGGGAGCCACACAGAACACTCCAGACCATTCGACGGTAAGAAAGAGCCAACATGCACACTCCGCATGATACTTCCAATCAAGGGAGCCGCACAGAACACTCCAGACCATTCGACGGTAAGAAAGAGCCAACATGCACACTCCGCATGATACTTCCAATCAAGGGAGCTGCACAGAACACTCCAAACCTTTCGACAGTAAGAAAGATGGGATATGATAAAAAGGCTTTAAAAAATGCTGCAATCTGATTGGCTGTTAGGATTCCAATAATCCAAGACAAAGCATGGGTGTATTGGGGCATTAATGCACGCCATGGGTGCATTGTTAGGCACGAGGGCTGTCAGATTATTCCTTTAGCACCTCAGAATGAATGGAATGATGCTTTCTAATTCTGAACCAGCATTCTTAAACTGTTGATGGAAGAAATTTAAAAAGGAAAGCTGTCCAAATCCAATGTCCTGCCCCAGCTAAACTTACCCTCTGGTTAAGCTTTTAATGTATGTTGAGTCTTTTTTCTCACTCCGCAACATACATTATCTTTTAAAAATGTACAACATGGAAGTATGGCGCACGTAGGGGAGGCTTCATTATCTCTAAAGGTGCGGTGATGCACTGCTAGCTTTAAGGAAGTGAGCAGTGCATCGCCGCACCTTTATGGCACCTCCACTACATGCACCATACTTCTGGGATGCAAATTTTTAAACATTAAAATAATGTATGTTGCAGCGTAAGAAAAAAGACTCAACATACATTAAAAGCTTAACCAGAGGGTAAGCTTGGCTGGGGTGGGATGGTGGAAGAAGGACAGCTTTCCATTAAATATCGCCATCTAAATGAGCAAAACATTGAAAACCAATTTTCTTTTAGAATAATTTTAATAATCATAATAAGGCACTCCCAGAAATTAGATAGTAGTCAGTTAGTCACCCCCTCGGGGCAATATGACATTCTGATGCAGCATGTGCCACATTACACCCCTAGGGTGTGATTAACAATATTGATCTAACACCTGGTGATGCCTTATTGCTTAATACAAAGCTATGACTTAAGGAAAGAGAAGGCGCAAGTAGTTATTTGAAATAAAATAAAAAAAAGAAACACACCAGCTCCCAAGACAGCATAAGAACCCCAGCAATATTCGAACCAACACAAATATTTGAGCAAACAAAAGCATTGAGGGCATCGAGGGCGTCGGAGCATTCGTGTTCGGCCAGAATGAGACCAGCACATTCATCAAAAAGCCACCCACCACCCCCCCCCAAGAAGTGACACTGCATGGTCCTTAAGATGGCTGAACATGAATGCTCACACAGGCCGAAACACAGATTACCTGGGACCAGGCCCCAGGCCAGCATTACCACTAGTCTTTTTTTTTTTTTTTAATTACCGCATTACAGGCATCGAGCAAGTGTTGAGCATTCATGTTCGGTCATATAAGGCACCATGCAGCTGCCCTGCTGCATCAAAGAATAACAGCCAAGAGACCCACAAGCCGCATGGTCCTCAAGATTGCTGAACATGAATGCTCACACAGGCCAAGACGCAACACTCCAGGCCAGCATAAGAACCCCAGCAATATTCAAACCAACATAAATATTTGAGCAAACAAAAGCATTGAGGGCATCAAGGGCATCGGAGCATTCATGTTCGGCCAGAATGAGACCAGCACATACATCAAAAAGCCACCCACCACCACCACCCCCACGAGAAGTGACACCGCATGGTCCTTAAGATGGCCAAACATGAATGCTCACACAGGCCGAAACACAGATTGCCTGGAACCAGGCCCCAGGCCAGCATTATTTTTTTATTTTTTAAATACAGGCATTGAGCACCCCCCCCCCCAAGCTCCCAAAGCTCATTCCAACACTGGGGCCATAACCACATTTTTTTCCAAAAAACAAAAGAAAGCATGCAGCCTCCACCCCACCAACCCAAAAAATGAACATGGGTTCAAAAGCTGAATTGCAAGCTGCTCATATGAAATTTTGCTCCCACAGAATACCTGCTCACCATGGTCTTCATACAGCCCCCCCACCCCAAATGTTCAAAATACACACATCATGACTTAAATTAATAGCTCCCACCTGATCAACACAATACCCTGCCAAAAATAAACTATTTGTACCACCTTCAGGTAATACTGTGATCCATGGGCGAAGCAACACACTGCATGGCTGGTGAACATACACACCATGGGCCTTCGTGTGTTCCTTCAGGATTCCCCAAGTTTCTGGTGACCTTAAGCATGCATTCTAGTACAACAGCCCCTGGAACAGGAGAGAAGCAACCTCATCATATTTTCGGTAATCCCCTCTGATCCTAACCCTGCCCAAGTCCCAAAAAACTGTTTGTCCACCGTGACGGGCGTAAAACTGCTTACCTTCCAATGGGCGTAACAGTTCTGGATCCTGGCACACACGACACCTTCTTTTTTGAATTCGGCAAGCGTAGAGCGACTGAGCACGCCGAAACTGTGACTTTTATGGGGGTCATTATGCAAAGAGACCTCCCCAGTGAGACTTCCACACAAAACACGCAATCAAAAGCCAATAGACCCCCCACCTGTGACGTGTAAACAGACGTGATTCTCAGACACCACGTCAGGTTGAGGGTCAAAGTGTGACTTTGCATGGCCATGCAGCACTTCTCGTTGAAAAGAATAATTTTTTGCACAAGATGGGAGGTTGTTTTGTGCAGAAAAACTGCAAGATAGGGCAAAAAGTACCACACTTGCGTTTGGGGGTTACTATGATGGGTGTAACAAACTAAGACACCATGAGTTACGACCATCACAGTAAATGGAGAGCTGCACTGTGAAAACAGGAATTGTTAAAAGGCCACAGGACATTCAGGGATTCAAAATTTAGTGTGTCAAGAGCGATCCCAACACATTGTTTGCATACTGTGAAGTGCAGTGTTATCACAGTAGCACACCAAGAAGAGCAGGGTTTCCATGTCACACTTGGGAGTGAAAAAAACAGCAGAAATCAAGCTATATAATAAAAAAAATTAACTTAAGGATGTTTTTCAACAATGGTATTATGTTAACTATCTCTGCAGGCTAGCACATATTAAATGTACCATTCTGCTGATAGAAAATGGTTTTCATTTTTTTATTAGCACAAAAAACAAGTTACAGGAGCCTTGGTAACACCTTTTCATGAACAGACCCAGACATCTTCTTCCCCCAGTTTCTAGTAATTGCCTTTTTAGCTGCCAGCATATAAGTGATTAACAGTGATCCTCTGGGTACTGGGAGACCCTCTGGAGGAATTGAGAGTAATACTAGCTCAGGGGTCAATACAGCTTCCGCATCTACCAATTCTTTTAATGCATCTAAAATATCTCTCCAGTAACCCACTAACTGCAGGCAGGCCCAAAAAACATGGAACTGATCTGCATATATTTCTCCACAATCTCTCCAACAATTGCTTAGTGTCCCTGATGAAAACCTGGCCAGTCTTGCCGGAGTATAGAAAAATCTATTTCTAACTTTCCAGGCAAATTCTCGCCAGTAGGGGGCTCCCAAACATCTCATTGAGAATTTAGTATACTTTTCCCAATCCTCCTTTGATACCTGGAGTGGAAGCTCTTTATTCCAGGCATTTAGAATTCCCTGAGTAGACTTTTTTGATAATTCCCTCAAACCCCTATATATTAGTCCCACAAAGTGGGGCCACAACTGTCCTCTCCCTGTGGTCATGGCTAAAGTAAGCAATAAAGGGAAGGGGATCTGGGAGTCTACTAAAGGCTGGTCCTTTACATTCAACGCCCTCTCTTAAGCTTGTATAAATTGAAAAGTTTTGTTGTGGAAGATTGTATGTTCCTTGAAGTTTAGTAAATGAGAGCACCCCACCTGGCAGCTACCAAGTGGAACATAAATTTAAAACCTTTTTGTCTCCATTGAGCCAAAGTACCCTCCTGTTCCAGAGTAAGAGTTTGGATTCTGAAATTTAATAGATTAAAATAGGGACCTACAGGTTCTAGCTCTCTGAAATGGATGAGTCTCCTCCAAGTCTCCATAGTAGAACTTGTACTATAAATAAGTCTAGGTCTTTTATTTACTGGGGCATATAGCAATTATAAAAGTTCACTCCCCTCCCTTACCCCATTAAGGGTGTATTCTAAGTTCTTCCATGGTAAGTCATATTTTGGAGTATTCCAGTTGAAAACTCGAGCTATCACTGTAGCGTATGCATACATCTGAAGATCAGGCAAATTTAAGCCTCCCTTATTTTTTGGTAACACTAATGTGGACCACTTGATTCGGGGGGTTTTCCCGGCCCAGACAAATCTCGCTAAAGACTTATTCCAGGAGGGAAAGTACATTTCATCTGGCATCATTGGTATGGTCTGAAAAAGATATAGCAGCTGTGGAAGAATATTCATACTAATAAGATCCACCTTAGAATATAGTGATAAATGAAGTCGGGACCATTGATGTAGATTTGACTCTATTTTTTGTGTTAGAGGTTCATAGTTTACCATAGTGAGATGCATTAAATGGTTTGGTAACTGTAGGCCTACATATTTTATCTTGATGCTGTTCCAGCACAGAGGCAACTACCCTTCAGTGTCTGTGAGGGGGAGAAATAAAAAGGAAGAACCTCTGTCTTAGAAGAATTTATTTTATATCCAGAGAATTGAGCAAATTGCTCAAGTACTTCCCATATTGCTGGGATAGAGGGCTCTGGATCCGCTACTGACAAGAAAATGTCATCTGCATATAAAGCCAACTTCCACGATTGATTGCTCAGCTGAATGCCCTTAATTTTTTTCTGATTTTCTAAGCATCACAGCCAAAGGCTTAATATAGATGGCAAATAACAAAGGCGATGGGGGCATCCCTGTCTAGTGCCTCGCTGTAACTTGATATGAGGTGCGATACCGCCATTAAGTTTTATATAGGCCCTTGGTTCAGAATATGTTTGCTCCAACCAATTCACAAATTCCTTCGGAAACCCAAATGACATTAATGTTCCCCATAAAAATCTCCAGGACACTCTGTTGAAAGCCTTACAGGTATCTAAACTGACTAAAGCTGAGGGGGTAGCTGAGTTAGCCATATAATCCATCAGGTGGATTGTTCTTTGTACATTATCTGCAGTCTGACGCATGTGCAAAAATCTTGCCTGATCTGGGTGTATCAGGGTAGGCAGTATAGTCTCTAACCTATGGGCCCATATTGCCATGTATATCTTATAATCATTATTTAAAACCGAAATGGGTCTGTATGACTCTAAATTTAATGGATCTTTACCTGGTTTCAGTATAGCTGAGATGGCCGCATATGACCATGAGGGTGGGGAAGGGCACCTCCATCCTGCACCTCTAAAAAAGTGTTTTGCATCAGCTGAATTAATTTTGGAAGAAAAGTCTTATACCATTCGGCTCCAAAGCCGCCTGGGCTTTTTAATGTTTTAGAATTTTTAACCACTTTCTGGATCTCTATAGCAGAGATGGGGCGTAGAAGTGAAGCCTGCTGGGATTCAGATAAGTGTGGGAAGTTAAGGGGTGACAAGAAATGTTTTATATCCTCCTGGGAGGGAGGTGCAGGATCAGAGTACAAATCTGCATAATATTGTTGGAATGCTTTAAAAAGTGCAGGGGTTTTACTAAGAATGTCACCTGCAATGGGGTCTCTAATCTTTGTAATAGTGGCAGTCTGCTTAAATCCTCTAGTACATCTAGCCAAATTTCTGGCACCTTTAGGGTCTCCCTCATAATAGTATCTTTTAAGATATAGTAAGGACATTTGCATCTTATAATTTAGAATGGATTGTAATTCCGACTGAATTTGTCTAAGCTCTGATTGTGGAACTCGTTCTCCTCTATCTCTCTTCTGCTGTAATTCTTGTAACTTATCTTGTAATATTTTGTATCTGGATTCTCTTTGTTTATTTAGTCTAGAGGAATAAGAGATAATCTCTCCTCTAATCACAACCTTCAGAGTATCCCAGAGGATAGTAGCTAAAATAGAAGGGTCTGCATTATCCTCTAAGATTTGTGTTATGCTGTCTACCATTCTGGTCTTAAACACTGGATCCTTCAAGAGAGAAAGATTCAGTCTCCATAAAGTTGTTTTATGAGTCTTGTTTAATCCCACCTTAATTAAGAGAGGAATATGGTCTGAGTAGAGGTGAGCTTCCAGGGATATATCTTGAGTCATACCTAGGTGCTCTGTAGATGTAAAAAATAATCTATTCTAGCTGAAGTGTGAAATCTAGGGGAGACAAAAGTATGTCCCTCCACAGAGGGGTAGAAATGGTGCCATATATCTGTAAGACCCATCTTAGGTATCTGAGCTTTTAAAAGTTTTTGAGTGGGAGTAAACCTATGTTGTTTAGGGAAAATGGAATTGTTCTGTGAAGACATTATTAAGTTGAAGTCACCTCCTATTAACATTACCCCCTTTTGCTTTTCAAGCAATCTGTTAAAGAACTGTCTCAGTACAGAGGGAGATGCTCTTGGTGGCAGATAAACACTCGCCATTGACACTTCAGTCTCATGCAACCTCCCTTGTACTATGATAAAATGGCAATTATTATCTTAATAAACCTCCCTTTTAGTGAATGGAGCAGTAGCTGGAATCAAAATTGCCACTCCACGCCTTTTCCCCGACTTACTAGATGAAGAAAAGACAGTGTATCTGCCACCTGCAGCAAGTTTAGCATATTCCTTTTGCAACAAATATGTATCCTGTAAATAAATGCATTCTACATTCTGCTTCTGCAGATATTGTTGTAATCTAGCTCTTTTATGGGATGATTAATGCCATTAATATTTAATGACAATATCTTAGCTGTTTCTAATACCATATTTTGTTTTCATTTGATAAAGCATTACTGATAATTGCACTTTCTCCCCTCAACCACTCCCCCTCCAATCTCCTCAAGGATCCACAAAGTCTCCAGAATGTCCCAACAATGGTGCCAGCAAAAAATATCCTGTCTTGTCTTAGATGTCCTGTCCTCCGACCAATGCCACGTAATCTAACTAAAGTTTTCTTACTGTCCCTTATCAACCAAAAATAACTTATTAGCACATATATACCTGTGATTAGCCACTGTAAACTGCTAATGTAAGTGGTGTATCCAGTAATCTGAAAGGATAGCTGTGCAGCAATGATTGACAATAAATCAAAAACATATATACATATAACTATTTCTTTTAGTATTATTCTGTGCTGTAGAAGCTTTAGGACTTCCAAATGTGGGGAGAGAAATAAAAAACTCCAAATTTCCAGTAGAAACTGCTCCTGGAGCATTTGAACTCTCCCTAAAAATGAAGGGAATCCCTTAACATTGTTGTTAGGGGCCTTTGAGGAGCCAGTAAACTGTTCCCCTTTAAATAAGGCAAAATCAATATAGGAAAGGAGTATAAAACTCCAAAGAAAATCTTTAGGGACATCCCCCAAAAGCAGCATAGAGCTCAAAAACTGCCCCCTCCCCCATTCCCAGCACCCCACGCTTTCTGAAAAATGTTTCCCCCTTATATTACTTCGATTATCGATGGAAGAAGAAAGAGACTGCAATTAGCATAATCAAATAATTATATCTGTAACTTTTAGTCCACCATTAGAAGGCACTTGGATTATGTAAGGTAGTGTCTGTTCATCGTGCAGTTGCCTATTTCAGGCTCAGAGCAGCTCATTAATATAGAGAGCACACTTCAGGCCCGTGAAACAGATGGAGCAGCACTTCTTTTTCAAACTCTCTCTCCTGCTCACTTCAGCTGAACAAGCTTCTCAGTTAGTTTCAAGTATTGTCACTTTTTGCTTCCCTCCTATAAACTGCTAGGGTAGATTTGATTGTTCCCAGTTCTTGTTGTTTTCCCTGTCTTCTGTTAGAGTTAGACTGCCAGCCAACTTGGCGTTTTTCTGGATTGTTGCCACCCAAACTTCGTTCGGGAAAGTGCAGGCCCATTTTTGTAAGTTCTTCTTTTGCTTCTTGAGCCGTGGAGAACTCCCTCTTTCCAGTAGACAGATGGACAATTAGCCGCGCTGGATATGGGGTTGCAAATTTGTGTCCTGCTGCTTTCAGTACTGGAAGTAACGGTAAATAGGCACATTGCAAACGAGTGTTTTTTGGTGCATAGTCATGATCAAGATATCTGTGGGTTGGGCCATAGAAAATTTTCTGGCGCCGCCGTGCTGTAAGCAGAATATGTTCTTTTGTTGCATAGCTGTTGAAACGAAGAATTACTGACCTTGGTGGAATATTTGCAGAGATAGGTTTGAGTGCCAATGCCCTATGCACTCTCTCGAGATGAAGGTTGAAATCTTTTGGCAGTTCTAAGGCTGTGTGTAGCAAAGCTTCAACAAATTCCTTAATGTTAGTTCCTTCAGAGTCCTCATGTAAACAATAAATTCTAATGTTTTTGTGGCATGCTCTGTTCTCAAAATCTTCTTGGTGATCAATTATTTGTTCTTGCATCCCTTTCATCTGCTGTACTGTTTGTTTCAAATTGTCTATTCTATTCTCAGTTACTGCCGCAGTTCTCTCTTGTTCGTCTACTCTCTGCTCTAATTGTATCATATCTCTTCGTAACTCACTGTACATTTCTTTGATTTCTGCATGAAAAGTAAGTATCTCTTGGTAAATTAGGTCAAGTTTTGCCTTCTTCACTTTGTTTTTTGGTTGTTTCTGCTGAGATTTAAACAAGCCCTGTTTAAGATCTGCAGAGTCACGGTTATCTGATGCGACTGAGGCCTCCGATTCAGTTCCATCAGCTATCTCCTCCATTGTGCTGTGTTTCATTACTAAATTCAATCTCTCCAATTCTCTACATTTTCCTCTGGTTTTGTAATGCAAAATCTATTTAAGAAACATGCAGGATTACAGCCGAAGCGTAGTTTTTTAGCTCAGGGTAGACACAGTTCTCTTTCTAGGCTGCCATTACTTGGGAGGGCGGAACCGGAAGTCCAGATATTTTATTTTTTGATGACTGGCATGGCACAGGAGAGAAAACTTGAAAAAAAGAACAACTTTGGAGTCCCATATGCTGGTATAGGAATTAATGAAAATGAAATAAAAAATGGGTATTGATATTTTTACCAGACAAACATTATTTAAAAAAATATATGATAACTAACAAATACTGCTGATTTAAAATCTAATATTCAGACGCAAAAGCTTACTTTTTATTAATTTTTGGAATTAATTTCATGTTGTTTTTGCTGACCAGGAAGGGATGGCTATACCATGTTTCATTTTTACTGTCTCATTTTGGGTGGGGATAGGGATGCAGATGTAAACCGACTAACTTAGAACCAGGTTTAGCTATTTGGACAAAACAGCATGGAATTTCTCATACTCTTTTTAATATGATATGGGATATGATGTGGTTAACATGTCTTGGTAAACTGGGTGTGCCAGATTCATATAAACATAAGCAGATATCTGACAGGTATTGTTCAAGAGATACATGTAATGGGATATTGGAAACTCAAATGCATTTAATTTTGGAATGTCCTTATGTAAAAGGATTATGGGATACATTTGCTATTTGTTTAAAATGCTGAAGGACCCTATATTCAAAGCTGTGGTTCTGGGCAAAAGCAGCACTTCCCAGCATGCTAAATTAACCCTGAACCAGTTGCAAGCTATATTCAAAGGAATAGCCCCCGGGCTAAACCTGCTGAATATAGCATGCAAAGGAAGCAGAGCAAACATGGCTGGGAGTGTAGTGCTAAAATAGCCTGGGTAAGACAGCTCTAAATATAGCAACAGGAAAGTGCAAAATGCAACAGCAGCTCAGTGGACACAGAGGTGGAGTAAAGCAGAGCTGAAGGTGGTGGACAATGTGTGTGATAGCAACAACTGCAAACAATAATACAGGCCACACACTGCAGAGCTGTGCTATGCTTTTGAGAGGATTGCCCGGGGCTAACCCAGTTGCACAGTGCTAACACATTAGCCCGGTACAAACACTTTAGCCTGGGGCAAACGTTTGCTATATTCAAAGCTCCTATGTAAATGAGCCTACTTAGGCAATCCATGTGCATACAGCCACATTAGCATCTCATTAAGGCCTGCTTAGCATGCATTAGCATAAAGATTTCCCGGTGCTCTTCTATAGTGCATACAGCTCCACCTGTAGGTCATACTGGACATACAGGATAAAAGCCACAGGCTGGGATGTGCACACAGCTCCACCTGTATGCCAGCTTTGAGAAACAGTTTGCTAGCTGCAGGCCATGGGTGTCAGCAGGCATACGCAGTGCATACCTCCCACCCAGTGAGCACAGGAATGAGGGACACAGACACTCTGAATGTGGAACAAAGCGGGACACTGATCCCCATAATGAGAGGCACAGCTGCAAACATGGAGACACAAACTCAGGACACAATGGAAACCATTACCGTCACATGTACACAGGGCAAGAGTAATGTAGCACCATAGAATAACATAACTCCCTGCTTGAAAGTCTGGATGTTCAATGCAATCTGTGTTGTGCACCACTGTTCCCAGGAGGTATGAATACAGATCAGGGCTATAGTGAGGGGAACACAGAGAGATGTCCCCTGTACTGAGGGACACTGTAGAGGACTGTATAATATTTAGGGTTATGAAGCCACTTCTATGTTAAACTCAATATTTTGTGCATTAATAACTTTGGACCTGTTCAACGGATTTGCATGAAATTTGGTATGCACGGTGGGGCATTGTAGATCTCTTGATTAGCCAAATTTCATTTCAGTTGGACTTACAGCCTTTGCACACCAAAACACTGAAAAATGCACTTTTTGCCAGTTATGTGGGCAGTTTTTGAGATTTTGTCCGTGGTGCTGCACGGCCGTCATGTGATAACCCACTCTACGAGTTGGCTTGTCTGAAAAAGCTTTGATCAATGAACATGCCGCTTTTCATTTGGTGAAAAAATATTAATCCATTCAAAAGTTATTGTAGTTTTAAGTTCCCATTATAAGTCAATGGGAAATTTATATGGTTGTTTTGCGAACAAAGAATGGGGTTTTTCACATCTGGTCCCTCCTCATGATCAAAGAATTTGCAGCCTCACACTCAAAGAATCTTTGACCCTGAGAATTCTTTGATCTCGACGGCCGCCATCTTGTTTTAAGGTTCCAGTCAGAAAAACTCAAATATCTCGGCTCAGGAGTGACTCCTGAAGTAAAACTTGGATGGGTTTTGTTAAGGGGCTTTGCTCTATAGAACCATGCCTTTGGTTTTGTTCAAAATGGTCAAAAAAATAGAGTTTCACCCATTTTTATTCCTTCATTGCGACTCGCTAATGATCTTTGACCGTGAGCCTGCAAATTCTTTGATCTCGATCTTTGATCGTGAGGGAAGGACAAGATGGCCAGTTGAAAAAAGCTAATTTCCCGGCTCAGGGGTGGGTTATGAACACAAATGAGGGTGGGTTTTGCTCAGGGGGCTTTGTTTCATAGAACCATGTCAGTGGTTTCATGTATTTATGTTTAAAATTTGAATTTCACCACTTTTTGTTCTTTGATCAAGAGGCTGCAAATTCTTTGATCGCGAGCCTGCAAATTCTTTGATTGCGAGATTCTTTGGTCATGATCTTTGATGGTGAGGGAGGGACAAGATGGCAAGTTGAAAACATTTAATTTCTCAGCTCAGAGGTGGGTTATTTACACAAATGAGGGTAGGTTTTGCTCAGGGGGCTCGTTTTATCGAACCAGGCCAGTGGTTTCATGCATTTATGTCTAACATTTTAATTTCACCATTTTTTATTCTTTGATCATGAGCCTGCAAATTCTTTGATCATGAGATTCTTTGATCATGATCTTTGTTCACGAGGGAGGGACTAGATGGCCAGATTTGAATGCAACAGATAGGCCAATTTTAACAATCTTTAACTTTAAATATCTTGGAAACGGTTTGGTCTTTTTACTTGAAATGTGGAGGGTGTTGATGGCATGTCCTGTAGATGTGAATTATAACATTTATGTGTCGGACAACACATTTTCTGTGGAGATATTGCATGGTGCAGTTGATGTATGGTGGATAGTGTTTTCCATTCTCGTACTGGCTTGAAATTTATACAGTAGCTAGCCTTACTGCCGTGGATCTACTTTTCAGTCATTAGGTGTCTAAAATTTTAACAGGTGCTGAAGTCTGCCACTCCAACGAATGAAAATCTCAAATTTTCACATGTTGTATCTCGGAAACGGTTTCGTCTTTTATATTGAAATTTGGAGGGTCTTCAGAAGATGTCCTGTTCATGTGAATTATGGTGTTTAGGTGTTGGAAAATTAATTTGCTGTGGACACATTGTGTGACACACTGTATGTTTTGCATATGCCATTTTGCATTGTGGTACTGGGTTCACATTTATAGGGTGCCTAGCGTTACTGCCATGGAGGTAATTTCCAGTGGTTACATGTCTGACATGTAAATGGGTGTTGAATTATGCTACTCTGATGACTGACACTTTGCTTTCTTTCAATGTGGTAGGAGCTTTTGGGCCCCATGCTCTCACCCATATGTGCTCCCAGCAATACATATGATATTCAGTACTTGTAGTCTTATCTTACACAGAAATTTATAAGTTGGTGGGAGCATGGGGCCTGAAGGGCCCACACTCCCACCAACTTGTGTGACTTTTCACTTTTAATGAATTTGAAAGTTGGTGGGAGCATGGGGCCCAAAGGGCCCACACTCCCACCAACTTTCGCAACTTTTTAATTTTATATTCTTTCTCAAAGAGTAAGGAAATCCTATGCAAAAAACTTTGTTACTGCATCATTTAGGGTTAAAACACAAAAAGTAAGGAAATTAAACTTTTAGGGTTGACCCCTCCCACTTGACCTGCCCATCATCTGAGATTGACAGTAGGTAACTTAAGGAGGTCTAAATCTCACCCCATTCTTCTTTTCTGTGGCTTGTGAATATGATTACACATGGAATGGGGTGAGATTTAGGCCTCACAACACCAAGGACACACCCTGTCAGCTGTCAATCTCGGGATGATGGGCAGGTCAAAGAGGGAAGGGGTCAACCCTAAAAGTTTAATTTCCTTACTTTTTGTGTTTTAACCCTAAATGATGCATTAACAACGTTTTTTTGCATAAAAAATATATATATTTATATTCATTGCAAAAAACTCTGTTGATGCATCAGTTAGAGGGAATAAAATAGTGACAAAAGCAGAGAAATGAGGCATTAGGGTTTTCAACCCTAATTCCCCACCCCCAGAGTTCCCACTGCTACCTCTCCACCCCCACCCTCCACCCTCCACACACCAACAAGCATCTGGGTGTGCGTTGGGGTCAATGGCCTAACCCTTTACCCCATTCCATGTATTAACAAACTGAGGTGGTGCAGTACAGGAGAATGGGGTGAAACTTAGGCCAATGACCCCAATGCACTCCCAGACACCTGTTTGTGTGTGGAGGGGTGGGGGTGGAGTGGTATATGTGGGAACCCTGGGGGTGGGGCGTTTGGGTTGGAAACCCTAATGTCTCATTTCCCTGGTCTTTCACTCTAGTTTTCACCCTAACTGATGCATTAATGGAGTTTTATGCAATGACTATCCCTTCTTTTTCCGATAGTATAACTGTATCCTCATTTTGTTATGGGAGCTCAGGGTCCAAAGGACCCTGCGCTCCCATCCCTCCATCCAGATTGTACAACAGTATCCTTATGTCACAGTGGGAGTGCAGGGTCCTTTGGACCCTGCTCTCCCATCACTCCACAGATGCATATATGTATCTAGCTGTGGAAACACAGGGGTCACTTTCCCCTGCACTTCCACTCATAAAGTTACGAGCAGGAGTAGCAAAATCACAATGAATAGTCATAACTGTGCCATCTTAAATAATTTTCACCCCAAATGTTCAATATAACTTTCTTATCACCTCACTGCATGTACCCAGTACAGAAAACCTTCAAATCCTTGTGGAAATATAATTCTGTGCAACTGTAATGCTGTTTTGTGCCACAGGTGCATAAAAACATGTTTGGCAGGATTTGAAAAATTACAGCTGTACTATTCATGAGGTGGTGTGAAAAATGGTAATGTTCAATATCTGGAGTGGAAACATGACAAATTGCAAAGCGATGAGCGTGCATATAAACTGCGCAACCCACGCTCTTAACTCTGTCATTTTTTTGGACTTTTTTCACCACATGGCCAACATGTTTTTTTGGGGACATCCCTTCCTGAACAATTGCACTGTGAGTTTGTTAATCCATCCCAATAGTTGATTTCACAAAGTGACCATGCCATTCTGCACCACAGGTGTGAAAACACATTTCAGGCAGGATGTGAAAAATGACAGCTGTACTGTTCATGAGGAGATGTGAGAAAATGACAAAGCTGATACTCTGGGGTAAAAATATTAAAAACTGGCAAAGTTACGAGCGTGTGTAGAAACTGCACAATGCATGCTCACAATGCAGTCATGTTTTGTAATTATTTCTCCAAATTTGCAACATGGGCTTTTTGGGACCCTCCTCATGAACAGTGGCACTGTTGTTTCATTAATCGGTCCTGAAAGGTGATTCTGCGTAGCGACTATGAAATCACCTTTCAGGACTGAGTAACGAAATGACAGTGATAGTATTCATGAGGTGGGGTCCCAAGAACCCCATGTTGAAAATTTTGGTCGAAATCCCTAGAAATGGCTGAGATATCATTATAAGTTGAACCCCACCATTGACAACCATTATACGGTGCTTACATTTGATTCTTCATTTTGTGGTTCAGCTTTGAAGAGTGCAGACATGTCCGGGTCCTCAGAAGATGTCAGTGCTGACCTCTGGAGGGAAGTATGGGATAAGGGGGTGGCGTGGGAGGTGGGTGCTCAGTGGGAGGGTGGACTGGGAAGATGATGAGGGACCATTTTCATTTTTCCAGGCTACAAACAACAAATAACACATTGGAGGATGGTTTTCCTTTATTTACAGGATCAAACAATAAATAAATAAATAAATGTGGGCATACTGGGTGGCTCCCAGTGTGCAACATGGGTTGGGGGGAACACATGCTGTCAACAGGGGGATTGGGCACCCCCATTGACAAGGCAATACATAAACAATAAAATAACTTTTGGGCACACTGGAATGGGCTCCCAGTGTGCCACATGAGTTGGGGGGCATACATGCTGCAGACAGGGAGACTGGGCACCCCCTTCAGCAAGGCAGTAAATACAAAAAAAAAAACTTTGAGCACATTGGGGGTGGGTTCCCAGTGTGCCACATGAGTTGGGGGGTGGGGGACATGATGCTGACATAGGGATTGGCACACCGATGTCAGTGGATTTGTTGGGCCAGACAGACGTTCGATGCAGGCTCGACAATATCGATGCAGGATCCTGCTTCAAAGTAAAAAGTCGTTGGGGGACAGTTTTCTTTATTTACAGGTATAGAACTTACAAAATACATTTGGGCACACTGGGGTTGGCTCCTAGTGTGCTACATGAGTGGGGGGGAATCATGATGCCAACAGGAGGATTGTGCACCCCATCAGCAATAACAGTGGGCTGGTGGGGGGGCACTAGACTACTCTGATTGGACATGGATGTAATTAGAAGTTACACTTTGAATTACTTTGGTAGTAATTCAAAGTGTCACTTCGAATTACTTTGGGTTTCACCACCACTTACCGCATGCTTTTTGGAGGCAGTATTTAGCTCCGTACTACTGGTGGCGCAACAACCTGTAGCATAGCACTACTATTTTAAATATGCCAGTGCACTGCATTCATTGCCACTCTCCTACCTCCCTCCCCTGCATGCATTAACTTTTGGCATCAGTGCTATCACACAGTGCCGGCACTAAAAGAGCTTTTGAATATTGCAGTCAGGCACAAATTTGACACTATTCAAGTGCTATGGATTTGCACCGGGTACAAAACTTTGAATATAGGGCCACAAGATTATTGTGCAATAACATATGAGACATTAATCCTAGGCACTTATTTGGGAAA
The DNA here is from genome assembly GCA_016271365.2 of Neoceratodus forsteri. Lineage (NCBI taxonomy): Eukaryota > Metazoa > Chordata > Ceratodontiformes > Ceratodontidae > Neoceratodus > Neoceratodus forsteri. Next base: position 174,829,643 of record JADMNL010000026.1, on the reverse strand, counting down.
ATGGTCTAGATTATAAAAATGTAGGGGATCTCTTTTTATGAAACAGAAAAAAAATCACTAAGGTATGTCGTAGTTATTTGTGGAAAACCGTTGGAACGGGTAAGGTAAAAATAAAGGGAAAGACTGGATGAGAAGGAAGGGTTCAGTGTAAAGTGTGTACTTTATTGGTATGGGGGAAGTCAGTGTAAGTTTCTGAACTATGAATGATGTTCTTATCTGATGTACGATGTATACGTCAACAAAAAATTCCCCTACTCTTTTCAAGAAGTGCCACATGGGATCATTAACATCCTTTTGAATAACCACCAGAACAGGCAGATGAGACCTCAGTTTAATGTTAATCTGAAGGAGGCCACCTCTGACAGCACAGTGTCCCCCAGACACCATACTGGGGCTTCACAACAGTTGCTTTTAAGTTTTAACCAAGGAAAGAGTTCCCCCTGCAGAGCTCTAACACAAACAACAACAGGTACTACCAGCAGTCACAGAGACACAAACAGCAGGCGGTCAAATGCTGCTGCAAATATTAAATTTATTGAGTGAGAAACAAAAGGGAAACATGGGAGAATGCCAAGCAAACTGCCCTGGCATTTCAACTGTTATGGTCTTCCTCAGGGGAGCTACCAACAGCACTTTCTGCAGCACTAAATGTTCACTGGAGGTCTTCCATCTGACTACAGACCAGGTCTGATCCATTTACTGTATCTACCAACTTTCTCTATTTCTGAGGAGAGCTGCATGAAAAACGTGTTCTTCGTAGCCTAGACGTCATCTTATTCTCCTGCTTTGCCCCTCGATGAAGTCATAACCTTTGGGGTATAATATAACCCTCCATTGCTATGACAATGATCTTCTGAACACACAATCATGACTTGGGGGGGGGGGATACTTGAGGATGCTATAATGTCTGAGATAGAGATATTGCAAAGTTTTAATTCACTGACAAAGTTTCAGCGAAGTCACCCAGCTTCACCTCTATGGAGCAATCTGTAAATTTTTACTATTAGGCTGAAAATTCATTTACATGACTTCACTGGAAATTTTGCCGTGAATGGTGGAATTTTGTCTGCAAATGACGGAATTTCACCTGCAAATGGTGACATTTTATAGTTCACATGAAATTCCACTATTTGAGGTGAAATTTCACCATTCATGGGCAAAATTTTGATGTTCACTGGTGAAATTCTACACTTCATGGATTGCTCTGCACTCAGCAAATTGTGCTAAATTCACAGATTAATGTGCTGAACAAATTCTGCCAACATCGCTTATCTCTAGTCTAAGATGCAAAGATTCTGTTATATTTACTAAAGTCCTTTGAATGTCTTGGCTAAATTTCCACTGTTCACCACACAAAAGCAAACATCCGAAAACCAAAAAAATAAAAAAAAATACCAATGTAATAACCTGGTTCAATACCACTCAGTTTGTAATTGTAAACCCCTCCCCAGGGACAAAGCTGAAAACAAGAAGCACTTTCTAGCCCTTCTTTCCAGGTCAAAAATAACTAAAATAAAAAATAAAAATACAAATTAATAAACACATGCAGCAAATTTTGACTATTTAAAATTAAGATGAAATGGGCTTGAGTATTATATATTTATTTTAAATGAGTTCATGGATACTGGAAACTGTTCGTTAAAAGGGACACTGTCAGTCCCCTTGGGCCTCAAATTGTCCCTTGATTACAAAACATGTTATGATTATTTACATTCTGTAGAGATTGCTGATGTAGCTGGTAGTTGGATCCTGAATCCTTTTTTTCTTTTTAAAAGTAGAAAACAGACTGCCCACCATACTTGTGTTGCCACACAGAAATATGTTTATTTACATTCTTTGATCAACTCCCACTGCATCTTTCCTGGACTTGGTAATGCCCATAACACAATCTAGCCACTCGTGATGCTGTGGAAGGAGAGGAGACTATTGCATTATGAGTGGCTGCACTGTTTAGGGGTGTTCCTACTGTTCAGGATGCATGCAATACGAGTAGATCAAGGATTTGAAGCAAAACAAGGTTGAGTATAATTGCACCATTCCCATGCATTTATTTCGACTAGAAAAGGAAGCAGATTAAACAGCCAAGAACTTCCATGAGTTTGGGAGAAGGTGATCAATCATAGCGTGTGAGTTTTTAACTAGAAATAATATGATGCAAAAGTGGTTGACAATATCCCCTTGTTCATGTGCTGTTACATACTTCCCCTCCTTCACTATTAGCCTAGTTTCTGCTGACTTTGCTGTTATTAGTAATGTTTCTCAGTTGTTTAAACTGCCTTTACTTATCACTGGCTGTACTATTATTGTCACCTGCTATTAGGTTCTTTCCCTCCTATGCTGTTAGCCTAGGTTGTTGCTAGCCTTCCAGTTGTATATAAGTTCTCCATTGCTTAAACTGCCCACACTTATTCCGGGTTATATTGCTTTTGACAGTTGATGTTAGAAACCTCACTTTCTGTCCTTCTTTGTCAGCCTAGGTAGCTCATCTGGTAATTTTGCACTACTAAATTGCTACCAGTTACCTATTTGAGACACACCCCTCCTCTCAGTCATGGGGCTTCTTAGCCAGGTGCCTGTCCCACTGGGGTGCTTATTTGCCTGAATATCTTTTCTGATGCCCTCCCACTCATACCTCCACATTACCCGCCCACATTAGAGATCAGTAAATTTCATATCTCTAACATGCTAGTGTCCAGGCAGGCAGATTTAATTGGTCACTGCCACTGTCTTTTAGCTAAGACCTATATGTGGAATACAGTATATATATTCAAATTGCAGTGCAGGAGCTGCCTGTCACTATGCAGGTGCTGTTCCTTCCCCCTGCTAATCTTACAACTCCTCATGATTGCAGGGGACATTGAACCCAAACCTGGCCCCTAAGTGGCAACTCCCACTTGAACTGTGGTTTCATCCCCTACTGCTTGTAATTTCATAACTCTACCCTGGAATGGTGTCAAGGGGCTTAAGATTGCATATATGAATACCGTAAAAGAAGCCTCACAAAAACATATAAATGAGCTAACTGTGTGGGTCAAGTATTTTAAACCTGATGTTTCAGCTATCACCGAGACCTGGCTTAAACCACATATCCCTGACAATGTTTGTGCCCTCCCTGGATGCAACCTCATTGGGGCTGCCTGAACCAAGGCCAAAAGAGGTGGTGGGACAGTAATTTAATACAATGATCATCAGCATGTCCGTGGATCAAACCAACTACTTCCCAACAATTACCACTTAGAATTTTGCCACTTAACCCTTCTCTTAAGTAACTTGAAAAAAAAATGCTCTTCTGTGTCTACATCCCCTCCTCAGCTGGAAGCCAGCAATGTGCCCTCCCCCTTCTAATGAACTCCATTGGTTTTCTTGTAGAAAAAAAATGACTGTCTCTTAATCGGTGACTTCAATTTCAGTGGGCATTCAGATCCCACAATAAAGACAGTGCTCACCCTAAACAAGTTGCAGCTATGTCAGCTCTTCTCTGAGCTCACTAAGTTAATAGACTGGATACTTACACTTTGTCCTGTCAGATGTATCTTCTCAGGTGTACTTCCTGACTCCATAAGTGATCATTCCCCTGTGTACTGTGTTTGGAGGGCAAAGGCTCCTAGGGCACCCCCCAGAATTATTAATTTCTGTGACTTCTCTAAGTTTTAACCCCATCATGCTTAAACATGAAATTGGAATAGTGGACAGGTCACAATTGTAGATTTCAGATGATGTACACTATGCCCTATACACATTCTATGAAGTAATCTTAGGGATTCAAAATGAGCTCACTCCCCTTACCTCAAGACGGGTATGTGGCCCTAGCACAAAATGGATGGATCACCCCTTGCTGGCAGTCATTAAACAGAAGGATGCCAACTGAACCACCTGTAAAACCTCAAGGATTTCTGCTAACTGGAACAATTACAGAGTGCTTAGGAATGCTTGCAAAAAAGGCCATCAGACATATAGTGAATGTTTCTACTTTAAATTTCTGGTTGCTACCTTGACCAATAACCCTAAACTGTTTTGGAAATACATCAAACAAGTCCTAGGTCAGGCTCGCAAACACACACCAAGAGATCTAAATCTTGATGGTGTAAATTGTTGAAACCCGGTTACCACTGCACATGCATTCAGTCATTGTTTTGCTTACCTCTCAGCTTACACAGGTGTCTTTCACACCTCGTTTAACTCCTTCTCTTGCCCTCTCTCTCCTGAAATCATACCATGCCACCCTCTGTTTAACTTTAAGCAATCACCTGCCATGAGGTATTTTGACACTTATTGCAAATCCTTTTGTCTAAATCTGCCAGCTCGGATGAACTTGAATCTAAAATTCTTAGGACTGCTGCAGCAGAGCTTGCCCTACCAGTAACAAGAATTTGTAACCTATCACCCACATCTCAAACAGTACCTGATATCTGGAAGAGATTGCATGTCATCCCTGTGCACAGAAAAGGGGACTGAACAAACACAGATAATTATAGACCCATCACTATTTTTCTGGTATTAAGCAAACTTCTTCAAAACGTGGTCTCCTCTTCCCTACGGACTGAATATCTCGCTTCTTCTAATCTTCTGTCCCATGTGCAGTATAGTTTTCATTAATACCATAGCACTACCACTGCCCTCTTCTTGCTGTCCTCCTCTATCTCCTCTGCCATGGGTGTGGTCTTCATTGACCTCTCAAAGGCATTTAACATAGTTGATCACATCCTATTATGTGACAAATTAAGCACCTTGGGTGTCTCTACCCTGATCTTAAATTGGTTCAAAAGTTAACATGGTAACAGGTATCAATGTGTTAAATCTGGCCACACCATCAGACCCTTCTGCTACCATAACTTGGTTCCCCCAAGGCTCCATACTGGATCCTCTCCTCTTTTCCATTCACATAAATTCCATCCACACTAGTCTCAAACATTGTACCCTGATTCTTTATGCTGACAACCTTGCCCTCTATACTAGCTCCTGCTGTATCCCCGCACTGACTAGCCTCCTCACTTCTGACCTCCACTCTATTCAGTCCTGGTTCCAGTTCAATAAGCTCATCTTAAACACCACCAAGACACAAGCCACACTATTTGGCTCAGCCCCCAAAGTTAAAAAGTGTAATACACTACTCCCAGTCCAGTGCATTGATGAACCTCATCTTACCACAGTCAATTCAATTACCTTGGAGTGACACCTGATGCATCCCTAGACTTCTCGTAGCATATCTCTGCTGCATGTAAGGCTGTTAACACCAGACTTCAACTTTCACATAAAGTGAAAGACAGACTTTCACCCTCAGCCCATATAGTGATTACTGGAGCATCCTGCTGCCCAAATGAACATATGGAATGGCATTCTACTACTCCATCTCCAAAATCACGGTGTAAGAATAGGACTTGGCCTACAATAATGCCTGCAGATTTTCTCTAGCCACAAACAGGTATATCCACCATTGTGACTTCTGTTCTAAGCTTGGATGGCTCCCTCCAACATCTCTAAGAAGACTTGCTATGGACAGTCTGATTCATACAGTTGTGAACCAGCAATCCCCAATGTCCTCCTCTGTGTTATTGACACCTGACAGCCTGGCATATCCAGTCAGATCTAATGCCCCTGGGCTTTTATCCTTAGAACCAGGACCAAACTTGCAGAGATGTTGTTCTCCTTCATGGCACTTACAGTATGGAACTCTATGCCAAACACCGTCCATCAGTGTTTAGCTACTCATGCCTTTAAAACTGCATTCCATATATTACTGCATCAAGCAAGTTTATATTCTTGCACTTAGGCTGGTTATAGTTGGAATCCCTATGCCTTGACATGCACTTCACTCCTACCTACTGTAGACATATACACTAGAACCTTGCTCTGTATGTCAGTTATTGTTTATAGAAAAGCACTGTCTTAAATGTCTATGTGCCTTAAATCTACTCCCAATCATTGTTTCCATCCTATCATTTTATCGTTGTCTATTTTGTATTGAACTCTGTTGTGAATTATTGTCATAACTGTTCCTTGCTTTTGACCACCCTTGCTGTAGTCTCCCAGGTTGTGCCTGAAAACAGGCATCTATTGTCTAGTGCACTTATAAACTTATATAAACTAAATAAAAATTAATAAAGCATGGTTTTGGATTGCAGACTCTGATAACCCTTCCCCCTCAAATATAACTGGTATCACCACTGAGAACACAATTTTTATCAGGTACAGTACCTAGAGTTCTGGGTCATCCCCTCCATAATTTGCATGAGGGAGTCCTGTTGTATACCCATCTGTAAACTGCTTCAAGCAATTTTGGTACATTCCCTGGTAGAGGGAGGTAGATGCCTGGAACAGCCTCCAAGCAGGGGAGGTGGGTGCTAAAATGGTAACAGAATTCAAGGATGCATGGGATAGACACAAGGGAACTTTAGAAGTAAGGCAAGGGTGGGGGAGAAGACCAGAGATTGAGTAGAGTCTACAGTGGCACAGTAGGTAGGGAATATAGAGCAGACTAGGTGGACCAAGAGGTCCTAATCCACCAACAACTTCTATGTTTTCATGTGTGCACTACCCTTTGTTGTGTCAAACAAATACATTGCAGTCCACCTTGTAGATCCCTTTAAGAAATTTGAAAGTTTTTATCATATACTGTGTCTATGTTTTTTCACTGTAGTGGTATGTGCATGTCCAGATTGGGATATGGTGTTGGGGGGGAGGCTGCTGGCCTGTCACTGTGTGTTGAGGGTGTTCACTAGTATTTCTCCTGCATGGTGTTATCTCTGTACACATAATGCCTGGGTTTTGCATTGCTCACTGACCTTTTCTCATGGTAACAAGCATGCTGCAGTGCATGTATGTATCGCACTGTTGCGAAAGAGAGGTGCCATCACTACTGCAGCCTCCCACCCCCTCCGTGTCATAGTTTTGGGCCCTGAGACCCACATGTGTTAATTCTTATATCACACTGTGGATTTGCATGCATGAATCATGCACATGTCTGGGAACACCCATGTGTTGAGCTACGAGGATATGCTTTGCGGATGTGTATGCAGTGCACTTCCACACAGCGCATGGCACGTGCAGATTTACGTGGGTTTGGTCACAGACATTCCTATACACTCCACCTACAAAGCCACATTAGACACTAAAGACCTTTTGTGGACTGATTATTAAGCTCTTCTGAATAGTTTTCATGTCTGTAACCACACAGGATAGGACAGTGTCATCTTTGATGTGATAGTAAGTTCTTCCCAGGCACTTCCATCTCTGGGTTTGCGAGAAAATGCAATGGAATTAGATAAACTGCATTAAAAGAAAATCAGGCTGATGTAACATGGTGACACATTGCTAGAATACCGCAGGGAGAAGTGCATCTGTTGGCAATTAATAATGTTTAAATTTATAGTATTTGGCTTAGAGAACAAAAGCTTCATAACTGAATGGGAACAATTTCAAAGGTGCAATCTGGAACTGATTTTAATCATTACTGAAGAGATGAAGGAAACACATAAACATGCAAGTTGTATACAGAAAAAGGCCATGATGCTCTTCAAATTTATCCAGTTCTACCTAGTGACTGTTGATTTTGTAAGGGCCCTAGTAGCCCATCACGCCTCATTCCACCCTCCCTGTTTTGTCGAGATCTTCACCAGCCCCATCTGCCAATCTCACCTGTACCTGAATCTCACCACTGAAATTACTCAGACTAACACCACTGCAGAGTTCCCCCCAGTACTGGTGTTCCCACTCAGTGTAGAAAAACTTCCCACTGTCTACATTATGTAAGCCCCCCAATTCAGGCTTACCTGGTAGGGCTATGGTCCTCCAACCCTCCACCAGGCATCCTCCAAGCGGCTGTGGTGGGGCTCAAGCCTGCTTGCCCCTCCGTGTCCCGGGGTTGCACCTGAGCTGAATTTGGGACCTCGACCCAATTTCTGGATAGGGCCGAGATTCGAGTAGAGTTTCCATGCCTCCAGTTTTGATGGGGAGATTGGAGCGGCCCCTGTAATTTGCAAAAGCAGGCTGCTTGAGGAACCTACAAACAAGGTGGCCATGCGCCAGTTTGCATGCACAGCCAGGGGGAAAATATTTAAAGGAACTGTGCTCCTGTTGTCTGCTTGGCCATGTGGCCGTTTGGAAAAAAGTTAGATCCCTGGCCACCAAATAAGCCGAGGAACTGGGGGTAGCTGCATTTAGTGACCGGAAGGATTCCGGTCACAAATTCTTTTACAGATAACCCTGCTAACAGACTAAATTAAATAATCTGGGGCCTGATTTCTGGGAGCCTGCCAGGAAGACAAAATGGCAGCTCCCTAAAGAACTACTGTATAAACTGGGACTGCTGGGAAAATACTCGGAGACAGAATGGAGATCACATGGGGAGTTGAACCCAATGATAGGGAGGCTGCTCAGGGGAAATATATGGCTGTTTTTTGGTGCCAAAAGGGGTTGGAGGTTAAGAGGCACTGCAGGTTGGATGTGAGAGGAGGGACTGCTCTAATGAATACAGTCTGACTGGCTCTGAAAACCCTGTATACTTCCATCTTCCAAGCTGAGTGCAAGAGGAAAAGTAGCAGTCAAGTATGTGGGGCACATCGTTTCAGTAGAGGGCATGTAAAGTGATCCAGCTAAAGTGGAGGCCCCACCACCTGGCCTAGGCTCATCAACTTTAGGGCCCTGCAGTCCTTTTTGGGGTTCTGTGGCTACTGCCATTGCTTTATAAAGGACTACTCGATGGTGGTATGCCCACTTAATGATTTGATGCAAGGTTATCCCCCAACTAACCAGAGGAAGAGAGCCCAAGGGTCCAGGACAAGCCTGGCAAAGGAGTACTTGCGAGTTGGTGAACCTTTTGGAGAACAGTGGACCCTTAAGTGCAAAGCAGCATTCCGGGAGATTATTCGGAGGTTAAGTGAGGCCCCTGTTTTGGCGTTTGCTGATCCTAACACTCCTTATGTTCTCCACTCTGATGCCAGTCTAAATGGCTTGGGGGCTGTGCTGTACCAAGAGTATCCTAAAGGGCATAGGCCAGTGGTGTTTGCTAGCCATAGTTTGACCCCCTCTGAAATGAACTACCAGGTGCATAAACTGGAATCCCTGGCATTAAAGTGGGCCGTGACCAACAAGTTCCACTAATACCTGTATGGGGCTCCTTTTGTGGTCAGAACAGATAACAACCCCCTGACCTATGTCACCACGACAGCTAAACTGGATGCTGCAGGGCACCAATGGCTCTCTGCTCTTTCCACCTATAATTTCAACCTTGAGTATCAAAGTGAAGACTGATGTAGAAAAATACTGTAAAAGCTGTCTGCGGTGCATACAGAGGAAAACCCTGCCAAAGTGAGCTGCCTCTCTAGTCAGCATTACTCAAGATGGACTGCAGGCTGGATGTGAGAGGAGAGACTGCTCTAATTATAACAGTCTGACTGGCTCTGAAAACCCTGCCTACCTCCATTTTTCAAGCTGAGTGCAGGAGGAAAAGTAGCTGCTTGTGAGACTGATACAGGGTAGAGAAAAGCAAAGTTTTATAGCAGCCCAGCTAGTCTGGATTTCAGTTTGAATTGAGAAAATAAGAGGTGGGCTGTGGACTGTGAAAATAATCCCTGCTCCTCACGGCACAGAAATCGTTAAGTGAACTGGACATTTCAGCCAGGGGAGAGTTTGCAAGTGCTGATCCAAGCTGCTGCGACAGGACCCAGACTGCTGGTGAAAGTATCCTCAAGGTGAGGGGCTGTAGATTTTGAGACTGCGGAAGCACTGCTGCCCTGCATTGGTCCTGAGGGTGGTCCTGCGTGCTATGTAAAGGGTTTGGGGAACATAAGCAATCTTGGTTCCCTGAACTGAAGACATTGACATGCTGGGTTGAAGGATGAAACAAGCCTGCCTGTGTGAAGTCTGTATGTAAAGGCCTGTAGGAGACGTTGGCAAGGCCAGGCAGGTGAAGATCATCCTCCCTGGAGCCATCCAGTTTTGTTTTCCCCACCGGTGGTGCACCACCTATGTCAGAACCTCCGTGGTACCATGCAATGCAAGTGGCTGTCAACCCCCAGAGTTGACTGCAAACTGTGAGTACCCTGAACTGAGGCTCTGTGGAGTCTTTTTGTTAGCTAGTCAGTTAGGAATCTAGTGGTAAGTCCTTACACCTCTATTTAGAGACACTCAAGTCTGCAAGTATAGGATAATCAATCTAACGTGTGTTGTGTTCAACTGGGCCCCGATGAAAGACCCCAGACTTGCACCACTGCAGGGACAATCTGGGTGCACCCAGGGGGTGGTGAGAAGGGTTGATACTGGGGAAGATATTGTGCCTAGAGTGAATTGTGTTGGATATTCTCCTCCTTGTTCCCCCTCCCCAATAAATAAGGTTACTGTTTGCATTTTATTCACTGTCCCTGTGTTATTGGAAGAGTGCTGCTGGGGGGTATGGGGCAATAGTGTGGAAACTATAATTTGTGTGGGGCATGTATTGTTGGGGCAGTGTCATATTTCCTGGGGAGTGGTAACCTGTTCTTAATCCACAGGATCCCCTTGCTATTACCCCAGGTGGAGGCACTACGCCACATGATCTGTTACTGCAGAACCCAGGCCAGCCCCCTCAAAGGTGTGTTCCAAACTACCCTGAGGGCCCTGGAGCAGCCAAGGTGAGTCAAAGGGCTGTTACAATTATAAATCCTGTGGAGGTATTTGTACATCTCTGTCATACCCCCCCCCCCACCTCCTGCATGTACATTTTGAAATTCTATAACCACTTCATGTACTGTTTGTCTTATCCCGCAGTCCTTGGATCTTGTTAGTTTCCCTCCTCTGCACTGCTTTCACTCTGCTCCAGTCTCTCTTTAAGTGCAGTTCAAGAATTGTTCACAGCACTCCAGATGAGGATGAAGCAGGGACCTGTACAGTGGTAGAATTGCTTAGAAACATAGACTCTGTCTACTGATAAGGACTGCTTGGCCCACCTATACTGTCACCACAGACCCTACCTGATCTCCAACTATCCCCTCCCAACACTTTCCTGCCAAGACTCCTTTGTTTCTATCCCATGCATTCTTGAAGCCTACATGTTTTTGTCCCCATTACCTCCATTGGAAGACAGTTCTAGGTATCCACCACTCATTCAGTGAAGAAGTTCTTCTTTATACCTCTCCTACATTTCCCCCTACCTGCTGCATTGCATGCACCCTTGTTCTCCTGCACCTTCTCTTCTGAAAAATACTCCCCTAGTGTACCTCATTCACTCCTTGTCACAGGGTTGAATAGGACCCTACCCTAGTTGTTATGGAGAGTTTGAATGCAGGGGTCTTTTCTGTTCTTTCCTTTCCTGTCTCTTGTCTGTCTGGTTACACGACCATATTTTCTAGTGAGACCTAGGACTTGATCACCCCAACAGTCTTGCAATTATTTGCCTCTCACTGTCTTTCAACCTTCCCTTGCTGTTTCTGTCTTTTCCCTTGCATATCTGCTGGTATAAAAATATATGCAAATCATTATGCGGAAATGTAACTGATATTAGGATCCCTTTGTTTAGAAATGATATAGTGTTACTGTTGAAATGTATATCATTATAGTTTGAGATGATTGCAAAAAGCTATTCAGAAGTCAAGGGGTTAACCTGAGAGCAATTTTTAAGCCCTTTTTCAGAAGCTGTAGAGAAGGGGCCTCAGTTCTGGGACATTGTGTTCCTGCCTGTACCTGCCTGAAATATACAATAACATTTTAGAAAAAAACAGGATGCTTGTTAAGAAGGGGGGTTGCAAGGACTTATAAAAACAAAGCTACAATTTCTTGCAGGAGACACACAGAGATTGAAGGAAAACTCAGATGGATCTTCTCTGTTTATTCTACCTTTGTAAATAGTTATTCTGAACAAGTTTATTTTTTATGTTACTGCTAGTACTAATAAACACTTCTTGTGAATTCTACAACTGCTCCTGTTTTTTCCTATGCTTCCTGACTGTGCCTCAATGACACTCCTGTGAGGTACTTATCTCAATCTCAATCTTTATTTATTTGTTTAAGGCGCCTTTCTAAAACCAAGGCGCCTGTACAACACTAGATAAAACGATTTCAATAAAATACAATACTAAACAAACAAGTACAAATACAACAAACACTAATATTAAAAATCATTGTATGCTTTCCTAAAAAGGTGAGTCTTCAAAGATTCTTTAAAACTATGGACAGTAGGGCTTTCCCGTACCTGACGAGGTAAAGAATTCCACAGGGTTGGGGCCATAAAACTAAAAGATCTAGCTCCTGAGGTTTTTAAACGAACCCTGGGAATCTCTAGCAATCCCTCATCAGTGGATCGGAGAGAGCGGGGGGGACAATAGGGATGAAGGAGATCTTTCAGGTAAACCGGTCCCTGATCATGTAGGGCCTTATAGGTCAGCAAACCGACCTTAAAGGTGATTCACCAGTAAACTGGCAACCAGTGCAGACCACGGAGCACAGGCGTTATATGACTGGCCCTGGAAGACTTATAGGTCTCTATTGTGTCTCCTCTCTCTCTCTCTCTCTTCTCTTCCCAGGTGTATGTATTTTGATCCTTCAGTTTTTCCTCATAGGGCTTATGATGCAGCCCCTGCACCATTTTAGTTGCCCTCCTCTGGACAGCCTCAACCCTGTCTATGTCCTTCCTGAGATGTGGTGTATAGAACTGGACACAGTACTCTAGGTGGGGTCTCACCAATAATCAATACAGTGGTACCACCACCTATCTCCTGTTGCTGGTGATTCCTCTTCCTTTCGCAGCCCAGAATCCCGCTGGCCCTGCCTAATGCCTTGTGGCACTGCCGCACCACCTTGAGATCATCAGATATGATTACCTCAGGTCCTTTCATGTTTAGTGACCATCAACATCTCTTCCCCATTCCCCCAGCATCACCAGCCACTAGTCCCCCATTTTGTACATCACACCATCCTATTAACACACCCCTCTGCTCTGTTGCACTATGGTGGTTGTTCAAATTGTTCAATATTAGCCATCCTGGTGGCAAGGAGGGCTGAGGCACTGGTGCCTTACCTCATGCCATGCCAGCAACCCAGGTTCAGGAATAGACTCTGGTCACAAGGGGTCTGTCAGGGCAGGAAAGGATTGAATGACTGAAGGATCTCTCTCCTCTCCTGGGGTGGGGAGGCTTGCTGCCCCAGCATTCGACTTGCCACCAGGTGGAGGCCTGGTGGCAGTGTAGCATGGGTGGCCAGAGTGGGAGGGTGTGGGAGCACAAATCAGGCATGTGTAACTCCACAGGCATGCATGATGTTCTATGGCAAGGAGGGGGAAGAAATAGGGGAAAAGATGTCAGGGGCTTCATGAAACCTTGCCTGCTCATCCATATCTCAAGCCACTACCCAGGTCTTGTCCTCAGTCTGCACAGGATTATCACACTGGGGGGGAGGATGGACCTCCTCCCTGCTGCCCCGCCATGAGGGGTAGAGTTGTGGGGATACTCAGCCTAAAGGTAGGTCCCAGGGGAGACAGTGGCCAACTCAGGGATGCAGTAAGGCTGATTAGCTACCCGTGGGTACTGGAAGATAAAGAATCATTATGGCAAAAAAATTGTCCAGTGTTATAACCCATCAGGGTTCCTTTTCTCTGTCATGCTCTCCATAGCAACCCTCCTCCATTCAGGAGGAATGTAATGAGGTACTTGAAGAAATAAAGAACTTAGATGGTGAAGTTGAAATGAGAAAGGTGGCATATGGTTCCTTTATTAAAATGTTTCAATGATTAATTGCTCACTAAAAAGGCTTTACTGTACTCCCACTAATCTATTAACATGATGGAGTATAACTGCAATAGTTTTATGCAGGCAGACAACAAGTGCTGGGGGAACATAACTCAAGAAATGGATTTGGCTGCAGTTAAATGTTGCTTATTTGGGGACATGGATATTATTTCTGAAATTACAGACATTGCAAACAGCTAAAATTCACACAACTATCCTATCCCAGTAGCAGTATTTGTTAGTTAGCAAAAAGTGTCAAACTGTAGGGAGGCATTTTCAAAGACCTGCATCTGTCTTTTTGGTATGGATGCACGAAGCCCACCCAGACTGCAAGACCACTTAAGAGGTGCTCTACCTTCTGAATGCAATTGCCATCTGAAAATGACACGTCAAAATGCAACGCATTCTCCTTTTTTGTTTTATAGACTGTAGCAAGCATTGTAAGTGCATCCAGATGGTTGAAAATATAATGCAAACATCCTGACACACAGACTGATTTTCTGCTCCCAGGCCTTTGAAAATCCCAGCCACAGTGTTTTAGCAATATTGAATTTCTTACATTTTTAGATTCAGCAAAATGAAGAAAAAAATACATACAATAAAAGCTGCACTAGGAAACAGGTGCCTCTGATGACATAAAACTGAAACAATAGAAGAGATAAGCATCTCACCACCTTATGAGATGAGCAGATGGTACAGTACTCAAATTTAGAGGCGGGCAAAGTTGCAAAATCCTCTTTCACGGAATTTCCGCAAAAATTCTGAAATTTCACAGAGTTTTCTGAATTTCCACCATTGGTGAGATCAGAATCTTTCGAATGTGTTTGGTGGAGTTTCACTGTGTTCTGCAGAATTTTTTGACTGAACTGTGGAAAAATACACATGAACTGGGGAAAAACAGTTCTGTGGAATTTTTTCTGCAATTTGATGACTTATTCCACATTACATGTAATTATTCCGCAGTTCAGTGATCAGTTCTGTGGATTTTTTTTCTCTGCCGTTTAATAAAATAATCCACAATTTAAACATTTATTCCGCCGTTCTAAGTCAGAATTTCTGTGGAAGTTGCTAATTTGATTTTTGCACTTCCTCGGAAGCGAAAATCTGACTTTCGCGGAAATTCTGCTGGTGGAATGTTTTTTTTGCACACCTCTACTCGAATTTAGTTTCAAATTGCCAATCTTGTTCAAAGTTTATTACGGTGCAGAAGATGCATGGACACCGTACATGTCACCTGAAGTGTTTCAGATCACATAGAAACATAGACTTTGATGGCAGATAAGGACCACTTGGCCCACCTAGTCAGTCCATTTCCCTATCTATTGGATAAGCTGCAGATTCTAGTTAACCAGCAGCCTACTTCTTCCTAACCCCCTCCTAACAGCTCCTACCCCCCACTATAATTGCCTTATGTTGGTCCCATGTACTCTTGAATTTCCCCACTGTTTTTGACATCACAGCCTCCTCAGGAAGGCTGTTCCATGCATCCACTACCCTCTCTGTGAAAAAATACTTCCTCACATTGCCCCTGAGTTGTCATCCCTCTATCTTCAAATTGTGCCCCCTTGTTCTTGTGTATCTCTTTTTCTGAAATATGCTATCCTCTTGGACTTTGTTGATTTCCTTGAGGTACTTGAAGGTTTCTATCATGTCCTCCCTCTTCTTCCTTTCCTCAAGGGTATACATATTAAGCTCTTTTAGTCTCTCTTCATATGGCTTATGGTGCAGACCCTACACTGTTTTGGTTGCCGTCCTCCAGACTGCCTCCATCCTGTCTACATCTTTGCAGTCTCCAGAACTGCACGCAGTACTCCAGATGGGTTCTCACTAACTGTCTGCACAGAGGGATGACAACTTCCTGTTTTCTAATGGTGATGCCTCTCCCTATGCATCCCAGAATCTCCCCAGCCCTCCTTACTGCCTTCTCACATTGCTTGCCTACCTTAAGGTTGTCTGATATGAGTGCTCTCAGGTCCCTTTCCATTTTCCTTACCCCCTCTTCCTTCTCACCCTTATTCGTCTTGCCCAATTCATCCCCTGGCAGGGTTCTCAACATCCTGGAGGGGTTAAACATAGGCACAACTTGCTCCTCCCTACCTTCCTCCCTCCCTCCCTCCCTCATCTCCTCCCTATTTCCTTCACACCTTAATGCCTATGCCTGGTTCTGCTCCTGGCAGGTTCTTCAGCACCTGGAGTACCAGACCTAGTCTTAAACTCCTCCTTCTCCTGACCTCACCTTACCTCTCCCACCCGCCTCGCTTTTGCCTTTGTACCCCATTGCACTTATTTACCTGCCCCCTCTTGGCTGTGCCAGACTATTGCCACTCTGTCCTACTAGTTCAGCCCACCCTCGATCTGTTCTACATACCTCATTCTTCTGTGCTTAGTACCGGTCACTGGATATTGTTCTAGCACTCTCTGTATTCTTTGCCTCACTGTCATCCAGCTAGACCCTCCTTTCCCTCTCCCCCCATTAGAACTTCAACTGTTTAAATTCATCTTATTTACTGTTTTACCTGTGATTAATTGTAATGCCAGTCCACCACTGTGGTGGCGATATTGCTGCTTTATTCTCTGTACCCAATCCCCATTGTATGTTACTGAGACTGTATGTATAATTACTGTTTTTTATCCACTTGTACCCCCCCCCCCAGGTTGCACCTAGAGATGAGCAACTTGCTGTTCAGTGTGCCTTCCTGGTGAAACATTTCAATAAATAAATAAAATTTCTGTTGTTGTTAGTACCTCCCTCTCCCCATTGTGCACTCTTCCCCTGGGTTTTTGTTTCCCAGGTGCATTACTTTGTATTTCTTTGTATTGAAAGTAAGCTGCCATACGCTGGACCATTGCTTCAACCTTGCCAAGTCCCTTTTCATCCTTTCCACCCATCCTTGTGTATTAACCCTGTTGCAGATCTTTGTGTCATCTGCAAAGAGGCATGCTTTTCCTTCCAGCCCCTCTGCAATGTCACATGTAAAGACATTAAAGAACACTGGTTCCAGTACTGAACCCTGGGCTACCCCACTAGTAACTCCCTTTTCTCTATAGGGTGCCCCATCTCAAGGGGAGGAAACGGACAAGAAAATGATAGAGGACATTCTCAAAATGGATGAAAAAGGGGAGATACTGTTGATGGGGGACCTAAATATGCCAGATGTTAACTGGATGACATGTACTGCAGCCACATCCAAGAGCAAGGTCATTCTCGATGCCCTGCAGGGGGCAGGCCTTAGACAGCTAGTGTTGGAACCCACTCGGGAGGGAGCAATACTAGAACTGGTACTCTCAAATGGAGAGAGGATCACAAATTTAGAAGTCAGCAGACATCTGGGAACAAGTGACCACTGCACAGTGTGCTTCACAATAAGCACAACCATTGAGACAAGCCATACAAAAACAAGGATACTGGACTTTAGAAGGGCCAACTTTGGCAAAATAGGTGAACAGCTGAGGAATGCACTAGCAAATGGCCAAAAAGGAAGGGTGGAAGGACAATTGAGAAAAATCAAAACTGCTATCATTGAGGCAACAAGCCTTTGTATGAAACAAATAAAGAAAACAAAGTGGAGTAAAAAACCACTATGGTTCTCAAAAGAGGTGGCAGGGAAGGTTAAGGAACAAAAGGCTGCATTCAAAAAGTATTAGGAATCACAGAAAGAGCATGACAAGGAACTGTATCAATTAAAGCAGAAAGAAGTGGGGAAGGCAGTCAGAATAGCCAAGGCCCAAACCGAGGAAAAAATAGCCAACTCAGTTAAGAAGGGGGATAAAACCTTTTATAGGTGCATTAGGGAGCATAGAAAGGTTAAGGGAGGAATAGTGAAGATTAATAAAGGAGAGGGGAGGTGGGCAGAGGGAGACAGGAAAAGGGCAGAGATACTGAATGAATACTTTGCTCAGTATTCACAAAAGAAGATGAGGAGGAGTTACCTAAACCAGACAGTAGAAGCACTCTGGGTAGGGGGGTTGACACCAGTCCATTTACAGAAGAAAGAGTCCTGAAAGAACTCCTAAAACTCAAGGTAGACAAAGCAATGGGGCCTGATGGGATTCACCACAGAATCCTAAAAGAACTAAGGGAGGACCTAATGACACCATTGACCACACTTTTTAACAAATCATGGGAGGATGGGGTGGTACCTGAGGACTGGAGGAGGGCAGATGTGATTCCCCTTCACAAAAGTGGGAGCAAGGCAGAAGCAGGAAACTACAGACCTGTAAGTTTGACCTCAGTGGTAGGGAAAAATGATGAAATCACTTCTGAAAGAAAGAATTGTTGAGTATCTAGAGGCCAGCGGGGCACAGGACCCAAAGCAGCATGGATTTACAGTGGGACAGTCATGTCAGAGGAATCTAATTGATTTCTATGACTGGGTGACCAAAGTAATAGACCAGGGAGGGGCTGTGGATATGGTCTACCTAGACTTTAGCAAGGCATTTGACACAGTCCCGCACAAAAGACTAACAATCAAGTTAGCCAGCCTGGGAGTGGGTTCCAGGGTGGTAGCCTGTGTAGCAAACTGGCTGCACAACAGGACACAGAAGGTAATAGTGAATGGAACACATTCCAAAGAAAGGGGGGTTACTAGTAGAGTACCTCAAGGCTTAGTACTGGGTCCAGTCCTCTTTAACATCTTTATAGGTGATATTGCAGAGGGTCTGGAGGGAAAGCTATGCCTCTTTGCAGATGACACAAAAATCTGTAACAGAGTTGATACACAAAGGGGGTAGAAAGGATGAGAAGGGACTTGGCATGGTTGGAGGAATGGTCAGACATATGGCAACTTAGATTCAATGCAAAGAAGTGCAAAGTAATGCACCTGGGAAACAAAACCCAGGAGAAGAGTACACATAGCAGGGAGGTACTAACAACAACAAAAATGGAAAGGGACTTGGAGGTAGTCATATCAGATGACCTAAAGGTGGGTAAGCAATGCAGAAGTCAGTAAGGAGAGCTGGGGATACTGGGATGCAAGGAAGGCATCACAAGTAGAAAAAGGAAAGTGGTTATCCCCCTGTACAGACAGTTGGTGAGACCCCATCTGGAATACTGTGTGCAGTTTTGGAGACCCCATCTATGCAAGGACATAGACAGAATGGAAGCAGTCCAGAGGAGGGCAACTAAAATGGTGCAGGGTCTGCATCAGAAACCATATGAAGAAAGACTGAGAGAGCTTAATATGTATACCTTTGATGAAAGGAGGGACGGGGGACCTGATAGAAACTTTTAAGTACCTCAAGGGAATCAACAAAGTCCAGGAGGGTAGCATCTTTCAGAAAAAGAGATGTGTAAGAACATGGGGGCACAATTTAAAGATAGAGGGGGGACAGCTCAGGGGTAATGTGAGGAACTTTTTTCACACAGAGAGTGGTGGATGCATGCAACTGCCTTCCTGGGGAGGTTGTTGGGTCTAAAACAATGGGGGAATTCAAACATGCATGGGACAGACATGAGGCAGTTGTAGTGGGGGGTTGCAGGAAGTAGGCTGTTGGTTAACTAGAATCTGCAGCTTATCCAATAGGAAGGGAAATGGGCAGACTGGGTGGGCCAAGTGGTCCTTATCTGCCATCAAAGTCTATGTTTCTATGTTTCTCTGTTTATTATTACAATCTGTATCCTGTTGTCCAGCCAATTTGTTACCCAGGCTACCACACTGGGACCCACTCCCAGGCGGCTAACTCTCGTGTAGTACTGTGTCAAATTCCTTGCTAAAGTCTAAGTAGGCCATATCTGCAGCCCCTCCCTGGTCTACTACTTTGGTCACCCAGTTAAAGAAATCTATTAGATTCGTCTGACATAACGTTCCCACTGTAAATCCATGCTGCCTTGGGTCCTGTGCCCCTCTGACCTCTAGGTACTCAACAATTTTTCCTTTCAGAAGTGATTCCATAATTTTTCCAATCACTGAGGTCAAACTAACAGGACTGTAGTTTTCTGCCTCTGTCTCACTCCCATTCTTGTGAAGGGGGATCACATCCGCCTTCCTCCAGTCCTCAGGTTCCACACCATCCTCCCATGATTTGTTAAAAAGTGTAGTCAGTGGTGTCACTAGGTCTCCCCTTAGTTCTTTTAGAATTCTGGGGTGAATCCTGTCAGGTCCCATTGCTTTGTCCACCTTGAGTTTTAAAAGTTCTTTCAGGACCCTTTCTTCTGTGAATGGACTGGCATTGATCCCCCTGTCCAGAGTGCTTCTAATGTTTGGTTTAGGTACCTCTCCCTCTTCTTCTTTTGTGAATACTGAGCAAAAGTATTCATTCAGTATCTCTGCCTTTATACTGTCACTCTCTGCCCACCTTCCCTCCACTTTATTAAGCCTCACTATCCCTCCCTTGGTCTTTCTGTGCTCCCTAATGTATTTGTAAAATGTTTTATCCCCCTTCTTAACTGAGTTGGCTATCTTTTCCTCAGTTTGGGCCTTTGCTAAAATGACTGCCTTCCCTGCTTACCTCTGCTTTAACTGATACAGTTCTCTGTCCTGCTCCTTCTGTGATTCCTTATACTTCCTGAATGCTATCTTTTTCTCCCTAACCTTCCTTGCCATCTCTTTTGAGAACCATAGTGTTTTTTAATTTAGTTTTTTTTATTCACTTCACACAAAGGCTTGTTGCCTCTATGAAGGCAGTTTTGATTTTTCACCATTGTTCTTCCACCCTCCTTCCTGCCAATTTGCTAGTGCATTCCTTAGGCACTCACCCATTTTGCCAATGTCAGCCCTTCTAAAGTCCAGTACCCTAGTTTTTGTATGGCTTGACTCCATGGTTGTGTTTATTGTGAACCACACTGTGTGGTGATTGTTTGTTACCAGAGGGCTACCCACTTCTCAATCTGTGATCCTTTCTCAATCCCCATTTGCATTATTCATTTCATTTTACTGTTTATACTGGAAAGGCATGTGAGCAAAATTGCCTGTTTTCACAAGCGTCCAGTGACACAGATTTCTACAATAATACATGTTGGTAAATATTACATGATCAGAAATAATAGTGCATACAAGGAGGACAGAACATATTAGGGGAGATAATTTCAAAGAAAACATAATTATACAATAATTTTAAACAGAAAAGGCAAATGTATGCAAGGTGAGAAGGGCAGGAAATTAAATAGTGGAGGTAAGAGGTAAGAGCTGGGAGTGTGAGTCAGGGCAGCTATATTGGAGTTTGTCAAAAAAGTAGAATTTAAATGGGTGTTTTTAATGGTGATAGTGTATTGCACAGGACCAAGGGCAGGGGAAGGTTGTTAAATAATTTGGTACCTTTGTAGAAGAGAGAGAGTGTTGCCCCTGGTTGGTGTGACAATGGGGAATCACAAAGGCATGGATACTAGTGCCTGGTGGTCCTGATGTATACAGATTTATTGAAGAGGGAAGAAATGCTGCTAGGCAGGAAGCCCAGTTGGATCTGAAAGAAAAATTGAGAATTTTGCAATCAGATCTATCCTTCAGTGGAACTAGTTTGCAGCCTTATACAGAGCACAGTGGTGCATCCTAAGGGGGATGAATCAGATGATGTTGTGGTACGTGGTTTTTAATCTACCTAGATTTATCTGGGAGATGGAGGCTGAGTATATAAGGGAGCCGTAATCTATAATAGGGAGCAGGAAACTGTTGGCAAGCAAGGTCCTAGTTTCCGGTATGAGGAAATGTTTTAGTCAGTATAGGATATCAAGTCTTTGGTGATTTTTTTTAATTAGCTGATAAGTGTGTACATCGTAGTTCAGGTGACAGTCCAGGTGAGTCCCTAGGTGTTTCAAGGTAGTGCCTCTCTCGATAGGGTTGCCAAAGTTGTCTATTAAAGTAAAATCAAAATTAAGGGACTTTCTAGAGCATGAGCATACAATGACCTTAGTTTTCTTGGCATTGAGGACCAAGCCCAGGGAGGTGAACCAGAAGTCTTGTTTACAGAAATCATGTTGCAGTTCATCCTTGCAAAAGAGGGCCACACTATCTGCATAGAGGATAAGCTCAGTGGATGAACAGATCTCAGGGAGGGGGGTTGACTACAAGACAGAACAGGAGAGGTCCATGGACAGGACCCTGGGGAACTCCATATTTGATGTGCTCAAATTGAGAGTATTGGCCTACTATTGTAGTTCTGTGCATCTGATTACTAAGGTAATTTTCAAACCATTTTATCACTTTGGCAGTTAGGCTAGATAAGGTGTGGAGGAGAATTTTATGGATTGATAAGGTCAAAAGCCTTTGTTAGGTCTACAGACACTGAGCCAGTGTAGAAATCTTTGTCACTAGCCTTTTCAATGAAATTGGTAAGCCTTACTAGAGTGATCCCAGTATTGTGACCAGCTCAGAACCCATACTGAGAGTCTGTGAGAAGTTTATGTGTTTCTAGGAAGTTCGTGGTTTGATCAAGGATGATGTTTTCAATAATTTTGGGATAGGAACATGAGGAGGGAGATGGACCTATAGTTACAAACGTTGCTTTTGGAGCCAGAGATTTGCAGAATGGTTTTATGGTGGCACTTTTCCATTTACTGGGAAATTCCCCTTTGCAGAGTGAATGGTTGAGGATGTTGGTTAAAGGTAGGGTGATAGGTACTTGGAGTAGCTTCAGGATTTAGTAGTCAGTGCCATCAAGGCCCAGACTGGGCTTAGGGTCATTCTTTTTATGGCTGCACTAGGCAGAGCCTGCAGACGTTTTGCATGTACAAAAGGAGTGATGTCATGTTTTCTGTCCATGGAACTGACTGAAGGTGTAAATAGTCTCCTCCGCCTTACCCTCCTCCAAGAAATGTTTTCTGCCCTCAAATAAATACGCTTTCATGTTAGTCAATAGTTGCAGAGTACTATTTTCTTTCTTAAATGGGTGGTACAATAACTGCAACCTGAGTAGTGGAAGGCAGCATTAGTTTTTTGGGGGGAGCAAGATCCACCCCCACCTCCACCCGAGAAGCTCCTAAAGATCCACCCCCACCTTTTTTTGATTCATGTGGGAGGGGCATGAGGTGGATCTATCATGTTGGAACAACTGACTATCAGAGCTGCCTGAGGAAGCAATTAAGGAGTGCCTGAAACTGCATCTAGGCATATCCCCCAAAAAACACACACACACATAATCTCCTAAAGATCTACCCCATCTTTTTTTTTTATTCATGTGGGAGGGGCATGAGGTGGATCTATCATGTTGGAACCAGCCACACTAGTTTGGGACCTGGACCAAGCAACAGAACAAGTCTGTGGAGTGATCGAGTTGTGGAGCCCCTGCATTTTATTAAGGACTAGAAGAACAGAAGATACTTAATGCCTTCACATTGACTTAAAAACCCTTGGAACAAATGATTATCAGAGCCACCTGGGGCCTCAGAAGGAAAGAGTAATTAAGGAATGCCTGAAACTACAGCTCCCAAGAAAACAATAGACACAGTTTTTTCTTAAACATGTATATACTAAAAACATAAAGTTCGGCTTTTGGTATTAACAATATTTGTTTACCATATTCAATATATATATATATATTTTAGTAATTTCAAAACTTTGAAAGCATTGGTGTTAGTAATGCATTTAGAAATACACGTTTTAATTGTCTTTACAGTTAAACATGCAGTTTCATGTGAGGGCACATTTTTTTGGGTAGGGGTTCAAATTATTTTAATCATGGGCACAGTACTTGATAAACACAGTCTTTGATGATAAAGTGTATTTTTGTCTTTAAAGTTTGAGAACTATGTATTATATGTAAGTGTAGCAATGTTGCAAATAGGACTGGGGAATGAATAATGGTTAAATGCATAGTATTTTTTTTTAAATATAATTGAGTTTGTATGTGGCAAGTAGGTAAGGGATAGTGTTTTAAATGTGGCAGTAAGATAGATTTGTTAGGATAAATATATGTTGTCTTGCAAATAAGAAAAAAATGTAAGGGATACATTCTGCAAAACAGTGATATATATATCATAGGGTTTTCTTTCATGTATTATTGGAAGAAATAGCAATGGCTCATTTTGTACTATCAGTAAAAGGAGAGAAGAAAACGTTGAACAAGAAAACAATTGGTGATTTTAAAAGCTATTCTGATCAGAGCTGACATCTCAACTGTATTTTGTATTGTATCAGGGACACTAGAAACAGGATGTTAACACATCAGTGAGCACTGATGCTATTTGTCTGTGTTAGGGAAGCTGTGGGTGGAATTGCCTTGCACATGTTAAAATATACCAGCCACAATTAACAACTACTTGTAGAAGCAAAAGACTGGGTGTTTTTTTTTTCTACTTTCTTTTCACTGATATTATAAACTGAGCCAGGAAAAAAGTAAGACTGAACAGATCAGAGCTGACATTAAAAAATGTGATGTTCCTAAGGTCTGTTGCATGCACTATGCTTTCATTTTTGTGGGAAGGGCATAAGGTGGATCTATCATGTTGGAACAACTGACTATCAGAGCTACCTGGGGAAGTAATTAAGGAGTGTCTGAAACTGCATCTAGGCATATCCCCCCCAAAACACACACACATAAGCCATATCCCCCCAAAACACACACACATAAGCTCCTAAAGATCCACCCCCACCTTTTTTTATTTGTGTTGGAGGGGCATGAGGTGGAGTTATCATGTTGGAACAACTATCAGAGCTGCTTAGGGAAGTAATTAAGGAGTGCCTCAAACTGCATCTAGGCATATCCCCCCTCCAAAAAAAAACATGCACACACATAGACATCATGATTTTTTTTTAACTATGTGCATGTCAATATTTGGCTCTTATGGTATGGGCAAGTTGGTCATACAAATGAAATAGAAAAAAAGGATCAAGCAGGAGTCTTTTCCTTTTTCAGATACATGCAGACAGAAGGTCACAAATCCTGTATGACAAGTTCATTATATGGATGATTTCTATGCAAAACAGAAATTTTGTTAATGTCATGTCTGTAGCATCGTTTGTAGCTAGCAAACTATTATTTATATAGGTACTGTAAATTACAGGTTTTAATTCAGAAATCCAGTCTTGATAAATTTGTTATTTTAGCAGTTCTGTAAGATTTATGTCTCTCTGATGTAAGAGTGCATAGCATAGAAATGAAAGGGTTTCTGTAATTGACTGTTGTTTGTATGAGAAGTGGGCATGACAGTGGCATGCAAGAGTGAAGTCTAAATTGTTTCTTGGCCATTCTGAGATCTAATGTTTAACACTATTGTGTGAAGAGAATAAAGTCTTGTGTTTTTTTACATTTTAATAGATTTAGTGCTTTGAAGTTAAAAGATATAAATATATATACATAGGCATGGATATTCAGACTGTGTCAGGCAGTGGCGCAAGCCTGGGTGCAGTGCAACTGTGATGCGCTGGGGCCAGATCCAGGTGATATTCAATGGGGATGTGCCATGGTGCAGCACCATTGAATATGGCAGTGTCAGCACATATACTGCACATGGTGCAGTGGCACAGCACCAGTGCAAGCCACAGATAGGGAGCACAGGGATGCACCAGTGCAACTGAAGTTGCGCTAGGTGCATCACCCACAATATTCAGCAGGGGTCATGCAAATGAGGCCATAATATATGCAAGGTGCAAATGAGGCCATTTGCATGTCATTATTGCCCCATTTGAATGCCTTGCACAGGGCTGCCCAGTGACTTGCACTTGGTGCTCTGCACAGCATAACGTGTGCTGTGGGGATCCCGAGGCATCCCCCGCCCCATAGCCGCGATCGTGCAGCATATGTGTAAAAAGAAATACCTGGTAGTCTAGTGGCCTCCCAGTCCCTGATTCCCCGATAAACATAATACATGACCAGCCCTGGTGGTCTAGTGGTCCCCCTCACCCAAGTCCCTGATTCCCCAATATATGTAAATATGACCGTCCCGCCGATGCCGGGGGAGTGGGGTGGGCAAGGGGTCCTGTGTTGGTGGGAGGGGTGGGGGTGCCACTGGATCACCAGGGAATTAGGTGTGGGTGATTTACCATGATCAGGGACCCGGGAGGGAGGTGGTCCACTAGACCACCAAGGACTGTATTATTATACATTCATTGGGGCATCGGGAGGGAGGGGAGTACCACTGGCTACTAGGGAATGGACTATAATACTTCTATTACAATTGGGGACTTGGGAGGAAGGGGGGTCCACTAGACTACCAGGGAATGTTTTACTTTACATTTACTGCGATTGCAGCAACAGGTGGGGGGGTCCACTAGACCACCAGGGATGGTGATATTTTCATATATCAGGGACTCAGGTGGGGGGGACCACTAGACCACATGAGATGGTCATGTATTATATTTATTGGGGAATCGGGGACTGGGGGGGCCACTAGACTACCAGGGATTTCTTTTTAGACATATACTGTGTGATTGCGGCTACATCCAGGGGGTTCCAGGTTCAGTGTGTGCTTGTGGACAGTGTTCTTGGTGGGCAGGTGGTCACCCATGGCTGGATTGCTGTGTTGTGCCCTGCAATACCACAACCCACCTTTGTGTGGTCAGGAGTTGTTCCTACTCTGCAAGGGCTCAACTTTGAGTCCAACATGTGGCACAATACAGGGTTGCACCAGCATATGTGCCACTGCATCTTCACTGCATACCATTACATTGTGCCCCTGTGCATCAGGAGTTGCGCAGCACCGGGCAGTCTTTTCAATATCCCACTGGGGTGCAATGCGGGGTTGCGCCGGTGCAGTCCCTTTGAATATCTGGGCCATAGTGTCATGGGCACCTGAAAAGGAAGGAGATACTACTAAAATAAATGCTATTCTGATATTTTATTTATTTTTGTGTGAGATTTTAAGTGTAGTTTTGCCTAGGTCATAGACACATAAGCTAAGGATGGATGTATTAGTCAAAGCTTGTAGTAGCAAAATAAGGCAAGAAAAATTATCTATTGTGTTTTTTTTTTTATTTCAGTTGTTTAACCAGGAGTGGCACACTAAGCTGAAAGCTTGTTTACAGGGGCAACCTGGGAGCACGTGGAAGCTAAGTGACTTGCTCAGAGTCACCCAGTATGTAAGTGGGGGCTGTGAGATTCAAACCCAGATCTCCAGATTTGCAGTTAAGAGCCTTGAACCACTGTGCTATACTGCCTCCCTAGTTATGGCAGTCATTTGTTTTATGGTTCATGATGTTGGTGTAGTAAGCATACTAACATACTAACTACAAAAATACCAGCAGAATAGGCCTAGCAGGCTATTGTGTCTGCTTGTTTGGTCAGTCCCCACCCTGGGAGTTCACCTTGCTGCCCCTCCACCCTCTCGGGCTTCTCCCATCCCAGTCCAGGGTATTCCTGCTTCATTGGACTTTGCTTCCACAACCCTTCCCCTCTTGAACCCCTCCACAGTCTCTGCCTCCACCAGCCCCCCCAGGCAGTGCATTCCATGGTTCTAACACCCTCTCAGTGAAGTAGCACCTCCTCCTTTCTCCCCTGAGTCTCCCCCCTCCAGCTCCCACCCATGCCCTCTAGTTGCCCCCTCCTTCCTTCGGTGCATCATGACTGCACCTCCCTTATTTACCCCCTTCATGTACTTGAAGCCCCCTATCATGTCCCCCATCCCTTCTTTCTTCCAATGTGAACATATTTAGCTCTTTGAGCCTCTCCCTATAGGTCCTTTCCCCCAAGCTCCAGATCATTTTGGTTGCCTTCCTCTAGACCTTCTCCAGGAGTTCAATGTCCCTCCTCAAGTGTGGCCTCCAAAACTGCATGCAGTACTCAAGGTGCGGCCTCACCAAGCAGTTATACAGAGGGAGTATCACTTCCCTCCTTCTGGAGTAATCTCCTTAGTGATGCATCCCAGCATCATGTTGGCCTTCGCTGCTGCCCTCCTACAAGTCTCCAAGTTGTTCCTCTTGACATCCACCACCACCCCAGGTCCCTCTCAGCCATACAGCCATAGCAGCAGTACATTGCATAGCAGATATAAAATGTTAATAAGCAGGTCATGCAACAGATGCACTGAGCAGTTTCTGAAGCAAGAAATGTACAGCTGTCATTTTTTACATTCTGATCAAAATGTGTTTTTGCACCTGTGGTGCCAAATGGCACAGTCGCTGTGCAAAATCTCCTTTCAGCTAATGAACTAATAATGTCACTGTTCATGTGGTGGGGTCACAAAAAGCCCATGCCGAAAATGTGGAGTGAAAATACCAAGAAACGACCAGGGTATTAAGGTTTATGACCATAACACCCTGCACTGTAGGGACTTACAGGCATCAGGGGTGTGACTTGGGATTGTCAACCGTAATGCTCATGCCATTCCACCCCCATCCCCACCCTGTAGTCAATAACAGGTATCGAGGTGTGCCTTTGACTCTTAAGCCCCAAAGTTCACTCCATTCTCATACTGTACCCATTTCAGTGTATTTCCTTATGGAATGGGGTGAGTGTAAAGTCTGAAAACCCAAGGCACACCTCAACTCTTGTCTGTGTCTCAGGGTAGGGTGAGGTGAAATGAGATGAGCATTATGTGCAATGACCCAAAGGCACACCCCAATGCCTGTCCATGTCTGCGGGTTGGGGGTGAGGTTGGCGTCACTTCAGTACTTCACTGCCATTCCTATTCTTCCTGTCTGTCTCTCTCTCTTTCTCTCTCTCTCTCTCTCTCTCTCTCTCTCTCTCTCTGTATCTATATGTCTATGTAATTATCTATCTTTCTATTAATTGCATGTATCTCTATTTTTACCTATTTCTAAATCAAACCTACATATCACATTTGCCTGCACTCTGAGCACATACTTATGAAACTGCATATATGTACTCCACTTCTGTGTAGACCTCATACTTTCCTAATATTCCCATCATCACAAGCATAACTACCTTGCCCTTATCAAAAGCGCCCCCCTCTGAAAGTTAATATCACATTTTCTCTAACAGCCCATCATCATTAGACCTGACTTCCTGATATCAACACATTGCTTAAATATAACTTACATCATCTCATGGACAAAAACCCTGTTTCTCTGAAAAAAAAATAAAAAAAAAAGTGTAAATAATCCCAAGGCTGAACATATGCCAGCCATTACTTTTTCATGTACTGCCACCTTCTGTACCATCATAGGGATTTGCATATGTTTCCCTTGATGTTTTACATTATTGAGATATGTGTAATTGTGTTTTCTTTAAAATTTGGCTGTCTGGCCAGCATCATCCGGGATAACACATACATCAGTTGCATTTGCTCTAGGGTTCTTTTGTAAGCTTCCTATTCTTTCCATTAAAATGTACACCTCCATATATATTCCTAATAATGTGTATGCCTTCCTTAGAACAGAAACTAAAATAAATCTTACTACTTACAAATCATTGTGTTGTTTCTCCATACCTCCTTAACAATTCCACACAACTTCACTAACTTCATTATGCAGCCGTGGTGGATCTGACCAGATTTTTTTTGTTTAAGTAGGTGATTACATTAGCTGGGGATATATATTTGAAGTAGAATTTGGGGGGGGGTGTTGTTTGAGCAGGGGGGAGTCAGGGGAGGCCACGGTCAGGTTAATGCTGATAAGCTGCATATTATGGGGTTTGTAGATATCGAGGTCGCTGAAGTAAGTGTTGAAGAGATTGACAATACTGCTTGGTTGTCTTATTAGGCTTCCCCCATTATTGTAGGAGATTTGTTCAGCAGTGTGACCTCTGCCTAGCAGATTGTTGAGAGTACTCTAGGTGAGTTTAGAGTTCAGTACTCTTTATCAAAGGATATAATAGGATTTTTAGAATCATCATCAGTGATTTTTTTTATTTCTTTCAAATATTTTAAAACAGCTTTCACTACTAATTAACTAGATCATTAGAAAGATGGCCATAAGTAGCAATTTTTCCATTGAGGTTACTTTTTTAGGCTGTACCTACTGCACTAGATTCATATTATTAGGCTGGTGCTAGCATGTGTTTCTGAACTGAAACAGAGTAGTAGAGTACTGTACTACTCCAGGATGTTAAATGTTTTCACGGTGGATGTGGCAAGTGAGCAGAAACCTTTACACACTTTAAAATTACATTATGTCAATTCTGCAAAGATTTTTTTATTTCTTTGGTAACCGGGTAAGGCCTGCTATGCACAAGTGTCTGTTTTCAGGGGTGACCCAGGAGCACTGGGGACATTGAGTGGCTTACTTAGAGTCACATAGTATGCAAGTGGAGGTTGTGAGAATCATACAAAGGAAAAAATCACTATGGTTCTCAAAAGAGGTGGTGGGGAAGGTTAAGGAGAAAAAGGTATCATTCAGGAAGTATAAAGAAACACAGAAGACGCAGGACAGAGAACTGTACCAGTTAAAGCAGAAGGAAGCGGGGAAGGCAGTCAGAATATCAAAGGCCCAAACTAAGGAAAAGATAGCCAATACAGTTAAGAAGAGGGATAAAACCTTTTATAGGTACATTAGGGAGTGAAGAAAGACCAAGGGAGGGATAGTGAGGCTTAATAAAGGGAAGGGAGGGTGGGCAGAGGGTGACAGTGAAAAAGCAGGGATACTGAATGAATACTTCTGCTCAGTATTCACAAAAGAAGAGAAGAGGGAGGTACCTAAACAAAAGAATAGAAGCACTCTGGATAGGGGGGTCGATACCAGTCCATTCACAGAAGAAAGGGTCCTGAAAGAACTCCTAAAACTGAAGGTGGACAAAGCAGTGGGGCCTGATGGGATTCACTCCAGAATTCTAAAAGAACTAAGGGGAGAACAAGTGACACCACTGACTACCCTTTTTGACAAAGCATGGGAGGATGATATGGTACCTGAGGACTGGAGGAGGGCAGATGTGATTCCCCTTCACAAAAGTGGGAGCAAAACAGAGACAGGAAACTACAGACCTGTCAGTCTGACTTCAGTGGTAGGGAAAATGATGGAATCACTTCTGAAGGAAAGAACTATTGAGTTCCTAGAGGCCAGTGGGGCACAGGACCCAAGGCAGTATGGATTCACAGCAGGAAGGTCATGTCAGATGAATCTAATTGATTTCTTTGACTGGGTGACCAAAGTAGTAGACCAGGGAAGGGCTGTGGACGTGGCCTACCTAGATTGTAAAAAGGCATTTGACGCAGTTCCACACAAAAGATTAAAAAACAAATTTGCCAGCCAGTGAGTGGGTCCCAGGGTTGTAGCCTGGGTAAAACATTGGCTGGACAACAGGACGCAGAGGGTAATAGTAAATGGAGTCCACTCTGAAGAAAGGGGGGTTACTAGTGGGGTACCGCAGGGTTCAGTACTGGCACCAGTCCTCTTTAATGTCTTTATAGGTGACATTGCAGTGGGACTGGAAGGGAAAGTATTTTTCTTTGCAGACGACACAAAGATGTGCAACAGGGTTGATACACAAGAGGGATGGAAAGGATGAGAAGGGACTTGGCAAGGTTGAAGGAATGGTCAAAAGTATGGCAGCTTAGATTCAATGCAAAGAATGGCAAAGTAATGCACCTGGGAAACAAAAACCAAGGGGAAGAGTACACAATGTGGGGGGAGGTACTAACAACAGCAAAAATGGAAAGGGATCTAAGGGTAGTCATATTAGATTGCTTAAAGGTAGGCAAGCAATGTGAGAAGGCAGTAAGGAGGGCTGGGGGGATACTGGGATGCATGGGGGAGCCATCACCAGTGGAAAACAGTAAGTTTTCATCCCACTTTACAGAAAGTTGGTGAGATCATATCTGGAATACTGCGTGCAGTTCTGGAGACCTTATCTCAGCAATGACATAGACAGGATGAAGGCAGTCTGGAGGAAGGCAACTAAAATGGTGCAGGGTCTGTACCTCAAGCCATATGAAGAGAGACTAAAGGAGCTTAATATGTATACCTTCGAGGAAAGGAGGGAGAGGGGGAACATGATAGAAACATTTAAGTACCTCAAGAGACTCAATAAAGTCCAAGAGGGTAGCATCTTTCAGAAAAAGAGATGTGCAAGAACAAGGGGACACAATTTAAAGATAGGAGGGGGACAGCTCAGGGGCAATGTAAGGAAGTATTTTTTCACAAAGAGGGTAGTGGATGCATGGAACAGCCTTCCTGAGGAGGTTGTGGGGTCAAAAACAGTGGGGGAATTCAAGAATGCATGGGACAGATATAAAGCAGTTCTTGTGGGGGTAGGAGGAAGTAGGCTGTTGGTTAACAAGGATCTGCAGCTTATCCAATAAGTAGGGAAATGGGCAGACTGGGTGGGCCAAGTGGTCCTTATCTGCCAACAAAGTCTATGTTACTATGTTTCTAAACCCAGGTCTGTTGGATATAGTAAGCTCATTCACAGCTCATTACTCTAATCTCTAGGCTATACTGCATAATATAATATAACATAGTATAATACAATTAATAATAAATAACATAATGAATAGGAATATGTGTCTGTTGAGCCCTTTGCCAGAGATACATTTTATATATACATTATTGCTAAGAAGAAACTACAGACTTTTTGTCCGATTAACAAATACTACCACTTTAAGGTTATCATAATGTTCTTACATTGGCTTATGAAGATAACATTGTACTTTCCATCCACCTACTGTTTATTTCCAGTACATTATAGGATTGGCTTGGCCATTTTATTTCAGAAAATACTTTATTTTATTTATTTCATTATTCAGAAAATAACCTTTGAACAAAATGCTATTTTTCAAAGGTTCCACATCAAGATTAGGAATGAGATTAATACAGCAGGTACAAAACAATTAATAAGGTTCTCAATCAACATCATAAAGGTACCATAGGGACAACACAAAAATGCAGCTGCAGATGTGATACAAAATTCAAGTGCAGGTACAACAATGGCAGGAAGAAATTCTGTTACAATTGAAGCAATGAAGGATTGAGTTCTACATTAGGGTGCAAAAAGGTAAATAAAGAACTTGCAGTTCAACAGGAAGAGCCGCCTGCGTACAGGCATTGCCTAGGATTAGGTGGAAGAAACAAGGCGGTGTTAGTGCAGGGGAAGAGGGGTAGGCTAAAGGTGATGAAAGCAGGAGCAGGTAACACAAAAGGCCAAGGAGGGACCAGAGAATAAGATAAGTGTGGAGGACAGAAAGCTAGGGCTAGAGCAGAGAAATGGGGGAGGGGCAACCCACCATCCTAGCACTTGACACAGTGAACTCGCCGGATTAGCTGCAGACATAGGTACAAGCGGCAGTGAGGTGCTGCATCAGATCTAATTTAAAGGCAGGAAGGCTGGGAGAAGTAGTTATGTGTGCTGGGATCTCATTTAGCCATTGGGTTGCCCTATAAGCAAAGGTCATTTGTCCGAGTGAGGTTTTTCTAAATGGGATGGCTAGTGAACAGCGGGTCATACCCCTAGTGAGGTAGGAAGAGTGACTAGCCTGCACCATGGGTTTGGGGGGGGGGGAGCTTTTCCAAGTAGGATTTTCTTGCCCAGAATGCACGTCTGATAATTTATTCTGTTGTTGAGGTTCAACCAGTTGGAATGGTCATAGAGTGAACAGGTATGTGACCAGTTGTCAGCACCCAGGGCTAATCTGCAGGCCTTATTGAGGGCAGTTGAGACTCTCTTAAACACTGTATCCAAAGCAGACCCACAGACCACCAAGCTGTAGTCAATTATTGATAGAATGGAGCTGGAGACAGATAACCAGAGTGCACAGGGTGTGAGGTATTGTTTGTTTTTGTACAAGATGCCCAGTTTGGCATTGACTTCATTGACAACCTGATCAATGTGCTGTGCATAGGAAAGGGTGTTGTCAATGTGTACCCCAAGGTACTTGAAGGTGCATACCTGTTGAAGGGGAGCATCCTTGTTGTTGACAATTGCCAGGTCGGGGTAAGATTTCTTATGCTGGGGGCTAGCAATCAGCATTGTTTTAGTTTTTTATGTTTGCTTGCACGCATGTGCAAGAAACATAGTGCCATCATCCGAGTTTTTGAAGGTGTAGCAGCCCTCTTCCAATTCAGTCAGTGTGTTTGCAGGCGCAGCCGCAGTTCTCCAATGCCTGCTGGAGCTGTCTATGACAGCAGTCCAAAATGCAGTGGCGAACAGTTGAAAGGAGGAGCTACACTTCAGTGAGCAGTGATAAGATATCACCTGCTCATGCACGCTCCCCCTACACACACACACACACACATGCATACTGGGTGCTTGCCCCACTGTATGGCCGGCGGTGCAATCCGTCAGCTGTACTGCGCCCCCAAACAGAGTTGTACATGCCACGCTGGGTGCCCACCCCAGTGTGGCTACACATTGTAGCCGACGGGTGCCTCCAATCCCCTGTCAGCTCCATCGCCTCACAGCTCCCTGCCACGCTGGGAGCCCACCCAGCGTGGCAAAAGTCCCGCTGCCTCCTCCTTTGTTAAAAAAAAAAAAAAAACTAAACCTGCAACAGAAAATGGTCCTCGCTGTCTCTGCCCCACCTGCGCCCACCCACTGGCACTGCCTCCACCGCCTACCCCATACTTACCTCCGGACTCTGGCGCAACGATCTTCGTGGACTGGGAACACATCTGCACTCTTCAAAGCCGACCACGAACTGAGGAAATGCCGGTAAGCTGTATAATGTAATGAATAGTTTTTTTTCAACTTTGCTGCATATCTCAGGCATTTTTTGGAATTTTGGCACCAAATTTTCAACTTGGGTTTTTTGGGACCCCTCCTCATGAATTCTGTCACTGTCATGGCATTAATTGGGCCAGAAGGGTGATTTCGCAGTCACTGTGTGAAATCACCTTTAGGGACTGATTAACAAAATAACAGTGCCGGTGTTCATAAGGTGGGCTCTCAAAAAGCCTATGTTGAAAATTTGGTGAAAAAATTCCTAAAAATGACTGTTTTATGAGCGTGCGTTGCGTTGTTCCTATGCACGCTAGTAGGTTCACGAATTTTCAATATTTTCACTCCGGATTTTCAACATTGCCATTTGACCATACTTCCTTATGAGTAGTACAGCTGTCATTTTTCACATCTCACCCAAAATGTGTTTCCGCGCATGTAGCGCACAATGGTGCAGTCAGTGTGCGAAATCAATGTTTGGGACACATTAAGAAAATCACAGTGACACTGTTCATGAGCAGAGGTGTTAAAATGGCTATGTTAAAAATTTGGTGAAGAAATTACCCAAAATGACTGTTTTACGAGCGTTTGTTGCGCTGATCCTACGCACGCTCATAAGTTCGCAAATTTTCAATATTTTCACTCCAGATTTTCAACATTGCCATTTTACCACACCTCTTTATGAGCAGTACAGCTACCATTTTTCACATCTCGACCAAAACATGTTTCCGCCCATGAAGCGCACAATGGCGCAGTCGGTGTGCGAAATCAATGTATGGGACACATTAAGAAAATCACAGTGACACTGTTCATGAGCAGAGGTTTTAAAATTCCTATTTTGAAAATTTGGTGAAAAAATTCCTAAAAATGACTGTGTTACGAGTGAGCATTGTGCAGTTTCCACGCACCCTTGTAAGTTCATGAATTTGTAATATTTTCAGTCCACATTTTCACCAGTGGCATTTTTCCACACTTCCTTATGAACAGTACAGCTGTCATTTTTCACAACATGGCTGAAATGTGTTTTCACACTTTCAGCACAGAAATGCATGGTCGCTGTGGGAAATCATTGTTCGGGACAGATAAAGAAAATCACAGTGATACTGTTCATGACCGGAGTTCCCAAAATGCCTGTGTTGACAATCTGCTGTAAACAATTCCCAAACTAATTACATTATGGGTGCACGTTGCACAGTTTCTACACACGCTCGTGACTTCACCAGTTTTTTTAATATTTTCACTGCAGATTTTCAACATTGCCATTTTTTACACCTCCCATGAACAGTACAGCTGTCATTTTCAAATCCTGTTCAGAATGTGTTTGCACCTGTGGTGACAAATGCCATAGTCGCTGTGCAAAAGCAGCTTTCGGCTAACAAACTGATATTGCCACTGTTCATGAGGTGGGGGTCACAAAAAACCCATATTGAAAATTTGGAGTGAAAATACCAACGAATGCATGAGGCGTTAGGGTTTCCGACCATAACACCCCACCCTGTAGAGAATGACAGGCATCAGGGCTGTGACTTGGGATTGTCACCTGCAATGTCGGCCCCAAAGTTCACCCCATTCTCCTATACCGCACCCATCTCACAATATTTCCTGATGGAATGGGGTGCGCATAAGGGCCAAAGACCCCAAGGCACACCGTGACACTTGTCGGTGTCTGCACGGTAGGGTGTGGTGAAATGGCATGGCCGTTATGCCTGATGACCCAAAAGCACACCCCAATGCCTGTCACTATCTGCAGGGTGGTGATGGGGTTGGCTTCAGTTCAATACTTCACTGCCATTCCTATTATGCAGCTCTGTAACTCCTACACTACCAATGCCAATGCCAGCAAGCAAACATTCGGCATCGACAAATGCTTGTTATAGTTTAGAAGCAACTTCTGTGCACTGAACCAACCTTCTAGGGAGTGGAAAGTGGACTGCAGGTCATTCTGTAGCTGCTCAAGATGAGTGCTGGTACTCAGGGTGACCGCATCATCAGCATACAGAATAATCTTACTCTTACACTTCAGGGAGTCTATTTAGGAACAGGCTAAAGAGGAGGGGATCCAATATGTATCCATGGGGGACACCGTCTGATTTCACTTGCCTTGGAGGTTACTGGCCTGATCTTAACACTCTAGTAATCGTTAGAGAGAGAGAGAGAATCTTTGAACCAGAGAGCAACTTCAGAGGAGAACCCCATGTGAAGTAGTTGATGGAGAAGTAAGGGATGGTTTACAGTGTCAAAGGCCTTAGTGAGATCTATAAAAATAGATATCACTAGTTTGCCAGAGTCCAGGGTCTTGTGCACATAGTCAGAGAATTCGACCAAAGCTGTGGTAGTGCTGTGGCCCTTTTGGAAGCCGTGCTGCTGCGGACACTGGAGATTGTATTTCTGAAGATACTCCAAGACTAGATCTGACATGATTTTCTCAAGTGCTTTTGATAGGGAGGAGAGAACTGATTTAGGAGTGGCTGCTGTTTGTGCTGCACAAAACGGCTACTGAGATTTCAGCATCTACTTGAATCAAAATCTTGCTGTGATTTAAATTTAAAAAGTATTTAATATGTTAAATAGGGGGGGTTAATATGTTAAATTGGGCGGGAGCTCAACCCCAGTTCCCCCCCCTTTAAAAGAGTATAAGAATTTGAATGATACCTAAACCAAAAATAAAAAATAAATAAATAAATGTGTGATATAAAAAAATAACCTAATGTAGCATCATGAAATCTGGGACACCATTATTTGTATGTCATGAAGTGCAGCCAAGCCCTGCTTTTAGCACACATAACTCTGAACCATCTTGACACGTCTTTCTGAAATTTTTGAATTTAAGCAGTGTGGATAACTTTAGCAACATCTAATGAGAATCTTGGGTTAGCAGGTCACATTTCTCCTCCTTTCACCCAAACAGACTGAGACATACACAATGTTTTGGAGACAAATGGCCACAGCTATGTGTTTATAGAAACCAGATTGTAACCCAAGTTACATTATTACTAGTGTAATGTGCATAACAACAGTCATAGCAAGGCTTTTGATAATCAGACTTTTTAATATCTTGGCAACCCCCTTACTCCAAGGAGATCTGATAAATGGGTATAGCCTCCCATGGTGCTGCACACACAGGCCATGTGTGAAGAGACAACCCTCTGATTGCCCCACACAACAGGTGGTACTGTAGCCATCAGGGCCCACCCCCTTGCCAGCTTAGGGTGAACTGTCTGCAGAAAATGTGTGATTCTCTGTTTCCTTCTTGGTACATGCCTTGCAAAACTACCACGCTGTCACGTATTACATGACTGTGATGTCCTACCACTAAAACCTTTCCAACAAAACTCTTTCTACCTTACCAGAGAAGACGAAAATCCCAGAAAAGCTCATGAGAAAAGGGGAAATGGGGGGAAAGAGGAAATTGTTTAACCAGGAAAGGCACACTAAGCCAAAGCTTGTTTTCAGGTGTGACTGCGAGCACAAGGAAGTTAAGTGACTTGCTTAGGGTCACACAGTATACAAGTTGGGGCTGTGGAATTCAAACCCAGGTCTCCAGGTTTGTGGCTCAAAGAACTAAACCACAGTGCTATACTGGGAAAATTCATTCTCAACCCCTATGGCAGTCCCCTATAGTGGGAGAGTGAGTTCCCTATTCTATACTATTCTTTACCCTGCTTTACAAGGGTGGGAGGGTGGGAATTCAGGCCAGAAGAGAGAAGCAAGACGAGTCTGCACAGCTGTGCTCTCACTTAAATATCTCTTATTCTTCCCCTACAACCACAATCCCCATGCCCCCTGCGAACCCCCTACCTAGTCCTGCCCTTATTGGTTATCTACCTGCCAGCTCAGATGTCAGGAGGGGCAGTGGCCACAGATAATCCCCCACCTGCAGCAATCCTTTGCAGGCTGTCTATTGTCTTAGCAGGCCACATTCTCCCCGTTCATTCACCCAAACAGACTGAAATATACAAAATGCCTTGGAGAAAAATGGCCAAAGTCATGTGGTTGTTAAAACCAAATTGCAACCCAAGTGTCATTATTATCAGAATGACATGCACAGTAAGGCAGTCATAGCAAGGTTTTGAGAATCAAACCTTTTAATATCTTGGCCATTTTCTTACCCCAAGAGGATCCAACAAATGGGGATGGCCAACAGAGGGCTCGTTGCCTCTAAGGCATGATGGTTGGCTTCTGAGCTGTGTGATATATGCCCCTCCCCAGTGGGATGGTGCTACACCCACAGGCCATGCCCAAAGTGGCTATCCCTTTGACTGCCCCATGGAGAGAGTACTTCAGCTGTCCTTTCTGTCACCTCTTGCCAGACTCGGGGTGAAAAACTACCAAAGGTGTGTGATTCCCTGTTACCCCATTTGAACAGACCTTGTGAGACTACCATGCCACCTTAGGAAGAGTATTGCTTACAGTGCTCATCCCCTGAAGCACTTTATGATAGCAGTTTCTCCACATCACCTTGTAGGTCAGCTAAAACCCATCGCAACCTACATCTGAAAAGTGCACATCATCCCGAGCATAAAACTGGGGTACCTTAATAACTGTTCATCATACCTTAGGACAGATCCTCAACAGAGTCCATAAAACTCTACATGACCACGTTGGTCAACCTACAGTTTTTCTAAATTGCTGTGAAGTCTCTTGAATATTACTAATACCTCAGTGGCATGATGTGCAACCAAACCATGTGAACCCCAAGCCAGGCTTCACAAAGCAATTCCCAGTCCTCCATCTGGTGCAGCTCCAGTGACTTCACAGCTCCCAGATAATTTCCTCCTAGATGTACCACCAAAACACTGGCAGGAACCTGGCATTGAGCTTCAGTCATGACCCACAGGAGCAAGATACCACAGGATCGATTTTCAAAGCCCCCAGAGTGATGCAAGTAGCTTGCGTCAATCAGACTTGATGTAAGTGGCTCCTTGCATCACATTGTGCACTGTTCATGATTTTCTATCAGCAGCTGGGACCCACCTGGGACCACTTGCACTGAAGTGTCCCTGCACCACCCTTGTGCCTGACTTGATGGCGCACCTGGTTGTAAGGGGTTTTGCACCGTGGTGGAGCTGCAACATCCCTTTTTTGGGGAATTTTTCAAGCCCCACCATGGACACAGCATGGGGCACCACTTAGACCAGCCAGGAAGTGGTCTACTTGGGAGGCACCAGTGGAATGGGATGGACAGTGGATAGCTGGAGGCATAAGGGGCATGGGAGGAGGCATGGGGGACAGCTAGTACAGAATGTTAGTGAAATGGCACCCAGCGGGGTGTGTTTACATCTGTATAAATATTGTACATGCCAGCATGTAATTGTACAGGACTGCAATGTACAGTACCTAGTACCCATACTGTGCATTCAGAACCAGCCTTACACAACCACAGTGAAGGAGGGACAAGTGATACATCTACAGAATATGACATCATATTGAACCATAACACAGCAGACCTCACAACCATACGGTGGTACAGACATCACTGTACAGTTGTGAGGTCTGCCATGTTACAGTTCAATATGATGCCGTATTCTGCAAATTTATCACTTGTCCCTCCTTTGTTGTGATTGTGTAGGGCTGGTTCTGAATGCACAGTACGGGTACTAGGTACTGTACACTGTAGACCTGCATGATTACATGTTGGCACATACAATATTTATGCAGATGCAAATGCACCCAGCCATGTGCCACTTCACTAACATTCTGTCACAGCTGTCCCCCCCAACTACCCCATGCCTCCCCCCATGCCCCTTATGCCCCCTGCCTCCCTCCTAGCAGGCTGTTTCACCCCCCCAACCATCCTGACCACCCCTAGTGTTTTTCTGGGTGGGGGGAAATCCCTACAGCAAGTCCTGCAAGAGTGCCAATTGTTTGGCGCAAGCCTGTGTGTGAAGCAAGTCCTAGGTTTTTGGTGTAGGGACCCCTGTTTTTACAGAATTGGGTGCAGGGCCCCTGATGCACCCAGAGTTTGCCACAGCCCTAGATCACAGCAACTTGTGATGATCTAAAGGCTCTTTGAAAATTGAGCCCCACGTCTCATCCCTTGACGTCCCAGCCAGCATACCCATAGCTGCTGAGTGTCCAGAAAAAGGTTCTCGCCCCAGGGGAACTGCCTCGCTCTAACTGCTAACTGTATTGTTATTGTATTGTGTAATATGTACCTGATTCGACTACATTTCATTGGAACTGTCTATAGTACTTGTTTTGTCTTTTCTGTGCCCGTATAATCTGACTTGGCACCTCTGTAAATGAGCACCTGTGGTCAAAGGTAACCTGAAATATGTAATAAATAAACAAATAAATTAACAGCTGCTGAATAAAAGAAGGAGTGTCCACATAACTACACTTGGTTTTTTTGGGAAACATCACCTGCCGGAAAAAAAACAAGAGGTTAAAGGGTATGTGAATACATACACATATCATTCAAAAGTCTGTGACCACCACTGACCAAGTGCCTGGATCTGCCTATCTGTCAGCCCTTCAGCTGAATGTCAAAGCTGCTGCCAAATTCAGTCTACTGGGAGATTCAAAGAATTTAGAGATCGGAGAGAAATTAAAGACAGGTTACACACACACAGGAAGGTTGAGGCAGCTGTATTTGTTTGTAACCATGTTTTTTCAGCAATGAAATGTTCATCAGGCAAAAACCTCAAGATACACATTTTTCTGTTCATTTTTTTTTCATTCCTGAACCAAGATATGGGATTCTGAAATTTCTAACATTCCACTCCTGTGCCATGCCAGTCATGAAGCAATTAAATATCTTGGTACAGTGCAGTGCTTTCTACCATCAGAAATATGTATTAGCACCATCCTAATACATCTACGGTATGAATCTATCATGTACATTTACCAGGTAACCTCGGCAGAAGAGATTTTTAAAGAATAGCAGGTGGCAGCCATCTTTAATCATGTGAGTCATAAATTTCAATATTATCAGTAAAAGCTGTTTTAATGCCTGAGAAAACTAGAAATGTACTGAGAATTAATCTAAGGATGTCAGAAATACATTTTTGCTAAAAACCTCTGTGATTAAATTTTTTTTGCCAACTAATAAATACTGTTGCTTTAAACATGTTGCTCAAGATCACACAGTGAGAAAACTGGGGGTGTGGGATTAAGGTTCACCACTGGGGCACTATCACTTAAAAAGACCAAACTGTGTAATAGCAAGCATTATGCCATTGTTAACAGTGTCACGATGAATTCAGATGGAGCTAGTCAAATGCTTTCTAGATGCATTTTTATGTAGATTGCGCAGAGCGCAAGAAACATATTGGCACAGCTTGCTGAGAAGCAAGCTGTGGAGGCAAGGCACTGTTGTAGCCAATGCCCCCGCAGCCTGTAAAGGCTTGTCCCACTTTCCCCAATGCCGTTGCAGGCTGCTGGTGACACAAGTTTGGAACGTTCACACCAACTTGTGACAAATCAGCTGCTGCAATCAGGGGCCGCCTCGTCATTGCAGCGTAAGCCATCCACTGCAATGAGGGAGCAACCTGTCATTGCAGGGCGGATCTAGCAAGCCTGATATTGTTTGTGAACATGGCGGTGGGTTTCCACCCTGTTCACAAACAATATAACCCCCCCACAATGTTTATCTGCCAACGGGGTGCTCAATCCCCATCGGCAAAAAGGAATTATCCCCTCCTTTGTTATTTGCCAACGGGGTGCCCAGTCCCCATCTCCAGAAAGGATTCCCACCCTTTGTTATTTGCCGATGGGGTGCCCAATCCCCATCTGCAGAAAGGAATCCCCCCTTCTGTTGTTTGCTGATGGGGGTGCCCAGTCCCCCATTGGCTACAGCACCCCCCCAAAAGCAAGACTCCAGTGGAACGCTGGGAGCTCACCCAGTGTGCCAAATGCCCCTGTAAAGGTAAAAACTGTCCCTCATTGTCTTTTTTTTTTTTTTTTTACCTGTAAAGAAAAAACAGCCCCTTGCGGTCTCCCAGATCCCCCTCCCACAACCCGCTCCCACCCACTGCGCACCCTGCCTCCCCACACACCCCCTCACCCCATACTTACCTCCAGAGTCTGGCACAACGATCTTCAATGGACCGGGAACACGTCTGCACTCTTCAAAGCTGACCGCGAACTCAGGAAATCCTGGTAAGCTGTATAATGGAGTAAATAGGGGTTTTTCAACTTTGCTGCATATCTCAGGCATTTTTGGGAATTTTTTCACCAAATTTTCAACATGGGGTTTTTGGGACCCATCCTCATAAAAGCTTCAACTGTCATGGCGTCAATCGGCCCCGAAAGGTGATTTTGTGGTCACTGCATGGAATCACCTTTGGGGATGATTAATAAACGACAGTGCCAGTGTTCATGAGGTGGGCTCTCAAAAACCTATATTCTTAACCGACCCGCCGGCGCAATGATTGGATTCCGCTTGCGGCGCCAGTGACTTGGGTTGAGAACAGACCCAGGTCGTCAGAGGTCCGGCCGGGGGGAGAAGGATTGAGCGCCCGCAGGGCAGCTCTCCTTCTCCGGGGGGAGGGTCCCGTCAGCATCCGGAGTGGTGAGGACTCCTAGCGGAGGCTGGGAGACCTCACGCTACCAGCCTGGGCAAGGGAGGGGTGAGGTAGGCGGGGCGGATGCTGGCGTCATTGCACGTCCCCGCCTCCTCGAGGGAGGGGAAATACAGGGGGATAAAATCCCTTGCCTAGCGTCTAAATGATGCTCTGCCCAGGATTGCCCTGATTGGCCACCGGCCGTTCCCCCTAACCAGTCACAGTTCCGCGGCCGATAAGGGGAGGTCGGTACTTGCGCCCCGCTCTCTGGGGTAAGCCAGAGATGACCGGGGATTCGGCATGTCCGGTGGTCGGGCTCCAGGTCCGTGACCGAGCAGAATGTGGATGAAAGGTAGTACAAAGAAGCAAAAAAAAAGCCTATGTTGCAAATTTGGTGGGAAAAATCCCCAAAATGACTGTTTTATGAGCGTGAGCTGCACAGTTGCTACGCACACTCGTAACTTCATGAATTTGCAATATTTTGAAGCCAGATTTTCAACATTGGCATTTTGTCACACCTCCTTGTGAACAGTACAGCTATCATTGTTCACATCCTGGCAGAAATGTGTTTTCGCACTTCTGGCAGAGAATAACACGGTCACTGTTGGAAATCAGTGTTCGGGACAGATTAGGAAATGACAGTGACACTGTTCATGAGTAGAGGTCCTGAAATGGCTATGTTGAAAATTTGGTAACGTTACTCCATAAAATGACTGTGTTACGAGCGTGTGTTGCGCAGTTTGCACGCACGCTGGTAACTTCGTGAATGTATAATATTTTCACTCCAGATTTTCAACATTGCCATTTTCCCACCACTTACTAATCAACAGTGCAGCTGTCATTTTTCCCATCCTGGACAAAATGTGTTTTCGCAGTTCCAGTGCAGAATAGAGCAGTCACTGTGGGAAATCACTGTCAGGGACAGAGTAATAAAATGACAGTGATACTGTTCATGAGCAGAGGTCCTAAAATGCCTATGTTGAAAATCTGGTGATGATAGCCATCAAATGACCGTGTTGCAAGTGTGCGTTGCACACTTTCCACACCCTTGTAACTTTGCAGATTCGTAATATTGTCATGCCACATTTTCAACAATGGCAATTTTTCACACCTCCTTATGAGCAGTACAGCTGTCATTTTTTTACATGCTGAGTGAAATGTGGTTTCGCAGTTGCGGCACAGAATAACATGGTCGGTGTGTGAAATCAGTGTTTGGGACAGATTAAGAAAATGACAGTGGCACTGTTCATGAGCAGAGGTCCTAAAATCACTATGTTGGAAATTTGGTGACAAAACTCCATAACATGACTGTGTTACAAGCGTGCATTCAACTGTTTCCACGCACCCTTGTAACTTCGCAAATTTGTAATATTTTCATGCCACATTTTCAACAGTGGCATTCATCCACACCTCCTTATGAACAGTACAGCTGTCATTTTTCACATCCTGGCTAAAATATGTTTTTGCACTCCTGACGGAGAATAGCACGGTCACTGTGGGACATCAGTGTTTGGGATAGATTAAGATGGAACGAGTGAGAGGGGGGGGAGTGACCGAGCTCAACTGAGCTCTGTCGGGACTGCTCCAGATTTGTTTGTGGGCAGAAAAAGGCCCCAACACAAGAGGCCAGTACAAAAGGGCAGCCTGCAGCACTGGGAGAAACAGAACGAGAGAGTGAGTGAGTGAGGGAGGGAGGGGGAGTGAGCGAACTCACTGGAGTGCTGTCAGGACAGCTGTGGATTTCTTTTTGGGCAGAAAAAGGTGTCAATGCAGGCAGGGGCCCAGTAGAAAAGCCCAG
Source organism: Neoceratodus forsteri (assembly GCA_016271365.2). Classification (NCBI taxonomy): domain Eukaryota; kingdom Metazoa; phylum Chordata; order Ceratodontiformes; family Ceratodontidae; genus Neoceratodus; species Neoceratodus forsteri. Next base: position 174,785,235 of record JADMNL010000026.1, on the reverse strand, counting down.
CCTGCATCGGTGGGAGAAACAGTACGAGTGAGTGAGACAGGGGGACTGAGTGAGCTCAACGGAGCTCTATCAGGACTGCTGCGGATTTCTTTGTTGGCAAAAAAAAAAGGCGCCAATGCAGGCAGGAGCCCCATACAAAAGGGCCGCTTGCAGCGCCACGAAAAACAGAATGAGCATGTGACAGAGGGAGACTAAGCGACCTCAATGGATCTTTGACGGTACAGCTGCGGATTTATTTGTGGACAGACAAAGGTGCCAATGCAGCCAGCAGCCCCGTTCACAAGCACAGCCTGCAGCGCCAAGAGAAACAGAATGAGTGAGTGACAGAGTGGTAGTGAGCGAGCTCAATGGAGCTCTATTGTGATTGCTGCGGATTTCTTTGTGTGCAGAAAATGCAGCAACACAGGCAGGAGCCCAGTACAAAAGGTCAGCTTGCAGCGCGGGCAGAAACAGAATGAGTGAGTGAGAGAGGGGTAGTGAGCGAGCTCAATGGAGCTGTGTTGGGACTGCTTCTGATTTCTTTCTGGCCAGAACAAGCCACCAATGCAGGCAGGAGCCCAGTACAAAAGGGCAGCCTGCAGCGGCAGGAGACACAGAATGAGTGAGTGAGGAAGGGGGACTGAGTGAGCTCAGCCGAGCTCTGTTGGGACTGCTGCAGATTTGTTTGTGGGCAGAAAAAGGCAGCAATGCATGCAAAGGCCCAGTACAAAATGGCAGCCTGCAGTGGCAGGAAAACCAGAATGCGTGAGTGAGAGAGGGGGAGTGAGCGAGCTCAACGGAGCTGTATTGTAACTGCTGCAAATGGCGGCAATGCAGGCAGAAGTCCAATAGAAAAGGGCAGCCTGCAATGCCACCAGAAACAGAATGAGTGAGTGAGAGAAGGGGGCTGAGCGAGCTCAATGGAGCATTGTCGGGACTGCTGCAGATTTCTTTGTGAGCAGAAAAAGGCACCAACAGAGCCAGGTGCCCAGTACAAAAGGGCAGGCTGCAGCGCCAGGAGAAACAGAATGAGTGAGTGACACAGGAGGAGTGAGTGCCCTCAACGGAGCTCTGTCGAGACAGCTGTGGATTTCTTTGTGGGCAGAAAAAGGTGCCAACACAGGCAGGAGCCCAGCACAAAAGGGCAGTCTGCAGCGCCGGCAGAAACAAAATGAGTGAGTGAGAAAGAGGGACTCAGCAGGCTCAACAGACCTGTGTTGGGACTGCTGCAGATTTCTTTATGGGCAGAAAAAGCCACCTACAGAGGCAGGAGCCCAGTACAAAAGGGCAGCTTGCAGGGCCAGGAGAAACAGAATGAGTGAGTGAGAGAGGGGGAGTGAGCCACCTCAACGCAGCTCTGTCGGGACAGCTGCAGATTTCTTAGTGGGCAGAACAAGGTGCCAATGCAGGCAGGAGCCCAGTACAAAACAGCAGCCTGCAGCACCGGGAGAAACAGACTGAGTGAGTGACAGAGGGGCAGTGAGCGAGCTCAACACACCAGCGCAATCAACATTCGGCATTGACAAATGCTTGTTTTAATAAGCTGCCAATATGTGTTGTAAGCCATACAAATGAAAACAGAATATTCAAATATATTTACATATACTGTATTCTCAAGTAAAGTGTAATAGCTGAAACATACAAACTGAAGAGCCTAGCATACAGTACAGTAGCTACTCTATAGGGAAAGACCAGGTTACTTTTTGAAGTTTTATTCCTGCTACCATAACATGGTGTAGAACTGTTACATTTTCCTTCATAGCCATATTGAAGTGGTGTGTGTGTGTGTGTGCGCGTGCGTACATGCATGTGTGTGTGGGGGTGGGTGACATATCTGTATGTCTTGCAGAACAATGAAGGTGAATTTGTACACAGCTAGTACAAAAAATATTAATTTACCCTTAAAATGAAGCGTGATCAAAATTCATTTTGTTGACAGATGGTGGTTTGATATTTCTATTATGGTAAAAAAAAAACACACACACACTTGAACACAATTTTTATTTGGGACAGAACAATTTTTTGAAGTTCCTTTTGGTTGGAAGAATGATCTGCGTAAATTGAATTCTATTGACCAAAATATAGTTTAATGCATTATGTCAACAGTAGTAAGTAAGTAAGGTCTTTGACAAAACGCATCGGATGACAAAAAGTATTGCTAGTTGCTTTACAGTTTGTTTTACTTGGAATCTAGCCCCGCTGTGATGCAAACTCACATTTATAGTGAATGCCTGCTTCTACCCAGTTTTATACAGTATCTGAAAGAGACTCATGCCAGCGCTGTAGAGCTGCACAGAATTTCCAAATGTCACTTCTGCCAGAATTCTGCAGAATTTCAGAAATTCCACCTAATTCTGTTGACTTCCGTTGAAAGTAGAAATTCAAAATTCTGAAAGCAGAATGCGTCTTTTTTTAAACTGCAAATTAATAATCCATGGTTCGGATAACCTGCTGAATAGTATTCAGTGGTTTACATACACTGCGGACTAATTTTCCACAAACCAAGAAATCAATATTTGATGGATTGTATAACCCAAAGAATATTGTTCCACGGTTTATATAGAAATCAGTAATTAGTATGAATTTGCAATCCATGGTTCAAATAAACCACCAAATAGTATACAGGGATTTACATAAACTGTGGATTAATTTCCCACAGATCGAGGAATAATATCTGATGGGTTACATAATCCGCAGAATATTTTTGCAGTTTGGATAAAAATTAGTAATTAGGATGGATTAGTAATCCATGGTTCAAGTATAGACTGCCAAACAGTACTCAGGGGTTTATGTATACTGAAGTTTAATTTTCCACAGACTGAGGAAGAATATTTTATGGATTATGTAGCCCACAGTATAGTTTTCCGCAGTTTAGATAGAAATAATCTAAAGCTCCAGGGAATTAACTGAGCTGCACACTCAAGCAGACTCTAGTCCATTATGGCCTGTTTCTGCTGGCAATTTTGTATGTTCGTATGTTCATAAATGCTTTTTAGAATTCTGCAGAATTAAAAAAAGAAATTCCAAAAAACATTTCAGAAATGGAATTGCCATTCTATAGGAATTTTGCTGACGGAATGCCACATTTTGGACAGCTCAGCTAGGGAGGCTACCTGCCTTGCTCAAGAGCGCATAGTGAGTTACATGCTATTCTGAATTTTTTCTTCTAAATCTTATAATTTGTCAAGATTTTGCAATACAATACATACAAAATAATCATACAGGCAAGGCTGCCAGCAGGCATAAGCAAGTATGCACACTGGATAAACTAAATTATCATATCCCAATTGCTAAGGGCTGCTTGGTGTGCAAGGCAGTGAAACAGACTGTTACAAAAAAATGTTTTTGTCAGTCAGTGCTCACGGGCTGCATGCTATGTTGAGACATAGGGCCCAATTTTCAAAAGCCTTTGGAACAACGCAAGGGAGTTGTATCAAAGAGTTTGATGCATGGGGCGACTTGCATCAAAAATTGTGGCAACTGCAAATTTCTAATGCAGCCTGCATCAAACTGCTGCAAATCCATTGTGGCAAATGCCACCAGTTAGACCAGCTCTTCCCGGTCTAACTTGCTTCATTTATGGGACCTGTTTTATGAGGCTTGCACCCAAAATTTGGTGCAGACTGCCATAAAGTGTGGAAAGTTTTGCAACCATGCCAAATGTACTAAAATTGAGCACAGTTGTGAAAAAGGAGTTAGGAACAGTTGCATCAAACATCTGGATTGACGCAAGGCTTGATGCAAGCCTTGCATCACCCTTCATAAATCAGGCCCATAGTCTGTCTATGCACTTTATGAATATGTATAAAGCAGTGTGGCCCAGTGGTTAGAGCTCTAGCTTTACGTTGGAACCATCCTGTGTGCAATGCTTGGTAGCAGTGCCACCACAGAAAATGTATTTTCAAAAGTTTGTGTATCCTTTTATGTTTCCTTGCTTGCACAAGAAACATGTTGTTAGGAGTAATGGCATTTCAGAAGTGTGTCACTGCTGAGCTTACCACAGTTTGAGCTGCAGTGGGCTCAGCAGTGCAGACCAATGACCAGGCATGTTGAGTATGACACTGGTCAACAGTCTGATGGGTGGAAACTTTATGTAGTTCAAAGGATCGAAGCCACTCCAATGAGAGAGGCTTCCATCCTTTCAGTTGCCTAAAGCTGACCAGTAATCAGCTAACTTAGAAGCATAGAAACATTGAAGTTGTCGGCAGATGGGGACCATATGATCCATCAAGTCTGCCCTTGGCTTTCTATCCCCCTACTTAGCTGCCTGCTTGTGTATCCCACAGTGTCTGTCCCATGTCTGCTTGAATTCCCTCACTGTCTTGGTTCCCACCACCCCCTCTGGCAGGCTATTCCATGGTTCCACAATGTGCTCTGTGAAGAAGAATTTCCTTGTATTGCTTCTGAACTTTGATCCCTTAAGTCGAAGGTTGTGCCCTCTAGTCCTGCTGTAGTCCTTTACCTGAAATAGGTTCTGCACATGTACCCTGTTGTTGCCTTTAAGGTATTTGAATGTTTCTATCATGTCCCCACAATTCCTGTGTTGTTCTAGGAAGCATAACTTGAGGTTATCCAGTCTTGTCTCCTACGGTTTCTGATGCAAGCCCTGCACCGTCTTTGTTGCTCTTCTCTATACCATCTCCAGCCTATCTATGTCCTTCCTGAGGTGCAGCCTCCAGAATTGGACACAGTACTCCAGGTGAGGCCTGACCAGGGACAGATACAGGGGCATGATTACTTCATGCCTTCTGCTCATGATGCCCCTCCCTATGCATCCCAGGACACCACCAGCCTTTAGTGCTGCCTTTTCACATTGTTTACTGACCTTGAGGTCATCTGATATGAATGATCACCCCTAGATCTCACTCCTGCCTGGTAGCCACCAGCTGCTCACCTCCCATTGAGTACAGTTTCCCTGGGTTACGCTTTCCCAGGTGCATGAACTGCATTTTTTGGTATTGAATTTCAATTGCCAGGTCTTGGACCACTCCTGCAGTTTTCAGAGATCAGCTTCCATGCTTTGCTGTCCCTCTGTTGTGTCTACCTTGTTGCCGATTTTGGTATAATCTGCAAACAGGCACACCTTTCTCTCAGTTCATCTGCAATGTCGCTGAGAAATATATTGAAGAGGATCGGCCCCAGAACTGAGTCCTGCGGGACCCCACTAGTCACCCTCCCTTCCACAGACAGAGTGCCATTTACTAATACTCTCCGAGTTCTCCCATGTAACCAGCTGAGCAGCATTACAAATTTGCGCTGTCATGTTGCAGCTGTGAAAACTGTTGCAGACACAATTCAGTCTCATCTCACTTCTGCAAGTCACCTAACATATATAATAAGGGATTACATTTAAACAAATCAAGATGCCTTGGACCTCTCCAATATAAGTATATAAACTGAAAAGTTCTCAGGAGTCTATTCAGGGAGAGCAAGAGTCATAAGATGAGTAGAGAATGGAATATAGTAAATACCTTTGCTTTCTGGGGACTGTGTGTTCCACCTCGATGCATTTGCCATAAAGCACTACCTTCCCTAAAACCAAAATAACCTTTTAAAAAATCGGTGACATATTATTAAACATGCATTTGTCAATGCCAAATGTTCATTGCATTGGTCCATTGAGCTCGCTCAGTGGCCCTCTGTCAGTCGCTCGTTGTGTTTCTCCCGGTGCTGTAGGCTGCTGTTTTCTACTGGGCTACTGCCTGCGTTGGGACTCTTTTTTATCCACAAAGAAATCTGCAGCTGTCCCGACAGAGCTGCGTTGAGGTGGGTCACTGCCCCTCTCTGACACGCTCATTCTGTTTCTCCTAGCGCTGCAGGATGGCCTTTTGTACTGGGCTCCTGCCTCTGTTGGTGGCTTTTTCTGCTCACAAAGAAATCTGCAGTAGTCCCGACACAGGTCCGTTGAGCTTGCTCACTCCCCTCTGTCACTCGCTGGTTCAGTGTCTGCCAGCACTGCAGGCTGGCCTTTCATACTGGGCTCCTGCCTGTGTTGCCACCTCTTTCTGCCCACAAAGAAATCCGCAGCAGTCATGATAGAGCTCCATTGAGCTCATTCACTCCCCCTCTCTCACTCACTCATTCTGTTTCTCCCACCACTGCAGGCTGCCCTTTTGTACTGGGTCCCTGGGTGCATTGCTGCCTTTTTCTGCCCACAAAGAAATCCACATCAGTCCCAACAGAGCTCCATTGAGCTCACTCACTCCCCCTCACTCATTCTGTGTCTCCCACTGCTGCAGGCTGCCCTTTTGTACTCAGCTCCTGCCTGCATTGGCGGCTTTTTATGCCCACAAAGAAATCTGCAGCAGTCCCGAGACAGCTCTGTTGAGCTTGCTCTTTCCCCCTCTCTCACTCATTCTGTTTCTGCTGGAGCTGCAGGATGGCCTTTTGTACTGGGCTCCTGCCTGCATTGCCGCCTTCTTCTGCCCACAAAGAAATCTGCAGTAGTCACAATAGAGCTCTGTTGAGCTCACTCACTCCCCCGCTCTCACTCATTCATTCTGTTTCTCCTGCTGCTGCAGGCTGCCCTGTTGTACTGGGCTTCTGCCTGCATTGGCACCTCTTTTTGCCCACAAAGAAATCTTCAGCTGTCCCGACAGAGCTCCGTAGAGGTTGCTTACTCTGCCTGTCTCACTCGCTCATTCTGTTTCTCCTGGCACTGCAGGCTGCTGTTTTGTACTTGGCTCCTGCCTCTGTTGGCGCCTTTTTCTGCCCACAAAGAAATCTACAGCAGTCCTGACAGAGCTCCGTTGAGCTTGCTCACTCCCCCTCTCTCACTCGCTTGTTCTGTTTCTGCCGGCGCTGCAGGCTGCCCTTTTGTACTGGGTTCCTGCCTGCATTCCACCTTCTTCTGCCCACAAAGAAATCTGCAGCAGTCATGATAGAGCTCCATTGAGTTCACTCACTCACTCACTCATTCACCCTCCCTCACTCACTCATTCTGTGTCTCCTTCTGCTGCAGGCTGCCCTTTTCTACTGGGTTCCTGTCTGCGTTGGTGGCTTTTTCTGCCCACAAAGAGATCTGCAGCAGTCCTGACACAGCTCCGTTGAAGTCAGTCACTCCCCCTCTGTCACTTGTTCATTCTGTTTCTGCTGATGCTGCCGGCTGGCCTTTTGTACTGGGCTCCTGCTTGCATTGCCACCTTCTTCTGTCCACAAAGAAATCTGCAGCAGTCCCGACAGAGCTCCGTTGAGCTCACTCATTCCCCACTCTCACTCGCTTGTCCCATTTCTGCCACCGCTCCAGGCTACGCTTTTGTACTGGGCTCCTGCCTGCATTGCCAACTTCTTCTGCCCGCAAAGAAATCTGCAGCAGTCACGATAGAGCTCTATTGAGCTCGCTTACTCCCCCTCTCTCACTAGCTCATTCTGTTTCTCCCACTGCTGCAGGCTGCCCTTTTGTACTGGGCCCCTGCATGCACTGCTGCCCTTTTCTGCCCACAAAGAAATCTGCAGCAGTCATGATAGAGCTCTGTTGAGTTCGCTCACTCCCCCTCTCTCACTCACTCGTTGTGTTTCTCCCAGCGCTTCAGGCTGCCCTTACTGGGCTTCTGCCTGCATTGGCACCTTTTTCTACTCACAAATAGATCTGCCGCTATCCTGAGAGAGCTCCGTTGAGGTCATTCACTTCCACTGTCTTATGCGTTCATTCTGTTTCTCCTGGTGCTGCAGGCTGCCCTTTTATACTGGGCTCCTGCCTCTGTTGGCACCTTTTTCTGCTCACAAAGAAATTTGCAGCAGTCCTGACAGAGCTCCATTGACCTCACTCACTGCCCCTCTGTCACTTGCTCGTTCCGTTTCTGCCGGTGCTGCAGACTGGCCTTTTGTACTGGGCTCCTGTCGGCATTGCTGCCTTTTCCAGCCCACAAACAAATCCACAGCAGTCATGATAGAGCTCCGTTGAGCTTGCTCACTCCCCCTCTCTCACTCGCTCATTGTGATTCTCCCAGCGCTTAAGGCTGCCCTTTTGTACTGGGCTTCTGCTTGTGTTGGCACCTTTTTCTGCCCACAAATAAATCCGCTGCTGTCCCAAGAGAGCTCTGTTGAGGTCACTCACTCCCGCTGTCTTACGTGTTCATTCTGTTTTTCCTGGCACTGCAGGCTGCCCTTTTGTAAACGGCTCCTGCCTCTGTTGGCACCTTTTCTGCCCACAAAGAAATTTGCAGCAGTCCTAACAGAGCTCCGTTGACCTCACTCACTGCCCCTCTGACACTCGCTCATTCCGTTTCTGTTGGTGCTGCAGGCTGCACTTTTGTTCGGGGCTCCTGCATGCATTGCTGCCCATTTCTGCCCACAAAGAAATCCACAGCAGTCACTATAGAGCTCAGTTGAGCTCGCTCACTCCCCCTCTCTCAGTCACTCATTCTTTTTCTTCCACCATTGCAGGCTGCCCTTTTGTACTGGGCCCCTGCATGCACTGCTGCCTTTTTCTGCCCACAAAGAAATCGGCAGCAGTCCCAACAGAGCTCAGTTGAGCTCACTCACTCCCCCTCCCTCACTTGCTTGTTCTGTGTCTCCCGGCGCTGCAGGCCGCCCTTTTGTACTGGGCTCCTGCCTGCATTGGCACCTTTTCCTACCCACAAAGAAATCCACAGCAGTCCCGACAGAGCTCAGTTGAGCTTGGTCACTCCTCCCCCCGCCCACTCGCTCGATCCTAATCTGTCCCAGACACTGATTTCCGATAGCAACTGCGGTATTCTGTGCCAGAAGCACGAAAACACATTTCAGCCAGGATGTAAAAAATGACAGCTGTACTGTTCATAAGGAGGTGTGGAAAAATGACAGTGTTGAAAATGTGGCGTGAAAATATTACTAATTTGCGAAGTTACAAGGGTGCGTGGAAACTGCACAATGCACGCTCGTAGCAAACTCATTTTATGGACTTTCATCACCAAATTTTCAGCATAGGCATTTTAGGACCTCTGCTAATGAACAGTGTCACTGTCATTTTCATAATGTGTCCCGAACACAGATTTCCCACAGCGACCATGCTATTCTGTGCCGGAAGTGTGAAAACACATTTTGGCCAGGATCTGAAAAATGACAGTTGTACTGTTCATAAGGAGGTGCAGAACACTGGCAATGTTGAAAATCTGGAGTGAAAATATTATAAATTTGCGAACTTACAAGCGTGCATGCAAACTGCTCAATGCTCGCTCGTAACACAGTCATTTTATGGAGTATCGGCACCAAATTTTCAACATAGGCATTTTAGGACCTCTGCTCATGAACAGTATCACTGTCATTTTTGTAATCTGTCCTGAACACTGATTTCCCATAGTGATCGCACTATTCTGCCCCGGAAGTGCGAAAACACATTTCGGCCAGGATGGAAAAATGACATTTGTTCTTTTCACAAGGAGGTGTGGAAAAATGCCACTGTTGAAAATGTAGCATGAAAATATTGCAAATTCACGAAGTTACAAGCGTGCATAGGAACTGCTCAACGCATGCACTTAAAACAGTAATTTTTTGGATTTTTTCCACCAAATTTACAACTTAGGCTTTTTGAGAGCCCACTTCATGAACACAGGCACTGTCGTTTCGTTAATCGGTCCTGAAAGGTGATTCCATGCAATGACTGCGAAATCACCTTTCAGGGCCAATTAACACCATGACAGTGGCAGAATTCATGAGGAGGGGTCCCAAAAACCCCATGTTGAACATTTGGTACCAAAATTCCAAAAAATGACTGAGATATGCATCAAAGTTGAAAAAACCCTATTTATTCCATTATACAGCTTACCTGCATTTCCTCAGTTCGCGGTCCGCTTTGAAGAGTGCAGACGTGTTCCCGGTCAGTCGGCAAATGAACCTTTGGGGGGGAATTATGCCAAGGGGAGTGGGCTCCCCCGTTGGCAAATACTTTGGCCGGGGCATAATGCCAATGAGGAGTGGGATCCCCCCTCGCCAAATTAAACTTTTTTTTTGGGGGGGACATAATGCTGAGGGGGATTGGGCACCCCCTTCTGCACAGAAAGAAATGGGAGGGGACATGCCGACGGAGACTGGGCTCCCCGTCGGCAAGCTGAATGGGGAAGTCAAGGACAGCCCTGCAATGAGGGGTCACTTCCTCATTGCAGCGGATGACGCTGCAATGACGAGGCGGCCCCTGATTGCAGCGGATAAAACTTTAGAAGGTTGTGGCACGCTGGCTGACCTAGTGTCAGCAGCAGCATGCCACACCATTGAGGACAGCGGGCCAAGCCTTTAAAGGCTGTGGGGGCATTGGCCACAACAGTGCCGTGCCTCCACAACCTGCTTCTTGCAAAAGCTGCCGCAATATGTTTCTTGTGCTTGTGCGCAATCAACATAAAAAATTATGTAGATGGGTGTTGTGGGACTAAGGGAAGAATTGACTCGTGAAAAATTGATACATGCAGTTTTTAAATGTTTTGAAAAACATGAAAAAGAGTAGGCAAACTTTAAAGTTTTGGTTTGAAGGGGTTGTTTAAATAACAGAAAGATATTTAGATTGTGTGTGTTTTTTTTATTAGGTTTTGCAAACCCACACCCTCCCCTGGCTGTCCACAAATATGTGACCCCCAAGTCCTGCCCCCTCTTGAGTGCATGATTTATTTTTTAAATTAGGTTTTGCAAACCCACCCCCTCCCCTGGCTGTCTACCACTATGTGACTCCGAAGACTTGCCCCCCTTGACCAGCACCAGTCCACCAAGGGAGATCTGGCAATTGGTGAACACCTTTTCCAGGTCAGCCAAAATGGTTGAGTCTAGTGGTAAATTTCCAAAGTGCAGCTTGTTTGTGGCGAGGCAATGGAACATGGTAAGTAGAGGGATGCTGCAGAAGCTCCCATGGGGTGGGGTTGGGACCCGGGATGTAGAAACTTGCCGAAGTTCATGGGAATCCTGAATGGTAGTTGTGGTGGAGGGGGTAGTTCCCACACTGGGCCAATCGCTGGTGCCAATACCTTGGGGTATTGCTGCTGATTATTGAAGACGGTGGTTGCGGGGGGCTATCCTTAACCCATGGGCTATGCTTCTCTTCCTCTCCTGTTGGAGCAGTACACTCACTGAGACGATTGCTGATGTATTGCTGCCAGTTACATGGAAGGCTGTGATTCTTGCCTTATTGCTGCCCCGTGGGCTTTGCCTCCCTCCCACTTGTGTCAGCCTGGAAAAGAATAGACAGGGCCCATGTCTCAATCTCTACTGTTGCTGCCCGAACAAAGAGGACTCGCTGCTGCTGCTGGCACTGCCTCTCTATACTACAAACTGGGCTAAAAGATATCAAGTAAAAAATGTGTTATGTGAGAGAAAGCCGCATGTTACAGGGAGAGGGGGATGGCCACCTCAGGGGGGAGCACATCCCTCCATATTATTTATGCGTTCATTTTCAAATTCATTTATTGCATGGTTTATCACAATTGATATCTTCCTGTAACTCCCCTACAAATGGGGGTCACTAAAAAGCCTTCCTTGGGTGAGCCTAAGTGCTCTCCGCCCGGCTGGTGTCCTGTATTTCAGCCGATTTAAAAAATTATTTAGTGAGAGTGCCTAATCCCTCCATGTACTGTCGCTTTAAGAGCTGCCAAACTGCAGTGGAATTAATTTGAACTGGGGGGACTGTGTGTTTCCTTGCTCAAGTCCCGCCTGGGCCACTGAGCAGATCGCTCCGTTCTGCAGTTGCTATATGCGCAGGGGGAGCCCTTTCAAAAGATGCAACTATCTGCTGGTAATTTGTTAGTGTGATAATGACAGTACAGTTTGTCTAACCTGCTTTTCTTGCAGCAGGGACTCTGAATTTGTGCACAGTATTGTGATTATTAATGTGCATAATCTAATTAACCTGATTTCCCCCTGTCCTTGTTACAGCCCCTTGAATAAATCAGATCTGTTTGTTTCTGCAAAGTTACACTGACTGACGCATTTGTTTATGTTAAAGTATTGTACTGTGGCTTTTGCACTGTATCATCTTGTTTTACAGGGGGTTCTCAGAGTCCAGTCGATAGAGCCAGTCCTGGGGGTAAGTGTACAGTGTGAAGGTGTTCCTGATGCATTGTGTGGGTCACTAGTTGGAAGAAAGGGGGGTTAGAGTCTCCCAGAGGGCTGTGACTGAGTTATTTTAACTACTGCAAACCCTGACCTCTGGGTGGAGGCACCCACCATTGGACCCAGGCCCCTCAACCTGTTAGCAGTTATGCAGGCAGGGGTAGTAGTCATTGGGATAGCACCACCTGGGGGTTACATCTTGGAGGCACTGCTGGGATTAGCGCCCTCTAGTGGCCGGGAGGACTAATGTTTAATGTTGCCAACGACTTTGGTGCCAAATGGGTTTCACGCCCTTATAGTGGGTCATAGTGATGGGCCCCCATTTGTATGTAGACTGTAGGAAGCAATGATGTAGCTGAGTGTAATAATTTCAAATGTATGAAAGATAGATAACTGTTGTTGTTACAGAAAAATAACTAGAGTATCCTGAATGAGGATAGTAATGGTTAAATGTGCTGACTAATGTATAAAATGTGATGGTATAAATGTATACTGATTTACATTAGAGTTATTGTAAGGGTATCTACTTGACGGGGACCTCAAGCTTTCCCAGGCCAGGAAGGGTGTAACCCCCCTACAAATGGGGGTCACTAAAAAGCCTTCCTTGGATAAGCCTAAGTGCTCTCCGCCTGGCTGGTGTCCTGTATTTCAGCCGATTTAAAAAATAATTTAGTGAGAGTGCCTAATGCCTCCATGTACTGTCACTTTAAGAGCTGCCAAACTGCAGTGGAATTAATTTGAACTGGGGGGACTGTGTGTTTCCTTGTTCGAGTCCCGCCTTGGCCACTGAGCAGATCGCTACTTTCTGCAGTCGCTATATGCGCAGGGGGAGCCCTTTCAAAAGATGCAACTATCTGCTGGTAATTTGTTAGCGTGATAATGACAGTACAGTTTGTCTAACCTGCCTTTCTAGCAGCAGGGACTCTGAATTTGTGCACAGTACTGTGATTATTAATGTGTATAATCTAGTTAACCTGATTTCCCCCTGTCCTTGTTACAGCGCCTTGAATAAATCAGATCAGTTTGTTTCTGCAAAGTTACACTGACTGAGGCATTCATTTATGTTAAAGTATTGTACTGTGGCTTTTGCACTGTATCATCTTGTTTTACAGGGGGTCCTCAGAGTTCAGTTGAAAGAGCCAGTCCTGGGGGTAAGTGTACAGTGTGAAGGTGTTCCTGATGCATTGTGTGGGCCACTAGTGGGAAGAAAAGGGGGTTACAGTGTCCCAGAGGGCTGTGACCGAGTTAGTTTAACTACTGCAAACCCTGACCTCTGGGTGGAGGCACTCACCATTGGACCTAGACCCCTCAACCTGTTAGCAGTTACGCAGGCTGGGGCAGTAGCCCTTGGGATAGCGCCACCTGGGGGTTACATTCCTATAGTAAAACTGCAGCAGTATTACACCCCTGCATCTGCATCTGATCATTTATGTATTCACCGAGCTCATATTAAATATATTGCATGCCATATTACATGCAGTTGCTTCTTTTAGTAAAGCTGCAACTGTGTTACCCCCCCCACCTCCCATGTTTGCATCTGATAATCAGTGAAAGGATGTCCCACCCCACCCACCCAAGTGCAGGTCCCTCCTACTCACTCACTCACTCACTCACCCCAATCCTCCACAATGGCTCCAGATTGCAATCAATTGCTTCTTATAGTAAAACTGCAGCAATATTACATCCCTGCATTTGTGTCTAATCATTTATGTATTCACCCAGCTTATATTAAATATATTGCATGTCATATTACATACAATTGCTTCTTGTAGTAATGCTCAACTGTGTTACTCCCCCACCTCCCATGTTTGCTTCTGATAATCAGTGAAAGGATGTCCCACCCAAATGCAGATCCCCTCCTACTCACTCACCCCCACCCTCCATATTGGCTCTGGATTGTTTGTCCCTGTGATCAGTACTCAGGCTACTTATCCCTTTAGCAGCCTCCCATGAGCCACTGAGGAGGAGGATCCTCCACTGATGAGCCTGTCCACATGGACATGCTGGATCTGAGACTGGAACCCACCAGCACCACACCACTAGCCACCACTAGGTAAGGCCACAGACCCACTACCACACATACAACCCTGGCTCCACAATGGAGGGCTTAGATTTCTTTATTCCCGGGTGGCTGGTGGTACAGCCACACCCAAAATTGAAGACACTTATGTACCCGCATGACAGTTTGATGAATGACTCATCCCTCCTCACTCCTCCTCCTTGGAGCCAGCCACCATCTGACTGATGTAAACTACCTTTTGTGGTTTGCACTTTCAAATAGGACAATACACCCCTGACACATACACCATGCAGAGAAACATTTGCCATTGACAAATGCTTGTTATAGGTCTGGGGCAGCCATGCATACAGGTATCAAAGAATGGAAAGAAGAGGGCTGATTTCATCAAATTACATGTTTCACATACCAGGATGTGGTTGTACAATGGTACAATCATGGGTATGGCTGTGAACTACAGTAGTAAGAGGACTCTGTTGGATGATACTGAAGTGACAGTTAGCTCTAAGTAGGTTTCATGTTGCATGTTAGAACTCTGCAATTTTGGGCTGATGGGGCCATGGTACATTAGCTGTCCATTTCAGACAGACAAGACTAACCAAGTCTACACATTACATGGAAAACATTAACTATTCTATAAGCTTATATTTACAGATTCTGTGTCTCTTTCAGTTATAAGTGCATTCTCAACTTCTTTGGATTGGAAAACTGAGAAGCAAATATGAGCAGTTCTGGGCTGGCACACAAGGGACTTGAGAAGAAACTCATATAACTAACAGAGACACAGGGACTGTATGTGTAAACATAAAATCATGTCAAGAATTGAATCTGAATGCCAGTTCAGTGGAGTGGAGGGCTGAGGTAACAACACCTTACCTGCAGCCACACCAGCGATCCGAGTTTGGGAATGGACTATGGTTGTTTTGGGACTAGCTACATGAGGGAGTAGCAAGCATTCCAGGATGGCTCTCCTCTCTCAGGGAGGGGGGACTCTGAGGCTGCAGCTTGCCTGCCACCTAGTGGAGGCAGGTTGGTAGCACCAGCGAGACCAGCAGATGTGGGGGATGCATGCTGATGCAGCATGCCTGTATGTCACACACAGATGTCTCAGGGGAGAAAATGGAGGAAAATGCCTCTGTTCACTCAGCATTCCCCAGAGGTGCTGCATGATCTTAAGGAGCTGACCACCCACTAATACGGTGCTGTGTAAGTGGTGGTTAACCCGTAAATCCATGAGATGGGTCTGTGACTGGGCTGGGGGGATGCTATCAGGACCAGAGACACAGGCAGAGAAACAAAGAAAAGAAAATGAATGTGAGTTTAAATTAAGTAAGCAACAACACATGACAGGGTGTGTGGTAATGCTAAATTACTGCATGTCCCAGGTAGGTTGTGAGGCATGAGGCACAACTGAGTGCCTTCAACCACCTGGGAAGTGTGGCAATTTATGGCATTACTGCACACCCAGGAGTGTGTTATTGTGTGTATTAACTGATTATAATTACTGGTGACCCCTTTTATCAACCAGTTTTCAGGGTCTCCAAAACACCGTAATAACCCAAAAACTAGTTATTACGGTGTTTTGTTTTAAAAATCAGTTCCTTTCACCGACATTTCTTGTCTGGTATGCCTAGCATGCCATCTTATTGGCCCTCAGTTTGTTGGTGGGCGGGACGCTCAAAGCTGACAACATGGCGGCTCCATTTTGCCAGTACTGAAGCACTCGCGCTGACTGTCTACTTCCTACCCCCTACAAAAGTAACGTATTACTTTTTAAATATATTTATGTGGTTAATCTTGCCTTCGGAACCAAAAAAACCCATGAAGTATCTGCAGTACTCACGCTTAGGTCAGTCATATTGGGAACCGACCGCGGCTGACTGTTACTGCTCGCTCATGTGGTGCTACACTAAAAAGCACCAATAATTATAAAAAATAATAGATGAGCAATTGTGTGCCTATGACTATTTTTTTCACACCTTCGGTGTTTGATGACTGGATAAACCTCTTGAGCTTCACTCTCGAGGTTTATGGGTCATCAAACACCTCAAGTGTGAATAAAAATAGTCATATCACACACTTGCCTATCCATTATTCTCTATTTAATACTTAAAAAGCAGGAAAAATAAAGTAAAATTTGAACTGTGTGATAACTGAAATTAACACATGTCATGTGACCATCTTTGACCAATCAGATTGCTTGTTTGATTCAAGCTATTTTATAAAATGTTTTACTTTGCAGACTACAGTGTTAAAGAGAAATGGACTTTGCCAGCTGAACACAGAACTATAGAATTTGAGAACTATTTGCATATGACACTCTATTATGGTTATCAGAGTACCTTGAATGTTTAGAAATATGCAAACCTGTCTGGCTAAGAATGATGTTGTGACTTTTAACGGACTTTAACTGCAAATAAAGAGAAATTGATAATTAACATTCTTCAGTACTGTAATACATTCTCTCCTCTATATAAATGGGAGTGTTCTACAATCTGGCTGTATAGAACAAGCTGCATTAGGCTATTCTGAAATTTGTGCCTGGAATATTTTTTTTACTCTTCTATTTTTCCCTCGGCTCCCCAAGAAAACTTTGAGTCGAATATATGCTGTAGGATGCCAGTTGGTACCAGGAGTGGATGAAGAGGGCAGAGCTCTGGGGGCCCATGCCCCAACTTGGAGAAATCTTTTTCCTGATATTCTCTCCCAGATGTTCTCTGAACCACCTGTACTCACACCCACCTTGGGAGGCAGGACATCAATCAATCAATCAATCAATCATATTTTTTGTTCAACTAAGATAACATTACACTCTGAATATTACAACATATTATTACAATTAATGGGCCCTATGCAATAATGGGGCAGAGTGGCTATGCACACGTATCTGTGGTGTGCAACCAATCTGCACCTATTGTGCCCCCCATGTAGCTAGCCACAGGATTCACCTACCGGGCGTGCAGCCCCACGCCAGACTGCATGGAGGGCAACACAATCGGGGTGGGCAGGGGGCATGCCAGGGGGTGTGCCCAGGGTTGTAGCCTGGGTAAAACATTGGCTGGACAACAGCGCTGGGCACGGGGGGTGCACAGTATGCAGGGGAACACCTGCTGTAGTGTTTGTGCACCCCTGGGATGTCAGCCTCCTGGTCACAAAATGACAGGCAGGGACTGCCATCTCACACACCATGCCACACCAGACCATGGACAGTGAATGGTGGACTGGGGATGGCTGACTGGGCACCAGCCTGATTCTTTGTTTCTGCATGCTGTGCAGTGGCAGCCATATCTCCGCGCCTGTGGGTGCAAGGGATCCACCAGCGGAGCAAGTCGGGCATCCCATTGGATGCCTGCCCAGTTCATGTACTGTATCTGTCCTCCGCACTTCCACACGCCAGGGGGGTGGGGCTGTGGACAGGTGGCCTGCAGTCATGAATACTGCCGGTGCGCTCCTGTCCATGGGTGCACAGCTATGTGGGCAGGAGAAATGCAGATTCTGCATACCCCCTGCCCCATTAGTGCATAGGGGCCAATGTGCAATTAACATCAGTATGGACTTACAAAAACATTATTCATACTTAATAATATAAAATCCTACCTCTCTTTATAATAAATCAATTAAATACCATAAAAGAGCATTGTCACAAAATGCACTTTTTTCCCTTTCTGATTCCTTCTTTCTTTTCCAGTACATCTTCTTTTAAAGTTTTTGGACTGCCATCAAATATTTTGCTATTTTTTCAGCATCTTCAATATAAATTGGATACAGTAAGATAAAAAGAGGATCATAGTTTGCCTCAGCATACATTATTAATATGTTCTTTACGTTCAAATTTCTAGATTCTATGTATAAAGGGCAAACTTTTATAACATGGGCTATAGAGTCATGAAATCACCTATTACACACACAGTAATTATCAGTTTGCGCACCCCTCATTTCTGGTTTCTGATTAAAATATTTGTATTTAGAGGAAAGTACCTCAAATCTAGCCCAAGTCAATATTTTCCTATGTTCTGGCAAAAGTGGCATAATTAGGTATTCTTAGATTGAATTACTTATTTTCTTTTCTTTACACTATTGTGCACACTTTTGATTCCTAATTCTTTCCATATCAGTTTTTGTGCCAAATTGAAAAACGTTTTTATAAGAGTATTAAATGCTGGGGCAGGGCATAGTGTTGGCACCTGCACCGCAACATCCAAGGCCCCCCTTTTCCTCAAGTAGAGATGTTCAAGTAGCATGGGGGTTCTCTCCCTGGGACAAATCATCACCACCTCCACAGTACTCCCCAGACTCCAAAGGCCCAGAGCTGTGGGTGAGGGCTTATGCAGAGAACTCTGCTCACCACACTGGAGTACAAAGTGCTCCTCCTGTGCACTGGGCTGGACTCGGAGTATTCTGACTGACAGTTCAGGGCAGAGTGCCATGCAGCATTCTCAGATTCTGCCAGAATGTAACTCCATGGAATTTCTGAAAATTCTGACTAATTTTGTTAAATTGCATCAGAAGCAAAATTCAGAATTCCAAAAGCACGATTTAAACCATGGAGTTATAATTCATGGTTTGCATAAAAAAACAGATTAGGCTTCAGCAACAAGCAGAAAACATGTTTGCAGTTTAAGTAATCTGCAGTTTAAATTAAAAGACTTTCAGAACTCTGCAGAATTTACTGAAAATCTCCAAAAAGCATTTTAGAAGCAGAAATCACCATTTTGCCTGAATTCTGCCAGAATACTGCATTCCATACAGCTCCAGTCAGCTGTCTCTCCACTGGGGAATGGCTATCCTATGGTGTCCCATTATGATTTGTCTCACAGTCAGCAGCCTTACCCAGTGTGAAGTTATGCTCCCTTCCCTGCAGCTCCACTGCCTGTTATCTTATTTATTTATTTATTGAAATTTGTTGACCGGGTGGGCCCACTGAGACAACAGGGTCCCTTTTTCAGGGGTGACTCAGAATTAATTACAATTAAGAAGGCACATAAGTATACGGGAGACAAAGGCAGAGCAATTAATTACATAAATTACACACTTAAGGAGCATACAGTAGACATAAAACAGGTAGCAGTAGAGGTAGTCAGTTATACAAAGTATGTGTACAAGACTAGCTACCACTAGTCAAAATAAAGGTAATCAGAAACAGATCAACACATAGGAAACTGGGGAAGGGGGGATTGTTGCAATGCTGTTGCTGGGAGTTGGACACCAACTCGGCAAGAGGTGTGCTTTGGCTGGGCACTAAATCTGTGGGTGGCTTGGCAAGGGAGGAAGGCCTTGGAGTTCATATGGGTACACAGTAAATATAAGGCCACCAACATTTCAAGTGCAAGTGCACTGATTTACTACTAGCAAGTGGGATTTTAGAGCATATTTAAATGAGTTCAGAGTAGAGCAGTTCGTCACCACTGAAGGTAGGCTGTTCCAGAGGGCCGGGGCAGATATGTTAAAGGACCTGTCACGAGCTCAGGATCTTGTCCTAGGGACATCCAGGATGGGTTGGGCAGCAGGCCTTAGGTCACATTTAACTGACTTGACTTGGAGAAGTCCATTTAGGCTAGGGGAGGCTGATAATTTGGCTGTTTTGAAAGTAAGACAGAGTGTAGGATATGCAAGTCTAGCCTTGAGTGATTGCCAGCTCAGTGAGGTAAGAACGTTAAAGTGGTGATCTCAGGGATGAGCAGCAGCTGCAAAGCAGGCAATTTTGTGATAGAGGACTCTGAGTTTGGTAAGTTCAGTGCCCCAGAGAGGTTGTATTAGGGGACCACCATGGAGAAGTACTGGAAGGATGGTACCTGTGGTGATTGCCATGCAAGCTTCACTGGAGAGGAACCCACCAAGTCTGTATAAAAGACCAATTCTTTGATGGAGGATCTTGGTGGTAGCCTCAATGTGCAGACTTAGGGTTAGCTCCTGGTCCAGGTGTACTCCAAGATATTTTGTGGACACACAGACCTGCAGTTTAGTCCCATTGGACCATAAGATTTGTAGGAGGTTTGATCTATCGGCTCCCAGGTGTTTGGGACTGAAGAGCATAGCCTTGGATTTATTTAGGTTGAGGACCAGTTTATTATCCACGAGCCACTTTTCCAACATTAGAGGAATACCAGTGTTGCCCCATAGACAACCTTTTACATGGTAAACAGAGCATAGCCCTTATTTCAGACATAAAGGTGCCTAGCATGTATGTAAACTCCAGAATGCAGAATTCCACCTGTGGAGATTATGCCCATTGACAATTTGGCCTGTGAACTTTTTTTTTCAGAATTTATTTTTTAATTCCATGGAACTCTGAAAAGCATTTCTATGTAAACCGTGGGATAATATTAAACAGATTACATAATCTGCAAAATATTATTCTGCGGTGCGTGGAAAATGAATCTGTAGCTGCATGTATAACCCTCCCAAAGTTGCCTACCAAGCTCTGGAGGACCTGACAAAAGCTCTGGCAGGAACTGTTTCAACAGAGTTACTGCTCCTTGGGGACTTCAACTTAACGTTGGGAAAAGAGCACAGAGCAAGCATTTAGGGCCTCGCTCCTTGATGCCATCCTGGCACAGGTCATCACTGAAGTCACAAGACACAATGTCAAAACAGGGAACCATTCCACCCTAGACTGGATTCTAGCCTCCAATCCTGCAAATATCGAAGTGGCTGGCATGATGTTGGACACCTTGAGTGACCATTCGCCAACTTTCTGCATTTGGAAAAACAGGTCGGTAAAGATTCACCCCAGGCTCATTACAACCAGAGACTTCTCAAAATTCTCTGCTGAGGCCTTCCAGAGCTATATGAGCAGTATAGACTGGACCCCAATCAAGCTTCTTTCTAGTAAAGATAAAGCTGCACAATTCTTTCAACACACTTTCTCTGCTGCAGCAAATCTTCTTGCTCCCCTAAGGAGAATTTGCACAAATGGTCACTACTACAGGTGGATAATGTGGGAGTTAAAATCCCTAATGATAAGCTGAGACAAGGCCTCGAAAAAGTTTAGGTGCTCGACCCTCCCAGAAGACCTACTTTACTATAGGTCACTGAGGAATCAATAGAAGAAGGCCACAAAAACCACAAAAAGGGAGTACATTAAAAACCTCCAGCAGAATAACCTGGCTGACACAAGGTCCTTTTGGTCCTGCATACATGACCTTATAAAAGGTAACAAAAAATCTCCCCAGGGCCAGATACTCAGCAATGGCCAAACTCTAAGTGAAGGAAGTGAGGCAGCTGCTGCCTTCAATATGTTTTTCACTGACCTGCATAGTTATCAAACATACTTCCCCACCCCCCGAAAGAAGGGCCTGGTGACTACTGAAATAATGGATCCTCAGCCCCCGTACTTTAACCTAAGGGCTGTATGTACCAAAGAAGTACTTCCCCTCCTGCAATCCATCAAACTGACTGGATCTGCGGGACCAGATGGCCTGGACCCTAGGTTGCACAAGGCAGCTTACCCTGCCATTGCCCTACCTGTCACCTGGCTCATAGCAAGCAAGCAAATCTTAATTTATATAGCGCCTTTCGAAGTCAAGGTGCTATACACAGTATAAAACCACAATATTATAAACAGACAACAATATAAATTATTTAAAATCAGTCTGGGAAAGCCAATGAAAATAAATATGTTTTTAACATAGATTTAAAACTACTGATGGTCAGTCATTCTCTTAACTGACAAGGCAGAGAATTCCACAGGGTTGGTGCTGCAAATAAAAAAGCATGAGCTCCAGAAGTTTTTAGGCAAATCCAGGGAATCTCTAGCAATCCCTCATCAGTGAATTGGAGAGGACGATTGTGGGAGTAAGGAGTCGGGAGATCTTTCAGGTAGTTGGGTCCCTGTTCATGTAGGGCTTTAAAGGTAAGCAGGCCTGCCTTGTAGGTGATCCACCACTGAACTGGCAGCCAGTGCAGTTCGCGAAGCACAGGTGTAATGTGGCTGGTCCTAGAAGTACCAGTCAACAGCCTGGCTGCAGCATTCTGCACTAGCGGCAGGCGGTGATATCAACCCCAGACAGCCCTATGTAGAGGGCATTGCAGTAGTCAAGATAGGTAGTAATGAAGGCATGGATCAGTGTTGGAAGGTCGCCCGGTGGAACCAGGTGTTTCACCCGGGTGATATTCCTCATATGGTAAAATGAGGATTTAACCGCAGCTGACACCTGAGATTTTAGGGTCAAGCATCATGAAAAATAATACTCAGGTTATGCACCCGATCTGAGGTAGTGAGCTGGACACCATCAAGCCGTAGGCCTGACATGTGCCCAGCCCTAAAACTCACCCCTGGGTGACCTGGGTCCACAACCAACACCTCAGTCTTATCTGGGTTCGGTCTCAGCCAACCCGAGCTCATCAAGTCTTTGATCTCGGAGAGGCAACTATTTAGCACAGAGATTGCATCAACCTGTCGTGCACGAAGGACATATACAGCTATCACCTGATGATTATCTCCCAATGGTAGCATATACACTGTGAACAACATGGGTGCCAATATGGAGCCCTGCGGCACCCGCAGGGCAGGGAAAGGGCATCAGAGGAATAAATTCTGGTGACCACCCTCTAAGACCTGCCTATGAGGAATAATTGAAACCATTTGATGACTGTACCAGACAGTCCACAAAGGAACTGCAGGGTCTCCAGAAGCACTCCATGGTCCACAGTGTCAAAGGCTACTGAGAGATTAAGAAGGACCAAGATGATACAAGCCTTTCGATCTCTCACCAGTAGGAGATCATTTAATACCTGAACAAGGGTAGTCTCCATGCTATGCCTCTTTCTGAAACCAGACTGAAGAGCTTCATAGACATTGTGAGTTACAAGATGGTCGTCCAGTTGCAACGCAACCATCTTCTCAATAACCTTCCCCACAAAGGGCAGGTTAGAGACAGGTTGGTAGTTAGCTGTATCGTCGGGATCCCAGGAGGGTTTTTTAAGGAGCGGTTGAATGACCGCCTCCTTTAGGGGAACTGGAAAGACTCCCCTCTCCAAGGATCTCCATACAATTTCAGCTAGGATCAGGCAGATAACATCTATACACCCCACTATAAGGGGGGGTAGGGCCCAGATCCAAACTACAACAGGTTGGGTGCAAAGTCTGGACAATGTTCACAATGTCCATGAACTCTGGTCAGCTGAAATGTACCCAGTCAGACCGGGTGCTCACTACCTCCCATCGACCTCTGCAACTGATCACAGAGAGAGAGAGAGAGAAAGAGGTGGGCCAATTCCGGACCTGATGCTGGCAACCTTATCTGCGAAGAACTGAGCTAGCTCTTCACACTTAATTTGTGAAAAGGCTCTTCTGGACTGGAGACAGACTGGACCGCACAATCTGTCAACAGTTCAGAAAAGATGAGTCGGTCAATTCTGCACAGCAGAAATCATCCTGGACAGGAACTCTGCCTTCTTAAGGATGATTTCTGATTGATAGACCTTATAGTGTTCCATCAATCTAAGCCTGTCAGCATTCAGGCCAGACTTCCGCCATGCTCTCTTCAGCCTTCGACCAACCCACCTCAACTCCTTCAAGGACCCATCATACCAAGGGGACCTTGGGCAAAGAATGAGTGGTTGAACAGGTCCTTGCTGTATGGAGCTGTTCCCAAAATTTGGAAGCAGGCTTACGTGGTGCTAGTCCACAGGGGAGGCCCTAGGAAAACAATAGGCAACTACAGACCTATCTTCCTAATCTGCACCCTGGCAAAAATCCAAGAGAGTCTAGTCTCTTACCAACTCAGAGACTACTTGGAAGCAAATCAGCTACTGGTGTCCACCCAGCATGGCTTCTGACAAAAGCACGGGACAGATACTGCGCTCATCAGACTCACTTCTGATGTCCGCTCAGCACTGGACAAAGGCTCCCCAATGGGGGCTGTCTTCATAGACCTGATAAAGGCCTTATATCTGGTAGTTCACAGCCTACTGATAACTAAACTGATTAAATTTGGTCTTGATTAACACACTCTGAGCTGGTTCAGCAACTACCTGTCTGACCACTTCCAGCAGGTCAAGTGGAGGGGTGCAACCACTGGATTACTCCCTATAAATGAGGGGGTCCCACAAGGATCTATATTGGGCCCCCTCTTCTTTTCACTGTTTGTCAATGACCTCAGCTACCACTGCGGGAGCTGCTCTGTGGTACAGTTTGCCAATGACATGGTTCTATACAGATCTATGAATAACACGGATGAACTAGGGCCACAACTCCAGTAAGACTTTGCTATGATTGAAACTTGGTTATTAGAAAATCACATGGTTCTAAACTCCCAAAAAATTAAAGCCCTCCTGTTTGGACCAAGATCCCTGGGCTCTCACTGCAGCCTCTTACTCCCAATTGTCACAGCATCTGGCTCAAGAATAGAGGTGGTGCAGTCCTTCAGTTATCTTGGCCTGGTGCTGGACCAAGGACTCACCCTAAAACCCCACATGGACACAGTAACCAAAAAATCCACTAACAGCTTGGCCTGCTCTACCACCTAAGCACTCAAATGATACCCGAGACCAGGTTGGTGATCACAAAGATCATCCTCCTACCAACCTTAACCTATGCACCTCCAATTCTGCATGGAACAGGAAAATAGGACCACATTAGGTTACAAAGCCTGTATCACAAAATAGCTCACTTCGCCACAAAATCCCACCCGAGGAGTCACCATTGTGATGTACTTGCCTCTCTCAACTGGCCATCCTTCAGCCACAGACTTCGATACCCCCTACTATGTAACACATATAAGCTCCTTGATGATCACCCTCCAGCTGGGCTAGCTGGGCTACTAGCCCCAAAGCATCCCTGCAGACTACTCTGTACAACAGGAAAAAAGCTCTTGGAAGTACCCTGGGTCAGCACCACAGTAGGCAGAAAATCCTATGCCCACACTGCACCTGTACAGTGGAATAAGCCTTCCTGGCCACTTACAGGAAGCGACCTCCCTAGGGAATTTCCATAAGGGACTACACAAGCACTTGCTGAACCACAGTCACTACTCCTGTCCCAGAGAATAACTTTACCTAGCAGTATCATCCCTTCTCTCCCTCCGTCATTTCCCGGCTGCTATCTACCTATGGCACAGTGAAACCTACCTTGGCTGTATCCCACCAACCCCTTATTTCATGTTTGTAATAGAAATTAAATATTGTTGTTTTAACTGTATAACCTGCTGTATATAACCTTGCTGTACTATGCAATTTCTGTACTCTGTCTCAACTGTAATCCTGTATGATCTGTTCAAAAATGTACTAGTCAATTCATAATTCCTTCACTATATGTAACTACTTCCGGGTCACCCCTGAAAAAAGGACCTTCGGGGCTCAGCGGGCCTACCTGGTTATCAAAATTTAATAAATATAAACTGCAGAATATGATTCTACTGTTAACATTTCACTTTAGAAATGACAGAATTCTGCATCCGATGGAATTTCATGGTATTAGGCAGAATTTCTGAAATTCTGCAGAACTCAGAAGTGAAATTTGGAAAAACTGCACAGCTGGAGGCATGGGGTACAGTATATTAATGTATCACTGATTATCATTGATTAAGGGAGAGCAGAAACTCGAGAAAGTTAAACTGAGCATGTCTGTCTAGTGGGCTACAGTGCATGAGATACTCTTTGCAGAATAAATGCATCTCCCATGCAGGGAAATTGACTTGCTAGGGGTGCTCCATTGATCTATAATGAGAATACAGAACACCACGTAATAGGGATGGCTTGGTGCACCCCACTTCATCCCTAAAAGCAGCTCTCCCACTTATTGCAACAAAAGTCAATTAGTTTGACAGAAATGCTAGTTTGCTCTGCATTTCACTCTGTATGTTATTTCACTAGAAATAATACTTTTTCAGACAAATGTTTGTGCATGTTATCATTTCATTTCATCAGTTCAGCTACCATTCACATTCAGTTTCAAGTCACAACCTGCATGACTTTTCCAAATACCAAACAGTTTGGGAGCTGTATCCAGGGATTTCTTTGGGGCTTGAAAGTGCCTGCATCACTTCAACTTGTACTGCTACACACAGGTCTTTTATTATGCTGGGTATGGAAGCCATCTTAAATTGCAAGTGAGTGAGGTGGGGTGTGTTTTAAATGCTGTAAAATTATCTATTTTCGCTGTAACAGTAATATGCACTAAAATAAATTTGTACTAATTAGCGTTATTAGCACTTTTTTCCATTATAGTGAATGTGGCGCTAATGCCTTAGTGCTAAATTAAATTTACGCATTTATATGGTAGTTGCATCTGGGTTTGCGCTAAAATTACATTGCTTGAAAATAAATTGTTTTACAATAATCACTACTAGTCCCACATCACACACCTGACCATGTGTAAACTCGCCACATTAGGTGAAAGTAAGTTCTCTGTTACCAGAAGTAATTAACTGCGGAGTGAGTAGGTGTAAAACAATATCTGGAGAACTGTCTCCATGAACCAAATGTCCACATTATCAGGGTATGAGTTAAGGAGATTCTACCATAATAGTCTATGAGCTGAGTATGCACACTCTGTTGAGAAGCCTGAGGGCCACACCCCATTATTACAGGTCATATCTTGCTAGTGTTGATTATGCCCGATACAGTCTGCTCCTCTGGGAATTTTCAGGGGCCAATCTGTTTTATAGGCTTTGCCCTGATTTCTGTCACTAATCTGAAATGCTTGCATATCCCCGAGGGTAAGTTTTATTTATTTAGTCAGTCTGCAAATTTAGTAGTTTAGATGCCCTCCTTCACTCATTGGACAATGGGTCTATATCCTCAACCCATAATCTTACTTGGCTTGACAGGGACTGGAGCAGCAGTGTGATGGAGACACTCTCCTCCCTGAGACAGTCTCCTTTCTACTACAATTACAGTACTAGTTGTGATGGTCTTACAATAATCTGAATGTCGTTACAGCTGTCTCCTTTTTTGAGATAATGCTGTTGACAGCAGTATACTGCAAGAAACAAACGTAAGTAGGTTAGTAAGTACACACTGTGCCTAAACATGATGAAAATAACTGACGCTTAGTGACAAGCTCATGGATTGCTATACTTCTGTACCATGTCGATGTGTTGGTGCATGGGATGCGGTAATTTGTGACAAGCTCCACTCTGCAAATACTTTCACTGCTATACAGCAGTCACTCTGGCTTTTAGCAGCACTAAAAAGAATACTGGGTAGAATTGTGCACCTCCCTTATATTCACTGTCTCAGTGGCAGGGAGCAGTGAGGATTGTGGGATCTAGGAGGAATGAGACTCTATCACTGCCAAGGCAGCATATTTACTACATCCTACTGTAGGATTTTTAAAATATTCTGGGCATTTGGAGCAGTCATATACTGCATTGTAGCAATCAGGGAACAGAAGTAACTCCCCAGTAGTGTATTGTGGGCAGAAACAGCAATTCTGTGAAACTGGAAGTGAGGAGACGCTCTTTCTGGTATCGTCACTATCCAGTCAGCATATCTGCTTACAGTCCTTGTGCATGTGATGCAATAATTTGTGACAAGGTCAACTCTGCAAACATTTTTACTGCTATACAGCAAGCACTCTGGCTTTTGGCAATACTAAAACGAATACTGGGTAGGAGTGAGTACCCTCCTTATGCTCACTGGCTCAGTAGCAGGGAGCAGCAAGGCCTGTGGAATCTGGGAAGACTGAGGCTCTACTCCCACCAAGGCAGCATACTACTACATCCCACTAGAGGGATTGTCAGATATTCTGAGCATTAGGAGCAGTCATAGACTACATTATAGCAACCAGGGAGCAGAAATAACTCCCCAGTAGTGTATTTTGGGCAGAAGCAGTAATTCTGTGAAACAGGAGGAGTGGATGCTACCTCTGGTTTTGACACTATATCTAGTTGGCACTCCATGTGCACTGGTAAGTGTGTGGCAAAGGCAACGCTGGTGAGAAGTGCCTGACAGTGTCTGTCTGTTCAGCCAGAGTGCTAGACAATATACAACTCCTGATGTAGGGGATAGCATCTTTCAGAGAAAGAGATGTGCAAGAACAAGGGGACACAATTTGAAGATAGAGGGGAGACAGCTCAGGGGCATTGTGAGGAAGTGTTTTTTCACAGAGAGGGTGGTGGACACATGGAACGGCCATCCTGAGGAGGTCGTAGGGTCAAAAACAGTGGGGGAATTCAAGAATGCATGGGACAGACAGAAGGCAATTCTTATGGGTGGTAAGAAGTAATAGGCTGTTGGTTAACTAGGATCTGCAGTTTTTCCAGTAGGTAGGGAAATGGGCAGACTAGGTGGGCCAAGCAGTCTTTAACTGCCATCAAAGTCTATGTTTCTATGTTTCTAGGGACCTTATATCAGTTGTTGCACACTAAAGCTCTATTTTCTTGACACAGAGCATTTTGTGTTGCATTAACTACTCTCCGGAACACTTTAACACCCTATAGTAGATCTGCCCGCATGCTTGAGGCCTTTAAGACCTCTTTAAGAACCTTTTCTTTTTCAACAAGCATTCTCTGACTGTTCTTAATCAGTGTTTTTAAATTGCTGTTATAGGGGCCTATGTACAAACATGCACCACTTGCACGTGATTCGTGTGTACCCAGACCATACAGTTCCACACCCACGGAGAGCTCATGGCAGTCCACAATCTTAGGGCTCCTGTATGTGGTCCCACCCCCCCCTCAAGTATGCAGAATTGGGGGAGGAGAATCAGAGGACACAAGCAGGCATCCAACTGGATGCCTGACCTGGTCTTGAAGTAGATCCCTTGCTCTATGCGGAGCAGGGGATTGTGGGACTGTGCAGGTCCCAGATTTGTGCAATGTTGGGTGAGTTCCCAAATGGCTGCCACAAACCCTCCCTAGCTGACAAGAGGGCTGGAGCAGCATGGTGGTGGGCTATGGGTTACCATAGCTGGCAGGGGTATGCTGTAGTGGGCATGCAACAGTTACAGCAGGGTCCCTGCTGCTGTATTGTGCATCCCCTGATCTGGTACTCAGCACCTTCATGAATGGTGCAGAGTTTGCGGCATACCCACGGCACTTCTTCCTGGCCATATGCGCGACTGGCTGGGGGATCCAGTGTGGAAGGGATGTGCATTATTTCCATACATATGTGCAGGGCTCCGCAGGACCCCAGTGCACAAAACGGACACTTAGGATTGCCTACATGCTACAGATCCGCAGTGTGTAGGCAATACTCCCTATAGTGTATAGGGCCCATAGATTATAAATTAGTATCTTTTCTCATTTTAACTGTCTTCACAAATGTTTGTTGACTTTTTACTTCCATTATTATTGTGAAGTGCCCTGAGCCCTAGGGAAAGGGCACCCTATCAATAACACCGCCTTCTCATGCCATTATTTTTTTACCACTACATTATAATAAACACTATATCAAGATTACACATAATGAGTGTTTTTTTTACCTTAAAGGATGGATGTATAGCAATTCAGTGTATAAACTGGGGTCAGTATAGCACAGAACAACTGATGGACTTTTTTGTACAATGTAT
This sequence comes from Neoceratodus forsteri, assembly GCA_016271365.2. Classification (NCBI taxonomy): domain Eukaryota; kingdom Metazoa; phylum Chordata; order Ceratodontiformes; family Ceratodontidae; genus Neoceratodus; species Neoceratodus forsteri. The sequence goes on along the minus strand of JADMNL010000026.1, from coordinate 174,755,776 downwards.
GCAAAGAATGTAATGAAATCAGAGATTTGAAATACTGCATCCAACAACTGGAACAAAAAGTTAACTTTAAAAGAATAAGTGAGACTCTAAATGAACACAAGGTGACCTCTAGCAGTGCAGAATGAATAGGCAAGCAAATAGAAGGGGCCAAGAATGATAAGACCAATATTGATAACAGTAATAAACAAGCATTTGTCAATGCCGAATGTTGATTGCGTATATGTGCTGTTTAGGTATTTGTAAGTAAAAGTACCATGCCTAAGAACTGTCATGTGCCCACCCCCCCCCAGAACATCCACTGTGTCTTTCTGTTCAGTATTCTCAGAAGAGGGGATAGGGCAAGGGCCACAGCAGTATAGCAGTTGCAAAGGTGTGAAGAGGTGGACAATAGTCCATTCACAGGCGGAAGAATCCTGCAGAAGGTGAGTAAATTGAAGGTGGACAAAGCGATGGGACCAGATGGCATACACCCAAGGATATTAAAAGAACTGTGAAGGGAAATAGCAGTACCTCTGGCAGCCATGTTCACTGAGTCATTCAACACAGGGTGGTACCAGAGAATTGGAGGAGGGCACATGTGGTCCCTCTATACAAATCCAGCAGTAGGGAGGAGGCGGGGAACTATAGGCTGGTCAACCTCACTTCAGTAGTGGGGAAGATCATGGAGACATTGGTTAAAGAAAGGATAGTGGGGCATCTAGAAGTCATCGGAGCCCAGGACCATAGGCAACATGGATTCACAGTGGGGAGGTCATGTCAGACAAATCTGGTTGATCTCTTTGACTGGGTGACAAAAGAAGTAAATCAGGGTGGGGCAGTGGACAACACTTACCTTGATGTAAGCAAAGCCTTTGACACTGTCCCTCATAGGAGGCTGATAAACGAGCTAAGTAGGCTGGGCATGGGGAAAGGGTGGTAAACTAGGTTAGAAACTGGGTAACAGACAGGAGGCAGAGAGTGGTGGTAAGTGGGGCGCAGTCTGGGGAGAGGGGGTGACCAGTGGGGTGCTGCAGGGAGTGGTCCTGGAGCCGGTCCTGTTCAATGTCTTCATTAGTGACATTGCAGAAGGGCTGAAGGGAAAGGTCTGCCTGTTTGCAGATGACACCAAAATGTGTAACACAGTGGATACCCCAGAGGGGTGGAGAAAATGAGGATGACCTGGGGAAGCTTGAGAAATGGTCTGAGGACTGGCAACTGAAGTTTAATTCAAAAAAGTGCAATATTATGCACCTGGGACACAGAAACCCTGGGGAAAGGTACAGGATGGGGGGGGGGAGTTGCTGATAGTCACAAAGAAGAAAAGGGACCTAGGGTTTCTTATTTCAGATAACCTGAAAATGTCAAAGTGGTAAGGCAGCTGGGAGGGCCAGTGACATGCTGGGGTGCATAGCCAGGGGTATCACCAGCTTAAGGAGGGAGGTAGTGATGCCATTATATAAAACCATGGTCAGGCTTCACATGGAGTGCTGTGTGCAGTTCTGGAGGTTGCACCTTCGTAAGGATATTAACAGGCTGGAGATGGTCCAGAGAAGGGCAAATGAGATGGTATAGAGCTTGCAACACAAGTCTTATGAGGAGAAATTAAGGGACCTCAATATGTACTCACTGGAAGAGAGGAGGGAAAGAGGGGATATGATAGAAACATTCAAGTACCTCAAGGGTATAAAGATAACTACTGAGAAGCAGGAGACAGCTGCTATAGGCATATGTGCCAGCTTCTGTGTGATATTCTTTTGTTCTTATAAATCTGTAATCTCCAGTATTTCAGTAACCACATGACCACACTGCCTTGTTTAGGCAATGTTATGCTGGTTGATGCCTGGTGTCAGATGCAGACAGAGGGCTCACCAGATTATGTTGCCATTTGAAAAAAATAATAGAGTGTTCTTTTACTGGTAAGCGTTTTGGAAAGCTGGTGAAGGTCTCACAATTTTTATTATGATTTTATCTCCTTATGTCTGTCCCATTTGGTCCCCCAATCCCAACACCCCAACAGTCATCAGTGGCCACAGCTGCAGCCTTCTTCTTGCCAAGATGGTGGGTGAGAAAAAGAAACATAGAAACATAGAATTTGATGGCAGATAAGGACCGCTTGGCCCACCTAGTCTGCCGATTTCCCTACCTGATGGATAAGCTGCAGATTCTAGTTACTCAACAGCTTATTTCCTCGTACCCCCCCCAGTAGAATTGCCTTATGTCTGTCTGTGATCAGCTGCCTTCACAGTCTGTGAAGTCTGACGTCTTTCAGTGCCACTTATTGGTCATCTTCCAACAGAGGTGAGGCACTGCCAGCCCAAAACTAACTCAGGATAAGCAGATTTCAAAGTGGGGAAGAAATGGAGTGGGCAAAAATCAAGTACCCATTCAGATGCGGCGTTGATATTAAGATCAGCATACTGGTATGGACACTGCAAATAAAACCCCAGCTCTGTAAGCAGCCTTATGAAGAGTAAAGGCTTCTCGAAGCACTGGGGATCTGTTTATTGTACTGTAAGTGGGCTGCATCTAATTCGGTAATTTACTGTACGTTACATCTGGATGTATGGTAGGCCCAACTTTAAATAAACACTGCACCTGAATTAACACAAGGTGCCAGAGAAACGTAGAATTTGTCAGCAGAAAAGGACTGCTCAGCCCACCCAGTCTGCCCAAGTGTTCTCTACCTACTTGTAACTCTTGCCTGTATATGTTACTGCATGTCTTATTCTGCCTGTGTCCATCAGGACCTCCTTGTGAATGAGCTTGCTTAATGGATTTTTCCTGCAATGAACTTGAACCTACTCCATTTTCATAGTCCTATTGATCTCCGTTGACCCCCTCCTTCCCCTTTTTCTAATATACCCCTATATTTATCACATGCGTGCTTCATGCCCCCTACCATTTTTGCTTCCACCACTTCTCTTGGCAGTCTGTTCAAGGCATCTACTGCCCTTTCAGTAAAGAAATATTTCTTCACATCTATCCTGAATGCCCCCCTCCTGCTTCATTGTATTTCCCTTGGTTTGGGTGCTCATCCCCATTTGAAGGAAACTCCCCAACTGTACCCTCTTTACCCCTGTGAGTTACTTTATAGGTCTTGATCATGTCGCCTCTCGCCCTCCTCTCTTCCAGAGTGTACATGTTGAGATTCTTCAGCATTTCCGTGTAGGGATTCCTGTGAAACTTCTGAACCATTTTAGTTGCCCTCCTCTGGAAAACCTCCACCTTATGTCCTTTCTGAAGTGTGGACTCTAAAACTGGACACAATACTCCAGCTGGGGGTATAGCAGGGAGTGATACAATGGCAGCACAACATCCCTCCTCCTCCTCCTCATACTGGAGATGCCACTCCTTATGCACCTCAGAATCCAATTTGCCCTGCCTATAGCCTTGTCACACTGTACTGCCATCTTTAGGTCCTCTGATATAATAACCTCAAGGATCCTTTCATGTCTAGTGAGTATCAATACCTCTCCCCATCCTATACCCAGCATCGGGGTTTCTATGCCCTAGGTAAATGATTTTACACTTATTGGCACTGAACCCCAAGTAGGTAAGAAAATGGAATTGATTTTAATGAATTGCAGGCTTTTAAGCAGCTTTTCGGGGAGTGTGTATGTGGGGGGGGGGCTCTTCTACTATAACTATTTGCTTTTGATTTGGTATAATGTGTGAACAGACTAACCCTGCTCCTCACTTTGTGTGCTACATCGTAGAAAAAGAGCCCAAATAGCATTGGGCCAAGCATTGAGCCCTGCGGCATCCCACTTGTCACTGCTCTGGGTGCCGAGAGCTACCCCACCACCACCATCCCCTGCACCCTCCCCTGTAACCAGTTCTCTATCCATTTAGTCAGACCAGCTTCCACCCGTACCCCTCCTTCTCCTCACTCTTCTGCTCCTTGGCCTGTGACCCTTCTCCCAGTAGTCCGCACCCTTTCTCCTCCTTATTCATATTGGGTGGTGGTGCCTTTTGTATTACACTCAGACCACTCTGTCTGCCCCTTCCAGGGATAGTACTCCTCCGCTTTTACCTATATCTAGGGTGGTGACCTCATCAGGCTCTCCTGTCCAGACCTTTCTACCAGCCTCTGTCTTTAGCACTACTCCCTTCACAAAAGAAAGGGTCCTACAAGAGCTTGCTAAGCTCAGGGTAGATAAGGCACTGGGACCTGATGGCATACATCCAAGGGTACTTAAGGAGCTAAAGGTGGAACTAGCAGAGCCATTAGCAGAACTGTTTAGTGAGTCTCTGAGCACAGGAGAGGTCCCAGAAGACTGGAGAAGGGCTCATGTGATCAAGGTCCAGAAGAGTGGTAGCAGGGAGGAGGCGGGGAACTACAGACCAGTCAGTCTTACCTCAGTAGTGGGCAAGATTATGGAGGCGCTCCTTAAGGAAAGGATAGTGCAACACCTGGAATCCATAGGGGCACAGGATCCAAGACAGCATGGGTTTACAAAAGGAAGGTCCTGTCAAACTAATCTCATAGATTTCTTTGACTGGGTAACCAGAGTGGTGGACCAAGGGGGAGCAGTTGATGTCGCCTACCTTGACTTCAGCAAAGCTTTTGACACTGTTCCACATAGAAGATTGTTAAATAAGCTGGGTAGGCTCGGGGTGGGTCAGAAGTTGGTCAACTGGGTGGCAAACTGGTTGGCGGGCAGAAAAACAGAGAGTGGTGGTAAATGGTATACAGTCAGAAGAGATGCAAGTCACAAGTGGGGTACCTCAGGGATCAGTCTTGGGGCCAGTCCTTTTCAACATCTTCATTAGTGACCTTGCAGATGGACTAGAGGGTAAGGCTTGTCTGTTTGCAGATGACACCAAGATCTGCAACAGAGTAGATGATCCAGATGGGGTGGGCAGAATGAGAAGAGATCTGGATAAACTAGCAAAATGATCAGAAGAGTGGCAACTGGGATGTAATGCAAAGAAGTGCAAAATCATGCACATAGGGAAGAAACCCTGAAGCCACCTATAGGCTGGGAGGGAGTTGCTAGCAGTCACAAAGGAAAAAGAGACTTGGGCATCATCATCACTGATGACCTGAAATCATCAAGCAGACATCTAAAGCAGTAGGTAAGGCTAGGGGGTGTTAGGGTGTATTAGTAGGGGTATCACAAGTCGTAAGAGGAGGTAATAATCCTCTTTACAAGACACTAGTTAGGCCTCATCTGGAGTACTGCGTGCAGTATTGGAAGCCACACCTTCCAAGGACATTAACCAAATTGAGGCAGTCCAGAGAAGGGCAACCAAAATGGTGCAGGGACTGCATCAGAAGACATATGAGGACAGATTAACAGAGCTCAATATGTATACCCTTGAGCAAAGGAGGAGAGAGGTGTTATGATCGAGGCATTCCAAACACCTTAAGGGCATTAACAAAGTGAAAGAGTCTAATATGTTTAAATATAAAAAATAGCAGAACAAGAGAAACAGCATGAGATTAGAGGGGGGCGATTAAGGGGAATGTGAGAAATTCTTTTCTAAGAAAGGGTGGTGGATACATGGAATGGCTTACCACAAAGTGGTAGCTATGAATACAGTGCAGGGCTTCAAACAGGCATGGGATAGGCATAAGGAGCAATACAAATGACTATGAATAGATAGGCCACTGACAGAGCAAAGGTCGATGGCACATTTATAAGGTAGAAAAGAAAAGGGCAGACTGGATGGGCCTTGCGGTCCTTATCTGCCGTCAACTTCTATGTTTTTATGTTTCTATGTTTGTACCCCCGATTTGTTTAAATCCACCTTAGTAGAGATATACCCTCTAATCCTGCTTGCCTTTTTTTTTTTACCATATTTTCTCACTGGACTATGGTCAGCTTGGTCATCCCATCTGACACCCCTAGCCCTGCCCCAGACATCAGGCCTACTTGCTCACCTCCACGGATTACCCCCATGGTGGGGTGGTGAGGAGCTTCCCAGGTCAACTCACCAGAGCAGGATCCGGTTGAGGAGGCACCATTTGGGGTGGGCAGGGGGTTCGGAAGCTCATGCTGCCTGACTGTAGACCATTTTCCACTTTTCTCCCCTTTGCGGCGTGCGGGGGTGCAATGACATTTAGACACAGCATGCCAACGTCTGCCACACTCCGCCGCACTTTACCACACTTCTGTTGTAGTGCCTGCGGTCGTCACCAGGGGCTGCTACAGAGCGGTGGGTCCCTGGATCCCACCCCAGGATAGGAGAGCAGTCCTCCGGATGCTCAATCCTATCCCTCCCTTGCCAACCCCTGGCAACCCAGGCTTGCGTCCGAACCAGGGTTGCCAGCGTGGCATGAGGTGTGATGTCCAGCGCCTCAACCCTCAGCACCAGTGGCCTGGCTGCAATGCAGCCTTTAATACTCCCCTTCCTGCTCCACTGTACCCTGTCCCCCTTGTACAAGTCACTATACCCCCCAGACTCTTCCCCGGTTAGTCACTAACCCATAATGTTTCATTTGGCACCAATCCCTTAGCCACTCGAACTCTTCAAGCCTACCCTTCCTCGCCATGCTTGCACATGGTACCGGCAATACCTCCAAGAATACCACCGACTTCCCCACCCCTTCACACTGCCTGCCCAAGTACTCAAACCTCCCCCTCACTACTTCCACAGTGTCCCCCGCCAAGTCATTTGTACCCACATGTAACAGTAAATGAGGTTGCTTCCTCCCCCTCGCTGCATGCTTGAGCAGTGCCTGCCCTGCCTCTCCTGCAGTCAACCTGGGGACTGCTTCAACCCAAATATGGCTGTGCCTTTCTCCCTTTCTGCCCCATCTCACCCATTTCAGCATAGAATCTCCCAGGACGAATACTCCTCTGCCCCTTACCCCCTTTCTCTTCTAATGCCCCTTCCACCACCCCAGTACTCGTTCTTCCCTGTCCCTTACCCCCACCAACTGCACCCTCTGTGACTTCTGTATCTGTACCCTGTACGTCCACCTCACCCCTTTTCTCTGCCTTATTCCTCCCATCCCCCTTGAACCCCTTCCCAGCCTGACTACTTCCTACTGGGCTTCCTATGTCGACCTCCCCTCCTCCCCTGCTGATTTCCAGCCACTTTCCTATCCTTACTGTTGTCGATTTAGAGCCCCCATTCTCTTCCACCCTGATAGTGATGCCCTTCCCGTCCTTCCCCCTTCCCATAGAAACATAGAATTTGACGGCAGATAAGGACCGCTTGGCCCACCTAGTCTGCCCATTTTCCTACCTAACAGATAAACTGCAGATCCTAGTTAACCAACAGCTTACTTCCTCCTACCCCCCACTAGGACTGCCTTATGCCTGTCCCATGCATTCTTGAAGTCCCCCACTGTTCTTGACCCCATGACCTCCTCAGGGAGGCTGTTCCATGCATCCACAACCCTCTCAGTGAAAAATACTTCCTCCATTACCTCTGAGCCGTCCCCTTCTATCTTCAAATTGTGCCCCTTGTTCTTGCACACCTCTTTTCTGGAAGATGCTACCCTCTTGGATTTTGTTAATTCCCTTGAGGTACTTGAAAGTTTCTATCATGTCCCTCTCCCTTCTTTTCTCAAGGGTATACATATTAAGCTCCTTTAGTCTTCATATGTCTTCTGGTGCAGACCCTGCACCATTTTGGTTGCCCTCCTCTGGACAGCCTCCACTCTGTCTATGTCTTTGCGGAGATGGGGTCTCCAGAACTGCACACAGTACTCCAGATGGGGTCTCACCAACTGTCTGTACAGAGGGAGAACAACTTCCTGTTTTCTACTATTGATTCCTCTTCCTATGCATCCCAGCATCCCCCCAGCCTTCCTTACTGCCTTCTCACATTGCTTTCCCACCTTTAGGTCATCTGATATAATTACCCCCAGGTCCCTTTCTATTTTTACTGTTGTCAGTATCTAACCCCCCATTGTGTACGCTTCCCCTGGGTTTTTGTTCCCCATGTGCATTACCTTGCACTTCTTTGCATTGAAGCTGAACTGCCATACATTTGACCATTCCTCCAACCTTGCCAAGTCCCTTCTCATCCTTTCCACTCCATCTTGTGTATCAACCCTGTTGCAGATCTTTGTGTCATCTGCAAAGAGACATACTTTTCCTTCAGTTCCTCTGCAATGTCACTTATAAAGACATTAAAAGGACGGTCCCAGTACTGAACCCTGCGGTACCTAGTAACCCTCCTTCGTCACTGTGCACTCCATTTACTACTACCCTTTGAGTCCTGTTGTCTAGCCAATTTTTATCAGGCTACCACCTTGGGACCCACTCCAAGGCTGGCTATCTTGTGTATTAATCTTTTGTGTGGGACTGTATCAAATGCCTTGCTAAAATCTAGGTAGGCCATGTCCACAGCCCTCCCTGGTCTACTACTTTGGTAACCCAGTCAAAGAAATCTATTAGATTCGTCTGACACGACCTTCCCATTGTGAATCCATGCTGCCTTGGGTCCTGTGCCCCACTGGCCTCTAGGTACTCAACAATTCTTTCCTTCAGAAGTGATTCCATCATTTTCCCTACCACTGAGGTCAAACTAACTGGTCTGTAGTTTCCTGCCTCTGTCCTGCTCCCACTTTTGTGAAGAGGAATCACATCTGCCCTCCTCCAGTCCTCGGGTACCACCCCATCCTCCCATGATTTGTTAAACAGAGTAGTCAGCTGTGTCACTAGTTCTACCCTTAGTTCTTTTAGAATTCTTGAGTGAACCCCATCAGGCCCCATTGCTGTCCACCTTCAATTTTATTAGTTCTTTCAGAACCCTTTCTTCTGTAAATGGACTGTTATCGACCCCCGTCTTCAGAGTGTTTCTCTTGTTTGGTTTAGGTAACTCCCCCTCCTCTTCCTTTGTGAATACTGAGCAGAAATATTCATTCAGTATCCCTGCCTTTTCACTGTCACCCTCTACCCACATTCCCTCCCATTTATTAAGTTTCAGTATCCCTCCTTTGGTCTTTCTTCACTCCCTAATGTACCTATAAAAGGTCTTATCCCCTTTCTTAACAGAATTGGCTATCCTTTCCTCGGTTTGGGCCTTTGCTATTCTGACTGTCTTCCCAGCCTCTTTCTGCTTTAACTGATAAAGTTCTCTGTCCTGCTCCTTCTGTGTTTCCTTATATTTCCTGAATGCTGTCATTTCTCCTTATCCTTCCTGCCACCTCTTTTGAGAACCATAGCGGTTTTCCTTCGTTGTGTTTTATTGATTTGTTTTACACAAAGGCTCATTGCCTCTGTGATGGCTGTTTTGATCACTCCCCATTGTTCCTCCACCCCTCCTTCTTGCCTGTTTGCTAGTGCTTTTCTGAGGCACTCTCTCATTTTCCCAAAGTCAGCCCTCCTAAAGTCCAGTACTCTTGCTTTTGTATGGCTTGATTGTATGGCTGTGTTTATCGTGAACCACACTGTTTGGTGGTCGCTTGTTCCCAGATGGCTACCCACTTCTAAATCTGAGATTCTTTCTCCATCCCCATTTGAGAGTACCAGGTCTAAGACTGCTCCCTCCTGAGTGGGTTTCAATACTAGCTGTCTGAGGCATGCCCCCTGTAGGGCATCAAGAATGACCCTGCTCTTGGATGTGCCTGCAGCAAAGGTGCTCCAGTTAACATCTGGCATATTCAGGTCCCCCATCCCCCCGTCGCCTTCTCTTCTTCAGTCAACACCCCCTCTTTCCTTACTAGACCCCTTCTACCCTTTTGTCCTCGCTATCTCTTCCCCTACCTGTTGCCATCTCTCTCATGCCCCGCTTGTCCTCCCCCTTCAGTATGTTCCTGCTCCCTCTCTCTGTCCCATAGCAAAGGTTTGAATCTATTCGTAGTTGATACCTGTCCTACATCTCTTCCCCTAACAGTTCCCCCCTCCTACTTGTTCCCCTCCGTGGCACCCCGGTGTCTCCCTACCCGCAGCCATCTGCTCTCTCTCCTGGTACTCCTCGTTGTCTCTTTCTCCCCCATCAGTAGGCCCTCCGCCCTTGCCTCAGGCACCCGCTCCCTTCTTCTCTCTTTTCTGCTAGTGCCTCTGATACTGGGGTCGGTTTCAGTCCCTAGTTATTCTTCCTTCGTTCCCCTTTGCCATCCACTATTCCCCCCCAGGATGCCAAACATACTGCTCTGCCCTGACACTTACACTCCTCCCTAACCTCCACAGTTCCTCCCTCAAACTAATTAGTCATCAACAGATCATACACCCCCCATCCTCCAAGCCCAGTCCAGGATCATGGCAGACTCACACCCTGTACACCCCTCCACCCTTCCAAAGATGCCCGCCCTATTGACATGTGGCACCTGCCCCATTTTGGCCCCCATCTTATGTTATGGGCTCTTACTCCCAGGTTCTGTACCCTACTATAACTGTTAGGCCCCTATTTACTCAAATTTCTCCCCCCCCCCACTAGTCCCCCTACTGACCCCTTGTCAGCTGGGGTAATTCAGTCTCAAATCTCATACATTTGATACTTTATTACTGTAGCAATCCTAAAGCCACCTTGTCCGTTTTTCACCCCTCAGCTACCATACTTTTTGTTCTTGGCTCTCATATAGTTTCTCTGAGCCCAGTTAGAAATCCTATTGCACTCCAAGTATTACTCAGCTCAGTTACAGAAATAAACAGAACAAATAAATATGTATTGTTACAGCAATCATAACCGTATGGCTCAGTACTTAGCTCAGTTAGAGAAAGAAACAGAACAATTAAATCTGTATTATTACAGCAGTCCTAAAGTATCCAATCATTGCTTTGTCTCCACACCAGAGACCCTGCTGTAATATAGGACCACAGAGGACACTGGGCAGGAGGGTGGGCAACTGTAAATTCCCGGCAGAGCTCCATTGAGCTCGCTCGCTCACTCCCCCTCTCTCACTCACTTGTTCTGTTTCTCCTGATGCTGCAGGCTGCCCTTTTGTACTGGACTCCCGCCTGTGTTGGTTCCTTTTTCTGCCCACAAAGAAATCTGCAGCAGTCCCGACACAGCTCAGTTGAGCTCGCTCACTCCCCCTCTCTCACTCACTCATTCTGTTTCTCCCAGCACTGCAGACTGCCCTTTTGTACTGGGCTCCTGCCTGCGTTGATGCCTTTTTCTGCCCACAAAGAAGTTCACAGCTGTCCCGACAGAGCTCCATTGCGTTGTGATCATTCACTCCCCCTCTCTTACTCGCTCATTCTGTTTCTGCTGGTGCTGCAGGCTGCCCCTTTGTACTGTGCTCCTGCCTCCATTGGAGCCTTTTTCTGGCTACAAAGAAATCTGCAGCAGTCCCGACAGAGCTCCGTTGAGCTTGCTCACTCACTAACCCTCTCTCACTTGCTCATTCTGTTTCTCCCGGTGCTGTACGCTGCCTTTTTGTACTTGGCTCCTGCCTGCATTGGCACTGTTTTCTGCCCACAAAGAAGTTCACAGCTTACTGGCATTTCCTCAGTTCGTGGTCAGCTTTGAAGAGTGCAGTCGTGTTTCCAGTCCACCGAAGATCTTTGCACCAGACTCCAGAGGTAAGTATGGGGTGAGAAGAGGGTGTGGGGAGGCAGGGTGTGCAGAGGGTGGGTGTGGGTTGGGGAAGGGGTCACCGCATCAGATTTGATGAGGAACCATTTTCTTGTTTACAGGGTTAAAAAAAAAAAAACATCAAGGACGGTTCTTCTTTATACAGGGACATTTAGCACGCTAGGGTGGGCTCCCAGTGTGCCCTGAGTGTTTTTTTGGGGGGCTATGGCCACCGGGGATTGGGCACCCCGTCAGCACTTACAGGGTGGTGCACGAGCCAAGGGGATTGGGCACCCCCCAGCAGACTACACATTGTATAAGAGCAAGCATGCCGACGGGGAGTGGGCCCCCATCACACAATCAGTTGGAAGGGGGACTGAAGCTGAGGGATTGGGCAGCCCATCAGCAAACAAAAATGGGGGTGGCATGATGCTGAGGGGGATTGGGCACCCCCTCAGCATACAGCAGAAACGTGGGGGTGGGGAGATTATGCCAACGGGGACTGGGCTCCCCATCAGCAGACTGGGCCGGGGCATGGGGACAGCCCTGCAATGATGGGTTGCTCCCTCATTGCAGTGGAATGGCTGATGCTGCAATGATGAGGCAGCCCCTGATTGCAGCAGCTAAAACATTTCAAGGGGGTGGCATGCTGGCTGAAATAGTGTCAGCAGCAGCATGCCACCCCATTGGGGAAAGTGGGCCAAGCCCACTCAGCAGGGAGGCAGAGCTGAATCAGGTGTGGAGTCAGTGCTTTGGCTTCTCAGAAGGAACTAGAAGGGGGACAGGATCAGATCTACAGTACAGTAGCTTCTTGTTTTACATTGTTTTTCATGGATTCTACTTGGTAGAATGTTTATTTTCTTTCTTACTACTAAGGGGCTAGCAGGGTATTGTTTGGGGCTGTTGGAATATTGAAACCTGTTTTGGTAGCTAAAAGTGGGCTCATTTGTTTGGTTTACAGTGAGGCAGGCTGCATTTGTAGAGGCCTATTTCTTCTCTTTTAAACATAATTGGTGTAATTTAACTGGTCTGTTTCTTTGAATTGGAGACCTATATCTTATAATTCCAAACCTATTTTGATGTATTACTGGTGAAGCTGTTTGAATTGGTGTCCTGTTTCTTTGGGTAGCAAACCTAAGTTGGGGCTTTGAGTAGAATTGATTCATTGTTGCTGGCTTCACTAGCTGCAAAGTTTTGAGTGGGGGAAGGGTGCTAATTGTCTGACTAGAGGCCTCAGCTACCTGATTGTTTCTGGAAGACTTGGGCTGGTCCCACCCACCCAAACCCCTCACCCCACCCACCACTGGTCAATTATTCCCTTTATACTAGGGGTTCTGACATCACTTCCTCAAACAGGCAAAGGATTTGCACCTGTCATAACAAAGCAGACATCCAGGAAAGGAACTGAAGCAAGTGAAGAGGTGACTGCTCTCTCAGTGGAAGGGAAGTAAATGCAAATCTAGGCGCTTTCATTATTACTACTTCACATAGTTATTGCATTGGGTAAAGGAGGAGTAGGAGTTGAAGAAGGTTGTGCAATGGCTACTTAATGTATTTTTTTGAGTGTGGATAGGAATATAAAAAGCAGTTGCTCAACATATCTAAACGTGTGCAACAAAGGAGGTAAGGGAAATAAAGAATGTTTTGCACTGATAGAGGGGGGTGAGTGGGGACTTGGGTGAGTGTTTGGTATCCTGCATCTGGAAGGGTGGGGGGTTGCTGGTGGGCAACGACAGCAATGGGTAGGGTGGTAGGCTGCAACAACTGTGGTGCACCAATCTTTCTAAACATTGCCTGGAGAGTGGGAGGATGTTTAGTGTGCAACCACATAGAAAAACTTAGAAAGGAGATTGAGGGTCTGCAGGAGGAACTAAGACAGGCAAGGCAGATTGGGGGTGGGTTTAGCCCAATACTTGGAGGGAGGAAGAAGGGAGATGAGGAGGGCGATTTAAGCCAACAGTGGTGAGGAGAGGCTCAGAAGAAGGGAAGCAGAGACAAAGGGCCCAGGCCAGGAAGAACGATTGCCGGGAAACCAGGTCAGAGACAAAAGTCAAATGGAAGGAGGCAATAGGGACTTGTGGGGGAGAAGAAGTGGCAAAGTCATGGAGTGGAAAGGAGAGAACAGGTTACTATGCAGAGAGAGGAGGGGCATTTGTGAAGGATCTTCAGAAAATAGTTTTGCACTGCTAGAGAGGAAGAAGGTGGAGGAGGAAGTGATGAAATTAGAGGAGTAATTGATAAATGCCTGGACCAAACTGGAGCGGGGGAAGTTCTGCTGGAGAACTGCAAACAGGGTAAAAGGGCATAATGTGCAGGAGGAAGAAAAGGAGCTGGAAATGAGGGAGGGAGATGAAAGGAAGCAAGCAGGGAGTAAGAGGGGTGGAATCTTAGTGCTGGGGGACTCAATACTAAGAGGAGTTAGGTGGGGTAGCAAGGCGGAGAGGCATAGTCGCATTTGGGTGGAGGCCATGCCAGGAATGACAGCGGAAAGGGTGGGACAGTCTGTTCTGAAATATGCTAGAAGGGGTAGGGACAAGCCTCATTTAATTATACATCTTGGGACAAACGACCTGGCTGACAAGACAGTGGATATAGTCCAGAGGAGGTTTGAGGAACTAGCACAATTATGTGAGGGAGCAGGAAGATCAGTAACTTTTTCAGAGATACTTCCGGTGCCAAAGGCAAGCACAACAAGAAAGCTGAGAATACAGGAATTTAACAGATGGCTAAGAACCTGGAGTTGTGCTAAAGGGTATGGGCTGTTGGGGGTGGGGAGGGACCTGAGAGGACAGTAGTCTCTATGCAAGGACAGACTACACTTGAGTGAGGAAGGAAAGAAAGTGTTGAAGCAGAGGATGGAAGAATATATAGAGGAAGTTGGGAGTTTAAACTAGGAGTGGGGGGTGGCAGTTGGGGAAGAGAGATGCAGAGACCACAGGTTGGGAAATCATATGAGCTTACCCCCCATAACAGTGACAAAGGACAAATGGCAAGTACTATTGGTGATGCTAGAAAAGGAGGGCAGGATGGGAAGAGGGGGAAAGAGGTGGTTACCCTTAATGCTAGGAGCCTTGGGAGGAAAACTGCAGAGTTGCAGGTTCTCATGGCAGAGGGAGAGGTGGACATTGCAGCCATCACGAAAACATGGGCCACCCAATATAATGACTGGGACCTGTCTGTACCAGGGTACAGGTTATTTCGTAGGGACAGGGTGACTGGGAAAGGAGGGGGTGGCACTATATGTGAAGGAAGGACTGAAGTGTGTAAGGGAGGAAGGGGAGGAGGGTAGTACAGAGTCACTTTGGGTGCAAATCCAGGATTCCAAGAATAGGAGTCTTAGAATGGGAGTGGTGTACAGACCACCATCCCAGATGGAGGAGTTAGACAGGGAAACTAGCGGGACAGATCAGGAGGACCTGAGAAGGGTAGTGTGGTGATTGTGGGGACTTCAACATGCCAGGAGTGGACTGGAGCACCCCAACAACCAGGAACAGAAGGGAGCAGGTACTGCTGGATGCCTTCCAGGACAGCTTCCTGCTGCAAATGGTCAGTGAACCAACCAGGTTGAGGAATACCCTTGACCTTGTGCTGGCAAATGGGGACTGTGAGAGAACTACAGGAGGAACCGCTGTCAGGGAGTGACCACCTCAGTATGGCTCACATTGGATATGGGCAAGGAAGGAGTGGAATCTGGCACAAGAGTGCTGGACTTCAGGAGGGCTGACTTTGGGAGGATGGGGAAGTGGTAAAAGGTACCTGGCCAGAATTCAATCTAGTATGGATACCAACCAGAGATGGGAGCTCATAAAGTTGGGGATAGTGGAGCAACAAAACCTGCTGCAAAGCCCAGACAAGAAGGCTAGGGCTAAGAAACCGAGCTGGTTGAGCAAGGAGGTCATGGAAAAGGTAAGGAGAAAAGAGCTGCCTTTAGGAAATACAAGAAAACAGGGAGGGAGGACAGAGAGGGTACTTGACAGAATCAAAGGAGGTGACAAGGGCAGTAAGGGGAGCCAAAGCATCCAGGAACTCAGGCTGGCACAAGGCATTAAGAAGGGGGAGAAGGACTTCTTTAAGTACATCAGGGAGAAAAGGAGCTGTAAGGACCACATAGTAAGGATTAGGAAGGAGGGGGGTTGGGTGGAAGCAGGTTACGATAAGGTGGAAGCACTAAATGAGTACTTCTGCTCAGTATTTACTAAAGAGAAGAGGGGGGTGACACCCAAGATGGGAGAAATGGCAGACGCAGGGGGGGAAGTGGTGACAGATGGGGAAATCATGGAGGGCAGAGTTCGAGAGGGTTTGAAGGCACTGAGGGTGGACAAGGCACCAGGCCCAGATGGCATCCACCCCAGGGTACTGAAGGAGCTGGCAGAGGTCCTTGCAGGACCTTGGCAGACCTATTTAATGCCTCACTACATTCCGGGGTGTAACTCAGGACTGGAGGATGGTCATGTGGTGCCCCTCCACAAGAGTGGCCCCAAGGATGAACGGAAACTACAGACCAGTGAGCCTCACATCCATCGTGGGTAAGCTAATGGAGACTATCCTGAAGGAGGCTGGTGTCCTCTTAGAGGCCAAGGACTAGGACAGCAGACAGCATGGCTTCATCAGTGGCGATCCTGCCAAACCAACCTGGTCGAGTTCTATGACTGGGTAACTAGGCAACTGGACAGGGACATGCAGTGGATGTCCTGTATCTGGACTTCAGTAAGGCATTTGACTCAGTGCCACATGGAAGGCTGGGAAGGAAGTTAGTAGGCACAGGGGCAGGTGCAATGCTGGTGAGATGGGTGGGAAACTGGCTACAGGAAGGCAACAGAGGGTGGTGGTGGGTGGGAGCTCTCACACCCAAGGGCAGTGACGAGCAATGTCCCACAGGCTCGGTGTTGGGACCAGTGTTGTTTGGGATATTCATTGCAGACATATCATGGGACATCAAGAGCAAGATCAGTCTGTTTGCTGATGATACCGAGGTTGGAGCGGTGGTGGATGACCTAGGGGATGGCAGGGTTGCAGGATGATCTGGCAAAGCTTGAAACCTGGTCAGACACCTGGCAACTGGGCTTTAATGCCAAAAAGTGCAAGGTGATGCATTTTGGGATGAAGAACCCAGGAGGACTTACCAGCTAGGGGAGTGCAGCTAGCCCAGACAGAGGAGGAGAAGGATCTGGGTGTGCTCATCACAGGGTCAATGAACAACTCGGCACAGTGTAGGAAGGCAGCTGCAAGGGGCCAACAAAATGCTGGGTTGTATTGCAAGGAGTATATCCTCAAGGAGGAGGAGGTGATTCTGCCACTGTATAGGTCATTGGTTAGACCACACCTGGAGTACTCGTGCAGTTCTGGTGTCCGTATCTGAAGAGGACATTAAGTTACTGGAGGGAGTGCAGCGCAGGGGCGACAAAGATGATCAAGGGTCTGGGGACTTATCATATGAGAGGAGGTTGAAGGAGTTGAACATGTACTCACTGGAGGAGAGGAGAGGAGAGGCAGGGGGACATGATTGAAACCTTTAAATACATGAAAGGAATAAACAAGACAGGTACAGAGGGCTGTTCAAAGTAACGGAGGGAGGGCCACAGGGGCCATGATATGAGACTAGGCGAGGAAGGTTCAGGAGGAGATGAGGAGACACTTTTTACAGAGAGGGTGGTGGCTGGGTGGAATGCGTTACCTGCAGAAGTGGTATGCAGTGGAACAGTGGACTGCTCAAACGAGGATGGGACAGGACAAGGGGAGGGTTAATGAAGGGAAGGGTGGAAGGAGGGGCAGCTGCAGGAAAGGTGCTAGCTGCACATTCGAGCAGACTTGATAGACCTCTAGGCCTTTATCTGCTGGCAAATTTCATATGTTCGTAAGCCTCAAAAGGCAGTGGGGGCATTGGCCACAACACTGCCACACCTCCACAACCTGCTTCTGCAGCAAACTGCCGCAACATGTTTCTTACACATGCACACAATCAACATAGGAAAGACTTAGGGAGGAAGAACCAGAGAATGAACAAGAATGAGCCAGAATGGTGCACAGTGGTAACAGGAAGTAGGCCCCAAAAAGCAAGAAGGGCTATATGTAATTATACAATGGCAAGAAACAATCCTTGGCAGTGATTGGTCAGTGTAGGGCTAGACCCGTGATGTTATCCCAGTACAACATCACGGATCTAGTCCCAGCACAGACTTGACCCAATCACATGGGAAAAAAAATCAGTACCCCTCCTAGCTATAACCCAAACTGAAAGCAGCATTTACGATCAGTTTCTCACTGCTCATTCAAGTCACTGACCCCGCCAGCCAAGACCATATCTGTAACAAACAAAATCCTCCCCCACCCCAAAATATTTCACTGTGGTTCACTCGGCAGACATTGCAACTCCCTGTCACTTTTCCCCGCCACTACCGAACCGACCAGGGAAGCCCGCTGCTTTAAAATCCAACGCATCTCCTTTTCCTCAACACACTGATGAACTGAGGGTGACAGCATCCTCCCCTTTTGTTACTGTTTAAAAAGAAAACACACATGTAGCAAGACATCGCTACAATAAGGGGAAAAGTGCTGCCCTGCCAGATCGCATTTTTTTAAACGCAGCCACGAGCAGCTTCACACTATAGAGCATGTGTAGTCGCTCGGCTCCCAGTCCACAACTCCGCTCAAGAAGCTTTTTCTTTCATTTTTTATGTATTCAGTTTAAGCCCCCAACTCAAACAGTATCTACAACAAAACAAAGCCATAACTCTAACTGGCTTTTCTGTGGCCTGCTGTATACAGCGTGTGCACAGGTAACCACCGTGGTATAAACTTGCCGCTCACAAACCTTGGAGTGGAAGCAAGCCCCTCGCCTTTTTCTGTGGTCCAGACAGATTGTTTTCTCTCAGACAAGTAGTTACAGAGTGTACTTCCATCTGCTCTGACTCCTGTAGTACCGCCTAGGCTACCCACTTCAGCACCGTGCTACAAGCAGTCAGCAAACACCTCGGTGGCTGCAGTAAAGAAAGGGCTCATATGTTTAACATGAACTTGCAGGACACAAAATAAAGAAAAAAAACACAAACTTAGCAACCAAATTGGGGGGGGGAGGTTCTTACAGTTTTTAGCTGAAGTTTCTTCACATAAGAAAGACACAGGAAACAGCAAAAGTTATGCATCTCAGACGGCATCGTTCACAGAGCTCCACCTAGTGGCAAAGAGAAAAACTGGGTTTTTTTTCCATATGTACACATCCACACACAAAAATCAAATAAAAAATAAAAAATAAATTATATTTTTCTCATTTTTTAATTTTATTTACAAACAAGCCATTGTATAATAGCAATAATGCACTCCAGGGTATGTGTTGTGCTGGGATAACATCATGCCTGGGGTCATTGGACGCACTCAGCCTGCGGTCTTGTGCCCAACCACCTCAGGCATGATGTTATCCCAGCACAACACACACCCTGTCGTGCATTATTGCTTAATTATATCTATCTTTCAAACAGATATTCACAGCATGCAGACCAATGAGGGGGTGAGTACATATACCCTGATGCAATGATAGCTGAAAACAACAAAGGAAGTCAGTTATTTCAAGGAAAATCCCCTCTTAAGAGAGGAACGTTTGTCCTAGGAGACTCCATCATTAAATTCATGGACTGCTATATATGCAGTCCAGGCAAAGAATATAGAACTGTCAATAGCTTTTCAGGAGCAAAACTGATGATATTAACAAAATGGTGGACAAAATATTACAAAAGGCAAGGACCAAACCCCTGATGTTGATACATGATTGAACAATACACTAA
This sequence comes from Neoceratodus forsteri, assembly GCA_016271365.2. Taxonomy (NCBI): domain Eukaryota; kingdom Metazoa; phylum Chordata; order Ceratodontiformes; family Ceratodontidae; genus Neoceratodus; species Neoceratodus forsteri. Next base: position 174,736,598 of record JADMNL010000026.1, on the reverse strand, counting down.
GGGAGAAAAACTGACGGTGACATAAGGGTGGATTTCAAACCATTGGAAAAAAATTTACAAAAAAGGGATGCCACGTTTTTGCTTTTTTTTTTTTATTTAAATATTTGGTTACTGGGACAAGCACACTGATCCAGGGCTCATTTCCAGGTGTGACCCGAGGAGGGGAAACAGGTATAAAAACACTTTGGGAGAGACAGACAGCTCGTAGATGCTATTACATATAGATCTAGTATAAGCATAAAAAAGAGTAATGCAGAGGCATCAAGTATAAGTACAAAAGTGCTAGGTAACTACAAGATCAGTGTTAGGTAATTACAAGATCAGTGTTAGGTAATTACAAGATCAGTGTTAGGTAATTACAAGATCAGTGTTAGGTAATTACAACATCAAGAGACTCTTGATGCAGTCTCCCCAATCCTCCCAGTGCCAAAAGCTAGCCAGTATAGATAAAAAAACAAGCATTTGTCAATGCCGAATATTTGCTTGCTGGCATTGGCAGTGGTAGTATAGAAGTTACAGAGCTGCATAATAGGAATGACAGTGAAGTACTGAACTGAAGCCAACCCCGCCACCACCCTGCAGAGAGTGACAGGCATTGGGGTGTGCCTTTGGGTTGTCAGGCATAACGGCCACGCCAATTCACCACACCCCACCCTGCAGACACTGACAAGTGTCACGGTGTGCCTTGGGGTCTTTGGCCCTTATGCGCACCCCATTCCATTAGGAAATATGGTGAGATGGGTGCGATATAGGAGAATGGGGTGAACTTTGGGACCAAAGAGTCCAAGACATACCTTGATGCCTCTCACTGGCTGCAGGGTGTGGAATGGTATAAGCATTACAGGCAAGAATCCCAAGTCACACCCCTGATGCCTGTCATTCTTTACAGGGTTGGGCGTTATGGTTGGAAACCCTAATACCTTAGGCATTCGTTGGTATTTTCACTCCAAATTTTCAACATGTTTTTTTTGTGACCCCACCTCATGAACAGGGGGAATATCAGTTTGTTAGCCGAAAGCTGCTTATGCGCAGCGACTACGGCATTAGTACCACAGGTGCAAAAACATTCCGAACAGGATGTAAAAATGACAGCTGTACTGTTCATGGGAGGCAAAAATGGCAATGTTGCAAATCTGCAGTAAAAATATAAAAAATGGTGAAGTAGCGAGCATATATAGAAACTGTGCGCACACCGTAATATAATTAGGTTGGGGATTTTTACAGCAGATTCTCAACTTAGGCATTTGGTGCCTCCGATCATGAACAGTGTCACTGTGATTTTCTTTATCTGTCCCGAACAATGATTTCCCAGAGCGACCATGCATCTCTGCGCTGAAAGTGTGAAAACACACTTCGGCCATGTTGTGAAAAATGACAGCTGTACTGTTCATAAGGAAGTGTGGAAAAATGCCACTGGTGAAAATCTGGACTGAAAATATTACAAAGTCATGAACTTACGAGGGTGCGTGGAAACTGCGCAATGCTCACTCTTAACACAGTCATTTTATGGACTTTTGTCACCAAATTTTCAACATAGCCATTTTAAGACCTCTGCTCATGAACAGTGTAACTGTGATTTTCTTAATCTGTCCCAAACATTGCTTTCGCACCAATAGCACCACCTGTCGCGCTACGTAATGAAAACACATTTTAGCGACATATAAAAAATGGCAGCTGTACTGTTCATAAGGAAGTGTAATAAAATGGCAATGTTGAAAATCTGGAGTGAAAATATTAAATTCGCAAGCTTACGAACATGCATAGGAACTGCGCACCGCACGCTCGTAAAACAGTCATTTTTAGGAATGTTTTCACCAAATTTTCAACATAGCCATTTTAAGACCTCTACTCATGAATAGTGTCTCTGTGATTTTATTAATCTGTCCCAAACATTGCTTTCGCACACCAACAGCACCATTGTGCGCTACATGTACGAAAACACATTTTGGTCAAGATGTGAAAAATGACAGCTGTACTACTTATAAGGAGGTGTGGTAAAATGACAATGTTGAAAATCTGGAGTGAAAATATTGAAAATTCGCAAACATACGTTGTGCGTAGGAACTGCGCAATGCATGCTCGTAAAACAGTCATTTTTAGGAATTTTTTCACCAAATTTTCAACATAGCCATTTTAAGACCTCTGCTCATGAACAGTGTCACTGTGATTTTCTTAATTTGTCCCGTACATTGATTTTACACACTGACTGCGCCATTGTACGCTACATGGACAGAAACATGTTTTGGGTGAGATGTGAAAAATGACATCTGTACTGCTCATAAGAAGGAGTGGTAAAATGGCAATGTTGAAAATCTGGAGTGAAAATATTGAAAATTTGCGAACTTACGAGCGTGCATAGGAACTGTACAATGCACGCTCAGTAAACAATCATTTTGGAATTTTTTCACCAAATTTTCAACATAGCCATTTTAAGACCTCTGCTCATGAACAGTGTCAGTGTGATTTTCTTAATGTGTCCCGTACATTGATTTCACACACGACTGCGCCATTGTGTGCTACATGGCGGAAACACATTTGGGTGAGATGTGAAAAATGACAGCTGTACTGTTCATAAGAAGGTGTGGTAAAATGGCAATGTTGAAAATCTGGAGTGAAAATATTGAAAATTCGCGAACTTACGAGCGTGCGTAGGAACTGCATGCATACGCTCATAAAACAGTCATTTTTAGGAATTTTTCACCAAATTTTCAAAATAGTCTTTTGAGAGCCCACCTTATGAACACTGGCAGTGTTGTTTCGTTAATCATTCCGGAAGGGTGATTTCGCACAGTGGCGCAAAATCACCCTTCGGGCCCGAGTAACGCCATGACAGTGCAAGAATTCATGAGGAGGGGTCCCAAAAACCCCATGTTGAAAATTTGGTGCAAAAATTCCAAAAAATGCCTGAGATATGCAATAAAGTTGAAAACCCCCTATCTATCGCATTATACAGCTTACCGGCATTTCCTCAGTTCGCGGTCGGCTTTGAAGAGTGCAAACCTGTTCCCGGTCCACTGAAGATTGTCGGGCAGAGCTCCGGAGGTAAGTATGGGGTGAGGGGGCTGTGGGAGGCAGGGTGCACAGTGGGTGGGTGCGGGTTGTGGGGGCAGGGAGACTGCGTGGAACCGTTTTTGCTTTTCAGGTTTTTTAAAAGGCGGCAGGACATTTGCCACACTGGGGTGGGCTCCCAGCATGGCACAAGGACAGCTGAGGCGTGAAGCCGAGGGACTGGGCAACCCATTGGCCCTTAGCATCAGTTGCCACACTGGGGTGGGCTCCCAGCGTGGCACCCAGTACTTTCGGGGGAGGACAGTGGAGCCGGCGGGAGTTAGGCACCCCCATCAGCTATCTGATAACACTGCAGCTGGGGTGGCATCCAGCGTGGCATTTGGAAGGCTTTGGGAGCGCCGGTACAGCCGGCGGGATTGGGCACCCCGTCGGCTATACAGTGTGTGCGTGGGGGCAGCATCTGTATGCATGTGTGTGCATGTGTGTGAGAGGAGCTGCACATGAGCAGGCGATATCTTATCACTGCTCACTGAAGCGTAGCTCCCCCTTTCAACTGTATGCCACTGCATTTTGGAGCTTGTCATAGACAGCTCCAGCATGCATTGGCGGACAGGGGCCGCCCCTGCCAACACACTGACTGAATTGGAAGAGGGTGTGACACACCTCCGAAAACTCGAATGATGGCACTATGTTTCTTGCACATGCGTGCAAGCAAACATAATGATAAAAGTAATAAATCATTGACTGAGAAATTGACAAAGGAAATAAGATATGCATGTCTTAGACTTGGGGAGGTTGAGGGAAAGGCTGACCTTTACAGCCCAGATGGGTTGCGCCTAAGCAGAAAAGGCAGCAGGACATTAGGGTTAAAAAAGGAAAACTTTAAAAAGGAAATTTTAAAACAGACTGTCTGGTGGGGGGTAGGGAAAGTGTCATTAATCTAGAAAAAGTAAAAACAATACAGGTATTAAAAGTGGAAGGGGAAAAAAGGTTAAATTAGGGCAATACTGACAAATGCTGGAAGCCTGAACACATCCAAAAGAATCAAAGTGGAGCAGATAATTGGAAATGAAGATATTGACATCATAGGAGTAACAGAGACTTGGGATGAAAACTCAGACTGGGATACAGGAATTCAGGGCTTTAAAATCTTTAGCCAAGAACACACTAACAGACAAGGAGGAGGAGTGGCACTATACATTAGGAAGAGTATCAACAGTATGCAGTAGCCATCAAGCGAACAGTGGAAGATCACATAAAAAGTGTATGGGTCAAATTAATGAATAAAAGAGGCAAAAACATAAACATCGGCATATGCTACAGACTGCCAAAGTTGGAACAGAAACAAACAAAAACACTTGTTAATCAAATAGAGAGGTACTTCATCAATTCTGATACTATAGCTATAGGTGAAAATTCTACCTGGTATGAACTGGGAACAACAACTAGCACACAACAAAATGGAGAACAACATTTTGGAGGTAATAATTAGGTCCAATCTAGAACAAAACGTGAGAGAATCAACATGAGGATAAAATACTCTGGATTCTAATATTAGCAAATATGTCCGAAGAAATAAAGATCATTAATGTGTGAGAGAGCCACTAGCAAGTAGTGACCATTGACCACAAACAACAAAGGGGATAACTTCCAGATCTAATTACACGAAAGCCAAATTTAACTTAATGATGGAGGATTTATCAAACTATGACTCGGTCTACATATTTAGGAATGCTAGGACATCATTAAAAACAAATAATTGAAAAAGCAAATATATATCCTGAAGTAACATGTACTAAGAAAAAAAAGAGAAAAGACTGCTTGGTTAAATAAAGGAATAAATAACAATGGGCCTTATGTATGATGCCTACGCGCCACAGAAACTGAGCACATAGGCATCGATATGCATGAATGCAGCAGAGTGGGGTCCCGCGGACTCTCTGCCAAATTCACAAATAGGGCACAAGACAGTTATGTGCCCAATCCCCTGGCCACGTGGACAGAAAAGTGCCATGGGCAGGCGAGGAACGGGCCAACACTATGCACCATTCACAAAGGCGCATAGTGCAGTTCGCAGTGGGGCATACTGGAGAGCAGGTAATGGCAAGGGGGACCCTGCTGTAACCGCTGTGTGCATCATGCACACACAGAACCCCCGCCTGGTCCAGGCAGAAATGAACCCCCTCAAAGAACACTCATCCCTGTCCTGCATGACAGCCCCCCACCACCACCCATCTGAGCTCTGTCCCCGGTATAGCATAAGCACACACACCTCAGCTCCAACACATGTCCACCACTTCCCTGGTATAGCGAAGGCATACTCCCTGCCCGCAGCCCACACAGATGCCCTGGTTCCCGGTGTTCATCAAGAACCCCCCCAACATGCACACAGGTACCCAAGTCCCCAATCCCCCAATCCCAGCACCTCCGGGTGATCATTGGTGTTCACTATCCCCCCCCCACAGCACTGACAACACTAACTCCCCCATCCCCTGTACCTGCCCATTGGTGCAGCAGCTCTAGAATATGGACAGCCAGTGTCACAGCCCTCTTCACACCTCCTTGGCTGCTGACCATCCAAGTGATGCTGGGAGCATGCTGCCTATATATAGCGGCATGCTTCAAGCATCACTTGGACAGCTGGTGGCCAAGGAGGTGTGAGAAGGGCTGTGCCTCTGGACATCCAAAGCCATGGCACAGATGGGCATTTACAGGGGAATTGGGAGGTTGGTGCTGTTGGTGCCACGGGGGCTGGGGAGACCACTAAACACCAATCATTGCCTAGAAGGGCCAGGACCACGGGTCAGGGGGTTGGAGACCTGGGCACCTGTGTGCATGTGGGGGGGTTGCTCAACTCCTGTGACTGGGGCACCTGTGTGGGCTGGGTGTGTGGAGTATGCCTTCGCTATAATGGGGAAGGGGTGGACATGTGTTTGGGATGGGGGGTGCTTTTGTAATACCAGGGATGTGGCTCAGATGTATGTTGGGGGGGATTGTCTGTCTGCAGATGGAGATGGGACGTGGATGTGTGTGTGCGGAGACTTCACCCTGACACAGATGGGGCATTGCTGTGTGGTGGGGGGGCATTTCACAGAACTGCTGGCCAAAGGGGCATGGCCGCTTGGGTCTGGGTGCTGACGAGAGCTATTCACACACACAGACTCGTGCCTTGTTGCACATGTGAGCCACTCTGGGACCCAGGCCTGCATCTAATTGGATACCCAACTGTCTCCGCTACTCTGCTCCTGACTTCCCTGCGCAATCCTGCACGCCAGGGGGAGTGTGGACAGGTGCCCCACGGCTGTATGTGGCAGTGAATACTGTGCACCCTGCACCTGTCCAGGGCCGCAGAGCTGCAGGGGTGGGATTTGTACATAGGGTCCAATATTAGGGGGAAAAAAGCCTGTTTAAAATATACAAGATGAAATCAAATAATAGAGTTCATTATAAAAATATGCAGCAATCACAAAAGAAGCCTCAGGGAAGCCAGCCTTAATACTGAATTCAAACTAGCACATGGTAAAGGAAATATGAAAACACTCTCGAACCTGGTAACTACCATCCAATCTTCCTATTACCCTCACTGGTGAAGCTTCAGGAATCACTTGCTTACACAAGGCTCCAGCAGTTTTTGACTCCTCAACAGCACTAACCCCATATCAATCCAGATTTCAAAAACCTCATTCAGCAGTCTCCTCTCTACTTAGAGTAACTAACTCAGTTCAATGTATCCATGGATCACAGCCACATCACAGGTGCAATTTGTATTGACTTAGCCAAAGCTTTTGACTCTATGGGTGGGATATTCAAAAGGGTTGCGCTATGCGCAATAGGGTTGCACCAGCGCAAGACCGAAAATGCGCCATTCTGCGATATTCAGCGGGAGGCAGTTGCGCCATTGAAAACATGCTGAGTAACAGCGCAATGCAAATGAAGGCATGCGCAACCGAAGGGGGTGGATCCATGCATAAAGTGCGCAATACGATATTCAAAGGCTTGCGCAATGCGCAACAGTAGATCAGCCGGAAGTTGTGCCAATGCGGAAATGAGCCAAAATAAAAAGGAAGAGGCGCAAGAACTCGACAGGGAATGCTCATGAGGCAGCAACAGAGAGCAGGCCACAGCAGCAACCAGTGCAGGCCAGGGAGTAGGCAGGACAGAATAGTGGCAGCTGAAGGCGTGTGGGGCCACAGAGTTCAGAGGCCAGTAGGTGTACCCGGTGCAGTGGAGGTAGCAGTCAGGACAGTGGGGGGAACAGAACAACAACAGCTGGGGGGGACACAAGCCAGGGAGATGGACAGTGCCAGCTTCCACATGGAAGCTGTAGTGAGGGGGGTGAGAAGGCATGCTGCAGGGGGACGTGGCCGTGAAAGGGCCCATCGCCGGTACACCCCCAACAGGCAGTACCGTGCCCGCATCAGCTTTGAGCTGTATTTGGATGTCGAGATTGTGGGCCGGTACCGCCTGAACAGGGCAATACTGAGGCAGCTCTGTGAGCTGTGCAGTGATGTGATGCAGGCACCCTCACGACAGAGTCACGCTGTCAGTGGAGAGAAAGGTAACAGCCTGTATGTGCTTGCTTACCATGGGTACCTTCCAGAGGCCAACAGGAGACACCACAGGCATAACACAGTCGGCCACGTCATGCATCCTCACCCAATTCCTCAGCGCACTGCTGCCACATGCTGCGGAGTACATCCATTTCCCCAGCACAACGGCAGAGCATACAGCAAACATACAGGAGTTCCACAGGGTAGCATGTATGCCTGGCATGCTAGGGGCAATAGACTGCACCCATGTGGCTATTTGCACACCACCTGGCCCCGATGGGGCCATATATTGCAACCGGAAGGGGTTCTCCAGTGTCAACTGCCAGGTGGTGTGTGATGCCAGTGGGCGCATCATCAATGTCTGTGCCACGCACCCTGGCGGAGCATATGATTCATTCATATGGCACCAGTCTGCACTGTGCCATCAATTCGAGAGTGGGGACATCCCCACAGGACATCTAGTGGGTGAGTATGCATGTAGGAGCGGCAAAGTTGGGGGACGGGTGGGCAAGCCACAGGTGCCATGTTAGTGGCAGACAGGGCTAGGGGCAATATGGTCCTGAAATTGACACTAATCTCCACTATCTCCACACAGATGACAGTGGATACCCACTCCATCCCTGGCTGCTCACACCCTACCAGCGCCCACAACCCCCATCGCCTTGGCCTTCAATGAGAGCACATGCATACATGCAACATCAGTCGAGCTGGTGTTTGGGATGCAGAAGCCAAGCTTCAATGCCTAGACACCTCGGCGTGCCTACAGTACAGCCCCTCAAAGGCCTGTGGGATATTCCTGGCCTGTTGTATCCTGCACAACATGGCCAAAGACTGTGGGATAGCCGTACAGATCAAGGAGGGGGACAGCGATGGGGATGCTGGTGATGCCGGTGATGATGGGGATGAGCAGCCCCCCCTTGGACAGCGTGACCCTCGACTGATCCAGCTGGCCCAGCTGCACCGGGACACCATCACAGAGGAGCACTTCACCCAACACAGATAAGTCATGGGGCCATGTGCAACCAACACTGTCAAGGGCGCTACCCACATACACACAGGGTAACACAGCAGGGGTGCATGACGGTGAGGGGAGTGGAAGGGTACAGGTGCACAAACACACAACCAGGGAGGGGTGAATAGTTACACGCTACATGGACAGACACACACACACACACACACACACACACACACACACACACAGGCACAAAGTGCACAGGGGCAGGTGCACAGCAGAGCAGGAACAGACATGTCAAACACACATATCCACAGGCCACCCCCACCACCTGTACTGTCCATGTACGTATGTCAGATGCTGGACACCCTTGCACCTTGGTGTACAGTGCAATGCAGACATCATCATGCACATGCACCCATGGACAGAAGTCGGGTGGGTGTGCAGGTGGTCGGTGTGTCGCCATGTTGGGCAGGGCACCCACTGGTGCACTGCCCACCATGACACACATTGCACACAGGGCAGCACCAGACAGGGCCTGCACTGGGAGACAGGTCAGTCACCTCAGATGCATGGGCGGCCCCGCCGAGACCCAGCAGCACTGGCAGGCTGAGCATGGGCCACATGGGGTGGCACCGATGGACCACCAGGGGTCCCACTGCGTGAGCGCGACCTTGTCCGCACAGGGGTCTGCAGCATGCTGAACATACCTGCACCAGGGGTGCTCAGGATGCCCACAGCAGAACCCGGTGTCGACAGGCTGGGTGTCGCACGATGCCAGGAATGGGGAGTGGATAGCGTACTGTGTGGCGTGCGTGGCACTGGGGCACCTGACTGTGTGCCCAATGTGACCACGACAGCGACCAATGCCTGAGTCTGCCTGTCAATGGCGGCAGTCACATCCATCCGCATTTGGACAATCCCTGCAAGGATCATCGCATTGTCCCTGCTGTGCCGCTCCACAGCCACACTCAGTGCCTCCATGGACATTGCAACCCGCATCTGCTGCTGTACTGATGCCCGCAGCAGGCGGGTGTGCTCGTCAAACAGGTCGTCTGCCACATCGGCAACCTGTCCCTCAGGGTATGAAAGCACCTGATGCTCAACACCCCTTGAGGGTGGGCGCTGTTCACCAGGACCAGGTATGGGCAAGTCAACAGGTGGTGCGCATACACCACCGCTGAACCCTGTACACCCAGACCCGGTGGGTGACTGCTGCTGCCCCTCCGCCTGCTGTGCCCAAGGGACCAGTCGTTCCACTGCTGTGTCCACAACAGTGCCAGAGACCTGCACAGCCACCGGTGCTGCCCCACCGATGCTGACAGGCCAAGCCTGGGACTGTGCTGACGTGCTGGCACACACGTTGGAACCAGCTAGGTCCATGGGCATGAGCTGTCCTGCTGTGTGTCCACTATGTGACACACACGTTTCACTGCCCATAGCGGTCATTGCATCATCAATGGTGCAGGTTTGTGCCACAGCCACAGCGTGCTGGCATGCTTGCATGCCAGACCGCTGAGACACAGGAAGGGCACCCCCACAACTGACTCACCGACATCGGAGATGGCAGCCAGGCATGCACACTGGTGCAATGCATGCCAGCTACCAGCAGAGGTGGATGGACCCTCCTCAACTCTGGCTGGATGTCCACAGTGCATGGGCCCTCCACCACTGTCCCCTGCAGATGCACAGGATCTGTAACAGAAAGTGAGAAAATGTTAGTGCATGGGATCCACCTTCCCCCCCCCCCACCATGTCATACCGTGCAGTGATGGGCTACCACCTGTCTGGAAGCCACCTCGTGGAATGCCCTCGATGGCACTGCGCTGCATGGATGCAGCAAGATGGTCCTCCGCCGGGGTCAGCTACACCACCTCTGGCTGGCCCCCGCCTGTAGCAGCGCGTGCCACTCTGAGGGCTGCCACCTTCTCCTTCACCCTTCTCCTGTCAGTCCCCATCTTCTTCTTACATTCCTGCATGGAGCACTGGTGGCTTCCATGCAGGTTTTCGGCACGAGCTACCCTCCATGCAGCAGCATGGGCCTGAGGTGCCGCAATCCACTGAAGTGGTTCTTCCTCCAGGTAGGCCTCGAAGAGTGCCTCTGTTTCAGCTTTTGTAAAGTTGGGCCTCCTCTTCCACCCACCATCATCCTCCTCACCCAGTCCTTGCTTGGCCATGTCACAGTCTGTATGGGTGGAAGTGGACACATGTGACTGTGCAGTATACAGCAATATCCAATGACCATAGTCCAGAACATCACACAGCATGCAACCCACCTATCACCTACAGTAACAGAATATGGCCATTGTAGATCAATGTTGCACATTTATAGCGCAATGCATGCAAATTAAGAGTGGAGCAGCTTTAATGAGATGCAAATCACACCGCTGCACCATTGAATGGCTGATCGGATGATTTGCATATGACAGCTGAATATCGCGCTGTTGCGCTTTGCTCAATACGGTTGAGCCGGCTGAGCCAATGGTGCAATTCTGTGACTGCGTAGTACACCACACTGCACATGCCCAGGTAGCTTACGCAGGCATCTGTCATGCTGATGATGTGCTGTGCGCGATCAGCAATTCAGGACACAGCCACCATTGTGCCAGTGGCGCTACAGCGCTGGTCACCACATGGCGCTGTGGCACAACTGCGCAATAATCCACTGTGGCACTGGTACACAGGCGACCGATCACGCTGGACGTGTAGACGTCTGATGGCGCTGTGTGTGGCCTTGCGCCAGAGACCCATGACCTTGTGCCTGACCTTTGCCCCCTTGGTACTGTACGTATGGCATGTCTGCAGCTCTATCGTGCTGTTCGGTAACAGTGTGATAGGGACCGACGGCGCTGTATGAACAGCATGATAGGGACAGATGGAGTTGTATTGCACAACATTTCCACTTGGGGTTGCCGCACTGCGAAGCGCCATATTGCCTACTATCAACCTGTAGACATGGCATGCAGGAGAGCTCCCTAGTGGAATGGCTTGGAGGTGGCCAACCTAGTGGCCGTGGTGGAGCCTCACTATGGGCCACTGTTTGGGGAGGAACCCCTAGACATGGCCCGCACCCATGTGTGGCAGCAGGTGGCCACTGAGCTGGAGCAGGTCACTGGGCGGCGCAGAACACCGGAGCAGTGCAGGCACCGGTACAGTGACCTATGCAGGAGGGAGCAGGCACTGCTGGCATGCCTCAGATCATGTGCCAGGAGGGGCATTGTGCCTAGGCCAGGTGAGTGAGCCATCTATGCACCTGTATTGTCCGCAGGGGTAACACTGTGTATTGTGGCCAGAGCATGGGGAAGGGTTGGTCCATGGTTGGCTGTGACAGTGTTTGCAGGTGTGTGATGTATGGGTCTGGCTGTGTGGGCAGGCACACTCATTGGGGCAGGGGGCTGTCTGCTTTGGGATCTCACTAATGTGTTTCTCAATGTTTGTTTCCCACAGGCGTGGAGGAGCGGAGGAGGGCCCTAGAGGAGGCACAGAGTGGTGCTGCAGAGGTGGCTGGCAGAGGTGGCAGTGGTATGGGCCCACAGCAGCAGCAGCCACCGCAGCAGCGGCTTGATGAGGGTGAGTGTCATTACATCATGGATGCTATTGCGTGCTATGGGGGGGAAAGCATGGCCACCATCCATGGACAACACTGCCATGCACGCGATGTGTGACAGTCAGCACTGTCCAGTGGCACTGCATGTCTGTGAGTGCATCACTGGTGGTCCATGCATGCACTGGGCACATGGCTGTGGCACTACCTTCCATGACATAGCCATGTCACTGGACAGCCTTGGTTGTGCTGTGCTGGGCATGGGTGGGGTGTGTGTGCAGTGGCACACATGGCTGTTGCTGCCTGGTTGGGCTTCTAGCTGCAATCACTGTGAGTGGGTGCAGTCCATCACAGGGGCGGGGCACTTGGCTGTATGCCATGCATATTGGGTGGGCTTCAGGGTTGTGGACAGTCATAGCCATTGATTCTGTTCCCATGCCCTAGGTGTCCAGGTTCAGCGCAGGATTGAGCAGGCCATCCACCGCCTGCTGGAGCTGTCCACTGAGTCCCTGCACATTCTGAGGGAGATGAACCGGAGAGGTGTCCGACGCTGGAGGAGGCCACGGGGACAGAGGCAGCCTGCTGATATACAGCCTGGGGGGCAGTAGCTGCCCCACACCTACCCCCTTTATCCTTCCTTCACACCCTGCCTTCCCTCACCAAGTTCTTCACCCCTGCCCCACACCACCCCTACCTTGTACCACGTACCCCACCCTGTATTGTATATATTGTATATAGTTATGGTTGTTCCTGTTGTTATTGTTGTTGTTGATTAGAAATATATATATATATATTTTGTTATGAATACATGGTGGTCTCTGATTTGCAGCTGGCTATAGGTGCTCAGTTGCAGTGGTGTGCATGGCATCTGGTGTGGTATTGTCCTGGGATTGTGTGTGTGTGTGTGTGTGTGTGTGTGTGCGTGGGGGGGTGTCCCTGGTGTGGTGGTGGCTTTCAGCCAGTCTGGCCGTGTGCTGCCACACACCGCTGTGAGCTCCTGGTGGGTCTGGCTTGTATGGTTCTGTGGTACACATGGTTGCATTGTGCCGGGTGGGGGCATGGTGATTCCAGCAGTGCCAGTCACAGTCACTGCTCATGGGTGGTGTATTGGGGTTCCAGTGCAGGTTGTGCTGTGCACAGGGGGGGCTGTTGTACACATGGGTTGTCTGACCCCTTTGTGTGGCAGTCTCTGCTTGCCAGTGGGTGTGCTGGGGTGCCATGGCCCAGCTGTGCTTTGTTGGCTTGTCCCCATGGGCCAGTGGATATTCCGTCCCTCCACCAGTGATGCTGTGCTTTGGGTGTGGGGGTGTGTTGTTAGTTCTGCAGTGTGTTCCTGTGCCCATCTGTGGCATGGGTGGTGAGCCTATACTCCTGATTAATGCAGTTCCATTGCTCTGCTGCTGGGGGCTCCCTGCTTGCGCTATGGTGCCTCTAGACTGCTCAGCTGGGCTGGCCTTGTTGCGCTATGGCGCATCATATGTGCTCAGCTTCCCCTTCCTGATTGCGCTATGGGGCAGGTTGTGCAATATTCAGACATTGGCTGGTTGTGCAATTTGACTTGCTCCATGTTTGAATATCGCGTCTGTTGTGCCTGTGCGCAATTGACTTGTGCTTGCTCCTGCTATTCCGCACATTTTGGGAGCAGTTTGAATATCTGGCTCTATGTCTCATCACCTTTTACTTCAGAAACTCAGTGCCCTGGGCCTCGCAAATCCTATACTTGTTTGGTTTCAATCTTACCTTCTAAACAGAAGACAATGTTTTCGCATTGGCAATTCATCCTCCCCTCTCCTCCCTGTCTTGTCTGGTGTACCTCAGGGTTCGATTCTGGGCCCCCAACTATTCTCTGTCTTTATAAATGAACTCCAGTCAGTCTGCACTTCCTCTAATATTCATCTTTATGCTGATAATGATATTCTGTTTGTGTCTGGCCCCTCTCCCACTGCTGTCCACAACCCTTTACAGTCTGACTTAAGTGCCGTGCTTGCCTGGTTTCACAAAAATTTTCGCAGGGTTAATGTAAAAAAAAAAATGGTCTCAATGACTTTTGGAACCCCACAAAAATTGGCCTCCATACATTCTCCTCTAATCTTTCATACACTTGACGGCACCCCTCTGGAGTCAGTAACCTCTTTTAAATACTTAGGGGTTTGACTAGGCTAGTATCTATCCTGTTCCTCTCACATTAACTCCCTGTGTGCTAAACTGTGCCCCAAATTAGGTTTCCTATACAGGCATAAGGACTCCCTCTCCCTCCCTGTTTGCAAGTAATTACTTGTCAAACTCGTCCTGCCCCTCTTTGATTATGCAGGCATCATTTTCAGTGCTGCCCCTGCAACTACCTTATATAGGTTGTACACTGTCTATAACTTATTTTGCAGCTTTGTTTCTAACTCTCCCCCTTGCACCCACCACTGCTGTCTACTCTTCTCTCTTCCTCTCTTCCCTTACCCACAGGTGAAACTTACACTCTCACATTCCTAGCCAAATACTGGTAAGGAAATCTACCGCTGTATATCATCAGTCTTCTCTTCCCAATTTCCCCCTCCCCATACATCATAAGGTCCAGGGGCTATTGCACTTTCAAACTGCCCCATCCCCGCTCAACTGTGGGCTCCCAGTCATTCTCCTATTGCCTCCCTAACCTGTGGAAACTGCAGTCTGCCTCCCTACAAAACTTATCCTCCCTAAAAGTTTTCAAGGACTAGCTCCAATTGTTAGTCCCTAGCATATTTTCTTGCCCAATCCCTGTGCCTGCATGCGACTTCTACTGACCACTCCGGTGTCCTGTAAGCTCCAGTCTACTTTACTACATTAGTTAGTAACAGCCCTGCTCCTCGGGCAGATGCCTACTGTAACAGCTTAGCTATCAGTTCCTGTTACCCACTATTTTTTTCTGTAACATTGCACTTTATTACATTTGTATACTTTTACATTGACTGGTTACTTTGTACACTGCACTATCATTGTTCTTTTGTGTAAATATTTTTCTACTATGTTGTTATTGCACTTGTGAAATTCCTCCTTTTCCCTTTCCCCCCTGATCGCACCTGGAAATGAGACTCGGCTCAGTGTGTCTTTTCTGGTTACCAAAATTTTAAATAAATAAATGCATTTTACGCTTATGTGAACTCCAACAGAGGACAGGATAGAACTGTTAGCCAGTTAAACAATTGCTGAAACAAGAGAGGCCATGTAAAAGAAATGGCAGCAATACTGAATAACTTTTGGATCAGTATGTAATACATAAGGCACTATAAAACTAATTCTAAGGGGATTGAAGAGGGAGAACACATATTAATAGAAATCATAACGGTCCAAAAAACAATAGAACAAACACTGGAGAAACTGGATATACATAAACCAGCAGGGCAACACAATCTTCAACCTACGGTACTGAAGGAAATGATAGTGGAACCTACAGCATATATAATAAACCTCTCAGTCAGGGAAGGCATGGTACCCCATGATTGGAAGCTAAAATGGTACCAATTTTCAAGAACGGACAAATCTAGCCTTGACAATTATGGAACTATTAGCTTGACGTACATAGAATGCCTCGATAAAGCACTTTACAGTCCTTGGCTGTTACTGGTGCATCTGCTGCTGCTGTCTGTTTTGACTAGGTGCAAGGTGAGAAGAAGGAGATGAGAACTGTGAATTAGAAGAATAGTGTGGAGTGTGGAGTACTGGAGCAGCAGTGAAGACACTGGGGCAGGGAACAATATGGAGCAGTGTAGAAAAGCAGAGATCAGAGAAGACTCGATGAAAGACTTGATCTGATGTGAGAAGTGGAAAGGCAATGGCATTTTAGCATTCTTTATTGTGGAATGAAAGGTTTTCAAGGACTACAGGTTTCATTGGGAAAATGTGAAGAGTGCAGCAGAGAGAAATCCTTTTCTTAGATATTTTAATATTATGAATTGTGTTTAACTATGCTTGATATGAGTCCTTAATAGTCTGTATGAGCAAACAGATTGTTTCTGTTTTAGTTTTTGGTTAATGGAATAAGCCCATAAGATTCAGGGATTTAAATCAAAGTTCGAAGAATTAGCAGTTTACAGCCAGAATAGTGCTGCTTAACATTAGCAATATTCTATGTCTATTTATTATTGTAAATTTTAATATTAATATTCTGTTAGGTTACTTTAATGTCAACTGGCTTTTGTCAGGTGCCAGAAGGCATAGGGATGAGTTAACAGGCCTGAACTTTACCCAGTTAATAACAACTCCAACCAGGATAAACTATGAGAATGGGACTAGCATACTCCTGGTCTGGGTCCAAATGAATCGTCCAACACATATCTTCCATTCTGAAGTATTGCCTGAATCTATCAGTAATCACTCTCCTACCCAGTTTTATTGGACTAACAAATTTATCAAGCCCCATGCCAGAACAATCACAAGTAGAGTGCTCTCCTGTGGCCACCTACAGTCACTAAAGTCTGTCCTCCTGCAACATGACTGGTCTTACATTGAAACCGCCACTGATATTGACTCAGCTCTGGAATACTTCATTGAACACTTCAATGCGGCTTGTGACATCCACGGCCATTTTAGAACATGTGGTATCAGGGACCTTTATAATCCCTGGATCTTTTTTAACCTTCTGGCTCAAATGAAAGCTTGTGGCCACCTCTGGCATACAGCCAGGACCTCCGGCAATAAGCCTGACATACTGGCCTATAAGATCACCAGGAATGCATGTACTAAGGCTATCTGTGAGTACAAAGTGCAGTACTATAAGGACATCATTGCCAAGACCTGGGCAGATGGGAAAAAAGTCTGGGAAAACCGTTGAATGTGTTGGGTATATCACCCATGACCCCATGTTAATTGCCAACACATTTAATTCATCCTTCACAGGGCCTTAGCCAGATTCTGCCCCCAAATTTCTTTGAACTGCCCAGCACAGCTCCAACGTCCACCAAATCAGAAGAGGCCTTGACCCATCCATGTTTATACTTCAAAGCTATCTTGGAAAGCGAGGCCAAGACATGCCTACTTAAAGTTCTAGGAGGAACTAGGACAAGCAGTGATTCCCTCGACCTGAAACATCTTATCCTAACCCTAGATGAAGTCCTATCCCCCCTCACCAAGTTTCTCAATCGTTCCCTCATACTTTCACAGTTCCTCCAGATCTGGAAATCCGCTTCAGTTACACCAGTTTTAAAGAGTGGGGACAGATTACTACCTGCCAGTTATCAGCCAATATCTATTCTTCCCCCGTTGTCCAAAGCACTTGAAAGGATTGTTGCTGACCAGTCTGTGGAGTACCTGGAAAAATGAAACCTACAATGTGTCCAGCAACATGGTTTTCAGAAAGGGCACAACACATCAACAGCTCTACTGGAATGCATAGGTTCCATTCACCATACTCTTGATCAGGGTCAACTTGTTGGTGCAACATTTATTGACCTGTCTAAAACATTTGACATGGTCAATTACCATTTGCTGACATTTTAACTTGCTGGGCTTGGTATATCTTCAGACGCCCTAAAGTGGTTCACCAGCTATCTAGCAAACCGCACACAACAGGTGAGAACAGGGTATACCCTTTCTGCTAAACTGCTTGTCTGCTCTGGAGTTCCTCAAGGATTGATACTGGGACTCCTCCTATTTAGCTCCCTCAGTAATCTTCCAGCATCCTGTTCTGAACCAGTACTCCTCTACGTGGATGATGCAGGTCATTTTCTCAAAGACTGCTGACCCTACCCTTCTTCAGGCCCAACTTCAGAAAAGTTTTATTGAAGTTGAGCCCTGGATCACCTCTCATATGTTGGTGCTTAATTGTAAAAAAAAACAAAGGTTATGCTCTTCCATGTTCCCACAGCAAGCATAAAGCCAAACAATTGGTGATTAAAAACACTGCAGGTGTAGTCCTTGATCAGACTCAATTTTTTAAATACCTAGGAGTTACTGTGGATAGTTTGCTGTCTTACTCCCACCATGTTGGGAATGTTGCCAAGGCAGTTAACATTTGCCTAGGCCTTCTACACAGACACAAGCACTGCCTTACTACCGAAGCCCTCAGACTGGCTATCCAAAGTTCAATTGTATCTATTATTGACCATGGTTTGGTCATTTGTGGTACCGCCATGGACACAACCCTATGGCAGCGCACCACAGCTCTGAATAAGGCATGCCATCTACTAATTGGTGCATCATATCGTACTCACACTTGTGACCTTTACAGATAAGCAAACTGGCTTCAGCTGCAGGCTTGCATTGAATATCAAGCCTGCCATCTGGCTAAGAAGGTAGCTCTTCGTCTCCTATCACCAGGCTCCCTTCAGCTTTTAAGTCCCTTCCGGGGCACTCATAACACCAGAAGTTCTGTGAGCCAAACGTTTACTGTCCCTCACTGTCGAACCTCGCTCCATCAGTGATCCATTGCAGTTAGAGTGGCTAATTTATTTAATTCCCTTCCTCCTGAGATTGTGACAACTGCAACTTTGGGACCATTTAAGCAGAAGCTGCATCAATTCTTAGTTTCTAGAGCATCTTGTGACTGCTATACCTAATCTTTGCAGACAGCTAAATGCACTGGGACCTCCCTCTTTTACCATTCGCCCCTGCATAGCCCTACTCTGTTGCACTATTCCACATACAGCACTTCCTTCCTTCATCCCTTTCCCATCCCCATTCCTGACCTTTTTTTATCCAACCTCATCCCCCTTTCCTCTAGCCCTCCACTCCCACAACCCCCCTCCCCTCTGTTTCCTCACCTTGTTGTCTCCCTCTACCCCCATTGGTCTTTTCCTATATAAGCTACATTGTGGCAGCTCCCTCCTTGGTCTTATTTTGCTCCTTCCACCCCCATTTTGGAAAGTAGAATTGTAGAAATCAATATTTTCTGTATAACAAGATACTTGGGAGCAAATTTCATGAAAAAGACTTAGGTATTACAGTCGACTCAGAATTACATTTTTATTTGCACATCTCAAACATCCTCAGTATAGTTAACTAACTTTGGTGGTCCATGAGACATAATATAAAATCCAAAGATGCAGATATTCTACTGCCATTGTATTGGGCATATATAAGGCCTCACTTTAATTTCAGCTCCCACCTATGGTGTCCCTACCATCGGAAAGAAATTAATAGATTAGAAACATTTCAGAGAAAAGTCACAAAATCAATCTGCCCAGATAAAACTCTGCCCTTTGAAGCAATACTTGCTAAATATAACTTAATGTCTCTTGAGCTCCATAGACAAAGAGGTGATCTACTACTAGCATGGGATATCATCAATGATCAGTCCCTTACAAAAGAGTGCAGCCTAGATTTTAAACAGGTAATGATTAACACAAGAGGACACCCACTTCAGTTATTACAATCTAGAGCAAAATCTGAAAAAAGAGCCTATTTCTTTTCACAAAGGATTGTTAAACTATGGAATAAATTACCAACAACAATTATTGTCAGTACTAAAAAAAATATATTTAAAAGCAACAACAGCCACGAATAGCCATTTTTTAAACAAAAAAAAAAAGATGACCAAATGCCTGTAAGAAAACTTGTAGCTGCAGCATTTGTTAGTTGGTCAAAAACTTCATACCAACATACGAAATTGCCAGCAGAAAAAGGCCCACATGTCTACCAAGTCTGACCGATTGTGCAGCTCTTAGTTTCATATCACTACAGGTGCCCCACCCCCATCCAAACTCCTCCCTTCCTCCTCTTTTTCAGTCCTCCCCCCCTTTGTGTTCTTGCCGATACTAACCCTGCCCTTGACTCTGTACCAACCCCGCTTAAAGCTATCCACTGTCCTTTGAGTGATTAACTCCTCATGCAGTGCATTCTAACCCACCACCACTCTTTCTTTGAAGTAGTGCCTCCTCATTTCTCTCTTAAATCTTCCCCCTTCCAACTTCAGACTGTACCTCCTAGTGACCCTTCCCCCCTTTAAGTGGAACAATCCTCCCTCTCTGACTTTGTTTATGTTTTTCAACTACTTAAAGGCCTCTATCATGTCCCCTCTTTCCCCTTCTGTCTTCCAGCAAGTACATGCTGAGCTCCTTCAACCTTTCCTTGATCGGCAACTCCCCTAGTCACATGATCATTTTTGTACCCTTCCAGTAATTTCACATCATTTTTGAGGTATGGGCACCAGTACTGTACATAGTACTCCAAATGTGGCCTCACCAGTGATCTATACAATGGCAGGATGACCGCCCCCTTTTGAGAGGTAATCCCTCTGGCAATGCATCCCGCATCATATTTGCCCTTGCTGCTGCACTCCTACACTGTGCAGATACCTTTATGCCCCTTGTGACAATTACCCCCAGGTCCCTTTCCTCCTCTAAAGCCATTACCTCCACTTCCCCAGGGCAGTAGCTTCTCCTGGGATTTGTGGCTCCAAGGTGCATGACCTTGCACTTCTTAGTGTTAAACCCCAACTGCCAGTCCCTAGACCAGTGTTCGAGTTTAACTAGATCCCCTCTGAGTGCCTGCCTCTCTTCCTCATTATTCACTTTTGCACAAATCTTAGTGTTGTCCACGAACAGGCTGATCTTGCTCTTCACCCCCTCTACAATGTCTCCAATGAAGACATTAAACAAAACAGGGCCCAGCACTGAACCATGTGGTACCCCACTCATTACCCCACTCATTACTGGCCTTGGCTTGGATGTCTCCCCCTTACAACTACCCTATGTTGTCTGCCCTGCAGCCAGTTCTCAACCCACCCCACCAGTTTTTCCCCTGCCCTCATGTCCCTCAGCTTGCTCATTTACCTCCTGTGTGGCACCAAGTTGAAAGCCTTGTTGAAGTCCAGATATAGGACATCCACAGGGTGGCCTCCATCAACCACCCTAGTACCCAGTAGAAGAAATCGATCAGGTTAGTTTGGCAAGATCTTCCCGTAAGAAACCCATGTTTTTTCCTGTCCTGCAGACCATTGCTATTAAGAAGGTTATTAACCTCTCCTTCAGAATGGTCTCCATCCACTTCCCCATTATGGAAGTCAAACTTACCAGTCTGTAGTTGCCCGGTTGGTCCTTGGGTCCACTCTTATGAAGGGGCACAATGTGAGCCATCCTCCAGTCTCTGGATACATTCCCTGTCTCCAAGGAGGTGTTGAACAGGTCCATCAGAGGGCCTGCCAACACCTCTACCAGTTCCTTCAGGACCCATGGGGGTACACCGTCCGGTCCTGGTGCCATGTCCACTCGCAAGGCTTTGAGGGCCTTCAGAACTCTGTCCTCTTGGATGACCCCATCTGTTATCTCTACCCCCTTCCACCCTTGCCCCCTTTCCCTTGTGGTATTGGGCCATCCCTTTCTTTCGTGAACAGAGCAGAAATACTCACTGAGTGTCTCTTCCTGATCTTCCCTTGTTCCTCCCATCCCCCTTCTTTCTTGATTCTAACAATGCCATCCCTACAACTCCTCTTTTTCCTTATGTATTTAAAGAACTCCTTTTCCCCATCTCTGATCCCCTGAGCCAACTTCAGCTCCTTTGCTGCCTTGGCTGCCCTGGCTGACCTGGTCACCTCCCTAGATGCCTTTGTGAAAACTTTTCTATCCTCCTCACACCCAGATTTTTTTTAACTTAATGAAGGCCAATCTTTTTTCTCTCACCTTCCCCTCCACCTCCTTGCTGAGCCAGCTAGGTTTTTTTGACCTGGATTGCTTACACTGAGATTTGACACGTGTTTGTGGCCTTATGTAGCCCCTTCCTGATGATTGCGCACTTCTGTTGAGCATCCATCCCTGGGTTAATTTGATCTAAAAAACCCTCTAAGATGGTGCCCATTCTGGCAAAATCTGCCTTCCTGAAGTTCAACACTCTTGTCCTGGTCTTAGCCGACTCCCTCCCTGTGTTGAGGAGGAACCACACTGAGCAGTGGTTGCTTCCTGCTAGAGGGTCCTGTACTACCACATTCTGGACTTGGTCCCCATTTGTTAGCACCAAGCCCACTATGTCCCCCTCCCTAGCAGGCTCCATCACCCTTTGTGCTAGGTAGCTATCTTAGACAGCTTCCAGCAGCACCTGTTCCCTGGTGTGTACTGTAGTTACTGTCTGCCAGTCAACCTCAGGTAGGTTGAAGTCTCCCACTGTAACTGTATTCCCTTTGCCACTGACCTTCCTGATTTGCTCCCCCAGCTCTCTATCCACCTCCTTGCTCTGTGAGGGTGGCCTGTACACCACCCCCATCCTGAACTTCTTACCTTTAGGGCTTTGAAGCAATACCCATATGGCTTCTGGTCTCTCCTCATCCCCCTCCTCCCTGGTACACAGTATCCAGTCCCTGACATAAATTGCCACCCCTCTCCATTCCCCACCTCGATCCCTGTGGAACACCTTGTATCCCAGGATCGTGAGATCCCAGTCATGGTATTGGGTGGCCCAGTTCTCTGAGATGGTGGCAATATCTAAATCTCCATCCACCATCATTGCCTGGAAACCTGCCACCTTGTTTGCTAAGCACCTTGCATTCAGGGATACTACAGTGCACCTTGTGTCCTGCCCCTCCTCTTCTTATCTCTCCCCCTTCCACTTTTGTCTTGGTAACTTCCCCTCATTCTCATCCTCCCTTTATGGGTGGCGAGGTCTTCCAGTCTCCCCTGGAAAGTGCCTCCTCCCTGCTATCTGACTCAGCCCCTCCCCTTCCCCAGTTTAAATCTATGTTGTTTTTAATGTTCTTCTCCAGCCCCTGTCTCAATGCCCTTGTACCCTCAATGTTGAGATACAGCCTATCCTTGGCATAAAGCCACTTATTGTTTCATGTCTCACCCCACTCCCCTACTACCCCATACCCCATTCAGCCACCCATTAAACTCCTGTATTCTTAGCTTTCTTGCTGTGCTTGCTCTAGGTACTGGGAGTAACTCGGAGAATGTCACTGAGCCTCCCACCATTTTGCAGATACCCCCGCTTCCCTGAACCTCTCCTGCACTTCTTCCACTGTATTGCCCTGTAGGTCCTTTGTTCCTAGATGCGCAATGATATGAGACTTACCTCCCACCTTCTCCACACATTTCAAATGCACTGCCCTACTTTCCCCACTGTCATACCTGGCATACACTCCACCCAGGTTCAACTCTTCCTTGCTCCCTTACCACCCCATCTCACCACCCTGAGCATAGACTCCCCTAATACAAATACTCACTCCCCCATTCCTTGCACTTCCTCCATGGTTTGCCCACCTATGAACCCCTTTTCCTCAGTGTCGGCTCCTTTCATACATGCCCATTTCCCTTCCCTTCTCCTCTAATTGCACTTACACCTGCTCGCCTCCTCTGTGCTTTCTGTGCTTGCTGCCTTCCACAACTACTCCCCCTGCACTACTTTTGCATCCTCCCACTGCCCCCTGAATTGTGCCCCCCTCCCAACATGTTTTGGCCTTCCTCCCCCTTTGTTTAGTGTGTTTGTGCCAACTTGACCTACTTCCTTGCCCCTCCCCACTTTTACCCCACCATCTTTCCTCTCTCCTTGTACCCTATATTCCCCCTCTTCCCTCCTGGTCACCTGGCTCTTGTTCTATGGTGGCTTCCCCAACCTCCTGCTCTGTTTCATCAACCAGTACTGTGTACCTGTTTATTGCCCCAACCTCCTGCCCCTGCCTTCCCCTGAAATCCCTTCCTGCCTCTGCTTACCCTTAACCTCTTTCCTATTTCCTCTCTGTCTACCCGTGTTTCCTACCACCTGCCAACACCCCCTTTTTGGCACTTCCAGGACCCTGTGGACTTGCCAGCCCTGGCCATGTGACCCCTTCCTGCCCATGGCAGCATGGTATATCTTGCGATGGAGCCCTCCATGCCCCTCTGCCCCATCTCATCATATAGGTTTTTAGCATTAATATATTTCTTTTTTTTTTTTACTTTTTTTCTTTATCCCTCCTATCTACTCCCGGTGCCCACTCCTTCCGTCCACTCATGTCCTCCAATCCACCTTCCGTGGGATCTGCCCCTAGAGTGCCTCTTCCCCCTCTCCTTGCACAGTGGCGTCTGTCCATTCTTGGTGGTCTGGATGGACCCCAGAGCGGCTTTCATCCAGGGCTGCCGAGAGGGTTTTTTCCGTTTTCTCCCCTAGATCCCCTACCCTCTGAGACGTCGGCACTTGGGACGTACATCCCAAGTGGTGGCGTGCTGACGCACGTCAACCTCTCATGCGCTGCGACGTCCCCCCTCCCCGGCTCCGGCGAGCGGAGCCGCCTCCATCCCTTCTTGCTGCTGGTGCCTCCACCAGCTACTGAAGGATGCAGAATCTGGAGATGGTTCATGGTCTCCCGCCCTGAGGAGGAGGCATCCATTGGGATACTCAATCCTCCTCTCCTACCAACCCGGCCACCGAGTCCGTTCCTGAACCCGGGTCACCGGCGTAGAGCATTAATATATTTCTAACATAATTAGATTAATCATCTGTTTATTTTTATTCATTGCAGATGTTTTCAAAACAGCTTGCAGAATGCCTCAAGTCATTAAAGATGGCTATGACTAGCAATTTATTAAAATCCATTCCCTTGAGATTTGTAATTGACATTGCTTGCTGGAATCATACTGTGGATGTATTAGGAGGATGGTAGCACATATTTCTGATGGCAAACAGGTGTGATTTTAGAAGCTCTTTAACAGCTGCAGTTGTCTGGTAGTTTAAGATGGTGACCCCAAAAAAGACTCAGTGTGAGCCATTATCGCTTAATTGTTAAGGATTCAAGCTTGTGTCCAGGTTGTGATCAGGAATGTTAAGTCACTAGCTTCCAGAGTATTCTGAGTTTGTATCTCTGCTGCTGTTGGGCCATCTTGTTCAAGGAGGGTTGCAGAATGAGTAAGAAAGGGGGCCACAGTTGAAATCACTTGGTGGGGGACAGACAGACTGTGTGTAACTGCATGGCATGTCAGTTTTTACTAGGGCAGGATGTAATGTGGGAGCAGGACAAATTAGCAATGACTGGGAAATGTGTCTTTGCTTGCATTTTTTACTTTATAAGTGCACAAAATTCTCCATTCTAATTAAAATTGTGGATTAGTGCAACCATCTGTGGGCTACTACAATTTTGAGTCAACTTGTCCTGCTGCTTAGTGCAAAAAATTGGCTCCATGTAATAAAAGGCACATCAATAATTGCGAATGTCAAAACAGCGATTCCAGAATAGTGACACCAACAACAGCGCATACCAATAATAGCGCACCACATTACAGCTACTGAAGCTCACACCACCAATACACCTTCTCTTGGACCTCCTTATCCCATCTGAAGATGTAGCCACCACAGAGAACAAGTGACATACTTTTCTGACTCTGCAGAAACTCTACTGCCATCTTCATACCAGAACAGGTAGCCAACACCCACACCCACATTTATACCCTTCCAGTCACCTGTTGTGTATTTTGACTAACGCGGGGGCTCTGCCCCCACACCCCCTATCTCTAGGATTCTTACTTCACACCGCTCATTGATGGTGGGTATATCAGCCAACACCAATCACTCAAATGCACAGTCGCTATTATATGCAGTCACTATAGTATGCCACTCACTGTTTAATACACCTCACTATAATGACAGTCGCTATTATTGATTCGCCCATATTGGTTCACTATTTTGTACTTGCTGTTATGACGTGGTACAAAAAAATGGTTATGGGTCAACCCCAGAGTAATTTTGCTTGCAGCTGTTTTCTTGTGTTTGGTGCTGTGTGTGAGAGTGAGGGAATTCTCTGTTGTATGCACTTTTGTACAGCATAACGCTGTTGGTGTAATGGAAAACATCAGGCACTACTTTCTGGTTGTAATAGTTCCTAACTAGTTATTGTATAAAAAATATGCATAGGTGACTGTTTATGAAGTTCTTTCATGCACCTGAGGTATATGATGACTCAAACCTCAAGAGTGAAGTGATTTTAGCTGGTGAATTTCTTGTATGATGCATTGTCTTCCTACTTCATGCTGATTTAACAGCAGGCTATCTTTATGTTTCCATTGCTTTAAACTGAACATGAATAGAGAATTTTGTGGTGAAGAAAACTCCATCCTCATGAAATCACTTCAAGACTGCATTGTATATCAGTGTACGAGATAATGCTCAAGAGTTTGGAGGTGACCTGCATGAGGATAGAGATAAATTATTCTGCACTTTGTGTAACAGCATTTGGAATCATGTCTGAACATCCACCATCAGTGACCACCTGAAGTCAAAGACTCACATCAAGAACATCAAGCAGAAAGTCAACTTCATCGAACAGGGGAACAAGAAGAAACAGAAGAGTCTGATGACCACTCTTCAATGCAATATGGATACCAGGCTAGAATAAGTCACTGTCACACAGGAGTTTGTAAAAATGCAGCTGGAGGCAAATATACCACTTGAGAAGGCCAACATCCATCAGTTCTAGCTTTCCTTTCTAACTTCGCAAAGAATGGTTGACCTATACCTCAGTCAGATCAACTAAAGAGAACATACCTGCCTGATGTTTATGAAAATGAAAAACAGCTCATCAAAACCCAGAAGACTGCGGGTAAGAAGATTGCAATCATAGTGGATGAGACAAGCAATTCTGAGCACCATACTATACTAATCATGTTGGCTGCCCCCCTTGAGAAGGATGCCACTGGCCAAATATGCCCCTACCTGCTGGACACCATATTCCTGGCTAGTGTTAATCACAGCACTGTGGCCTTTTGGCTAAGATCAAGTGTAGTAAGGGCAGTGATCAAGATTGTCAGTGACTATGGTATTGGTTTTGCAGATATCTATATATTTGACTTGGACAATGCTGCATACATGAAAAAGACATTCATTGATATTCTGAAGGGCTTGTTTCCTAATTGTGTTCTGCCTTGCCCTCATAAGAGATCTTGTGTTGGGTACACTTGTAGAGCCATTTTCTCTGTCACTGCATTTCATGAAGCTGTCAATGAAGCTTTTCTCTCTTCTGAGAGACAGGAAGGCATGGTACTTTAGACATCTTAGAGAGGTGGACCGTTAAATAGAGCAGCAATGCCACCTGATCCCTGCTCAACCCACTAAACACATTAGGTTTCATGGTAGCTTTGATGAAAAAGAAATACATAGATACATAGATGTTGTTGTCAGATAAGGGCCTTGTGGCCCATCCAGTCTGCTCTATCCCTCTTTCTAATGCTTAATAATAATAATAAACTTTATTTATAATGCGCCTTTCAAAATCAAGGTGCAGTACACAGTTAAAATGATTTAACAATACTACATCATTATAAAACATACAAACAATTGTAGTCTGTCAACTTCAACACCATCACCATAAGCCTTATTCCATAAGTACTTTTTCAATGCTTGTTTAAAGCCCCCCCACAGTCATGCACTCCCTAATCCAATGGGGTAGAGAATTCCAGAGGGTTGGTGCCACGAACATAAAAGCCCGGGCCCCAGAAGATTTTAAAAACACCCTCAGAATCTCTAGCAAACCTTCGTTGTCCAAGCGGAGCTGTCGCTCCGGGAGGTAAGGAACCAGGAGCTCTTTCAGGTAGTCAGGGCCCAGTCCATGTAGGGTTTTATAAGTCAGTAATCCAACTTTGAATGTGATCCGCCACTGAACTGGCAGCCAGTGCAGCTCCCACAGCACTGGTGTGATGTGGGAAGATCTGGCTACAAGTTCCCCCCTTTTGCCCTAGCTTGATAATTCTCATGTGCCTATCCCA
The DNA here is from genome assembly GCA_016271365.2 of Neoceratodus forsteri. Lineage (NCBI taxonomy): Eukaryota > Metazoa > Chordata > Ceratodontiformes > Ceratodontidae > Neoceratodus > Neoceratodus forsteri. The sequence continues at coordinate 174,708,920 of JADMNL010000026.1, read as the reverse complement.
CGCATTCTCAAATCCCTGATGATGAGCATCAGAAAATCACCAGGTACACCTTTACAAAACCTCAAAGATCTGTTATTTGATTATTCTCTGTACACACAAGTACAGATGGAACTGCCATTCCTTGCTGAAAAAAAAACACACCAGACTTTGCAAACTTCATTTAATTTCAGTCTCAAGTCCCAATTGCCACAGATGCCATAGATACACTGGAGGAACTGCATATCCACCTGGAAACACAGCGGCAGCTCACTGCAGATGGCAGTGGCTATCTGATGGATATGGCAGAAGCTGAAAGTGTTCCACTGAAAACACTGATACAGATGATGGAAAATGTAGGGATATTTTCTCTGGAACAACAGAAAAGTTAGACAAATACCTGTCAGTGGATGACCAGCCAGAGTATCCTTTCTTGATGGAGGCCAGAATTGTTGATTCAATGAGACTGACCTTTATGCCACAAAAGAAAGAGGACTACAGTGCCATTCCACAATGGGATGGTATTCCTCTTGATTAATTCAAGGTATATACCAAGATCCTTGGGCCAAACTATTTGGACAGTATGGATGGTGAAAAAGATCTGGACCACTTTTGGAAAAGTGCCCAAGAGAGGACACCAGTTGGCTGCACTGGCACTGACTTGTGTAAACTCTGTAACAAACTCAGCTGATGCTGAGTGAAACTTCAGGGGGCACAACCTGATATTTTCAGAACAGCACCGATGCCTTTCAGAGGACAATATACTGTATGACAGATTGTCTTTATCTACTTAAATGCCAAGCAAATGGACTAGAGATTATTATTTTTGGCAAATATAGGTTTTTATTGAACTTTCAACTTTTACACAAATTCATCATGGATGTCATACGAGATATATAATACCATGCATATAAGTTCAATCTTGAAATAAACTTTTTAATAAAAAAAAAAATTGTATGCAAGTTTTGTTTGATGTTACATTCAAAAGAGGACAAGAGACTGTAAGTACTGGGAAAATTCAGAATTCATGTATACACTTGTCCTTTTTACAGGTCTTCTTACTTTTAAGCACATCTTCAGTTTTGTTTCTGATTTTTTCACATGAATAGAGCTACTTCGGTGGAGTCCAGGTAGCATCAGAGGAGGAGAAGGATCTGGGAGTGATGATCACTAGTGACCTGAAGCATTCCATGCAGTGCAGGAATGCAGTAGCAAGGGTAAACAAGATGCTGGGATGTATTACTAGGGGGATTAATAGTAGGAGAGAGAATGTTATACTACCCGTGTACAGGTCATTGGTGAGGCCACACCTAGAGTATGGAGTTCAGCACTGGTGTCCACACTTCAAAAAGGACATTAACCTGCTGGAGAAGGTCCAGAGTAGGGCTACAAGGATGTCAGCGGGTCTGCAGGGTAAGACATACGCGGAGAGGTTGAGAACACTGACCATGTAGTCCCTGGAGGAAAGGAGAGAGGGGACATGATTGGGACCTTCAAGTACTTACAGTAAAAGGGATAAATAAGGTGGATAAGGAGGGTCTCTTTAAGTTTAGTGGCAACTATAACATGAAAGGGCACAATCTTAAGCTGGGGGGAGGTTTAGGAAGGAGGCTGGGAAGCACTTCTTCACAAAGAGTGTGGTGGACACTTGGAATGCACTGCCAGAAGAGGTGGTCTCATTGAAGACAGTAGGCAGCTTCAAGACAGGTTGGGATAGCCATGGGGGAAGGTAAGGAAGGTAAGAATCATGGTTAGGGAGGATGGGAGGAGTGGGGAGGGGGGACAGGGACAGTAGCTCAGTCTGTGGACCCTACAATATGAGCAGACTAGATAGACCAAATGGCCTACTTCTGCTGGTTTCTTCATATGTTCATATGTAATAATTTTCATTTTCAGTGTTGGCCTTTGTATTGCATGTTGTTTCATACATTTTGGTTGTAGGGTATGTCAATTGCTTGTGGTGTCTGTGGCCCTGTTCACACTAGCAACCTACTATAAAACGTTATTAAAATCATTTTATAAATCGGTCCCTAGCACGGTTGTCAGAGCATCCACATTGCATTCCGACAACCGTGCTAGGAGAAGCGGGTTCCAAGGCATGACTGCGGTACCAAGTGTAAGCATTATGGGTACTGCAGTGTGCCGCAATGCATGACGGGATACCCATGAATGGGAACCGAAAGCGATCGGGAGAAAAAGTACATCATCAGAACCAGTGTTTCAAAGGCTACTAGGCAATACCAGTACCACTTTTTTTTTTAAATCCTGTTGCTTAAAAAAATACTTTTCCCATAGGATGGGTTGCCTTAACCTGTGTTACAGCACGGTTTGCGTACACACTGCTGTTAACATGGACTAAGGCAACCATCTTTAGCTAAAACTATGCTAAAGACCACCGCTTTAGCAGGGTTTTAGCATGGTTTTAGAACACGGTTGTAACACAATTTTAACCGCGTTACAGTGTGAATGCAAATCATGTTCCGGGAACTTAAAATGATTTAAGGCAGTTAAACCGTTTTAAGAACTCTAGTGTGTACTGGGCCTGTATGTTTGCATAATAAAATATTTTGGCTTGAAATGCATTGTGGATTGTAATTGCATATTGTTTTCAATAAAATGTTCTTACTTATGAGCATGTGTTCAGTTCATTTTAATTGTCGCAGAATTGAAATCCCGTCACATAATTGCCACAGAATGCTCCCAGAAATACGATGTTCTGCTGCAGAATGCAGGTCCACTTTGCCGCAGTGAGCATAGGGCCCTGCTTTTCGCTTATTGTCTTGAAAAAATCTTGGAGAAGTACTGTGAGAATTCAAACACATTAACATCTGGCAGAAGGCTACATGTGTAGTAGTCAATCAATCAATCAATCAATACTTTATTTGTAAAGAGCCTTTCAAAATCAAGGTGCTGTACAGCCATAATCCACAGTATATAAAAACAAACAACAATATAAGTTATTTAAAATCAGTCTGGATAAGACTGAAAAAATAAATACGTTTTAAACATAGTTTTAAAACTACTGATGATCAGGCATTTGCTTAACTGACGAGGTAGAGAATTCCACAGGGTCGGTGCTGCAAATGAAAAAGCGCGAGCCCCAGAAGTTTTCAAATGAACCCTGGGAATCTCTAGCAATCCCTCATTGGTGGATTGGAGAGGATGACTGGGGGAGTAGGGAGTCAAGAGATTTGGCAGCCAGTACAGCTCGTGCTGCACAGGCTGAATGTGACTGGTCCTAGAAGTGCCAGTCAACAGCCTGGCCGCAGCGTTCTGCACTAGCTGCAAGCGACGGATATCAACCCCAGACAGCCCTAGGTAGAGGGCATTGCAGTAGCCAAGACTGGTAGTGATGAAGGCATGGACCAGTGTTGGAAGGTTACCCAGAGGAACCAGATGTTTCACCCGGGTAATATTCCTCAGATGGTAGAATGAGGATTTAACCACAGCAGACACCTGAGATTTTAGGGTCAGACCATCATCAAAAATAATGCCCAGGTTATGCACCCAGTCTGAGGTAGTGAGTTGGACACCATCAAGCCATTGGCCCGACATGTGCCCAGCCCCAAAACTCGCCCCTGGGTGACCTGGGTCCACAGCCAACACTTCAGTCTTATCTGGATTCAGTCTCAGTCAGCTCGAGTTCATCCAGTCTTTGATCTCGGAGAGGTAACTATTTAGCATAGAGATCCCATCAACCTGTCAGGGCACAAAAGACACATACAGCTGAGTATCATCTGCATAGCAGTGAAAACTCAAGCCATATCATCTGTTGATCTCTCCCAATGGCAGCATATACACTGTGAACAACATGGGTGCCAATATGGAGCCCTGCGGCACCCCGGAGGACAGGGAGAGGGTGACAGAGGAATAAGTTCCAGTGACCACCCTCTGAGACCCTCCTATGAGGAAAGACCTAAACCATTCAAGGACTGTACCCGACAGTCCGCAAAGGAACCACAGTGTCTCCAGAAGCACTCCATGGTCCACAGTGTTAAAGGCTGCTGACAGATCGAGAAGGACCAAGATGGTATGAGCCTTTCAATCTCTCTCACCATTAGGAGGCCATTAAGTACCTGAACAAGGGCAGTCCCTGTGCTATGCCTCTTCCTAAAACTAGACGGGAGAGCTTCATAGACATTGTGAGTTACAAGGTGATCATCCAGCTGCAACGCAACCACCTTCTCAATAACCTTCCCCACAAAAGGAAGGTTAGAGACAGATCGGTAGTTAGCTGGATCGTCGGGATCCAAGGAGGGTTTTTTAAGGAGTGGTCAAATGAGTGCCTCCTTTAGGGGGTCTGGAAAGATTCCCCTCTTCAAGGATCTCCATACAATTTCAGCTAGGATCGGGCAGATAGCAACTACACAACCCACTAATAGGTGAGTTGGGCCCGGATCCAGACTACAACAGGTTGGGCACAAAGTCTGGACAATCTTCGCAATGTCCATGAATTCTGGTCGGCTGAAATCAGTCCAGACAGACCAGCCGCTCACTACCTCCCATAGACCTCCACAACCCCCATGGAGGGAGCCAGGCCAATTCTGTCCTGTTGCTGGCAATCTTATCTGAGAAGAACCGAGCTAGCTCATCACACTTATTTTGTGAAAATACTTTTCCGGACTGAAGACAGATTGTATTGCACAATCTGTTGATGGTTCGAAAGAGTTGAGCCGGTCGATTTTGCGCAGCAGAAATCTCCCTGGACAGGAACTATGCCTTCTTATGGGTGATTTCTGATTGATAGCCCTCATAGTGTTCCATCAATCTAAGCCTGTTGGCATCAAGGCCAGACTTCCACCATGCTCTCTCCAGCCTTCGACCAACCCACCCCAACTCCTTTAAGGACCCATCATACCAAGGGGACCTTGGGCAAAGAGTGAGTGGTCGAACACGAACAGGAGCAATCAAGTCCAAGGCATCTCCCACTGCCTAATTATAGGCTAGTACTAGATCCCCAGACTTGTGCTTTCACTCAGCAATCCTGATAGGTCCAGAACCACTGACAGACCATCTGGGGTAACTCCCTTTAAAAGGTGGCACCGGACCATTTCCGAAGGGGTAGGTCCATTGGGGGGGCCCAAAACTGAACCCTATGGTATGATGGTCAGACCAATTGACTGGTTCCACCCCAAGTCAGAGATCTACATCCCCAGGAGGAACAGCAGATCCAATGAGTGACCTCCTATATGGGTAGAGGAGATAACAACCTGTGTGAGGCCCAGCATTGTCATTAGCTGGAGGAGATTTTGACCAAACTGTGAGAGTTCATTGTTGACCCAGGCATTAAAGTCCACCAGAATAATCCATCTGGGAGACTCCAATACCATGTCGACAATGAAGTCCACAATCTCCTGCAGGAATAAGACCCCATCACCTGGTGGACAGTAAATGAGGCATATCCTGCAGCCTACACCCTCTCCCGTGATACATTCAGAGGATATGGTGATTTTTACTGGAACCTCCACAAGGCTCAGTTCGGTCTTAAAAAAGATGGCCACCCCCCTCCCACGATCTAACCTCGGGCGGTGCATCTCCAAGAACCCAGCTGGAACTGCAGAAGCCAAAACTGGGCCTGCATTTTCAGCCCACCAGGTCTCGGTGATGCATGCCAGATCCACCGTTTCAACAAGATTAGCTATAATACTGTAGCTGCCTTGTTTTTGATGGACCTGGCATTACATAGCACCACCCAGGTTGGATGAGATGCTGAGGAAGACCTTCGCTCCTGACCAGTGTTAATTGCTGGGCCCTTGGGTATGGGAACAAGACAGGGATTACCCCTGCCCTGGCACCATTTGGTCCCAGGGCGTCATCTGGTCCCTACCACCCCAATTCGTGTCTGGTACAGTATTTGGTTGAAGACTGTTTGAGTATCAATTGAAGCCCATAAAAGTGTATTCATTTTATAAGTTTATTTTGTAAGACCTATGACATTTTTAAGATTTATGAGCTGGTGGCCTATGTAGTTTTTAGTCCATTCTTAACTCATTATATAAAGTAATATATCTTGGAAGCTTATTTATTAGACATTTGATAGCATTAGTACAGTTAAATTTAAATTTTTGTAACTGCTTTCTCGGAAAATGGATCTCACTAGAAGTGGAAAAAGAGTCTCTCCCAAAATGATTACTCTCCCTGCTAAGTCTAATATAACACAAGAGCCTATTTCCTCATTAACCTTGCTCAGTCAGTTGAGTTTTAATAAAAAGCATGGCACACTGAATAAATATGCTAATACTTCTGTCTCTAAGATGTTTGCTCCTTTAAATAATACTATTAGTGGAATGAAAGACATATATAAATTTGGTAAAGATCACATTAAAAATAATGTAGATCTGATAGCTAATACCTCAGCGGCTTTGCCAATGCCGATACCAAGGGAGTCAACAAGTTTGCTTAATTCCGCTCATTCTGGTCATTGTGTTTATCTTGAAAACAACACAGCTGGGGTTGATCTCAATAATTCTGTCTGAAAAACAGCCTGTATTCTAAAATATCACAGTGATAAATATTGTGGGTATAATGAAGTTAAGGATGTACCAGGTACATATTTATTAAATAAAGCAATGTTTGAACAAATAACCCTCCTGAGAAGGGATATGGCCAAAGTTATGGAATCTATAAACTATTATAATTCAGTTATAACTAAATTGATGGAAAAAACTTTTTAACTAATCTCACCCCGATGATTTTTGCCTTGCAAGTGAGAACTTGCATGGAGATGAAAGTGAGTTGATCATGCTTCCTGGTCGATCTTATACTATGGATATGGGCAATCAAGATGAGAAGGTTATTCTCATTGGCCCCTATTCACAAAAAAATGTGCATGAGGTGCATATTGGGGCGCGCAGCTCTGTACCCTAGGGATTTCCACACAGAGGACACAATCACGAAAACTGGCCCCCACCCAGCTCCCTTACACGGCCCTGCCTCCCAGCATGCAGGTCTACAGGGGGCAGGTGGGTGCAGAGCAGCGGATCCTGGTGGGTAGCCAATCGGCTGCCTGGGCAGGGACCTGCAATGGATCCCTTGCATGTAATGGGTGCCATGTTGCCAGCTGGCATGCAGGGCACTGACCATGCTGTTGTGGGGGGTACCCTGTCTGCCTGATCCCTACCCTCTCTAAGTGCCATGATGGCTGGGGCAACATTGCTGGGGGGGCCATTGCCCCCTGCCATGTCCACCACATCTGGAGACAACTTCCCCAGAGGGCACATAACCAGCCCCAGTAGTTTACGGCTGCCTTCCTGATGTGGAGCCAGCAGCCCCCGTGCACAGCACTCCACAGGTTCATAAATGCACAGAGTGCTGGCTTGCCTCTCCACAATGCCCCCAGACCCACCCTGGCATGAAGCTCCACCATCAGCCTGGGGATCAGGTGCATGGGGAGGGCTTATCCCCATTATGAATAGGGCAGAGGGGGTGCAGTGAGTGCAGGCAGCTGTGCGGTGGCTACACATCCTACTTAAGCGGTGCACAGCTTTTATGAATACAGCCCATTGTGATGGTTCCCAGACAGAAGAAACAGAGATTGTGTGAGGAAATTACTAGAAGTAAAGGGTGTTATAAAAGATCTGATAAAGGGCCTGATAATACTTCAGAAACTAATACACAAATTGATGATAACACTTTATTAGATAAACTGGTACACAAGCATTTGAAGAAGTTTTTTTTTTTCAGAGGGAGAATTAAGATATCTCACCATCCCTTAGAACAATCAGGGTACTTAGTCATCAAAAAAAGGAACAAAAAGGGTTGGTAAGAAAATGAATGGGAAAAAAGGGAATCATCCTTTTATGAACAAATCCTTGGTCGATGATTCCATGGTCTCGCCTCTCATTTGTTCTGAACCATTAAATCCCTCTGAGAAAGGGGTGTGTAGTAGTAATATAAATCCAGTACTCTCTAAATTAGGAGAAATTATCAACACTCTTGAAGAAGTTTGTGGCAAGTTTCACAAAGTGAACTGTTCACTTGCTACAGCACCACAAGCCTCTCTGGCAGTTCCAGTCACAAACCAACCTAGCCCTGTTGATTATTCTAAATGTGCTATTGTTTATTAAGAGGAATGCACATCAAATTGTCTAAGACTGATCTAGAGATGGGTGAAGTGAATAAAATTCAGGTTGTTCTTTCCTGTGCGAATTGACTTAACTTTGCCTAACTTCGACGTAACTTTGCCTTAACCGCTCCTTAACATTGCCACTTTTCTAGGCAAAGTTAGATAAAATTAGGCGAAGTTACAAAGTGGGAACATCATGAAGTAATTTGTGAAGGTGATTTTGGAACTTTGCAAGATCTCTAGACCGATCAGAGTCTTAGAGAACTAATAATGATCCTGTTAAAAAGAGAATCAAGACTGAAAATTGAACCTTCTGATGTGGTTGGCACCTGGAGGTTTGATGATAATGATGGGGAAAATCAAGTTATAATATTATTTAATAATACGCACACTGCATCTTATGTCCTAAAGAATTACAAGTATTTGTCTAAACTGAAGCTTTCAGTGGATGGTCCTTTCTCCTATATTAATATTCAGGATATTCAACAGAATGAGCATAAAAGGGACTTGATAACAAATGTTTTGATAGTACACCCACCTTGGGCAGTCCTTAAATTGTTAACAGTTGAAATTTATGGCCTGAACCTCTCTATAGAACTATCTGAAGAGGACCATACATTGAAAATCCATAATCTCTTTGAGTTTGATAAGCTTGATATAAAATTTGATTACAGTTTTTTTGCCCACAAAAAAGGCAAATTATGATAATGTCACTTTGTGAAGGTGGCCTTTTATTCTAATTACAACATATGTGACAATATGTCTGCTCTTTCAGTTTTATGACATTTTGGTATTGAATTAGTTGAGAAGGTAACTAGGGATACTGCTATAAGAGAGACATCCAACTCTGATGAAGTTAATATGGCCAATACCAGTCAGCTTCAAATTATTGAGAACTGTTTGATTAATGTCCCTATTGTAGAAGACTTGGTTTGCTGGCCAAGGCACCTAGCTTCACCTGAGCTCTTTCCTTCTAAGACTGCTTGAAAGGCAGAGTAGAGAAACTTACCAGAGCAAGGGAGAAGGATTTGGCTAAGCAGATTTACTGTGTGGTGGTGTTTTTATTTTTTACTCACAGGGATTGCTACTGTTTGTTGCTAACATTTCATTGCTTTATTTTTCTCTGATTCAAATTGTTGTTGCTGGTATACCTTCTTCTGCATTATTACAAGGTGTGCCTACAGGTGTGTGCTAACAGATTACTGCTGTAATCTTCTGATTCAAATTGTCTTTTGCAAGGTATATCTTCTGTTACTGCTTTATTTTCTCTGGAGCAAAGTGTTTCTTACAGGGTATATCTTCTCTGAAATTATTACAGGTGGTGCTTACAGGTTTTACAGTTTTATCTAACATTAGGATAAGCTTTCAGGGTTACTGCATTTGTTGTTGACTGATTGTTTCTGCTCTTACCTCCTTGTTCTTTCATCCGTGGTTCTTCTTTTAGGCAGGGAAGGGCCAGCCACCCACCCCATCCCAACCACCCCATGCTACACTCCTTTTATAGGGTACCACAGTTGTGACATTTCCTGTGGCAGAGCAGGAAGGGGGCGGATCAGTGGGGCCTCCACAAAGGTGATCTCATTTACAGGGCACTAGTAATTTAACTTGTTATAACAAGTTAAACAAACCTAATTAAACCATTACTTGCATTTTTTTTTCCTTCTAATTACTCTGACTAGGTTACAAACCCAGCAACTTATTTGGAATGGATTTCATTAACTGCAGGTACTGTGGAACAATTTTCAGAAGGACAGTCTTACAGGATTTAGGACACTGTCCTACATTCTGAGCCTTTGGAGATCTTAGGTCTCAGCTCCGGGCAGCATGGGCAGAGATTGCACCCTCAAATTTCATATTGAAGAGGAAATACATTATAAGAACCACCGCCATTTCCCCAGCATCCAACAGAAAAACCTCGAGCAGAGGGTAGTTGGTCAGGAGGTTGGCAGGTGGTTAGGAGAACAAATCAGGTGCCCCATCACTCTCTGCTCTCAACACATTACCTCCGAAAACCATATAAACACTACAAACAGGTATCTGCCTCTATCTCTGAAATCAAATAAAGAGGCAGAAGACACTGCAGAGCAGGACACTGCGGCACAGGAGCTAGCACAACAATACTCACCCAAATCAGGAACCAAAACTAAACAAAAGAAATCCAAAAAACTACTGATCATAGGAGACTCCATGATTCGGGGAGTTGATACCCATCTCCAGCCAGGGGTGATGGTCAGATGTCTCTCAGGTACATCAGTATGGAGAGACACTGACCGCATTGCTAAAATTGTTCACAAAGCAGGAGAAAACATTGATGTCCTAGTACACAAAGGGACTAATGATCTCGCCAGCCGGTCAGTTGTGGAGACCAAGGAACACCTGACTAGGCTGGGTGACAAACTATCATCTATTTCGTCCAGCATCTCCTTCTCTGAGATCCTGCCAGTCTGGGAGAAGGGCAGATGGACGGAAGGTCAGAAAGAAGAGATAGGGGGCTAAACACGTGGCTCAAGGACTGGTGCCAGGAAAAGGACACGGATTTGTAGGAACTGGCAACAGTTCTGGGAGCAAAGTTCTTTAAATTTGATGGACTGCATCTGACTAAAGAGGAGTCAGTGCATTGGGGCAGAAGTTTGACGTCTTTGCAGAATATTTAAACTAGCAAATGGGGAGAGGGGTGCAGCACCCATACGTCGAATGGGAAGAACACCCTCCCCTCAGCTAGTGGTCAAACAGGAATTCAGCGTGTTTGCCTGCTCATTTGCATCACCAGGTAAGAAAAAGGTTTGTCTCCCATACGATGCACAGGGTAATGCCAAACTTCACCCAACAACTAACACACCAAAATCTGGTCAATGGAAAATCATGTACACAATGCTCACAGCCTGGGAAATAAGATCCCAGACCTGCAGGCAATAATGTCAGAGGCTAAACTGGACATAGTAGCAATTAGTGAGACGTGGTTTACAGTAATCACCTTGGGAGACTTCAGTACCTGGCTATGTATTGTTCAGAAGAGACCGAGGTGCAAAGGGGAGGTGGCCCTGTATGTTAATGAAAATATCAAAGCTACAGAAATTCAGAATACACATAAGGAGCCAGAAGAACTGTGGGTCACCCTGGAAACAGGAAATGGGACAGCCATAAGAACTGGGGTTGTCTTCAGGCCCCAGACCAGAGGGAGGACATAGACACATTACTGTTAGAAGATATACAAAACATGACAGCTAAAGGGAGGTTCTGATAATGGGAGACTTCAACATGCCAGATACAGATTGGTCAATACCAGCAGGAACATCTGCCAGAACTAGACTCATAGTGGATTCCCTGCAGGGGGAGGGCCTCAAACAACTGGTACAACAACCCACAAGAGACAGGGCTATCCTAGATCTAGTACTGACTAACAAAGAAGGGATCACAGATCTCCAGGTAGAAGGTCACCTGGGGCCAGTGACCATCACATGGTATGGTTCAATTTGGCTACTACATCTAAATCATCCCATTCCAAGGCAAAAATATGGGACTTCAGAGAGCTGACTTTGATAAGATGGCCAACAGAGTTAAGCTAGCCCTGGCAAAAGAAACACAGGTGAGGAGGAACAGGCAAAGTGGCAAGCATTAAGGATACAATACTTGAAGCAACATCCCATTGTGTTAGACAGAAAAGGAAGTGCAAAAGAAGAAGGAAACCACTTTGGTTCTCAAATACAGTAGCAGAAAGGTCAGAGCCAAAAGGCTAGGCCTTCAGAAAATATAAGGGAACACAGCGGGATGAAGATAGGGAGGCATACCAAACTGCCCTAAGGGAAGCAGGTAAGGCAGTAAGGCAGGCAAAGTCCCAAACTGAGAAACACTAGCATGAACAGTAAAAGAAGGTGACAAGACTTTCTAAGATACATTAGTGAAAGGAGAAGTCCAGAGGGGTATTGCTAACTTAATGGAGAAAAGGAGCATGTGAGGAGGAGGACCCTGTAAAGGCATCTATCCTAAATAGATACTTTTGCTCAGTATTTACTGAAGAGAAGGTAGGCAGGGCCCACAGCTCAGCATCATGGACACAGGGGAGGGAGGTGAGCACTACTCCCTTCACAAAGAAGGGTCCTACAAGAGCTTGCTAAGCTCCGGGTGGATAAGGCAATGGGACCTGATGGCATACATCCCAGGGTACTTAAGGAGCTAAAGGAGGAACTAGCAGAGCCATTAGCAGAATTGTTTAGTGAGTCTCTGAGCACAGGAGAGGTCCCAGAAGACTGGAGAAGGGCTCATGTGTTCCCACTCCACAAGAGTGGTAGCAGGGAGGAGGCGGGGAACTACAGACCGGTCAGTCTTACCTCAGTAGTGGGCAAGATTATGGAGGCACTCCTTAAGGAAAGGATAGTGCAACACCTGGAATCCATAGGGCACAGGATCCAAGACAGCATGGGTTTACAAAAGGAAGGTCCTGTCAAACTAATCTCATAGATTTCTTTGACTGGGTAACCAGAGTGGTGGACCAAGGGGTGCAGTTGATCGCCTACCTTGACTTCAGCAAAGCTTTTGACACTGTTCCACATAGAAGATTGATAAATAAGCTAGGTAGGCTCGGGGTGGTCAAGTTGGTCAACTGGGTGGCAAACTGGTTGACGGCAGAAAACAGAGAGGGTGGTAAATGGTATACAGTCAGAAGAGATGCAAGTCACAAGTGGGGTACCTCAGGGATCAGTCCTGGGGCAGTCCTATTCAACATCTTCATTAGTGACCTTGCAGATGGACTAGAGGTAAGGCTTGTCTGTTTGCAGATGACACCAAGATCTGCAACAGAGTAGATGATCCAGATGGGGTGGGCAGAATGAGAAGAGATCTGGATAAACTAGCAGAATGGTCAGAAGAGTGGCAACTGGGATTTAATGCAAAGAAGTGCAAAATCATGCACATAGGGAAGAAACACAAGCCACTTATAGGCTGAGAGGAGTTGCTAGCAGTCACAAAGGAAGAAAGAGACTTGGGCATCATTATCACTGATGACCTAAAATCATCAAGCAGACCTCTAAAGCAGTAGGTAAGGCTAGGGGTGTTAGGGTGTATAGTAGGGTATCACAAGTCATAAGAGGAGGTAATAATCCTCTGTACAAGACATTGGTTAGGCCCCATCTGAGTACTGCGTGCAGTATTGGAGGCCACACCTTCACAAGGACATTAACCAAATTGAGGCAGTCCAGAGAAGGGCAACAAATGGTGCAGGGACTGCATCAGAAGACATATGAGGACAGATTAACGGAGCTCAATATGTATACCCTTGAGCAAAGGAGGAGAGAGGTGATATGATCGAGACATTTAAACACCTTAAGGGCATAAACAAGGTGAAAGAGTCTAACATGTTTAAATATAAGAAAATAGCAGGACAAGAGGACACAGCATGAGATTAGAGGAGGCCGATTAAGGGGAATGTGAAATTCTTTTTTCACAGAAAGATTGGTGGATGCATGGAATGGCTTACCACAGAAGTGGTGGCTATGAATACAGTGCAGGGCTTCAAACAGGCATGGGATAGGCATAAGGGAGCAATACAAATGACTATGAATAGATAGGTCACTGACAGAGCAAAGGCCGATGGCACATTTATAAGGTAGAAAAAGAAATGGGCAGACTGGATGGGCCTTGCGGTCCTTATCTGCCGTCAACTTCTATGTTTCTATGTTGTGAATCGATTTGCACCTTTAGAATCAGAACCTGTTTGACTATCTGATGAAAAATTGACTAGTGGCTGTTATGTGAATGATTCTATGGTCAAACTGACTACATGGAATATCTCGGGGCTGTATAATAAATTGTGGGATCAAGCATTCTTAGATTTCATGTCAGTGTTTACTTGTATCTTTTTTACAGGAAACTTGGTGTATGAATACAAATTTTCATTTGAATTGGTATGCTGTCGTTGGTATTAAAGCCAAGGAAGTTAAGAACCTGGGCCTTCCCTATGGTGGTATAAAGACATTATTGAGGCTAGGTGCTCAAAATAAAATTGAGGAAATCAGATAGCAAAATGAAAAAAATTAGTGTTGTTAAGGCCATAATTCAGGATATCAAATGGAAACTAATCAATATGTCTATTCATGCATATTCAGATGTATCAGCTACCTGTGATTGCAACCGTAATGCCTCAACCATCTCCAAAACACAAGAGGAAGCCCTTTGTTAGCAGCCTGTATAGCGTCATCTAATGTAGAAAATCCATAATGGTAGGGATAAAAGGCCTAATCTTACACCTTTACTGCATCCTCAGGTCCCGCTACCACAATGTATATATAAAGCTGACTCAGGGTTCAATTAGGACCAACCAAATCTGTAATCTACCCTGTGGTCACAGCTAAGACCAAAAAATCTATTTCAGGATCCTTGACACACTGTATTTACTGTACCATGTGACCTATGTAAAATACGAGTAATGTTATGTTTATGTTTTTTTTGTACTGATGTGGAGCCTTTGCAAAGGAGCCTAAGACTCAAAGGATTGTAATTCCGATTCTCTTCAATAAATAAATAAATAAATAATATTCCTCCCTCTGGTTCTATTTTCTATGATGATTCTGTTTGGGAACAATTGGATACTTGTCTTGGGAAAATTATGAACACAGACACCTCTATTCCTACTATTACAGCTGGAGATTTTAATGCACAAATTGGTCTATATCATTCCACTGTTGATTCCTTGTTGGAAGGCTTTTTTGAAGCATATTCTGAAACTATTTTGTCTCGTTGAGCCTCGAAAAATGTTACAACGAATTCAAATGAGCTCAGGTTAATCTAGTACAAAAACATGGCATATTCCCAATAAATGTCAGATTTAAATCAGATTGGAAAGGTAATAGTATTCATGTTGGTGGTAATGGTTGTTCAGTAACTGATCTAATTTGGGCCAATGACCATGCTATTCAATTAATCAAAGATCTAAAAGTTATTATTTGTTATGAGAGCCCACATCTTCCTGTCCAGATGATAATTGATCACAGTCTTGATGAGGTTTCTCTTGTTCTTAAATCAGTCAATTGAAGTTTGTACAAAACTGTGTATACACTGACAATACTTGTATAAGGAGAAATGTATCAATAACTTTCATAATTTCGGAATAGCTGACTCATTAAGTCAACTTGTTGAAGTTATTAATGATTCTATCTTTGGGAAATTCACTTCAATTCTTGCTGATATGAAATATATTATAATGAGGGTGGTTACATTAGGTGAAGAAAAAAGAGTTTAAAAATATCTGTTCAATGAAACAATGACACGATTTTAAAAAGCATCTAAGTAAACAGATCAGATTGGTTAGAAGAGATCTTTAAATGGCTAACAATACATTCTTGTAGGCTATGGGCCCTGCGGTAAGAGAGGTAACATCCAAACCTTTTGGGGCCAAATGGGCTAACTTTGGCCTTTGTAAGACCTAAACCATTGGGCAACTACAAGTCTCTGCTTGGATCTCCAGCCAAATTCTCTCTACCCTCCCTCCAATGAGACCAAAATGGATGGATAGCAAGCAGGATACCTATATAAAGAAAGGGTTTACCCTGACTGCAGGGCTGGGGACCTGATATATAATTGTGCTATACTATGAATAATACCCTGTATATCACTGTATTGTGCTATACCTCTGTGTATCATTGTTATGTTCAGTGCACAGTTTTTTTTTGTTAAAAATGTATTTACAAAAAACTAGTGGGGAGGAATAAAGAGGTATTTGTCAAGTACTGCTGGTCACAAATGCTAACTGCAGTTAAAAATAATAGTATTAAGCAGTTTTGGAACCTAGTAGCCCAGGCTTCTGACATAGTATGTAAGTTGCAGTGTTACATCAAGACAGATTCCTGGGTTAGATATTTTCAGGACTTATTTTACGATGATAGTCTTCTAACAATATTCTCCTTGGGCAATTATATCTTGAATAGTGAAACAGATTTTTCACTTTTAAGATCAATAAATCTGATGTTAAGTAAAGTATTCTGTCCTTTAAAAATGAAAAGGCTTCGGGGGGACATGGTTTTTACCCCAGTTTTCTCCCCCTAACTCCCTGGGGCCTCAGTGACATAGTCGCACATGCAGGTGGAGGTGAACATGCATGCTGGAACTAGTGACTTTGTTCCACTGACCTTGCCTAGTGCAAGCCCCTCATTTGCCCAACACTACCACTGAGCCTCCACTAGGTGACAGCCAAGATCCTGGAAGGCTCGCCATGTCCCCCCTTGCCATAAGTGATGGCCCTCAGGACTTTCAGGTCCCACACCTTGTGAATCGTAGCTGACTTGATGGCCTGGGGAGTGGTTGATAGGACTGGGGGTCCCAAGCCAGGGCTCGAAGGCAGGAGTAGGTGGTGACAGGTAAGCAAACAGCTGAAAGAAATAAAAATCAAAAGGCTCCTGGCCCAGACCAAATTCCTATTGATTTTTTTAAACACTTCTAGAACATTGGCTACAGCCTTTTACGTGTGTCTTTAACTACATACTCAAGAATGGCAATATTACAGATTCTTAGCTTGGTAGGATTATTATTCCTTTCTTTAGAAAGGGTAGTAAACGTGATCCATCTGCATATAAGCCTATTATTTTTACCCTCTTCAAAAATTCTCTGTAAATTCTGTTGACAAGGATTACTAGTAGATTTCATTTAGCTGATGAACAAGCTGGATTTAGAAATAATAACTAAGGCATTAATCAGATTTTTATTCTTGCTCATATCCAAGATAAATGTATCAGTATCAAAAATGAAAAAAACTTTTTTCAGCATTTGTTGACCTAAAATTAGCTTGTAATAGTGTTAATAGAGTGCTATTATGGCAAGTACAGTACTTGCAAAGCTAGGTTTGGATCCATATACCTTCAGAGCTATTATACTTCCTCATTCTGGTAATTGGTCTTGTGCAAGGTTTGGCATTGATGGTACTCTCATAAAAAAGTGCCCACATAATTTAGGAATTAAACAAGGATGGGTGCTGGCTCTAACTCTTTTCAATATGTTTTTGGATGACCTTTTATTTAATTTGCATGATTCAAATTTTCATAGCTCATCAATTGGATCAAGGAAAATCAATTACCTTGCATATGCAGCTGACATTGTACTCTTTTGTACCGTAGCCCAAAGTTTGAAAAGAATTCTAAATAAATTAAATTCTTTAAGTTTACAGTATCAATTAATTATTAATAGTAATAAGACAAAAATAATGGTTTCCGGA
This sequence comes from Neoceratodus forsteri, assembly GCA_016271365.2. Lineage (NCBI taxonomy): Eukaryota > Metazoa > Chordata > Ceratodontiformes > Ceratodontidae > Neoceratodus > Neoceratodus forsteri. The sequence goes on along the minus strand of JADMNL010000026.1, from coordinate 174,691,680 downwards.
AGCAGGGGTTTTATCAGTGGGAACTATGTATTTTTTTAATGGTGAACAAAAATAGTCAAGAGGTTTACTTATTTGGGTCTGGTTATTAGCCATAATAGATCATAGTTGGAGCATTTTAAATATGCTGCTTCTAAAGCACAACAGAGTCTTGCTGGCTTAGCCGCATGCTCAAGGCACTATGGGGGAACTGTATAAAATGTTCTATAGCAGCCTTGAATGAGAAAATTAAATCACAAATTACATATGCTGCTGAAGTCTAAGGCTCTGATCCTAAGATTATTAATACCCTGAAATCTCCTGTTAATACATTTTATAAAATTATATTAGGTTTGTGAAAGGCAGTACATTCAGCAGTCATTAGGGTGGAACTGATACAGATTGCTGTTGAATACATTGCTATGGAATGAGCAGCTATGTATTGGATTAAACAAATGTTGAACTGTGATAATGTTTTATTAAGAATTGTATATTATGAAATGATTTAGTACATGAATAGAGGCTTTTTCCTATTTTTAAGCAAAATTCTTACTAATATTATTTTTCCTCTCAGCCTATCATCTATTCTTATTGAGTGCTATTACACACAGTTAGTGATAATTAAATCCACAGTTAAATTCAGAAAAAGAGATATTTCTACAAATCTGATATATCAGAGTTAAAATCTATGAAAATAAGTAATTGGTTAGCATCAAACAAACAAATCCATAAACTTGAGAGTTATCTTTTTCTTATTAAAGATCCCAAGGACAGAAGAATTTGATCGCTTTTTAGGTTTGAATATTTTATCAACAGTATGTTAGTAAATATGTATCAAAATCATGATGTTACCTCTTTTGGATATAAATATGGTTAGGATTATTACACCTTACGCATGTATTAATACTTTGCCCATTGTATAGTTCAATACAAGAGACATTTTTGGGGGGAAATATTTTGGGAAACCTGCGTAATGAACCCTTAAACTTGACAAGGTTTTTATTATTATCTGAGTCTCTTGATGTATTGATGTGCTTGGTCAAGTTTTAAAAAATAATTATATGTATTGATAAATATAGAAGTTTGTTTATTGTATTGTAAACTGTTTTTAAAGGGACGCTGTCAGCCATTTTTGCATCATACTATTTCAGGTTGAAAACCCACATTTTGTTATTGCTTGCCTTCCATAAAATTCATTGGTGTTGCTGGTGGTTTAATCTGCCTCCTTTCTTGGTACAACTGAAATGCATGGTAATTGTGTATTTACACTCAACTTTGTCTTGTTTCAAATTCTTGATCTATTCTTGCTCACTTCCTGAACATTAAGAAAACCCCAATGTGGTGCAGGCACTCATGATGCAGTAATTTCCTCTGCACTCCCCGCATCTTGAGTGGCTAGGCCATGATGTGGATGTTCCCAAGTTCAGAAAGATACAGTGGGAGATGATTAAGAAATGTAAACAAGCACATTTTGGTGTGGTAACACCAGTATGGTGGGCAATCTGTTTTTCACTTTTAAAAAGAAAAAAGGAATCAGAATCAAACTACCAGCCACATCAACATATTTTACAGAATGCTGACAATCATAAAATATGTTTATTAAACAAGTGACAGTTTGAGGCCTAAAGGGGTTGACAGTGTCCCTTTAAGGATTCCATAATGGAATTAACTTTTTTGCTCTAAAAAAATGAATGAATGATGTCCATAATACGCAAAATAGCTGAGAGCTTACTGCAGGGCTTGATCAAGAGAGACTTGGGGGATGGTTGTATAATAGATAAAAACAAAATGGTTTTACTAAATCTAGGTCTTATACTACTAAACTGATGGGGTTTATGACCAAAGTAAGCAGGACAATATATATATATATATATATATATATATATATATATATATATACCTGTGGATGTCATATTCCAGATTTCAAAAAGTCCTGTGATAAAGTGCCTAATCAAGAATTATTGAACACAGTATTCAATATTGATATAAACAAACAATAGATAAAATGGATTGAATGATGGTTTACGGACATGACACAGAGGGTCAGAATTAATGGTGTTGCATCACATGAATGCACTGTTACCAGTGGGGTGCCACAGGGATCAGTGCTCGGACCGTTATTGTTCAGCACAAATCTGACATAGCAGAGTTATAATCTATGAAGATAAGTTATTGGTTAGCATCAAACAAACAAATCCATAAACTTGAGAGTTATATTTTTCCTATATATCAGTGATCTGGAAACTGTCTGCAATATGCTTATAAATAAATTTGCAGATGACACCAAACTGGGTGACATGGTTGATATGCTGGAAAACAGAAATATATTCATGGAAGATCTAAGGAAACTTGCAGCATAAACATCTGTGAACAACATGGAATGCTATAATAGTAAATGCATAGTGATCCATTTTGACAATAATGACTTGCATCAAAAATACTACCATAATAATATTGAAATCAATACAGTAGCAACTGAAAGAGATCTAAGTATATTAATCAGTAGCTATCTAGAACACTCCAAACACTGTTGGTTAATAATGAGTAGGGCAAACAGGATGCTGAATTGCATCAGGAAGGTCAACAAAACAGAATCTACAATCATCACACCATAATAGATTTTAGGTGAGACTGCAGCTGGAATACTGTTCACAGCTGTGGAGCACATGCATGAGAAAAGGCATAGAATTTGTGGGCATGGCACAATACTGGGTCATTAAGATGATACAGAGTTTGGTAAACAAAACACATACAGATTGGTTGAAACAGCCAGGATTATATACACTGGAAAGGAGAAAGTTAAGGTGTGATTTATTATTACACAAAATCCTCAAAGGTGGGGAGTTGATGGAAGAGGTGGGATTCAAAAATAGAGATTTAAGATATAATCTTAGAAGGCATACACAACAGCTAAATGTATAATAGCAAAAAAAGGTGTTAAGAGGATTTTTTTTCACAGTAAGAGTGGTAGGGCTATGGAATTCCTTGCCAGGTGAGATTGTTGAAGTAGCTAACAAACACATTTTTAAAACTTGACTAGACCGATATCTGACTAAAAATAATATCAGTGGATATTGCCGCTGAGAAGTGGATATGATAGTTTTGATAGGCTTTAGTCTCTTACTGCCCTTAATCTCCTAGTATAATGGGTTTGGTCCCATTTTAAATGTGCTTTGTGTGCTATAGTAGCGTTAACTGCAATTTTGTTTGTAAAAGGACAGCATTGTAAATGAGCTTTCAGTTCAGTGGCTTTATCCTAATAATAACTTGAAAGTGAAAATTTCCATGAGAATTGTGCAGAATTTCAGAAATTCCATATAATTCCATGGATTTTCATCAGAAGTAGAATTCTAAAATTCTAAAAGCAAAATTGATTTTTAAACTGTAGATTAGTAATCCTTAATTTAAATAAACGATGGAATAGTACCGTGTCATTTACATAAACCAGAGATTAATTTTCTGCAAACCACAGAATAATATTTTATAGATGACATAATCCCAAGAATATTATTCTGCGGTTTACATAGAAATGCTTTTCAGAATTTGCAGAATTAAAAAAAAGACATTACAAAAAGCCTTTCAGGAGCAGAATTGCCATTCCTGGTAAATTCCTTCAGTAAAGTTTCACATTCTGCACTGCTCTAAATGTTACCATTTTTTATTAAAATTTTTTCCATAAAAAGAAACAATAACAACAAATCACTAGTGGTGGGTGAAGTGAGGAAAATTTACTTTGCAGAGTGAAATGCGAAATTTCACCCTCTGAGACAAAATTCTGCCTTCTGCGGTGAAATTTCACCCACAGAAGGCAAAATGTTGCCTCCAGAAGGCAAAAAATTTCACCTGGGCAATTTTGCCTAATGCAAAATTACTGACCACACCACGCAGGCAAATTTGGCCACTTCACTGGTGGAAATTAAATTTGCTGCATCTCTTCAAAACACATATCATGTTATTAATATCAGTAACCTGCCAGGATCAAGCCCTGTGGATGTACAATGCTAAGTGAACTAAGGAACTTTATACCAAGTGCTACAGTACAATAAAATCTAAATAGTAGTGTATGAGCATGTGTTTGCACATCTAGAGAATTCAATTAAACTATACAGGTAGGATGAAGTTTATATATTTCTTTGATCCTAGGGTGGATTATACATGCACAGAAAGCCAAATCCAAAAATTATGTGACTTCAGTGGCATTCAGTTGCAGGTTAAATTACTGTGGAAGAGGGGAATCTCCATAGTGGGCCAGGTCAGTTGGCTAATATCTGTACATCCCTTGGTGAGCTTGAGGGGTGTGAGAACTCACTAGATGAGTGCCAAAACATGTAGTGTCCCTGCAGGATCTTCCAGAAGTGTGATGTCAAGTGTGAGCCCCACAGTTGCATGCTGGTATCCAATTTATTCTGGGTGGCATAGCGTACCCTGTCAAGACTGACCATATTTCACAGTTCTTGAAGCCATTCAGAGAGATGGGGTGGATTCTGCTCCCTCCAATTACATAGTTTGACTGATTTGGCCATAATGAGGGATCCCAGAAGCCATCTCTTTGCCATGGGGTTTGGGCCATTTAGAGCATTCTCCTAGATGAGCAGCCTGCGCATCACTAATGCAGGTGTCAAGGTGGTGGCATCCAGTCCTGCCAGGGTGTTCAGGTTCTTCTGGTTCTCTGTCCAAAAGTGTTGCAGGCCAGGGCATTCCCATAGCAGTGGGTAACACTGCTTGTGTTTGCTTGGCATCTCCAGCATTTGTCTGAGTTTAGAATACCCCACTTATGAAGCTGTTGAGGGTACTTATGCCAACTGTGGACCTTAAATTGAGTTAACTGTGTTTGCCTTGAGCTGCTGAGATGTTTCCAGCAGCTGTGCTAGTTCTCCAGTCTGATGTCATGGCTTAGCTCAGTGTACCATCTGTAGCATAGGGATTCTGTCAGATCCATTCCCAGGGCTAGAAGCCACTTATAGATCTGGCTTGCTGTGGGAGGCCTGCCGCCTTGTGGGCTCAGTAAGGAGACAAGCATTTTTGATTTATTGAGCCTTTATTGGGTGTCCAAGCAGGTTCCCAATTCATGTTGTATCTGCAAGTATTGCCAGTGATAGTGTTTCTCTGGGGCAACGTCTGTTCGTAGCTGCCCAAAGATTTTTAGGTATCCTGTATATACATCCAGCAGTTGGGAGATACTGTGGATACTCTTCAAGGTCCACAGTCTTCAGCCTACAGCTGCACCTCCCCTCTTCAGTGCTGGGTTCTGTCATAAAGAAATATGGGTGATTGGAGTAGGGACCAGGTCAGCCCACTGGTGCAGCAGTACAGCTTCCTCTTGCAATGCTGATAGCCCAGGTTTGGAAGTGAGTCAGGGGTGTTGGAGAGCTGGTCGAGGAGCAGGATTGAGTGTCTTAAAGACTGCTTTCCTGCTTCAGTGGGGGGAGGGTGGGGAAGTGACTGGTGCTCGATTTGCCCCGGGGGAAGCTGGAAATCCAACAGCAGGACCTGGCAGAATCAGGGATGCATGGCAGATGTCAGCATGCATGCCACTACATCATTGTATGCCACGCTTTACAGGAGATGAAACAGTGGAAATGCCATCCACCTTGCACTGCAAACCCCGCACAATTTTTTTTTTCTATTTTTTTTATTTTAGTCTTTGATAACCAGGTAAGGCCTACTAGGCACAAGTACCTATTTTCAGGGGTGACCTGGGAGCATTGAGAGGTTAAGTGACTTGCTCAGAGTCACACAGTATGCAAGTGGAGGTTGTGAGACTCAAACCAAGGTCTGGTCTGCTGGATATACCAAGCTCATTCACAGCTCGTTACTCTAACCTCTATGCTATACTGCCAGCCTATGGCAATCTCTGTACACTGAGCTTCAGGTCTGATTGGGGGAATGGGCCCCCCAGAAGGCCCTACCCTCAGTGGGTAAGCCAAGGAGGAACACCAGGGGAGAGGTACGTCCCAGGGAAATGGATGATAGGGATGGGTGCAAGGTACAGCTGATGGGGGGCTGGTCTGAGTGTGGGAGGGAAAAGCATATTTAATTACAAAAAAAAGAGTGGGGACCAGAGCATGGCTGTAGCCTGTTCTCTCCATACTGCTAAGGTTGGAGGCAGGGTCAGGTGCAATGCTAAGGGTGTGGAATGTTTTCCAAACATGACCATCACATAGGGGTCCTCTCTTTGCAGGTGGCCTCATATAAAGCCCATTTGGGTCAGTTTTCCATGGAGGGACTGTTCAAGGGGAGGGTGGAGAGAAACACTCGGGGTCATGACATGAGTTTGGAGAGTGGAAGGTTTAGGAGGGAGATGAGGAGGAATTTCTTTACAGAAAGGGTGGTAGCAGAGTGGAACACACTACCAGCAGAGGTGGTGGCCTGTAAAACAGTGGGATGCTTCAAGAGGGGCTGCGATAGGGAAAAAGGGAGAGTCATAGGAGGAGAGGGTAGGGTGGGATGGGCAGCCTCAGAGTTGGGGTGCCAGCTGCAAAATCAAGCAGACTCAATAGACCAAATGGCCTTTGTCTGCTGGCAGTTTCATATTTTTGTATGTATGTTCATATTTCCATGAAGGGGAAGGTATGTGTAAGTTGTAGTTGCAGGTGGACAGCAAATTTGAGTGTAGTCTCTGGTAGGTGGAGCCTTCCCCTTTCCAGAGGCTATACTAGTTTATGGCAGCCAACCCTCATCAGCCCCTTTCCCCAGAGTAAGGCCAACATTTTCCATTTCATGTCTCTGAGGAGGGTGAGCCAGATTTTTATGTGGAGGTTATTTAGTATGTACATAAGTTTCAGAGCAGCCATCATCTTGAAGGCATGGGCTCTGCCTCAGTTGGAGAGGAGGAGTTGCCCCCATCTAGCCATATCCCTGTCCAACTCTGCTAGAAGTGGTGGTCAGCTGATGCAGCCCAGGCTTGCTGGATCTCAGGAGAAGTTTATCTCTAAGTATTTGAGGCTGTTCTCCATCAGTTGCAGTCCCAAGGGGTAGTTTGGGAGGGTTGTAGTGATGGCTCTGGAGGGTAGTATCGGTAATGTAGCCACATTGGGCTTATTCCAAAACAGCTTGTGTCAGGAGTTTCAAGACCACTGGGACAGATTATTTGGGCTTTGCCAGCATCAGCATTATGTTATCAGCATATGCAAGGGCGTTATGTTCCCCTCTCATTTCTAAGCCATGAATGTGAGTGCTCAGCCTAATTACTTTGAGGAGGGGCTCCAATGCAAGCACAAATAGGAGAGGCAACAAAGGGCACCCCTTTCAGTTGTCCCTGCAAAGTGGAAAGGGTTTGGAGGCATGCATGTTGGTTATTATAGAGGCTGAGGCACCCTGGTAAATAGTATGTACCCATCTGAAGATGATGTCTCCAAAGTCAAATGTCTTATGCACATGGAAGAGGTATCCCCATTCCGTTCTGTCAAATGCTTTCTCTGCATCTAGTTAGATAAGCACTAATGAGGGCCAGGTGGGTGCAGTTGCCTTCCAAGTGAGGTTCACGAGTCTCCTCGTCATGTCTGTGCCCTTGCACTGTGGGGCAAAGCGCACCTGATCACCATCTATAAGGGTGGAGATGACTCCCTTAATCCTAGTACTGTAGCAAGATGTTTGGTGGATGCCTTACAGTCTGTGGTTATAAGCGATATTGGCATGTAGCTGCCACATGCGAGAGAATCCTTCCCTGCCAGAATTAAGGTGAAAATCTTCATTGTCATGGAAGATGGGAGCTCACCAACCCGGCAGGCCCCTCCAATGCATCAGCTAGAGGTAGTAGGAGTGTGTCTTTTAAATGAGTATGGAAGCTCTGCTGGGATGCCGTCTCACCCCAGAGCTTTTCCAGGTGACATCATGTGGAAAGCATCTTCCAATTCTTTAATTGTGAAAGGCTTTTCCATGGTATCTTTCAGGGAAGGGTTCAATGTGGGTAAGTCAGATGGATGTAAATGCAGAGAAGTTAGCCTTCCTAGGAGATTCCTCCTTCTTACACATGACTTGGTAGAAGTCCAGGAAGATACAGTAGTATTTATGGCTTGGACATTCCTCCTAATCTTCCCAGTGCTATCTTTAATAGCCATGATTCATGATATTTCCAGCCTTTTCTTCAACTGATAGACCAAGAGGTGGCCCAGTTATTCCTCTGCCTCTCAAAAAGACTGTTTAAAGGTGTAACAGTGCAAATTCCACCTTTTGGTACAAGTGGAGGTTCAGTTTGTACAGCTGACCCATGATACCTGCCAAAAGTGTAAAAGAGTTAGTGGAGTCCACTCTACATTTAGCCTCTAGGTCTTTAAGTTCCCCCATCTTCTCTTCTAAGTTTTACAGTCTCGATTTCTTAAGGTGGGAGGTGTAACTAATGTGTCTTCCCCTGATGAAGGCCTTCAAGGCATTCCAGTGAATTGCTGGGGATGTGTCTTCTAGACAATTTGTGTCTAAGAAGGCATTTATACCATCACTTAGAGAGTGACAGACATTCTTGTCTCATAGCTGTGAAGAAATAAAATGCCACCACAGCCTGAGTAAGTCTGCTGCATTCACCTGTAGCCAAGTGAAAGAGACTGAGGCATGATCTGAGATGATTACTGTTCTTATGGTGGCATCTACTGCCTTTGGCACCCACTGTTGAGAGACCAGCCATAGGTCAGTCCTAGAGTAGAACTGGTAAGGAGCTGAGTAAAAGGAAACATCCTTACAGCATGGGTGCACTAGGCATCAGATGTCAATGAGGCCCTGCTCTGTTGCCAGCTCCTGTAATACCAGTGAGCAGCCCCCTCCCCTGGAGACTTACTCCAGTCTGTGAACTTGTCCATCACCTTGTTAGCATCCCCCCCACCAGAGAGGCCTTCTGCTGTGTGGCCAGGGTTTGCACTAGACCTTTAAAGAAGGTTGCCTCCTGTCAGTGTGGTTCATAGACATTGCATAAGGTGACCTTGTGACTATGTAATGTGTCTGTGACTATTACGTATTATACCATGGACATGAGTGAACAGCCAATGAAATCATCAGACTGGCAGTTTACCACCAGCGTAAATCCTCTGATAATCAATGGCTGTTGATGAGCAACTACTCCAACTACTAATCCAACTCATCTGCAGCACAGGAATAAATACAATAAAAATAAAACAACAAAGCAACCTCTTTAATATTTGTATTTTATTATAGTAAAAAATGAACCTTGGTATAATCACAATAAGCCTCTTGGAGGATTTTGGTTATTGGGGATTTACCACGGCTTACGAAGATTTACCCACTTGGCTGCACCTCATGGGCTAAACACTCCAGCTGTGGTAAATCCCCCGATAACCCACACCCCCTTGTGGCTTATTGCTTAATCAGCCTGCTGGGTTAGAGAGTACTTTATCAGCCACAAAGGGAGTGTTTTTGTGGATGAGAATGGCAACACTTCTGCTCTTACAGTTGAAAGCTATCCAAATGCCAGGGAGACCCGCTGTGTTTTTAGCTTTGCCATCTCTTTATCAAAGAGGTGGGTCTCCTGAAGAAAATCTCTGCTGACCCCTCCCACTTAAGATGGTCCAGTATCTTCTATCTCTTACTGGGGGTAAGAATATCCTTAACATTATAGGAAATCCAATTAAGAGTATCCCGTCATAGTGTTTCAAGTGGGTTGAGCAGAGGGGGTTGTTATTACATGTATGACTTTCCATGCTTTGGTTGTGGATAGAGTATGCTTGACCCACTGTGTGCTAGACCTCTTGAGCAGACATGGGGGGGGTGTAACTCCTACTGTTTGTCCTTGCTGCTGCAGCAGGTAAAAAACAGACATCTTTTTATACAGTTGAAATAAATTAGCTATACATAATGGAATCTAATGGAGTAAACATGTAGCTACACAACACTAACTGTGAAACAAACCAAATGAAAAAAACATGGTAGGGAAACAGTTACAACACGTATCACTAACCAGTAAAAAAAAAACATAAACATAAACCAAACCAGTCTGAGGAGAGGACAGACAGGTGGGCTTGGCCTGCACAAGAGTGGAGGCTCTCAAGTTGGTCGCCCGCCCGCTCGTCCTTGCACATCAATGTATACAGTGGATTCAGTGTGTGTCTGCAGGGGGTGCCACTAAGCCTGAATTTACCTCATCACACCAAGGACATAGTGATATCTGTGCCCATGTTTGAAGCTGTGCCAGGGACTCCATGAAAAGGTGGGGCACCCCAAAGTGAGGGGTTCTTATACCTGCCTGTGTTTTATGGGAGCAAGCTGCCCCCTACCTGCGGAGAGACTCAGCTGCTTGTCATTGGGAGGGGGGTAGCTGTGCAGTGGGTTCAACAAAGTCAGTTGTGGGCCAGCTCAGTTTCACAATGTCAGGGTGCAGGGTGTGGTTTAATAAGTAAAATTCTGAGTGTTTCAGGTTCCCTGTCTTTATACCATTCTCCAGACAAACAGTTGAGGATTAACCAACTATTAGTATTTCCTTTTCTGACCATTAGTAGGCACCTGGTGAACTCCAGGGTCAGTAGGCCCACTGATGTGCACCAAAGGTAAAAAGTGCTACCCTCCCTGTGGGAGGTGATCTGTGAGTGAAGTGGGAGCTCATGACTGAGCCTAGGTCTAGCCTGAGGGTGACATAAACTGCATGAATGTGTGCTGTTCATGCTGCAGGCCACCCTGCAAGTTTTCCCTGCTGTAAGGGGTAGATGGCCCTGTAGTGACATTCCAGCAGTGAGTCAGGGGGCAGAGGAACCAATAGCCAATCAGGAAGTGCAGTCATGAACTCTGTCTCACCAGTTCACAGTCAGGGAATGTCGCCTGTGACGTCAGCATAAGTCATGGCTCCTCAGCCTTACCTACCCTACTGGTGAGAGCCCTTGGAAGGTCTATCTCCACTCTCTGCTCCATCTGGTGCCTTAAAGGAGCAAGCCCTGTCAAAACTGTGTAAGCATTCAACCAAACATGATAGCAACTTGCTGTGTTTAAAACACTTTGAGAAGGAAAGAAAAAGGAAAGGAGACTATATGGGGTTGAGAAGCAGGGGGAATAGAGCGAGCCTGTATAAGAGGAGGTGACAGCAAGGGAGAATGGGCAGACTAGATGGGCCAGTGAGATCCTTTTTTGCCATCAGATTTCCGTGATTCTGTGAAAAAGAGGGGTGAGGGGTAACTAGACTCAAAAGTGGGGGAGGGTTGGGGTGAGACTTCCACCTGCTAGAGTTGGAGGTTTGGTGGCACATGCAGGAAAGGACCAGGCAGGTAACAAGGCTGGAATGATAAAAGGGTGCTTAGCTTAGTCCAGGACAGCCTCAGGCTGGTGCAACAAAGGTAGGATCAGAGCAGACTTGGTGGACCACTAGTCCCTTTCTGCTGACAAATGCTATGTTTCTATGAGAGGAACTGCCTTTACTCAAGACATGTATCAACAAGAATTGAAGAAGGAAATAGGAATTAAATTGGATCCTTTTCTCAGGATACAGAACAAACTATTGCCTAAGATTTAGTTGTACTCACTTTTATGGATGCTCAAGGCAGAAATACCTTAAGGTGAACTGCTATGAATACTAGCTCTGCACTAAATTATTAATGAGAATTTAAGAAGACTTACATCTAATTTTTTTCTCTTTCCTTTTTATCTTTGTTATCATTTGTGATTTTGATCCTCGTTCAGTGCATTTCGTGCCAGTTTATATGTAAATTGATAATTGTAGGTAGTCTTGGTGACCTTGGTCTATACTGCTGTGCTTCTGTCTTTAACAAAAATCAATTTTCCCTGATAATTTTGTCTTCAGTGCCTGGCATGATATCTGATACATTGATACATGGATAATTGCATTTTGAAAATCTTATGTCACTTACATCAGTGCAGTACATTCTTATATGAAATTTCTAGATCTACTGGTACTATATCCTAGTTGGTAAAAAGGCAATCATAACTTGTCAAAAGACTGTAGTTTAAAAGATTCCAAAGAAATCTGTGATTAAACGTAATGGCCTATCAAAAACCTGCCCTTGAACAGGGCTGCTTCAGCTCCCCCACGGTCGGCCGGCACCCAGCCAGCCACCGATCGAGACCAGGACACCTGCCTGCAGCTCCTTGAAAGCTGCCTGCCCTTGAACAGGGCTGCTTCAGCTCACCCACGGTCGGCCGGCACCCAGCCAGCCACCGACTGAGACCAGGATGCCCGCCTGCAGATCCTTGGAAGCTGCCTGCCCTTGAATAGGGCTGCTTCAGCTCCTCTACGGTCCGCGGCACCCAGCCAAGCCACGGACCCACACCAGACGCCCGCCTGCAGCTCCTGGAAGCCGCTTCCTGAACAGGGCTGCTTCAGCTCCCCCATGGTCAGCCGGCACCCAGCCAGCCACCGACCGAGACCAGGACACCCGCCTGCAGCAGCTTGGAAGGTACGGGACAGCGCAGCCAATTGGAACACTGGTGCTTCCAGCAAACTCGCTCTGATTGGCCAGGACTTTTTCCCTGCTGCAGCCATCTGGTACTTTTAACAAGTAGATTTTTGATAGAACTAAGCACATTTCAACTGTATAATAGAAGTTTCCCATTAGCAGGTTATACAGACCTGCCACTAGAGGGATTCTTCTTCTTTCTACACAAATCACTGCACCAATCCTAACCCCACTTGCACTGCTTGGTTGTTGGCTGTCTAAACCCTGTCCTCGTATATCTGTCGACAGGTGGTAAGTGTGTTTACAAAGGGCGAGGGCAGGAACTCCTTCCCAGAAATAAACCTCGGCCCCTGCGTCCATAGCTGGTAGCCTTGAATTGCACTGTGCAGGCCTTATTTTATTTACTTGCCACATACCAATAGCAAATCTCACTAACTTCCTTCCAGCCTTAGTACATCCATCTCTCCTTCCTTCACAGCAGTTCTTGTTAGCTGACTGATAATTATCTCACAGGCTAGTGCTATGCCTCCAGCCAAGATGTGGATGTGGTTCCCTCCCATCCATCTAGTGAGGATAGGGATACTCAAATATTAAAGGTAGAGAGTGCTGGCTGTCATCCGCTGAGGATATAGGCCTTGTACGTCTTATAGTGGGACTCCTTGTTGCATATGGTCACCTTCCCCCCAATAACACTGGGTGACAACTGGGGATGGTCGTCCACCTACGAGGTCCCCGACTACACCTTCTCCAATATCCTTGTGATCTCCGAAGCACACTGCAGTGTTACTTGCTGTCTAGATCTTCGGTGCCTTATGTATACAAGCAGGGTAAAGTGTACCCATGCTAAAAAACCTCCCAGGTTGTCAAGCGCATAGGAGGTGGTATCTCCCCTGGCTCCTCCTACTTGCACTACTACTGGCCGGTGATATCGAAACCAACCCTGGCCCATTAAATCTGACCCACAAAATCCCTCCCATATGAGGCATGGGTAAGGGGCTAAAAATAGCTCATCTTAACATTAGGAGCCTGCTATCTAATCGTGATGAGCTATTAGCATGGGTTGCACTCTACAAAACCGACATCCTAGGAGTGACGGAGACCTGGCTGAAACCCTCTGTCCCTGACTCTGCCTGTGAACTCACTGGGTATGAATTCACCCAGCTGGACAGAGCTGGGGGCAAGATGGGGGGTGGCATACTAATCTACCATAAGGGCCACTTAAAAATCTCCCAAATTGCCCACCAGGATTCAAACGTGTCCCCCTGTGAGTTGCTACATGTGCTACTGCTACTTGGGGACACAAAGAAACTGCACCTGGTGTGCACCTATAATCCTCCAAGAGGTGGGCTACCTGGATTAACTCACCTCATGGACAAAATTGGTCCCGGAGTCGGGGATAACGAACTCATAATCATGGGGGATGTAAACCTTAACTGGGATAGTGGTAATGTTAAGCAGTTTGAACCTGTGCTTGCTAACCTTTTCCTGACCCAGCTCATCCAGGAACCAACTAGGCGAACAGCAAATGGATCCTCCAGCACCTTACTGGACTGGATCATGTCTAACCATCCTGACAGGATCTCATCAGTGGGTACATTATCTGACTCCATCTCTGACCACTCACCGGTTTTCTGTGTATGGAAAATTCCCACCCTCAAAATTCCACACAAAATTATGCATGTCAGAAACTACTCTAGATTTGATACTGAGGAGTTCCTGGAAGACCTAAGAGTTACTGACTGGTCTGGGGTGTATGGTGCCACTGACCCATCGTCAGCAACCTCTTACTACCTCTCCACCTTTGGGGCCTTGCAAGACAAGCATGCTCCCAAGGTCACCCGTAGGGTGAGGGGGTCCGCTACCCTCTGGTTAAATGGGAATCTCCTAGCCCAGATGCAGGAGAGAGATAAGTGTTGGGCTCGTTCCAAAGGTACCAGTGATCCCATGATTATTCAAAGGTACAGACACCTCAGGAACAAGTGCAAAAAGGCCATCAGGGCAGCAAAGAGTGACTTTTGCAAGTCTGCCCTACTAAGCTCTGCCAGTAATCCCAGGAGGTTCTGGAGAGATATTAAATCCCTTGTCAGCGGATCCTCCCATCTGGGAGTTACTGACATGGTCATAAATGGAGTCTCCTGCAATAATCCCCATACTATTGCCAACTCCCTAAATAATCACTTCTCTGACCTCTCTGTCTTCACAGCCCTCTTCTCACCTGATGAGGCTCTGTCCCACCCCCTTTCCTCCACTCTGCTGGAGGGTCACCCTCCTCTTCAAATGTTCCACCTGAGGGCTGTATCAGTTCAGGACTTGTAGAAATGCTTAGCTGGCCTCTTCCAGTACTCCAGTCCTGGCCTAGACAACCTGGAACCTAAACTCCTTAAGCTTGGTGCTGCACACATTGCCTCACCAGTAGCCTTTATCTTCAACCTATCCCTTGGTCTGGGGACCATCCCAGACATCTGGAAAGAGGTGAGGATTGTCCCTGTACTGAAGCAAGGAAATCCCAAACTGCCTGACAATTATCGACCAATTGCCATTCTCCCAACCCTTAGCAAGCTCCTTGAAAAGGTAGTGGCTGAGCAGCTTTTGGAATATATCCACTCTCATGAACTTCTGTCCTCAGCCCAGCATGACTTTCGTAAGGAACACAGCACCACCAAAAGCCTTAATCTCAGTTACATCAAGTATCCGGACAGCCATGGACCAGGGCAAACTCTCTGGTGCAATATTTATTGACCTGTCCAAAGTCTTTGACCTGGTTGACCACAAACTGCTTGGTGCACAGTTGTGGTCACTTGGCCTCTCCCCATGCCATGAAATGGCTAATGGAGTTATCTACATGCGAAAGCAGCGTGCCTGCTTCAATAAAGTCCTCTCGAGCCCCTACGGTGACCTCCGGAGTGCCTCAAGGCTCGGTACTGGGTCCCTCCTCTTCTCCCTCTTCATCAATCAACTACCCACCAAGTTACTACCAGCTGTAGCGCCACCATGTATGCAGATGATCTGGTAATCCTGGCTCACTCCCAGAATGCCACTACCCTAAACCAGAACCTGACCGATGACTTTAACAGGGTATTGCCATGGGTTGCTAGTCACAAGCTGGTCTTGGACCTGAAAAAGACACAGGCTCAATGGCTAAAATCAAAGCCTCATCGGCCTACTTACATGTCACCAGCGCAGATGGATCCTCACTACCCACAGTGAGCTCCATAAAATATCTGGGGGTAACACTTGAACCCCAACTTGACATGGGTAATCATATCCTTAACATCTGCAGAGCGGCAAACTGCAAACTGGGTCTGGCCTATAGGGCCAAGTATAACCTTACACCAGCAGCCAGGCTTGCCCCAGCTAAGGGCGTGCCCTTCCTCCCTCAGCTATGGGCTGCACCTATTTGCTCGCTCTCCAAAGACACATCTCACCCAGTGGTACACTGCTTACAATAACATTTGTCATTTTGCCTTGGCTGCTCCTGACTCACCACCATTGTGAGCTATATAGAAACTCTGCTGGCTCTCACCAGCAAGATACCTTGATTTTGGTTTGGGATGCCTCTCTGGGAAAGTGATCAGAACTAGCACCCCCGAGGGGCTGGCCCGGCTTCTGCCTAAACTGAATCCCACCCCCTACCAACTTAGGTCTCTCATATCAGGGATGCTCAAAGTCCCTCCTACCTGAACCCTCATGGGGGATCGGGACTTTGCCATAAGTGCACCCAGACTCTGGAATTCGCTGCCTGTGGATATCTGAGCTGCCCCCTCCTATCTGAGTTTTCAAAATTCCCTGCGGGGTTTCCTAAAACTAGCATCAGAGTGTGACTTCCCAAACCTCCCTAAGAGAAGTGTCAAATTGTTTTGTCTGAACCTCCCCAGGTGTCTCCATTGAATTCCTGGAGATATTTTCCCCACTGTATCAATGACTTCTGACTACTCCTGCCTAAAAAGCCTTGGGCATTTACACCATTATTGCTCCACGGTCATAGGCTAACCATGACATATTGTACCTTGGTCACTTGGTAGAAACTTGTACTACCAAGAGTTTCTTTTTCTGTCTAACATGTGCATATTTAGAAAAATGTGATGAGCTGTATATACTTGTCCGCGATCCAACTAGCCTAGGGGGTGTATATACGACAATGTTATAAGTTATATTATGACCAATCCAGTCCTTGAGCTATGCTCCACTCCTATGTATGATGACCTGTATATATCTGTCAGTTGAACTAGCTAGTCTAGAGTGAATAATCTGAAATGTGCTTACTACTATATGTTTCCCCTAGCATCAAATGATGTATTTCCCACATGTTTGTTTACTGTGACAAAAAACTGTACTCTCTTTGCCATGTCTCCTTGACTGTTGTTCCTCATGTTGTATTCTCCTGGGTCATTCCTGAAAATAGGCGGCATAATACTTGTCTAGTGTACTTACCCGGTAAACAAAAGCTAAATAAATACATAAATAAATAAATCTATGTTTAATTTAGTCACACCCCAAACAGGAATACAGTACAGTACATGTCATACTTCTTGCAACAGGAGATACAATTTCTGGGGCTAATTTTGTCTCTAGTCTAATATGTACAGTATGTATGTATGTAAGTATATATTCATTGCAAAAGAACTATGCTAAAGGAATACTGCATTGAACATGAAAACCATTTTTCCCAGTAGAAACTTTTTCTTACATACTGGTTTCAGTTCTATTATAATTTCATCTGTATGTGCCTATTAGTAACCTTTATGGGTGTTTCTGATTTACAGTCTGGTGTTAAGTTCCATTTTAGAACTATGTGATGTAGTTGTTAATGTTGATCTCAACCACAGAGTCCTATAGTATAACATGGGTGCATTGTCAGTGTTAGTGGCTCAGTAGGTAGCACACTCACCTCTGAGGCCGGGAGATCAGAGGGCTGTGGGTTCAGTTCCTACATTTGGCACTTGGGTTAATATCCCAATACTGACACTGTAGTTCAGCATGAGAGGGGTGCTGCACTTCTGAGGTGCCATCTTTTGGATGAGATGTTAAACCGAGGTCCCATCTGCCTGGATTGGTGGTAGTTCAGGTGGATGTTAAAGATCCCATAGCACTTATCGAAAAAGAGTAAGGGAATTTCAGCAATGTCTTGGCCAAATTTCCCTCATTCACTAAAAATACTATCAACTGCTTATTTCAGGTCAATCTCAGTTGCTTACCATCTGTATCCCCCCACCCCGGTCACCCTTGAAAAAGGGACTTTAAGGCCCAGTGGGCTTACCGGGTCAACAAATCTAAACAAACAAACAAATGGAAGAGCTGAGCAAGGACATAAACTACATCATACAGTTCTAAAATAATACTTACTAGCTGTGTAGCCTGTAAAGATGGAACAGTAAGCCAATTGGAACCAGCATTTAATAAACTCTATCAAGAGCCAATACGGCTGCAAGATGATGGTATTATAGGCAGTGAGAAATGTGTTAAAAAAGAAGGCATGAGAAATCATTGAGAATGAAATAACAGTTTTATTATGGAAAAGCTGAGTAATGCTGGGAGAGATAATATCAAAACACTGTTGTTAGAAATAGTTTTGTACATGTTATAGAAGTGGATATAGCTGTATATGTACATTCATAGAAGTTTGTTTCAGTGGGGTGAATAGCATTGACAATTGTTTGACAATTATTTTATGTGCTTTTTCACCTGTTGTAGTAAGATATACACAGAAAGTACTAAGGAAAAAAAGAGCTGGCTGTTTTTTGTTTTTGTTGTTGTATTTTTTTCACAGTTATTCAAGTTTGTAGAAATAGCGAGGTTTGGACCTGCAATGTTCCAGCTCCAATGTTGGTGAACTAATCACTGCTTACAGTACTTCCTGAAACACTGTGTTACTTGAGAGAAATGATTACTATGCAGTACTTCTTTAGTTATGCCTGTTTTTAGTTGTTCTTGTAAGTTTTCAGAAGTGTGAAGACCAAAGCAGTAGCAATGTGGACTAGCGATTTGAATACCACACTGTGTAAGATATGACAGTAAGTTACAAAAATACCACTGTGACCTTTAGCAAGTTCCCTGACCTCCCAGTATTTCTGTCACCAAGTTCTAGAAGGAACCCCAACACAATAAGATCTCAATTGGGCATTCCAATGTAAATAAAATGATCCTTTGTCATTTATTGTTTCTGTATGTCATACATATTCAAATGATCTTTATATGTTTAGGCTAGACAGCAGTGCTGTGTGGAATGTGGAATTCTGCTGGTGAAATTAGCACAGAATGGCCATTCCACCAGTGGAATTTCTGCTGGAAGTTTGCTGGTTCTTCTTTGTAATTCTACCTGCTGTTATCTGTCGAATAATATTCCATGGGAACTCCATTTTTCTGAGGAAAACCATTCTGCAACCATTTCTGTGGAAAACATTGAGATCTTTGTAATAATATTACACAGAACAGCATTTTTTCTGTGGAAAACCATCCCACAACCTTTTTCTGATGTGGAATTCCACCATTCTGTTTATGGTAAAATGTGGTGGAATTTCAGAGGAATTTAATAAATTCCACAAAATTTCATTCCACTGGAATTTGTAAATTCCACACAGCACAACTAGATAGCATAGGGTCCTCTGCACAACAGTAGGCAGACTCAAGCAACAGTAACCACCACCATTGATTATCTGGAATATTTTCTTCTTACTCTTTTGTTGTTTCTGCAGTTATACAAGTTAGTTGCTGTATGGAGGGATACATGTCTAGGGTTGGCTGTAAACTATTATAACTAAATGAAATCTGCATGAAAAGAGCCAAAGAATATCCAGTGCTCGGTGCCTATCAGATACAGTAACCAGGGTAATGCTGAAAAGTCTGGTGTATCTTCACTTGAACAGTATTGCCCGCTTTAGGCATTGAAGGTTCATCTTGTTTAACTGCAGTGCAATTTAAGAATGCAGGAGAGAAGCTGAGACAGGGGTGCCATTTGTTTAAGTACATGGGCAATATAATGTGCCAGTCATAAAAAAACTACAGAGGTCCCTCCCCCATGCATCAAGCCCCCTGTAATTTCTAGATCTGACCCTGGAACCCTGGATTAAAATGTTTTACAAAATACAGTGATGCAGGGATGAGAAAAGGAGCATGCCTACAGTACCTCCTGAAACACTGGATAGCTGAAAACAAATATTAATATGCAGTAATGCTTTATTTACAACTACTTGTAGTTTTTATTGTCATTGGTAAGAAGCATAAAGACCAAAACAGTAGCAATGTGGACTAGTGATTTGAATGGAACACTGTGTAAAATATGGAAACTAGGTTGAACAAATACCATTGTGACCTTTAGCAAGTCTGCTGACCTTCCTGTGCTTCTGTCACCAAATTCTAGAAGGAACTCAAACAACATAAGATCTCAATTGGGCTATCCGGTGTGAGTAACCTGTTTCCTTGACACTTATTGTTACTGTATTGCATGTAGGAGAGAGGCTGAGATGGGGATGTTGTTTCTTTAAGTATATAGAAAATATAATGTGTCAGTCAAAGAAAATACAGCTCCCACCCCACCCCACCCCATGCAACGAGCCTGACCCTCCAGTATTTCTAGATCTGTCCCTGGACTGAAATGTTTTACAAAATATATTGATGCAGGAACAAGAAAAGGAGAGTGTCATTGTTAAGAAGTGTGAAGACCAAACAGTAGCAATGTGGACTAATGATTTGAATGGAACACTGTGTAAAATATGGACACTAGGTTGAAATAATACCACTGTGACCTTCAACAAGTCCACTGACCTTCCTGTGCTTCTGTCACAAAATTCCAGATTGAACCCCAACAACATAAGATCTCAGTTGGGCTATCCAGTGTAATTAACCAGTTTTCTTGACATTTATTGTTAATGTATTGTATATATCGTTAAAAACAATTTAAACATCTATTGCTCCTCTCTTCTGACATGTTGTTCCTGGACATGAATATCAAGTTAACTTTACTGTATAGTTACCATATACATTGATAGCAAGTGTTTATAATCATAGTTCTCTCCTCAGAGAATAAAGATAATGCAGAGGTATTTCTGTCCTCTTCTCTCTCCTGCATTCTTATTTTTTTATTCTCCTTCTCCCTGCAGCGGCCCCAATCTGCTTGACCCCACCCCAGCTCCATCACCTGGTTCCTCTGGGATCTTACCTTGTTTAGCCATCCTGGCACCAGCAGAGCTTGCAGGGGGTCAATCATCATCCATTGCCATGAGTATTTTGCGCTGTTTTTCTCCTGAGCCCTCCCCATTGCTGGGGCATGACATGTCAGTGTGCATTCATGGAGGTGTACACATGCTGTGGAGTCCTGCAGCACCCACCCTTCCATTGAAGCCTCTGTCTCATTCTACCCTCAGGCCTCTACCTGGGGGCAGTCACTCAGTGGGGCTGCCAACCCACCCTTCCCAGGAGAGGAGAGCTGTCCTCTGGACACTCAATCCTCTCCCTCCCCAGGCCACCCCCAGCAACCTGCTTGCACCACAAACACGGGTTGCCGGTATGGCAGGGGGTAAGGCATCAATGCTTCAGCCCTCCACTCCACTGGACCATAATCCATTGAAAGTTCTAGAAATTCCATGGGGGGATTGATGCATGTGGTGGTGTTGGGGAAGGGGGTTGATGTATTTACCGTGATCCACACAACATTAACTAAAGGGCATCTCTGTCCCAGCCTCTCCCCTGTATGGTGAACAAACTGTGCTCCGATTAAAATCAGAGTGACTGTGTCCACTGTGACCTGATTAGGGAAGCTCATCTAAATTGCTTATTGTTGTTTATCAGTGCAACTTGTATAAATCTGTTTCCTCACAGTAACTGGGTCCTGTAAGGCACATTGTGTTTACTGTCTGCTTAAAACTATGCATCACTTGATTGAGAGTGTTGCATTATCAGGCACTAAAATGGACTAAACAATGGAATAGCTGTTACAGCACCACTATTTGAATATAGTTATGTCTTCTGGAGATCCTTGATTACAGCATGTTGAGTCCCATGGACAACATTTTACAAAATGCTAAAAATAGAATAAAATATGTTTTGTTTTCTCTGCTACAATGCTGTAATTCCATTGAAGGATTCTAGTGACATCATTACCTGAAGAATGAAGCTTGAGAGGTTATTGATGTCCCTAGAATCCTGAGATGCAATTGCAGCAATGTAACAGATAGAAACCCAAATGCTTTGGTAATACTGTACATAGCAAATTTACCAGTCTCATTGCAAATGCCCTTAATTGTCATCAAACCTCCCATCCCTACACCAGACTGCAACTACAAAGCCAAATACCCTGACTTGTCATCAAACCACCTGTCATAACACTGAACTGTGACCACAAACCCAAACGCGTCACTTGCCATCAAACAGAGAGACAGTCACTTGTACATATGCAGGGAGAGAGAGAGAGAGAGACCATTACTTGTCATGACACTGCCCATCCCCATAGCAAATGGTACCTACAAACCCAAATACTATGACTTGCTATCAGACCACCTGCCTCCTTATAGAACTGCGACCACACATTTTTAAATATTTTCCCTGATGTCCAGTGGTACCTCCAACCCTCATATTGTCATCCCCATAATATTTCTTTCCCTGGTGTCTAGTGGCACACCCCACCCTCTGATGTCCCTCTACATAAATAATTTGTGTATCCCTCATGTCTAGTGATACCCCTTATCCTCCCATGCTGGACCCCATAACATTGCACTTTATTGCACTGGTGTCTAGTAGCACCCCCACCTTCTGACGGCCATACCCCTTGGTATTTATGCCTGCCCTGGTGTCCAGTGGCACCCCCCACCCTCAGATGTCCCTTTGAGCCTGAAAAGAACATCTCTGAATAATATTGCTGAACATTTCATTTAAATTAGCAACGACATGCATAAGGCTGAAACTGATGTAGAGAGCAGGGGAATGTAGACTAGCATTTTTTGCACTAGCCATCTAACTGCACATTCTAATTCTTGTGATAAACACAAACACTGACTAATACGTATACACATATATGCATATATCTTCTAGTATAACATAGCAGTGCACTGTACACACACACACACACACACACACACACATTCCTCTCCATGATGTGAGCAGAATTTAGAGACCATTGCCTTTGCCTTTCTTAGCCTTCTTTGTTGTACTAACTTTCACCAATTAATTTCACAAATATAAACAATAACCAGAATAACCAGTACAAAAAAAAAACTCATTATGGGATTTACAAAAGTCAGTGTGTTATTTACTGTTGTCCTTTTGTTAACTCTTGCAGATCTCCTGAACTGATAACAACACCTTATTCTGTTTTGATTTGAGGCCTTTCCCAATAGCATCTGAAATCTGAACCTCCTTCCTCAATCTCAATTACAGTTTATGGCTAGGAAAGGCTGATTAAGTTGACATGTTTATGAGTTATGAATCTTTCTTGAAAGAGAATACAACCCAGACTCAAGCTAGTAACCACGTTATCACATAAAATAGTGTGGTGCAACACTGCTCAGCTGAATGAGCACAGCAGATTGCTTCAATTAGTGGAGTGACTGCACTTAACCTCCAATTTTATGCAGTCCCTCGGAATCTGGAGAGCTCCATTTTTCTACTATGATAGCAAGACATCTGCAGAGCTCTGCCTTGTAGCTGTAAACATTAGCTTCTACAGGGAAAATGACTTAATCAAAGTTCTTCTTTAATGCAGATTTCAGGATAGAAGAAAATAAATTCGACAAAGTAAGGAAATGAGAAACAGTTTGGTTTGTAGTTTCAGGAGTCTTGGCAAATTGGTGGTGTTGTGTTCCTTGGGGTTGTCAACCTTAATGCTCACCCTTCCCCCACCATTCAGTAGCCTTCTGACTGAAGCACAAGCTACAGCTCCAAGCCATTGCCTCATAGGCTATACCATTTGGAAGTAGAGAAGAATGGCTCACCATATGTGATCAACAGAATCAGTCACAGCTTTCTTCATGCAGGGCCCTATGGGCTCTGCATGACACAAAAGTTCATGTATAACTTTGTTTGCTCATGGAAGGGGTGGGCATTAGGTTTTAACACAATAAGGAGCACCACACCACCAATTTGCCAAGCTTCCCAAGACTACACCTCCTATGGCTTTCCATTTCCTTACTTTGTGCACTTTGTGTTGTTCAACCCTAATGTCTGCATTAATGTAGTTCTTGCAATGAATTTGCCTTACACATCTTTATGGCACCGGCATTATAGTGCCAGGGCACCACAGTGCTGATGTTTGGATTTGCCTCCCTCTCCCCAAGGTCCTCCACCCCCTGGCATTAGAATATTTATAAAGGGGGGTGTGGGATGCACAGTCCCCACTAGGGGGATATGGGAGGCATAGCTACCTGCAAAAACAGGGTTCAACGAAATCACAACTTGGCACCATGATGACCTGGTGCACTACCAGTAGTGCCCTGCCATGGTGGAACCATGAATTTCCCATCTTGTTGTGATAGTGGAAGCACATTCTCATTCAGACAGGTCCCTTTGGGACCATTATGGAATGGAATAAACAGAATAGTGAAGATATTTCAAGCCACAGTTTTCATAACAACCCACTTATCCCAGTGCTGTATATGGCCCCATCAGGTCTTGACATGCACATCAACACCTTGTGAGAAAGGCTCCCCAACCCACCACAAGGTGTTACCCATGTGGCAGAACACTGCACAATCCCTTCCCATGCTAGGAGCAGTGGCACACAACAGCACTGACCACAATCCTTGTGCTGACCAGCTGGCTCACAAGCTCATCCACAAACTCAGGTCACCAGCTCAGGTACACAACACATTACCCACTGGGCCAATGGGCTGGCACTGTACATATTTCCTTTTTTTCACATTTTTCACCCAAATTTTCAACAAGTTTTTTTTATGTCCCCCTTTAAAACACAACAGGTGTCATATATAAAATATTGTCCAACATGTCATTTGGCACCACATGTGCAAAAACTAGGGCTGTGTGTAATGTTGAATTTCTGGCAGAATGGAATTCTGCAGAATTTTTGAAAATTCAACCCATTTCCATCATTTGCTGAATTTTGATATTCCACATGCAAAATGTTTTTGCAGAATAATAATCTGCAGTTCAAATAAACCTTAAATTATTTTTACACAATCTGTGGAAAATTATTCGGCAATTTAGATCTGCAGAAAATTATTCTGCAGTTTACATAGAAATGTGTTTTGAAATTCTGCAGAATTTAAAAAGAAATTCTGCAAAGCATTTCAGAAGTGGAATTGCCTTTCCGGAGTAATTCTGATGGCAGAATTTTGCATTCTGCACAGCCCTAGCAAAAACACGTTTTTGGCAGGATTTGAAAAATGACACCTGTCATATTCATGAGGTAATGTGAAAAAATTGTTATGTTGAAAATTTGATCTCAAAATATTGAAAATTACTAAAGTTATGAATGAATATTGAAAAATGTCAGCACTCCTCATAGCTTTGTTATTTTTTAAGATTTTGGCCACCAGTTTTCAGCTTAGCATTTTTATGACTCCACTTCATGAACCTGGTAGGTGATTTTTTTTTAAATCCTGCCCAAAAAGTGATTTTGCAGAGCAACTGCAAAATCAACTTTTGGTCCTGATTTTAAGAATTTCACCTAACTTGTTCATGAGGTGGTTAACATAGAAAACATGAGATGAAGACACAAGCTTGTCTATGTATGGATGCCCATACATTATCTTTTATAATGTATGGGAATTCATGCCCATTTGAGACACTTTTGCTTCCTTTTAGTGAACTGGCGGCTGGGGGGGAGGCACTTGATGTTTGGTAGTGGACTCAAAATACTGATTCAATGTATGGTTAGTGACTGCAGATGCAGCTGTTTCTGTAAGTTTAAGTTAAAAGGAAAAACAGCTTCCAGCTCAACTGGCTAGAGGAAAGCATCTGCGTGGCAGCATTCTAAGTTTTGCTACAGTAGTGACATTACTACCACAGTACAATAACATACTGATGTCACTACTGCTGCACAACAATGCTATTCTAGGCATGGAATTCCATGCAGAACAACATTCCACCACACACTATACATAGAATACGGGATGGGCAACTATGTACAACTAGTGCATTCTGCCACAAGGGGTTCTAAGTCCTCTGACATCAAGAGTGATGCTTGATAGGTCCTTGGGAATCAGAACCCCGAGGTGGCAGAACAAACTGGTTGTGCATAGAGTTGCACATCAAGTATTTTTTATAGTGTATGGTGCCCCTAAGAGTAATTTATAAAAAGTTTGATCTTTTTTTGTTATATAGAAAAAGAAATTTATGATGTGGCATCTCATTCCAGGTTTTAAGGCTGGTTGCTAGGGTCAGTGGTGTGGTCATTAGGGTGAAGACATCCCTACATCTCTAGCTTGGCTTCCATTGGTTGTCAGTTGCATTTGGGAGGTATTTAAAAAATACATGGAGGCCATATTTCTCACAAAGCAAGAGGAGTTCAGAGAGGAATCATTTTTTGATTTTGTGAGTAATTTAAAATATCTGGGTGATCCTGCATTGTATTTTTAGTATAACTTAATAAATCTGGTTGATCCTGCATGTTTTTTATATCTGGTTGATCTTGCATTGGCGGGATTTGTTTGACTTATGGTCGAGTAATTGTGCTGCTGCTGCAACTTTCTATCTGGTTGATCCTGCAATTTCTGTTGCCAGTGGCTCGTGTGCTTTTCAAATCAGCTGGAATGTTGTTTTACACCAGAAGGATACAATTGTGTTTCATGACCTTTTAACTGTGGTAAAACAAGGTTTCAGCTAATGTGAAAAGTGGGTTAGAATGACCTTACATCGTACACTATATGCAATTTATCTTCATGTGTGAGGGACAGAGGCATAATGCATGAGTGGCAGAGTCATGCATGAAACAATGATACATTTCATATTTTGATTCATACTGTGGCATATTTGATTTATTCAGTATCAGTTTATTATTTATAGTTTTAAAGCTTCTGGTTGTATTTTTCTTTTATTTAAACTGCTGGCTTCAGTGCTACACATGGCTATTGTGATGTCCTCAGCATTGTGAAAGCTGCATTCTGATTCGTTCAGTATTCATTGTGACCTATCCAAATCTGCAAGATAATATTATTATAGGAGCATGGTAGCACCCCTATAGTTAGGGTTGAGTAGCATGTTTCATGTTAAACCTCAAATTTTGCACTTTAATAACTTTGCAACCGATTGATGGATTTGCACAAAACTTGACACACACTGTCCTGTGGGGTGGACCTCTTGATTTGGCAAGTTTTGTTCTGGTTGGGTGTATGGATTCTGTGATCCAGAAAGTTGAAAAAGTCATAAAGTTGCCACTTTTTGCATTTTTTTCCCCTCATCGCCTTGTGTCCAGATGGCGCTGATGTTTACTGTGATTTTTGTTTGGTAGAAACAGCTTGGGTAACAGAATTGCCATGCTTAGCTTGATGAAAAAATATTAATCCATTGCAAAGTTTCTCAGTTTTTCATTTCCCATTGTTTTCAATGGGAAAATCACTTTTCATGATAGAGGGAGAAAGTTCAACAAAGGATTTGCTCTTGCGAAAAAGGATTTTGTTTCGTGAGACCTGTTACTTTCTCACAAGAATAAAATCATTTTTTATGAGAGAAAATTCAATTTTCTTGAGCCACCATCTAGTTTTCCACTAAAAAACAATTCCAAAAGCCACAAAAATAACTTCCTGGAGAGAGACCGCCACACCTAGCTGGTTGATCAGGACCCCTTAGGTGCAATCTGCACCTCAATGTTAGAGGTATGGCCCAGACATGTGGTTTATTTCCTGTTAGTAATCCTTCTTTGTGACTGCGTGATATGAAAAAAGAATCCTTTTTCATATCACGAGTCACGAAAAAGGATTATTTTTTATTACTCGAGAATCCTTGCTAATACCCTTTTCAATAATGTAGTGTCCCACCCCCGCCCGATCCCTGATCACCATGCTGTAATAAAACAAAACCCTTTTCTATAATGTAGTGTCCCACCCCAACCCCGATTGCCCTGCTTTAAAAAAACTTTTCCATTGTGTAGTGTCCCACCCTGACACAATCCTTGATTGCCCTCCTGTAATAAAACAAACACCCTTTTCTATAGTGTAGTGTCCCACCTCCTATCCAATCCTCAATTGCTCTGCTGTAATAAAACAAACCCTTTTCCATAGTGTAGTGTCCCACCCTTCCATCTCCAATCACCATGCTGAAATAAAAAAAAACTTTCCATAGTGTAGTGTCCCAGCCCCGTCCCAATCCTCGATCACCATGCTGTAATAAAAAAACCCTTTTACATAATCTAGTGGCAACCCCCCACTCTCCGATCCCCAGATTAAATTTTTCTCATTGGTGGTTAGTGGCTGCTCCCTTGTACAGTATATTAAAAATGGCCTGAAACAAAGAAAACTGTCCCTCAATGTCTTTTTTTTAATCCTGAAAATAAGAAAATGTTCCCTCATCGTGTCCCCCATCCTTCTCTCCATCCTGACCCTCACACTGACAACCCACCACTCCATATCCCCCTTACCCCATACTTACCACCAGAGATCATAGGCTGTTATCTTCTGTGGACTGGGACATGTCTGCACTCTTCAAAGCCAAACTGTGAACTGAGGAATAAAGGTACAGTAAGTGCCACACAATGTATTTCAATGGCATTTTGAACTTATGTTCATAAGTTTGCCATTTTTATGTTACTTGCACGCATGTGCAAGAAACATAGTGCCATCATCGGAGATTTCGGAGGTGTGTCACCTCTTCCTCTTCCAATTCAGTCAGTGTGCTGGCAGGTTGCTCAGTTCCTACGCATGCTCGTAAGGTCACGAATTTTCAATATTTTCACTCCAGATTTCCAACATTGCCATTTTATCACACCTTCTTAAGAGTAGTACAGATGCCATTTTTCACATCTCACCTAAAACGTGTTTCCGCCCATGTAGCGCACAATGGCACAGTCGGTATGCGAGATCAATGTATGGGACAAATTAAGAAAATCACAGTGACACTGTTTATGAGCAAAGGTCTTAAAATAGCTATGTTGAAAATTTGGTGAAAAAATTCCAAAAAATGTCTGTTTTACGAGCGTGTGTTGTACAGTTCTCCATCGCCTGTAAGTTCACGAATTTTCAATATTTTCACTCCAGATTTCCAACATTGCCATTTACCACACCTTCTTATGAGTAGTACAGCTGTCACTTTTCACATCTCACCCAAAACGTGTTTCCGCCCATGTAGCGCACAATGGCGCAGTTGGTGTGCGAAATCAATGTACGGACAATTAAGAAAATAACAGTGACACTGTTCATGAGCAGAGGTCTTAAAATGGCTATGTTGAAAATTTGGTGAAAAATTCCCTTCAGATGTTCTGCAATATTACTAATGAAGACATTGAACAGAACTGGCCCCAGGACGATCCTGCAGCACCCCATTGGTGCCCCTCTCCCTAGACTGCATACCATTTACCACCACTCTCTGCCTCCTGTCTGTTAACCAGTTTCTAACCCAGTTTACCACCCTTTCCCCATGCCCAGCCTACCCAGCTAGTTTATCAGCCTCCTATATGGGATGGTGTCAAAGGCTTTGCTGAAATCAAGGTAAGCGTTGTCCACTGCCCCACCCTGATTCACTTCCTTTGTCACCCAGTCAAATAAATCAACCAGATTTATCTGACATGATGTCCCCACTGAATCCATGTTGTCTATGGTCCTGGGTTCCGATGGCATCTAGATGCCCCACTATCCTTTCTTTAAGCAATGTCTCCATGATCTTCCCCACTACTGAGGTGAGGCTGAATGGCCTATTGTTCCCTGCCTCCTCCCTGCTGCCGGACTTGTGTAGAGGGACCACATGTGTCCTCCTCCAATTCACTCATGTTGAATGACTCAGTGAACATGGCTGCCAGAGGTACTGCTATCTCCCTTCGCAGTTCTGTTAATATCCTTGGGTGTATGCCATCTGGTTCCATCGCTTTGTCCACCTTCAATTTAGTGAGCTCCTGTAGGACTCTTTTGCCTTTGAATGGACTATTGTCCACCTCTTCACCCCCTTGGCAACTGCTGTACTGCTGTGGCCCTTGCCCCTCCCACTCTTCTGTGAATACTGAACGGAAAGACACAGTGGATGTCTTGGGAGGAAGGCATGAAACTGTCACTTCCAAATACCTAAACAGCACATACAAGCAAGCAACATTCGGCATTGACAAATGCTTGTTTGGAATTCTTTCATCAAGTTTACAACATGGCTTTTTTGGGACCCCACCTCATGCATACTGACACTGTAATTTTATTAATCAAGGCCATAAGGTGATTTTGCGGTTGCTGCACGAAATCACCTTTCAGGACCAAATAATGAAATTTCACCACAAGTGTTCATGTGGTGGGGTCCCAAAAAGGCCATGTTGAAAATTTGGTAAAAAAAAAAAAAAAAAAATGGCTTTCATTGACATTTTTCTACACACATGCATAACTTTGGTAATTTTAAATATTTTGACTCCAAATTTTCAACACAGCCATTTTTTCACACCATCTCATGAACAGTACAGCTGTCATTTTTCACATCCTGTCCAAAGAGTGTTTTTGCACCTATGGCATGGAATGGTGTTTTGACATGGACATGAACATTTTCACCTTTGGGGATTATGAGGTGGGGTCATAAAAAGACTATGTTGAAAATCTGGGGTCAAAATATGAAAAAATGCCAAAGTTATGACCATTCATTGTAATTTCACTATACCTTCTAGTAACTTTGGAAATGTTAAATATATTTACCACAGATTTTCAACATAACCTTATTACCCGATCTCATGTATGTCACAGCTGTCATTTTTCAAATCCTAGCTAAAATGTGTTTTTGCACCTGTGGCACAAAATGGCATCATAATTGCACAGAATTACGTTATGGAGGGGATTTGATAATTTTCTGAACTGGGTGCATGAAGTGGGGTAATAAGATGGCTATGCTGACAATTTTGTCACTGTTGCTCTATAAATGGAAGCACAGGGCCTGCATACATATACGAATCCACAGTGGGCTCCCACAGTTAAATAAGGATACTATTCTACTATCTCAAAAAGTAAGGAAATACATTACAAAAAACTTTATTTATGCTCCAGTTAGGGTGAAAGTGACAAAAGTTGGGAAATGAAGCCTTAGGATTTCCAATCTTAACTCCCCACCCTCCCAAACCAGGCAGGAGAGCAGGTGTGGGGTGTGCCTTGGGCTTCTCAAGCCTAACGCGCACCCCATTCTCATAAAGTCTACACATCTGACCTTATTCACAGATGGAATGGGGTGAGCGTTAGGCTTGAGAAGCCCAAGATACACCCCACACCTGCTCTCCTGCCTGGTTTGGGAGGGTGGGGTGTTAGGGTTAGAAACCCTAATGCCTTATTTCCTAACTTTTGTAGCTTTGACCTTAACTGGAGCATTAACAAAGTTTTTTGAAACTTCTGCTATGTTGGGTCAAGATAAAACTTATTTTTATCTTGCTATTTTCATTACACCCCTGGTCTATAAAAACAGCCTTTTCAAGTTATTATAAAATATAAAAACAGTTCATAAAATCAGTTTGGACAAAATAGACATAGTGATCTTGTGTACACAGATCATTATAACATCAGAAGTTAAGATACTTACAAGTACAACATTTCTGTTGACAATTCCCATTTATTTTGAATGGTAACCCCAGGGGAATGAGTCTGCCTGGAACTATACACTACAACCACTACCACCCTACAGAGGTTAAAACAATGAGCCAATCAGAGAGCAGCTTTCACAATGTTGTTGGCATCACAATAGCCATGTACAGCACTGAAAACAGCAGTTGAAATCAAACATAAAATGGGTGTGGTCAAGTAGGCGACCAGGGTGAATGTGTTAAAGCAGAGCTCTCAACTATACCCAGCTTAATCTTTATCCATCCTGCAATTAAATTTTCATTTTACCTCATGGTCTACACATTTCTTAAAGCTTGATGTCCACTACAGTGACATGCTAGGAAACAAGCACAATCAAACTTTACTCTGACAAAGAACCACTGGATAATCCCTTTATGACTCAGGCAGGTAGCATTGGAGAAATAGAGTCAGAAGGCCAGATACACCTGAGTGAAAGATCTGAAAAGGACTTGGAAATCACTACTACTCAACTGGCACATATGACAGCAGAACTGGAGCAGGAAATTATGGTGTGTTTTTGAATATAAAACAGCCCTTTTTGCCCATATACAAATAACCATCACTAACCTTGAGTCTATAGTGTATAGCCATGGTAAAAGGCTGGAGGAGCTGGACTCCAAAGTGGAGAGTCAGGAAAAATACCTTGCTGCAGTCTACAATGAATATAATGGTGCCAGGCACCAGATCCACCTCCCTAAGGATACTGTGGATGACCACGAAAACCAGAAGTGGAGGACCAATGTGAGCCTGGTGGCATGTCAGAGGAGGCTGAGGGGAAATATCCAGTTGCCTTCCTGGAAAAGTGGCTATCAAAGGTCCTGACCCTGGGAACCAACCAACCTCATATTGAAGTCCAGAGGGCTCACCGATCTCCAGGGAAACAAGCAGGATCAGATGAATGCCACCACTGTTTCTAAATTCAGTTCCTCCACTACCCAGTTAAGGTGAAAGTTGTGCAAGTGGCAGGAAACGTAGGCCTACTTAAAGGGACACGGTCAACCTGTTCCATAAATGAGACTTGTTTCTCATTGAACTTGTCCTGAATTTTACGAAACATTTAAATAAACAAAAAATAAATAAACCCCCCTTAGGCCTCAGTGTCTCTTTTGTTAAAAAAAATGTCATGATAGTTTACATTCTATAGAGACTGCTGCTGTAGCTGGTAATTGGATTCTGATTCCTTTTTTTCTTTTTAAAACTAGAAGCTGACTGCCTACCGTACTGGTGTTACCACACAGAAATATGTCTTTTTTTTTTTTAATTTTTTGATCACCTCCCCATTCCTTGATCACTTCCCACTGCATCTCTCCTGGACTGAGGAACACTCCCAACATTGTCTAGCTGCTCTTTATGCAGTGGGAGTAAAGGAGACTATTGCACCGTGAGTGGCTGCACTGTTTGGAAGTGTTTCTAACATTCAGGAAGTATGTAATAAGAGTAGTTCAAGGGTTTGAAGCAAAACAAGACTGGGTATAACTATACATTACCATCCATTTCAGTTCTACTAAGCAAGGAAGCAGATAGAACAACCAGTAATATCAATGAATTTTAGAAAAAGTAAGCAATCATAAAATGTGGGGTTTTACCTAGAAATAATATAATGCAATAAAAGGTTGACAGTGTCCCTTTAAAGACAGATCTGCAGTCATTCACTTTTTTTCCAGACTATAGCCTCAGGCTGCAGGCCAAAAGACAGGAGTTTGCAGAGGCAAAAAAGGCTTCCATACAAAACATTGGTAGTCTTCTTCTCAGTATCCTTCCCACCTGGTAATTGAAGGCTGCAAAAGCCTCCTAAGGCCTTTACCAAACCTGAACTGGTGGCAGATTTCATAAACCAGGAAGTGGAGGCAGAGGATCAAAGACTGAGCAGAGGAGATCAAGCCCAGCACCATGAGGAAAGAGACAGGGGCCATCCTTGGGTGAAACATACCATAAGTTGCGAGTGGGGAATGGAGGGAATTGATGAAAGGGGGAATGTTGTGCCCTTAAAGATTGCTCTGATCATTGAACAGGGATTTTTTAGAGTGGCCTAGATGAAAAACAATCTTTACAGTTTGAAGTTATTTGTACTTCTTGGAACACCATGCTTCATGTCTCTTAGTACTGTGCAACTGGTGGGTTCAGGCACTACCCAGTGCCTATACAGTCAACTGAGAGAGGTTTCAGGATGACATGAAAATTGGAGCAGAGGTTAAAACACTAAATAACCACTTATCATTAGTGAATGATCTAAATACCATTACTAAATGGACAACTGATAATAAAGTGACACTAAACCAAGAGAAATGTGTTGTATTACATCTTGGGCTTAATAATCCACATTATTCATATTCTGTTAATGGACACTAAAGAGAAAGACTTGGGAGTCATTATCAATAATTCCTTTACTTCAACTTTACATTGTAAAAAATGTTTACAAACTGCAAATAGATTACTTAACTCTATTAAACATACTTTCACTAATAAAAATGCATATTTCATTGTACCCTTATATAGAACTTATAAATGCCCACATTTAGATTTTTATTCTCCATTTTGAAGCCCACATCTCAAACAGGGCATAAAACTACTTGAACAGGTTCAGCACAGAGTGACCAAATTGATCCCCATGTTAAAAAACAATCATACAAGTGTAACCCCCTTGTTACACGGGGTTACTAGAATCCCAGTCAGACCTAGTGGTAGGCAGGGAAGGCAGCTTGTGAAACTCCAGTTTAATGGGTTTCACACTGTCTCACTCTGTTCTCAGTCTCAGCTGAGATTGAGGGATGACATCACCAATAGAACTATCGCAGCTGCATGAGCCACATTGGAATCTGTTGCAAAGGGAGTTAGATAGAACGCTGGGAGTTTTGAAGTCAGTCTTCAGTCAGTCTTCAGTGAGTGTGTGAGAAGTAGGGAGCTTGCTGTTAAAGCAGCTCAGTGAAGGCTCTATGAGCCTCAGCCCTGACAGAGGGCTACTTTTAAGTAAAAGGGTGTGTGTCTCCACCTTAAAGAGAGACACAGAAGATTACTGAAGTGGTGGAGACCGCTGTTTTCGGGTCTCAGTGCCCCTCCCTTCGGGGGCAGGAAAGGTTTCCCTGCAGATTCCTGGGGCAACCCCCTAGTTCTGCTTGTGGAGGAAAAGCTGCCTGTTTGTTCCAGTATTTATTTGGGAGAAAAGAAGATTTGTGAGTCACCTGTGGGGCACCTGCAACGTGAGGGTGAGTGTCTGCTCTGGCTAAAAGGGCATATGTTTTTTTCACCCTGGGACTTGTGTGACAATGTGGGGATTGAACTACTAAATATTGGGAAGCCTAGAGTAATGGGCTAAGCAAGCTAAAAGTAGTTTCAAGTCCAGAGTTTGTTGGGATGCAAATAATATGTAGAGGTGATGTGACAGACGTCAACCCATAATCTACATTTGAAAGTTCAGAAAAGGAATTGTTCAGTTTCCAGAGAAATGGCCGGGGTATGGGCTATGGGAGCTGGAGGTGGGTGGCTCCCCATCTTTAGTGACAAGGTCCACCTCTACGGATTTCTTCTGTGGATTTCTACTTTGCCTCAGGCACTTGGCCAGTGATGGGGGAAGTAACCAGACGTGGGATTATAAGGAAAATTCTCTCTAGGAGTCGCAGACTCTAGTGTGGTTTGGGGAGCCATGACAGGATAATTGGTTCATTCTTACAATGGACCTTGAACAGGATAATTGGTTCATTCTTCCAATGGACCGTGAACAGGATAATTGGTTCATTTTTCCAATGGACCGTGGATCAAGTGGCTGGCAGGGGAGCCGGGCCAGTGGGGAAAACCCAAGTGTGTACAAGTCGGGCTGTGTACCCAAAGCTGTGTGCAAGTCCGGGCTGTGTGCCTGGGTGGATTTAGAGCCTGAGGGCTGGAAATAGTGATAAAGTGTTCTATTTGTCTCTAATCTGCATTACCAGGAAATGTAGCCCCGTGGGGGATCCGTCTATGCTTTGTTTGTTCAGCTTGGATGTGAATAAAAGCCACACTGAAGAATCTCATTCCTGGTTCTGGACATTACAGTTATTGCTTCCTGTATTTGGATTTACTTGGCTACCCCTGTGCAGAGTAGCCAAACCTAGGTCCCCCTGTGCCGAGTAACCTCATCCTCCCCGAACCTAGGTCCCCACCAGGTACTGCTGTCAGCTTCAACAGCATGCCACCTGTCATTTTGCTAGAAAGGCAGGGGTGAGGGGTTACAAGAACGGAGGCACCGCTTTGGATTTTGTTCAGGGAGGAAGGTGTTTGGGTAAGGGGGCTAGCATTTTGGCTATCTGGCAGTGGGTAGCCCAAAAAGCTGAAGCAAGTGACTAGTGTGTGTTGCTGTGTGCTGTGGATCTTGTGCTGCTGTTTTAAATTGCCAACTGTTTACCAAGGAGCAGTAAAGCCAAAGAGTGTGCCCTTGTCCTGCATCAAAATTGTTTACAGCATTTTTGCCTGCTTTTAAAATGAACTGTGATAAAGAAAAGTGTGGAAGACTAGGGTAGCAACAGGAAAATTGTGCCCTGGGCATTGGAAATGCTTTAAAATGAACTGTGGTAAAGAAAAGTGTGGAAGACTAGGGGTAGCAACAGGAAAATTGTGCCCTCGACGTTGGAAATGCTTTTTGAATGAATGAGAGACTTGCAGGTGTCATGGCTATGTTAAATGGCTGAAATGGGCTCCCGCCGTGGAGTCAGTTGGTGAAAAAAAAAAGTTGCATTCTGCAGTTTAAATTTGCCTGCTCGGCGATCGCCGTGAGGAGAAGAGCCCTCGCGAGGAAGAAGAGGCTCATTTGCATGGCGTCATGTTATTGGTCAGGCTGATATCAGTCCCGCCCCTCAGCCAGCTCTACAGTGACTGCCCCAGCATTCGAGAGGGAGTGTGAGTGGAGTGAATGTACTGGCAGTGGAGGAGCGTCGCGGAGTGTTAAAATCGCTGTAAACCTTCAAAAAATAGACTTTCTAGTTTAAAATCGGTCTCAACCTGCTAATTGATCATTGAAATTGCAAGAGTGGTGGTTGAAAAGACGATCGGCAGGACTGCCCACCCGTTTCTGTTCTGAGGCCTCCAAGAACTGGCTGCAGGCTGTTTTTCCCCATCGCAGCAAACTGCTACTGATAACAGTAAGTAACAACCTAGAAACTGCTCAAACAGTGATTTTCTGCCCTATGTCATGTAAATGTGTGTGCAGCAGTGTAGTCGCTTTGCAAGTAACGACTGTG
Organism: Neoceratodus forsteri; assembly: GCA_016271365.2. Taxonomy (NCBI): domain Eukaryota; kingdom Metazoa; phylum Chordata; order Ceratodontiformes; family Ceratodontidae; genus Neoceratodus; species Neoceratodus forsteri. Next base: position 174,655,485 of record JADMNL010000026.1, on the reverse strand, counting down.
TCAAGTCCTGCCAGCAAGTGCAAGTCTGTTAAGCCATTGACTGTGTGCATAGTAATTAATTTAGCCTCAGTTTAAAGTTTGAAGCCAGAGAGAAACTGTGGGTTGTAGCCAAAGTGCAGCACTAGTAATACAGGCAATCCTGTGCTAAAAACCTGGAGCTGTAAGGGACTGTAAATCAAATAAATGTTTCCAGCATGTAAAAAGTCTGTGGAAAATCCTGTGAATGTGTTTAAAGCAAGAACAGAGCAAGTTGTGCAGTTTGAGCAAAAGTTATCAGTAGTTTGTGTAAATCGGGTGCGCAGTGGCTTGACCCAGATTCTGAGTGTTGATGCACAGGAGTGCTGCCGCCGCCATTACAGGGTGGGGTAGTAAAGTAAACACAGCAGCAGAGGAGCGATTTTACAACTAAAGAGTGTGTTCAATAAAGTTGGACTTTCAGTTACAGTGAACTTTTGTTTGTCTTTCTGCAGTTATGGCCTCAGGACCCACTCGTTACCCGGATCATGCCCGGGTTGCAGTAACAGCAGCAGTAATTAGACTGAGGGATATTGAAAAGTGGTGCTATGGAGGGTAACTGCCTCCTTATGTGGCAATTCCTGGTTATCCAGTGCATGTATGTCAAATATGCTTGAGAGCTGGAAGGGACATCTTCATGATTCCTCACTGTGCTGGATGCCTAGAAAAATATGGCTTGTATAAAGCGCCTCAGATTCGTTTGGCTCCCACATGGACAAAGGTTCAGGAATCTGCAGTTGGCAGCACACTGCACCAGGTGGAGCCTGTGGAGGAAGGCCCCTTGGGGAGTGTGGTACAAAGCTAGAGGGTGCAGAGTTAGAGACAGAACCAGAAGCTGAAGTTTCAGATGCTGGATCCCAGAAGGAAAGTTCAGATAAAGCATCAATAGACCCCTGGAGAGGGGGGCCTAGCCCAAGTCTCTTAGACGAAGATGAGATGCGGGAGGCCTTTGAGTGGGAGGTGTCGACCTCTGCACCTAGTGATAAGTGGATAGTCTCAGGAGTGAGAACGACTGCTCACTCCTGGGCTCAGATCCTCAGTGAAGAGGAAGATGAGGGGGAACCTATGTGGCCTTGTGAAAAAGGAATGAGTACACAGCCTCAAGATCTTGCCTCGGAGGAATGTATGGAAGAGAGTGGTGATGCCACTGCCCTGGCTTTGCAAGAGGAAGAAGTCAAGGATCCGTTTCTAATTTCTTTAAGGATGCGAAGCTGGCAGAACCAGGACTGGCCACCCCCAAGCCAGGCCAGCCGTCTCAGATTTACCAAAGCAAGTAAAGAGGAGAGACTGGTTCGTAGAAAGGCAAATGAGATCTATGGTATGAGTATGACCTTTCCTACCTTTCCTCGGAAAGTCTGGGAGGAGATTGAGAACTGCAGGAAATCCTGGATCTGGGATGAAGCAATGAAAAGTGTGCATCCTGGGGCCAACAAGCACGTGAAAAACAGACTGTTTCATGAAAAGTATACCCATTGGAAGAGAGGCAGGGCACTGTTTATAGACAGAGTGAGAATAGTGGGCGGAGAGGGACGTGAAATCTCCCACTGTGTGAATTATGTGCGCCCAGATGGGGTAATAATTCAAGCTCCTGATCCCCGGTACTATTGGCCTCAGTGCAAGGACCTCTCAGCAAATGTGCCCGTGCCTACAAAATGGAGAGCCGAGCAGTGGTAGTCAATACTGCCACACCAGACTGTGAAGTGCCTTTATTGATCCACCAATATGGACATCCAGGACTCAGGTGCCCCACATTCATCAGTCTACAGTGTACTGGTCTTTCCAGAAACCATCGACTGGCCCACCAGGTGACTTCAGATCCAGAGAGGACACCAGCCCAGCTGTATCCTGTTCATCACCTGGTAATCGGATGACGTCGGACCAGCTGTTTTCTTTTTTGTTCCTGTTCTAAGGTTCCATCTCCAGAGATGACATCAACCCAGCTGTTCCCAGATGTGCCCTCCTGTGGTTCCCAGAAGATGTCCACCCAGCTGTATCGGAAGAAATGCTGCCAGGGAGAGTCTTCGTCAGAGGTGCAGGTCGGTCCCAAAATTTCCATTCTACAAGTGGCTGGTAAGTCCGAACTTTTCTATCTTTATGACATTGCAGTACACACCCTACACTAGCAGACTTCAAAATGTGTGAACTGTCCTCAAAGACTCTCCCCTTCGGGACTTTGGCTTGTTAGAACTGCGCTTCACCAGGCTCTGGCCCAGGAGAGACTCTTTATTGGACTAGCCTTTGGGCATTGTGGTCACTAGTTGTGACTTTTAGGGCACTCCATCCCCCCCAAAATGTGTATTGTAAATAATGTTGTTTTCTAATATAAATACTGTTTTTTCTACCTTTTTCTAAAAAACTCTTTTTTGGGATTTTTCAGTGTTTTGATGGTAGGGGTCTAGGTAGACTGTGTATGCAGATTAGGAGAGTGTGTGTTGTCTTTTCTTTTTCTTACAGGTGTTCCTGGGAAGACAGAAGAGAAGACAAGAAGAGGATGAGAGGCTCATCGGAGTTCCTCATCAGTGCTTTAGTGAGTTTAGAAATTTAAAGTACTGTAGTGTTATTGTTGTTCTTACTGTATTAACCCTTTCCTTCCACAGGTGTGGTTGTGGGGGTAGGGAGGAGACGGTAATATGGTTAAAATGCGGTATTTCAATGGTGTGTGGTTGCAGGTTGCCCAAGGTCGGGGAGGTCCCCGGGGTTTTGTTTTTGTTTTGGGGGTATTAGGTTAAAAGGCAGATAGGTTTTCCCGAGAGGGTTAGGGGGGATAGACAGACTGTGGTCCTGAGTGGCCATTGGGACTGCAGTGCTGATCTATCAGGGCTATGCTCTGGATAGTTCTACCAGAGCCACTGGGTGTTCATAGTAAGTGGATAGTGTAGAGGCTGATATGTCAGCTAAAGGCCTCTAGGCCCTTAGTGTTGCCTGCCTGTGCTTGCACATGGTAGGAGGGGGCCTGATCACCCTCCTCCACAGGTAGCACATAGGGTGGGATGGCCTAAGGCCTGGTAAATAATGACTGCGGACAGTCATTTTTCTGGTCAAGGGAGAGTGCAACCCCCTTGTTACCCGGGTTTACTAGAATCCCAGTCAAACCTAGTGGTAGGCAGGGAAGGCAGCTTGTGAAACTCCAGTTAAATGGGTTTCATGCTGTCTCACTCTGTTCTCAGTCTCAGCTGAAACTGAGGGATGACATCACCAATAGAACTATCACAGCTGCATGAGCCACATTGGAATCTGCAGCAAAGGGAGTTAGATAGAATGTTGGGAGTTTTGAAGTCAGTTTGTCTTCAGTCAGTCTTCAGTGAGTGTGTGAGAAGTAGGGAGCTTGCAGTTAAAGCAGCTCAGTGAAGGCTCTAGGAGCCTCAGCCCTGACAGAGGGCTACTTTTAAGTAAAAGGGTGTGTGTCTCCACCTTAAAGAGAGACACAGAAGATTACTGAAGTGGTGGAGACCGCTGTTTTCGGGTCTCAGTGCCCCTCCCTTCGGGGGGGGCAGGAAAGTTTCCCTGCAGATTCCTGGGGCAACCCCCTAGTTCTGCTTGTGGAGGAAAAGCTGCCTGTTTGTTCCAGTATTTATTTGGGAGAAAAGAAGATTTGTGAGTCACCTGTGGGGCACCTGCAACGTGAGGGTGAGTGTCTGCTCTGGCTAAAAGGGCATATTTTTTTTCACCCTAGGACTTGTGTGACAATGTGGGGATTGAACTACTAAATATTGGGAAGCCTAGAGTAATGGGCTAAGCAAGCTAAAAGTAGTTTCAAGTCCAGAGTTTGTTGGGATGCAAATAATATGTAGAGGTGATGTGACAGACGTCAACCCATAATCTACATTTGAAAGTTCAGTAAAGGAATTGTTCAGTTTCCAGAGAAATGGCCGGGTATGGGCTATGGGAGCTGGAGGTGGGTGGCCCCCCCATCTTTAATGACAAGGTCCACCTCTACGGATTTCTTCTGTGGATTTCTACTTTGCCTCAGGCACTTGGCTAGTGATGGGGGAAGTACCCAGATGTGGGATTGTAAGGAAAATTCTCTCTAGGAGTTGCAGACTCTAGTGTGGTTTGGGGAGCCATGACAGGATAATTGGTTCATTCTTCCAATGGACCATGAACAGGATAATTGGTTCATTCTTCCAATGGACCGTGAATAGGATAATTGGTTCATTCTTCCAATGGACCGCGGATCAAGTGGCTGGCAGGGGAGCCGGGCCAGTGGGGAAAACCCAAGTGTGTACAAGTTGGGCTGTGTACCCAAAGCTGCGTGCAAGTCTGGGCTGTGAGCCTGGTGGGTTTAGAGCCTGAGGGCTGGAAATAGTGATAAAGTGCTCTGTTTGTCTCTAATCTGCATTACCAGGAAATGTAGCCCCGTGGGGGTTCATCTATGCTTTGTTTGCTCAGCATGGATGTGAATAAAAGCCACACTGAAGAATCCCATTCCTGGTTCTGGACATTACAGTTATTGCTTCCTGTACTTGGATTTACTTGGGTACCCCTTTACAGAGTAGCCAAACCTAGGTCCCCCTGTGCCGAGTAACCTTATCCTCCCCAAACCCAGGTCCCCACCAGGTACTGCTGTCAGCTTCAACAGCACGCCACCTGTCATTTTGCAAGAAAGGCAGGGGTGAGGGTTACACGAGGATAGACTCAAAGCCACAGGATTAGTAACTCTTCATGAGAGAAGAATCAAGGGTGATATTTTACAGATTTACAAAAAAAACTACATAATAGAAACATAGACTTTGACAGCAGATACCACTTGGCCCACCTAGTCTGGCTATTTCCCTACGTACTGTATAAGCTGTACAGCCTAGTTAACCAACAGCCTATTTCTTCCTACCCCTCACAAGAATTGCCTTATTACTGTCCCATGCATTCTTGAATTCTCCCACAGCTTTTCACCCCACAACCTCCTCAGAAAGGCAGTTCCATGTGTCCACCACCCTCTCTGGGAAAAAAAATACTTCCTCACATTGGCCTTGAGCCATCCCCCCTCTGTCTTCAAATTGTGTCCCCTTGTTCTTGCACATCTCTTTTTCTGAAAGATGCTACCCTCTTGGAGTTTGTTGATTCCACTGAGGTATTTAAAAGTTTCAATCATGTCCCCCCCCCCCTCCTTTCCTCAAGGGTAACATATTAAGCTCCTTTAGTCTCTCCTCATATGGCCTCTCTTGCAGACCCTGCACCATTTTAGTTGTCCTCCTCTGGACTACCTCCATCATGTCTATGTCCTTGCGGAGATGGGATCTCAAGAACTGGATGCAGTACTCCAGATGGGGTCTCACCAACTGTCTAAACAGAAGGATAACAACTCCCTGTTTTCTGCTGGTGATGCCTCTCCCTATACATCCCAGTATCCCCCCAGCCCACCCTACTGCCTTCTCACATTGCTTGCTAACCTTAAGGTCATCTGATATGATTACCCCCAGGTCCCTTTCCATTTTTCTTGTTGTTACTACCCCCACTGTATACATTTCCCCAGGTTTTTGTTTCCCATGTGCATTATTTTTTACTGCTTTGCATTGAATCCAAGCTGCTATACTTCTGACCATTCCTCCAACCTTGTCAAGTCCCTTCTCATCCTTTCCACCCCCCTTGTGTATCAATCCTGTTGCAGGTCTTTGTGTCATCTGCAAAGAGGCATTCTTTTCCTTCTAGTCCCTCTGCAATGTCACTTATAAAGACATTAAAAAGGACTGGACTCAGCACTGAACCCTGTGGTACCCCACTAGTAACCCCCCTTTCTTCAGAGTAGACTCCGTTTACTACTACCTTCTGTGTCCTGTTGTCCAGCCAATGTTTTACCCAGGCTACCACCCTGGGACCCATTCCCAGTCTGGCTAATTTGTTTATTAATCTTTTGTGTGGGACTGTGTCAAATGCCTTGCTAAAGTCTGAGTAGGCCATGTCCACAGCCCCTCCCTGATCTAGTACTTTTGTCACCCAGTCAAAGAAATCAATTAGATTCATCTGACATTACCTTCCCACTGTGAATCCATGGTGCCTTGGGTCCTGTGTCCCACTGGCCTCTAGGTACTCAACAGTTCTTTCCTTCAGAAGTGATTCCATCATTTTCCTTACCACAGACGTCAGACTGACAGGTCTATAGTTTCCTGCCTCTGTCTTGCTCCCACATTTGTGAAGGGGAATCACATATGCCCTCCTCCAGTCCTCAAGTACCACACCATCCTCCCATAATTTCTTATAAAGGGTAGTCAGTGGTGTCACTAGTTCTCCCCTTAATTCTTTTAGAATTCTGGGTTGAATCCTGTCAGGCCCCATTGCTTTTTCCACCTTCAGTTTTAGGAGTTCTTTCAGAACCCTTTCTTCTGTGAAAGGACTGGGATTGACCCCACTATCCAGAGTGCTTCTGTTAATTGGATTAGATAATTCCCCCTCGTTCAGTATCCCTGCTTTTTCACTGTCCCTTTCTGCCCACCCACCGTCCATTCTATTCAGCCTTTGTTTGCCTTTCTACGCTCCCTAACATACCTACAAAAGGTTTCATCCCCCTTCTTAACCAAGTTGGCCATCTTTTCCTCAGTTTGGGCCTTTGCTATTCTGACTGTCTTCTCTGCTTCCTTCTGCCTTAAAGAGGACCTTCACCAGTCCTTTTGACTTTCATGCATAAATTACCCCTTCTTGCCTTGATTCTGGAACTGTATTTCATTGCTGTCTGTTGCAGTTAGTTTTTGCATTCTGAGCTGCTAAAAACTGTAGGGTGTACCAGAACTTCTATAGCAAGCCTGGTGTTTCTGTGGACCTACAGTTGTACTGCTGAAATCACTGTAGGGCAGAGTCAATTTCACAAAAAAAAAGATACTGACAAGGCATTTGGATTTTGCCATAATGCATTGCTAACAGGATGTCTTGGGGGAGGGGGGGACACAGTATGTATACGGAATACTGGTAGGTTTCTCTTGCAACATTGTTGCAACTGCATGGTACTGCACAATGTGAGTCACTCCCCTGTCCTACAATGATGTCATCCGGAGCTAACAGCCCAGCAGCTGAACAGCAATGGCAAGTGCAGCAGGGCTCAAAAACAAATCCAAATTATGGAAGGCAGAGTAAACCTTGGCCAAAAATAACAAATGTACATACCTTTTCAGGTCTAGTACTGCATATATTGACCACAAGCTGTAACTTTTTGGACCATCACAGAAGTTCCTCTTTAAATGGTACACTTCTCTGTCCTGCTCCTTCTATGTTTCCTTATACTTCCTAAATGCTATCTTTTTCTCCCTAACCTTGCCTGACACCTCTTTTGAGAACCATAGTGGCTTTTTCTTTCATTTTGATTTGTTTATTTGCTTCACACAAAGGCTGGTTGCCTCTGTGATGGCAGTTTTAATGTTTCCCCATTGTTGCTCCACCCCTCCTTCTTGCCTGTTTGCTAGTGCTTTTCTGAGGCACACTCCCATTTTGACAAAGTCAGCCCTCCTGAAGTCCAGTACCCTCATTTTTGTATGGTTTGACTCTGCATTTGAGTTTATCGTGAATCACACTGTTTGGTGGTCACTTGTTCCCAGATGGCTACCCACTTCTAGATCTGAGATCCTCTCACTGTCCTCATTTGAGAGTACAAGGTCTAAGATTGCTCCCTCCCGAGTGGATTCCATCACTCGCTGTCTGAGGCAGCCTTATCAAAAGACTGTGGCCTCATTTTTCATGATCGCCATATTCCACTGAGAAGTCATAACAAACAGTTAATTATCCCTTATGTCCACACCAATAGAAGGGAGAATTATTTCTCAATAAGAGCAGATAAACTTTGGAATACTCTTTCTCAGCGGATTATAGATTCAACTAATTTTGACATGTTCAGTGACTTGATAAACACCTAAACTGGAAAACCTAATGTTGATCTTCACCCTAGTGCTGTGAGGAATTTTCAAATTCCAATGGAACGAAATTCCTCGGAATATTCAAAATTCCACTGAATTCTACCAGAAACAGAATGGTGGCATTCCACAGCATAAAATAGTTGCAGAATGATTTTCTGCAGAAAAATCCCTGTTCAATGGAATATTATTCTGTGAATCTCAATATTTTCCGTGGGAATTGTTGCAGAATTATTTTCTGTGGAAAAATATACTGTTCTGCAGAATATTATTCCATGGATCATAGTATGCACAATTCTGCAGGTGAACAAGTGAAATTCTGGCAGAGACTCCGCCAGCGGAATGGTCATTCCATAGTAATTCCGCCAGTGGAATTCAGCATTACGCACAGCACTATTTCACCCACATTATGGTGGGATACACTCATGATGGACCTTGGCCTTTTTGTGTCTATAAAGCCTAGTAATCCTAGTAAGGTGGCCCTGGCAGTTGGTTGGAGTGTGAATCCAGGGCATGCTGCTTCTAGGCTGCTCCTAGTCACAGGAAAATGACGCAGTACTTTGAACTGGGCATGCAACAATGCTCCTTGGCTCACGAAGTGCCCTTAAAGCATGGTCCCAATTGGTTAGACTTCAGATATTGGAGATAAACATTGCTTCACTAAGCTACCACGTCAATTTGCTGAAAGTGATAACTGTGAGGTAAAACCATGCGGTGAACTCAGCCTTTCTCAAACCCATGCATATCAAAAACCGGCACTGAGTTTTGTTTCCATGTGATTTCTTATTCTTACTCCATGCCTCCATGAACCACCACTAGAGTGAAAGCCTGAAACTCATCCGAGTTCACCACATGATTTCTGACCTTGCAGTTATCACTTTTGGCAACCTGACATGATACGCTTCACTATTCATTTTCTGAGAACTATGTCTCATATTGGTTTTTACAAGTTTATGTTTACTTTTTACTTGCAGGTATGTGTTTAACATGGTTAATCAGGGTTCCTAGGCATCTTAGTGTTTTGCAGCAAAGGCTAACTTTCCATTCTAATCTGTCTGGGTTAATCTTACTACTGGAACGGTACCCTATGAATATCTTCAAGTTCATTAGGGATAAACACTTGAGACGTTTTTAATCTATGTTCATTTGTTCATCTACTTACAGTTGTACTTCTGTAACTATTGTATATTTTTGAACATATAGCACTTTTGTTTTACTTTAACTTGATATTATGTCATTTGTGACTTTGTACTGTATACCAATTGTCACCTCCTTCTCCCCAGGTGAGGCTGAAAATGGGTCTTTGATCCAGTCCAACTTCCTGTTAAATACTCTTGTTCTAGACAAAAGCAGGCAACAGCCCATCTGGATTATCTCCCACTGCCTTGTGCATACCTCTCAAGTGTACCAGATTTTGTGTGATGTTCTGAATTCAGAGCCCATCGGTCCACCTGTACCGCCGCCCCGCATTTGGCACCTTTGTTCAGCATGAATGCTAAAACCACGTGGCCACACCGCGCTCAGCACTGTTACCTTGTTCCTTTGTTTGCCAGTGTTCCTTTTTTTTTTTTAATTCTCTCGGGCTAGCTCTTCACCTCCAATTAAATCTTCCAGCACTAGTATTTCCGTAATGATGTCGGGGAGTGGGGGTCTTGGGGAGGTGTCATCAGCCACTGAACCAACGAGAAGAGAGTGAAGAGCACAGCCCGATCCACCCCACGAACTGATTAGTGCTGCTGTGCTAATTGTCAGGTCCCCCCTCAGGTCTGCTATCAGGCTATTAAAGCAGCCTACTGCCCAGAGGGGGAACCATAGCATCAGGATTGTTTTGAGGCTAGGACCACTACAGTGAAGGACCAGCAAGTCCCAATTGCTGTGCTGCACTACCCGGAAGGAAGCCCGCCTGAGGACCGAAGCACTGAAACAACAGCCCCCAGAGAATGAGCCACAGCAGAAGAACACTGCCAGCCAGCATCTGAGTCCCGGAGGGGAGGGCTGACAAACCAACCACCACCTCACCCGACTGACTGAAGGGTTAGTATTCAGCACTGCAAAAAATCCTTTTCGAAAATATGTGCTTTGTTGGGGAATGGAGCGGGCGGGGGTTCTCTTACACAGACTCACTCTGCAGTGCATCATTCAGGACCAAGAGAGGGCTCGACTCTCGGAGGTTGATCACAGGGACGGGGCGAACCGACCTGGCTGGGCCGGGCTGGACAGTGCCTGGGCCCTGTAATCAAGAAGATGCCTGCCAGTCACCAGTAATAAAGGGAGATGTGGACCTAAAGAATGAACAGTTCCTCCTCAGAGAAGTTGGGAGCAGCAGCGCTCACAGTACTCTGCTGCCAAGTTCCTTCCACTTCCTTCTAACAGACTAGCACTATAATAATGAAAGTTGGCTTGGCTACAGTTCTACTGCTGTGATTGGTCTGACAAATCTGTGTTGACTGGTGGTCACTGGTGCTGTCCCCTCTGCTCTGTCTGGGGGTCTAATGATCAGACCAGCCAGGAGAAAAGCCACCACCAGCATTAATTGTTCATCACTCAGCCAGCCTGCCAACTTAATTTGTGTAATTTAAATTCATTTGGAAGTTGACTATTTGCTTGGCTGTGCAAACACTTCCGGCTGCAATCTGCACCATCAAAACCAACTCTAGGGTATGTCAAAAAAATACAAATTTATTATAAATAAAGTATAGCATCCCACTTGTAGTACATTTCATATCACAGATGCTTTATCAAGGTTTTGATTTTTTTAACATACCCTAGAGCTGGGTTTTGATGATGGAGATTGCAGCTGAAAATGTCTGCGTGCCTGGCTTCCCTTTAGTGTGTTTTCGGCTCCTCCTTTAGCTGTATTTTTTATTTTTTAGTGCTGGATAGTGTGTGTGTGTGTGTGTGTGTTTATATGGTGCAGAGCAGACTGGGCGGGTCCTCCTGTGTGGTTTTAGGTTCAGTCCCTCACTGGTGGGCCAACAGACATGCCACAGCTGGTAGAGTAGTAGAAGAGCAGCAGCAGCATCTCCACCACCGCTGGAAAAAGTTGCAACACATTGGTATAATAAGTTTTTATTACAAAAACACACAAAACCACAAATGGTTAAAATAACTTTATTGATGCACCATAAGATGGCTGCGCTACTCGCACGCTACAAAAAATAGGGTGTTCCACATTTGGGTCATTTGTCACACATTGCTATGGTCTCTGTTCCACATTAGCAGGTTTATAGGTTGAGAGGTATGGCCTTGTGGGTAGATTAGTCCCTATTAGAAAATGGGTTTAAAAATTTCTGGACACAGATTGGCTGATAGCCCTCGCAAGGTGGGCATCTATCAGACAACAGAGCCCAGGTATTAAAAGTGCCAGTTCCCAATTTGGTAACTTGATAATTTGGTAGAAATAGATAAAGAAGGTATAAGCCCATCTAATTGTCTCCTACACCAGTAGGTTCACTTGTTTAGTGTATTGATTAAAAATAACTTATCCAAGGAGCTTGTAAATATTTCAAAGTCAGTAGCTTGTATTATATTAGATGGTAATGAATTCCAAGCTTGAGCAGCTCTGACTATACAACCTACCTCCTCACTGTTATCAATGGGCAATGGAATGTTCAAAATGCTAACCCCGCCTTGTTTTTTTCTTCTCGCTTAGCGGTTGAGAGAACCATTTGCTCGCATATGGTCCTCTGACAACCCAATCACAAATAAGCATAAAGAGATGTTTAAGGCTGGACCACCATGCACAGCAGCAAGATGTCTACATGTGATGCCAACATCCTGGGTTTGGGACCAGACCCAGAAGTCAGAGGGCAAGCTGGGGGAGAAGGATTGTGTGCCTGAAGGGTGGCTCTCCTTCTCCAGGGGGAGGACAGGTGAACGCACGGTGCACTAGTGACCCCTAGCAGAGACCAGGGGATCGTTGCCAACTGGTGAGTAATTCAGTCAGAGGGGGACAGATGTCAGGTTCATCCTGATAACATCATTGCATGTCTCAACTCCAAGGGTTTCCACAGCAACCACAAAATTCTGGCCCCAGCTGTGATGCCCTGCATCTCCATTGCTCCCATTTTCCACCAGGAGATCCCACTCCCATGGACTCACCCTGGTGATAAACCAGGACAATATTCCATTGATCATTGGGAGGGGGTGCTCACCCAGTGGCTCTGCCCATGGAGGTACATCTGGGTATGGTAGGGACAGTGTGTTGAGCAGGTGTGGAGATGGGTCCAGGCCCCAAAAAAGAGATATTTAAAAAAAATTGGCAGAAAAAAAAACAGTGCATTTTTTTATTCCATGGTCAGGGAGAAAGAGATGTAAGTGTTTATCCCAACCATGGTCATTTCCAACTGCAAGCACACTCCCAACCCTGCTCTCACGCCCACCTTTCCCCAGTCAGCTGCCCGCCCTGTTTATTAGTGAGAAGCCTTCTGCTGTGCCACCCACTTGGTTTTCTGAACAGCACATTTTAGTTTTAATAAACAGTTAAATTTTAAAAGAAAAAATCTCGGCACTTGCGCCAAGTCTTCCCCAGTCAGCTGCCCACTGCGTTCATTAGCAAGAAGCCCCCTGCTCCGCCATTTGGTTGGTTTTCTGAACTGACCACATTACTTTTAATAATCCGTTTATTTTAAAAGAAAAAATCTCAACACTTTTACATGCACCTGCTTACCAATCCAGTTGGTCCCACTCCAGTAGTTAATCCTTTCATTCTGTGGGGCAGATTTATAACTTATTGAACATAAACAAATTGCTACCTTTCTCCTCAGCAGATTTCATTATCACAGTCTAGACACCAGTTTACCTCAGTAATGGAGGCATTCAGGCACAAGCAAACAAAAGTGACTGGACACCAGTTTACCACTGTAATGGATGCATTCAGGCACAAGCAAACACAAGTGAATGGGAAGATAAGAAAACCATACAATCAGGCTCTCCTAAACAGCAATGCCCTCTCCTGGCAAATGTACCAATACAGGGACTATTTTTCAATGAAATCATTTTTATTCCTTTTTTATGTTGATTGCGCACCTGCGCAAGAAACATATTGCGGCAGCTTTCTCCAGAAGCAGGATGTGGAGGCGCAGCACTGTTGTGGCCAATGCCCTCACAGCCTTTAAAGGCTTGGCCTTCTTCCTCAATGCCGTGGCACGCTGCTGATGCCACTAGTTCAGCCAGTGTGCCACAACCTTGTAAAAAATTAACCGCTGCAATCAGGGTCTGCCTCTTCATTGCAGCGTCAGACATTTGCTGCAACAAGGGAGCAACCTGTCATTGCAGGGCGGAATCTTGAAAAACTGATATTGTTTGTGAACATGGCGGTGGTTTGCCACCGTGTTCACAAACAATATTAACCCCCCCCCGCTGAAGGGGTGCCCAGTCCCCTTCGGCAGCATTTGCCCCCTGACCATGTTTATTTGCTGATGGGGGACCCAATCCCCATCAGCTTCAGTGCTGCAAGATTAATGTTGCTGAAGGGGGATCCCACTCCCCGTCGGCATTATGTCACCCCCCCACTTTTGTTCTCTGCTGAAGGGGTGCCCAATCCTCATCAGCATAATGTCACCCCCTGCTTTTGTTTTGTGCCAATGGGGGTGCCCAATCCCCATCGACAAAATTTAATACTCCCCTTTTATTGTGTGCCGACGGGGGTGCCCAATCCCCCGTCAGCTACAGCTTCCCCCTCCAAAAGAAAGTCTCCTTTGGCACACTGGGAGCCCACGACAGTGAGCCATATGCCCCTGTAAAATAAAAAATGGTTTCATGATGTCTTTTTTTTAACCCTAAAAAAAGAAAACAGTCCCTTGGCGGTCTCCTTGCCCCCCTCACCCAACCCACACCCACCCACTGTGCACCCTGCCTCCCCACACTCTCCTCACCCCATACTTACCTCCAGAGTCCAGTGTGATGATCTTTTCTGGACCGGGAACACGGCTGCACTCTTCAAAGCCCACCAGGAACTGAGGAAATGCCGGTAAGCTGTGTAATGGAATAAATATGTTTTTTTCAACTTCGATGCATATCTCAGGCATTTTTTGGAATTTTGGCACTAAATTTTCAGCATGGGGTTTTTGGGATCCCTCCTCATGAATTCTATCACTGTCATGTTGTTATTCAGCCCCAAAAGGTGATTTCACAGTCACTGCATGGAATCCTCCTTTGGGAGCGATTAATGAAATGACAGTGCCAGTGTTCATGAGGTGGGCTCTCAAAAAGCCTATCCTGCAAATTTGGTGGAAAAATCAAAAAAATGACTGTTTTACAAGCATGCGTTGTGCAGTTGCTATGCACGTTCATAACTTTGCGAATTTGCAATATTTTCATGCCAGATTTTCAGCACTGGCATTTTTTCAGACCTTCTTGTGAACAGTACAGCTGTCATTTTCTACATCCTGGCTGAACTGTGTTTTCGCACTTCCGACGCAGAATAGTGCAGTCGCTGTGGGAAATCAGTGTTCAGGACAGATTCAGAAAATGATAGTGCCACTGTTCACGATCAGAGGTCCTGAAATGCCTATGTTGAAAATTTGGTGACGATACTCCATAAAATGACTGTGTTACGAGCGTGCATTGCGCAGTTTGAATGCACGCTTGTACCTTCATGAATGAATAATATTTTTACTTCAGATTTTCAACATTGCCATAGTTCTGCACCTCCTTATGAACAGTACAGCTGTCATTTTTCACATCCAGGCCGAAATGTGTTTTCACAGTTCCAGTGCAGAATCTCTTGGTCATGGTGGGAAATCAATGTTCAGGACACATTATGAAAATGACAGTGATACTGTTCATTAGCAGAGGTCCTAAAATGCCTATGTTTAAAATTTGGTGATGAAAGTCCATGAAATGAGTGTGTTACGGATGTGCATTGCACAGTTTTCATGCACACTCGTACATTCTAAACTTTGCAATATTTTCACTCCAGATTTTCAGCACTGACATTTTGCCACACCTTATTATGAACAGTGCAGCTGTCATTTTTCACATCCTGGCCGAAATGTGTTTTCGCTCTTCCAGTCAAAACAGCATGGTCACTGTGGGAAATCAGTGTTCAGGACATATTAAGAAAATCACACAGACATGGTTCATGAGCAGAAGTCCTAAAATGCCTATGTTGAAAATTTTGTGATGAAACTCAGTAAAATGACTGTGTTATGAGTGTGTGTTGTGTAGGTTCCACGCACTCTTGTAAGTTTGCAAATCAGTAATATTTTCATGTCAGATTTTCAGCACTGGTATTTGTTCACACCTCCTTATGAACTGCACAGCTGTCATTTTTGACATCCTGGCCAAAAAGTGTTTCTGCACTTCCAGCGCACAATACCACAGTCGATGTCGGAAATCAGTGTTTGGGACAGATTAGGATTGAGCGACTGGTGGGGGAGTGACAGAGTTCAACTGAGCTCTGTCGGGACTGCTGCAGATTTCTCTGTGGGCAGGAAGAGGTGACAACGCAGGGAGAAGCCCAGTACAGAAGGGCAGCCTGCAGCGCCGGGAGATACAGAACGAATAAGTGAGGGAGGGGGAGTGAGTGAGCTCAACGGAGCTCTGTTGGGACTGCTGCAGATTTCTTTGTGGACAGGAAAAGGCAGCAATGCATGCAGGGGCTGAGTACAAAAGGGCAGCCTGCAGTAGTGGGAGAAACAGAACGAGAGAGCGATAGAGGGGGAGTGAGCAAGCTCAACAGAGCTCTATCATGACTGCTGTGGATTTCTTTGTGGGCTGAAAAGGGTGGCAATGCAAACAGGAGCCCAGTACAGAAGGGCAGTCTGCAGCACCGGCAGAAACAGAATGAACAAGTGAGATGGGGAAGTGGGTGAGGCCAACAGAGCTTTGTCAGGAGTGATGCAAATTTTTTGTGGGCAGAAAAATATGCCGATAGAGGCAGGAACCCAGTACAAAAGGACAGCCTGCAGTGCCAGGAGAATCAGAATGAGTGAGTGAGATAGGATGAGTGAGCGACCTTAATGGAGCTCTGTTGGGACAGCTGCGAATTTCTTTTTGGGCAGGAAAAGGTGCCAACACAGACAGGAGCCCAGTACAAAAGGGCAACCTGCAGCGCAGGGAGAAACAGAACAAACTAGTGAGAGAGGGGGAGTGAGTGAGCTCAACTGAGGTGTATGGTGACTGCTGCAGATTTCTTTGTGGCCAGGAAAAGGTGGGAATGCAGGCAGAAGCCCAGTACAAAAGGCCTGCCTGCAGCGCTGGCAGAAATGGAATGAGTGAGTGAAAGAGGGGGAGTGAGCGAGCTAAATGGAGCTTTGTCAGGATTGCTGCAGATGTCTTTGCGGGCAGAAAAAGCCGGCAATGCAGGTGGGAGCCCAGTACAAAAGGGCAGCCTGCAGCAGCAGGAGACACAGAATGAGTGAGTGAGGGAAGGTGAGTGAGTGAGCTCAATGGAGCTCTGTTGGGACTGCTGCGGATTTCTTTATGGGCACAAAAAGGCACCAATGCATGCAGGGGCCCAGTACAATAGGGCAGCCTGCAGCGGTGGGAGAAACTGAACAAATGAGTGAGAGAGGAGGAGGAGTGAGTGAGTGAGCTCAACGGAGCTCTACTGAGCCTGCTACAGATTTCTTTGTGGCCAGAAGAAGGCAGCAATGCAGGCAGTAGCCCAGTACAAAGGCAGCCTGCAGTGCCAACAGAAATGGAACGAGCGAGTGAGAGAGGAGGAGTGAGCGAGCTCAACGGAGCTCTGTTGGGACTGCTGCAGAGTTGTTTGTGGGCAGAAAAATGCGCCAACAGAGGCAGGAGACCACTACAAAACAGCAGCCTGCAGCTCCAGGAGAAACAGAATGAGCAAGTGAGACAGGTGGCATGAACTACCTCAACAGAGCTCTGTCAGGACAGCTGCACATTTCTTTGTGGGCAGAAAAAGGTGAAAATGCAAGCAGGAGAGCCCAGTACAAAATGCCAGACTGCAGCGCCGGTAGAAACAGAATGAGCGAGTGAGAGAGGGGGAGTGAGCTACCTCAACGGACCTGTGTCAGGACTGCTGCTGATTTCTTTGTGGGCAGAAAAAGCCGCTAACAGAGGCAGGAGCCCAGTACAAAAGGGCAGCCTGCAGTGCCAGCAAAAACAGAATGAGCGAGTGAGAAAGGTGGAGTGACCCACCTCAAAGGAGCTCTGTTGTGACAGCTGCAGATTTCTTTGTGGGCAGCAAAATGTGCCAATGCAGGCAGAAGCCCAGTACAAAAGAGCAACCTGCAGCGCCAGCAGAAACAGAACGAGCGAGTGAGAGAGGTGGAGTGAGCGAGCTCAATGGAGCTGTGTCGGGACTGCTGCAGATGTCTTTGTGGGCAGAAAAAGCCACCAACACTGGCAGGAATCCAGTACAAAAAGGGCAGCCTGCAGCAGCAGGAGACACAGAATGAGCGAGTGAGAGAGGCAGAGTGAGTGAGCTCAACGGAGCTCTGTTGGGATTGCTGCAGATTTCTTTGTGGGCAGAAAAAGGCAGCAATGCATGCAGGGACCCAGTCCAAAAGGGCAGCCAGCAGCCGCAGGAGAAACAGAATGAACGAGTGAGAGAGGGGGAGTGAGTGAGCGAGGTCAATGGAGCTGTATTGTGACTGCTGCAGATTTCTTTCTGGGCAGAAAAGGGTGGCAATGCAAGCAGGAGCCCAGTACAAAAGGGCAGCCTGCAGTGCCAGTAGAAACAGAACAAGCGTGTGAAATGGGGGAATGAGTGAGGCCAACGGAGCTCTGTCGGGACTGCTACAGATTTCTTTGTGGGCAGACAAATAGCAAAAAGAGGCAGAATCCCAGTACAAAAGGACAGCCTGCAGCACCAGGAGAAACAGAATTTATTTATTTTTATTTATTTAGTTTTTGTTGACTGGGTAAGTGCACTAGACAAATCCTGCCTATATTCAGGCATGACCCGGGGGAGGTGGATACAGATGAATGCCAACTGACCTTGAACCAGATTAAGTTGTTGGTGGTATTTTTAGTGAATGAGAGAAATTTGGCCAGGACACCAGGGAAATTCCCCTACTCTGAGGCTGCTTCGTTGTTGCAGCTTTGTGGCCAGTAGGGGAGCCGCTGACCTGCGTGATGGCCACTCGAACTGACGCACTGGTGAGTGCAGATGGTGAGGAAAATAGAGAGATGGAGACCGAGGAAATGGAGAACTCGCAGTCAAAGGAGCTGCAGATGGAGTTTTTGAATACTGAGATGCAGGCGAGGCCTGCTACGGAGCTTACCAGTATATGGTCCTTGGAGGAAATGAGGGACCAGAACGGTATAATTGGGAGCGGTGTGGTGAAGGAGGTGGCGGCTGTTGCCATGAATCGGGAGGATTCGGTGGAAAGCCGGTTGCAGAAGGAGTTGATTGTGGAGGAAGATTGCGGTTTCAGACCAGCGGAGCTCAACCGGAACAGATTGCAGTGTGAGCCTCCTGTCATTGTGAGGGTTGCGGTGCTAACGGAGGAAGTGGCGAAGTCGACCGAGATTGAGAGTGGGACAGGAGGTACAAGCCGGGAAAAAGGTCCGATGACTGAATGGTCCAAAGAGGCAGCACTATCGCAGGCCGGATGGATTCAGCAAGCAACCGGGAAATGGATTCCTGATCCGGAATGGTTGTCCTTCTCCCCAAAGGAAATTGGTCGTACTAGTAAAGCAGCGAAGGAGGGTGAGTCCATGACTTTAGTTAAACAGGCTGAGAAGGGGCAGACTTTAAATCAGGCTTTTTTTTCTGCTGAAAGTGTGCAGGGGGTTGGGGGGGATTCTCCTGCACAAAGCTCTGCTGAACTGTTTTTAGAAGAACAGGAGGTGAGGAGGGGCCCGTGTTTCTCGGATCTTTTAAAGAAACAAACTGGAACAAGCCCCAAGAAGAAATGCAGTTCGCTTCATATAGAGGGGGATTACCCGAACATCCTGATCAGCTTGTATGTGGCAAGGAAATTGTTAGTGGACTCACGAACTTTTGCCTACTGATATTTATGCACCAATTAATATTCGGGGAAGATACTTTTGACATTAGCTTTAAACAAATGGCTGGTTTAGAAAGGTTTTGGCATAAATATGATAGTTATAAGTCATTGCCATTATGGTTACCTTTTTTGGCTATTCGATCCACGAAACCTTTATTTAAAACTATAAATGTTATGTTTAGGAATGAAAGGGGTAAATGTGGGGATATAGTATTGGTTGGAACAAAAATATATGTATGGTTCTGGGTCCTCCGGAGCCTATTCTGGACACAGAAGGAATTTAGACTGGGCATGGAGATTTGAAGTCAAATTGAATGTGGTGAATAATGAAGTTATGCATGTCCCGAATAGCTTTTTCTTAGGTAGAGATCATGGAGTTTGTTTTTATCCAGGGCAGCCTAAAGCTTGTTACAGATGTGGCAGCCGTAGGCACTTAAGTAGTGCATGTGACAAAGTTAAATGTGCCTTATATGGTGAATTAGATCATGATAGTGAGATTTGTAGGAACGAATTTAAATGCAATTTATGTGATGAATTAGGGCATGCTTATCATCAATGTCCTTGGGCTGAACAAAATAGACAGGGGGGTTTAAATAAAGAGGATTTGATTGCTCAGGCTCAAGTTAAGGGATTGCCTCTCCAGTCAAGTAAAGGGAATATGCTTAGGGTAGATAAAGGGTAGGCATTGGTTCATGAGGTTCCAGGTATGGACCTTTGTGAAAAGAGAAATGTTGTAGATCAATCCACATTTTTTGCCCCACAACAGAGTTCGTCCCCCCCACTTTAATTACAGAATCCTCTGTCCAGCTTCCTTCTAGGGAAGACTCACAGTGGAAACTGTATGGAAATCCTTTCAGACCCCTCGGAGGTCACTCGTGCAAGTAGTCGCCAGGAGGGGTTTGTCCTGCTCAGAATTCCTTTGCAGCCTGTCGGATTTAGAGGGGAGGTAGTTTCAGATTTATTAAAAACTGATGAAAACCCTTGTATGGAAATGGAAGAGGAGGGTGGTATGGAATTATTGGAAGGGAAGAAGAAGAAAAAGGGGAGAAAGCGGAAGCAAGAGAAACCCTGAATTGACAAACTGTATTTTCAATGGCCTGTTTGAAAATTATATCACTAAATTGCTGTAGCTTAAAGAGCTATAAGAGACGCCTAATTGGCCTGCAGCAATGTAGAGATTTTAAAGTTGATGTCATTTTTCTTCAAGAGAACATTTATCTTCTTACTGGAGGTGTCTCAGGTTAAGAAACTATGGTGGAAGGCCCTTCTTTTTTGGTCGTTGAGAAGATGTGCGGACGGGTAGGTATTCTGTTTTTCTCACCCTGCAGTTCAAGTAACTAGATTGATAGATGTCCAGCCTAGTAGTATTAATTTTGGATTGTTTAGTATATGGTTTTAGTTTCAGATTGATTAATACTTATGCCCTCAAGTTAAAACAGCGTGATTGCTTTGTTTAATCTGTTAAACCATATCTATTCACTTCCAAACATGTAATTTGGGAGGGATATGAATTGTAGTTTAGATATTCGTATAAAAAATGGGATTCAACAAAAAACTTATTGTGATTCACATGCCCTTTCTCAGACAATAGAGGTAGCTAAATTGAAAGATGCTTTTAGAGAATTACATTCATCTACTGGCTTTACTTATAAAAGGGCCTCTTTTCAAACAAGAATTGATTACCTTTTTCTTTCTAAATACTTAATACCATTGGTTTGTTCGGTTGTGCCATGTGATTTTTCAGACCATAATGCATTATTTAGTTCTTTAAGCTTGCATCAGATTCCGCCTCATTTCGCTTCGCTATTAGATGGATGTTAAATTCTGTTACTATCGGAAGTTGTATTCCTGGCTCAATTGAAGGATTTTTTGTTTCTTCGAAAATCAGTGGCGGTGTTTTTCCCTGATTGGATCACATGGTGGACTGATACTAAGATAGCTTTAAAGGATTTTTTTATAGCTTATGGAAGACGGAAAGGTTCATCGGAATATTTACAGTATTTAGATTTTAGAAATCAATATTACAAATTACAATCACACCCTAGGTGTAAAGATACAGAGATCCAATCTCAGATATAGTTGGTAAAGAGAAATATGTTAAATTATCAATACCAGAGGGCTGCAGCA
This sequence comes from Neoceratodus forsteri, assembly GCA_016271365.2. Taxonomy (NCBI): domain Eukaryota; kingdom Metazoa; phylum Chordata; order Ceratodontiformes; family Ceratodontidae; genus Neoceratodus; species Neoceratodus forsteri. Next base: position 174,634,583 of record JADMNL010000026.1, on the reverse strand, counting down.
CTTCACGCTGGTTTAAAGTTTGGTACTCAGCAACAACCTTTTCAGGACCCATACAGGCGGTAAACATAAGATTGAGAGGAGGTTTATGTCAGGGCTTCAAGATTCTGTCGGAGTTTAAAACTTCTATAGCAGAAATGTTGGTGGTGGCGGAGGGACGGGTTGTTTCTCAGTTTGGGAGGTTTTGTTCCTTCCTCGGCTTGGGAGGATGTTTTACTATGCCCCTACTATTTCTCAGGCTGATGTTGCTTTTACAAGGGCCTATTACTTGCAGGAGGTACTACTTAGTTATAGGTTCTCTCGGTGGGGGTTTCTCCTGGGATAGATGGATTAACTAATGAATTTTATGAAACCTTTTCAGAAGAAATGGGTGTTATACTGATGGAAGTCTTTAATGATATTCTTCATTATGGTTTTGAGATTTGAAATTTAATTTAGCCATTTTAACGCTTATTTTAAAGCAGGTGACAGTACAGATTTTGGTAATTGGAGACCAATTAGTCTCCTGAATACTGATTATAAAATTCTTTCTACCATTTTATGTAAAAGATTGCAAGAGGTAGCAAAAGGGGTACTTCATCCAGCTCAAACATGTTCTATTCCTTATCGTTCAATTCAACAGAATCTAAAACTGTTACAGGATGTGTGTGAATTCAGATTACAATAAAAAACTGTCAGGATTTATTGTGGCTTTAGATCAAGCTAGAGCTTTTGACTCAGTGTCTCATGATTTTCTTTTTCAGGTTTTAGGTAGGTATGGGTTCCCTAAAACTTTTATTCAGTATCTGAAAACCTTATATTACAAGGCAGGTTCTTGCCCAAGTATTAATAATGTTTTGGGCTCTGAAATTAGGTTGAAATGTAGGGTGAGGCAGGGTTGTCCTATCAGTCCCTTATTATATGCATTTGTATTGGACCCGCTTTTAAGAGAAATTGAAAATAACAGGTCAATTCAGGGGTTATCTCCATCTTGTACTTTACCGGTCCAGAAGATTTCAGCATATGCAGATGATATCTGTCTACTGGTAGCGGATGCCCAGTCAGGGTTTGAGGCTATCCGAGTGATTAATTGTTTTGCGGATTTAAATGGCACTAAGCTAAATTTAGAGAAATGCAAATGTTTGGCTATTGGAGAGGCTCCTTGCTTTCAAAATGTTGGGGGTATTATAGTTATGGATTCAATTAACATTCTAGGCCTTCTGTTTGGTAAAGGGGACTTAGCCCTGTTAAATTGGGAGAAGGTTTTAGTTATAGCAGAAAGGAAGGTTCAACAATGGAAATCTTGGGGTTTCTCAAAAAAGAAGCGGGTATTAATTATTAAAAAATTTTATTACCCATTTTTTTACATGTATGTTCTATTTTTCCAGTGCCATTTTCAATAGAAACAAGATTATATAGTGTTTTCTTTCAAATGGTGTGGGGTAGTCGTTTAAACCCGATTAACGGGCTTTTACTTATTTGAAGCTAAATCAAGGGGATTGGGGATGATAAACCCGATTGTGTTTTATCACTCCTTTTTTATGATTATGACTTTTCAAAAAGTGATCAAACCTCAGGATCATCCATGGTCAGCATGGACACAGCTGTTATTTTTTCCTTTTATGTCTAACTGGGAAGGAGGGGGAGTTCCAAAAAAAAGTAGGGCGGCCATGGCACCTTCTTATGCGGATTCAGCAATAAAGAAATTAAGAGAATGGAAGTTAGGAAAGGCTCAATTACATGACATTCCTAGGAAAAGAATTTTATTCAGAAATTATGGTAAATTATTTTTATGTTCAAGTGGATTTCCCCTTTTGTACCCCTACTTATCTGTCACAAGCCCTTGATCTCTTAATGGATCATAGGATACCACCAAATATGTGGGATGTGCAGTGGCTTTGTTGTCATGGGAGGTTAGGAGTTAGGGGTAATTTAAAATACAAACAAATTACGGATAGGATGTGTCTTAGACCAGGTTGTGTAGATCAGATAGAAACATTAGAACATTTCTTACTTCTGTGTCCACATGTAATTGCTTTCTGGTCAGATTTGGCTATTCGTTGGGATTGGGGTGTTTTGAGACATATTACTTATCAGAGCCTTGTTTTGAGAGATTATTCAGGTTTTTTGTGAAGATATCATCCAAGTACTTTAAATTTGATTTTTGCATGTATTAAATATCATTTGTGGCAAGCTAGATGCCAGTTCTCTTTACAACATACTCTTCTTCCTAATAGTGTAATTTTAACCGTATAGAATTAGCAGTAGGTAAACAAAAATTTTGAGCAGCGAACCTTGAGAACAAAGTTTTTCAAAATCTTTGGAAACACATTGTTTGGTTGAAATGAAACAATGAGAGAGTTGTTTTCTGAAGTTTTTTTTTTGGCTTTATTTCTGTTTAATGAATTTTGGAAATTTTCTTTATTAGAGTTTATTTTCTGGAAATATAAGAATGTAAATCTTATTTATAATGATTATGTTTTTTTGGAATGTAAAGTAACATTGTTTTCATATTGTGTTTGTTTTGTTTCTTCCATAATATATTCCCCTACTCTTTTCGTTAAGTGCCATGGGATCTTTAACATCCACCTGAACTACCACCAATCCAGGCAGATGGGATGAGTGAGGGAGACAGGAGGAGTGAGTGACCTCAACGGAGCTCTGTCAGGACAGCTGTGGATTTCTTTGTGGGGAGGAAAAGGTGCCAATGCAGGCAGGACCCTAGTACAAAAGGGCAGCCTGCAGTGCTGGGAGAAACAGAACAAGCAAGTGGGAGAAGGGGAGTGAGTGAGCTCAACAGAGGTCTATCATGACTGCTGCAGATTTCTTTGTGGGCAGGAAAAAGCAGCAATGCAGGCAGGAGCCCAGTACAAAAGGCCAGCCTGCAGCCTCGGCTGAAACGGAATGAGCGAGTGAGAGAGGGGGAGTGAGCGACCTCAACGGAGCTGTGTCGGAACTGCTGCAGATGTCTTTCTGGGCAGACAAAGCTGGCAATGCAGGCAGGAACCCAGTACAAAAGGGCAGCCTGCAGCGGTGGGAGAAACAGAACGAGCGAGTGAGGGAAGGGGAGAGAGTGAGCTCAATGGAGCTCTGTTGGGACTGCTATGATTTCTTTGTGTGAGAAGAAGAGAGCAATGCATGCAGGGGCCCAGTACAAAGGGCATCCTGCAGAGCGGAAGAAACAGAATGAACGAGTGAGAGAGGGGAGGAGTGAGCCATCTCAACGGAGCTCTCAGCGTGACTACTGCAGATTTTGTGGCCAGAAGAAAGCAGCAATGCAGGCAGGAGCCCTGTACAAAAGGGCCGCCAGCAGCGCTGACAGAAAAGGAATGCCCGAGTGAGAGAGGGGGAGTGAGCGAGCTCAGCAGAGCTCTGTTGGGACTGCTGCAGAGTTGTTTGTGGGCAGAAAAAGGCACCAACAGAGGCAGGAGACCACTACAAAATGGCAGCCTGTAGCACCAGGAGAAACAGAATGAGCGAGTAAGACAGGCAGAGTGAGCGACCTCAACAGAGCTCTGTCAGGACTCCTGCGGATTTCTTTGTGGGCAGAAAAAGGTGCCTATGCAGGAAGAAGCCCAGTACAAAAGGGCAGCCTGCAGTGCCGGAAGAAACACGAGTGAGTGAGAGAGGGGGAGTGAGCAAGCTCAACGGAGCTCTATCGTCACTGTTGTGGATTTCTTTGTGGGCAGAAAAAGGTGGCAACGCAGGCAGGAGCCCAGTACAAAAGGCCAGCCTGCAGCACCGGCAGAAACAGAACGAGTGAGTGAGAGAGGGGGAGTGAGCAAGCTCAACAGACCTCTGTCAGGACTGCTGCAGATTTCTTTGTGGGCAGAAAAAGCTGCCAAGAAACGTGGGAGCCCAGTGCAAAAGGGCATCCTGCAGCACCAGCACAAACAGAATGAGTGAGTGAGAGAGGGGGAGTGACCCACCTCAACAGAGCTCTGTCAGGACACCTGCAGATTTATTTGTGGGCAGAAAAATGTGTCAACACAGGCAGGAGCCCAGTACAAAACAGCAGCCTGCAGCACCGGGAGAAACAGAACGAGTGAGTAACACAGGGGCAGTGAGGAAGCTCATTGGACCAACGCAATCAACATTCAGCATTGACAGATGCTTAATATTTATTTTATATGTTTTTAATCTTTAATTAAATTTTTACTACAAATGTCACAAATAGCCCTTTTTCTAATTGCAATAATACCCTCCATGGTGGGCAGTGTGGGCACTACCAGACTTTCCAGGCTATAAAGCCCTCCGCCTGTGGTGCCTGGCCTCATTACACCCCGTAGGCAGTCTCATATTGCCCAATACTGTCCACCCTGTTGGGTATTATTGCTTGCTTAATGGTCCACTTTTGATAGTCATCTAACCTGGATTTGAGCTTGGTAAAGTTGCTTACTTCAATTATTTCATGTGGGAGTTGGTTCCAGTCCTTAGCTACACTGAATGTAAAATAATTGTCCCTTTTACAAGTGTTTACCTTTGGGACTATTAACTCTCTGTTGTGACTTCTTCGATTTGGCAAATAGCAAACCGAAATCTGCACTGTGCTGTTAGTTCGGTACTTTGAAGTATTTTATATAATTGGAATAAGTCTCCCCTCTGGTTTTCTTTAATCTTTCTCTGTAAGTTTGATTCCTTAATTTAGGGGTCATTTTAGTTGTCCTGCATTGAACCGTCTCCAAAAGATCAATGTCCTGTCTTAGATATGGGCTTCTAAAAGGTACCCATAGTTGTAGTGGGGACAGAAATAAGTTCTGTAAAAAGGAAAAATACATGACTCACTTTGATTAATAAATGCACGTTTTACATTGTTTAATATTCTGTTTGTTGTTTAAATTGTTTTTTGCAGTGGCCTGTAGCTGACATTCTGTTGTTAACAACGATGCCAAGATCATTCCTTTTCCACCAGCTTCAAGGTTTGATTATTTGATGAATATGTGTATGATGGATTTCTTTTACTGAGGTGAAGCACCATGCACTTATCTTGGTTTAGATTCATTTTGTTTTTTTGAGCCCATAATTCTTTAAGCTGTAAATCCTGTACCAGTGACTGATGTTTACTTAGAGTATTAACTTCTCCTCCCACTTTAGTATCAGCTACAAATTTTAACAATAAATTGATAATGTTGTTGTTAATGTCACTTATAAAGAGATTAAATAGAGTTGGTCCAAGAATCGACCCCTGCAGAACCCTACTACTGACTGTCCCTACATCAGAGAGGAGGCCGTTGACCTGCACCCTCTGGGTTCTATCAGTCAACCAGGTATCAAGTCACCTGACCAGGCTAGAGTGTAGGCCCATGTTTGAAAGTTTTTCTATAAATTCACAGTGGGGGATGGTATTGAGCACTTTACAGAAATCCAACAGTATTACATCCACATGGATGTTATTGTCCAAACTTGAACTGACATAGGTTTCATAGGTTTATACGGGCCGAGGGTAGATAAGTCAACCCTATTAGGCTCGCCATCCTTTACTATAGTTTAAAAAAGGAATTTACTATCTTCAAAATACAAATCGACCCCATTTTTAAACTCATTCATTGTGGGACTATTAACAATTTTGGTTGGCAAGTTGTTCCATACTCCAACTATTCTTAGACTAAACCAATTTTTTCTAAAGTTATGCGCCCAAGTTTGATGACATAATTGTGTTGTATGTTTCCTTGTGCTGGTTCTCCCCTGATTAAATATAAATCCCAAATCTTGAATCAGCTCGTTGTCCTTGATATTTTTGTACAGAAAACATAGGTCTCCCCTCAACCTACGATAGTACAATAAATAAAGGTTCAGACTAACCAATCTATCATGATAAGTTTAATTTTTTAATCCTCTTATTTGTTTAGTTATTCTTCTCTGTACTCCCTCAATAGAATGTATGTCTTCCCTATTTTGGGGGGACCAAACCCTCGCACAATACTCCAAATGGGGTCTAACCAGTGCTACATACAAAGGAATCAAGACTTTTGCTTCTCTGCTAGCTATATGTTTTAATATGCAGTTTAAGATCTGGGTTGCTTTCTTAAGTTGATTTCTACAATGTATTCTAAATTTTAGGTCATTTGTAATTGTAATGCCCAGGTCCTTTTCCTCAGTAACTACCCCTAAGTTTGTTTTGTCCAGTATATAAATTGCTTCCTTATTATTCTTACCCAGGTGCATGACCTTTCATTTAGATTTATTCAATTCCAGTTTGTTAAGATTTGTCCATTTATTAATTAAATCTAGGGTTTGCTGAAATGTTTCTCTCTGTTCATCACTGTTAGGAACTACACCCAATCTACAGTCATCAGCAAACTTGTACAACCAGATATTCTTATTATTAATTTCCAACGAGGCAATATATAAGTTGAATAAGCTAGGGCCTAAGACCGATCCCTGGGGTACTCCACTCGAAACCGGGGCCCAATCTGAATATTCCCCATTTATAACCACCCTCTGCCTCCTATCCTGCAACCAACTTGAAACCCATCTACAGATGTTACTGGGCAGTTTTATTTTATCCAATACTAACAATAATTCTTTATGGGGCAATTTATCAAATTGATGTAAAAGGTTACCAGATTTGTTGTACATGATTGGACATTAGTAAATCCATGTTGCTAAGAGTCTCCTAGCCCCTTGGCCTGTATCTCAGATTCAATTTTTTGCTTAATTAGTCTCTCTAATATTTTACTACAGAGGGATGTTAGACTAATCAGTCAATACTTGTTGACCTGTTCCCTTTTTCCCTTTTTATGGCTGTGGGTGGAGTCTACAGCCGTATTGCTTTAGCTTGAAAAGAGGTTTCTGTGGAACACATTTTTTTAATAGTTTTCAGTGTATCCTTCCATAACACCATAAATCCCTATGGCAGTTAGAAAAATACTCCTTTTTTCTTTTTAGAATGATGGACACAGAACTCCAAGCTGCTTTTCTCTGAGAGCAAATGTGTACACCTTCCAAACAAACATAAATATCTTTAAAACTAATGAAGGTGCAAAAAAAAAAAACAGTTTGAAAGTTGTTCAGGACAAAAAGACCTTTCACATGAGGGTCATCACTAGTCTGAATTCAATATATCTTATAAAAGACGGTCTTCCAAACAACCTCATTTTTTTCTCTCTGAGTGAACACAGTAGGAATCATACCAAACAAATGTAAATATCTTGTAAAGTATACAAGTTAGCAACATACAACCAACATGAAAGTTGTTCAGGACAGAATGACCTTTCAAATGAGGGTAGTCACTAATATGAATTCATTACATTTTGTTAAATATAGCCATCCAAAAGGTGAAAATTGTGAAGAGAAATGAAAATGCAGGTAATCAGATTGTCATAGTTTAAAAAATATAATTAGTGCAGCTTAATGAATAGGCTCATTGGAAAGGTATTTTTGTCCTGAGCAACTTTCATACTGATGGTTTATGTGTAATGCATATACTTTTAGAGATGTTTACATTTGTTTGGCATAACTCCTATGGAAAATGAAAACTGAGGTAATCAGATGGCCATAGTTTAAAAAATATAATTAGTGCAGCTTAACGAATAAACTCATGTGAAAGGTAATTTTCTCCTGAACAACTTTCATACTGTTTTTTTACCTGAAACATGTAAACTTTTCAAGATATCTACATTTGTTTGGCATAACTCCTATTGTACTTCTAAACAGCATCAGTTTTGCAAATTACTATGCCTATGTGAAATTCTAAACCAGATCACCTTGTTCATCTATTGTCATGCCTAATTTAAAGTGGACAGAAATTGATTACTTTTGTGCAGCTGTCTGAAATGTCTCTATTTTCATAAATTACATTTATTCCTCTAAAGAATCCCTATCTAACGGTGCCTGAATAAAAGCTGAAGCTGTCAGTTGTGCTTTGTGTTGTTTTCTTTGTATGGACAACATTCTGTGCAGTTCCTTGCATGGAACCAAGAATTTCGAGTTTTGACTATGTCACTTCATGGTTTCAGAACTGATAAGTTCATAATAAGTAATATCTAGCTGATTTTGTAGTTTTTTAAGTATGTCCAATTGTTCTTGAGATTTTAGTTTGTTTTTGCTTTTTAACCCTAGATGTCAGACTAATAAGCTTTCTCCTTCTGAAGCATTTACAGTGGTGTTTGTACAAAGGTTTATCAGTACTGAGGTATACCTTGAGGTATACCTCAGTGGTACTGAGGCAGGATCACATTACAGACAATGCAAATTGAACTTGAGTGCCTCAGTGGTACCACGAGGAATACCTCAGCACTGATAAAGTTTTGTATGATCACCACTGTAAATGATTCCCATGTAGTAATCCAAGAAGTGTCTGCAGGGTTATTGAAATGTATAAATTCTGTGAACTCTTCTTGAGAGAATCCACATATTGTGTATTCTCAAGAAGAACGATGTTCAACATCCATCTACCTTGTTTATGCCTTATTATACCCCATTGAAGGGTGGTTGACACAGGTGAATGATCTGAGATCATACTGGGGTATATTTGAGACTGTGTTATATCATGTACACAATTTTGAGGGATAAAACAAATAATCAATTCTTGACCCCATCCTATGAACAGGAAATAGAAAGGTGTATTCTTTTAATGTATGGTTAAAAATACTCCATGGATCTTCTAATCCCAAGCTCTCTATTGTTTGTGCCAAGTCTCTATCTGATCTAGTTAAACTTTATTTTTCATTAGTTCTGTCTAGTAGTGGATTAATAATACAATTCAGATCTCCACCTAAAAAAAATCACTTTTTGTGAACGAGGAGATTTTACCTCTGCATTCTGTGAACAGTTCATGTGAAGTGCTTGAGGGCCCATAAATATTAATTAGCGTAGCCTCTACACCACTTAATATTCCATGTTCTATAATATAGTATCCATTAGGATCCTGAATTTGATTTAGTGCTGTAAAAGTAAGCTTCCTCGATATCAGTAGCATTACTCCAGCTTTTTTGTTACTATTTCCTACACTGAAAATCATACCTACCCATTCTTTCCTCATGAGATCTTTATCTGAGTTTTTAATATGTGTTTCTTGTAAAAATACATGTCCTTCAATTTTCCACAACTGTCTAAGAATCTAATTGCATTTGCTCTTTTCATTTAGCCCCCGTACATTCCAAGTAACAAATGTGAGTGATCTAACCGTCCATAATATTGTATGTAATTTTTCTTATAGGGAAATACTTACTTTTCTGTGATTCTCCAGTTACTGTACTGCTGGATGTATGTAACACAGCAGAAGAATACTTCACTGTCTGTTCATCACCCAAAACTTTAGATGTCACTTTTTTTTTATCTCCATCTCCTGGAGAACTCCTTCCAGCATCCACTAGCTCCCAGCCTCTACCCTCCCCTGTGACTGCTCCTCTCCCCTTGTGCCACTGAGCACCACCTCTGGGTCTGAACCCTCTGGAGGTAGGGCCACCCTATCCTACCAGGGCACTCTATCTATAGGGCAAAGTGCCCAGTGCATGAGGCAGCTCACAGAGAGGGAATCAGCCCAGGATTGGAGGTGTGGGCTTGGAAGGTCATGGTGCCTTCATCTATCCCCAGGAAATGGTCTTTATTTTCTTTCTCTTTGTGTATGAGTGTTCCTTGATCCCCTCGGATTGCGGCTCATCGTCAAGGCAATGTCATGCAACAACTCCGCCTCCCAACATTTGCAGCATCGCTACATTGGGCACCCCTGACAGCTGCCAGAGGTTGCTCCAAAAGTGATTGTGCCCCTCACCTTCCCCGGGGAAGAGGGAGCAGTCCTATGGATGCTCAATTTCTTCCCCCCTGCTGACCCCCCACAACGTGGGCTTATTCCCAAACCCAGGTTGCCAGCATGGAGCGAGGTGTGGTGTCCAGTGCCTCAACCCTCAGTGCCACTGGGCTGGCCCCAGATGTCACTTTGAATGACAGTTTCTCACCTCACACTCCAAGATGAAAAAGAAATAGTGAGAAAGTAATAGTAAAAAGTATAGAAAAAGAAAAAAAAACAGAGACAATGAAACAAAAAGGACCATTTGGTTTAAATGACTTTCATCATCTCCTTCAGGCCTACCTCAATGCTCAGGTACTACCCATTCCTACCTTCTCCTCCACTATGCGACCTACCCAACTCTCCCACTATTATAAGAGGAAGTGCTCCTGGAACCTCACCTTAAGGTTCCTTCTCCTCTTCCTCATGTCAGGGAATATCCACCCTAATCCTGGACCACCAATAGTCATGATGCTTCCACAACGTACCTCTGGTGCACTGTGCATTGCCTCTCTCAATATTTGTAGCATTCTAAAAAAGTGGGATTCCTTCCAGGGCTGGGTACTACAGCATCAACTGGATGTCATAGCAGTGTGTGAAACCTGGCTCATCCCTCGGACCCCTGATTCTTCAGTATCCTGACCCGGGTTTACCCTCTACCGTGCTGATCAACAGGGTAAGTGTGGGGGTGGTTGTGCCCTTTACACTAAGGACATTTTGCAAGGTCACTTACTCCCCTCCCCTCCCCTTAGCTGGGGACAGGCCCACAGGCCCTCACTGTCAAACTGTCATTGGGACAAGCCCAAAACCCTTTATATATCACAACAGTATACATTCCCCCTAGGGATCAAAAAACAGCCTTCCGAGCTATACTGTCATATCTGGACACACTACCATCACATTCGGAATTAATTGTACTCAGAGATTTTAATATTAATTGGCTAAGTAAGGACGCCATCCCTCTCATTGATATCACCACAGCCCAAGACCTAACTCAATTGATCACTTCCCCTACCCGTTTCGACCCGCACGCTGGATCTTCCTGCCTGCTGGATCTCATCTTCTCCAATCACCCACACAAGATCATTAATGTCTCTGTCTTACTGAATGCCCTTAGTGACCACTCACCAGTTCTTTGCTCCTGGTCGTGTAAAACTCCTAGATCCCCTCCCAAATTAATTGAGCAATGTAAACTTGGCCCTGGTAAACTGGCACAATTAAAATCTCACCTTAGGACCTTGGATTGGTCCTTCATTTCTTTTGAAATTTAAGCTCTTTATTGATTTATTACAATAGACAGACATGCGGTACAGTTAACTTCCAAAACTGTAACATACCAATACAAACATCAGATGACATAACTACAGCAAGAAACAGAATGCCATATCAACCCCCCCAGCCCCTGAAGGTGCCACCCCAAATTCCAATCTGAAATAGATTGAACCGATTAGAAGTGCATCAGGACCCAAAATTGCAGTGTTCCAGAAACCAAGATAAAACAAAATAAAAGGAGAGATATTCCTGCCATGGGTAACACTAATAATGGATTTAATTCAAATACAGAGTGTACAATTTGCCCCATTTCTGTTTAAAAGTAAAGCTAACATTCCTGGAGCTGGCTATTAATCTTTCCACCTTGAAACATAGGGAGATTTCCTTGATCCATTCATTATAAGAGATATCCAGTTGATATAGCCAATGTCTAAGGACCAATCTCTTAACTGCCATTGAGATTAGGGCTATGTGGAATTTCCGTTCCTTAACACTGATGTCTGAATATAACCCAAATATACAAATCTCAGCTGTAAATAATTCCTTAAGGCCCAAAATAGGGTCAATATTGGCCTTAATTGTGTTCCAGAGTGGGTCCACCTTATCACATTCCCAGAAAATGTGTAGTAAATTCCCTTCTCCCTTGCCACATCTTGTGCAGCTATTAGACTTTAACTTACCAAATTTAGTTAACCTTGTTGGCATGTAATACATATTGTTCAGAATAAAATATTGTATAAGTCTATTCCTATCCAGAGTAAAGTATTTATATGTATCTCTCAAATCTGATACCAACTTACAAGAGGGCTGGGTAAGAGAGGAGACCATGTCTTGGAGCCAGGTAGTGGATTAGCGTACTTGGCTACCAAAAGGTAACAATATAATCTGGCTATACCATGGGGATTGGTAGCACCCTCCTTTACCTGTTCCAAAAAAGATCTTGTTTGGGAAGGTGCACTAACATACCCAAAACATTTCCCCAGAGAATGCCTCAATTGAAAGACTTTAAATATATATTTATGTGGAATATTCAGTGCAGTTAGCAAGCTATCAGAGGAGCGAAGAGAACCCTGAGAGTAACAGTCTTCCACCGAACGGTCATGAATTTGGGGGAGCCAGTCTGGAGATAAAAGTGATCCCCCAATTTTAATATTAGGGTTGAGAGTTAAAGGTTGAGCCACATCTTTGGTATATGAAATTTTAAGAAAACTCCAGCAATGAGAGAGAATTCTAACAGAAAGACCTATGGGCGAGTCCCGAATATCTTCCGGCAAGGATGAATAGTTATAGTAGAAGATACGGGGGGGACTTAGGTTATATTTATTCAACATTTTAAGTTCCAATTCCAGCCAGGTGGGTTTATAACCTTCATACTGAGGATTACTCCAACGCCCCAGCCTAACTAACTGGCTGGCCCAATAATAAAACCTGAAATTAGGGAGACAGAGACCCCACCTTATCCTTAGGCAAACTGAGCTTAAGATAAGCTCTTATGGGGTGCTTGCCCCACCAAATAAATTTAGATAAGGCCAAATGTATCCGATGGAAGTAAGTTATAGGAAGCCAAATATTGAGAAGGTTCAGAGGGTAAAAAATATGAGGTAATATATTCATTTTAATTATACTGATCCTTCCCCCTACCGATAGCGGAAGGCTATCCCATCTATTAAGGTCCTTCTAGTTCTTCCCACAAATCGTCCAAATTGAGCTTTTTAAATACCTCCACATCTCGAGCTAAATATATACCCAAATACTTGAGAGAAGTCGAGGCCCATTTCATGCCAAATTGAGAGAAATTGGCATGAAACGTAAGGGAGTTAAGAGGGAATATCACCGACTTGGATAGATTTAACCTGTAGTTGGACACCTTTCCAAACTGATTAATAATACGTAAAACTTCCCCTAGAGAAAATTCTGGGTTCGAGAGATGCAAGAGAATGTCGTCTGCATAGACAGAAAGGGTCAAAACTTGCTGAGAAATAACACATCCTGTGATCAGGGGTGAGGCCTTGATACAAAGGATGAGAGGTTCCAGATACGAATTGAATAGATAGGGGGACAAGGGACAACCCTGACGGGTACCAGAATGCAGGGGAAAATGGGACGAAAAAAACCCATTACAATAAATCTTGGCCGAGGGTGAGTTATACACTGCTCTGATCCACTGGATGAAAGTCTCTGGGAAACCCATTCTAGCAAGAGTGGCCCACAGGAAATCCCAATTAACCCGATCAAAAGCCTTCTCGGCATCTAAAGCAACCAGCGCCATGGGAACTTGGGACTTCTGTGACTCCTGAAAGATATGGGATAGTGAGCGCAGGTGATCGGCCGCTGATCTACCCTGAACGAACCCCACTTGCTCTGGACTCAACAGTATCTGCCATACCTGTTTGATTCTTTGGGAGAGAATCTTAGTTAATATCTTAATATCATAATTTAACAGTGATATTGGTCGGTAGCTAGCTGGTTCCAAGTGGGGTTTATCCAGCTTGTGGATCAGAATAATTGTAGCCTCCAACAATGAAGGATCTAGGGAGTCTGAGGAAAGTATGTGATTGAACAAATTTAAAGAGGAAATCTCTTTACTGAAAATTTTATAAAAATTTGGCGGAAAACCATCAGGTCCCGGGGACTTATCCAGGGGTAAACCTTTAATGGCCTCTTCTATCTCGCTCAAGGCGATAGGGGTGGTTAGTAGATCGCATTGATGCACTTGCAGGCAAGGGAGGGAAATCCTATCCAGAAAATGGTCTACCTCCGAACGGGATATCTGAGAGGCTCCGGTACCATACAAATCTTTATAAAAGGATTCAAAAATTTGCGCAATATCCCTTGGAGAGGTTTTGATCGAGCCATCCGATGCCTCTAAGGCAGGGATCAGTCTTGAACTTTCGGCCTCCCTGAGCCTTAGAGTGAGCAATCTACCAGGCCTTTCCCCCTGATCGAGATACCATGCTTTGGTTTTGAGGGCGACATATTCTGTTTTTTCTTGGATCAAGCCTTCATATTCATTCTTAAGTTTGCATAGCTTCTCAAAGTCTGATTGAGAATTAGAGCGAGAAAAGGTCTCCTCAGCGGTCTTAATTTGGTTAGACAGTGAAATCTTAACCCCTCATCTTTTTCCTCCAGGAGGCCAGCTTAATAAATTCGCCTCTAAGGAAACATTTTAGAGAACACCAAATTAAATCTTCTCTGACCTCAGAGCTTTGATTAATTCGAGGAAAGACGAGATCAAAGATTTAAAATGAGAAACAGTATGATCGTCCTTCAAAAGTTGAGTGTTGAGCTTCCAAGTAGTATCTCTCTGACCAGGTGGGCCAGGAGACAGCTTGATCCAGGCCAGGGAGTGATCCGAAATAACAATTGGCTCTATACCTGAGTGGGATACATTGGCCAGAAGTGAGGAGCTAATTAGAATGTAGTCTAGCCTAGACCATGAATGATGTATTTGGGAATAAAAGGAGTAACTACGGCTGGAGGGATTCAAAACTCTCCAGGGGTCACATAGACCTATTAAGTTCATGAAATCACTGAGAGCTAATTGAGCGGGGGTAATAGGTTTTTTAGATCTATAAGTTCTGTCTAAATCCTGAGTTGGGGTGGTGTTCCAATCTCCACCCAAAATGAAATTAGACGAAAGCTACTCAGCTTATCAGCTAGTTGCATAAAAAATTAGGGTCCCCACCCACTGCTCCATAGATTGCCCTAGAACCACTTTCATATTATTGAGCAAGCCCTTGACCAAAACCAGTCTGCCTTCCTGGTCCGTAGAACATTCCTCCTTTATAAACGGAATACCTCTTTTAATCAAAATAGCCACACCCCTGCTAGCTGAAGTACCTTCAGAGACAAAAACTTGAGAGAACCCCTGACGACACAGTCCTTTCATCTCTGAAGCTAACATATGCGTTTCCTGTAAAAAAAATAATGTCAATATCGAGAAGGGAACAATTTAACAGGATCTGAGTTCTTTAACCCCATCCTTATACCTCTGACATTCCAAGTAGCCACTTTAATAAACCTCATAGCCATCCTGAGCCATGAAAGGAATGAAAAATGAGGAACACCAGAGGACCATGACATTTCCAACGGCACTTCATAATGTGGCACCTTCAAAACCCCCAACCCTCCCCATAACCGAAAATAGATAACTTACAAAGAGAGGTACTAAGTTGAGAATCTGAGAACGTGGAACTAATGTCTACCTTAATTAACAAGAACAGCCAGAAATAGTCTGTAAATAGTAGGTTAACCCATTACCATCCCTCAACCTCCCCATCGACCCAATATACTTTAACCCCACAAAACTATATACACAATACCCCAATGAGATAGTAAAATTAAGACCTATGCCCAAGTCTGGGTTAGTAAGGCCCCCGAAGGAACACCTGCCCAGGACTTAACCAAACCCAACTAAAAGCTAGTCCAATTCTCAAAAGTCCTTTAATACTGTAAACCCATATCCAAAAAACCAAAAAACCAGTAAAGAAGTTCCTGAACCAGGTGCACCATCTCCCCTTATTTAAGCCGTGAAGCATATCTCCCAGTGGCTGTCCACCCCCTTCGCTCCCACCCCCCACCCATGGATCATTAGAAAAGAAAAAAATATATATATTCATCATGCCCTGTAAATCATCATGCAACACTCCTGGGATCGCATAGCCACCCCTATCCGCATTCCTAAAGCCCATCCAAACCCGCTCTCATCCCAGAAATACAGGTTATTAGCACATCTAGCCAGCCCAGACATTTTAAAGAGAACAGCATTTAAAAAGTGATTTCTACTGGTACCAGTATCCCAGCAGGTGATCTGGTCCCGTAATATCCCACCAGTCAACCATTCGGCCATCCCCTCAATATATTACACTCCAGGAGGAAATCGTGGGCGGAGGAACCCGTTAAGGACCCATTGGTCCGTCCCTAAAAGGGACCTGAGGAAAATTCCTCCCTGTGAGGCGAGTTCCCCCTGTTATCCTCCGCCCTCAAAACTAGGCCGCACTCCTCCAGATCCCAGGTAGGCCCGCCAGGCCTCGGTTCAGGCACCCCCATGATCCCGCCCAGCAAAACCAGGAATACAGTCAGGACAACTATCAATAGGTAAGAGTTCTTCTCATATTATACTCAATTGTAACCAAAGAAGAGAAAAAACCCCAATGCATTTCAAGTCTCGACAACAAGTTCAGTCCCCTTTGAACAAATTAGGAAGTTTCGAGGTGAGCTCTGCCAATGCTAACTCGGGAGTTTCATAAGTAATCCAGACGCCTTCCAAAGAGACCTTCAGACGAGCCGGATAGTTCATCCTGAATTTAATTCCTGCCGCTATTAATTTTTCCACAATAGGATGAAAAGCAGCTCTCCTTTGTCTGGTCTCGTAAGGCAAATCCTGCATAATGCGGAGTTTAGCACTGTCCCAGTAAATCGATTCCAGCTCTCTGAACTTCGTAAGCACATGCTGCTTCTCGATGAAACTTAGAAACTTTATTATAATGGGACGAGGAGGGGCTCCAGGCTGAGGCTTGGGTTTTAGGGACCGATGAGCCCTCTCAATGTGATATTGCTGGCTAATTGGCGAGGGGCCTATAATCTTGTTTAACAGCTTCTGGATAAAGGTAATAGTGTCCCTTCCCTCTTCGGATTCCGGCAAACTGAGGATTAAGATATTGTTCCTCCTGCTTCTGCCCTCCAGGTCTTCCGTCTTCAACTGTAATTTATGCACTTGCTGACGAAGCCTCGTTACCTCTGGGTTGATTCTCCCCTTCCAGCTTTCCAATGAGGTTGCCCTAACCTCCATGTCACCCACTTTACGTGAGAGTGCACCAAGATCACTCTTGATGGACTTCACTTCAGTGGATATGTCCTGGAGAGTTTCGCGGAAAGGAAGCAGCTCCTCCAGAAAACGATCCTCAGTGAGCAAATTAGCAGCAGTACCAGGTGGATTATGTTTAGTTGCCTGCCCCAGATTCTGGCTCCTGGCTTTTTTGGCGGTCTTTTCGGGTGTCGTGGGCGGAGTATGCCTAACTCCGGCCTGTTTCATCTCGGTCTCCATAACCCAGGAGTTTGCGCTGCTTCCGAATAGGATCCGCTAAAAAGCCGAAAATAAGAGCTTCAGGTAGAAAAGGCAAATATAGAGATAGATTTTCAGTCAAATCGGGCTATAAATAGGGCAATCAATTTTTATCGGGTGGTAAGTGGGAGCTCCAGGAAAGGCTGTCACCGGTCTCTCTGCATCACGTGACCTCGACTTGGTCCTTCATTTCAAACTCCATAAACCCTGATAGTGCCTTGGAACTATTCACCCTGTCCTTCAATAATATATGCGACCTCTTTGCACCTTTCACTAAAAGAATGGTTAAAGGCAATCATGTACCTTGGTTCACTGAACGGCTCAAGACCTTACTGCGAACTAGAGACTCATTGTGGCAGCTCTCCAATGAGTCCAGCCTCCCCCATGATAGGCATATGTATCGAATAGCTCGGAACAAGTGCACTTGGGCCATTCGCAAAGCCAAAGCAGAATATTATAAATCCGCCTTAACCTCATCCTGGGGCTCTTGCCGCAAGTTCTGGAACAACATTAAGGAAATATGCGTTAAGTACTCTAACCCAGTTCCCACTCAAGTCATGGCTAATGGGTTCTTGACTACAGACCCCACTTATGTTGCTACAGTTTTCAGCGATGCCTTCTCCAACCTTAGCCATGTTCTCCCCCCGAATTTCTACAATCCTCCAGCTCCTAGCAAACCTTCTCCCCCCTCCGGTGCTGCCCCCTTTTATCTGCACCGAATCTCTCCTAAGTCAGCAGAACCAGCGTTAGCACTGGCCCATAGCCACCTCCTCCAGCTCCAACTCCCTTGATCTCAGAATTCTTCGGCTCACCCTTAAGGAAGTCCTTGTTCCTCTCACCCACATTTTAAACCTCTCCCTTTCTCTGGGTAAATTCCCTGCCAAGTGGAAATCCGCATCTATCACGCCCATATTAAAGGTGGGGACCGCTCCTCTGCTAACAATTACCGCCCTATCTCCATACTTTCTCCCCTCTCCAAGGCCTTAGAGAGGATTGTTTCTGATCAGCTCACTGAGCACCTCAATAAATATAACCTTCTCTGCAAACAACAACATGGTTTCTGCAAAGGGCACAGCATGACTACTGCCCTGCTTGAACTTACATCACACATCCATACTGCGCTGGATAAAGGCCACATCTCGGGTGCGATCATCATAGACCTCCCAATGGCCTTTGATATAATTCACCAGTCTCTTCTCCAAATCTCCTTAATCAACCTGGGTCTCTCTCAGGAAGCCATGGGATGGTTCTCTGACTACCTCGCAAACCAGACCCTTCATATCAAAATTGGCAATGCCCAATCCATCAAATCTTCTGTCCTCTCAGGTGCCCCACAATGATCCATTTTGGGTCCTCTTTTATTCAGCCTCTTCCTAAACTCCCTCCCCATATCCTGCCCCTCCAACCTATTACTATATGCAGATGATGCTGTCATCTTCTCCTCCACCACAGACCCCCTTCAACTTCACCAGTCCCTCCAGTCCTCCTTCAACTCTGTTGAAAGCTGGTTCTCCTCACAATGCCTTATTAGTAACCATAAAAAAAAGTTATGCTATTCACACATCTGCAGAATGCCAGGATGGGGCTTTTCCCTCAAATACTAACGGCAACCTAGACTCCCTTGGAACTTGTGGATTCCTTTAAATATCTAGGCATCACCTTGGACACTGGCCTTACCTATCATGAGTATGTTCACCAACTATCTAAGGCCCTAAATATTAGGCTAGGGCTTTTGCATCTCTTCAAACATTGTCTTACCCCTGAGGCCCTTAGGCTTTCTGTCTCCTCCTCGGTACTCTCTCTGCTCGACTATGGGTTACTGATTTTTGGAAGGGCAAGCACCTCAGCCCTTGGTAGACTTTGACTTGTCCTAAACAAGGCCTGTCATCTTGTATTGGGGTGTGATAGACTCACCCTTACCTGTTCGCTATATAAGGACACCAATTGGCTTAACCTTGACAACAGAATCAGATTCCACACCTGTATTCTGGCAAAAAAAATCACCTTAGGCCTCTCCCCCTTGGTACTCGCCCCTTTAATCACCCTGGACTCCAAAGTTAAACACACCCATAGCTCAGACACCCATCTTTTCTCTATTCCTTCATGCCGTACTGCTCAATTCCAAAGATCCTTCTGCTATAGGGTCCCCTTGTGGATGAACAACCTACCTCCTCCTTGGTTTATGAACAAAGAATTGGTCAATTTAAAAGTCACCTTAGGGCCCACCTCCTGTCCACAGGTGACTGTGATTGTACCTGATCCTGGCCCCTCCCTTCCCTTTACCACTGACAACGGCCTCCGGCCCGCCTTCTACTCATAGCTCTTAGTTCTAGTCTTTCTGGGATTGTTATGCATCCTGTTTTTTAAACTGTCTTAAACTGCTCTAGTTCCTGAATGTTAGCCTGACTGTTCCTTGTAACAAACTGAACTTTTACTCTGTAACAATCATTGTAATGCTTGTCTGTAACTAATCTATGTGATGTGGAACCTTTGTAAAGGAGTCTTTGACTCAAAGGTATTCTTTCCGAATTCTGAAATAAACAAACAAATAACTACTCAACCCATCAGTTTACATCCCACCCCTATATCTATTGCCTCGAGTGAAGAGGTCGGTTTCTGGCAACACACTTGGAAGTAACTAAATGTCAACTTGTCTAACATTACTGATGACACTATCTAAGAGTAAATATGTTACTAAGCAATTGTTCTGTAAAACAATATGGAATTTATGCATTATTTATGTGAAATAACATCTATATTTCCTCCCTTTAAAAACAGAAGAAATCTAAGTTTCAACTTAACCCTCACTGTATTTAAACTATCTATGTAAACCTTGACATGCTTTAGAAAAACATTCTAGAGTATCTTTAAAAAAGAAAGAATTAGATTTTGAGATAACAATATGACATGGTACAATCCAGCTTAAAGAAAATGTTTAGTAACAATCCATAAGAACTTATGGTATGGCACAGTGTTCCCTCTGTGCTCCTATGAGACTGATTCAGCTCCGTATCTGTTCAACCACTGTTACATTACATATCCATAGTATATTTCCTGTAAATAAAAACTGACTTGTGCATATTCAAAATAATTCCAGTGTCAAACATTTATGACAACTGCCCTGAATGGAACAAATATTTATTGTTAATGAAGTTTTAGAGATCTGTAGTGTTCACCTCATATTCAGTTGTTATGGTAATAAGAAAGAGACTCAGGCTAATCAGTTAAAGATGTTGATAATTTTCTAAGTAACACTAATATACCACAGCTCTCTAATGGGAAAAAAGACATACTTAATCAACAAATAAGAACTGAAGATATTCAGCAAGCCATTAAAGAACTAAAACCAAACAAAAACCCCAGGTATAGATGGCTTTCCTTTGAATTTTTATAAAACATTCTCAGACATTATTTCACCACTGTTGTTTAAGGTATACCATGAAGCAAAAGATACTGGGCCAGATATTCAAAACTTTGTGCAGGGTGCAAATTGTTTGCACAGGGTTAGCACTGGGTTAGCGTGGGTCTGCTATATTCAAAAGGTCAAATAGTGCGTGCAAACTGCGTTAGCACCAGGCAAAATTATAATGTATACAAGGATCAAACTGAGAAGACATGTACATGAATACTAGTGCAATGCCTTATTCAGCGGATAATACTGCACAGAGTGTTTTTGCATGACTTAGTGCAACACTTTGCGTGGTATGAATTACCGCCCAGGAAAAAGGTAGTCTTAACTCTGGGAAAACCAGCTTTGTGCGACTTTGTGGCTTTGCGCAACTTTTGCTCTGCTTTACGTGACCCTAACCAGTAAGTATGACACATAGAAATAAGCCAGACAGAGAGGAAACATGCTGCTCATGGATGGCATCCCGATGATGCCAGCATCTGCCACCAGTAACAGCCATGCCAGGCAATAAGTGGTGATCTGGCTCCCCGTGGACACCATGGCCACGTGGCCATACAGCACACACCTGCAGACCACCCTTCAGTGAACACCAACAGATACCAGCACACACATGCAGCACTGTGGACATGGAGGGTGTTGAGGAGAGGGTGTACAAGTGGCCAGACTGCACCACAGACTGGGTGCAGCCACAAGGCTGGGACAAGCCATGCAGTGTACATGAGCCAGTGTTGGAAATACCCCAACACCAGTGTGCCTGTCTGATGGTATGTGCCCCCCAGCCACATATCAAACATCTGTATAGACACCACAGCACACACAGCCAGCCATGTATATGTCGCTGTGAGCATTTCATGCCAGTGTTGTAGCATCTGTGGGTCACACAACAGCATAACAGTGATGCCCACTGTCAGTAAACACCTGCAAGTTGGGCCTGCCACTGTGTACAGTGCAGTGGTCATCACTGCCCTACACATCATAGGCATTGTTGTGTCCCTCACACTACTGGTCCCCTTACTACTGTAGTGTCTGCTGTGCACTGTAGCATGAACTACAGTTTGACAATTGCATGCTGCACCACCACCTGTGCCTGTGCTGTGTAGTCCCCCGGGGCACAATATTCTATGGTGTACTGTACAAATATAGCCTGCAGTTACCACCTACCACCATGCACTGCCAGACTGACCTATAGGTGGAGCTGTGGGCAGCCCAGCCAGCCCTTGTACTTTCAGACTGACCTACAGGTGGAGCTGTGAGACCCTGCAATAGCGCTGGGCAAACTGCATGCAATTCAGGTCATAATTAGATGCTAATCTGGATGTTTGCCCATAAACTACCTAAGTCGGCTCATTTACAAGTCACTTTTAAATATAGCAAAGTTTTGCCCTAGGCAAACATGATTGCACCAGACAAATGGCTTAGCTCCACACTACACCAGTGCAAATGTGTTTGTGCCATGCTAACATTTCAGAAACATTACAATGTATTTGCACAATGTAAAATCACATGCACTGCTGCTTGCAGCTTTACTGACTCCACTCCTTTGCTAGCACACACATTGGGCACATAGTTCACCTTTACCTTCCTTCACGTCATTGTGAACTGGGATGCTGTTGTGGTTTGCACTTCCTGGTTGTTATATTCAAAGCTGTCTTATTCCCAGGCTATTTTTGCACTGCACTCCCAGCCCAGTTTTCCCGGCTTCCTTAGCATGCTAAATTTAGCAGGTTTAGCACTGGGGCTATTGCTTTTGAATATAGCTGGCTATTGATTCTAGGTTAATTTAGCATGCCGAGCAGTGCTAATTTAGCCCTGGGGCAAAGTTTTGAATATCTGGCCTACTGGTTCTTTACGCACATCCATGCAACAAAGTATCATCACATTAATCCCCAAACCAGGTAAAGTTGAAGCATATTGCAAACGTTATAGACCCATCAGCCTTATAAATACAGATATCAAAATCCTTGCTAAGATCTTAGCTTCCAGTCTGATGTTGATCATGGATGAAATTATTGGTCTGGAACAAACTAGATTAATTAAAAAGAGACTTACCTCAGATAATGCTAGGAAGATTTTTCACATAATGTCTATACCAAATAGAAAGAAAAGACCAACTGTCTTGATAGCGCTAGATGCAGAAAAGGCTTTTGATTATGTAGATTGGATGTTTTTATTTAAATCTGTGAAAGCTCATAATATAACTGATGAGTTTATAACATGGGTAAAACTTCTCTATTATAATTCTTCAGCTGCCATGATGGTTAACTGAAAAATCTCAAAATGTTTTAAAGCGTAACGAGGTACTAAACAAGGCTACCCACTTTCGCCCCTTTTATTCATCATAGCACTCAATCCTTTGCCTCGCCAAATTAATGCTTCTCGCCAAATAAAAGGGATCCAGGTAGGTAATAATTCACTCAAATGCTCTCTTTATGCAGATGATATACTTCTGACACTCTTGGACCCCATTAACTCTAACAAAGCACTCCTAAAGATGATTGATAACCATGGTTCGGTGTCAGGATACAAATTGAATAAAGAAAAAACTCAGTTACTCTCTTTAAAAGAGGGCATCCCAGCTAATGAAGTAAAAAAAATGGGGATCTCCTGGGCACCTGAATACATAGATTATTTGGTTATTAAAATATATAAAACAATAAACAGAACTGCTTTGACTAACATATCTAATTTTAGAAAGAAAGCTGAAAGTGACCTTGAGAAATGGAATAAACTTCCCTTAGGACTATGGGGTAGGTTAGACTCAATTAAAATGTTTATGTTACCCAGAACATTGCATTTATTTTCTATGTTGCCCTGGACTATATCCACCTCAAGGTTCACTACATTACACAACAAAATTAACAAATTCTTATGGGCAAATAAAAAACCCAGTTAAGCTTATTTTAAACTAACTAGACAAAAGGAATGAGGAGGATTAAGAGCACCAAACTTCAGTTACATTATTCGGCTACCAGATTACTGCGAGCCACTCGCTGGCTTAAAGTTAGAGTGAATGATCTGTACTCACCAGAGTGGCTGCAGATTGAGGAGGACATTTTAAAAGCTAAAAACATCAGTACACATTCACTTTTTTTGTGTCTCAAACTACAACAATAAATAATGCTACAATAATGGATTCAGTCAGGCTAATTGCACAGGTGTCCCAATTGCTTAAAATGGAATTATTGACTTCACTCCAACAACCACTCTGGAGAAATCCTAATCTGAAATTTGAATCATTTGTAAAACAAGGTGATATGTTGAAAGACGTAGGTATTTAGAGGGTTAAGGATTTATTTGGGGACACCGGTTTTAAAGATATCTCCACTATTGTTCAGGATTTTGCATTGACAGAAAACCTGATTAAAAGCTCTCAGCTCACAATAGATATTGCTGAATACCATATGCTGAGAGGCATTATAAATCCCCAAATGAATGAAAACACTCAACATTTCTTAGTTGTTATGAATTTGAAACCCACTGTCACAACAATCTATAGTTATTTAAGTTCTGTGATTATAAACACAGCAGAAGAATTTGTTTCTAAATGGGCAAATACACTGGGTGAAGAAGTACATCAATGGAATTGGAAACAAATTTAGGGTTTTCCATTTAAGGCATTTTCACTTGTCAGTAACAGGTTAACGCAATATAAATGTTTGCATAATTTATTTTATTTACCAGATATAATGTACAAGAAGAAACTTAATAAAAATGATAATTGTCCCAAGTGTAATAGCCCAAACGCAACTGGGATACACATGTTCTGGGAATGTCCTCATATAATACAGTTATGGCAACAGGTTACAATGACTGTCTCAAGAACCTCAGTTAATTCAACATATGAACATCAAAACAAGCATAACTGGACAGTTCAATGATAACTCTTCCATATCAACAGAACTTAAATATATGATTGCCTTGATTTCTATTGTAACTAAAAAATTGCATTTTAAAATATAATAATAATAAAATTTATTTAGTTAAGCGCCTTTCAAATTTTTCAAGGCACTGTACAAAAATATCATAACATCAACACATCAGTACATACAATGAAACGATACAGCCAATATAAAATATTTAAAATAAACAAATTACAGTATAGCAGGGAATGCCCAATCCCATAAAAATGACTTTAAAGCCCTTTTAAAACTATCCACCGTTGTGCTTTCTCGGAGCTGGCGGGGCAGAGAATTCCAGAGGGTGGGAGCCATGAATCCAAAGGCACGGGCTCCAGAGGACTTCAAATTCACTCTCGGAATCTCCAGCAACCCCTCGTCAGCTGAGCGAAGCTGTCTCAGAGGGGTGTAGGGCACCAGAAGCTCTTTCAAGTAGTCGGGACCTAACCCATGTAGGGCTTTGTAGGTCAATAGACCCACTTTAAAGGTGATCCGCCACTGTATTGGCAGCCAGTGTAGAGTGCGCAGCACTGGGGTAATGTGAGACCTTCTTGACACCCCAGTCAACAAACGTGCTGCTGCATTCTGCACTAGCTGCAAGCGGTGGATATCAACCCCAGCAAGCCCTAGGTACAGGGAGTTACAGTAATCAAGACGAGATGTCACAAAGGCGTGGACCAAAACTGACAAGTCACCTGGTGGAACCAGTTGCCTAATCCTGGAGATATTTCTAAGATGAAAAAATGAAGTCTTGACAACTGCAGACACCTGATAATGAAGGGTCAAACCAGTGTCAAGCTCCACACCCAGATTACACACCCGTTCAGAGGTAGGGATCTAGTCTGCCCCAAGAATTAATCCAGAGGGGGACCCCGCCCCTAAACCCTCAACCCTGCGACCGGGTCCACCACCATAACCTCAGTCTTTCCCGGTTCAACTTCAAACCACTGGTATTCATCCAGTCTTGGATATCTGCGAGGGCAGTATTCAGCACCGAGATAGCACTAACCTGGTCTGGTGCAAAAGACAGGTAGAGCTGGGTATCATCAGCATAGCAGTGAAACCTCAGCTCATACTGTCTTACAATGTCTCCGAGGGGTGGCATATATACTGTGAATAACATGGGGGAAAGCACCGAACCCTGAGGTACCCCACAAGGTAGAGAGAAGGCCCCAGATGAATATAAACTGGAGACCACTCTCTGTGTTCTCCCCTGGAGGTAAGATGAAAAACATCTGAGGACCACACCTGAAAACCTGCAAATGGACCTCAGGCATTCGAGCAAAACCCCATGATCCACAGTATCGAAAGCTGATGATAGATCAAGGAGAACCAGACTAGAGCAGTATCTCTGATCTCTCGCCATCAGGAGATCATTGAGCACCTGAACCAGAGCAGTCTCGGTGCTATGCCTCTTACGAAAACCAGACTGGAGAGGTTCATATAAGCTATGGATGGTCAGATGGTTATCCAGTTGAGCCGCCACAACTTTTTCAATAACCTTCCCCACAAAAGGGAGGTTAGAAATCAGGCGGTAGTTAGCTAGGTCATTCGGGTCTAAGGAAGCTTTCTTCAGAAGGGGAGTCACCACCCCTTCCTTCAGTGAGCTAGGGAAAACTCCCGTCTCCAAAGAACACCGAATAATCTGAGCAAGGACCGGGCTGATAGAATCACTACATCCCATAATCAGGGAAGTAGGACCCGGGTCCAAACTACAGCATGTTGGGCGCATCTCACAGACAATCCTCATAGTGTCTACGAAATCTGGAAGATTAAAGGAACTCCAGGAAACTCTGGGCTCTGCGACAAAACACTGATCAACTGCAACAACCTTTGAGTGGGGTCGGGGACACTGCCTCCGAATGTCTTCCACCTTATTCGCAAAGAATCGAGCGATCTCCTCGCAGTCATTCTGCGTAAAAACTCGATGGATCTGCCAACAGACTGGGTTGCACAGTCTGTCAACAGTTCTGAAGAGCTGAGCCGGTCGATTCTGAGCGACAGAGATTTCCCTGGACAGGAATTCTGCCTTCTGATAGGAAATTTCTGTTTGGTAGAGCTTATAATGCTCTAGCAAAATAAGATGGATAGAACCAAAGGCTCCTTCTATTATAGAATGGAAGAACACTTTCATTGAGAATATAACATGTGAAAAACTTACTAGAGGTATAAGGGATGGGAAGAAAAATGTTTGGAACTATTGGGATGCTTTAAGTAAACTCATCACTTTTTGATAACTCAATATATACATTGAACGTCTTTTTCTCTCTTTCACACTCCACTCTGTTCTCCCTCTGTCTCTCTCTGTACTCTATACTGTACTATTTAGTTTGATATTTACTTTTTCATATCTATAGATGTTTTCCTTTTCCATTCTCTTATGAAAACTAATCTCCTTAAACATTTTGTTTAAAGGGAACTGTTGTAACATGAAAGTATGGTAAGAAGTATTTTTTGCATATTTATTATTGATAATTGCTGTTTATATGTGTTTTTTTTTAATTCAATGTTTTATTAATTTTAACATAATGACGAGTATGAAATACAGGTACCATTACAGAACAAGACAAAACCCCAACAGTGTAGAAGAACATGGCAATAGCATGGCTCCAAATATACCAACCCATCCTACCCACCCCTGGAAGGTGCCACCACCAACTCAGGTTAAACCTAAAGGTCATTTATCCGTAACCATGAAGCAATACACATTAGGTGTCGTTAAGCCACATAGATACAACACGTAAAGAAGAAACAGTCAGAGGATACCCAATAGAAAGTTCAGTGAAGGTATAAAGTGTATAGTTTGCCCCATTTCTTATGAAAAGTAGGCATAGCATGTCTGGAACTAGCTATTAATCTTTCCATCTTAAAGCATAAGGAGATTTCCTCCAAACACTCCTGATAGGAAATAGCCGCATGATCTAGCCAATGTCGGAGGACTAGCCTTTTAACTGCCATTGAGATTATGGCCATGTGAAATTTCCGTTCCTTAATCCTAATGTTCGAATACGGCCAACTACACAAACTTCAGCTGTGAATAATTCCTCCGGACCCAAAATCGGATCTAGATTATCACGAATTGCTTTCCATAATGGGGCAACTTTAACGCATGACCAAAATATATGCAGTAAATTCCCCACTCCCTTACCGCACCTTGTGCAGCTAACAGATTTAGATCTGTCAAACTTAGCCAGCTTCATCGGCATATAATACATATTATTTAATATGTAGAACTGTATAAAAGCCTATTCCTGTCCAGAGTAAGGTATCTGTACACATCCCGCCAGACCTGGTTCCAAGACATGGAAGGTGTAGGGACCAGAGGCGACCATATATTGGAACCAGTTAGGGATTCAGGGAATTTTGTAAGCAAGAGATGATTGTATAGCCGAGCTATACTATGGGGGCTTGTGGCACAGGTCCTGAGTTGTTCCAGGAAAGGCCTAATTCGAGAGGTTAAACTCACCAGCCCAAATTCTTTACCTACAAGGCGTCTCAATTGATACATCTTGAAGATATTCTGGGGGAGGAATATTAAATTTTGTTAGTAATTCACCAGAAGAGCCAAGGGATCCCTGAACATAAAGATCTTCCACCGAGCAGTCCTGGATTTGTGGGAGCCATGTCAAAGACAGCCTTTGACCTCCGATTTTAATATTAGGGTTAAGCACTAGTGGTTGGCCTAAGTCCTTAGTGTACGGGATTTTAACAAAATTCCAGTACTGATTTAGAATTTTAATGGACAGCCCCATTACTGAGTCGCGGATATCTTCCGGTAGAGCGGAGTAGCTGTAATAAAAAAACATGTTGAGGATCTATACTGTGTACCTCCAGTAGCTTAAGCTCTAGCTCTAACCACTTGGGCATGTAATGAACATTTGGAGGGCAAATCCATCTGCCCAGTTTAGATAGATGACTGGCCCAGTAGTAAAATTCAAAATTAGGCAAACGAAGGCCTCCCTTATCTTTAGTCAAGCAAAGCTTGAAGAAAGATCTCCTAGATTGTTTACTTCTCCAAATAAATTTGGATACCATTGAATGTATTTTCTGGAAAAAGGATTTAGGAAGCCATATGTTGAGGAGGTTCAGAGGATAAAAGATACATGGAAGTACGTTCATTTTGACTATGCTGATACGCCCCCCAATAGCAAGGGGAAGGCTATCCCATCTATTAAGATCTTTTTAGGATTTTGTCCACCAAGTCATCTAGGTTAAGCTTCCTGATCATCTCCTCATCCCGGGCCAGACGAATACCCAGATATTTAAGGTGGTTCGGGGCCCATTTCATACCAAACTGAGACATACTGGCTTGGGGCAAAAGTGAATTGAGTGGAAATATTTCAGATTTGGATAGGTTCAACCTATAGTTAGCTACTTTACCAAATTGACTCACAATTTGCAACACCTCCGGTAAGGACGTTTCCGGGTTTGCAAGGTGTAAAAGAATATCATCTGCAAAAACAGAGAGGGTCAATGCCCGTTGAGCAATGACACATCCTGAGATCTTGGAGGATGTTTTGATGAGCATCAACAGGGGCTCTAAGTATAGGTTAAATAAGTAAGGCGTCAGTGGACAACCTTGGCGGGTACCGGAATACAGGGAGAAGCGAGATGAGAACACACCATTACAATAAACCTTAGCAGAAGGCGAACCATATATCGCCTTTATCCAGTGAATAAACTTCTCTGGAAAACCCATTTTATTTAGAGTAGACCACAGGAACTCCCAGCTGACCCAATCAAAGGCCTTCTCTGCGTCTAAGGCAATTAAAGCCATGGGGAGCTGGGACTTCTGGGCTGCACGAAAAATGTGGGTAAGAGTACGCATATGATCCATTGCTGACCTCCCTGGACAAATCCTACCTGTTCCGAACTCAGCAGAGTTTGCCAGACCTGCTTGATTCTTAAGGAAAGAATTTTAGTCAAACTTTTTATGTCGTAATTAAGTAAGGAAATTGGTCTATAGCTAGCTGGATCCAAGTTAGGTTTGTCTGGTTTAGGGATTAAAATTATGGTAGCCTCCAACAAGGAGGGGTCCAATGGTTCAGAAGAGAGAATATAATTAAATAAATTAAGGAGGGCAGGTGCAATCTCTTTGCAGAAGGTTTTGTAAAAGTTGGGAGGAAGGCCGTCAGGTCCAGGGGATTTGTCCAGGGGTAGGTTTTTAATAACTTCCTCCACTTCTCTTAGAGTTATAGGAGATGAAAGTGAGTCACATTGATGCGCCTGCAGTCTTGGAAGGGGGATACCTTCCAGAAAAGCTGCTGCCTCTGCAATTGATGGTGAGGAAGCCTTGTTACCATACAGATCCTGGTAAAAGACTTCGAAAACCTTAGCTATGTCCCTTGGGGCAGTTTTAATTGAGCCGTCCTTCGCTTTTAAAGCAGGAATTAATCTGGAGCTTTCTACCTCCCTTAACTTGAGAGCAAGTAATCTCCTGGGTTTCTCCCCCTGGTCAAGATATTTTGTTTTAGATTTTAAAATAGAGTATTCTGTTTTTTCTTTAATCAGGTCTTCATACTCATTTCTGAATCTACAAAGAATCTCTAAGTCAATTTGAGAGTTAGTGGAAGAAAGAACATTTTCAGCCTTTTTAATCTGGTTAGCCAACGAGGTAATTTTTTCCTCCCTCACCCTCTTCCTTCTAGAAGCCACTTTTATAAATTCTCCCCTGAGAAAACATTTTAGCGAGCACCAGATTAAATCATCTCTGGAAATTGAACCCTGATTAATTTCAATAAAGGACAAGATCAAAGACTTGAGGTGGGAAGTTATGTGCTCGTCCCTTCAAAAGCTGTGTATTGAGCTTCCAGGAGGTATCTCTTTGACCCGGAGGGCTAGGTGATAACTTGATCCATGCCATTGAATGGTCCGAGATAACAATCGGCTCAATACCAGTAAGGGAAATATTGGCTAGAAGTACAGTGCTCACCAAAATGTAATCCAATCTTGACCAGGATTTATGAATTGGAGAGTAATAAGTGTAACTATGATTAGAAGGATTCAATAGTCTCCAAGGGTCACCCAGGCCCAGTAAGTTGCAGAAGTCATTGAGCGCCATTTGGGCGGGTGTGGGGGATTTTAGGGGTCTATAGGTTCTATCTAGAACCTGTGAGGGAGCAATGTTCCAGTCCCCCCCTAATATAAATACCGTTGGCAAAAGTTCACTTAATCTAGATGTTAGCTGCATAAGAAAATTAGGATCACCTCCAACTGGACCGTATATGGCTCCCAGAACCACATCTATGTTATTGAGTAACCCTTTCACTAATACAGATCTGCCCTCTGGGTCTTTAGTACATTTCTCTGGTACAAATGACACATTTCACTTTATCATGATAGCCACACCTTTACTAACTGTAGACCCTTCAGAAACAAAAACCTGAGAAAAACCATGGCACCGTAACATTTTAGCTTCTGAGGCAAGAATGTGTGTTTCCTGCAAAAAGAGAATGTCCGCACCTACTAGAGAACAATTTAGTAATATTTGTCTTTTTTTGATTATCTCTCTAATACCCCTGACGTTCCAGGTAACAATTTTAATGTGGCCTAAAGCCATTTAACAACAGTAAAAGAAAACGATTTGGTCAACTTGTACCCCATGGCAATACAATTCGATCCCCTGAGTGGTGACA
This sequence comes from Neoceratodus forsteri, assembly GCA_016271365.2. NCBI lineage: Eukaryota > Metazoa > Chordata > Ceratodontiformes > Ceratodontidae > Neoceratodus > Neoceratodus forsteri. The sequence continues at coordinate 174,603,601 of JADMNL010000026.1, read as the reverse complement.
CCTTCCGTCCACCCCCCCAATACCCCCCTTTCCAAACAAATAGAATATAACAAGAAAGAGTGTCCATTTGTGAAATTGAGTCCACATATCCAGTAACTGTATTCAAGATTAATGCTAATTCGAGACAATCAACATGAAAAATAGAGCCTATCTCTCCCCTCCAACCTGTAGGCTTGCCCCCCCATCTTCCAAAGTCCTCTCTGAACTATTTACACTGGTCTCGCTAGCACCAAGACCAAATATTACCCAGCTAAAACACGATATCGGGAACCCCCAGAGAAAATTAATGATAGTCTTGAAGAAAGTGGACCCCTTCCCCCATTCTTTGTAAACCCTCCCCTCCCCACTGCCCCAAAACTATTTACATATAGTCCCCCAAGTATCCAGAAACAGAAAAACACCCAACTCTGCCATACGAGCGGAACCCCCCCCAGGATACCTTGGTCTGCCACAAACCTCTTTGGAGATAGAATCATGTCCGAGCCATGAAACCCTGTTTGAGTTGAAACTGGACCATCGGAGAAAACGCCCGGTCTTTTTATCGTGATGCGACCAAGGTGCCCTTTACCCAAATACGGGTCACAGATGACTCTCCGGAGCTACGCTCCTACCCGCGCCCCCCCCTCCAACCCTCCAGTAAACTGTGCTGTAATCTCATTGATCAATTCCATTTAACTAAACTCTGGACCCAGAGGTTAACAGGGAATTGGCTACCTGAGTGGTTCTAACACAATATTCCTTCGAACCTTCATGATCCTGGCATATTAAAAGAGGGGTAAATACCTGGAGTACTCCAGACCCGACTTCCAAAAACAGCCCATAAATTTTGAGGGTCAATGAGAAAGACCCAGGCTTCCTCAAACTGGAAAAAACAAAGTGAGGGGAAGTTCCGGTCGGAAGGCGCACAAACGGACCAAAATGGTCCGACCGCAAAAGGGAACCACCGGAAACCGCTACCCTTCTCACTAGTACCTGACCTACCAGTGAGGACACTCGTTCATGGTGCTACGAGTCTGCTAGGCCGTATAGACCTCAAGGCCTATCGACTCGCCACACAACTCCATCCTGACTCTACGCCCTCTCCCCCCAAGGAAACCAGGTAAGCCAGCACCGGTAGCTGCCCAAAAGAGATATCCCATTCGAAAAATGATTTGTTTCAAACTGTATGAAGCATAGCAAACAAACTATAACCAACTCATTGGAACTTTAGTGGGTAGTCTCTTGAGTAAGTCAGTCTCCTTTGAAGAGGTTCGGAGCCTCGTATAGATCGGATAAAGCTTGTCTGGGGTTGTCGATACATGCCAGGTGCCATCCAGGGAGACCAGTAGTTTTGCAGGATAGTTCACTTTGAATTTCTTGCCTGCTGCAATTAGCTTCTTTACGATCGGGTGGAAGGCCGCTCTCTTTTGCCGGATTTCATATGGGAGGTCCTGGGTGATTCTGATTTGAGTGTGGCCCCATTGGATTGACTCTAGCTCCTTGACCTTCACCAAAACATGTTGCCTCTCTATGTAGCTGAGGAACCTGATGATAATTGGTCTGGGGGGGCCCCAGGCGAAGGTTTAGGTCTTAAGGATCTATGTGCCCTCTCAATATGGTACTGTTGATTAATGGGAGAAGGGCCAACGATTTTATTAATAAGCTGTTGAACAAATCTCATGGTGTCCCCCCCTTCCTCCGACTTGGGCAAGCCCAGGATTAGAATGTTGTTCCTCCTGCTTCTGCCCTCTAGGTCTTCAGTCTTGTTCTGTAGTTTCTGGACTTGCTGCCTTAGTTTAACAATTTCTGGATCCGTCTTGTTTTTCCAGTGCTCTAAAGAAGAAGCTCTTGCCTCCATATCCCCCACCCGTCTCGATAGGTCGGTGAAGTCACTCCTTATTGATTTAATCTCGCTTGAGATTTCTTGAAGCGTTTCCCTGAAGGGCAGAAGTTCTTGAAGGAATTGATCTTCCGTTAATAAGTTGCTTGATGAACCAGGGGGCAATTGTTTTGTTGACTGCCCCGAGTTAGAATTCCTGGCTTTTTTGGATGCTTTCTCTGGAGATGTGGGTGGAGTATGCTTCACCCCGGCTGCTTTCATCTCCGAATCCATTGCCCCAAACTACCTATGAAACTAACGTTCCACCACACAATTCGGTTCAGGGGTATCCGGAACGATCAATGACTCTTCAGCCAACAAAATCTTTTGAAAGAATGCTGTGTATCAGTAAATATATGCGATTTAATCGGGTGGAGGGTGGGAGCTCAGGAGAAAGCCGCTACCAGTTACTCTGCATCACGTGACTCCCTGCTGTTTATATGTTAAGAAATATGATATGTTAAACTTATTGTTCTTATTGTTAAAAAACAGGAAAATTTATGATTACTGATCCTTTTAGCCAATTTGAACTGCATTTATTAATTATCTGTAAATTCATACATTAATTATTGTATATATGTGCTTGTGATCTTAAGTTGTAAATCTTATTTGAAAATAAAAATATTATTAAGAAAAAAAACTGTACTGATAAGTGCCTGCTAACATTTCTGAAACCATGAAGCCACAGAAAACTTGTTGCCGTATTGGTCCCTGTAACACAAGATCCACAGAAGCAGATGATTTGATAATTTTATTGGACCAACAGGGTTGTTACAAAAGAACACAGGTGCTTTTAGCTTTTGGATTACACAGAATCCTTTATCAGAAAATGCTGGCAGTTGTTTTGGAAGAACATAATTTTTCAAAACACAGACAACATACCCATCTAAAGACAGCAAACGTTCCATCAAAAGAAAGCTATCCCAAGGTCAAATGACACTGACTTGAAAGTTCACTCCCTGAGAAAAGCTATAAACCAACTGAAGCTTCATTTTAAAACCATATATGTGTGTCTGTGCTAGCATTAGTAAATGACAGTGATTAAAAACCACAAGGAAATATAAGCTTAAAGAGCAGCTGACAACTTCAGGAGAACTTTAACAAAGCCTAATATTTAGATAAAGTTCAGCCTGTATTTCAGCATTAGTTATTTATTCCTCCTCCCCATTGTTTATTGCTGAGGTCATTTGCATGAAAACAGGATTTTTTGCTCCTGAAGAGTTCATCTATTTCTGTTGCTGCTCCTTACCTGAGATCATAATGCACTGCTTGTGACATCACAGTTACTCTCATGTCAACAGATTGTGATGTCACAGTAGAGCATTATGACTTGAAGTAGGGAGTAAGCTATAGAGGCAGATTAACTTTAAAGTAACTGTAAGGGATAAAAAGCAGGTATTCATGCACATTCTCCTCAGTAATAAATAATGGGGATGAGAAATCTAGAAGATATATGAAATATAAGCAACATTTTACCTACATATTATATTTTTCAAAGTTTTCTTTCAGGTGTCAGTAACTCTTTCAACACTACATAGAACATAATGTTAAAAGTCTTATAAATATGAAAATATATATGTGTGAAGTAAAAACTAGGTTAGAAGACAACCTGCCCTAGTATAAATTAAGCTTTCACTGGCTGTTTCACACAGTGGCATCAATCAAATGTTACACGGTGTACTGTACAGACACATTTTTTTTAAACTCTGTGTACAATAAGTCCAAATTACTTATGAATAGTCAAACTTATACTGTCTTAAACATGATATATCTTCAATTCTGTAACAAGCAACTAGTGTATGTGTATACTCAAAACCGAAACCTAACACAGATCCCCTTGTAATTGAGATACTGTTATCCTAATATGTCCATGTATCAACATGTGTCCATATGTACCTAATCTGCTGTTGTATTAAATAACAGTTCTATAAATCTAAAACCAAAACAAAACACAACTGACAGCTTCAGTTTTTATTCAGGCCCAGTAAAATAGGGATCATTTAGAGGTATGAATATTTATTTATTTATTTAGCTTTTGTTGACCGGGTAAGTGCACTAGACAAATCCTGCCTATTTTCAGGCATGACCCGGGGGAGGGGGATACAGATGACAACTGACCTTGAACCAGATTAAGCTGTTGGTGGTATTTTTAGTGAATGAGGGAAATTTGGCCAGGACACCGGGGAAATTCCCCTACTCTTTTCGATAAGTGCCATGGGATCTTTAACATCCATCTGAACTACCACCAATCCAGGCAGATGGAACCTCGGTTTAACGTCTCATCCGAAAGATGGCACCTCAGAAGTGCAGCACCCCTCTCATGCTGTACTACAGTGTCAGTACTGGGATATTAACCCAAGTGCCAGATGTGGGAACTGAACCCACAGCCCTCTGATCTCCCGGCCTCAGAGGTGAGTGTGCTACCTACTGAGCCACTGACACTAAATAATTTATAAAATTTATGAAAACAGAGACATTTCAAACACCTGCAGATAAGTAATCAATTCCTGTCCCCTTTAACTTATTCAGACCCAGTGTGTGTTTAGAAAGTTGGAGACAGGACTTCAAACTCCTTTTCATTGAGAATCTTCTTAAGGCACTGTGAAGAATTCTTAGCAAATGTGCACACATTCCAAACAAATCTAAATAACTGCAAAACTATTCCAGATGCACAAAAACACCCAGACTGAAAGTTGTTCAGGACAAAAATATCTTTTAAATGAGGGCAGTCACTAATCTGAATTCCTTATATTTTGTAAACTATGGGCATCTTATTACCTGTATTTCCATTTTAGTTTTTATAAAATTCACATTTCTGATGGCTATTTAAAAAAAAAATATGAAGAATTTAGATTAGTGACTATAATTATTTGAATGGCTTTTTTGTCCTAAACACAAAAATGTAAAATAATGCACTTAGGGCACAGAAATCCAGGGGCAGAGTACAAAATGGGTGAAGTGGTCCTGACAACATTAAGAAAGCACACATTCAAAAAAAAAACTTTTACATACAGTTGATTACTGTTTAACAATATTATGCATCTATGTCTGCCACTGTACATCTGATGGAAACCCATAATCACTTTCCTCACTCAAAGTGAAAAGGGTTGGGGGTGGAGGCCATAACTGACTCCTTGTTTTTGTGTTAAAGGGGTCAATTTTTTACAGCAAAAAACAAGGCAAGGGGTCATGTTGAAAATGTGTAGACAAGCATGGGGACCACTTTTTTTCAGAGCATGCCACCACCGGCAGCTACCACTTTAAGACTCTTACTATCCCCACCTAATACAATCAGGGGAAAACCAGAAGTAGTCTACCAGCACTGAGATCAATATGGTTAAGGCACATTTACCAGAAATTACTGCTTAGAAAAGAATGAAAAAGTGACTGTGATGACGAACAAATCCCAGACCAGATCTCTAGTTTGTTAACAGTCTCCTCCCGAGTCTGATTTTTATAGCTGTGCAGGCCAAGCTCCACAGAATTGATGCCATCATCAGATTTGTATAAGAGCACTGTGGAAGCAGATAACTGGACTGCAGTGCTGTCTGATGTTCTGCCACAGTGCTCCAGCATAGTCTCCAGTGTTTCTGTTTATGCAGCCCTTCCCCGTTGCAGGCCGCATAAACATACCCACTTCCTGGTGCACTAATTTTCCTTTCTGCAACTGTAAAAGTGACGGCTGCTGTGTGCAACATGGTGGCGCTGACATAAAGTGTGCATGCATGAGTATCGTGCATATATTTGTAACCCCCACACTTTCTTTGGCTAGCTGGCACCCCCCCTTAAAAGAACTACTACTGACTACATGGCATACTATTTTGTTTTGGCAGAACTACACTTATGGTACAGACCCTAGCATTGGAATATATACCAGGCTCACTATCTAGAATGTGGGGCGGGAATACATACTAAAATTAACCTTTTTGTTTACAACCAGGTCCGGGGAGAGGATGCTAGGCATATGCTAGACCTAACTGCTGAGGGGCCCCAATAAAGTAGACACCAGAAGAAACAAGCGGAATGTCCAAAGCAATAACTAGGATTTTGCAGTATAGCTTTATTTACAGATGTTACTTAAAGCAAGGGTGGTCCCCCAAAGGTTTATCATATTCTCTTTTGCAGGAAACTTTGCTAGGCAGTACTGTTTTCCACAAAAATATCTCTATCTCTCTTCCAAAGTGTATATCTGTGGGATGTGCCACACACTTTAAAATCCTCCTGGTGCATGGTCTTTGCCCAGGGAACAGTGGTGCCCATCCACGAACCACTTAGCCCTGCCTGAAACTCCAGATGGTGTTCCTCCCACCCTTTGCCCCAAACAGCCTCTGTCATTCCTTCCCGGTTACACAAAATGAGTCTCCAATCCCCAATGAATTGCTAAAGACTCCCAACTTTAACTTTAAATTCAGCAAAGTTGTGGTGAAAGGGATCCTGACCAGTGTGATCTAGCCTTATCTAGGGCATATGCACCTCAGACAACTCCCTCAGAGAACAGTCACAAATTCTGTACACACAGATTAGTTGTTCCTTCCTCCCAGTCATGGAAAGAATGAAAGGCACCTTTATTTTTCTGGTAGCTGTCAGATTCTACTCATTGTTATGTTTGCTTGTGCACATGCTCAAGAAACATGTTGCGGCAGCTTGCTGTAGAAGCAGGTTGTGGAGGAGTGGAACTGTTGTTGCCAATGCCCCTGGTGCCTTTTGAGGCTTTGCCCACTTTCCCCAATGCAGCGACACACTGCTGCTGACACTAGTTCAGCCAGCATGCCACCACCTTGAAAGGCTTTCGCCGCTGCAATCAGGGGCCCCCTCATCATTGCAGCATCAGCCATTCTGCTGCAATGAGGGAGTGACCCATCATTGCAGGGCATACTTTGCTATCCCAACCCAGTAATTTGATGATGGGGGAGCCCGCTCCCCATCAGCACACTGTAACCCCCTCCCCCATTTGTTGTTTGCTGAGGGGGAACCCAATCCCCCTCAGCTTCATGCATCCCCCACCAAGTCTTTCTTTGCCAATGGGGGCCCCAGTCCCCATAGGTCTTAGTCCCCCTCCTCTTAAATTTGACGATGGGGGAGCCCACTCCCTGTCGGTATAATGTGCCCCTCCGATTTGTTGCATGCAGAGGGGGGTGCCCAATCCCCCTCGGCTCTTCTCCCCATATGTGCCGACATGGGTGCCCAATCCCCATCGGCTCCAGTCCGCCCTACCCCAAAACATGCAGGTGGCACGCTGGGAGCCCACCCCAGTGTGCCAAAAGTACCTGCTAAAAGGAAAAACCCTGTAAAGAAGAAAACTGTCCTTCACTGTCTGCGTCCCCTCCCCAACCCACGCCCACCCTCTGCACACCCTACCTCCCTACACCCCCACTCCATACTTACCTCTGGAGCCCGGCACAATGATCTTGGGTGAACCGGGAACATGTCTGCACTCTTCAAAGCCGACCGCGAACTGAAGAAATGCCGGTAAGCTGTATAATGGCATAAATAGGGTTTTTCCAACTTTGGTTCATATGTCAGGCATTTGGGGGAATTTTGGCACCAAATTTTCAACATGTGGTTATTGGGACCCCTCCTCATAAATTCAGCCACTGTCATGGTGTTATTCAGTCCCGAAAGGTGATTTCAAGGTCACTGCGTGGAATTATCTTTCAGGACCGATTACTGAAATGACAGTGCCAGTGTTCATGAGGTGGGCTCTCAAAAAGCCTATGTTGCAAATTTGGTGGAAAAAATCCAAAAAATGACTTTTATATGACAGTGCTTTGCACAGTTGCTACACATGCTCGTAACTTCGTAAATTTGCAATATTTTCACTCCAGATTTTCAACATTGGCATTTTTCCACACCTCCTTATGAACAGTACAGCTGTCATTTTTCACATCCTGGCCAAAATGTGTTTTCACACTTCTGGTGCAGAATAGCACAGTCGCTGTGGGAAATCAGTGTTCAGGACACATTAAGAAAATCACAGTGGCATTGTTGATGAGCAGAGATCCTAAAATGCCTATGTTGAAAATTTTGTGCTGAAAGTCCATAAAATGACTGTGTTATGAGTGTGTGTTGTGCAGTTTCTGTGCACCCTTGTAACTTTCCAAATTAGTAATATTTTCATGCCAGATTTTCAACACTGCCATTTTTTCACACCTCCTTATGAACAGTACAGCTGTCATTTTTCACATCCTGGCTGAAATGTGTTTTCACACTTCTGGTGCAGAATAGCACAGTCACTTTGGGAAATCAGTGTTTGGGACAGAATAAGATCGAGCGAGTTGGGGGGGAGTGACCAAGCTCAACTGAGCTCTGTCAGGACTGCTGTGGATTCCTTTGTGCGCAGAAAAGGCACCAACGCAAGCAGGAGCCCAGTACAAAGGGCAGCCTGCAGCGCCAGGAGAAACAGAATGAGCGAGTGAGGGAGGGGGAGTGTGCGAGCTCAACGGAGCTCTGTCGGGACTGCTGTGTATTTCTTTGTGGGCAGAAAAAGGCATCAATGCAGGCAGGGGCCCAGTACAAATGGGCAGCCTACAGTGGTGGGAGAAACAGAACGAGCGAGTGAGAGAGGTGGAGTGAGCGACCTCAACGGAGCTCTATTGGGACTGCTGTGCATTTCTCTGTGGGCAGAAAAAGGCGCCAATGCAGGCAGGAGCCCTGTACAAAAGGGCAGCCTGCAGCACCAGAAGAAATGGAATGAGCGAGTCAGAGAGGGGGAGTGAGCGAGCTCAGCGGAGCTCTGTTAGGACTGCTGCAGATTTTTTTGTGGGCAGAAAAAGGCACCAGCGCAGGCAGAAGCTTAGTACAGAAGGACAGCCTGCAGCAATGGGAGAAACAGAATGAGTGAGTGAGAGAGGGGGAGTGAGCGAGCTCAATGGAGCTCTGTCGGGACTGCTGCCGATTTCTTTGTGGGCAGAAAAAGGCGCCAATGCAGGCAGGAGCCCAGTACAGAAGGGTCGCCTGCAGTGCCGGGAGAAACCGAAAGAGTGAGTAAGAAAGGTGGCGTGAGCGAGCTCAATGGAGCTCTGTCAGGACTGCTGCGGATTTCTTTGTGGGCAGAAAAAGGCACCAACACAAGCAGGAGCCCAGTACAAAATGGCAGCCTGTAACGCCGGGATAAATAGAATGAACAAGTGAGAGAGGAGGAGGAGCAAGCCTCAGTGGAGCTCTGCCAGGACTTTAGAGTTGCCCACCCTCCCTCCCAGGGTCCTCTGTGGTCCTATATTACAGCAGGGTCTCTGGAGTGGAGACAAAGCAATGATTGGATACTTTTAGGATTGCTGCAATAATACAAATTTAGTTCTGTTTATTTCTCTAACTGAGCTAAATACTGAGCTACCTTGTCATGATTGCTGTAATAATACATATTTATTTGTTCTGTTTATTTCTCTAACTGAGCTGAGTAATACTTGGAGTGCAATAGGATTTCTAACTGGGCTAAGTGAAACTATATGAGAGCTGAGAACAAAAAGTATGGTAGCCGAGGGGTGAAAAACGGACAAGGAGGCTTTAGGATTGCTACAATAATACAGTATCTAATGGATGAGATTTGAGACTGGATTAACCTGGTCGGCAAATTGGCAGTAGGGGGACTAGTGTGTGTGTGTGGGGGGGAAGAACAGGAATTTGAGTAAATAGAGGCCTAACAGTTGTAGTAGGGTAAAGAACCTGGGAGTAAGAGCCCATAACATAAGATTGGGGCCAAAATGGGGTAGGTGTCACATGTCAATAGGGCGGGCATCTTTGGAATGGTGGTGGGGTGTACAGGGTGTGGGTCTACTATGATCCTGGACTGGGCTTGGAGGATGGGGCGGTGTATGGTTTGTAGATGACTGGCTAGTTTGAGGGAGGAACTGTGGAAGTTAGGGAGGAGTCTAAGTCGCAGGGCAATGAGAATGGTAGGCATCCTGGTTGGGGGGGAATAGGGGATGGCAAAGGTGGACAAAGGAAGAACAACTAGGGAGTGAAACTGACCCATGTATCAGAGGCACTAACAGAAAAGAGAGGTGGGGTGCCCAAGGCAAGGGGGGGCCTCCTGATGGGGGAGGAAGAGACCACGAGGAGTGCCAGGGGAGAGAGCAGATGGCTGCGGGTAGGGAGGGAACAGGGTGGGACCAGGGGTGGCACAGAGGGAACAAGTAGGAGGGGAACTGATACGGGAAGAGATGTAGGAGGGGTATCAACTAGGAATAGATTCGAACCTCTGCTATGGGAGAGAGAGGGGGAGCAGGAACATACTGAAGGAGGGGAGGACAAGCGGGGCATGAGAGGGATGGCAACAGGTGGGGAAGAGATAGCGAGGATGAAAGGGTAGAAGGGGGCTAGTAAGGAAGGAGGGAGTGGTGACTGGAGGAGAGAAGGCTACGGGAAGGGGGAAGGATGGGAGGGGTATTACTATCAGGGTAGAAGGGAATGGGGCTCTAAATCAACAACAGTGGGGATAGGAGAGGGGTTGGAAATCAGCAGGGGAGGAGGAGAAGAGGTCAACATGGGAAGCCCAATAGGAAGTAGTCAGGCTGGGAAGGTGTTCAAGGGGGATGGGAGGAATAAGGCAGAGAAAAGGGGTGAGGCAGAAGTAGGGGTATAGATACAGAAGTCACAGAGGGAGCAGCTGGTGGGGGTAAGGGGCAGAGAAGAATGACTACTGGGGTGGTGGAAGGGGCATTAGAAAGGAAGGGGGGTAAGGTATGGGGGTACTCATCCTGGGGGATTCTATACTGAAAGGGGTGAGATGAGGTGGTAGGGGGAAAAAGCACAGCCATTTCTGGGTTGAAGCTATCCCCAGGTTGACTGCAGGTGGGGCAGGGCAGGCACTGCTCAAGTGTGCAGCAAGGGGAAGGAAGAAACCTCATTTAGTGTTGCATGTGGGTACAACCGACTTTGTGTGGGGGACTGTGGAAGTAGTGAAGGGGAGGTTCGAGTAGTTGGGCAAGCAGTGTGAGGGGGTGGGGGAGTCAGTGGCATTCTTGGAGGTACTGCTGGTACAGTACCATGTGCAAGCATGGGGAGGAAGGGTAGTCTTGAGGAGTTCAATGAGTGGCTGAGGGATTGGTGCCACACCAAAAATGATGGGTTAGTGACTAACTACAGTAGGGTCTGTGGGGAATTGTGACTTGTACATGGAGGACAGGGTACACTTGAGCAGGAAGGGGAGGGGAGTATTAAAGGCAGGATTAGAGGGGTATATCTCTACTAAGGTGGATTTAAACTAGTGGGGGGGTGGACAAAAGACTGTGGTTGGTAGAAAGGTCCGGACAGGGGATCCTAATGAGCTCACCCCCCCCAGATATAGGTAAAGGCGGAGGTATAGTAACCCTGGGAGGGGGCGGGCAGAGTGGTCTGAGTGTAATACAGAAGGCACCACCACCCGATAAGAACAAGGAGGAGAAAGGGTGCGGACTACAGGGAGGATGGACACAGGCCAAGGAGGAGAAGAGTGACGAGAAGGAGGAGTATGGGTGGAAGGTGGTCTGACTAAATGGATAGAGAACTGGTTACAGGGGAGAGTGCAGAGGGTGGTGGTGGGGTAGCTCTCGGCACCAAGAGCAGTGACAAGCGGGATGCCGCAGGAGTCAGTGCTGGGCCCGGTGCTATTTGGGCTCTTTATCTCCAATGTAGCACATGAACTGGGGAGCAGGATTAGTCTGTTCGCACATTATACCAAATTGGGAGCGGTGGTGGACGAAGAGGATGGATGGGAAAAACTGCAGGGGTACCTAATCAAACTACAGACATGGTCGGTGGAGTGGCAGCTAAGGTTCAGTGCAAAGAAGTGTAAGGTGATGCACTTCAGGGCTAAGAACCAGAAGAGGGACTATTGGTTAGGGATCACAGAGGAGAAGAAGGACCTAGGGGTGTTGGTAACTGGGAGCATGAACAACTCGGCCCAGTGCAGGAAAGCAGCAGCGAAGGCAAACAGTATGCTGGGTTGCATCGTAAGGGAGTTCTCATCCAGACACAGGGATGTGATCCTACCTCTCAACAGATCATTGGTCACACCACACCTAGAGTACTGTGTGCAGTACTGGAGGCTATACCTGAGGAGAGCTATAAAGTTACTGGAGGGGTTGCAAAAGAGGGCAACAAAAATGTTAAAGGGGATGGAAGGAAAGGAATATGAAGTTAGGCTGATGGAGCTGAATATGTACACACTGGAGGAGAGGAGGGATGGGGGGATATGATTGAAGCATTTAACTACCTGAGAGGGTAAATAAACCTAGCACCGAGGGGGTGTTTAAACTGAGGAGTGAAAGAGAGACAAGGGGGCACGGGCTAAGGTTGGAAGGGGGACATTTTAAGAGTGAAATGAGGAGGCACTACTACTGTGACAGGGTGGTGTCTAGTTGGAATGTGCTGCCAGAGGGGTGGTAACATGTGGGACAGTCAATAGCTTTTAGGAGGAGTGGGATAAATCAAGAGAAAGAGTCGGGGGTCAGGGGCTGGGAAAAGCGGGGGAGGAACTGAGGGGGAGGAGACTGGGGCAGCTGCAATCTAGGGTGCTAGCTGCACACTCGGGCAGACTTACATAGACCAATTGGTGTGTTCTGCTGGCAGATTCGTATGTTCATATGTGCGTATGTAAAATCACAGTGACGCTGTTCATGAGCAGAGGTACTAAAATGCCTATTTTGAAAATTTGGTGACAAATGTCCATAAAATGACTGTTACAAGCGTGCATTGTGCAGTTTCCATGCACCCCCATAACTTTGCAAATCTGTAGTATTTTCACTCCATATTTTCAACATTGCCATTTTTTCCACACCTCCTTGTGAACAGCACAGTTGTCATTCTTTACATCCTGCCTGAAATATGCGTTTACACATCTGGCGCAGAATACCACGGTTGCTGTGGGAAATCAATGTTCAGGACAGATTAAGAACATCATAGTGACATTGTTCATGAGCAGAGGTCACAAAATGCCTATGTTGAAAATTTGGTGAAATAATTCCACTAAATGACTGTGTTACACACGTACGTTGTGCAGTTTCCATGTACACTCAGAAGTTTGAGCATTTTTAATATTTTCACTACAGATTTTCAACATTGCCATCTCTTCACACCTCCCTATGAATGGTACCATCTGTCATTCTTCACATCCTGCCCAATCTATGTTTTCTTGCATCTGGCGCACAATGGCACGGTCACTGTGGAAACTCAAATTTCAGGACACATTGACAAAATCGCAGTGCCACTGTTCATGAGAAGAGGTCCCAAATGCTTTCATGAGGTGGAGGCCACAAAAAAGCCATGTTGAACATTTGAACTGCAAATACCAACAAATGCCCTGGGTGTTATGGTTTCTAACCATAACGTCCCACCCTTTACAGACTGACAGACATCAGGGGTGTGCCTTTGGATTGCTGACTGTAATGCTCATGCCATTCCAACCCCCCCCCACCCCCAGCAACTGACAGGCATTGAGCTGTGCCTTCAACTCTTTGGCCCCACAGTTCACCCCATTCTGTATTGCACCCATTTCAGCAAATGTCCTTTTGGAGTGGGGTGACTGTAAAGCCGAACACCCCAAGGCACACCTCAACACTTGTCAGTGTCTGCAGGATAGGGTGAGGTGAAATGACATGAACGTTGTGGGCGACAACACAAAAGCATACCCCAATGCCTGTCTGTCTCTGCAGAGTGGAGGTGGGGTTAGCGTAAAGTTCAATACTTCACTGCCATTCCTACTCTGCATCTGTCTAATTCCTGCATTTCCAATGCTAATACCAGTAAGCAAACATTTGGCATTGATGAATGCTTGTTCTTCCTTAAGGCAGCTGTGAACTTCAGGAACTTCAGGGGATTGCCCCTTTGATCCACAAGAATGGCATTCCCTCTCACTCCCCCTGGAGTGAAACTAAAGAGTCCTGCAAGCAAACTGAAGATTTTACAAAACTAGCATGATAAATACCAGGGCTCCCTTTGACAGAGCCCCAGTGGCAGACCTCCAGCCACTCTGACTGCCACATTTGAACTTACTGATAAACATTCTAAGCTTCCTGAGAGCAGCTGACTCTAAAATGGTTTTGCTGTTGCGAGAGTTATAAATGGCATAATCATCCTTCTCTCAGGCTAGCTGAGTAAACAATGATGTCATTATGTAGAAAGCCCCTAATGAGCTCCCCACCAGTTGCCTTTTCCTACCTGCCTAATACAAATACTAATGGGATTCTAGTAACCTGAGGGGACTGGATTGTTACACGTAGTTGTCAGCACTGCCATGTTGTGCAAGGCTGACTCTGGGGCAAACTGCACATGTGTGAGTATCACGCATGCACAGTACTGTAATCACTGCAGTATTACAGCTGACTCTGGTGCATCGAGAACACCGCATATTCTTTTCACTGCTCTTGGAGCTCCTAAAAGCTCTCCACAGCCTTATTGTCTCTGTCCAGAGTTTGCTGAATATTGGAACAACAATTGCTGTTCTTTAGTCAGCTGGCACCTCCCCGGTCTCCAAAGATTTAATTAAGCAATAGGACATGACAGGGTGTGTGTAATTGTGTAATAACGTCACTCCTGGGGTGGGTCAAAGCACGAGGTGAAGCCGAGTGCTTCTACCACCCCAGGAGTGATGTTATTACTCAATAACACACATCCCTGGAGTGCCTTATTGCTATCATACAATGGCTCATTTTTTTATGATACAGGAAAAAAGAAAAATATATATTTTTGGGCTTTTTTGATGATTTTTCAAGTGTGGAAGTACATGTTTTAAAGAAAGCCACAATTTCTGTTTTGCCCACTAGATGGTGTTGTGAGCATATGCTGCCTTCTGTTTCCCAGCCTATAGGTTTGTTTCTGTCGTCACACACACCTCTGTGTTGTCACAGTGGCAAATCATGGCTCCAGCTTGTCACCTTGCCACTTTAACTTTTTTAAAAAGTCTTTTAAAGTGGGGTCATTCATTTTGTTGACTAGAAAGTCTGGACGTCGAGCCAATCGGCGAATGCAGCGGACCTCCGGCACATTCGGGAATGCAGCTACTAGGGGCTCTGCTGTGTGTAAGAAAACCTGATTGCAGGTATGGCTTTGTATTTCTTTTCTTTTATTTACTTTTATTTCTCATGGTGTGTAAAACATGGATGTGCGCCCTCAGAGTCAAGGAATGAGCGTGGGCAATAGTGTACGTGTGCTAGAACGGCCGCAATTATGAGTGAGCTGTGATGCTTCAGAACTTTTCTTCTCGTTTTCTGGTGGCTTGCTTGGGGAGGGAGGGGGGATTTCTGTCACTGTTCTGTGGTCACTTGTGTGCCTGGACTTCATACAGTGATGTTATTGTTCAATACCATCACTGTCCAAGGCACGCACTGACCAATCAGGGAACCAGAAATGTTCTTGCCGCTGCATAATAAACAGTATTGCCATAGGATAGGACAAGTCAGATGACATATCAATTAAAAACATCAGCTGAATGCTGTATGGACCAGGAAATGGGTTGCCTTTAATTTGTTGATGGCAGACATAACTTCCTTTAAAGTAAAGTAGGGGTTGCTACTAGCATTTGTGTTAGGCACTGAATTCTTGATCTTTTCATTAAATACAGAACAAAAGTACAGTATTCATTGAACACATTAGATGTTGTTTTATCATCCTCTATAGTTGTGCCATTTGCAATTAGAGGACCCACCTCATTTTTATGTTTGCTTGCATGCATGTGCAAGAAACATAGTGCCATCATCGGAGATTTCGGAGGTGTGTCACCTCCTCCTCCAATTCAGGCTGTGTGCTGGCAGTCGCGGCCCCTGTAAGCTAATGCATTTGGAGCTGTCTATGACCGCTCAAAATGCCAGTGGCCTCCCAGTGAAAAGGGAGCTACGTTTGAGTGAGCAGCGATAAGAAAGCTGCTCGTGCAGCTCCCAGCCACGAGGGTGTCGCGCGCTTCGCGACGCAGTATAGCCGACGGGGTGCCCAATCCTCGTCGGCTGAGCTGCATCGTCTCCCCAGTAGTTGGTGCCACGCTGGGAGCCCACCCCAGCGTGGCAATCAGTCATTTTGCTGACGGGGGTGCCCAATCCCCCGTCGGCTGAACGCCCCCCCAAAGTCCTTGTGCCATGCTGGGAGCCCACCCCAGCGTGGCAAACGGTCCCACAAGGTTTTATTTTTTTCCCCTCCTTTGCCGGCGGGGTGCCCAATCCCCGTCGTCTGAACTCCAATTCCAGCACGCTTGAGCCCACCAGCATGGCAAATGGTCCCACGACGCCTTTTTTATTTTTTTACCTGTAAGACAAAACGGTCCAGCGGTGCGTCTCCACCCCCCACAACCGCACCCACCCACTGCGCCCCAGCCTCCCCACCCCATACTTACCTCAGGCGATCTTCGTGGACGGGAACATGTCTGCACTCTTCAAAGCCGACCGCGAACTGAGGAAATGCCGTAAGCTGTATAATGGGCTAGATAGGGGGTTTCAACTTTATTGCATATCTCAGCCATTTTGGGAATTTTGACCATTTTCAATATGTGTTTTGGGACCCCTTCTCATGAATGATGTCACTGTCGTGGCGTTATTGCCTCAAAGGGTGATTTGCGCGCAGTGACTGCAAAATCACCCTTTGGGCCCAATACCACCATGACAGTGACATCATTCATGAGAAGGGGGCCCAAAACCCCCATGTTGAAAATTTGGTGCCAAAATTCCAAAAAATGACTGTTTAACGAGCATGCGTTGCGCAGTTCCTACGCAGACTCGTAAGTTCGCAAAATTTCAATATTTTCACTCCAGATTTTCAATATTGCCATTTCACCACACCTTCTTATGAGTAGTACAGCTGTCATTTTTCACATCTCACCCAAAATGTGTTTCCACCCATGTAGCGCAGAATGGCGCAGTCAGTGTGCGAAATCAATGTATGGGACAAATTAAGAAAATCACAGTGACACTGTTCATGAGCAGAGGTCTTGAAATGGCTATGTTGAAAATTTGGTGAAAAAATTCTAAAATGACTGTTTTACGAGCGTGCGTTACGCAGTTCCTACGCACACTCATAGGTTTGCGAATTTTCAATATTTCCACTCCAGATTTTAAACATTGCCATTTTTCCACACCTTCTTATGAGTAGTACATCTGTCATTTTTCACATCTCACCCAAAACGTGTTTCCGCCCATGTAGTGCACAATGGCGCAGTCGTTGTGCGAACTCAGTGTATGGGACACATTAAGAAAATCACAGTGTCGCTGTTTGTGAGCAGAGATCTTAAAATGGCAATGTTGAAAATTTGGTGAAAGAATTCCTAAAAATGACTGTTTTACGAGTGTGCGTTGCACAGTTCCCACGCACGCTCGTAGGTTTGCGAATTTTCAATATTTCCACTCCAGATTTTAAACATTGCCATTTTCCACACCTCCTTATGAGCAGTACAGCTGTCATTTTTCACATCCTGCCCAAAACATGTTTCCGCCTATGTAGAAGCGCATAATGGCGTAGCCGGTGTGCAAACTCAATGTATGGGAACATTAACAAAACCACAGTGACACTGTTCATGAGCAGAGGTCTTAAAATGGCTATGTTGAAAATTTGGTGAAAAATTCCTAAAATTACTTTTACGAGCGCATGCGTGTACAGTTCCTATGCATGCTCAGAAGTTTGCAAATTTAATATTTTTATTTAGATTTTCAACATGTCCATTTTATTAAACTTCCTTATGAACAGTACAGCTGCAATTTTCATATAGTTGCCCAAATGTGTTTTCGCACATGTAGCGCACAATGGTGCTGTTGGTGTGCAAAAGCAATGTTTAGGATAGATTAAGAAAATCACAGTTACACTGTTCATGAGCAGAGGTCTCAAAATGGCTATGTTGAAAATTTGGTGACAAAAGTCCATAAAATGACTGTGTTACAAGTGAGCATTGTGCAGTTTCCATGCATCCTCGTTAGTTCATGACTCTGTAATATTTACAGTCCAGATTTTCACTAGTGGCATTTTTCCACACTTCCTTATGAACAGTACAGCTGCCATTTTTCACAACATGGCCGAAGTGTGTTTTCACACTTTCAGTGCAGAGATGCGTGGTCATTGTGGGAAATCATTGTTCGGCACAGATAAAGAAAATCACAGTGACACTGTTCATGATCGGAGGCACCAAAATGCCTGAGTTGACAATCTGCTATAAAAAATCCCCAACCTAATTATATTACGGTGTGCTTGCACAGTTTCTATGTATCGTGACTTCACCATTTTTTTAAATATTTTTACTACATTTGCAACATAGCCATTTTTACCTCCCCATGAAAGAGTACAGCTGTCATTTTTTACATCCTGTTCGAATATTTTGCACCTGTGGTGCTAAATGCGTAGTCACTGTGCATAAGCAGCTTCGGATACCAAACTGATATTCTCCTGTTCATGAGGTGGGGTCACAAAACAAACATGTTGAAAATTTGGAGTGAAAATACCAACGAATGCCTGAGGTATTAGGTTTTCAGCTAAATCGCCCAACCCTCTAGAGAATGACAGGAATCAGGGGTGTGACTTGGGATTCTTGCCTGTGATGCTCATACCATTCCACAACCTGCAGTCACTGAGAGGCATCGAGGGATGCCTTGGACTCTTCTGCCCCAAACTTCACCCCATTCTCCTATATCGCACCCATCTCACTGTATTTCCTAATGAAATGGAAGTATAAGGGCCAAAGACCCCAAGGAACACGTGACACTTGTCAGTCTCTGCAGAGTGGGTGTGGTGAAATGGCGGTCCATTATGCCTGACGCACCCAAACGCACACCCCAATGCCTGTCACTCTCGCAGGGTGGTGGTAGGGTTGGCTTCAGTTCAATACTTCACTGCCATTCCTATTACGCAGCTCTGTAACTTCTACACTACCACTGCTAATGCCAGCAAGCAAACATTCGGCATTGACAAATGCTTGTTGTAACTTGTTGACATAGGGAAAATAATACAATTACACAAGCCTTCTTCATTACAAAGCATCATGGGCTGTATATGTGAATACTACAGAATATTATGTTGGTTCAACTTCTAAGCAGAATTGCATGTGCTGAAAGGCCTCCTGAGTTTTCAGTGTTCCTACCAGGACTCATCAGTATGCCTTGTCTGTTTGACACCCCAGTGGAATGAACCAACTACCCTAACATGGTCTGTCTGGGTTATGTTGTGGTGAACCCAATTAAAACAAAAAACAATTTAAAAGACAAAGAACCTCTGTGCGCAAGCACTGAGGCAATGGTATTTTGTTTTTTGTTTTAATTGGGTTCACCGCAACATAACCCAGATAGACCATCTTAGGGTAGCTGGTTCATTCCACTGGGGTGTCAAACAGACAAGGCATACTGATGAGTCCTGGTAGGATGAAACACGTGTCTATATCTTCTGTTGGCACCCTTTGCAAACTCTGTAAGAGACCTTTTGGCACTATGCATTTCTGCTTAAAGTTGAACCAGCATAATATTCTGTGGTGATTTGCATATGCAGCCCATGATGCTTTGCATTGTGGGGGCTTGTGTGATTTAGTATTTCTTTAAAACTTGACTTCCCGGCCAAATACCCTTTGGGATAACCATTGCCTCAGTGCTTGCGCATAGGGGGAAAATGTTTTATTTTTGCCCTTAGTATGAGCTATTCTAAATTCAGTTTTGCTTCTTTCATTTTTTTATCATCTTTTTCAATTTGCATAATTCAAACCTGTATTTATTATTGGATACTTCAGAATTGTCCTGTTTGAGTATTGAGTAGGCCTTCTCTTTTCTTTTTATTTGTTTCTGAATTCTTGGGTAAGCCATGGCGAAATCTTTCCTTTCTTATTATATATATATATATATATATATATATATATATATATATTTTTTTTTGCTAGTACAAACATTTCCTCAAGATCCAAAATCCTATTTTTAAGTAGAGTCCAACATTCCTCAACAGAGAGGCATGGCATCTCTCTCAAATTCCCAGTCAACTGAGATTATAGTGTCCCTAATGCTTTTGAGGTCTGCCCTATTGTAGTCTCTAAAGCTGTTTGTTCCTGTTAATTGTGTTTTACATGACATTATATTACACGTAACCATACTATGGTCACTATCTCCAATGGGACAGCATATGGATATTTCTAAAATAAAATAGATTAAACTCCCTTACAATAAATTGGGCTCTTTAAGATTACAAGGCTTTGGAATGGGATCTCTTAAATCTAGTGGGTGACAACACATGGCTGCTGAAATCCTCCTGTGTGTGCAGAGATTGTATCTCACATTCCTTGCATCTGTACTGGTGAGATAGGCATGAGGAAGGCACTGATGGTACACACTTGCAATTGCTGCAATCTGAAAAAGGGGAGCTGTGATCTGGGGCCTCGTTTACTCAGACAAGTAAGGGTTTTAGTGCCAGAGCGATATTCTCTAGTAAAAGTGAGCCTCCTCCCCAGACATGGAGGCATAGGGAGGCCCCCTGGGGCTATGTTCAGACCAGGAAAGGGATCACTAAAATAGAATAAAATTATTTATATGTAAGGCAACTGCAGAAGTATGTCATTGGTGCCGTCTAGAGGCTCAGTGTACTTCTATACAGCTGGGTATAGGGAACTGAGGAAAGTATGCACCTAAGAGAAAGGAGAGTTGTAAGCTTTCTAGGTCTCCTTGGGGGAAGCGTAGGAAGAAAAGAAAAAGGGAATCTGGAGTGACATAGGTTTGGGGGACGTTTATCTTATGACATGGTTAATAATAGTTATCATTTTTAGGTCAGGGGTTTCTGAGCTAAGCTGGGGGTAGGGTCGCTACCCACCAACCACCTGGAGGTTCGGGTTGCCATGCTGTGAATGTAGAATCAGCTCTGGTGATGGGGGAGATGGATTGGCATCTAGCATCAAAAGATTTGTTGTTTCTTTCAGATACTTTTATGAAAGTTAAGAATGTTAAGAATGCTTGTTCAGTTTACCTTTTGCAATGTTTGCACATTGTGGGGTCATGCCATACATGTACTGTATATCATACTGTAAGTTTTTATCATGACAAATGAGTTTATTTCTCAGAACTGTTACAGAATATACAATGGATAATGACATGGTGGTGACATGGAATGTCAATGGTTTCAAAATGTCAGCCAAATTATGTAGGTGCTATCTATGGTCAAAAAGCTGGGCAGGGATGTTCTACTAATGCAAGAGATCTGCATGACCAGGGATATGGCTGACAAATTTGGAAAGTTTGGGGGAAGTACCTTAATTGCTTGTAGCTTTACATCAGAAGCAAGGGGTACAGCAGTGTGGTTCCGATCAAGGCTACAAGTGCAAGTGGCTAGGAAAGTATTCAAGCCCCAGGAGACATTCACCATAGTGGTGGCTTGGATAAGCTCAAGGGTTACCTCTTTTAAGTCCATCTATGGGCCAAACTTTGATTGCCAAGACTTTTTCGGCAAACTCTTACTAGATCTGGCCAGATTGCCTGATCCCCTAACAGTGGGAGGAGATTTTAACATCCCATGGGAGATGATACTAGACACTAGAGATGTGTGAAGTCAGGAAAATTTCACTTCACCTGAACTTTATGAAGATTTCTGACTTCATGAAGTATGTTGTGAAGTTATTCACCAGGTGAAGTACCCAATTTCAACTGGTGAAACTATGCAAAGTGCCACTTCACATGCCAAGTGCCAGCAAAGTGGCATTTTGCATAGTTTTAGCCAGGTTAAGTTACACTTCACCCACATAGAACTATGCAAACTGTTTAAAAGAAAGTTTGCTAGCACCCACCCCATCCCACTACTCAGGGCATGTAAATGAAGTTCTCAACCTCAGACCTCCCTCCATTGTGTAAATAACCTGACCTCAATCATTGATTGAACTCCCCCAGTCAAATGCCGAAACCACTCATTATTTTGGGAGGTACCAGGGAGAGGAAGATGGTCGGGGAGAGGGGGGCTGGGACAGGGGAATTTATGAAATGATGGCAGGTGGGGGAAGCAGCGGGAGTTGTGGTATGAGGTGCGGGTTGGGAGAATGATATTATTACATCACTGAACAGCTGATTTACTGGATGATGGCAGAAATGCAGCTCTGTACTCATGGATTCAGTCCAAAATGACTTGAGGCAAATAGCAAGGGCTAAACCATTTTAATCTGGTACAACTCAAAGTCCAACATAAACACCCAGTGCTTCAAACTGCAACAGGGTCTCCATCAGGGGGCAGGTCTTGGGTGAAACAGACTAGCACCCAATTTGAAATGAGCAGGTAAAGTGATACACATTCATAAAAGGTGCAAATACCAAACCCCCAATAAGTGAAAAGCACAGGACATGGTTACTGGCACACCCTGTTGCTGAAGCAGGCATGGCCTGGTGCTTCAGTCATGATGGGTTACATGCTGAGTGTCAAGCCTGTGCAGACCAAAGGACCACAGTCCCACTGGAACACCCATGTGGCTGTAGTATGTTAGACATTGGAGAGGGCAGGACAACGCAGGGGCAGAGTGCATGAGGCCCATGCAGAATGGATGAGTATCTCAGGTCATGTCCTGGCCTGGCAAGGGCACCATATGATATGGGACACCAGCACTGACAATACAGCACATGGCAGCAGTACATGTCCAGCAATAGGGTTGACAGTGGCAACATATGTGATGTGGCCATAGGCTGGGCACTCATGCCAGGGCCAGGTTCCAGTGTGTCATGTGGCACACCACAATGCAGCAGTGTGTCAGGTGCCATGTACATGATGTGCGGGGCAATATCCCAGTAACACTCCTATAAGAAGGGCATGGGTGGATGCACCAAGAGAATACTCATGTGCCATGTCCGCCATGCAGTACCTATTGTGTCACTGTCAGAGCCCTACTCGTGCTCCTCGTCCTGCTCCCAGTCCTCCTGCTGTGCTTATGTCCTGGCCCATCCTCTGACTGCTCAATCTACAAGATGCAAGAAAATGCATGATCAGGCCTATATTGTACAACAGTGTGCCCTATGCTCCACAGGCCGCGCCAATGGGGTGGTTTGACACAGCCTCCATGCTGGGCACAGACAGCTAGTCATGTGTGTGGTGGCATGCAACAGTTTGAACCACGGTGATGCCACACCCGGCTACAGCCCTCTGTCCCCTGTGCACTGATGTCTCTGGTATGATGCAGACGGCAATGCACAGGCAGATGTAGGACACTGTCATGCAGAGTGTGATGGTGGTGAGTGGACATGGCCATTCACACCCGTCATTGGTTCTCCGTTCATTTGGTGCAGTGGGACAGTCCACCAGTGAGTCATGGTGTGCAGCTCACAGATAGACCATGGCCGTCATTCTACTCTACCTCAGTGGGCAGTGCCATGGTCATGTAACTGTGTGGACCCAGAGTGCATGCATGTATCCATCCTGCACAAAGGCAGCTGCACAGGGAGTAATGCATGATGATGAGGGTGCAGCTGTGACACAGTTCAAACACATGGCACATGTTGAATGCCTGTGGTGTCATGCAGCATGAGGATGTGATGCCAAAGTGGGCAGACCACACATCCTAGCACAATATACACAATATGCAATGCCATGGGTGCTACCATGGGTACCCAGTGAGGAGGAAACATGTTACAGTGACACCTCTCACATCGCTGCAAATGTCAATGTGTAACATGCATGGGCAACACCGTTGAGGGAGACTGTTCTAGCAGCCCTGCCCTGGGGTGTGGTCATGGGCATTGGTACAGTGATAGCATACAGAATATGTACGTCACATGGCACAGTTCATTTTTTTTTATTTATTTAATTAGTATTTCGGAAAGACCTTTGAGCGTGAGCTCTTTTACAAAGGTTCCATGTCAGGGTGGACAATAAGACAATACACATATTCAGTGGTTACAGAGGTCTGATCATTAGGCATTAAAGAGCGATTATATGACAATTAGACAAACAGGAGAAAAAACAGAGCAGTTGTAATCGAATACTAAGCTATTTCTAATTGGTTGCCCTAGGTAGCACACCCTTGGAAACCTCCAAATCCATTGATAGACTATGGCAGAGTAACTGCATAGGGTTTAACACTATCCCAGATGGGGAGAGGCTGGGTGACAGTGAAACAAGGGGGACTGGGTTTGAACCTACTGCACAGAGAGAGAGAGGTGGGATTATAGTGAAGGAGGCTGTAATGGGGGGGGAGCAGCTCCAGAGGGCTTTTTCGAGTATAGGGTTGCCACCTTTGGATGAGGCAAAAACCCGGATCCTAAGCTCCACCCCTAGCCCCACCCCTTTTCATGACTCATCATGCACTGTTCCTCCAATAAAAGACAACACTTAAAACTGCAGTGAAATAAAAATGTTAAGATACTGTACTGTGCCTGTTAAAGTTACTTTCCTAGGTTCTTCCTAATTATTTATTTATGTATTTATTTATTGACATTTTTTAACAGATAAACATACAGAGATAAAAGAAATCTCATTTACAAATATGATCTGGGGGAGACAAGGGAAATACTGTAAATAGCATACAACAGTATACGTACTTTATATCTTTTTCTGCCTCGATTTCTGGTTCATGTCCACAGTTCTATTTCAAAGCCAAAGAATTGACCATACTTTTTTCATGTGGGGGAAAAAATAATTTAAAACATTAAAAAATGCCTAAATTCTGTTAGAGATGAAAATGTTTACCAGCAAATGAAAGTGGAGGACAACTGACTCTGTTACTGTTACAAAAGGTGGGGGCAGCTGTGCTGCTATGCCACTTTAAGATGCAGTGGAAAGATTAGGTTAAGTAAGTGCTAATGGTGTTAATGGCCATACTTTACACCTCCCAGGGTGACTGCATTCACAAACAAAAGGCTACACTGACAACAGAACTTGTTTGCAACCTGGACATGTAGCTGAAACAATGAGTAATATGACAATGTGTGTTTCAAGAGTATGTGAGCACTCAAAATGGCTCAAAAACCTGACCAGCACAGAGCAAAACCGGATTATCTGATAGGGACCCTGAAAACCTGATCACCAGGTAAAAAACCTGACAGGTGACAACCCTAGTTGAGTATGCTGTGTGTTTGGGGGGTTGGGAGGGGCAGTACCAAGTGCGTTTAAAGAGGACCGATAGCTTACTTAAGCCTTTGGCTAGGCTGGAATAGAGGCAGGGTCCTCTAGGTGCCCTGCTGGGTGCTACCTTGGGGGTAGGCCTGTCTATCAAGTCGGTCCTGAGAAGCAGGTGCATTTTGAGTTAGACATTAGGTGCTGTTTGAGGCCTGCTTTGAGTTGAGATAGGCTGTTGTTTGTTTGTAATTTCAATGGGAGTTCATTTATCAAGAGGGGGGCCCGATAGGAGAAAGCGTGCTGCCCTAGTGAGATTCGTTGGAATGGTATGGACTCTGCTGCATGTCACCATACCCACAGTTCATAGTGAGTATGGTGACATGCAGCAGTGTGGCAAGGATGCCAGGTCACTACAGCTGTGCATGCACATGCAACAAGACATCACAGAATAGTAAAGGAATTAAACTAGCAGCCGCAATGCCTGCTACACGGCCACAGGGTGCAGCAGCTACACTTATGGGTGGCCCATGGAAATGGTACACCTGTGGCCATGACCTGTACCCTGCCCAACCCATGCCCAGATACACACATGTCACGTAGAGCAACACCTACCTGGCTGTGGTACACTGCCATCCCACACCACCTGGCAATATCTGTGCAGGTGGTCCCCATCCCACCTGACGAGGTCCCCATAACAGTGGCAGCACTGCTCCCTGGAACATGCAACACCAGTTCTACCTGTAAGGTGTTGCCCCACAGAGGCCCACACCTTGCAACAGGGATGTGACGCCTCCTGCACCTCCTCAAAGAGCTGTCTCTCCCTCCCTGACCACCACCAACTCTGCCAGATCAGCCAACTCTACATCCCCCCCACCTCTGGTCCCTCTACTTGACTGCCCTTGTGTAATGTCTTGTCTACATACTATTGTGCTCAGGCTGCCTTGCAGACAGTAGCTGTACACAATATGGACATGTTGCAGGGCACAGCATTTGCATTAAGTTAATCATGTGTTGTGCACTGCACATTTGTGCTGTGCAGTCAATGTGTGTGCAGCGACAATGCGCAAGTGTGACCTGAGCATAACCTGAGCAATGTTACGTATGCAAATAGCATTGCGCAGAACTGTGCATGTACAGTGATGCTGTCAACATCATAGGTGTGTGGCTTCTGCATGGCGCATATGCATAGCCATTATCTCCCAGTGCATCGTGCGATGTACAAGCACTAACTACTAAAGCACATTAAGCAAAAGTGCAACAGAAACAGGCCGGCCAGCTGATAGACAGGCCTATAACGCTGCGCAGAATAAGTGCACTTGGGCCATTAGGGAAGCCATGGCCGACCACTATCAGGCCACCCTCACCTCCTCCTGGGGGTGTGCCTGAACTTTTTGGGATAATGTCAAACAACTGAATGGGAGCGCACGCTCCCCTCCCCCATCCCAGATCACCATTGACAGCACTACCATTACGGACCCTACAAACATTGCAAACTACCT
This sequence comes from Neoceratodus forsteri, assembly GCA_016271365.2. Classification (NCBI taxonomy): domain Eukaryota; kingdom Metazoa; phylum Chordata; order Ceratodontiformes; family Ceratodontidae; genus Neoceratodus; species Neoceratodus forsteri. Next base: position 174,577,309 of record JADMNL010000026.1, on the reverse strand, counting down.
CAACACATCCTTTACAGACCTCAGCTCTATTCTTCCTAGTAATTTCTTTGACCCACCACCCTTCCTGCAGGCTCCAACCCTCCAACACCCTAGCTTCTATCTTCGTAGGGTAAATGCCCAGGAAGCTAGACCCCACTTGATCCGTGCACTAAAAAGCAATAGTCCCGGAAACGACTCCCTGGACCCCAGCATTCTCCGGCTGGTACTGGATCAGGTCCTTGCCCCACTCACCAGCCTTCTCAACAAATCCCTCTGCCTGGGGCAATTCCCTACTGCATGGAAAACCGCCATTGTTACTCCCATTCACAAAGGGGGTGACAGGTCCTCAGCCGGGAACTACCGGCCTATCTCCATACTCCGGCCCCTCTCCAAAGCCCTTGAAAAACTGGTTGCCATGCAAATCACTGAGTATCTGACCAAACACAACATCCTCTGCCCTGAACAGCATGGTTTCTGTGCAGGACACAGTACCGGCACTGCACTAGTTGAATTTTCAACATTCCTACACTCCTCCCTGGACTCTGACTCCCTAGCCGGGGCAGTGTTCATTGACCTCTTGAAGGCTTTCAACACTGTCTCCCACCCCCTCCTGCTGGATGCCCTCTCCCACACTGGCTTGCTAAGGGCTAATGGTTTGGTGCACCAGCTACCCATCTGCCTGCTCCCAACGTGTCAAAATTAATGGGACTCTTTCCAAAACTTGTCCCATCTGCTCAGGGTTCCTCAGGGCTCCATCCTGGGACCCCTACTCTTCTCACTCTACCTTAACACCCTGCCCAGTGCATGCACTGGGAAAATTCTGCTGCATGCAGATGATGCCGTCATCTTTTCCACCCACCGTAACCCTACCTTCCTCCAGGACTCCCTGCAACTTTCCTTTAATGAAGCCGAAACCTGGTTTAAAGAGCACAGACTGGTCAAAATCTCAAAAAAACAAAAACAATGCTCTTTGTCCACCCCCAAAACAAAGCCAGCAACTTCACACTCTGTATCCTCCCCTGCTCCAAACAGCCACTAGAGCAAGTCCACTCCTACAAGTACCTTGGGGTCACCTTTGACTCAGCCCTCACCTGCCACACCCACATTGATGCACTTGCCTCGGCTACCAATGTGCGGCTAGGAATCTTATATCGCTACAAAAACTGTCTCCCCCCCGCTGCCATCCGTCTTGCAGTAACATCCTCTATGTTATCCCTGGTTGACTATGGACTACTGGTCTACGGTGCTGCCAACACAACTGCCCTCAATAAAATTCATCTCATCCTAAATAAGGCATGCAGGCTAATCACTGGGGCTCCTAGGATCACACATTCGTGCCAGCTATATGATATGGCAACACTGCTGAAGCTAGACGAATGATTGCAATATCAAACATGCCTAATAGCAAAAAAAAACTCTTGTAGGGCTATCCCCACCCGGGCTGACAGCCTCCCTCCACCTAGCCCAACCCTTGGTCTGTACACGGTCCTCCTCCAAGGCCACTTTTCTGGTACCAAGATCTACGACCTCCCATGGACAGAGGTCATTTTGCCATAGAGCTCCATCCTGGTATAACTCGTTCCCGCTCCCCATCTCGGATGCCCCCACGATTTCCAAATTTAAATCTGCACTCAGAAGTGAACTATTCAACACACGTAGTTGTACCTGTCTATAATCTGAGGCACAACACTCGGTGCCCTGACAATGCCCACTGGGCAGCATCCTTACCTCACCTCTTTAAATCCTGCACCTTCTCTGTTTGTACTACCATTATTCCTGTTGCTTGCCCTTTCTCCGTGCAAGTATGTACTGTCATACTAGTATGCGCCATTGTAATCTAACTGGCTTCTCTGTATAACTGTCTTTATCACATGTGCTTACTATCTACGTAACCCATACCCTGGAACTTATAATGCTTGGATATGTATTTTGTCATGTTCATTATCACATGTGCCTGTAAACTATGTAACCTATATCCTGGAAACGAGAATGCTTGTACTTGTATTTGTCCTCTATGTGATGAGGTACCTTTGGAAATGAGCCTCTGGCTCAAAGGTTGTAAACCGATGTGCAAATAAATAAATAAATAATATTCAGCCATGCTATGTAAATAGCCTTACTGGGCAGTCACAGAAACATAGAAGTTGACGGCAGATAAGGACCGCAAGGCCCATCCAGTCTGCCCATTTCTTTTTCTACCTTATAAATGTGCCATCGGCCTTTGCTCTGTCAATGGCCTATCTATTCATAGTCATTTGTATTGCTCCCTTATGCCTATCCATGCCTGTTTGAAGCCCTGCACTGTATTCATAGCCACCACTTCTTGTGGTAAGCCATTCCATGCATCCACCACCCTTTCTGTGAAAAGAATTTCTCACATTCCCCTTAATCGGCCCCTCTAATCTCATTCTGTGTCCTCTTGTCCTGCTATTTTCTTATATTTAAACATGTTAGACTCTTTCAACTTGTTAATGCCCTTAAGGTGTTTGAATGCCTTGATCATATCACCTCTCTCCTCCTTTGCTCAAGGGTATACATATTGAGCTCTGTTAATCTGTCCTCATATGTCTTCTGATGCAGTCCCTGCACCATTTTGGTTGCCCTCTCTGGACTGCCTCAATTTGGTTAATGTCCTTGTGAAGGTGTGGCTCCAATACTGCACGCAGTACTCCAGATGAGGCCTAACCAGTGTCTTGTAAAGAGGGATTATTACCTCCTCTTACGACTTGTGATACCCCACTAATACACCCTAACACTCCCCTAGCCTTACCTACTGCTTTAGAGGTCTGCTTGATGATTTCAGGTCATCAGTGATGATGATGCCCAAGTCTCTTTCTTCCTTTGTGACTGCTAGCAGCTCCCCTCCCAGCCTATAGGTGGCTTCAGGGTTTCTCTTCCCTATGTGCATGATTTTGCACTTCTTTGCATTAAATCCCAGTTGCCACTCTTCTGACCATTTTGCTAGTTTATCCAGATCTCTTCTTATTCTGCCCACCCCATCTGGATCATCTACTCTGCTGCAGATCTTGGTGTCATCTGCAAACAGACAAGCCTTACCCTCTAGTCCATCTGCAAGGTCACTAATGAAGATGTTGAAGAGATCTGGCCCCAAGACTGATCCCTGAGGTACCCCACTTGTGACTTGCATCTCTTCTGATGGTATACCATTTACCACCACTCTCTGTTTTTTGCCTGTCAACCAGTTTGCCACCCAGTTGACCAACTTCTGACCCACCCCAAGCCTACCCAGCTTATTTATCAATCTTCTATGTGGAACAGTGTCAAAAGCTTTGCTGAAGTCAAGGTAGGCGACATCAACTGCTCCCCTTGGTCCACCACTCTGGTTACCCAGTCAAAGAAATCTATGAGATTAGTTTGACAGGACCTTCCTTTTGTAAACCCATGCTGTCTTGGATCATGTGCCCCTACGGATTCCAGGTGTTGCACTATCCTTTCCTTAAGGAGTGCCTCTATAATCTTGCCCACTACTAAGGTAAGACTGACTGGTCTGTAGTTCGCCGCCTCCTCCCTGCTACCACTCTTGTGGAGCGGGATCACATGAGCCTTTCTCCAGTCTTCTGGGACCTCTCCTGTGCTCAGAGACTCACTAAACAGTTCTGCTAATGGCTCTGCTAATTCCATCTTTAGCTCCTTAAGTACCCTGGGATGTATGCCATCAGGTCCCATTGCCTTATCCACCCTGAGCTTAGCAAGCTCTTGTAGGACCCTTTCTTTTGTGAAAGGAGTAGTTCTCACCTCCCTCCCCCCTGTGTCCATGATGCTGAGCTGTGGGCCCTGCCCTACCTTCTCTTCAGTAAATACTGAGCAAAAGTATCTATTTAGGATAGATGCCTTACAGGGTCCTCCTCCTCATGCTCCCTTTTCTCCATTAAGCTTAGCAATACCCCTCTGGACTTTCTCCTTTCACTAATGTATCTATAGAAAGTCTTGTCACCTTCTTTTACTGTTCGTGCTAGTGTTTCCTCAGTTTGAGACTTTGCCTGCCTTACTGCCTTCCCTGCTTCCCTTAGGGCAGTTTGGTATGCCTCCCTATCTTCATCCTGCTGTGTTCCCTTATATTTCCTGAAGGCCAACCTTTTGGCTCTGACCTTTTTGGCTACTGTATTTGAGAACCAAAGTGGTTTCCTTCTTCTTTTGCACTTCCTTTTCTGTCTAACACAATGGGATGTTGCTTCAAGTATTGCATCCTTAATGCTTGCCCACTTTGCCTGTACCCCCTCACCTGTGTTTCTTTTTGCCAGTGCTAGCTTAACTCTGTTGGCCATCTTATCAAAGTCAGCTCCTCTGAAGTCCCATATTTTTGCCTTGGAATGGGATGATTTAGATGTAGTAGCCAAATTGAACCATACCATGTGATGGTCACTGGCCCCCAGGTGACCTTCTACCTGGAGATCTGTGATCCCTTCCTTGTTAGTCAGTACTAGATCTAGGATAGCCCTGTCTCTTGTGGGTTGCTGTACCAGTTGTTTGAGGCCTTCCCCCTGCAGGGAATCCACTATGTGTCTAGTTCTGGCAGATGTTCCTGCTGGTATTGACCAATCTGTATCCGGCATGTTGAAGTCTCCCATTATCAGAACCTTCCCTTTAACTGTCATGCTGTGTATATCTTCTAACACTAATGTGTCTATGTCCTCCCCCTGGTCTGGGGGCCTGTAGACAACCCCAGTTCTTATGGCTGTCCCATTTCCTGTTTCCAGGGTGACCCACAGTTCTTCTGGCTCCTTATGTGTATTCTGAATTTCTGTAGCTTTGATATTTTCATTGACATACAGGGCCACTCCTCCTCCCCTTTTTGCACCTCTGTCTTTTCTGAACAATACATAGCCAGGTACTGAAGTCTCCCAAGTGTGGTTACTGGTAAACCACGTCTCACTAATTGCTACTATGTCCAGTTTAGCCTCTGACATTATTGCCTGCAGGTCTGGGATCTTATTTCCCAGGCTGTGAGCATTTGTGTACATGATTTTCCATTGGCCAGATTTTGGTGTTAGTTGTTGGGTGAGGTTTGGCATTACCCCTGTGCATCGTATGGGGAGACAAACCTTTTTTCTTACCTGATGATGCAAATGAACTGCAAACATGCTGAATCCCTGTTTGACCACTAGCTGAGGGGGGAGGGGTGTTCTTTCCATTTGACATATGGGGTGCTGCACCCCTCTCCCCATTTGCTAGTTTAAATATTCTGCAAAGACGTCAAACTTCTGCCCCAATGCACTGACTCCCTCCTTAGTCAGATGCAGTCCATCAAATTTAAAGAACTTTCGCTCTCAGAACTGTTTCCAGTTCCCTACAAATCTGTGTCCTTTTTCCTGGCACCAGCCCTTGAGCCACGTGTTTAGCTTCCCAACTCCCCTTCTTTGACCTTCCGTCCATCTGCTCCCCTCTCCCAGACTGGCAGGATCTCAGAGAAGGAGATGCCGGATGAAATAGATGATAGTTTGTCACCCAGCCTGGTCAGGTGTTCCTTGGTCTCCACAACTGACCGGCTGGCGAGATCATTAGTCCCTATGTGTACTAGGACATCAATGTTTTCTCCTGCTTTGTGAACAATTTTAGCAATGCGGTCAGTGTCTCTCCATGCTGATGTACCTGGGAGACATCTGACCATTACCCCTGGCTGGAGATGGGTATCAATTCCCCAAATCATGGAGTCTCCGATGATCAGAAGTTTTTTGGATTTCCTTTTTGCTTTTTTTGTTTTGGTTCCTGATTTGGGTGAGTTTTGTTGTGCTATCAGCTGTGCTGTGCTGTGCTGTGCTGTGCAGTCAGCGGGCAAAGTGCACCAGTAGCATGTCATTACAGACCTTTTTGCATACATTTGCATGGATAGTTGCACCTGGGCTATTTTAGGGGACTGTGGCACCCCCTACACTGCATAATGGAACTGCAACCACAATGCTACTGAACCAATGTGCAAGCAGGCCACAGAGAACATAACAGAGCCATGGCAAGCCATGATAAGGTCTATGCAGCCCTGGGTTGGTATCTTGCATACCATTGTTTAATACAGACATGTTGCTAAATAGGGATACACCCTGCTGAAGGAGAGTGGGTGGGAAATATTACAGAAAGTACTCGTATCGCATTGCTGGCTGTGACCAGTACTCCATAATCATGCATCTAAGGTCCAAAAACCCCACACAATAGTATAATCACTGGCTTACTTGCACCCTTCTCAGCCTATTACATGTTTGTACTGACCACATTTCACTGGCGTTGTTGGAAGTGGCTTCTGTTCTGTTTGTAACTATGCTTTGACATGGAAACTTTTTAATGGACCATCTGTGCACAGTGTTACTCTCTGAATATATTAATATAACATGACATTCATACTGTAGGATGTGGTCTTCAGAGTAACACAGATCCACACTTGTCAGAGGGATTCCAACAGTGTGCAAATGCCTCACACAGCTCACCCAGAGCTGCACATGGTGCATGGGGACAGGGGTCAACCTGACACCACACCCAGGGCCTGCTCTGGACAGCCAGATCACTGTACAGACCTGCTGTATGTGGGCATGCATGGGGTGGGGGGAGCACATGGACCTGCAGGGTGTTATTGCAAGGTCTTCCCACCACGTCACATGCTCCCATGTATCTGCATCTGTCCCTGTGTTTTGCATGTTGCCCATCAGACCCCTACTTTCCAGGCCCCAGTCCTTGGCTGTACAACCTGTACCTCACAACACACCATTGACCACTGTCTGTATATCACCCTATGCCTGCATGCCTAGCAGCCATTCTGTGCCACATGTCTGATACAAGAGGGGTCCATCACACTGCCCCTGACACCAGAGGGTATCAGCAGATGATTTACCATATATGCAAAGTGTAGACCTGACAACTCTGCCTGCAAAAGTTCACTCCAACGTGTTGCCTCACACCACACCAGTGCATGTCTGGACTCAGCAGCACAGAGGCCTGTAGCCTTCCTCTACCTGTGACATAGCACAAAGGATGTGGTCTCACAGCCAGGTTCTGCACGTACCACTGTTGTGCATGGCAGTGCGAGGTGGTGCCACATGTCTCCTAGGTGGGGTCATATCAAGCCAGTACACTGTTTCTATCACCATGGTGGAATACGGATGGGCCCATCATGAAAGGCTTGTCCAGGTGCACTGCTCCCATATGCAGTGGTGTGCTGGCATCTCCCATGCATTGTACCTGTGTTACACAACATGTGCCACTGAGCATTGTGCCTGGTCCAGGGGTGTGTGGGGAGGGACCTTCACGTGCACTGCCCTCACAGTCCCCCTATGTGTGGCACCTGCTTCCAGTCTGCAGCCTACTACATCCCATCCACATTGTAGGCCCGTAGTCTACTCCCATGTTCCCTCACATGTGCACCAGAAGAGGCTCTGCTCCAGGCCCATGCCTTGTCTGGATGATGCAGGCAGATGGTCTAGGTGTCTGAGTTGCCCACACCCCTGCAGTTTTGGGTGGCAGCACATTGGCCATGTGCAGACCCAGGGGGGCTATGAGAGTCTGGCATTGCACACAGGCCATCTTGAGCAACACCAGTACCCTAAGCATGGTGTCAGTGCACTGACAGGGTACTTTGGGGATGCATACACACTCATCTCACCCACACAGAGCACTGACCACTGTCTTTCTACTTCCTCTGACAGATCCCACCCATAGCTCTGTTAAGGCCACTTTCAAGGTGCCCAGAACCAAGACCTCTCTTGCCCAGAGATCCTTCCTCTACCGAGCCCCCACCTGGTTCAACTCCCTCCCTAGCTGCATCTCCAACTTTCTAAAAATTGGCTCCTTCAAAACAGCCCTTTGGAACCATATCTTTAATACCCACTGTTGTAAGTGCAACTAACTCCCTGTTGTAACCTGTGGTACCCACCCGCCTTGCCCCCTGGCTTGACAACGTCCACTGGACATCCTCTCCTTCCCCCAGACCCACTCCTTCCCTACTAGGTCCAAACAGGGATGTAACCAGCTGTCTTCTCTGAGGACCTACTATATCCTTGAGTGTTGTGACAACCCACCTCTTCCTCTGTGCTGAAACAGCTTTTAGAGAGGTGTCAGTCCTCGGGTATTCACTGCCACCATCTGGACTGTCTCCAGCGCCAACCTTCAAGCTTACAAACTTGAATAATTAAATGTGCAATTGCACAAGTTAAAGCCTGGTTGTGTGTCTCTCTCGGGTGGCGGATGCTGCACTGAGTTTACCTCAGCCAGTGGAAACCAAATATTACCTTAGAAAAATGACATCACAGTCACAACTGTTGAGCAAATAAATAGCTTTTTTACTTAACAGAAAGTGCACTGAGCATTTACAGGATATATATTTACAACACAAGAGAATAACACTTATACAGGAAAAGAAAACAAATGTTTTTAAATAACAGATGGCAAAAGAAGAAGGCTATTACTGAAATATGCTAGAACTAAACTTACCCTTTCCTGTCCTTCTAAGAGACACTGGACCCTATTCCAACTGCCAGCTCCCATGGACATAGCTACAAGGGTAGGCTCCAAGCTTATGTTTCCCCTCCCAGCTTCCAAAGCAAAAAAAAAGAGCCCCTTCATTGTCTTTCATCCTCTTATATATTCTCCTGGGAATAGGTAATGCCTATTCCCCCTTTGAATGCACCAACCATCTAACATGTATGTATTTAATTGTCCCAATCAGACTGAACACTATCAGTGACCAATTATATTCCCTTTTAAATCTTCAGTTTATGTTTGAATGACCCAGTCCATTCAAACTGCCCTGTGCATGTGTCTGCAGGTCTATCTGTGTGTGGAGATGTCCAGTCAAGATTTATGACCCAGCTCTTATCTAGCAGCTAGGGAGGACTGCAAATGCAGCTTGTGGATGCTGCTGGACAGTGGATTTTAGCCTGTGTGTGTTTTGTTTCCAAACTGCTAAAAAACACCAGCTAGAGAATCCAAACCATTAACTCTTTCCTTACCATTTCTGTCACTAGTGTAACTCACAATTTTGTAACACTATGTAACCTAAGTAACATACAAACTACTACATTATGTAACCTAAGTGTATCTATGTTAAGTGTTCCTTTTACTGCACCTGTAATGTTATCCTCTGTTTGAATCTGCACTGTAATAACTGTCTTGATGTCTGCTCCCCCGTGACGAGGTGCCTTTGTAAATGAGTCTCTGACTCAAAGGTTGTAAACCTGATTTGTAATGAATAAATAAATGATAGTGAGAGGAAGTGTGCCCAGCACTTCTCAGAGGGCAAACTGCCCGCGATGGCCCAGGCATACAAGGAAAGAGAGGTAGTCCTGTCCTGAAGCTGTAGCACAGATTCCACCATCAGGCGGGCCTGGGAGGAGATCACAGGTCAGTGAATGCTATTGGTGTCTGGGGCCAGACAGTGGAGGCTGTCCAGAAATGCTTCTGGGACCTACAGCACAGCACAAAAGACATCATGGCGGCACAGCACTGGGAGCAGCATGCCACTGGCAGTGGACCACAGTCCTGAGTGGTAGCCAGACCCACGGGCCCAGCTGAGATGGTGGTGGCATCAAAATGCTGCAAACCATAGAGAACACTCATTCCTTTCTTTTTCAAAAGCTTTATTGCAAATAGTCATTGAATGAGTGTTCACAGACATCAGATGTCCACTTGTGGCCCCAGTGTTTCGGGTAATGAAACCCTTTGTCAGGGGGCATGGTTTACAAGAGACATGTCTTCTCACTGATACTACTGACCCATGAATAAACATGATATTTATTACTAATTTACGTAAATAACAAAAAATGAAACAACAGGAAAAAAATAAAGACTCCAAAATGCCATAGTAAAAATAAGATTTTGTTAGTTTCAAAATTCTGTTATATAGTCATATAATGAATTTCTTATATAATTATTTTAATTTTTAATGCTAACTGCATATTTAAACATGGATTCAAAACTAACATTCTTTGAGAAAATAGCACAGAAAGAAAAGGAGGGCTATTGGGTTTCCTCAATGTATTCAAGTTCTACAGTTTGCCATCTCCAGGACACAGAAGAATAAAGATAGAAGCATTAATCCTAAAAGAGAAAAACAGAATACATAATGTATGTTAGAAAACAACTTTTGAAACTTGGAAAGCAAATAAACAAACAGCCCCGATTCTTATCTCAAATTCATTTTGAAAGAAAAAAACAGCCAATACTTACAACCCAAACCCTGTAGATCCAACTAAACTTCATGGCAAAGATTTGATCTTCAACAAACATTATTATATAAATCTCAGATAATATGCATGTACACATACATGAACATCATGGGTTAAACTTCTTCTTTGTACATTAATTTCTTAATGCATTCATCAGTTCCCGTTGGCAAAAATGGTCATGTGTACTTTTTAAGGGTGACTATCATGATGCCTTTATCCATTACCACAGGTGGTACATCAATTTTTGTTTAATCTATTAAAGAGCTGGTGACAAATCTGCAAACATTACAGTGACAGCACTTGTAAAAAATCAGCTGCTCTTTTAGGTATTCAGCTGCACTCGGGAAGGAAAACTGGAGGAGAAAAAAAGCCTGTTGACCAGCGAGATGAAGCTGGTCACTCATGGCCTCCACACTCATGGACAGCTGGGCACCTCGCAGCGATGATGTAAGTCCCAGTGGACACCGGGGTGATGGGACTGGGGGGGTTAGTTGATGGGGGCCAGTTGTAGGGAGGTGCAGAAATAAATAAAAAAAAACAATGATTTATATCCCATTGATCGTTCAAGCCCTGTGGTTTCACACTGTTAAGTTAGAATATCTAGAATGATTCTGTTTTTAATAAATGATTTGTTCCGTCCCTATCCTTCTCCAGTGGTGCAGTGTGCTCAATGCCCCAAAACTTCATGTTGCTAGCATTAGAGTCATGATACTATGTAAAATGTGCTCCCAAAGGGGTGTCTTCCCTTCCATTTTCAATTGATCTAACGTGCTCCTGCATTCTGCAGTTAAGGGGTCTGATCGTACATCCTATATATAACAAACTACAGGAGCACCATAAAGCATAAACTGTGAATAAAGTATTGCATATGATGCACTCTTTCACATTCACTTGTGCATGTGGTTCTGCTGGATGTTTAAACTGTTTGTGGGGGTGGGCAAATCTGCAAACATTACAGAGAAGACACTTGTGAAAATCAACTGCTCTTTTAGGTATCCAGCATTGATTGCTTTTTGTAACAGACATTTTAAAAAGTCAGCTGTGTTTAAGTTTATCTTTCTAGTTTGCAGCCAGACTGAATGTAACCTTTGTTTTTTCACCTACCGCCTGGCTGACTGTCCCGTCACTGGTCAGAATGTACCAATTTTTGTGTAAAATGTTCCCTAATCTTCCAGCTATTCCACTGTAACATAGAAACATAGAAACATAGAAGCTGATGGCAGATAAGGACCGCAAGGCCCATCCAGTCTGCCCATTTCTTTTTCTACTTTATAAATGTGCCATCGGCCTTTGCTCTGTCAATGGCCTATCTATTCATACTCATCTGTATTGCTCCCTTATGCCTATCCCATGCCTGTTTGAAGCCCTGCACTGTATTCATATCCACCACTTCCTGAGACAGGCTATTCCATGCATCCTCCACTCTTCTGTGAAAAAGAACTTCCTCACATTACCCCTTAATCAGCCTCCCTCTAATGTCATGCTGTGTCCTCCTGTCCTGCTATTTTTCTTATATTGAAACCTGTTAGACTCTTTCACCTTTTTAATTCCCTCAAGGTGTTTGAATGTTTCGATCATATCATCTCTCTCCCTTTTTTGCTCTAGGGTATACATATTGAGCTCCGTTAATCTGTCCTCATATGCTTTCTGATGCAGTCCCTGCACCATTTTGGTTGCCCTTCTCTGGACTGCCTCAATTTGGTTAATGTCCTTGTGAAGGTGTGGCTTCCAGTACTGCACGCAGTTCTCCAGATGGGGCCTAACTAGTGTAAAGATGCATTAGTACCTCCCTCTTCCGACTTGTGATACCCTACTAATACACCCTAACTTTCCCCTAGCCTTACCTACTGCTTTAGAGGTCTGCTTGGATGATTTCAGGTCATCGGTGATGATGATGCCCAAGTCTCTTTCTTCCCTTGTGACTGCCAGTAACTCCCTTCCCAGCCTATAGGTGGCTTCAGGGTTTCTCTTCCCTATATGCATGATTTTGCACTTCTTTGGATTAAACCCTAGTTGCCACTCTTCCGACAATTTTGCCAGTTTATCCAGATCTCTTCTCATTCTGCCCACCCCATCTGGATCATCTACTCTGTTGCAGATCTTGGTGTCATCTGCAGACAGACAAACCTTACCCTCCAGTCCATCTGCAATGTCACTGATGAAGATATTGAAGAGGACTGGCCCCAGAACTGATCCCTGAGGTACCCCACTTGTGACTTGCATCTCTTCTGACTGTACACCATTTACCACTACTCTCTGTTTTCTGCCTGTCAACCAGTTTGCCACCCAGTTGACCAACTTCTGACCCACCCTGAGCCTAGCCAGCTTATTAATCAATCTTCTATGTGGAACAGTATCGAAAGCTTTGCTGAAGTGAAGGTAGGTGACATCAACTGCTCCCCCTTGGTCCACCACTCTGGTTACCCAGTAAAGAAATCTATGAGATTAGTTTGACAGGACCTTCCTTTTGTAAACCCATGCTGTCTTGGATCCTGTGCTCCTATGGATTCCAGGTGTTGCACTATCCTTTCCTTAAGGAGTGCCTCCATAATCTTGCCCACTACTAAGGTAAGACTGACTGGTCTGTAGTTCCCTGCCTCCTCCCTGATACCATTCTTGAGAAGCGGGATCACATGAGTCTTTTTCCAGTCTTCTGGGACCTCTCCTGTGCTCAGAGACTCACTAAACAGTTCTGATAATGGCTCTGCTAGTTCCATCCTTAGCTCCTTTAGTATCCTGGGATGCAAGCTATCAGGTCCCATTGCCTTGTCCACCCTGAGCTTATTGAGCTCTTGTAGGACTCTTTCTTTTATGAAGGTACTAGTGCTTACCTCCTTCACCCCATGTCCATGGTGCTGAGCTGTGGGCCCTGCCCTACCTTCTCTTCAGTAAATACTGAGCAGAAGTATCTATTTAGGATAGATGCTTTTACATGGTTCTCCTCCTCCTCACACGTCCTCTTATCTCCTTTGATCTTAGCAATACCCCCTCTGGACTTTCTCCATTCACTAATATATCTATAGAAAGTCTTGTCACCTTCTTTTACTGTCTGTGCTAGTGTTTCCTCGGTTTGGGCCTTTGCCTGCCTTACTGCCTTCCCTGCTTCCCTTAGGGAAGTTTGGTATGCCTCTCTATCTTCATCCCACTGTGTTCCCTTATATTTCTTGAAGGCAAGCCTTTTGGCTCTGACCTTTTCTGCTACTGTTTTTGAGAACCAAAGTGGTTTCCTTCTTCTTTACACGTTCTTTTCTCTCTAACACAATGGGATGTTGCTTCAAGTATTGCATCCTTAATGCTTGCCCACTTTGCCTGTACCACCTCACCTGTATTTCTTTTTGCCAGGGCTAGCTTAACTCTGTTCACCAGCTTATCAAAGTCAGCTCCTCTGAAGTCCTGTATGTTTGCCTTGGAATGGGATGATTTAGTTGTAGTGGCCAAACTGAACCATACCATGTGATGGTCACTGGCCCCCAGGTGACCTTCTACCTGAAGATCTGTGATCCTTTTCCTGTTAGTCAGTACTAGATCTAGGATAGCCCTGTCTCTTATGGGTTGTTGTACCAGTTGTTTGAGGCCCTCCCCCTGCAGGGAATCCACCATGTTTCTAGTTCTGGCAGATGTTCCTGCTGGTATTGACCAATTTGTATCTGGCATGTTGAAGTCTCTCATTATCAGAACCTCCCCTTTAGCTGTTATGTTGTGTATATCTTCTAACAGTAATGTGTCCGTGTCCTCCCCCTGGTCTGGGGGCCTGTAGACAACCCCAGTTCTTATGGCTGTCCCATTTCCTGTTTCCAGGGTGACCCACAGTTCTTCTGGCTCCTTATTTGTATTCTGAATTTCTGTAGCTTTGATATTTTCATTGACATACAGGGCCACTCCACCCCCTTTTTGCAACTCAGTCTCTTCTGAACAGTACATAACCAGGTGCTGAAGTCTCCCAAGTGTGGTTACTGGTAAACCACATCTCGCTAATTGCTACTATGTCCAGTTTAGCCTCTATCATTATTGCTTGCAGGTCTGGGATCTTGTTTCCCAGACTGCGAGCATTTGTGTACATGATTTTCCATTGGCCAGATTCCGGTGTGTTAGTTATTGGGTGAGGTCTGGCATTTCCCCTGTGCATCATATGGGGAGCTGGACCTTTTTCCTTACCTGGTGATGCAAATGATCTGTAAACATGCTGAACTCCTGGTTGACCACTAGCTGAGGGGGGAGGGGTGTTCTTCTCATTCGATGTATGGGGTGCTGCACACCCTCCCCATTTGCTAGTTTAAATATTCTGCAAAGACGTCAAACTTCTGCCCTAATGCACTGACTCCCTCCTTAGTCAGATACAGTCCATCAAATTTAAAGAACTTTTGCTCCCAAAACTGTTGCCAGTTCCCTACAAATTTGTGTCCTTTTTCCTGGCACCAGCCCTTGAGCCACATGTTTAGCTCCCCTATCTCCCCTTCTCTGGCCTTCTGTCCATCTGCCCCCCTCTCTCAGACTGGCAGGATCTCAAAGAAGGAGATGCCAGACAAAATGGATGATAGTTTGTCACGCAGTCTGGTCAGGTGTTCCTTGGTCACCACAACTGGCCAGCTGGCTAGATCATTAGTCCCTATGTGTACCAAGACATCAATGTTTCCCCCTGCTTCCTGAACAATTTTAGCAATGCGGTCACTGTCTTTCCATGCTGATGTACCAGGGAGACATCTGACCATTTCCCCAGGCTGGAGATAGGTATCAACTCCCAAAATCATGGAGTCTCCTATGGTCAGAAGTTTTTTGGATTTCCTTTTTTGTGTTTTTTGTTTTGGTTCCTGTTTTGGGCAAGTTTTGTTGTGCTAGCTCCTGTGCTGCAGTGTTCTACTCTGCAGTGCCCTCTGACCCTTTGTTTGATTTTGGAGATAGAGGCAGATACCTGTTTGTAGTTTTGATATGGTTTGTGGAGGTAATATGTTGGAGAGCACCGGGTGATGCGGCACCCAGTTTGCCCCTCCTAACCACCTGCCAACCTCCCGGACCAACTACCCTCTGCGGTTGAGGTGCTTCTGTTGGATGTTGGGAAAATGGTGGGTGGTTCTTATAATAGGTTTCCTCCTGCATATGAAATCTGAGGTGCGCAATCTCTGCCCATGCTGCCTGGAACTGAGCCGTAAGATCTCCAATTGCGCAGCATGTACAACAGTGGTGTTCCGCAGTACCTGCAGTTAATGATATCCATTCCAGATAATTTGCTGGGTTTATAACCTGGTCAGAGTTATTAGAAGGAAGAAAATGCAAGCAAAAGTTTAATTTTTTTTGTTGTTGTTTTTGTATAACTTGTTATAACAAGTTAAATTACTAGTGCCCCTGTAAAAAGTTCACTGTGTGGATACCCCACTGATCCACCCCTTTCTGCTTTGCCACTGGAAATGTCACAATTGTGCTACCCTATAAAAGGAGTATATTGTGGGGTGGTTGGGGATGGGGGTGGGTGGCTGGGCCCTTCCACTGCCGAAAAAGAAGAACCATGGACAAAAGAAACAAGGAGGTAAGAGCAGAAACATCAGTCAGCAATAAATGCAGTAACCCTGAAAGCTTATCCTAATGATTGATAAAACTATAAAACCTGTAAAGCACCACCTGTAATAATTTCACAGAAGATATATCCTGTAATAAACACTTTGCTACAAAGAAAAATAAAGCAGTAACTGAAGATATACCTTGCAAAAGACAATTTGAATCAGAAGATTACAGCAGTAATCTGTTAGCACACACTTGTAGGAGCACCTTGTAATAATGTAGCAGAAGGTATATACAGCAACAACAATTTGAAACAGAGAAAAATAAAGCAATAAAATGTTAGCAACAAACAGTAACAATCCCTGTGAGTACAAAACAAAAAACAACAACACACAGTAAATCTGCCTAGCCAAAAGAAGTCTTAATCCTTTACTCTGGTAAGGTTCTTTGCTCAGTCCTTTCAAGCAACCTAGAAGGAAAGAGCTCAGGTGAAGCTAGGTGCTTTGGCCAGCAAACCTAGTCTTCCACCTGTATTCAATAATGAATGAAATTGGATCCATTTGGCATTGTCTTTTTAATTTTTTGGATGTAATAATAATGCCTTTCTGTCTAAATTCAATAATTCTTTTGTATTTTCTAAAAGAGCTTTATTGTACCCACTCTCAAGAAATCTTCCCTCAAGTTCTGCTGCTTGCTCCTTGAAATCGTTTTCTTTTGTGCAGTTTCTCCTCGATCTTAGCAGCTGACTGCATGGAATAAAGTCTTTGAGCTTGGGGGGGAGTGCGCTATACGCTTGTAATATTAAGTTGGTGGCTGTTTCCTTCCTATGATACCTCATGCTGACCAAATGACCTGCTTCACTTTGGAATTCTAAATCTAAACATGTAAGTTTGTTTTAACGTGAAGTGAAAGTAAATTTTAAATTTAAATCATTCTTGTTAAACCACTGAATTTAAATCATTCTTGTTAAGCCACTGAATTCTGATATTTTGTGTTGGTCCACCTGCCATATCGTCTATATACCTATACCATTTTTTATGTATTTATGGTAGGGATTGACTGCAGGATTGTTAACGTAAAGCATCTCCCACCACCCCAGAAAGGGATTAGCATAACTGGAAGCCATGCTGGCCCCCATTGCAGTTCCACATGGCTGTAAACAGTATGTTTTTTCAAACTCAAAGGCATTATGTTTAAGGACAAAATCCAAAGCCTCTATTATGAATTCAGTTTGAGTAGCCTCACTGTTGTCCTGATTGTCTAAAAAGGATCTACATGCTGTAACCCATCCTCATGTCTTAAGGAAGTATAGTGCAATTCAGCTTCAATTCTAGCCCATGAAAAGTTGTCCTCCCAAATAAAATCTTCAAATGTTTTTAAGGTGTCCATTGTATCATTTAAACATGAAGGTAATTTATTCACATACCTCTGTAAGATAAATTCTTGGAATTGTCCCATGTTCTCACATATAGAGCTGCTGCTGCTAGATACAACTAGTCTGTTCGGGGGAATTTAAATACATTTATGGATTTTCAATAAAATGTAAAACTGCGGTACAACCAGGTGTTCATTACAGATAACCCTAAGTTCCCCTTCCAAAATATCCCCTTCTGACACTGTCCTCATGAAAACTTGATACAGCTCCGTATCAATGCTTTGCATAGGATTTGATGGTAATACCTTATAATTAACATTATTCTCTAATAAACACTCTACTGTTGTAACATACTGGCCCTTATTCATCACTACTATGTTTCCACCTTTGTCAGTGGATTTTATTACCAAGTTGGTGTTCAGGGTTAATTCCTTCAGTGCTGACCTTTCGTCACTGGTTAAATTAGAGACTCTTGGAGTTGCATCCTGATTTATTGCTGTTTGTATTTGCTGCATATCAAGTCTTTCATAGGTAATCACAATAGGATTGGTTGTCACAGGACAAAAGGTGGACTTGCCTTTAAATCTTCGCTGTCTTTCTTTATTTATGGGTCCATCACATGCAGTCATCGAAGGAATTTTCCTTTGTGCATGCACATTTCCCAAATCTGACTCTTATAGTGTTCTTAAGGAAAATTCGTCTAGTAAATCCAGGTCAAAATTTTGTATTCGGGTTTCCACACTGGCCACATTCTCTGTTTGCACCAATCAGTGCATCTAAGTCCTCAGCAGTTTCTGCAGCTGCATGTAATTTTGTTTCCTGAGAATAGTCCACAGTGATATTTGGTATGTCTTTTTTTAGCTGAAAATAAATAGTTTTAAGTTAATTTTTCTAAAGAATTTTCTAAGGTCTAGTATTATTTGGAATGTATTTACTTTAGGTGTTGGTATGAAAGAGAGTCCCTTACTTAATACATATACTGACTCTGTGTTTCCATTAACTCACAGAGATGTTAATCACTTGTAATTTTGTGTTATCTTCCCGGATCTCAGAGCTCAATCTTAATTTTTTTAAGACCTCCTCTCTTTCCCCTTCTTGTTCATCTCGTT
Organism: Neoceratodus forsteri; assembly: GCA_016271365.2. Classification (NCBI taxonomy): domain Eukaryota; kingdom Metazoa; phylum Chordata; order Ceratodontiformes; family Ceratodontidae; genus Neoceratodus; species Neoceratodus forsteri. Next base: position 174,559,187 of record JADMNL010000026.1, on the reverse strand, counting down.
CTCTTCTTGTTTTTTGAAATTTGTTCTTTTTCTCTAAAAAATCCTATTTGCCTCTTTGCTGGTCTCTGCTTCAGTCTCTCTGTTATTTATATCATCTTGTGGATTTTGTTTAGAGCTTGTGCTTCTATTTTTTTTGCTTCTTTTTAGATGCAAAGCACACTCTGTTTTTGCATCTTCCCCTAAGAGATCTCAGTTTTTCCCACTTCGAGATCTCACCCCTGTTATAGTTCTGTATTGAACTTATGCTGCTTCCTGAATATTATTTATTTCTCAAATATTTGAAGAATTTTTTGTAGTGCAATGTTACAGTCCTTGTACTCAGTTCTTTCTTTGTATGACAGTGCACTGCTCTAGCTTCTTCTGGCTCTTTGTTTAATGCTTCCAATTTTAGTGTCTCTGATTTTATAAGTTCAATAAATCATGTAGAACACAATTTTGCAGTATTAATACATTTTTCTTTGAATAAAAACTTATCTATGCCACTTGAGGGTATAGCAATTACTCTCAAGCCTCTATGGGCTTATACATCCTTTTAATATTCCTCTAGAGAAATAATGTTATGTGTGAGATCTATATCTTTATATTCTTTGCAAGAAACTCCATTAATGCATCAGTTAAGGTTAAAGCAACAAGAGTAGGGAAATGTGGTGTTAGGATTCCCAACCCTAACACCCCACTCACACCTGCAGGCAGCAAACCAGGTGTGGGGTGTGCTTTTGGGTTCTCCAGCCTAATGATCACCCCATTCTCATACCGTGTATACATTGAACACAGCTTCTTTACTGATGGAAGGTGGTGAGCATTAGGCTGGAGATCCTCAAGGCACACCCCATACCTGGTTTACTGCCTGTAGGCTGTGGGTGGGGTGTTACTACATTTCCCTACTTTTGTCACTTTAACCCTAACTGATGCATTAACTGAGTGTTTTTTTTTGGCAAAAAATGTCCTTACTTTTTGAGATAGTATAATCATATCCTCATTTGCCTGTGGGAGAGCAGGGCTTAAAGGGTCCTGAATTCCCACACCTCCATACACGCATACATGTATGTTAGCATGGAAGCATTACAGCCAAAACAGCAACCAAACTGTCAGCATAGCTTTGTTATTACCCCACTTCATGAATACCCTGCTGAGAATGTTAAAATCCCCTCAGAAACATAATTCCGCACCTCCACAATGTCATTCAGTACCACAGGTGAGAAAACCCAATTTTTTTTTTATTTAGTTGTTTAACCAGGTATAGCACACTAAGCTGAAAGCTTTTTTACAGGAGCGACCTGGGAGCACAAGGAGGCTAAGTGACTTGCTTAGGATCATACAGTATGCAAGTGGAAGCTGTGGGATTCAAACCCAGGTCTGGTCTGCTGGATGTCACCAGATTTGCAGCTCAGAGCCTTAGACCACTGCACTATACTGCCTCCATAATTAGGCCAGGATCTGAAAAATAACAGCTGTCACATTCATGAGGCAATGTAAAAAATGGCTATGTTGAAAATTATGGGTGAAAATATTTAACATTCCCGAAATTACAAGCTAGCGTAGTTAAATTTATTTTTTGTTATAAACTTCTTTATTTGTTTTTCAAACTTTAGACAGACATACATATATCTGGATGAATCAGGGTACACAATCCCAAACTGACTGTGTAAACTATATACAAAACACCTATATACATACATAGCTAATGGGACCATCCTCCATAATGATGATATATTCCTATAGCACCTGTATCTTAGAGTGACCGGATCAGCAACTAGCGTAGTTAAATTTAAATGCATACACATAACTTTGCCATTTTTACATATTTGTACACCAAATTCAGAACATAGCCTTCTTATGACCCAATCTTTTGAACAAAGGCAGTGCAAATTTTGATTTCTCACCTGATAGGTGATTTTGTCAAGCAACTGCAAAATTGCCTTTCGGGCAGAATTTGCAAAACTCCACTGACATTGTTTATCATGAGATGATGTCCCCAAAAGGCTATGTTGAAAATCTGATGTCAAAATACGTAAACATGGCCAAGTTATGCACCAAAGTTGAAAACCCCATTAAAATACATTGAACTGCACTTACCTCAGTTTCTCATATTGCAGTCAGCAGTTCCAGTGGCAAGATGTGTCTTCGAATAGAGAGTGGATCTTTGTCCTGTGACCTGTTCATGTGAGTGAGGGTGTGTGGGGGTGTACTGGGGTGTGTGCTGAGTGTGAGGTGGGAGTGGGAGGGTCAGATCTGTGAGGGACCGTTTTATGTTTTTTATGGAAAACAATTGAGGACAGTTTTCTTTATGTCAGGTACGGGGACAGCGGTCAACGGTTGGGGGAGTACCTCTAGACAGAAGGGTAATATAAATCTACGGGGGAACAGTGATCAATGGGTGGGGGTGTGCCATTAGACACCAGGGAAATTGAATGCAACAAGGGGGACAGTGACTGGCTGGTGGGGGTGCCACTAGACACCAGGGAAATATGTATTTTATAATGGGGATGACAATCAGCAGGTGGGGGGTGCCACTAGAAACCAGGGAAATAAAAACAGACAGGTGATGGGAATCAGAGGTTGGGGGTGCCACTAGACACCAGGGAAATACATGGAATGAATGGGTACAGGGATTCTGGGATTGGAGAGTGGGGGTTGCCACTAGACACCAGGGAAATACAGAGCAGTACCAGGGATGGCAATCAGAATGACTGGCAAAGATTCTCCCTTCACAAAAAAAGGATCCTTTTGTGACTGGTAATATGAAAAAGGATTCTTTTTTGTATCATGCAGTCATGAAAAAATATTAAAAATATTAAAAAAAAAACATTTCTAGGGCATGTCTGCAACTGTGAAGTGCAGATTACAACTTATGGGATCCTGATCATCTAGATAGATATGTTGGTGTCTCTCAAGGATGTCAGTTTTGCAGCTTTTGAATATTTTTTTTTATAGAAAAAACAGAAATAAGATGGTAGCAAGTAAAAAAGGAATATTCCAATATGAAACAAGATTAATTTTTCGTTTCATACAGCTATCCTGAAGTGCTGTCTGAGCATGTTAAGAAACATTTTTTTTTTCAAAATTTTAAAATAAAATAACTTTGAAATGGATTATTATTTGTTCACCAGACTAGGAAAAGGCAGACCTGTGGACTAGACCCTTTCTGCCCTGAAAATCTCAGACAAAGATTCCAAACCGCCTGGGCTGTAGGCAAGTTCAAAGAAAAACCCAGCAAAGTCAATGAGTGTAAAGTCACTTTTTCACCTCTCCAGAACTCATAAACTGCACATCTAATTGGAACATAACTCAGCACATCCAGAGATCTACTTTAGGTGACAGTGTATGCAAATTTTCATACAAATCCATTGAACGCTTACAAAGTTATTAAAGTGCAAAATATGGGATTTGACATTGATGTGCCTACTCAACCCTAACTATAGGGGCGCGACTGTGCCCCTATAATAATAGTTTCTCCAGTTTTATAAAACTTGCTTTAATGTGACCTGAGGCTTTTTCATTATCCATCCCAGTCAATAACTGCTTTGCCCTCTGTTGTCTTGCTGTAATGCTTTCTTGTATCTCCCAACTGAAACTCTCCTACTCTCCCAAATTACTGTCTCCATCCCAGCTTTGCATAATTCTGTAATGCAGGATGCAAAGATACTCCTAGAGTATTCTTGATCAGGATCTGAAGGGAATATCACTCACAGAGTTTCAAATATACATTTGAAATTGTCCTTATGTTCATAACCACCACAGTCATCTGGCAGGATGCCTGGTTTTAGCAGTCTTTAAATAGCAAACGTAATACGTTCCAAATGGGAAAAGACTGTGAATACCTGAAGTGGTGCTGGTGCAGGCCAAAGGGTTGCTAGCCCAAAGTGAAACCACTCTCCAAGAAGGTCCAGTCACACTCATTTCTTTCTCTTCAAAAGCTTTATTGCAAATAGTCATTGAATGAATGTTCACAGACACATGAGATGTCCACTTTTAGCCCTGGCACTTCGGACAATGAAACCCTTCATCATGGAGTATGTTTTACAAGAGACATGTTTTCTCATTTATAGTACTGACCAATGTATCTATGTATCTATGTATCAATGAATAAACATGATAGTAATTCATTACTAATTTACATAAACTACAAAAAATAAAACACAAAAACAGGAAGAAAATAATTCTAACATGCCATAGTAAAAATAAAATTTTGTTAGTCAATTTCTAAATCCGGGTTTCAGTTTCACTGGGTAGTGACTGTGCATCCAGTTCCATTGGAGTGTGTCTGTGCACATAGGGTGTGTGCATACTGTTTTACCATTTGCTGGCCAGGAGTGCTGAGGCATACAGATACATGTGCTGGGTGTGTAGCTCTGTGTGTGTGTGGGGGGTTGTAGCCTGCACTGTGTGCTGCTGTGCATGTGTAGCATTTGTTGGATACATGGTCAGGGAGCACTGTCATGCTTGAATGATCCACCCTCCACAGGTAGCTGTGGGACCACTATGGGTCATGGGTAGGTTCACCTGTTGACACCAGTTACATGCTAACACTGGGAAACACATGTCATGGTCCACTGGGGCATGCATGCACCACAGGCAACAAGCATTGTGTACCACAAATTATGTGCAACACTGACATTTTGCTCCTCTCTCCACAGCACAGGACATAGCATCTGAGGAGGATGAGGTTGCTGGACCATCCAGCGGAGTGTGGCATCTGACACTGAGCCAGCCTTATGGCCCCCATGGACTTCATGATGGAGGCATCTGAGGATGGCAATGATCACACGTATCTACAAACCCTGAAATACATGTTACTGGTTGCACAGCTGGAGGAACAATCACTGACACCAAGCCACCCCGCCAGTGTAGAGCCATGGGCACACATCAGTCCCCACACCATTGGTGCACCCCACACCCATGTCAATGACAATACTAGGACTAACACATCATTGGCAGGACCTGTCACCACCACCACCACCTCCACTGCTGAGGCTGTCACAGCCACCGCTACCCATGCCACATGCCCAGTGAACCAGGAGGGGTTGTGCATCCAAACAACAAGCCCACCATCACACAGCCAGCCTACATGGACACACAAAGTTTCTGTGGCTCGGCCACCTTCCCAACCCACCACTGGTGTGGTGCACACTCAGTCCACTCCAGACCTGCAGGCAGCTGCTGCAGTCAGCTGTAGAGTCACAGACTGCCACACACCGTGAGCTTGTGCTACTCAGAAGCATCATGCACGAGGATGTGACCAGCCTCTGCAACCTCCTGCATGCTGATCTTCAGAAGGCTGGAGCAGCAGGCAGAAACCAGTGAGGCTCACTTCACTGACACCCTCCAACATGTATTTGGAGACCTCACAGGGGAGGTGCATGAGCTCATGGCCGTGGTGTGTGGCACTGTATGGCAAGGTCGGAGACCCATCCTCTCCAGTGTGCACAGCCATGGTTCTGTGGGGACACCACAGTGAACGCCAATGCCAGTCAAGGGCAAGTCTGGATCTGGCAGCATGCCTGTGACCCCCCACAGCCAGTACCACTCCCTGCACTGGAGTGTAGCATATACATCCCTGCATCCAGCACCCAGCATGGCCATGCATGGTCCAGTGTGACTCTTCCACCACAGGTGTCACACTTCCCCTCCATGCAGGCTGTAACACTCACACACAGAGTCTGCAACAGTCACTGATCTGCACATGTAGTGGATGTAGACTGACATGATTGGGATGGCTCCCCCACTCCCCCGCATATCCCACACACCCCCAGCACCCCACAGGCATTGTTCCCCTGTCACTGTTTTGTTGTACTGTGCTTCCCCACAAGTTGTCCCCCTGGCCAACCTGTATAACACCAGTTCTGTTTGTGCACTGCTTAACACTCTTTGTTCACTGCAAGTTTGATGTGTGTGTTTTAACAATAAAAGTGTATGCACATATGACAGAGTCATTTGTTTTTTCCACCCACCTGCTCCTGCAAGTAAGGCCTCTTATGATGTTTCCTTTGTACTCTTGTGCCCTCCTGGCCTGGCAGGGATCACACCTGTTGAGTTACTCCAGTATTCACAACACCTCTGTTCCTCTTGGGATGGCAGGCCTATTTCACCGGCGAGTGTCACAAACCCACTCAGCAGGTCAGGCCCTCTACTCCCAAAGTGCAAACCTCCGAGCACAGTCTTGTGAACAGTTTAACAGAACATGGTAACCCTCTTGTCTGTTTTGTGAGTTCTGATCAACCTTTGGTCTCAAGTCTTGGAGGGATTCAAACTGTGAACCTCTTGCTAGCGTACCCAATGCACAAGCTCAGATATTTCTGTCTTCGGGGGGCCAGATATCTTTGCCTTTGGGCATCTAGCCAGGTATACAGAGATGAACCTTTAAAAACTTTAATAAAGACCTCCGATTTTAAATGCTTCTCTTCCAGTTTGGTATCATCATTCAGCTTATGCCTAGTGCCTGAAATAACCATGTATACTTTTCTTACAAATGAAAAGAAATCAAAGACAGACCAAGTATGCTCTAAAAAGAGTTTTACTAAAATAGATAAAAATATGTAAAACAAAAAATACAGAACTCTTATATCACAAGACATGCAAATCTTTTAAAAGAACAAGATTTAAACAGTGCAAACTCTTACTTACAGTACTTAGATTTGACTCTTTTTCTAAATACCTGTTTACAGTGTTCACCGATGTTTCTTTGTCAGAGTCTAGATAAAATTGTGTCTGAAATAAAACAGAATATTCCTTAAAGCAAACTGTAGTTGCCAACCCCTTTTTGTGTGAGGTCATCTAGCTTCTTCTCTGTCAGAATATATAAAAAATATATCTAATAAAAAAAAACAGGATGTCTTTTTCAAGAATTAAATTCTGAAATCTCAGCATTCTCATGTGTTCTTTAAATGACATCTCTTGATTTCATAATAAGCTCCCTCCTTTCCAGGACATGAAAGCATCTTTATGATTTCACACGAATACATCACAAACTGCTTTTATTCCTCTGGAAGCGTCATAAAATGGATATGCTCAACTCAAACTTCTTCCACCCTGTAATTAGCTTCAGGCCTTCCATGTAACACCTGGTATCTAAAACCGGTGTGTGTGTGATCTCATATGCTGTTTCAGCATTTTCTCATTGCTTTCATCTTTCAGCTGAAACCTGGGTGGGGGCAACATCACTCTTAAAGCACTAGATTTTCAGCAGATACAGTCAGTAATACATTTTGTTTAAAAAAAAATGATACAGCACTCAGAACTGGCTGTCCACATCACAGTTCCTCGCCAGCTAGACTGAACTTGGGGGTTCTATCCCCTACATGGGATAAGCTTCCCAAATCAGTTCACTCCTCATAGACCCTAGACAGCCCATCTGAGTTCTGGTTTTTCACTCCAGCCCTATGTACGATTGTCAGATCATAACCTTGCAAAGCAAGACTCCATCTTAGCAATCTCCCATTGTTCTTTCCCATCTGTGTCAGCCAAACCAGGGGGTTGTGGTCAATCTGCAACACAAAATGCAGCCCATACAAGTATGGCTCTAATTTCTTTAGGGCCCACACTATGGCAAGACACTCCTTTTTCACCGTGGAGTACGCTTGCTCCCTGGGAAGTAACTTCCTACTCAGGTACACTACTGGGTGATCTGTCCCTTGGCTAGATGTCTGACTCAGTACTGCCCCAATACCCATGTCTGAGGTGTCAGTCTGAACTATAAAGTTCTTACTATAGTCAGGACTTGTCAAAACAGGAGCACTGCACAGTGCCTCCTTTAGTTTGGTAAAGGCTTCCTCACAGGCTGGGCCCAGGTAATTTTCTTTGGCATCCTTTTCTTTGTCAGGTCAGATAGGGGAGCAGCCAGGGCACTGTAATTGGGTACAAATTTCCTGTTGTACCCTGCTGTCCCTAGAAAGCTCCTGACCTGGTTCTGGTTTTCTGGTCTAGGCCATGCCTGGATCACCTCTATCTTTATTTGGTTAAGATGGAGCTGTCCCTGGCCTACCACATGCCCGAGGTATGCCACTTCTCCCATGGCCACCTGACACTTCTTGGCTTTGACAGTGAGCCCGGCCCTCTGTATCCTGTCAAGCACATACCTAAGGTGGGATAGGTGTTCCTCCCAGCTGGTACTAAAGATGGCAATGTCATCCAGGTACTCTACGGCGTACTCCTCAGCACCATTTAACACCTGGTTCACCAACCTTTGGAAAGTGGCCGGGGCATTCTTCATTCCGAAAGGCATTACTTTAAACTCAAATAAGCCTATTGGAGTGATGAAGGCTGACTTCTCCTTAGCTCTGTCTGTCAATTCTACCTGCCAATACCCCTTGGTCAGGTCAGTAGTCGTAAGGTAGGTCACCCCTCCCAACTTGTCCAGGAGTTCGTCCATCTGGGGCATCGGGTGGGCGTCTGACTTTGTGACTGCATTCAGTCTGTGATAGTCCACACAGAAATGAGTTGAGCCATCTGGCTTGGGCACAAGGACTATGGGTGAGGCCCAGGGACTGTGGGATCTCTGGATTACCCCTAAATTCAGCATCTCCTCCACTTCCCTCCTAACGTCCTTTTGGACAGCCTCTGACACCCGATATGCTGTCTGCCGTATCGGCGTCTGTGTCCCTGTCTCCACATCATGTGTCACTAAGGGGGTTAGTCCAGGCTTAGCACTAAACAACGGGGCAAAGTCTGCTAAAACCTCCCTTACTTTCTGAATCTGGTCCAGGGCCAGCTGGGGAGACAATTTTACTGCCTCCACAGAGGACTCCCGCTTGCTTTCCTCCAGCAAGTCCAGAAGGGGATCTCCTTCATCAGTCTCCTCCCCATGACTATACACTCAAACACCATGCCAGCCCTATTTGCATATGACTTCATCATGTTGACATGGTACATCCTTTCTGTCTGTCTTCTGTCAGGTAACTCCACAATGTAGTTCTCGTCATTTACCTTTCTAGCCACTTTGTATGGTCCTGCCCACTCAGCTTGCAGCTTATCTTTCTGGACCGGAATAAGGACCATGACTTCCTGACCCACCATGTAAGAGTGAGCTCTGGCTCTGTGGTCATACCATACTTTTGTTTCTGTTGGGCAGCTGCCAGGTTACTCTGGGCTGTCCCCATAAGTTCCTTCAGCCTTTCCCTAAACCTAAGGAAGTAATCCACAATGGGAGTTCCCTGGGTGGCATGCTTGCCTTCCTAGTCCTCCTGGATCAAGTCTAGGGGCCTATGTACCCGGTGTCCATATAAGAGTTTGAAGGGGCAAAATCCTGTCAACTCTTGGGGCACCTCCCTGTATGAAAACAACAGGTGGGGAAGGTATTTCTCCCAGTCCCTCCCATGCTGTTCAGCAAATGCCTGGAGCATTGACTTTAGGGTACCAGTGAATCGTTCCACAAGTTCATTGACTTGTGGGTGATAAGGTGTCATGCATCTCTGCACCACCCCACACTTCTCCCATAAACATTTCATCAGGTCTGACATGAAGGAACCTCCTCAGTCGGTGATTACCTCCTGTGGAAACCCAGCATGGGAGAAAATCCCAAGTAAGGCATCTGCCACTTTGTCCATGCTTAGTGAGGATAGAGAGACTGCCTCTGGGTACCGGGTGGCATAATCCACCACAGTCAGGATGAATCTCTTCCCTGAGGAGCTGGGGGTATTTAAAAGCCCCACAATATCCATTCCCACCCTCTGGAATGGCTCCTCCACTATGGGCAGTGGAATCAGGGCGGCTTGGGTTTTCTTGCCCGCCTTCCCTATTTCTTGGCACTGGTAACAAGACCTGCAATACTCCTTCACCTGCTGGGTGAAGTTAGGCCAGTAGAAATTCTGAGCCAACCGTTGCATCGTGCGCGTGATTCCCAGATGACCAGACAAGGGAATATCATGTGCAATCTTGAGTAACTGCTCATGATACCCCTGGGGAACGACAAGTTGCCTGCCAGGCATCCCTCCCTCTGTCTGCATAGCCTGAGTATACATAAGTCCTTTTTCCCAATAAACCTTATGTCTTCTGTCACCTCCCTGTGCCTTGTCAGAGTCTGCCCAAGCCCTCAGCTTCTCTAGACTAGAGTCACTTCTCTGAGCAGCTGAAAACCCCTCACACAGTCCCAAGGCATGGGACAGGTCCCCTTCAGTCACTAAACTAGGGTCCCTAGCACTAGCATCAGGGCACTCAGGATCACTGTCAGTCCCAACCCTCTGACAATGGGTCACCCCTCCCTCTTCAGAGTAACCTTCTGTAGCTGTATTGTCACTTGCTACCGGGGACATTTCTACCCCCTCTTCATTAATGTCCATATCAGGAGACACAGGCTGGGGAACCAGCCTCTCAGTGGTTTCCACAATGGCTTCTGTGGGGTTCAGGGAGCTACAATTTTCCCTTGCCGCTTGGCTACGGGTAACTGCACATACCATCCCCTGTTGGAGATTGTTACCCAGGATCACATCCACTGCTAATGTTTTGACTACAGCCACCTGTTGCACAGTTCCCCCATTTCACCCCAGTCTAAGAGAACACTAGCAAGGGGTAATGCTTTCTCTTCATCAGTGAACCCTTGGACAGTGACGTATTTATTGGGTATAAGCTGACCAGGCTGTACCAGATTCCCCTTTACTAACATCAGGGTTGCTCCTGTGTCCCTTAACCCTTGCGTCTGCACACCATTTACCATGACTGGGTGCATGTGTTCCCTCATGTTCACTGGCATGCTTCCAGGGACACACAACAACCTAATTCCTTTCTAGCACCCTGTTGTGTATTATTGCTCGCCTTTTTGGGACACTGTCTGGCAATATGCCCAGTTTCTTTACCCAACCAACATTCATTTCTTCTCTCAGAGAAATATTTTCTCTGAAACCTGGGGCTAACTGGTTTTGGTGGAGGCAATGAGGGTTTTAATTGTCCTGAAGGTGCGCTTTTCCCTTTCTGCACTGCCACGCCCACTCCATTTGCTCTCAGAGCAGGTCTGCTCTTGGCATAGAGGTCCGAGAGTTCAGCAGCCTCTTGCACTGTTTTGGGATCTCGGTTCTCTAGCCAGGTTTTTAGCTCTGCTGGGCAAGCCCAATAAAACTGTTCTAATAAAATCACATTTTCAATATTATCAACTAAGTTTGCCTCAGTTCCTTCCCAGCAACATTTTAAAAACTGATGTTATTTCGTGGCTAGCTCCTCATAGCTCATATCAGGGCTTCTCCTGAGCTTACGGAATTTAGCTCTGTATGATTCAGCAGTTAATTCAAACTTTTTTAACAGTGCAGCTTTTAGTTTGCTGTAATTATTACTGTCCTCATTGTCCATTTGACCATATGCATCTCGAGCTTTCCCAGTAAGTAGCGGGGATAGCTGGACGCTCCAGGACTCTCTAGGAATTTTAGCCTGAATACAAACTTTTTCAAAAGAGTTTAAAAAGGCATACATATCCTCCCCCTCTTTAAATTCAGCTATTAATTTGGAATTTAATTTGTAACCCAGTCCTGCAGTCCCAGTTAAACCCAAGCCACTTACCTGCTCTGGTGCCGCTGGTTAGAGTTGTAGCTTCTCTAGTTCGTGTTACCTCTGTCGCTTCTCTCTCTTCTCCTCTGCAGCTCGCTGGTGTTCAAGCTCCTCATTGTCTGCCTCCCTCTGTTGTTGCTCTGCCTCTTGCTGTTCCCTCTCTGCCTCTCTGCATTCTCGCTCTGCCTCATGGTCTACCTCTTGCTTCTCTCGCTCTGCCTCTTGGTGTTCTCACTTTCTCTTCTCCTGGAACTCCAGCTCCATCCTGCACAACTCAGTTTGCAGCCTGAGTACCTCTGGATTCAGGATACTGGTGACCTTCCCCTGCTGCTGTGGCCCTTCAATGACAGTGGCCCTGCTGTCCTCCTCAGTAGATCTGGACACAGCACTGGCTGATAGTCCTGCCACACTCATGGTCTGGTCCCTTTCAATCATGGTCTGTGACTTGCTGCCCTGGGTATCTGCCACCATCAGGGCCTCTATGAGGTTCTGCTTTTTGACTGTCATCTTGAACGGGACTCCTCTGTCCCCGCACAACTGCTTCAAGTAATCTACAGTGTGCCTGTTGTAGTTGGGAGCCATCTTCTTCCCTGACTACAGCTACTCTGACTTGCACTTTAGGAAAAAAAATGGTAGCAACTTGACTGTACTCCAAGTGATATATAGTTCTATTTCCTTTTTAAAAAAAAACTCTATCTTTTTCTTTCTTTGCAAGAGACCTTATGGTCTCAAGCTGACACAGAACAATCAAAGCTATACCAAAATTATGCTACAGCTGCCAACCAATCTGTCACAAACCCACTCAGCAGGTCAGGCCCTCTACTCCCAAAGTGCTAACCTCTGAGCGCAGTCTTGTGAACAGTTTAACAGAACAAGGTAACCCTCTTGTCTGTTTTGTGAGTTTGGATCAACCTTTGGTCTCAAGTCTTGGAGGGATTCAAATTGTGAACCTCTTGCTGCCTTACTCAATGCATAGGCTCAGATATTTCTGTCTTCAGGGGGCCAGATGTCTTTGCCTATGGGCACCTAACCAGGTAGACAGAGATGAACCCTTAAAAACTTTAATAAAGACCTCAGATTTTAAATTCTTGTCTTTCCAGTTTGGTATCACCATTCAGCATATGCCTAGTGCCTGCTATAACCATATATACTTTTCTTACAAATGAAAAGAAATCAAAGACAGATCAAGTTTTTGTAAAAAGAGTTTTACTAAAATAGATAAAAATATGTAAAACACAAAATACAGAACTCTTATATCACAAGACATACAAATCTTTTAAAAGAACAAGGTTTAAACATTACAAATTCCTATTTACAGTACTTAGATTTGACTCTCTTTCTAAATATCTGTTTACAGTGCTCACTGATGTTTCTTTGTCAGAGTCTAGATAAAAGTGTGTCTGAAGTAAAACAGAATATTCCTTAAAGCAAACTGTAGTCACCAACCCCCTTTTGTGTGAAGTCACCTAGCTCCTCCTCTATCAGAATATATAAAAAAAAAATCTAAAAAAAACCAGGATGTTTTTTCAAGAATTAAATTCTGCAATCTCTGCATACTCATATGTTCTTCAAATGACATCTCTTGATCTCATGATAAGCTTCCCCCTTTCCAGGACATGAAAGCGTCTTTATGATTTCACACTAATATATCACAACCTGCTTGTGTTCCCTTGGAAGCGTCATAAAATGGATATGCTCAACTCAAACTTCTTCCACCCTGTAATTAGCTTCAGGTCTTCCACGTAACACTTGGTAGTGATCTCACATGCTGTTTCAGCATTTTCTCATGGCCTTCATCTTTCAGCTGAAAGTTGGGGGAGGGGAGCGAGGTAACTCCTAAAGCACCAGATTTTCAGCAGATACAGTCAGTAATACATTTTATATTAAAAAAATAATACAGCTCTAAGAACTGGCTGCCCATGTCACAGCAAGCACCATGTTGTGTAGCATACAACAGGCTATGAATATGCCACAGGCTTTGTGAGGTGTATATTGTAGAGCACTGCCTAAACGATTCAGGCACTGGAATCACATTTTCAGCATGCCACAGAATTGCTCTATGATGTTTTTGTGTGGTGGTGGCAAGTGCCATATTGTATCTTTCTGCTGCCACAAATGAGAGGCAGAGTTTGGGTGTAAGGAGCCAGGGGTGCAAGGGATTGGCACTGTGCCTGTAAGGTAACACACATCTGTTAGCACCTGTCCACAGTGTAGCTGCCTGGGTCCCATCAACAGCCCATGGGCTGTGGCATGTCCTGTGCACCTGTCAACCCTCCCCCTACCTACCCTTCACATAGTGAGGCATGTGTGTGCTGTTGTACTGCTGTGTGCCCCATGGGGGTTTTGTGTAGGGGGCACTCTGTGTGTACTCACTGACAAGGTGCCCACTGGATATGTGGCTGCCTTCAAAGATTTGTCAGAGTCTGGAATTGTGCCATATTAAGGTGTCATGGGCACTTCCTGGGTAGCGGGCCATGCATTGGTTATGCACCCTGTTGCATCACACACCACCTGGAAATTGATGGAGTAGTAGCCCTTCCTTTTGAGATAAGCATCCACCCCATCACCAGTGGGTGCATGGATAGCAACATGGGTGCAGTCAATGGCACCAAGTACTGCGGGTAGGTAGTAGTAGTAATAGAGTTTATTTATATATTTTTATATATATAGGTGTGCAACCTGATAGAACAGCTGCATTATTTCTGTGTGCTGTCTGCTGCTGTGCTGGGGAATATGATGGACTCACCAGTGTGTGGTAACAGGGCACCTAGGAATTTGGCCAGCAGGTACAAGGTAGCAGACTGTGTCACTCCAATGGTATCCCCCACCAGAGTCTTGAATGACCCGGTGGCTAGGAAGTACAACGCAGCTATCAACTTCTGATCAACTGTCATGGCATGGCTGTGCTGGGTGTTAGAGATGGGTGAACGTCCGGTTTTCCACCCCCATGGATCTTCCACAGAAATCAGTGAACTGTTGTGGAAGTTTCCAAACTTCCGCTCGTGGCGGAGCAGAAAACTTCTGCAAAAGTTATGGGTGAAATTTCACCCGGTATCAAGCCCTGGGGGTGGAAAACCACATATTCACTGCTCATCACTAGCCCTGGTGGCTAGTGGCCCCTCCCACCACTGGATCATTTGCCAGTGGCTTGACTTAAAAAAAATACCCCATCCCACCAGATTGCAATCCTTCCCCCTACCCCATCCCTTCCCGACAACAAATGCATTGGTGGCTAGTGATCCCTCCCCTCCACCTCAGCTGCCCAAACTAAAATTGTCTACTGGCATATAGTATTACGAACAACCCCCCATCCCCATCTCTGTCCGACCTGTACTTTAAAAAAAAAAATTCACTGGTGGTCTAGTGGTTTCCCACACCCTCCCCATCCCTGATCCCCAGTGCCATTATTTCCCTGGTGGTCTAGTGCAAGGGTGTAGGCAGGCATACTCACTGTACATATTTGTGTGACAGTTTTGTTGAGTGCCTGTCACAAACCATACACATTTCTGTTATTTTCATTCTAATCTGTAGTATTTAGGTTAGTGTAGGCCACTGAGGAGTGTCTCTGTTTAAACTTCTGTTGTTTAGGAGACAGATACATGTATAACCTCTTTAGAGATTAGAGGAATCATCTGACAACAATCTGATTTGTTTGGAAGGGGGTACCATTTGGAGACGATGTGTTCATTTTTTAATGGGGTTTAATTTTTGGAGATTGTGTGTGCAAAATGGAAAATTCTGGCTACACCCCTGGTCTAGTGCACCCCCCACCCCAGCAGGTGTCCCACCATCCCACTCCCAGCCCCATCCAGAATCCCAACAGGTGGACCGGCGCAGCCCTCCTCGCTCCATCACAGCCGGCCTGTCCTTTAAACTGTCAATGAATGAGTGCATTCTTGTCACCAGAATGCACTCATTCATTGACAGCTCAGTGGGTGGGTCAGCCATGGTGGAGAGTGGAGGGTTGTGCTGATTTGCCTGCTGGGGTTCAGGATGGGGGTGGGAGCTAGGTGGTGAGACACCTGCTGTGGTAGGGGTGGGGGCACTAGACCACCAGGGAAAAAATGGGACCAGGGGTTGGGGATGGGAAGGGTGTGGGAAACCACTAGACCACCAGCTAATTTTTTTTTAAAGTACAGGTAGGATGGAGATGGGGATGGGGGGATTGTTGCTACTAATACTAAATGCTGGTGGACAATTTTAGTTTTGGCTGGTGAGGTGGAGGGAAGGGGAGGGACCACTAGCCACCAGGGCATTTGTCATCAGTCAGGGATGGGGGTGAGGGAAGGGATCATAACCCGACAGGACTGGGCTTTTTGAGGGCAAGTTGGGTAACTGGGTTGGGCGGGGACCGAGGGCAGAATTTCAGTGGAAGTTTGGAAATCAATTTCCAAACTTCCACAGAAGTGAAAGTCAGATTTTTGTTTGAATTCTGCTGGCAGGAATTTTTTTTCACACATACCTACTGGGTGTCATTGAGCAACTACTCACATAGCTGCCCTAGCATGGCCCTATTGATATGGTACCAGCCAATAAGCTGGTCATCAGTGAGGGTGTCAAAGAAGACTCATTGCCAGTACTATCTGTGCACAGCATATTACCTCCGCAGCCTATGAAGGGGGCCAGGGTGGGCATGTGACCTCTACTCCTCCTCCTCCTGCAGGGCCTCTTCCGGGAGAAACAGCATGTGTGCTGCATATTCAACCATTTTTTGTTTCCAGCTGCAGTGCATCTGCCCACCTCTAGGATTTGCCTTGAGTAGGTCAGCCCTTTTATTGTCAGTATTTGCACTGCACATTGGGATTGTGCAAACTCACTTGGCACAGTGTTAATGCACTGAATATGGCATTGCACCTGTATTCATGTCCATGCTCCTCCCTTAGCCTAGCATACTGTATACATCATTGTTTTGCATGCACGTGCAATTTGGTTTTGCCCATGCTAACCACACCTTTGAATATTGCGCATTGACGCAATCGGCACACAAATAGCGTACAATTGTTTTGACTACTATGCTCCAATGTATCTTAGGCAAACATGGAATGGTGGGGTTCTTTGCTTGGCAAACTATATAATATATGCATTTTACTCAAAACTATGTAATTTTTTAATGGATTAGAACTAAATTGTTCTAAGCCATAAAAAAGGCAATTTGAAAGATCCAGCAAAGTACAGGAAGATACATTTGAGAGGCAATGTGGCCAGACCATTGCTAAAGTAATCTTTTCCAGACTAGAAGCCTTGGCTCCAGAGAGGAGAGTCTCTCCAAATTTCAGGCTGGCTTCCACAAAGGATTTGAAATAATTGATGGGTACTGATGCATCTTACAGGGAAATATATGATAAGAAGACATCAAAGACTCTATGTAGTTTTGGGGGAAGGGCTGGAGCCAGAGGTTCAATATAGGAGGAATGTGACAAGGTTGAATAAGGCCCTGCCCCATTTGTTATGAAGATAGAGCTAAATGCAAGGATCTGTTCTATTTTTTCCTTTTCTGTCTCTTGTCTGCCTGGTTACACAACCAAATTTTCTTGTGAGACCTAGGAACTGATCACTCTAATGGTTTCGCAATTCTCCACATCTTGCTATCTTTACCTTCACTTTCTGTTTCTGTCTTTTCTTCCCCCTTGCATATCTGCAGTAATAAAAAATATATGTGAATCTTTATGTGGAAATGTCACTGATACTGGGATCCCTTTGTTTGGTATCCTGTCATAATGGTGATTGCAATTGAGTGACTTGCATATGAGCTACTCAGTTACAGAGTTTGTTATGTTGGCTACTGTTCACGGTCAGTGATCAGTATGACAGGTAGAAGGAGATGGCAACATAAAGGATGGGAGGGTGGAAGAGAAGGGAGGACATGTAAAGGGTTGTGTGGTAGGAGACTACTAAGCTGGTGCCGTGGGGGAGTGGTGAGAGTGGCAAGCTACAGTGGGAAGGGTGCATGATTTAGGGTTTGGGGCTGGGGAGGGATGCTTTTGTTTATTGCCATGCATGCTCAGTAAAGCGCATTTCTTTTTTCCTAAGGTTTATTCCCCCTCCCTGACATGCACATCCCCTGGAGTCAGTAATCTTTAAGTGGGGGGGGGGGTGTTTGGTGGGCACAGCTCCCCACAGAAAAACCTGTTTACTTTCGCTGATGTTTCGTCTCAAGAGTACACATCACCTTTTTTCGGTGATGTGCACTTGCGGTAACGGCATTTGCTATTCCGCGATCACTGTTATGACTTAGAACCCTTTGTTTGAACTGTATCCCTTTGTTTAAAACTGTATATAGTTATACTGTTGAAATGATTGGAAAAAGCTATTTTGGAACTCAAGGAGTTAACCTAAAATGTAGTTTTTAAACCTTTTGTGGAGATGTAAACAAGAGGTCAGTTCTGGGTCACTATGTTCTTTTTGCTGCACCTGCATCAACATTGACAAGAACATTCTGTAAACTTACAAGAACATTCTGTGAGAAGCAGACTCTCTTAACGAGTTCCCCAAGACTTATAAAAAGAGAGACAAGGAGAGTGAGAGGATGAGAGACTGAAACTTGGAATTAAAAGATACTCTCAGAAGGAGGACTTAGTTTTCTCTGTTTGTACTGCCTTTGTAAATAGTTATATCAAATAGTTTTAATGTTTTTATTTTGCTGTTATTGAGAAAAATAAAACACTATATGCGAATTTTGAAACTGCTCCTGGTTTTCCTGTTCTTTCTGATCTGTGCCTCGATGACAGGGAATAGCTCCTCAAACATACCAAATAGAAACCAGCCTCTCCCAGCAGCCCTCGCTTTATGTGTTTTGCAATACTCAGTGCTGCTGCATGGTTTGTGTGGCTGTGCTTCTGCTCTTCTTGCTTGTCTTGTCCTTTGCTGCCTTGCCTTCTCATTACGTCTTCCAAGATCCTTCTTTGTCCTGTGTCCTTCCTTGGATGGCCACTTCATGGTTCTCCGTTCATTCCTTGTTTTGTGCCTCTTGTTCCCCTAGTCTCCTTCTGTGTTTTGTTTCTTGCTCCCTCCTGCTTTCTCTCCTTCCTCGTGTGCTCTGTGCCTGCCCCCCATTCCAATTCATCTCCTGTTGATATTTTGTGGCTTCCTTCCTCTTTTCCTGCCTGTTTCATTCCCTGCTTCTGCCTCCCTCTGGCTTTCTCTTTGTTCCTGGTTTGACCTACCTGTTTTAACCCCCTCCCCATTTCCCTGTTTCATCTTGTTTCTTGCTTCCTTCCCTGCTCCTACCTCTCATTCAGTGATTCTCTGCCATCACCCACCCCCACCACCACCACCTTGGCCAGTGCTTCTCTGCTCCCCTATCCATTTTTCTTGCCTTTGATTTCTTTTTTTGGGGCTTTCTTCAGTTCTTTCTGAGCCACCACTCCGTTTCTGTGCTGGCACTTCCAGGTTATGATGTGCCACTATCATGCTCAGTTTAAAACTATATTCCTTTATTTTCACCCCTCACTTTTGTGCTTCTCCTGTCAGAGCTTTCAGTTTTGATGATTCTGTGTTTTATACAGCTGTATTATTCTGTCCTTCCCCTTGCTGTTTATGTATCCCCTCCTTTCCTGTTCCTTGCTCTCATTCCTGCCTACCAATTCATTCCTTCTCTGTTTCTTTCTCCTTTTCTAGTTAAGCATCACCCATCTGCTCTTTACTTTCACAGCTCTCACCAGCAGCTTCCATAGTTTTTATCCCTAATGCATACCTTCTGAGGTATTTGAATGCAGGTAGACGTCCTGTCTACCAGAGATGAGAGTCTGTTCAATCACTCATTAATGACAGCTCCTATTTATGCATATTTCTCGTTTCAGGAGTTCTTACTCCATGAGATTCAGATTCTCCATCACCAGTTGGAGGTGGGGATGTGTGCACCCTCTAACCCACCAGCAAAGTGCCTTTCTGGAACTGTACTCTTCCATCAGTGTTCAGTGTTTTGACCTAACAGTTTGGGGTTAGTCTTCTTCTACTTGTAGTGCAGAATGCAGCCCCAGATTGGCACCATGGCATTTTCTATGGCTATTGATTCTCCTCCTTCCTCACAGTGCAGTGAGCAGCCACATATTGGCTCCACAGCATCTTCTATGCTTACCGATTCTCCCCCTACAAACCCCAAAGAAGGTCCTGCAAGGTTTCCTCTGATTTCTTTAGATGCACCCCCAGATCAAAACTGGACTTCCAAGTCAAACTACTCAATTAACGATTGGACTATTTCCCCCTTTGTGGCTGAACTGAAAAATCTTGATATTCAACACTCAGCTTCCGCCCACAAACAGGAGTTGTATGACTTATTCATTGCTTCAAAGTCTCGACCTGTTTGGGGTTCTGGTCCTTCCCAGCCCATTGCTCAACTGGATCCTGCTCCTTTGTCTGAAATTCGAGACTCCATGGCTCAGCTCAACTCATCAGTTTCTGACCTGCAATCCCGTATGGTAACTATCGAAGCTCATTTCCCAACTCAGCCTATTTCTGCCTCCCACCAGCCAGCTCCCACTGTACTTCCATCTATCAGCTGTGTTCCTAATGTTCTGGCTCCTCTGAGTTCTCTGCCATACATTAGTACTACATCCTCCTACAAGTCTTTAATGCTCCAGAACTCAGATATTATGTCTCCCTCATCTTCTCCACTCCTCTGTCCCATTCAACTGATTCCAGGTCCCCTCCACAGGGATATCATTGATGGGAAAGAAGTTAACCTGATATCCTTGCTTATCTCTTCTCATGAGACCATTGAAAACAGAATTGTATCCTGCAGCAACATTTCTGTGATAATGAAGTCTAATGATCCCAGACTCCTAAAGAAACTGACTATACTCAAATTCCTTCTAGCATTTAGCCTCTATTGTGATGTGATCTGTTCTGCATTTCCTTCAAGATGCAAAGAATTTGACTCTTATCTATATCTCAAAGTTGATTTGGGTATTCGATGTGCATGAACCCATTTTTACAAATACCATCAATCCTCCTCTGCAAAAACTGCAGTAGTCTTAGCTCATCATAATACAAAATTGAATTGGGCAGTTCTCGAGAATGAGCTCTTTTGCCATCACTTTGCTTGGCAGCAGATTCACTCCTGCTCCTTGTGTGGCTCTTGTACCTATTTTGCTTCCTTTTGTCCTCTTTCAGTATCTGATGCCTTCTCATCCACAATTCCAGCAAGACTCGATCATTCATCAAGCTCAGTTCCCACTCCTTCCCCAAGGCTCACTCGTTCCATCTCCAGTCTTCCAGATCCTCGCACCTGTTTAGACATTCGAGGCAGGTCCATTAAATTCATTGGAAGCAAACCAGTTTGCAACAGCTTTAATGATACAGTCTGCCCTGGATCTGGCTACATGCTCCTCCACACCTGTAGCTTCATAGGTGACACCGATGCTCGCTTTATCTGTTCAAAGTCTCCCAGGCCTCCTCAATGACAATTGGTTCCTCCATCTACTCTGATCAACTTACAAGCTTTATACAAGATTCTGGCTTCTGATCCTTCTTGCCCAGACATGCAGATGTCCTTTCCATCTTCTCTCAAGGATTCCACACAGGCATCACAGTGCTGTTCTCAGATATCTTCAATGTCATAATCTTCAGTTTGTGATCCTTCAGTAGTCAGGCAGCTGTTACAAAAAGAACTGCAAAAAGAATTCCTTCTGGGTCCTTTTTAGCACCCACCATTTTCCACTTACTGAATTAATCCCATAAGTGTTGCTAGAAATTTTCCATAAAGAAGTGCCTCATCATTGATTTATCTGCACCTCGATCCTCATTCACCCCAGCATCAATTTGTTGATTCTCTCCAATGAATATTCTTTATCCTACGCTTGTATAAATGATGCAATAACAATTATTACATTATTATTAAATGCTTTGGTCCTGGCTCCTGGCTCTCAAGAGCTGATATCACCGACACCATTAAGTTATTACCCATACACCCATTACTCTGGCATCTCTATGGCATGTGCTGGGAGGATCATTATTACTTTGCAGTTCATCTGACCTTTAGCTGCAAAAGCAGCTCAAAGCTTTTCAGCATGTTCTCTGAATTGCTTTGTTGGTCTTTATTAAATGTTTGTCATCATCCAGCTGTTATCATATGCAAGATTACTTTGGGGGGAGTGTGCCATTGCTTGCTGTAGATGGCAGGCTAGATGTTTAGCTCTGGATTTATACCCATAATTTTCAGTGATTTGGTACTTATTTTGTTGTAAATTCCCAATCAGACAGCTCTGCAGCATTAGTTATTATCAGGGCAGTAAGGGGATACCAAAGGTTCTACAAAAAGTTGGTCTAATTGCAAATCATAACTTTTCAAAAAGTCTGATGCTCAGCTGACTAACTGCCATAGCAGTCACAACCTTGCGAAAGCAAGTGACGGCAGAGGTCACCACAAATGATCAACTCAATTCCATTGCCAGCAAAAATGACATTACACAGTTGAAAGAAATGTTGGCAGATCTGAAAATTCATGTCACGGACATTAAAGCAATAACATCAACCCTAAAAGCAAACACCGAGGAGCTCTCATCCAGAACTGAATTAAATGCAGCTAAGATTTTGGAGCTCACTGCCTCAGTAGGCTACCTGGAACAACTTTCCCAAAAATAGTCAAGTCAGATTGCCTACTTATTGGACAAAGTGGACGATCTTGAGAACAGAGAGAGAAGGAATAATTTATGGATTATGGGGTACCAGAAGACATAGAAGGTTCAAATATGATTAACTTTTTACAGAACTTTCTCCCTGAAATGCTAAATCATCAGTTGCCCTTGCCCTTAGAAACTGAGAGGGCACATAGGTCCATAGGTCCAAAACCAAGAAATGGCAAACCAAGACCCATACTGACATATCTACTGCATTTCAAGATCAAAGAGAAAATATTGCAATTAGCCAGATTGAAAAAACACATTAATGTGGAGGAGGGAGCTTATCTACATCTTTCAGGACTTTTGAATGAAGTGTTTAATGAAATGAATGATTATTTTGAGGTAAAAGAGCAACTGCAGTGGTTTGGACTATCATGTCATTTCAAATACCCTACTACCCTAGTTACTCAGGACCTTGGGGAAAGATTCGATAACTGTGGGTCAGTAGGTGAGGCTTGTTTTTTTTTTTACAAAACTTCCAGAGTTCACAGGCCTCTGAAAACCATGTAGCCTCTCTCAACAGTCCCTCTGCCTCAAAAGAAGTGTGAGGCACATATGGACCTAAACATTCCAACGCTGACCCTCACACCTCATCTGCAAAGTCTCAGGCTCAGAGTACCCAGAAGTTGCCACATTCATATGGAGCTGCCAACATGCTCCCTTCAATTCCCCACCTTTATTCTGAGGCAATAAAGTTTACTGATACCTCCCTGGATATACTAGCTGTTATTCATCGCAAACCAAGGTCCTTGCATTGCCCCTCCAACATCCCTAGGCTGGCATCTTCTGTCCCCAATCCAAGGAAATGTGGCCACAGCAGGGAGTCGCTTCACTCTTTCTCCTCTCACACTATGACTGAATCTAGAATGCGTGGTGATGTCATCCCAGGGGAGCATCACACTCTCCCAGTCCCTCTTAAAACTGAATCTGGTGAAGGAACTTCTAATCAAGGGCTAGCAGTGGTTAATCCTACACTTCCTACAAATGTACAAACAGCTCCTCACACCATACTTCTGGTGAAATGTCACCACCAAATGAAGTCTGTGGATCATAAATGGAGTACCCAGTTCTTAGTTTGCATGGTAAAGACGTTCTGCTCGACTACCAAGATGGACAGGATCTAACAGTCAAATTTTTTTTAATGCTCCAAGCTGCAAGTTTCTATGCATCCTAGAAATGAGGGTGTTACTTGTGACAATTGGTTCTGTTTGTCATAACCCATCCAGAGGTTTGTGTGACTATGTGTGCTGGTGACCTGCTTCTGCTTTAAGCTCACTTTGTGATGTGCATTGTAGATTTATGAGGCAAATGTTTATTCCATTCCTTATTATGGTTGCATGGTTTTGTTCTTGGACCCCTGGGGCACAGATTCCCCTCATCCCCTAACCCTCTCCCTCCCTTGCTGTCTCATGGTGGCACTCTATGTAGCTGAATGGTATACTCTTTTAAATTATGGGAATGTTTCCGAGGCCAGTGTGCTGCTAATGCAATCCTATGAAATTCTGGCCGCGGTTGTCTATACAACAATTCTTAGGCTACCTCTTAGCAAGCTTAGACCACAATGTGCTTTTCCTGGCTGAAGCTTTGGCAGAGCCCTGAGCTTTATTTGTCACAAATAATGAGTGCACGTGAACTGGTGTGGTTTGTTCTGCTTCTTATTAGCCAGAGGCTTTGTGCTTTTTAAATTCTAAATCATATTAAATAATACCAACAATATTGTGACAGTCTTCCTTGTGTTCTTGTCCCACCCTACCCTTACCCCCGTGTGCCCTGTCCCTTCATCACCCAGTGACCCCAGGACTCCTGCACTCTATTAACTGAACTTTGATTGTAGCAACCCTTCTACTGCATATCATGTGAATAGCTGCTAGTCATCTGAATTATATCTTGGAGTACACCATTTCTTCTCTGTTAATTGGGTAGGAACCTGTTGTCTAAGCTTTACCAGATTTGCAATCAACAACAACTCACCTTGGACTACTTTTGGTTCAGCGGACGTAAAGCTGTCCAGCAACCTACAACTTACTGCTGTTACCTACTTAGCACCTGCAACATGTTTTATTTAATTATATTAGTTGCCACAGTGTGTCAATCTGTTTTTTTTTTCCTTTTCTCTGGTTGTTTACTTGATTATTTTCTTGTTTTTCATTACAACTACAACATTCTTAGTCATAAATAACAGTTACAAGACTCCATGATAATGATTAAATTGATTATGACTGTTCATACCTGGAGTGTTAAGGGATTGGGTATCCCAATGAAAAGAAAAAAAAAATATTATTTTCAGAGAGAAAAAGTAGATATAGCACTGCTACAGGAAATTCATCTGGAGGGGGAGGAAGCTAGGGCAATGGTGGCACATGTAGGGTTTAGCATCTTTAACTCCAAGAAAAGAAGAACAGCAATATTGATAAGGAAAGGGGTTAACTTTATGAAAACATCACATTTGGCAGACCCGGAAGGCAGATTCCAAATGCTAGCAGGGACAAGAGATGGCAGGGAAGTGACAATTTGTAATGTGTATGCCCCTAAGTCAAGTCAAGCAATTTTTTTTAAAGACATCAATTATAGATTAAGTACTATCAAAAGTAGGGGCATCATATTAGGGGAAGACTTTAATGAAACTCTGGATACAGTAGTAGACAGGAGTGGTAACCCATCTGTTATTAGAACCTCAGCCTCACAGAAAGTGTTACATACTTTACTGGACAACCTGGGCTTGATAGATTCCTGATGCCTACTAAATCATCAGAGAAGGGATTACATGTTCTATTCACATAGCCATTCCTCCTATAGCAGGTTGGATATAATCCTGGTCTCCAAGTCCCTTGTCCCAGATTTACTGGCAATGCAGATTGGAGACCTGGTCTTATCTGATCATTCTCTCTCCAAAACAGTCTTAGCCTTAGGTGAGGAAAAGAGTAAGGCTCTAGAGGGAGATTTAACATCTCTTTGGCAAAGGACCCTGAGTTTACTGAATGGATAAATCAAGAAGCCACTGCTTTCTTTGACAAAAATGACAATGGGGAGATCAGTCCAAACTGCTTGTGGAACACCTTTAAAGCCTCTATGAGGGGAAGAATTATTAGTTTTTCAGTAGCTAAAAAGAAGAAAACATTAAAAGATCTTGTGGAAAAGGAGAGACATCTTGCCACCCTCAAACAGCAATTTAAAGGTGGACCAAAGGTGAATAAGCACCTTTTGAATAAGATTACTAAACTAAAATATGATATTAATAAAATACATTCAGCCAAGGCAGAATATGCTCTTTTCAGAGTCAGGCAGTCTTATTGGGCGTCAGGAGAGAAGGCAGGGAAATTGCTGGCCTACAGACTTAAAAAAAGGTATTTACAAAACAACATTCTAGGCATTAAAAATCTGCAAGGTAATCTAGTGGTATCAAACAGTAAAATTTCAATTGAATTTGAAGAATTTTATAAGGAACTATACAAAACAGGCAGGAAGGTGGAACGACGGAAATTAATGCCTTTTATCTTAGGTCTATTTACCGACAATAAGCTGTCTGACTCAGACAAGGAACATCTAAATAGACCCATTTCTACAGAGGAATTCTGCAGTCATACAAAAGCTGCCCCCTAATAAAACACCAGGCCCGGATGGTTTGCATGGGGGAATTTTGTAAATCATTAGGTCCCAACATCCAGGCATATCTTTTCCAAACCATTAAGGCCGCTCTATCCACTGGGTCTTTGCCTGAATCTATGAAACTCGATTACAATTCTCTTATCCCAAAGAATGACAAGGATCTACAACAGTGTGAGAGCTAGTGACCTATCTCACAACTAAATGTTGACTATAAGAGCTTGGCAAAGATTTTGGTCAATAGGCGTAAGGGTTTGGTAGTCAAACGTCTGGGAGAGGAACAAGTAGGCTTTATCCCAAACAGGAATGGGTATGAAAATGTTAGGAGGTTGCAAAGATGCAAATACCTGGCAAGAACATGGGATCATTCTGCTGAAAGAAAAAAAACATGTGGCAACCAATGCCACAAGCAAAAGGGAGTGCACTGCACTGACACAAACATCGCATGCCCTTTAAAACAATGGGCTTATGTGTGTTTTTGCATGGGGCTTCACCCACAGCACCCCTGAACTGGGGGGCTTCACCCCCACCACACCCCCAGAATTATTATAACAAACTATGGACTTCGGGGATGGGGAGTAACCCGGAAGGGGGGGAAAAGTTTCTTTTTAAAAAAATTAAAAGCCACAAAAAGTTGCAGCACAGGGAGACCTGGTAGGAAGTGAGCCACGGTCCCAGGTCTCTGTTTCTGCCGTGTGCCGGTACCTTAATCACTCTACCACAGAAGAGGCTTGACCACCACCCCAGCACACAACTACCTGATACTTCCGCGTTTTCAGTGTACAGTGACAGGGTAGTGGTAATTCCCCACCACTGTTCTACCCCTGTCGCTGTAATGCCAGGTGCACCATACACAGTGCAGTTAATACCGCCCTGTCTTTCTTGTATGGTATTGACCTGGTACCCCTGGCAAGTAAGCTAAAGTACCCTGTCATAGCTCTAGCCTTGGATTTTTTCAGGGCCTTTGATTCACTAGAGTGGAAATACCTCATTATGACTCTGGAAAATTTTAATAAACAGTAGACATGGGGTTTATCACGGGCATTAAAACACTCTAAACTAGTCCAATGACTGAGGTGATCACAAATGGCTTTATATTTAATTCCTTCAGTCTCTTCCATGGGACAAGGCAGGGCTGTCCTTTATCACCATATCTATTTATTTTAGCATTACAGCACCTAATACAGAAACTCTCTGCCAACAAGCTTATAAAAGATATAAAATCAAAGAAAATAAAGTCTTTGCCTTTGCTGATGACATCATGCTCACTATCTCGAACCCCTTCCCTGCCATTAAGCCATTGGAAGATACTTCGGATGTCTTTGCTAAAATGGCAGGGTTAGAGATAAACAGGAAGAACACTCAGATTATGTCACTGAACAAGATTATGAAACCAGGCCTAACTCTTGGTAAGCTGGGAGTGGAAGCAAGGTGCACAGAATCGCTAATTTACTTAGGAATACAAATTCCAAGAGACATCCAAAAGACATTAGAGCTTAACATGACACCCCTACTGTTGGAAAGTGACAATGATTTAAAAAAATGGAATAAATTAAATCCTTCTATCTGGGGGAAAATGAATTCCATTAATATGATGGTGTCACCTAAACTGTTCTTTTTATTCCAGAATATCCCATTTCTAAAGAATAGTTAATTCTTTAAGAAATTCCATGTGATGGTTAGGAAATTCTTGTTGCAGGACATACCACCAGGCTATCCTTAAGTAAGCTAAGGGCTCGCAGAACAGAAGGGGTGTTTGGGTTGCCCCACTGGGAGAAATATTTAATAGTTTTAAGGCTTAAGCAAGCAGCACTATACATCTCTCCCAGCAATGAATCCACACATCCCTTGTGGGTTAAAGTGGAAGAATAGATAGCCCCTACAAATTAATTGATTTTCTGTTCATTAAGATGTCCATGAAGCTTTACAAAAAGTTGTATTTCTGACTCTATATCAACCATTCAAAAGCTGCAAACACTTTTAGGAATAGAGGAGGCCCCACAATACCTAACAACAATCTGGAAAAATCAGAATCTGCTTTACAATGGCACCTCGTTAGTTGATTTGGGATGGGGAGCATTAGGCATCACAAATCTTAATGATTTAGTGGACAAATCAGGTGTTTTACTGTCCTTCAAAATACTAAAAACAGAAATGTAAGCTTCACAAATTTCATTTATTCATCCACCCACAACTTAGGAAAGCTCTGACACATTCCGCCCTATGCCCAATCCTCTGCCTATCAGGAAGTTCACAGTGAGAACAGATCTTGAGAGTGGCAAATCTCAAAAAATGGGTTAGCTCAGGGTATAGACTAGTAAATGAGACATCGGATCCAACATTGTTAACTTCATCTGTGAAGCAAAAATGGGAAAATGAAATGGGAATGGACATTTCTCAATCAGAATGGTCTTCTGCGTGGGGTAATGCATGTTTAGCCTGCAAGGAAATCCTGGTGAGAACAGCGCAATTTCAGATTTTACACTACTGCTATTACTACTTGTTGAGACTGCAATTAATGGGTTACCATCCAGGTGTATCTTGTTGGAAATGTCAACAAAAGCAGGCTATTTTGTTTCACATGCTTTGTGAGTGCCCACAAGTATCTCCTGTATGGAAGACAATACATAATTTTTGTGAGATTGCTTAGAATATCATAATTCCATTTACCCTGAAATTCCTGGTCTTGAGAATTGATTCAGGAGACTTATATATTAGTAAATATCAGAAAGTAGGAATCAGGGCTGCAGCCTTAACCTTCAAAAGAAATTTGTTAGCCAATTGAAAATTAAATTCACCCCCAACTCATCAAGAGCAGTATCACAAGCTGGGGGAGATCATTAATAATGAATGTATAGCCCATATTGTGGCCAGGAAACTCTCTATTTTTAAGGCAGCTTGGTCTCCCATTTTAGTATTGCTAGAGAAAGGCTGCATTTTAACCAATAGGCTGTATTTTTGGGATGTTGAGTCCCATCAACTGTGGCCTAAATATGGAAAGGCCCAAGTGTAGAATTTACTAGGTTAGGTTATTTTGAACTTACTCAGGAAATGGAAAAGGTAGCATTATAACTGTAAATATACTGTCTAGTTGTATGTCAGTTGAATCTTTAGTGTTTAAAAATGTTCTTTAGGATCAATAAGAGACTAGATAATCTGTTTTTATAATTATTGCAAGGTATACTCTTAAATGAGCACGTTATTATTTTTGTATGATTGTACAGAAATTTAAAGCTAATAAAATATTTATTGGAAAAAAAATCTGTTAGATGACTTTCTTCTGATAGATCCACCTGATTCTCTTCCTGCAGCTGGTATTACTGCTCTTGTCCAGCTATTCCAAGAGCTAGCAGTTCCTCTGTCCAAAGAGAAAACTATAGGTCTAGCGACATCCCTCAAATTCCTTGGCATAGTAATGGATACAAACTGGATGAAGCCAGGTTACCTCCCAATAAACTTCATAGGATGCAGGCTTTAGTGGGGTTCTTTTTGACCTGCTCCTCTTGCACAGAATGTGAACTACTTTGTCTCCTGGGATACCTTAACTTTGAATGAGGATAATTCCTCAAGGTCAGTCTTTCATTTCTTACCTACTGACATTGGTATCTTCTGTTTCCAAATTGCACCATCATATCCAAATCACAGCTATGGCAAAATCTGATCTAGCTATGTGGTTCAATTTTTTAGCCTACTGAAATGGCTGTTCATTGCTTTTCAAAGACCCTTCTCGTGACTTACATCCGATGCATCACCAACATTGACTATGCAGCTATCTTTGAACAGTCCTGGATCGCTGCTCCATGGCCTCCAGACATTACAGCTCTTTAAGACTTTTTGACAATGTCTCTTCTCTTTGAGATTTATCCAGTAGTAGTGGCTGCCTTCATATGGGGACATCACTGGTCCCTTTAGAGAATCTCCATCTTTTTTGACAATCAACCCATCATGGATATCATCAACAAGGGTAAGTCTTTGTCCCATTCCATCATGCTGTTCATACGGAGGTTGACTTGGCTATTTCTCTATTCCAATTTTACATTACAATATTTTCACATTCCCAGTAATGCAAATAAAGCAGCTGATTCATCATCTTGATTCCACTTTCAGACCTTTTAAGCGGGAGGGGGAGTTTTGGTTAGTTATTAGCTGGAAACAGCAAATTAATTCCCCAGGCCATCTACACTTCCAAAGCATGGGTATTAATAATATGGTAAGAACCGAGATAATCGTAAAATTCAATAAGTCAATATAGAATCTCCCAAAGGTAATTTTTCCAGTGGCACCAAGGGCAAGATTGGTAAGTTAAGTTTACCAAGCCTGGCAACATACAGATGTTTAGCTTACTCGATACAAAGTATAAATATACCCTCTCACTGACTCCTGAGTTGATTAACTGTAAAAATGAAACATAGGTACTGAGAAATTAAAACACATTGAATAGCCTCATAAAGATGTTTAACCAAAGTGGACTTTCCTACCTTCTGGATTTTTTAAATTACAATTTTAATTTAAGTTCATGTAATAAAAACAAAATTTAAGGATTTTTGACATTAAAATACAGAATTATATATTGGAAATGAGTATAGCCTGCTTTAGCCTGTAGTTTACAAAATCAAAAAGGATTTATATTAGATCCCCACTTGAAGGTCCCACTCCTGACTGAACAAGAGCAGAGAATATGCCTAACAGGTTTTAGATTTTCATTTATTTCTTTGTTTTTTGGTAACTGGGTAGTGTGATCGCAAATTCTCTCACTGTAAGTATTACCTGAGCAACCACTCCCGTCGTCACGGGGCAAAAACCACACCACTGGGTTTTGTCTTAACGTCGCTTTATTTGATCAAATCTCACACATGCATGTGGGACTTTCTACAAAGGAGATCGTCCCTGATTAAAGTTTACAGCAGCTTTTTATAAGCTAGATTTTGCACTTCTTATCTTAAAAAAATACCAACATTTCAGTATGAGCCAATCATAAAACAGCATAACAAGTTTTCAGCAATGTAAAAGGAAAAAAAGAAATATTGATATGTATGAGGTACTTTTCCACTGCAATTCATTTCTTTCCATTACTGCTTGATACATATGCCTGGGTCAAGCTGACCTGAGAGAGACAATTAGTTTCACTCACACCATAGCAACGTACAGCTTGCCTTCAATGCCACTACGTGCTGTTATCTTTTTATATTTTGCCCAGGCATGCTCTTATCTCTATATTTTGTCCAAGTCTGCTATTCAGGCTGGTACAACCAGTTCTGCTCAGTTTTATCTAGTTTTCTGTTTTCCCAAATGTACCTCAAGTAACCTCAGTACAAATTCTATAACCCTTAAAAAGAAAACATGAACTCAGAAATTTCTACTACATTCATTATTACTTTGTTACAGCATGGCTTTTAAAGCAAGCATAACTTCAAGGCATATTATAGCAAATATAGCTTTAGGATATAAAAAGAAGCATATATAAAAATTCCCTCACACTCCCCCCCTTTTGATACTTTGTATCAACTTGTTAACTATTATACTTTAGTCACATCTGGTATATCACAGAACAGGAACACCCTGGCTAATTCACTAGGGTCTTGGTCCTCGGGGTGTAGTAAGGGGTGCAGCTGGGTGATTGCATGTGGCGACAAGGTGCTACACAATTGTCGCAAGAGAAATTTGAGCAACACAATTAGGAGCCATAATGCCAGTATCACTACCACGATTACTGCCACCCAGTGGAGGAGGGTAGTGCCCCAGTCACCAAATATGCTTGAGAACCATGACCAGGGGTCCCAGCCCTGCGATACAGGTGCATGCTCACTTAGAACATGTTGCTGTAGCGTTCATATTCCCTCAATTACTTGCTCAAGTTCTTGGGAATTATCTGGTATATAGGTGCAGCATTCTTCCCCTACAATGGTAGCACCCCTTTGCGAAGCTAATACATAATCAAGTGCGGCTCTATTCTGCAAAGCTACGATTCTAAGTGCTTTAATTTCAGCTGTCAGCAAGTCAGTTGATTTCAAGGTATCATTAATTAATGTTTCTAACTCATAGCTTAACTGGTCAATGTAATGCATGTTTTGAACAACACCCCACCATGGGAAGATTCCTGCCCCAAATTTTTCCCCACTGGGACACGTTTATTCGCATCCGGCACCTCCCTTTTTTGAATTTGATTTATATAGCTTACAGCTGATGTATAGCAGATGCATTGTACTTATATACATGGGCCGCGGGGTGGAGTGTGGCTAGATAGCAGCATCCCGTCCACCCTATAGGTAGGAAAAATAAGCCCTATCCCCACATACCCAGTATAGACCTGACAGACTGCCTGGCAGTGAAATCAGGATGTACTGTGTGGGCATCTGCTGAAGCAGTTGGTTATGGTGGACTCGGACTTGGTGGTGCTGTTGTAGTGCCTACAATATTGCCACGTGGACCATCCCAGTGGCGCTAAACTCACGGTTAATTGTTTATTACACAGGCAAAGCCTGGCTGATATTTTCTGTTGTCTAACATCTAGATACAACGGGGTTGACACATTTGTATCATTCAGTGGGCTGTACCATGCAGTAAAATCATGCCCCCGAAACACAGTTAGGTTCTTTATTTTGTTTGTAGCATAATCTGGGGCATTAGTGATGTTTCTTCCCCTGATGGCACCGAGAATCTCGCTGGCCTCAGTGTTATTTACAGGCTTGGGTTTTAGGTGGAGCCCTACGGCTGCAGAGAAAGGAGAGCTAGTGCATACATAGCAATCAGAGACATTAGCATTATTAGCATGTAAGTTCATTAAAGTCCACCAAGTGTTCGTAATGTGCAATGGCTCTGTGCTACGGCGGGAGTAGTTGCCTCCCTCGTATCCAGAGCCCCATAGCAAAAATAGCAGCGATAGTCCGAACGAAAACAGAACGATAACAGTTTTCATGGTTGCTCAGTTCACTGTGCAATGGTATCGACTGTAGAGGCTGTCCCAAAGCGACAATGGATGCGTGAATCCACGTTTCTCTCTCATGATCTTTATGGCGAGTGGCGGTAGTCAGGAGCACTTGAACGGTCCTCGCCACCTCAGGCGCTCACTTTTTCTTCGAGAAGCCCTTGATAACCACGAAAGTCTCCTGGCTCTATCCTATGCAAGGGTCCCTCCAAGGGAACTGGAAGTACAGCTTTACCCTAGGATAGAGAGATCTTAAAACAGCATTAAGAGATAAACAATAGGCAATCATTTCATTATCTAAACGTGCAATGTTATTCGGTTTTGTGGGAAGGGACATTTGTCATTCTGAGAGGCCTTCCATCAAAATTTCATGAGGTGATAAACCCACGGGCCAGCTCTCCCCTCATACTCATTAGGGCTATTGGTAGTGCTTTACCCAACTAAGGCCAGTATCTGCAATAATTTTGGTCAATTTTGGCTTTAGTGTCTGATTTGCCCTTTACTGCCCCTCCCAATTGTGGGTGGTAGGCACAGTGCATTAATAAATCCACTTGCAGTGCCTCACACAAGTTCTGATGACTTCATTTGCAAAATGCGAGCCATTATCGCTGGAGGAGCGGTGGGAATCCCCACCTTGGTATGATTTCTCTAATCAGGGCCTTTGCTACTGTACAGGCCGTGGTTTTCCGTACTAGAATGCTTCTACCACTTGGAAAACATGTCTATAATCACTAAGCAATATTTATACCCTTCACGGGTTTAGCTCAATAGAATCCATCATTAAATTTTCAAAAGGTCCTGTAGGAAAAGGATGGGCAGAGGGGTTACTTAGGTCCTCTGCCAACATTATTGCATACATATTACACACTTTTTACAAAAATCTTCAGCATATCTGGTAAAGCCAACAACATACCAATGTTTATTTACAAGGTTCGACCACTCCACTTTTTGAAACATGATCGGCCCCATGGGCCAATTTTGCCAAAAAGGGAAATACTGTCGAGGGCAGGCAGAGCCTGCCATCGGGGTTTGTCCACACCTTAGTGCTAGCATCAAATTTACAGTTTGTTTGCCAGTTACGTTTCTCTTTTACACTGGCCGACTGTTGTAAAGTTGCAACATCCTTTACTGAGAATAAATCAAGTTGGTTAGTTATAGTCAAAGACATTAGAAATTTCGGAACACTCCCAGAAAGAGTTGCTTCCTTTGCAGCTGCATCAGCCCTCGCATTTCCTGCAGAGACAAAATCTTGGTTAGAAGTATGGGCTTGACATTTTACAATTGCTAACTTTTCTGGCTTCTGGATTGCTAACAAAAGATTTTTTACCAAATTCGCATGCGCAATAGGTTTTCCAGCTGCTGTTAAAAACCCTCTGTGTTTCCATAAGGTGCTAAAATCATGAGCTACCCCAAATGCATATCGACTATCTGTGTATATGTTAACTGTTTTACCCTCGGCTATTATACAAGCTCTCGTCAGAGTCATGAGTTCAGCAGCTTGGGCTGGCGTTACGTGAGGTAACTTTGCTCCTTCCACGACATAGTTTGGAGTACACACTGCATAACCCACAAGGGGATCCTTTTTCGTCTCTTTGTGCTGAGCCGTCAACAAATAATTCTAAGTCTGCGTTTTGTATGGAGTGCGTCAGTGATATCCGGTCGAGGGCTTACAGTCTAAGTCAATTACTTGCCCACAGTCATGCTCCTCCCCTCCTCTGGGGTGGGGAGCAACGTCGCTAGGTTTAAAATGGTGCACCTTTTCAAAGTTATGTTAGACATGGTTAGTAACACATTTGATACTGAAGCAATGTGCGAGGCGCTAAATGAGCTGTGCGAGCTTGTGCAGTATAGAATGTACAGAATGAGGCACATACTGTCAAAGCACAGAATCCTACCAAATCCACGCATGCCAACACCGCTTCAGTAGCTGCTGCCACTGACTGCAAGCAAGACACCATCCACATACCACTGAGTCCAAGCGGCAGTAATATGCTATGGGCCTCTGCCCCTCCATGCTCCTGTGTCAATACAGCTGACATGTAACCTCCCTTACCATTCACGAACAAATTGAAACCCTTTTCATAATTTGGTAGTCCCAAACAGGGACTTGTGATCAATACATTTGTAAGTTTTGCAAAACTGGTCTCTAGACCAGGTGTCCACCTGATCTCCTCATTTATCTGCATTTTCGTGCCATATATGGCTTCATGGAAGGGTTGTGCCAACATAGCATAATCCACGATCAAGCTCTGCAATAGCCACCATACCCAAAAGACATCATTTGCTGCTTTGTAACTGGGTGTGGCCATGCTGCTATGTTTTTAATTCTCTCAGGGTCTAACTTTCTACCATTGCCAGACAACACATGACCCAAATATTTCACTTGCTCTTTACACAATTGCAATTTTTCTCGAGACACTTTATGCCCATTCTCAGCCAAGAAAAGTAATAAAGCTTTTGTATCCTGTTCATTTGCTTCCTTACTGGGGCTAGCAAGCAATAAATCATCCACATACTGTATTAGGGTACTGCCCAATGGGGGCACAAAAGCGGATAGGTTCTCTCTCTCTCATTTGAGCTGAGAATACTGCTGGAGACTCAGCATAGCCTTGGGGCATGCGAGTCCAGGTCCACTTTTCCCCTTTGTAAGTGAATGCAAACCATTCCTGGCTACTGGGTTCTGGGGATACTATAAAATGCATTTGCTAAATCAACCACTGTGAAATAACAGCTGTTATGTGGAATGGATGACAATACTGTAATTGGGTTGCACTTCCTGAGAATGCAACATGTACTGCTTCATTTACTGCTCTCAGGTCCTGCACAAAGCGATAACTTCCATTTGGCTTTCTCACTGGTAAAATTGGTGTATTTACCGTTGCATATGGGCAGGCGACGATTACTCCCCTCTCCACTAATGCTGCATGCACTGGGGCTATTCCCTCCTCTGCCTCTTTACCCAGCGGATATTGATGCCTATTCGGTCTGTAAGAGGACTTTGGCTTGACCATAAGGGGTTGTGCATTCTTCAGTAATCCCACATCATACTTTGATTCTGCCCATAGCTTTGCTGGTAACTCATTTATCCAA
Organism: Neoceratodus forsteri; assembly: GCA_016271365.2. NCBI lineage: Eukaryota > Metazoa > Chordata > Ceratodontiformes > Ceratodontidae > Neoceratodus > Neoceratodus forsteri. Next base: position 174,523,481 of record JADMNL010000026.1, on the reverse strand, counting down.
CTTACACTCTCCTGCATGCCTGTTTCTTCACAAACCTTTCGCACATTCACTTCTCTTCATCCCTCGTACCTGAACTTTTCTGTTGATTATGTATTTTTCACAGTTTCAGCCTTTGATATTAGCTTGCTTCCTACGCGTTCCCAATCGCGCAACTGTACCATTTCTGCTACCCATGACCCCAAGTCTTTCCACTCAAGGGGGCCTCTGGCCAAAGAAATGTGTGATATGACCCTGGCACTGGAATACTTTCAATTGCTCTGCATTTAGTCTGACTGAGGCTGCACAACAATTCTTTGCCACATATATCTCTGACACCCAGATGGTCTGCTCTACGGCTGTTTTTCCCCACTCTTTGCACTCATAATCCATGTCCGACCCCTACTGCATAGTATGTAGTGCAATGCAAATCTGTTTGTAACTGCAACCTATGATGTGTTATTTCTTCTGCCCACCCTTGTAACAACACATTTCCTTGGTTCTGTCAGTTCCCAGCTATACAGCCAATCCCTGTTCTTTCAGCTATACATGGGTACAAGCCTATTCCTGGTGCTTCTATATTGACCCCCTCTGAGGTACCGTAATTTGTGCATTTACCTTTGACAGGAGATCCTTCCCAATAAATTCACAGGACAGGTCGTGCTACTGAGGAAAATATGTTGTAATTCCATTTTTCCACACCGAACTGGTAATGAGATTGTCAATTGCTCTCTTTGTGGTACTCCTGATACCCTATTGTTGTCACCATTCGACTGGATAAGGGTGCATTTAACTTGCTTCTCTAATTACTGACATTGAGGCACCTGTGTCTATTAAGAAGGTCAACTTGGTGTTCATGATTATTAAGTCTATTACTGGACTACCTTCTGGCGTTGTTGAAGCACATAGCATTTGTGAAAAGGGGAGGGAGTGTTCCTCTAACCTTCAACTGTCATTGGCAAAGCCAACATTATTAGTCCAGAACTGAGGATCCGAGTTCCACTCCATCCTTGCTGCTGATTTGGCTGCCACTGTTGTGGAGCAGGAGGGGTGGTGGCAGAAAGAGGGCATTGGAATCTTGATTACGCTGCCACTGGTTTGCCTTTACACAATTTCTTGCTATGTGTCCCTGTTCTCCACAAGCAAAGCAGATGATACCTCCTCCGGTCCAGGTCTTTGTCCTGCCATTCCTTCTTGCCCTTTCCCTCCTCCCTGTGGATAACCTCCATTATTTCATCCTCTTCTTCTTCTTCTGTTGCCATTTCCACCTTCCTGTTGGGCTGCTTATTGTCTCTTTCAAAATACATTAGCTGAGCCTTTTCTAGCTTTTCTTTCTTTTCCTTTTGTATCTCCTTCTGCTGTCTCTCAGCATGTTCAGCATACAGCACTAGGTCAACCATTTTCATTGTCTCCCATCCAATGCACACTGTGGTAACTCCCAATCTAATTGGCTCACTCAGTCCAGCGCAAAAAGCCATACCCAACTGATGCTGGTATGCGGGATTATCCGGTCCAATACCGGAAAATTGCCTAAAGACCCCCTGCAATCTTTCCTTGTAATCGCATACTGATTCCTCATCTTTCTGTCTCGTATCCCGGATGCGAGGCCAGTCTGTCACATCCTTGTATTTTTCCCGTAGTTTTATGCACACAGCATTAAATTGTGGCATAATGTCAGCCCTTGGCTTCTCTGGGTCCCAGGCTTCCTTTACTTCCTCCCACATGCCCTTTAATGTTCATCTAAAACATTCTCCAACCTCAGTCGTAGATAGTTCATACATTTTGATTAAGTTTGTTAACTCCTTGATATATTCTTCTATGTTATTCTGAGGCTTTGGTATATCTTTCAGGGCCTCTCTCAACTCCTCAGGGTTCCATGGGCGGTCCACTTCAATGTATTTAGGGACTGCAGGCTGGTCTCACGGTAGCCAGTCTCCCTGCCTGGGGTGTGGGTTGGGATACATATCAAAGGCAACTGCTGTTTTAGTTTCTGTCTTCCCCTGCCTGTTTTGGGCCCTTAGCCCTTGCATTAGTTTGCCTAAACACCCAAGCCTTCCCATCTCCCTTGCCTGTACCTTTCCCACCAGTGACATAGATTCCACTGCTTCTACCAGGTCCTCTTCCGTCCCTCTATTTCTATCTCCTCATCTGAGTCAGTGTCCAACTGAACAGGGGTGGGGGACCATTGGGGGTTTTGACCGCAACCTCCCGCATCGGAGTCACAGGAGGTTGAACAGGCTGTTTTTGAATTGGTGGGACCTGAGTTGGTAGGGCAGCCTGTTGTATGACCTGTGCTGGTTGTACTGCTTGGGCTAGTTGGGCCACCTGTACTTGCTGAGCAGGAAGGGCAGCCTGTACAGCTGGGGCAGCTTGTTGTTCAGGCTGCACTACTCCCTGTATTGGTGGCCCTTCTGGCACCATCCCTGCCTGTGGTTCGGCGGAACAGTTGGTGGAAGGGCGTATGGTGGGGGGTATCGTGATGGTGAAACACCTCCTACAGCCGCTCAGTTTCTTCCTCCTCTTGCTTTACCATTAATCCCTTTACTTGATTTTCATGTCGCCTTTCTGCCTCTCTTTCCCATATTCTAAACCTTGACCAGTCTACCTTGCACCCTTTTGTTTGCTCTTTTCTTTTCTTCCAAAGCTATCCTTGCTTCCTTTAGTACATCTGTACTAAAAGTACCTATAAGGGGAAATATTCCCCTGGTCAACTTATGCCATTGCCCTATCCCAGAGACCGAATCCTGGCCAAACTTATCAACCATACATTTTGCTGGTCCAGATAATACTAACTCTGGACCTAGGTTATTTTTTGTTCCCTTGTTTCCCATTTTATCTAGGCCTGTTCTTTATAGTGCACACTCACTCCAAGGTATACTATGTACTTACAGTGATGATGAGTGTCGCTGGCCCCTAGGCGTCACGTCCTGATGGGGTTCCACAAAAATGTCCTTCTTTTGTCCAAGGAAACAACCCGATCACGGTGACACGGACCGAAGAACTCCATCCTGCCGACTACGCCAAAACTGTGATCTGCAAATTCTCTCACTGTAGTATTACCTGAGCAACCACTCCCGCTCGCTACGGGCAAAAACCACACCACTGGGTTTTGTCTTAACGTCATTTATTTGATCAACTGACATGCATGTGGGACTTTCTATGAAGGAGATCGCCCTGATTAAAGTTTACAGCAGCTTTTTATAAGCTAGATTTTGCACTCTTATCTTAAAAAATACCAACATTTCAGTATGAGCCAATCATAAAACAGCATAACAAGTTTTCAGCAATGTAAAAAGAAAAAAAGAAATAATATGTATGAGGTACTTTTCCACTGCAATTCATTTCTTTCCCATTACCTCTTGATACATATGCCTGGGTCAAGCTGACCTGAGAGAGACAATTAGTTTCACTCACACCATAGCAACGTACAGCTTGCCTTCAATGCCACTACGTGCTGTTATCTTTTTATATTTTGCCCAGGCATGCTCTTATCTCTATATTTTGTCCAAGTCTGCTATTCAGGCTGGTACAACCAGTTCTGCTCAGTTTTATCTAGTTTTCTGTTTTCCCAAATGTACCTCAAGTAACCTCAGTACAAATTCTATAACCCTTAAAAAGAAAACATGAACTCAGAAATTTCTACTACATTCATTATTACTTTGTTACAGCATGGCTTTTAAAGCAAGCATAACTTCAAGGCATATTATAGCAAATATAGCTTTAGGATATAAAAAGAAGCATATATAAAAATTCCCTCACAGTAGGTATACTAGACAATTAAATGCCTATTTTCAGGTATGACTACTGTTTCTAATGTAATTGTCATCAAATATGCTGGACTCTTGTCAGACCTATTTAATACAAACTGTAAATGAAATACAGGGAAATATTAAGAATATTAAGTATACTTATTGGGCGAGATATTCAGAGCACTTGCTCATGGCGCAACTGAACTGCGCCAGCTCAAGTCCAGTGTTGTGTTGATGAGCGATATTCAAAATGACCTGCAGTGCAGCACAAATCCCATTTTCCAATGAGCAACTATAATGTATGAGGTGCAAGAGCAGGGGCGTGCCCATGAATATGTGGCGCAATGGCATAGTCAACCGGACAGCAAGGCACTAGTGTAGAGCAAACCACAAGTTGTGCCAGGCAGACTTAGCCCATAAAACAGGCCCAAAAACACAGACAGCAGATGTGCAACATTGTGCCCAGAGAGTGAGGGAGTGAGAGAGTGTTAGAGAGTGAGAGAGAGAGAGAGCAGATAGAGAGGGAGGGAGAGAGAGAGAGAGCGAGAGAGACAGACACAGACAGATTAACGGACGGTAGGGACAGGGTGTCACAGGCAGCCAGGGAGAGACACAGTGACTGAGAGATGGACAGTTGCCCATTTATAATGGATGCTGTAATGAGGGGTGTGAGGAGGCAGGAAGAATACCAGCATAACCGACGAAGAGCCCAGTAGCGGTATGCCCGACACAGGTAGTGCCATGCCAGGATCACGTTCGGGAACTTCAGGGACACTGAGATAGTGGGCCAGTACTGCCTGAACAGGGCTGTTCTGAGGCAGCTCTGTGAGCTGTGCAGTGAAGAGATGCAGGCACCCACTAAATGTAGCAATGCCATGTCAGTGGAGACCAGGGTGACTGCCGTGATATGCTTGCTCACCACGGGCTTCTTCCAAAGACCTATGGGGAGGCCACAGGTATCCCCCAGTTGGCCACATCCTGCCTCCTCACCCAGTTCCTCAATGCTTTGCTGCCACATGCTTCGGAGTGCATGCATTTCCCCAGCACACAGGCAAAGTGTACAGCAAACATGCAGGAGTTCTACCAGGTGGCATGCATGCCAGGCGTGATCGGGGCCATTGACTGCACCTACATCGGCATCCGCACACCACCTGGCCCAGAGGGCCTGGTGTACATCAAGTGGAAGGGGTACCCTTCCATCAACTGCCAGGTGGTGTGCGATGCCACAGAGTGCATCATCAATGTCTGTGGCACACACCCCGGGAGTGCACATGATGCCTTCATATGGCACAGCTTCACTTTGTGCCACAGGTTTGAGTGGGGAGACATCCCCATGGGCCACCTTTTTGGTGAATAGGACATGTGCCAGTGTGTCTGGGAGCAACAGTGGGGAGGGGATGGCAGACAGGGCAGGCAGGCTGTTGCAGAAAGAGAGCAGGGGGCAGCACAGCAGAGCACTGGGTTAACCATATGTCTTCTCCCACAGAGACATCAGTGCATACCCCCTAAGGGCATGGTTGCTCTCCCCCCATCCCGCCGAAGCCAGATATAATAAGGCACATGCCAGCATGAGCAATGTCATCATGCTTATCTTTGGCATGCTAAAGTCAAGATTCCATTGCCTAGACAGGTCAGGTGGTGCCCTACAATACAACCCATCAAAAGCCTGTGGCATAGTCCTGTCCTGATGCATCCTGCACAACTTGCCATTGACCGTGGAATAGTCGCAGAGGTGGAGGAGGGTGGCAGTAGTGGGGAAGATGGTGATGAAGGGCCGGAGGGTGATTGACAGCCACTCCTTGGAAGGAGGGACCCTAGAGTGGCACAGAAGGCGTGGCACCACCAGGACACAATAGCAAGGGAGCATTTTGGACAACACAGGTGAGTGTACAAACACACTAGCATGGGCCTCACAGGACAGCACTCAATACTGTGGTGGGGTGTGCACAGTGGAAGGCATGCAAACATGGGAGTGCACAACACACGGCAGAGCAACTGGCACACTGGTGCATGCAGACACACACACGCAGCAATGGCATGCACCCAAACAGACACACACACACACATGTTGTGGGATATGGCATGGATCAGAAGCATGACACTGGTGCACAGGCACCACTGGTGCAGAGCAGCTCTCATCACCTCCATGCCACATGTCCCGGCAGCATGGTCCACACACACAAGGGTCAGTGGTGATGCATTACCCATGCCCCCCCAGCATGCAGGTGTCACCCCTGACACTACACACAACACTGTCGTCCTTGCAGACACACATGCATCAGTCGTGCACGGCATCAGGCACACCTCAAGATAGCATGCACAAGGCTGCTTGTACTCACCATGCAGTGAGGGTCTGCCACCCATCTGGAACCAACCAGGCACACCATCTGCCGATGCTCAGCTGATGCTGGATGCCACCAGCACCTCCGAGGCTGTCAGCAGAGGCACTGCTGCTGGGTCACCACCGGTCACCCTGCTGGATGCCCATATGGCTGCAATCTTTCCTTTGTGCACCTCCTGTCAGTGCCAATCTTCTTCTTGCACTCCTGGGGTGTGCGATGGTGCCATCCATGGGCATTCACATAGCATGTCACCTCCTCCCAGCCCACAGCCCACTCCTGAGGTGTGCCCATAGCACCACTAAGAAGGGCCTCCCTGTCCATGTATGCCTCATATAGGGTAGTGGTCTCTGCAGCTGTAAAGTTGGGCCTGCGCTTGCATGCAGGCCCCTGTCCCTCTTCTGCTTCATTATCTGACATTGTGCCACCTGTGGGAGACAACAGCAGTATTTTGTTTTTATTTAGTTGTTTAACCAGGAGTAGCACACTAAGCTGAAAGCTTTTTTACAGGAGCGATCTGGGAGCACAGGGAAGTTAAGTGACTTACTCAGGGTCACACAGTATGTAAGTAGAAGCTGAGGGATTCAAACCCAGGTCTGGTCTGCTGAATGTCACCAGATTTGCAGCTCAGAGCCTTAAACAACTGCACTATACTCCTTCCCCTAATTAATGGCAGCACTGCATGTTACAGCTCTCAGCTGCAGTGTTGCACCAGTCCTCTGTACCTCCATGTTGCCTGTCACCTACCTGAATGGTTGCAATACCAGTCTGCAGCCTGTGCTGTTCAGTGGCACTTTTATGGCTCAATGAATGCAAAGTAGGGTGAGCGCAATTGTAATAATATGCTAATGATCTCCACTGTGCCATGCATCGGCTCATGAGGTGATTTGCATACCATGGTTGAATATTGCGAAGCTGTGCCTTGTGCACTTGTGTTGCATCAGAGCAACCCCATGGAGCACTACCTGCACATGCCTGCAGTGTGTATGTGCATGGCATGTAACACAGTACAAGTGCGTGAGATGTGAGGTCAGTGTGATATAACGGCACTGCACATGCGGCGCAGGTACAGCATCATGCATGCTTGCACATCCTGGCAATACCCACTATTGTGCACCTGCGCACTACATGCTGGGTGATGACCTGAAACCCACAGGTCATCTGCATGACCCCATGACCCTGCTAGGCCCTGGTGTGATGCGCATGCCCATCACTGTGCAAGGGTCCCACACTGCGCACCTTGGCGTGCATCCACATGCTGTGCAATAGTGGTCATGTGTAGTCTATCATGAATCCTGCACATGTGGCAGACACGTGCACTGTACAATTCCATTTTCTGTACCACTACAGCTGCTGATCATGGCACAGGGGAATGCCAGGAGAGCTATGAACTGGAGTGAGGTGGAGTTCATCAACCTCATGGCCATTATCCAGCCCTATGATGGGCAGCTGTTTGGCCAGATGCCCCTAGAAAGGCTAGGGGCCAGGTGTAGCACAGTGTGTCAGTGGCCCTGGAGAGGAGGACAGGTGTGCCATGCATGCCTGAACAGTGCAGGAATTGGTATGGGGACCTGTGGCTGAGGGCAACTGACCACCTGAGAAGGATGCAGGCCCATATCGAGCGAGGTTCGGTGCCACAGCCAGGTAGATGTGCACATGTTGCATGTATGTCCAGGTTGAGTACTGTAGTGTTAGCATGGCTGCTTGGCATGGCCCATAGCAGGGTACTGTGTCATCCTGGCATGTGCCATGCATCATGCTCAGCTGCTGCATGCATTACGGCCGTGCCGGTGTGTGGGCCTCAGGACACACAGGGACATGCCCAGTGCATAGCAGGCTGTGATTGTGTACTGATGTCCACCTCTCTTCTTTCCCTTCCCAGGGCCGGAGGACTGCAGGTGGGCCAGGGCAGTGGCATAGGTAAACAGGGTGGCGTGCCCTAATGCTGGACAGCCAGCACCAGCTGCGCAGCAGGGGGCAGGTAAGCTATGTCATGGACTTTCTCAATGTACCTGTGGGGTAGTAGTGGGGATAGCGCACAGCCATGGCCACCTGTGCCATGTGCCTGGACTGCTGTGTGTGTCTCACAATCCATTGTGCATGCTACTGTGGCTCGTCCATTGGCCCTGTGTGCTGGCTGTTGGTGATGTGGGTGTGCACACGGATGCCTGCAGTTGTGCTGCCATGCTGCTGTTGCTGTGTGCCATGTGGATGTCACGGTGTGGTCCTGTGGCCGCTATCAGCAACAGCTGCCTCTCTGCACCACCGTGGTGTGCAGTGTTGTTGGCTGACATTGACCCCCCTGCAGGAGTCCATTCTGGGCTCTCCAGGGGTGTGCGCTCCTGCTGTCCATTGCATACTGTGGGTGGGCTTCTGTCCCTGGGCCATTGCAGTGATTGCCTGTCTTGTCCCATGCTATAGGTGTCCAGTGGCAAGCTACCCGTAGGCCTCGGTGGGTGCAAACCAGGCTCCTGCAGCAGATCCTGTTGGTTGTGTGGAGGGTGCTGGATGTGGTGGTCTCAATTCACTGGATGTTGGTGGCCAACCAGAGAGGGTGGAGGCATGGTGAGGCATCAGAACATGGACACCATTGAGGAACCTGTAGATAGCCTCCTTTTCCTTTACTGCACCTGTTGTACAGCCCCTGTTACCTGTCCTCATCCTTCATTGTACCTCCCCTGTTCCTTACCCCTGCTTCATTGTTTTGTACTGTTCTTTGTCACTTTATAAAGCATTTTTCTGCTACATGCCTGTGTCCATGTCTGATTTGCAGGTGGCATGTGGAACCATGCTTCAGTGGTCAGGTGTTGGTCCATGGTGTTTGTACAGGGGTGAAGGGTCCGTATGGTGCTACTGTAGTTCCCTGCTGTTAACAGTGTTGTGACATGTTGTGGTGGGGCCATCACCCAGATTTGGTGGGTGTGCTGTGTGCCTGCAGGATCACCATGGGACTGTGGTCAGGGGTGGGTGGCAGGTGTGTGTGTGGTGGTAGCACATGGTCATGGTCATTCTTCTGGTCATCTCTGCAGGCTGGGGTGGGGTCATCTGCATCTCCTGCTGGGTGCCCAGTCCTGTGGGTTCTGGCCCTCTACCTGGGTCCTTGCTCATTCAATGCCCGGCGTGTGGGCTGCCTGTGAGTGTGTGGGGCATGGGTGAGTTTGGCTCCAGGGACATGGGGGTGGACACCCATTGCACTGTGGTGGTGGCCACGGCAAGTTGGCTGGTGGGCTGGGGGGCACCGTTGGCATCCTTGCATTGCCCATTGTCTCCTCCGGTCACCTGCTGGCCATGTCACCGTTGTGTTCTGGGTTACAGTTCCAGGGCATGCTCCTGTCCAATGCTGGTGAACTGGCTATGCTTGCTGTGGTGCATGGCATCTCTGTTGGTTGCTGTGCTCATCACATGCTGCGTATTCTTCCCTCCTGCTCTGTGCCTGTGTGTGCACTGGTGTGCCCCGCTGATGGGGTCCTGTGCCCATTGTCACTGTGCTTCTCTGGCTGTGTCCCTGGTCCTCTTGTCTGTGCACTGCACCCCCATGTTTGTGTGCAGGTTTGCTCCATGCTTCCATGGTTGCGCTGGCTCATCTCTGGTTGCGCCATGGTGCAACTGTGCCATATTCAGCCAACTTGCACTGCTGTAGTTCAGCTAGTCTCACAGCAAAATTTGGTTGTGCAACTAGACAGAGAAGAGACAGAAAAGGAAAAAATCCTTGCATTTAAACACTTTCTCCAAAAGGAAAAAATCCTTGCATTTAAACACTTTCTCCAAAACAAATGGGACAGTGTCCTATTCTACCCTGTCAAATGAATGGCTCACTACACAATCCTGATCTCGATGTCTTAACATCTCTTAGTGCTGATCTGTAACAATTTGAACTGTACTCAATTAAAATCGCTTCATTAATTAATAGTTGAAATGTTTTGTATTGCTGCATGTTTCTAATCTTTGTTGCCAATAAAGAGATTTTACATAAAATACACTTAGTATGCCACATACTGTACACCGCTAGTGCGAAGCACTATTGGTAATATATGCAAATCAACATGAAAGGGATTCTGTCTGCCTATTGGGATGCATAGGCAGGGGAATCAACAGCAGAAAAAGAGAGGTAATAATTCCACTGTACAGGACTTTAGTAAGGCCACTTCTTGGGTACTGTGTTCAGTTCTGAGGCCCCACCTGTGTAAAGATGTTGATAGGGTAGAGGCAGCTCAGAAGAGGGTGACCAAAATGGTGCAGTGACTACATCACAAGCCCTGTGAAGCTAGTCTGAAGGAACTGAATATGTAGTCCCTAGAGGAGAGGAAGGAGAGTGGGATATGATTAAAATATTTAAGTACCTCACAGGGAGAAATAAGGTACAGAAGAACTCAATTTTTCAGAGAAAACATTGCTCAAGGGTGAGAGGCCACAAGATGAAACTGGCAGGAGGGAGATTCAGGGGAAACATGAGAAAGTACTTCTTCATGCAGAGGGTGGTGGACAAGTGGAACAGCCTGCCAGTAAAGTGGTGGGGGAAGAAACAATAAATGGATTTAAAAATATTGTTTCAGCCTGGGACAAGAGGCTAGTCACACACACAAGGATAATGTTTTGTTTCATGTTTTTATTTAGCTATGCTAGTATTAAAAGTGAGCTGGCCTGTTGTAACTCTCTTTTAGCTGGTGTCGCTCAATCACCTATGAGCATGCCACAGTATCTACAAACTGCAGCATCACGAGTTTTAAAATGGGCAAAAATGCTTGATCATATTATTCCACTGTTAATTGCATTACACTGGTTACTAGTTTAGCTGAGACCAGAATTCAAAATTCTTTCTCTGTGCTCCTGGGCAAAATGAAGTCCCCTGGAACTGTATTTAGGCCTGAAGGACAATAAAACCAGCAAGCAAAGATCAGAGCTCATAAAAAAAAGTAACATGCACTGCAGACTACTGAATCTCCCATGGCTGCAGCCCAGCTCTGAAATCAGCTGCAAAGGATTCTGGGATTTCTGGTTACAGCAAATGTCAGCTTGGCAGAATAAGCCTGATACAATCTAATGTACATTATACTGCAGTAAACAGTAAGTAAAAAATGTCTTTGTTGCACACAAAGCGTAAACTGGGACTAGCCTCAAAGGTGGGTGGGGGGTTCTTAGTGTTGACAGTTTCTCTTTAAAAAGGGACCAATTAAAAATACATATTTTGCAAAGTGCACTGCATAAATGTCACTACTGAGATAGAGAGTGTGAGTAACAGTTTAGGTGGAATAAGATTTTTCTGTCTTCTCTTTGGTGAAAATTGGGGCAGCTCCCATTCAATGAGCACTGCTTTATGCAAAGTGTGAGGGGGCCAGTTGTTGGCAGTAGCCCCATTCAGTCAGTGAATTCAGGCATGGCTCGGCAAGTTTTGCATGCTCAGCCACTGGGGGCTGTAAACTGACAAGTTTTAGCTACTGCCATCCATCATTCTGTTTGCAGAATGAACAATAGAGAATGGGGGGGGGAGAAAAGCAAACTTTGAGACCGTTATCTTGTTCATAAGATCATATGGCCATGATGCTTTAGAATGCTAATTGCATCTGTTGACTTTCAAAACTGAAAAGCCTTGAGAAGTGCATATGTTCAAAGAACATGAAGGGTTAATCATCTGAAATAATTGATAGCACATTCCTTCACCTGTGCACTTCACTTTCACATTTTAATTAGCAAAGCTCCTAGGTAGCAGTGGACTGCACTGCTTATTTATTTATTGATTGATTTATTGAATTTTGTTAACTGGGTAGGCCCACTGGGCCCTGAAGGTCCCTTTTTCAGGGGTGACCCAGAGTTAGTTACATAGAGCTGAGCAACAACATGCATGTAATACATAATAGGAACTAGCATACTGGAATACAACAGTGTATATTTTCATGAAGAAAGGTGGTGATATACAGCACATTTACACAATTCAACAGTGGCAGCTGATAGACCTAGGACATTAGCCTTTGAAGATTTATTTATTTATTTTATTTATTTATTGAAGTAATCAGTTTTACAACCTTTGAGTCAGAGACTCGTTTACAAAGGTACCTTGTCATGTGGGTGGGGGAGACAACAATAAGTGCAGTTATAGACAGAGGTTACATACAGGTGAGATACATACATACGTTGAGTTACACGATCATTATATACACACAAGTTATTATATACACACAAGTTATTACAGCTGCAGTTGCTACAGTTGCCCAGTTGTCCATGGAACCCAGAGGATTTGGGGGGCTGTTTGAGACAGGGTTGTGTTCCACTACAGGCAATTACAGCACTGGCTGTCGATGATATGTTTTCGGAGGGCTATTTTGAACTGTCCAATACCGGGGATCTTTGATATTCCCTCAGGAAGGTTGCTAAACCAGGTCGGGGCTTTATGATGGAAGGATCTTTGGCAGAGAGAGGTCCTTGCCCTGGCTACTAGGAAGGTGGCTTTGGTGGAATTACGGGTTAGCACCGGCCGGACGGCTGGTTGCAAGGATGCAGAGACCCCTGGTGGGCATAACCCAGATAGGGCTTTTTTTGCCAGAAGGCAGGTGTGGTATTTCAGTCATTCTTCAAGAGTGAGTATGTTGGTGGCAGTGTAAAGCAGGCAAGTGTGAGTTCTGCTGTGTGCGTCGGTCAGGACCCTACAGACTTTGTTAATAGAGGTCTGGACTTTAGTCAGGGTGGACAGGTCTGCCGCTGCATATACTGGAAGGCCGTAGTCAGCCAAGGACAGCACAAATGAGGTGATGGCCAATTTTAAGGCAGGTTCTGGGAGGCAGTCTTTGTGGCGGTAGAGGAGCCTGATCCTGGAGTTCATGGCTGAGGACAGGGTTTTTAGGTGGGCGTGGAAAGTAAAGCCTGCATCAGAAGTGATGCCCAAGTACTTATATGTTGTTACCTGTTCAAGTGGGAGGAGTGTGCTAGGGGTGATGAGAAGGGGAGTGTCCTTGGCACTGTTTTGCCGATGTGCGAACAGCATTGATTTTGTTTTTTTCAGGTTCAGGACTAGCCGATGGTTACTGAACCATTTTTCAGCTTGGAGGAAGGTGCTTGCAGCGTGCTTTGAGTTGGAGAGGGTCTGAGTGTGTTGCTAGGATCACGCATCATCCGCGTAAAGCAGTATTTTGTTGGAGCAGGAGCTTGGGAGGGTGTTTAGGAAGAGACTGAAAAGAGTGGGTCCAAGGATGGAGCCTTATGGGACTCCTGAGAGTACCGGTAGGCTGGTGGACAAGGTCCCATTTAGCTTAACTCTTGGGATCTGTTGCCAGGTAGCTTGAGAACCAATTTAGGGGCCTGATGAAAACCCAGATGGCTAAGGGAGTTTAACAGCAGGGGTGGCACAGCAGTGTCAAAGGCCTTGGATAGGTCGATGAAAACTGCCCCTGCAAATTGACCTTCATCAAGCGAGAGTGTATATGGTGGAGAATTCCAGAAGGGCGGTGGAGGTGCTGTGGCCAGGACGAAACCCATGCTGCTCAGGACATAGGATGTTGTATTTAGACAGGTATTCCATTAGCTGGGTGGATACTATTTTTCCAAGGCTTTGGAGAGGGAGAAGGATCGGAGATGGGTCTGTAGTTATTTGGTATTGCATGGTCCCCAGACTTATGGATGGGGATGACTTCGGCCTATTTCCATGCTTCCGGGAATTGGCCAAGGCATAGGGATCTATTAATGACACTCGTGAGGGGGATTAGCATGACCTCTAGCATGAGGCGAAGTATCCTGGAGTCAAGAGGGTCATTACTTGGGTTTTGCGAGGCGAGAGATTTTAGTAGGAAAGGTTTGGCATCATGGGGTGAGATTGTCCTGAAGTGGAATGGGGGCCTGGAGGCGAGTGTGTGGGAGGCAAGGGACAGGGTCAAAGAATTGGGCAGGGAGAACTGCACTTAAGTCCGTGAAAGTTTTATTAAGGCAGTCTGCGATATATGATTGGTCTGTCGAGACTGCCCCATTTGAGACAATCTGAGACGGAGGGGAGGCGGGTTTTGACATTCAGTTCTTTAATGTTGTCCCAGAAGGCTCTGCTGAGCCCTCAGGAGGATGCTGAGCAGCCTGATAGTGTCTAGCTTTCGCTTGCTTGACGGCCCAGGTGCATTGGTTGTGAGCTGCTCTATAGGCTTGCCTGTCTGCCACCCTACCAGACTCATTTGCTATGTGCCAAAGATTGTCTCTCTGTTTTAGTTGCTGGATCAGTGCAGGGATATCCATGCTATGCCCGTTTTTCTTTCTAGATGTGGTGATGGGGCAAATAGGTCGAGGCATTGTTGAAGGCCCTGGTGAGGTAGGTTAAAGCAGAGTTTATGTCAGATGCTAGGGTCATTGAGTCCAATCGACTTGTGCGGGTGATGTTTGAGGTTGTCAAGACCCTGGGGAGAAATCTGCGATGAGGGGTGCTGCAGTGCTCCGGGCTGTGTGTGGGGGAGGACCAGAAGCAGATGACAGGGGAGTGGTCGCTAAGTGAGTCCGATAGGACTTCTACAGAATCCAACTTGTGTGGCCGGTTGGAAAGAACTATGTCAAGGAGGGAGCTAGTTCCCTTCGCTTGGTTAAGTCTGGTGAGCTGGGTGACCATTTGAGACAGGTCAAGGGCTGCAAGCTCGTCCTTTAAATTGTCAGATGAGGGGCTGAGCCAGTTGGTGTTTAGGTCTCCCAAGATCAATTGTTCAGCCTTTTGAGGTAGGGTGGACAGATAGTCTAAGAGGGAGTTGATTGCTAAATTTTTGGTACTCGGGGGTATGTAAGCCGTGGTTAGGTATACGGGGGCCACGACCAGGGTGTGGGGTGATTTTTAGGGTAATGGCTTGTGCCCCATAGTTGAGCTCAGGGATTGGGAGTGCATGACCTAGGACTGAGTTACGTAAGTAGATTGCACCCCCCCCTCCACGCTTGCCCATCCTGTCAGCCCTGAAGAGGGAAAAACCTGGGAGGGAGACAGCTGAGTCAGGTGTAAGCTGGGAAAGCCAGGTTTCCACTAGCATAAGAATGTCAGGGAATAGTGTGCAACCCAGCATTGGAGTGCTACGGTTTCTTGGGGAGACTACATATGTTCATAAAGCAATTGAGCCCTTTTGCCAGAGGAGTGCGAGGTATGGCAGAGTTGCCGGGCCCAGGGTTTGGGTGCACATTTCCTGAGAGCAGGAGAAGCAGGGCAATAAGGCGCCTCATAGAGGAGCAGTTGCTGTGGGAGGAGCGCTTTTGCAGCTGCCATGTCATTGTATGGGTGGTGCACGGGATGGGGAGAGTGTCTAGTGCTGGAGACACTACAGAGGAGAGAGACCAATTGTGACAGAATTCATGAGACAGTGGGTTGTGTATTGGTGGTGGGTGGGTGGGGGTAGAGTGGTAGTCCAGAGTTCGGGATGGATTTGGGGGGGATGGACTGATAGGTGGACAGGCAGTAAGCTGTGCGGAAGACAGGATATTGTGTGTGGAGGGACTGGGGTTCGGGCATTGGCATGACACTGGATGATATAAAGGGTTCCATAGTAGACAGTGGGTGTTGTGGTACTAGGAGAGCCAGCATGGCAAGGATCATGATTAAGTGTGATTTTTCAGTAGAGAGAATAGGTTTAGAGTGCAGGCTCCCTCTAGTGTTAGAGAGATATAACCTGCAAATGGAAAAATTGGCTGATTGGTTCTGGCAGCCCATGTGATTATAGCTTTAAAAGGGAGTGCCGACCAAGGGTGGTGTTGGGGGTGGTGGGGAGCCGAACGCGTAGGGTTCAGCGGGGCTAGACCTAGCGCCGAGAGAGAGAGAGAGAGAGAGAGAGAACAGAAGCCGGGTTCCCTTTTTCTTCTGGAGATACATACAGGTACTACAGTTTAGGACATAGGGTACAGGAATTACTATGACAGTGAACAGTTTTCGTAGGAGAGAGCAGTCTATATACAGCACATTTACACAGTTCAACAATGGCAGCTGATTGACTCAGGGCATTTGACTTTTTGTAGCCAGACTACAGGGGGTGTGATTAGCTAGCCTTCAGGACAGGAGCAGTGGCTACAGCTTAGAAGGTGAGCATGCAGTCCCTTCCAAAATGTCACTAGGGACGGGGCTTCCTGAAGGTGACCGGGAAGCTTATTCCTTAGTGCAGGGGCTATATGGGCAAATGTTTTACTGCCAGCTGCGGATCTGGTCCTGTGTAATTCTAGGAGATTTTGGCCTGAAGTGCAGAGAGGTCTGCTGGACTGCTTTGGGGTCAGTAGTTCGGTTAGCCCTGCAGGAAGATCGTCATCATGGAGCTTATATGTCAAGCTTAATAGGGGGTGCTGGAGCCTATGGTTCAGGGTGGGCCAGTTGGGTGAGGCAAGGGCTTCACAGTGGTGGGCCCTTGGATGGGCTTTTGTGGTGAATCACATGATTTTATGGTGCAAAGTTTGTAGCCTGCAATGGTCAATTTTTGCAATGCCAAGTACGGTTGGGGCAGCATAGGTAAGAGCTGGAAAGAGGATACTCTGTGCGATTGCCAGTCTTGTCTCTGGTATCATGTTAGCACTTAGACAGTAGAGCAGGCCAAGTTTTTAGTGAATGTTTTTTGTCACCAGATCCAAGTGTGGCTTTAGAGTGAGTCACTGATCTAATGTAAGGCCCAGGTATCTGAAGGATTGGACCACCTTGATTGTCTAGCCAGATACAGTGACCAGTGGGAGGAGATGTGCCCGGGAAGGACCCAGGGATTTTGAACCAAACAGGAGCACTTTGGTCTTAATGGGGTTGAGGACCAGATGATTCTTGACCAGCCAAGCTTTGGCCTTGGTGAAGTCTGACTGGAGCAGGGGCCCTAGCAATTTTATAGAGTACTGCATCGTCAGCGTACTGTACCATGAAGCTGCTCCCACAGTGGCAGCGGAGGTCATTGACGAACATGGAGAACAAGATGGGGCCGAAGATGGAGCCTTGTAGTACTCCTTCATTTAAAGGTAATGATTCAGAGGTTGCACCTTTATACCTGACCTGTTGGGAGAGGCCAAACAAGTAGTTGTGGAACCAGTTCAGAGCGTGTTGGTCAAGTCCAAATGTACTCAA
The DNA here is from genome assembly GCA_016271365.2 of Neoceratodus forsteri. NCBI lineage: Eukaryota > Metazoa > Chordata > Ceratodontiformes > Ceratodontidae > Neoceratodus > Neoceratodus forsteri. Next base: position 174,506,391 of record JADMNL010000026.1, on the reverse strand, counting down.
CTTTGTTAGCAATAGTGGGTGGTCTACTAGGTCAAAGGCCTTGGTTAGGTCAATGAAGACTGCCCCCGTGGGAGTGCCCTTGTCCAAGGCTGCTAAGACATCAGAGGTGAACCTGATGAATATGCCAAATGTTAACTGGAGCACATTTGCTGCAGCCACATCCAAGAGCAGGGCCATTCTCGATGCCCTACAGGAGGCATGCCTCAGACAGCTAGTGTTGCAACCCACTCAGGAGGGAGCAATCTTAGACCTCGTACTGTCAAACTGGGACAGTGAGAGGATTTCAGATCTAGAAGTGGGTAGCCTTCTGCAAACAAGTGACCACCAAACAGTGTGGTTCACGATAAACTCAGCTGCATAGTCAAGCCATACAAAAGTGAGGGTACTGGACTTCAGGAGGGCTGACTTTGGCAAGATAGAAGAGTGCCTTAGAAAAGCCCTAGCAAACAGGCAAGAAGGAGGGGTGCAGCAACAATGGGGAAATATCAAAATTGCCATCACAGAGGCAACAAGCCTTTCTGTGAAGCAAATAAATCAAAACAAAAGAAAAAGCCACTATGGTTCTCAAAAGAGGTGGTGGGGAAGGTTAGGGAGAAAAAGATAGCATTTAGGAAGTATAAGGAAACAAAGAAGGAGCAGGACAGAGAATTGTACCATTTAAGGCAGAAGAAGGAAGGGAAGGCAGTCAGAAAAGCAAAGGCCAAAACCAAGGAAAAGATAGTCAACTTGGTTAAGAAGGGAGATAAAACCTCTTATAGGTACATTAGGGAGCATAGAAAGACAAAGGGAGGGATAGTGAGGCTGAATAGAATGGATGGTGGGTGGGCAGAGAGGGACAGTGAAAAAGCAGGGATACTGAGCAGATGCTTCTGCTCAGTATTCACAAAAAAGGAGGAGGAAGTACCTAATCCCAGTGCTGAAGCACTCTGGACAGGTCCGATCCCACTCCTTTCACAGAAGAAAGGGTTCTGAAAGAACTCCTTAAACTGAAGGTGAACAAAGCAATGGTGCCTGATGGTATTCACCCCAGAATTCTAAAAGAATTAAGGGTAGAACTAGTGACACCACTGACTACCCTTTTTAACAAATCATGGGAGGATGGTGTGGTACCTGAGGACTGGAGGAGGGTGGATGTGATTCTTCTTCACAAAAGTGGAAGCAAGACAGAGGCAGGAAACTACAGGCCTGTCATTTTGACCTCTGTGGTAGGGAAAGTGATGGAATCACTTCTGAAGGAAAGAATTGTTGAGTACCTAGAGGCCAGTGGGGCAGAGGACCCAAGGCAGCATGGGTTCACAGTGGGAAGGTCAAGTCAGACGAATCTAATTGATTTCTTTGACTGGGTGACCAATGTAGTAGACCAGGGAGGGGCTGTGGACATGGCCTACCCAGACTTTAGCAAGGCATTTGAGACAGTCCCACACAAAAGATTAATAAACAAAATAGCCAGCATGGGAGTGGGTCCCAGGGTGGTAGCCTGGGTAAAACATTGGCTGGACAACAGGACACAGAAGGTAATAGTAAACAAGAGTCCACTCTGAAGAAAGGGGGGGTTACTAGTGGGGCACTGCAGGGTTCAGTACTGGGTCCGGTCCTTTTTAATGTCTTTATAAGTGACATTGCAGAGGGACTGGAAGAAAAAGTATGCCTCTTTGCAGATGACATAAAGATCTGTAAGAGGGCTGATAAACGAGGCATGGAAAGGATGAGAAGGGACTTGGCAAGGCTGGAGGAATGGTCAGAAATATAGCAGCTTGGATTCAATGCAAAGAAGTGCAAAATAATGCACCTGGGAAACAAAAACCCAGGGGAAGAGTACACAATGGGGGGAAGATAGTAACAACAAGAAAAATAGAAAGGGACCTCAGGGTAATCATATCAGATGACCTTAAGTTGGCAACCAATATGAGAAGGCAGTAGGGAAGGCTGTGGGGATACTGGGATGTACAGGGAGAGGCATAACCAGCAGAAAACAGGAAGTTGGTATCCCTCTGTACAGACAGTTGGTGATACCCCATCTAGAGTACTGTGTCCAGTTCTGGAGACCACATCTCCACAAGGACATAAACAGGATGGAGGCAGTCCAGAGGAGGACAACTAAAATGGTGCGGGGTCTGCAAGAGAAGCCATACGAGGAGAGACTAAAGAAGTTTAATATGTATACCCTTGAGGAAAGGCGGGAGAGGGGGGACATGATAGAAACCTTTAAGTACCTCAGTGGAATTTACAAAGTCCAAGAGGGTAGCATCTTTCAGAAAAAGAGGTGTGCAAGAACAAGGGGACACAATTTGAAGATAGAGGGAGGACAGCTCAGTGGCAATGTGAGGAAGTATTTTTTCACAGAGAGGGTGGTGGACGCATGGAACAGCCTTCCAGAGGAGGTTGTGGGTTCTAACACTGTGGGAGAATTCAAGAATGCATGGAACAGACACAAGGCAATTCTTGTAGGGTGTAGGAAGAAAGAGGCTGTTGGTTAACTAGGATCTGCAGCTTATCCAGAAGGTAGGTAAATGGGCAGACTAGGTAGGTCAAGCGGCCCTTATCTGCCGTCATAGTCTATGTTTCTATGTAGGGCAGTGTCGGTCCCGTGCTTTTGTTGGAAGCCATGTTGGGAGGGGACCAGAAGTCGGTTAGCTTCCAGGTAACCCCTTAGTTGGCAGTACATAAGCCGCTCCTGGATCTTTGCAAGGTGGCAGAGGATAGAGATGGGTCTGTAGTGGCCTATTGTTTCCCTAGCTCCACCCTTATGGATTGGGACCACATGGGCCTGCTTCTAAGTTTTGGGGACTACTCCATCCTGCAGTGATCTATTTATGAGCTGTGTAACAGGTAAGGCTATGGCGGGGGCAGCAGCCTTGAGCAGCCGATGGTTCAGTCCATCCGGTCCTGGAGATCTGGTGGGTTTTGAAGATTGCAGGAGGGATAGCACTTCTTTGACATGCACGGTCCTTAGATGGAAGTGGGGGTCAGGTATCCTGAGTTTCGGTGACCAAGGGGCCCTGGTTGTGGTTTATGGGGTTGGTTCTATATGCGCTCATGTCAGTGAAGAAGCTGTTGAAGGCCACGGCGGCCTCTCCTGCATCAGCTAATGTTTGCCCGTTGCAGGATATGTTGCCCTGCTGAGGTTTATTTTTGCCTTTTAACAGAGAATTGGAGCTGGACCAGAAGGACTTAGGGCCTGACAAGGTTTCCCGCTGAAGGGTTTTGATGTAGTCCCTTTCAGCTGATTTTGAGGCTTTCTTGCACTGGTTCCTCAGGGACCTGTAATCAGCTAGGTCTGCTGGGCTAGCAGAGCACCTGGCCTTTTTCCATGCCCTATCACTGTCTTTCATTAGGGATTTCACCTTGTGTGATATCCATCTATGGCATTGGCCTTTTGCACGTCTTTTCCTTACCGGAGCGTGGAGGTTGGCCACAGCAGTGAATGTACACTGGAAGTAATGAGCAGCTTCCTCAATGCTGCCTAGTAATCCAATTGGCACCAAGTCAACATTTCTCAGAGGGCTCCGGAAGGCCTCAGCAGAGAAGCCAGAGTAGTCCCTGACTACTATGAGCCTGGAGGAAATCCTGGGTGGCCTGTTTTCCAGATGCAGAAAGTGGAGGAGTGGTCACTCAGGGCATTGGACATCATGCCAGCTGCTTGGATGTTAGCTGGGTTACAGACTAGGATCTAGTCGAGGGTGGAGTGGTTCCCTGTTTTTGGATTTTGCCTGGTGAACTCTGTAATGACTTGGGTCAGGTTTGCTTCAAGGAGTGAGGCCCTGTGGGCTTGCTCAGTGGTGGGTTCCCATCTCAGGTTAAAATCCCCTAGGACCAGCAGCTCAGCGGGAAGGTCCCTATTAGGGAGTGTGCCAGGTTCTGAAGGGCTGAATTGCCACCAGAGAGGGTTGAATATGCAGCCTATGGTTAGGTGTTTTTCATGGCCCAGTACAATTTTGATAAATAGCGATTCGAGCCCTGAGGAGCTTGGCAGGTTGGAAGAGGACAGGGAAGCCTCCATCGAGGAGCTCACATAAATTAGGACACCCCCTCCTATTTTCCCCTTTTTGTCCTTTCAGAAGGTGTTGTAGTTGTCAAGCTCCACTTCATGAGGGAGTATGTGAGGCTTCAGCCAGGATTCAGAAATGGCAAGCCTGTCTGGCCTGTACATGTCCACCCAGGATTGTACCTTATGCATCTTGGGTCGCATACTACAGACGTTCATGTGTGTGACTCTCAGGCCTTTGGCATGATGCCATGTTGGGTCACTGGGGCTAGCACAACGAGACTGAAGACCCCCTGCCGGGTAAGAGGTGATAAATTTATACGCTTATCAGTCTCCCCTGCGAAGATGAGGTAGCAGGCTCTCTTTCATGCTAAGCCGTGCATCAGTATCAGGGTATCCAGTGTTGGTGATGCAAGGCAGACTGTGAGGTGCGGGAGGTGATGGTCCTGCGCACCCCTAAGCAAATTAGGGCCGTGACAGGCACTCCTTTTTATATCTACCCAGGCTAATGCAGTGACATACAGGAGATTCATGACTTGAACCCTGTATGGGGCAAGGCCTGAGTAGTGCCACGTGCACTAGAGGTTCTGGCACCATGGCTGAGCTTCTTCAGGGTGAGGCTTTGTACTCTGAGCCTTCAGTCCCATGGTAGTGGCAATGATGTGTAGATTGACAAATTGCAGTAGTTCCTGCCCTCATTCAGTGGGCAACCTCAATGACGTTTCTTGGCATGGTGGCAGTGTAGCTTTGGGGGCTTTAGGCTGGGGCACGCTTATTGAGAGAGCTTAATTCTTTACTATGCAGGTAGCAGCCAGATTATTGTGCTAACGGTGAGTATATACTGTGGGGGCTGGGGATCCTTAGTCCCTCGCTCTATGTCTGGGTTCTGGGATGTGCAGTCCGAGCTACACTATACCGCTGTAAACCCAAGATCTAAGCTGGAGAGTGCCTTTCAGGGCATACAATAGGTAGCAGGAAGCAAGTCAGGTAGCCTTATGATGGTGGCCTCTAGTGGCTGCAGCTGATAAGTTGCAAATGGTCAAGTGAGCTCATAGGCTCAGACACGTGTGTGATCACCGCTGTATAAGTCAGTATCCACCAAGGGTTGTGGTGGGGGTGGCAGGGCAGCCGACATGGAGTGTCAGCAGGGTTCCTTAGGAGCAAGCAGTGTGAATTAAAGGCCCAAGCAGCGTGGCATCTCAACGTCTGTTCTGTTTATCTGTACCTGAAAACAGTAGGAGGGAGGGCTCTCCTCGCTGGCCCTCACGACCATCCACCTGGTGGGGGGTGTCTATCCATGGACTAAGGAGCAATTAGACATGTGACTATCAAATAACTCACATTGAGGTGACCCATTCCTTCCACTTCTCTACCCTTTTGAGGGGTACTTATCTGGCAGCTGTTTCTGGAAGTATTAGTGAGAAGTTAGTGGTTGCAGTGGGGTCCATTTTGGAACACTGAGACAGATGAAGGCAGCCAATCTGTGCCTCTGCACTTCAAATATTATTTATAGCTCACCATTCTAGCTCTGTATCTGGTTTGCTCCTTTGCAATTTCTGACCAGAAAAGACAGAATAATCTGCAATGGCTCATTTCCAGGTGAATTCTGGGTAAGAGGGTGGGGTACATGGACCTTTGTTATTGTCAGGGGGAACATTAAGTAAGGAACAAAGGGGTACTCCCTACCTTTATGAGAGGTGCCATCAGATTTTATACTTTTTACCCAGGCAGACTTCAGAGACTTGCAGAAGGATCAAACCTCAGCAGCGCAGCACCCCCAGTTCTGCATAACAGTGTCAGTATTGAGTATTTGCCCAATTTCCTGATGTAGGACAAGAACTCACACCTCTGTGATTTCCCAGTTTCAGATGTGTACATGACACTCTCTAAGTCATGGTAATAAGTATTCATGTAACTCTTTGGTTTTTTTTCTCTACCTCTTACAGGCTCTCTTTCTAATGACTTTCCCAGATGCTGAAGACTCAATGGCTCACTAACATTTGTATGTATGTCTTGTGTATTAACCTTGCATTTATCCATATAGGGATAGGCCGATTAAGATGAAATGTCTCATTTCTGGGGCGTCCTTTTCATAATGGCATGGTGTATAAAAAACAAGCCTACAGTGCTCTGGAATGCAACATAGAACATTGCTGTATTATTGCAAAATACTACAGTATGCTTAAGGGAACAATGTAATTCAATGGCATCTAAGCCCTTTTGCTATGCAGTAGTTTGTAACACGTTGCATCCTGGCTGCCTCTGCCTTATGTTGAAGAATACAAGCATTCTTGTATACAAAAAAGAATCAAAAGCATTGACAAGGAAGTGACCATATAACATTTAAGTTTTTCTTCTTAAATATATTGGATAGGATTTTCAAAAGGATCCATCTGAGATCCACCCAATCTGTTCAAAGCAATAGACCATCTATTAGACATGCCTAGAGTAACGATGTGCAAAAATTTTCAAATTCTGGCACAACAGAATTCTGCCAAAATTCCATTTAATTTCATTAGAAGTGGAATCACATCACACAATAAGCAAATCAGTTGTCCTTCAACCAGAACTATCTTCCATCAGTCCCATTACAACCAGAATTAATTTTCTGTCACAAACACAGCTGCTACCTTTACACTGTAAAAGACCTTCAACTGTGTCCTAAAAATAAAGCTACCTTAAATTAAAAATAAAACAAATTAATTAAATTGTTGTTTCCCTGATCATCACACTTTCCTTACACATATAAACAAATTAGAAACATTAAGTATTGTTTATAGTTTTCATTGCAACAGTTTCTTTGCTGACAGTGAAAAATCCCCTTCTGTCTTTACTTGCTCATCAGGGAAATTTACTCTGCTTGCCCTGCCAGTGAGATAATTGAGTCTATGGTTGTAGAACAGGCGTGTGTGTGTGTGTGTGTGTGTGTGTGTGTGTGTGTGTGTGTGTGTGTGTGTGTGCACAGTATGTAAGGAGGGGAACATTCTGCCAGTGGAACTGAGCAGAATTTTGAATTCATGTATTCCAAGGTTAATAACCCATGATAAACATTCCATATTTTGAATCTTGATGCCAAGAAAGGATAAACTGTGTCCAGCAGTAATACAGTAACATCATCAATGACATAATTTGCAGTGGGTGAAAGGACTATTTTATCACAAATGCACACAAGCAAATTTATTGTTTCTACATATACACATGCTTTGCCCAACTGTAAAAAGTTAAAAAAGGAGCACATTTTATAAGCGCAATAATACACTCGGGGAGTGTGCATGGAACAGATTTTACCACACTTTCAGGGGCTGAAGACACTCACCCTGTGGTCTCATGCTTCACTATGCCCCGGGTGTGCGGCAAAATCCGTGCCTTGCACATCCCATCATGTATTATTCCTTATGTTGAATATTAAAGGAATAATGCCTGAGAGGGTGGAAGTTATGCTGGGATAACATCCCACCTTGGGTGGTTGGGCCCGAGGCCACCGGCCGAGGGCGTCCAACACCCGAGAAGGGATGTTATCCCTGCATAACACCCACCCAGGAGGGCATTATTCCTATTATACAATGACTTGTTGTTTTGTAATAAAAAAAATAATTTTAAAGAGTGTTTTTGTTAGTGTTTAAAAATATTTTTGTTGCTAAAGAAAAGGAGCAAAAATGCTCATCCATATCATCCAAATCCAACAAATAATCAGCAGGGATGTTATGCCAGGATAACATCCCTGCTGTGACAGCCAACTGACCAATCAGAAGCCAGGATTCTTTTTTGCCATTGTATAAAATTCCATGGAGCACAGTAGGTGGAATTCTACAGAATGGCCAGCAAAATTGTAATGAAACATTCTGATGGCAGAATGGTCATTCCATGCAAATTCCATTGGCAGAATTATGTAGGCCACATAGTACTAGCCTAGAGCTGTGCAGAATGTGGAACTCCTCTGGCAGAATTCAGGAGGAATGGCAAGTCTGCTTTTGAAATGCTTTTTGGGATTTGTTGATAAATTCTGTTGAAATGCAAGAGTCTTTTATTATAAATCATAGATTCATTTTCTTCAGTTTTTGGAAACCTGATCCATAGTTTACATAAACTGTGGAATGTTAATCCATGGTTTATGTAAATTGTGAATTACTAATTCATGGCTTGAATAAAAAGCCATAAACTGATTTCAGAATTTCTGAATTGTGTTTCTGTCTCAAAATGGTGGTGGTGGGGGGGGCGGTGAGGGGGATGAGCCCTGATCAGGGGTGAAATTAGCTATGTAACTGAAGAATTTTCTTATAGTAAGTACTGCAGTAAGACCACAGGAACAAACTAGAGACTGCTACTCCTGAATAAAGTTTCAAATTTTTGAATTTTAATATTTAATATTGCCACCGTATGACACACATCAGTCACTGGTATTTCATGGGAAACAGTTTGGTGGTCCCCTTTTTAATTAAACATTAAAAATACAGCAGTAATTTAATTTATGATGATATAAATATCATATATATTTTATCTCACCACCAAATGTAATCATGTTGGTGTGAGTCACAGAGTATGTAAAAATAATACAGCTAGGCTTAGTTTTTAGTTATCTCATATGTGTATTCTTCTGTGTTTACTTTTAAAATTATACTACCTAGATATTATATAAAAAAGATGATTTCCCCCAATTATAAAATGACACCAGCACCCTATAGTGTTAATGTATTATTTACACAGAAGGCTAAGGGTCTAACATCCATATGCATTCAACATGGATAAGTACTTGTGAATAAATGCTGAATATTCTATTAAATCACACAAGCAAGATCAACTATACTATGTTATTGTTTGCTTCTAAACATGGAGCAAATTGACATGATTCGGAAAGAAATATTAAACAAAAATCAAAGTACCTGTTGTTTTTCAATAAAGTTTACTAAGTTTTTTTTTAAAAAAAGGAGTACCTGTTGTTTGTTACATACAAATATATGGGCATGCCAGCAGAAAAACGCCATTGCGATCTATCAAGTCTGCTTGAGTGTGCTGCACACAGTTTATACCGCTGTAGCTGCCATCCCCACCCATTCCTCCCTGTTTTTATCTTCACCTACCCTCCTCTCCCCCCCCTTTACTTTTAAATTAGGAATCACAACTTCAGTAGTGCACATCAAATTCCATATGATCGCACCATAACCTCTCACTGGTGAATAATATCAAATAATATCACAGTAGTAGGTTATTTATTTACTTAAAAAAGGCATGTCTGTAAATTATTTTGAATTCTTATTCCTGAAAGCACAGTCACACTAGCGGACCTTGCTGTGATTTTATTTTAATTAAATGAGAATGTAAACAATATGATCTACATCTTAAAACACATCTTAATTTCTATATTTTTCATAGAAGCTGTATAATGCTGCACACTTCCTTACTAAACTTTTAAACCTTGTGTTTCCTCTGACGAAGCTGCAAGTGAAATGTTTAGTAATCCCAGGAGCACTGGCAGCCATGCTGAATATTGGATTTTGTTTACTTTAATATTTGTGCCTTCACCATTTTCTTGAATAGAGAGGTTACTATTTCCTTGAATAAAGAGGTTTTGAACAGTACAATGGTGAGTATCTTCTTTCTTCACCATGGGGTGAGAGCTATCTCCTTATGTTTTGAGTTAATAGTTTGTGGAGATTTACTGTAGCACTGTGGACAGATTGGAGCACCTCTTTGATCTTTTCAGTTACCTATAAAAAGTAAAGCTGCAGCCTTTCCTGTTATATAAGAAAACAAGTTCTGTTTACCTTACAAGGTCATTAGATTTGCCTACCATGGTCCTCTTTCCCTTTCTAACAGTCACACTCCTGGATAATACCTTAGGAAAACAAGTTATGGTCAGAACCACTAACAATGCTAATGCATTAACTTGATAAGACTGTTTCATGGGTTTAAACATAAAGCTGAATTGCTAGAGTCAGCTCCATGTGTAAATTTGGTTTTTTTGTAAACTTAGATCATTTATCTGGTTGATTCTATGTTTTCTATGTGTTTAAAATGCAAGTAGCTAGTGAGTCTTGCACTATATGGTGAAAGGGACGGAGCTGCACCCCAAAGTCTTCAAGTAATAGTAAAAGGAACGAGGTAAATTCAGGAGAGATGTGACTAAGTACTTCTTCACAGGAAGGGGGTTGGATTCCTGGAAAAGCCTTCCATCAGAGGCAGTGGGGGCAAATCCAGAAGTGAATTTCAAAAATGCCTGAGACAGGCACAAGGGAATCATTGGAGGAAGGAAGGAAGGGGGTGGAAGAGACAGTGCTATAGATCAAGCAGGGTCTGCAGCAAAGGTTCCAGTCAGTAACATTGCGGAACAAAATAAAGTGAACAAAAAAAAAGTGGCAAAAACAGTGTCACCATCAATATTGGCAACACGAAATGAAGCCTTCCAGAATAATGCACGCCACATGACACACAGGTAGCAAACCATGTCCACCACATGGAGACACTGCACTAAAACACACAGCAGCAGGCACCCATTCACAGGAACAGCACAGGGGTGCAGGGAGATGGAACAGAGCAGGGTGCAACCACCACTGGGGGAAGCAGGCCACTGGACACCTACCATGGTAATCTAATGGATAAGGCACCCACATGGGGGGTACCCCCACCCGGAATGCTGAGTGATGGAGACAGTGTACCGGGGTAACCACTGGAGGACAGGTGGACCATGGCCACCATGTGGATGGCCATGTATAATGTAAAGGGCCAGGAGCACAAGCCAGCATGTCCCCAGCAACACACACAACATACAGGACAGGGGGATATGGCATGTTGGCTTGTGTTCCTGACCACTGGGGTTGTAGTGGGGTTCTAGTGCAGTGTCTCCATGCGGTGGACATTATTTGCTACATGCGTGTCGTGTGGTCTGCATTGTTCTGGCACACTTCATTTTGTGCTGCCGATATTGATGGTGACACTGTTTTTGCTGCTTTATTTTTGTCCACTTTATTTTGTTCCGCGATGTTACTGACTGGAACCGCAGCAAAAGTGATCATAATTAAAAAATGGACAGACTAGATGGGCCCAGTGGTCATTATGTGCCATGAGTTTTAATGTTTCTATGCATGACAGGTTATGTGATTCAACTGGATACAATGCAAAATTATTAATATGCACAATGCCCATACTGTAAACTGTGTGGCACACATAATGTATGTTGTTCTATACTACACATACTGTACACGATAATCAAATGGGCAATACTACATGCAATGAGCAAGGGAGAAAATATCAAGGGGAACATGTATAAAGCAATATTTTACTCATAAGAGAGTGGTAACACCATGATAGGTACATATTGCATGAAGTTATTGTATTATGATGGTACCCAGCTGTATATCAACATTGAGTTAGCTATATTATGGGATTTTGTTTATTTATTCATTTTTTTTTATAATCCAGAGATTGTCAACATACTAATGACACATAGCCAAGGATGCTCCTTACAGTTTTCAACCTTGTTTTTCTTTTATGACTTTATTAATTTTTTTGGAAATCACAGTGTGGCAAATAATAAAGAAATGTATCGACAGCAGACTAGCAAGAACGATTTGATCCACATTTTCAAGTGACAAGAAGACCTTAGGCCAAGAGTGGATGTAGGCCTTACTGTTGATAGTACTCCTATAAATTACTGAGAAGAGGTTCAGGGTGATGTGTCCCCTGAGATGGAGGCCCCCCTACTGGAAGTTATTATCCATGAGTGTGCTCAGAATACCTGAGATAATCATTCTGAGAACCAGAAAAAAGATTATATTCAGTGTTAAAGGCCTATTTAGGGTGTCTTTTTTAAAATATAAAGAAAGGCATGCATTTCATGTTGCAAGGCCTGGGTCGGTATAAAAAATGCAGAGTCACCTTGGAAAAAACATCAAAATTCCACTTTTATTGTGCACATTTTGAAATATTTGTGCCTCTCTTCTTGAACGATTTTTATCTGACAGTCCACTCCCTACAGTCAATATGTTTTCCTCCGAGTGGACCCATTGAATACTATGGGCAGGGGGCGTCATTCTGGGGTAGCTAGGTGTTGCAGTTTACACCCCTATTATTTCTGTTTTGTTACCTTTGAGACATCTGAGTCTGTAACTTTTTTGGCAAAAATTGTATTCATAAATAAATATACATACTGCATGACACAACATCCTAGTTGTTCACATTTCATATTAGTATCAACAGCACTAGCAGCTGGGAAGTGATATACCATTATTCCTGTTCCTTGAGAGTAACTGGCATCTGCCTACAGCTCTATTTATGAAATTGCAAACACAGATCATGTATTTGCATACAGCTCTCTTTATGAAATCCCAAACACACACCATGTAATACACTGCTTGCTTTTATCCCACCCCCACACCCAAGAATTCTACTTCATTCACTGCATGATGGCAACTTATAACTCTACTATCTCTGAACTCTCTACTATAAACATTGGGGTACCCCGAGGCTCTATTATTGGCCCCCTTCTTTTTACTGTCTTTATTAATGACATCTCTCACAATGCCTCTACTTGCTCATCTCTGCTCTATGCTGACTATCTTGTTCTCTATTATAGCTCCAAGGATTTTACTAACCTTAACTCTACTCTCTCTTCTGACTTTTGTTGCATTCTAGTCTGGCTTTCTAATAACAAATTAGTACTCAACTCCAACAAAACTCAAGCTATGCTCTTTGAGTCTGCTCCTAGATTAAAGAAATGCCTGGGACAGCTATCAGTATCTTGCTGTGATGGTACCGTTCTTGAAAATGTCAACTGTTTCAAATATCTGGGCATCACCCTTGACCCTTCAGTTGACTTTGACTTCCACATCACTAACACCTGCAGGGCTGTCAACTCTAAAATTGGACTGGCTTACAGAACTAGCCATGCACTAACACCCTCTGCCAGAATTGCCATTGCACAGGGTATACTTTTTCCTGCTCTCACTTATGGCTCCTTTACATATATAGATTCTACAAAAGCTAGTCTTTATAAGTGGGACACTAGGGGAGTGGCTTGGGCTCCAACCTGAATGGCAGCATAAGAGTCTGGCTCCCATGAGCTGGAATATTTTTATCCATTCATCCTCTGAACAATATCTGTGGGACTGCTAAAATACTAGTATCCGACAGACTTTCAGGCCTACATTATGATTATCTGCTCAGAGTTTACTTCTATATCTGTCCAAACACACAATATCTGAACTTTGGTCAGAGAGGACCAGAACAAGTCAACATGGCCAAAACATCTACACAGGTGGTAGTGGCAGGAGAGGCCTTTGACAGAAAAAAATAATGGACATGTTTCACACTCTGGTTTAACAGATGTCGGAGGTTGTTATTGCTTCTAACACCACCACCCTAGCAGATCACCAGCTGGATGTTAGAATATTCCAAACCGAATGATGGGTGGTGGCGAATTCAGCAGTGATTACTGAGCTGCATTCAATTATCTGTGAGCAGAATCATACTATATAGGCTCTTCAATCCAAGGTTGATGACTTAGAAAATAGGAGTTGGAGGAACAATCTCCAATTATTAGGCTTCCCGGAGGGATCGGAAAAAGGACACCCAATAGACTTTCTCTACAATGCTCTGCCACAGGTGTTGCATCAAGAACTTCCCCTGGGCTTCACTATTGAGAGGGCACACAGAACTTTAGGACCCATGCCCAAGCCTGGAGAATGGCCCAGGCCTCTACTGGCCCAGATTCTAAATTACGCCGACATAGACAGGGTGCTCACAAGGGCCAGGGATCTCAAATTACTGGAATGCAGTGGGCATCGAGTCTTGATATTCCAAGATTACTCCAGGGATGTAGCCAACTGGAGAAAGGAATATTCAGAATTACAGAGCCAGCTCCATGCCCTTGGTGTTCCATTTTCTTTAAGGTACCCGGCGGCAATGAGGGTGGTAGTGAATGGAGCACACCTGTTCTTCTCGACTCCTGAAGCCTTGCAGGACTACATGCAGCATACCTAACCTACTAATAGAGCAGCTCCTTCTCCATGCCCTGCACCACAATCACCCACTCAAAGTCAAGTGTACCATCAGCAGAATAGGTCTCCCTCACCAGCTGACCTGGACATGGACATCTTTGATTGGAACAGACCCTTCACCACCAGCTTCCCAGACAGGAATTGCAAGAGGTAGCAGGATTGCCATGCCAAGAGAGAGCATCCGATGGACCATGTAGACCTGGGGACCCATAACATCAGGTTGGATTCCTCCCCCAGGCTGGACGAGATTACGAGCCTGTACTTTAGTAAAATCAGATTCGAGCCACTGGCTGAACTGACTGAAGATCGTCAGAAGGAAAAAATTCTCTGATGCCCACACTGGCTGAGGGTAGCATCCATACTTTTCTCCCAGGGGCCATTTTGAAGGACAATGGAGCAGCTGAAGTGATTTCCTCACAAAACATCAAAGTCATCTCCTGGGACAATCTCTCTCCTATGTTCTATTTTCAATTGGTATAGGTTGCCCTGTTTAACAATCTGTACATCTGGACCATCTTACTATTGGCAAAAATGTAAAACTCAATCGTAAATAAGTAAGACTACTGTCCAAAAGTCCATAAAAAAATCTTGAATAGTCTTTTATTCTTCTTATAAATTAGCACCATGCATATTCAACCGGCTACAGTTTCATAGTTTCACACCACTTCTTCAGGCCAGATTTATAATACAGTGCTGATTCTAAACATAAACAAATAATACAATAAAAATGTTATAATGATATTCTTGTTTCTTATGAACTTCGTTAATATACAGTTTCAAAGATACCACACTATCTCTAAACAAGAGAATCCTATTCTTAAATTATACTCTGGTTACATTGAATAAACTTGAATCATTACCAATTAGATAGTTCTTTCTTAATTGATTAGTTTTTTATATTAAACCATGTTTCTCATTTTTTAACAACACTTCAATACAGTGTATAAAATTCATACCTGTTTTGATATTTCCATTTCACTTTTGGGTTCACAATGTGCATTCAAAGTTCGGCCTCAGTTTACTGTGTTCTTAATAAAAATAAACTATGTTTTAATTCAATTCCTTGTTCATATCATATTTGTTTATTTGTACATATGTGATACAGTACTTACTGTGTCATCTTAAAATTCAGATGTGTATTGGTTAAATAATGTTTTTCCAGCTTGTTCCCAAAATATTCATCTAAAGCTTAAATTATATTGAAAGCCCCCCTGAAATTGAATTTAAAGAGTTATTTTAGAAAACTAAATTCTGATTTTCATACCAGTTTCTATTAAAAAATAAAACTAATTTGTGATATCTTTACCTTATTATATGCTTTTACAAATTGGTCTTATAATTCACTCAATGGTGTTTCTTTAAATCTTTTTTGCTCTCTCTACAGATAAACAAAGCAGTTTCTTTAAAATACCTTGTGTATATCAATACAGGTTCCTTCATTGTTTTTCACCATTGTTTTTTGCTTATTTTAAATTCTGTTAAACAGTTATGCTTTATCCTCTAATTTCCCTCTAGCGTTTTCCCTGGGAATGTTAAAAGTTTTTACCTGCTTATTTTATTGCTTCTTTGTTTCATGTTTTATTACAGTTATATGATACAAGAGAATAAAATATTTAAATGCACCGTGAGTCTGTATGTTAACACTATCGTGTATTATTTTACCGTTTGTGCTGTATCTTGAAATGATAGTAATTCCAGTTAAAAACGAGTTTGACCAAATTCCTACCTGACTAGAATGCCATTCTAAGACCGTCTTCTGCAGAGAAAGAAGCAGTCTAAACCTATGATCATGTGCGGTTTAAGAAGACCACGAAAATGGCAGGGAGAACAAACGTCACCTCTGACATCACACCTACTGTAAAGATAGGTGTTGCCTCGATGTTAGAAAAAGGTGAAACAGCCAGTATCTACCCTATAGCCAAGTGGCTAAAGATGTTAAGACTCACTTAGTGACCAGGTGGTAGGTGGTTCACCCCCCGCCCACGGCTATTTGCCGAATATGATTAATATTAATAAAGTATAATGGTATCTATCTGTTTCTAATTAGGTTCATCTTGTGAACTATACCTATCTACAAGAGGAGATAGGGAGGTTCAATTACAATACAGTTTTAGTTTTAGTTTTGAATGGGATGAAAAATATCCTGCTTATTATTATTTTCTACATTAAAATGTTGTCAAAAGAAATAAATAAGAGTTCCAAAATAAAATGATAATTAGTACCCTCTTGGTAATGTGCATCGAATATTTACTCCGATGAATATATAAAGTAAAATAGAATCTTTTTTATTTCATTGGCTATAAAATTATACCCTGATGATGAGGGCATATTATGGATGAGCATTACTGAAACATATTCGGCAAATAGCCGTGGGCGGGGGGCGAACCGCTGACCACCTGGTCACCAAGTGAGTCTTAACATCTTTAGCCACTTGGCTATAGGGTGGATATTAGCTGTTTCACCTTTTTCTAACATCAAGGCAACACCTATCTTTACAATAGGTGTGATGTCAGAGGTGACGTTTGATCCCCCTGCTATTTTCACGGTCTTTTTAAACTGTGCATGATCATAGGATCAGACTGCTCCTTTCTCTGCAGAAGATGGTCTTAGAATGGCGTTCTAGTCAGGTAAGAATTTGGTCAAACTCGTTTTTAACTGGAATTACTATCATTTCAAGATATTGCACAAACGGTAAAATAATACACAATAGTGTTAACATACGGACTCACAGTGCATTTAAATATTTTATTCTCTTGTAGCATATAACCGTAATAAAATGTGAAGCAAAGAAGCAATAAAATAAGCAGGTAAAACCTTTTAACATTCCCAGGGAAAACGCTAGAGGGAAATTAGAGGATAAAGCATAACTGTTTAACAGATTTTAAAATAAGCAAAAAACAATGGTGAAAAACAATGAAGGAACCTGTATTGATATACACAAGATATTTTAAAGAAACTGCTTTGTTTATCCGTAGAGAGAGCAAAAAAGATTTAGAGAAACACCAATGAGTGAATTATAAGAAGACCAATTTGTTGAAGCATATAATAAGGTAAATATATTACAAATGAGTTTTATTTTTTAATAGAAACTGGTATGAAAATCAGAATTTAGTTTTCTAAAATAACTCTTTAAATTCAATTACAGGGGCTTTCAGTATAATTTAAGCTTTAGATGAATATTTGGGAACAAGCTGGAAAAACATTATTTAACCAATACACATCTGAATTTTAAGATGACACAGTAAGTACTGTATCACATATGTACAAATAAACAAATATTATATGATCAAGGAATTGAATTAAAACATAATTTGTTTTTTATTAAGAACACAGTAAACTGAGGCTGAACTTTCAATGCACAATGTGAACCCAAAAGTGAAATGGAAATATCAAAACAGGTATGAATTCTATACACTGTATTGAAGTGTTGTTAAGAAATGAGAAACATGGTTTAACATAAAAAACTAATCAATTAAGTAAGAATGATCTAATTGGCAATGATTCAAGTTTATTCAATGTAACCAGAGTATAATTTAAGAATAGGATTCTCTTGTTTAGTGATAGTGTAGTATCTTTGAAACTGTATATTAATGAAGTTCATAAGAAACAAGAACATCATTATAACATTTTTATTTTATTATTTGTTTATGTTTAGAATCAGCACTGTATTATAAATCTGGCCTGAAGAAGTGGTGTGAAACTACGAAACTGTAGCCGGTTGACTATGCATGGTGCAAATTTATAAGAAGAATAAAAGACTATTCAAGATTTTTTTATGGACTATTGAACTGTAGTCTTAGTTATTTATGACTGAGTTTTACAATCTTTCTCCTACCCTTGGATCTAGCCTCTCAAAGCAGGCACCTCAGGACCAGACAGTTGAAGGACAACTTCTTGATCTTGGACTAGGCTAAACATAGTTTGTCAGAAAAGTTTTTATTCTGCTTTCATTCTGTGACAGAGGAAGCTTGTGATTGTTGTGGGTGGGAAGGGGGTCCTGAATCTAGGCTATGCCACCAGCATCCTGGATGGTAGATGCTCATGATCAGACAGCCTGCTCCCTATTTACTTTCATGCTGTTTCCAGGTTACTCAGGGGAGGACATAATCTCCCGACTTCTGATTATATACTTTGGTCACTATTGTATGACTTGCAGTGTTTGTTCTGCCTTATTTTTTGGGGAAGGGGTGGGCTCAGTTATGCTTGGTTGGCCCATGAATATGGCAGGGGAACAGTCTTCTCTATGTATGGGCTCCTCCCTTTTCCACCTCCATTACTCCTTAACATATTGAGATAAACTTGAAAGATGCTAAGTGAGGCATATAAGCAGTTGATCTAGATATATTATGGCTTAAACTGATCTTCAGAACATATTTAGTAAGGTATGCTGCATTTTTACATAGACAGTGAAAATAAAAGGTCTCTGGTCTCCCAGGAGTTAGCTGCTATAGAGAGATAATTGAAGTGGGGGTTGTGACTGCATTAATCATACTTGAAATATTCCCTTTCTGTAACTGGAAGGCAGGCATGTCAGACACATGTATACCCCCCTCCCCATCTATTTTGCTCTAGTGGGTATATTTTCAGATACTGGTAACTTGCATATCCAGAATTACTCTTTTAAGTTGTAGTCCCTCCATAAGGGAGATGGGTAAGGATTCCTTCTGTTTTTGCTTTACAGGGAGATATGTCTGATTGTGGATGCATTTACACAGTCATCGGTCCTGAACCCTTTGCTGGCCATGACTTTAGGACAACACGAGTATGGGAACCTGGATGGCCATACTGGATCAGACCACAGGGGTATTCTCCCCCCCCCCCATATGGGAGATGGATATGGCTATGTAAGGGTATTTCTTCCCAGCCAGAGATAACCATTCTGTCCTGTGAACAGTTTTGTGCTATTGTAAATAGTTGGTTAAGAATTTTGAGTTTACTGTTATGTAGCATTTTAATGTATAGGCATCCCATGGAGTCGCCTAAACACCTGAGTAAACCTGGAAATATGGTTAATTGTTTTAGACCTGAAGATACTTACGCACCATTTTTGCTTTCATGGTAGCTTTATGCTCTCTTCAAATGTTTATATAGAACTGTTGCATATTTCTCACGGAGTACAGGATCATGGCTGAGGTCTTATGTTATACATGGAATGTTAGGGGCCTTAACACCCCTATAAAGCAAAAAATGTTTTTATCCCATTTGAAGAGGGCAAAGGTGCAGCTGTTTTCTGTGCAAGAAATAAAGCTAACTGGTAATGACCATGCCTCCCTGGTAAGAGACTGGGTTTTGCGGGAGTTGCATGCAAGTGCCCCCACAAAAAAGGAGTGTGGTTATCCTTGTTCATAAACATCTTTTCTGGACAGTGTCCTTTAGTCAGAAGGATCAGCAGGGTAGATGGGTTATAGTCCTAATGAACACACTGAATGGGCTCATCCTATTGGTTAATGTATATGCCCCTAATGAGGATGGCCCGAATTGTTTTTCAAGATCTTTCAGACAAAATATGGACCATGAGGGGTGAGGATATCCCTATTTTGGTGGGGGAGATCTGAATTTGGCTCTTGTCCCCATAATAGATACAAAAATAGTGGGTAAAGACGCTCACCCAAGGAGCACCATAGCCATCCAACACCTCATGCATGAACATAGCTTAGTAGAAATCTGGCGTCTGTCCCATCCCAAAGAGAGGGATTATACTTTTCAGTCTGGGAAACATGGTACTTTCAGTCACTTAGATTGGTTAGTTTCCCCAGGTATATCCCAAGTCACCTTAGGTTCCAGCATTCTTTCTGTGGTCATATCTGACCATGCCCCCATCCATTTAATATTTCTCTCAGGCCCCAAGACTTGTTCCTCACCATCTTAGTGATTGGATGGTGATTGGACCCACTGCTGTTGCAAGATCTGGACTTTTTACTGTGGGTAACCAAAGAATCTCAGCAGTTTTTTCTAGAGAATCCCATGAATGATACCACAGCAGGTAATATGTGGGAAGTATATAAAGCTACCATTCGAGGCAAAATTATGGGGTTTGCATCCAATAGGAGGAAAGTCAGAAAACAAAAGCTAAGTAAGCTGGAGAAACAATTGGCAGAAGTTGAACTTTGCCTCAAGAAAGGCAAAGACCCCACTTTGCACCCTCAAAAGGTTATGACTGGAAGTGAATGCACTTATATCTAGGACAGCTGAGTTGGCCCTGTTAAAAATCAAACATGTATACTGGGAAGGGGTTGACAAATCCAGGAAAGTACTAGCGTATCAGCTGAGGAAGCAGCAGGCAAGTCAACATACTGCAGGTCTTCAGGAACTTGCTACCCACTCAGTCTGGACTTCCTCCCTTGAGGTAAATTAGATAATGTCCGACTTTTACTCACAGCTATATTCTGCATCAAGGCTGACACCCACTACAGATACACAGGCATTTTGGGATAATCTGGTGTTACCTACATTGTCTCCATTATAGCATGACTGGTTTGAAGTCCCTCTAACACAGGAGGAAATCAGGAAAGTCCTGTTGTCCTTAAAAAAGCTAAAGCCCCAGGGAGTGATGGCTTCTTAACTGATTTCCTGCAAGAACTGGCCCTAGTGGCATCGCCCATCTTATGTAAAGTATTTGAGGAAGCTGAAGATTTAGGCTATGACCCACCAACAATGCATGAGGCTGGGATCACAATCCTGCCCCAAAAAAGGGAAAGATCCCACCCTGGCAGGGAACTGTAGGCCCATATCCTTAATTTCAGTGGATAGCAAAATCTATGCTAAAGCTGTATATCTAGCAATCTTAAACACCTTCTACCAGAGCTAATTCACCCCTTCCAGATTGGCTTTATACAAGACAGAAATAGTGCCAATCACATTTGGTCATTACTTAATATAATGCACTCTGCCACAGCCCTCTCAACACCAGCAGCAGCTATAGCTGTCAACTTTGAGAAGGCCTTTGATTCTTTAGAGTGGGATTACCTCCACATGGTGCTAGGCCACTTTGGTTTTGGGGCCAGATTTTGCTCCAGGGTTAAATTTATTTATGCATCCCCTATGGCCAGAGTCCTCACAAATTCCACGTTGTCTGCCCCATTTCCACTGAGGTGTGGTACCAGACAAGGTTGTCCCCTGTCACCCCATTTATCCATCTTAGCAGTGGAACCTCTGGCCACAGCATACACCAACATAAAGATATCCTTGGAATCCCAATAAGAAATACATACTAGTCTACTCTACTTTATGCTGATGACTTGCTTATCCCCCTGGCAGACATGCAAATATCGCTCCCTTAATTTACCTCCTCCAGAGATTTATAAAATACTCCAGTCTTAAGGTAAATCACACAAAAACAAAAATTATTCCTTTTAATTCTCACTGTATTCCCCAAATGATGCCTGTCTCTGATCTTAGATGGGCGGAGGAGGGCCTGAAATATTTGGGGGTAAAAATTTATCCTCAGCTTGATAGTATTTGGGATAAAAATCTGGGACCTCTCCTAGCTGAGTGCAAAGAGGAGTTAAACAGGTGGGCACGTCTTAATCTTACTATGGCCGGCAATATCTTGCCCATTAAGATGACCATGGCTCCCAAGATAATTTACCTGCTCTCCCACATCACCTTGAACCTACCCCGATTCTGGTATGCTAAGTTCAATAAAATAGTTAGTGCCTTCCTCTAGGGACAGAAAACACCAAGACATAGCCGGAATAAATTAAGGGCTCATTGGAAAGTGGGAGGCTGGTGCCTTCTGTGGTTAGAAGGATACAGAATTGCCTTCCAAAATGCCCAAACCTTGCATTGGTTTTGCCTCTGATCTTCTTCGGCCCCACAGTGGGTATGTATGGAGTTAGATCAGGCTAACACCCCCATTCTGGCATCTCTCTTACGGGATGTACCCAGGGCAGATAGGAAATTACACCCTACTATGGGCCCAACCCTTAGCTACTGGAGACAGTTTCACCATCTGCTTAAGACCTCCCCATGCCTCTGCTATATACTCCCCTGTGGCATAATTCCAAGATCACCATTGATAACATGCTAATACACTGGCATTCTTGGGAAACACAAGGTATATATCACATGGAAGATATAGTGGTCTCTTCCCATTTATATGTAGATACCTTTCAAAACTTTCAGCAGACATGGGACCTCCCACAATGTGATTTTTGGAAATATCTGCATTTATGAGATGCAGTGACACAGATCCTTTCGAATCACCAAAAGGCCCCCTTAGCATTTACCCCCTTCAATAAGTGGCTGGCTTTAACTAAAGGGCAAGCAGGGGTCTTTTACTCGCTTCTCAGACATACTCTTCCCAATCAGACAGCAGTCACCAAAGGAAAATGGGAGAAGGCCTTGGGAGTGTCTATATCAGATGTACAGTGGGCCCAGTGCTGATCTAATGGTCATAAAATCTACACTGATGCATGTAGCAGAATGATACAGAATAAGCTGCTACATTGGTGGTACAGGACACCAGCTGTATTGTACAAATTTAAATTGCTAAAAGATGACTCATGTGGGTGATGCCATCAAGCAGGAGGGGATCTGTTCCATATTATTTGGCCTTGTCCACTTATCCAAGAGTTATGGTGTAAGATAGGTCAACTGGGGGATAAGATAATGAGCAAACATACTTCCCTGTTGCTGACATTAATGTTGGTTGGCATCAAGCCCTTGCAATGCATGCTGTCTAAAGCAGAGTTTAAATGGTATATGTTATTACATATGCAAACCAAGCATCTACTCCTTAGTTACTGGCATACACCCTGGATCCCTAAACTTGGTGATATTATTAACTCCATGGTACTATATTCGAGATGGAAAGGTGGTCCTCAGTGACTAAATCCCTAGGGGGTGACTTCAATACAGTGTGGGTCCGTTACCTGGCATATCTGGCTCCTAAGACAGGGATAGGATAGGCAGCTTTATGGGATTAATCAAGAGGTGCTTCTCATAGATGCACATAAGAACTTGACACTTCCCCAAGCTTTGTAGGTGTAAGGTGAGTTACGTCTCATTACAAAATGGTACACATGTTGTGTTTTTGTATATAGTTATAAAATGCATTATATTACTATGCTACTTAGGGTTATATTTGTTTCCTTTCAGATGGTGAAGAGCATGGTGCCACATGGAGTTAAGAAACCAGGATCACACCAGCTGCCTTGATATGAGATCAGACTTTGTTGTCTTCAATATGGTTCGACTCTCACTCTAAGTATGCGGCATTTGTACCTACAAGTTATATATGCATTTACAGGTATGCTGTCAAGATTTATGTTGATCCATTGGCTTTCTGTATCACCAATACATTTGAAAGTAACCAGGCCTCTGGGACTCATGTTTTGATCCTATGTATTTCATGGTTGTTAACTCTATGCTTTGTGATCTATAAATGTAGAAACTTTCATAAAAACATTGCACTTATACTTGTTTTTAAAATAAAAAAAATAAATAAAACATGAACATTCTTTGCTAATTTTGTGAGAAGGTCAAGGCTAAGGGCAGGCAGCACCATGAGCGCATCGTGTGAACTGAAGAGAGATAGTTTTATTTAACCATCTTGTTTGTGGTGTTATTGCTTCCTTGTGTGTTGCCTGTGTTTTGCGGGAGATAATCATTTCTGACTGGTACCAACACTGTATTTGTCTTTACTGTCAGACTTTTTGGCCAGCGGAGCATCTTTGGGAGCCATTACGAGTTGCGCACCGGCTGCTGGGGGAGGGGGGCTGGTTCCAGGATTTTTAATTCAACTGCTATGGTAGCTGTGTGTAAAAAATGCCTCGGGGAGGCAGGCTGCCTGCATCTCTGACTGCCAAGCTGGCAAGCTGGGGCTGCTTTGATTATATTTTGTTGGGTGGACAGGTCTGAGGGGGGCCCACTGGAGGTCTATTGCCTGGGACCCTCAAAAATCTGATGCCGGCCATGAGTTTCCTGCTTATTCTATTGGTACTTCTTTCCAGCTCTCCTCTCTGTTCTGACTAGACTGTGCATATGGAATTCTGACAGTGGAATTCATACAGAATGTGAGTCCAGTTCCAAAATGCTTTTCAGAAGTTCTTCTTTAATTCCACAGAATTTGATACAGGATTTCCATTTAAACTGTGGAATAATTTTCTGTAGATTCATAATCCATTGAATGTTATTCTGCAGTTTGCAGAAAATGAGTCTGTGGTTTAAATAAACCACTGAATACTATAACTTATAAAATGGCTGAATCAAACAAGCAACAAACTTGGTCAAAACTGGTCACATGACCATGCATTAATGTCACTTATATGTCCAATTAATTATTCATGAGCTAAAGTATCTCACTGATTGGCTGCCGTGGTGTTCTGAAATCTCTTGGAAAAGCTCGGCATGGCAGTGACACTCAGTTGATCACGCGCTGTTCATTGACAGCAACAGTGGCAAAACAAGAACTGTTTTTATCACTGAAACCTGTAAAAAAAATTCTCATTGTGATTAGACTTATAATCACAATAATGACCTCACAGTCAGTCATTTCCTGGGGATTAATGACCAGCTGGTGGGGTAGTTTTTCCTTGGCTGCACCTTGGGCCACCCTCCCCCCCGGCTGGTAGTTAATCCCCATGAAATGACCAGCTGTGAAGTCATTATTGCTTAATTACCACACAGCTTAAATTTTGTTTTCCTTTTTCCTGTTTCTTTTAAACTCTTAAAACCATTTTATAAGCACAATAACACACTCCAGGGTGTGCAGTAGTGCAATAAATTACCGCACTTTCCTGGTGGTTGATGGCACTTGGCTGTGCCTCATGACACACCCGGGGAATGTGGTAATTTAGCATTACTGCACACCCTGTCATGTGATATTGCTTACATGGTTTCTGTAAACTGGAGACTACTAATTTACAGTGTTTTTTTTATTAAACTTTGAGAATTTAGTAATTCTGCTCCCAAAGGAATTTTGTGCTATAAGGCAGAATTTTTGAAATGCTGCAGAATTCCAAAATTTTAAAATTCTGCGCAGCTGTAGTTTCAAACTACAACATACTCCCTGCTATGGGCAGAATGTTTTCCACTGTCATCCTTCTATTTGGAACAGCCTTCCACTTCCCCTCTCATTTTATTTTCTCTTCTCTCTCTCTTCTCCTAGTTGACTCTCTTCCTTTTTTCAAATCTCATTACAAAACTCATCCCTTGTTCCTTGTCTTTGACTCTTAACATACCTGCACTGCCTTGTCTTCTGGTCTCTGAACCTTTTTCTTTGTTCTAATAATTTTTATGCCTATTGTGTCTAACTTTTTTTGCTAAACCTGCAAGATGTTTTGTGATATAGGTGGCATGAAAGACATTGTAGAAAATAAAACATACAGTGCCATCCAACAGGATAAAGCACAATATCACCATATTTGCAGAGACAGCTTGCAGAATACTGCAAGAATTCAATGTAACCAATGGTAATTATTCGAAATTATCTTGCAGTATGGCGTGCTTGGTCATGGGGGACAGCACTGTATATTGTGTTGTGTTAAGGCAATAGTACAACAACAAAAAATGTTTCCCCAAAAAACTAGCTTCAGCTACATTTAATAAAAATATTAGCATACCTGTCAAATCTGTTTTCCTTGTGACCTCCTGTGCTGGACACTGTGAGGCTTTCTTTTCTTGATCCTAACCCTTGCCAGGTCTACAGTACTACTTATATGATAAATGTGGGTGCCATCTTTTTTTTTTCTTGAAAAAAAAATTACATTAAATTATTTATAAACTACTCATAAACTGAAAGATGCCTAGACACTTTCATAATGAAAAAGAGGGTCATCTTTACCCAATTTTGTTGCACTGGTACTTTAAAGACAAGTTACAAAACTACCTAAGGAACACACTTTTTCTTATCTTGCCATGACATATTCCTGCAATTCACTGACAGAGAAATCTTTCAGCACCTCCGAAAATGCAAGACAGCAAGCAGTAGCTGGTATCTGCAGTGTGTGTCCCCTCTATCTACAACAACCTCTTCACTCATGCAAAGACATCAGCCTCCTTACACTGTTTTAAATCCTCCTGAAACTCATTCTATGTGCACAGAATATATCAGTAATTCATCCTTCTTGTCTGCTGTTATATTGTCTGGTTTGCATAATAGTGAACTTGGAGACTGTTGCTGCTAGAAGTACTCCACTGCTGGTTTCCTCAGCTTTGCCTGCACTACAGTGCAGTGCTATTGTTTGAATTAAAATAAACTGTATTTATATAGAACTGTTTAATATGTTCCAGGGTTAAACTGCAATCTGGCCATCTTTCTCCTTCCCCTAGGATGCTCCTGACATTAGATTAATCTTAATCTTAGCGTTCTCCTTGTTATATCCTATTGCAGCTGGGGCTACTTTTTTGCTAACAATATCCTATTGTGGCCAGGGCTATTGTAAGATTAAATTACTTCCTAAACATTTCAGTGCTGCTTCTGCAGTCCCACAAATGCCATTGCTGATGGACAATCTTCTATTTTGGTTAAATTGGTAGACTTGAAGTATCTTTTTGCGAGACAGAGGAAGGTCCCCATTTGTTTTATATGAAAGAAAAAAATAATGTTTAAAAATAATTTTCAGTTACTTTCTAAAGCACCTTGAGAAAACTCTGAGACCCCAACCTTCTTTGCCTCTATGTGGGCATGTTCAGTGATCTGCACCTAATTGTGACTGAAGGTGATTTAATGTGGTGGAAAGGCAACACAGGCTGTGACCACAGATATCTTTGTTTAAAAGCTGGAACTTTGATTTTAAAGGCCAATGCCTGCAAACTGGAAATTTAAAGCAGTATTATATTTTAGTCACAATAAATATTTTTTCAGCAAGTTTTTTTTTGGGGGAGGCGCAAAAACATAAATATGCAATTTTTTTATTATTTTCTTTTATCCCTGAATGAAGACACAGGATTTCAAAGTTTTTAAACATTTCTGCTCCCCTGCACTGCCTGCCATGAAAAACATTAAATGTCTTGGTACAGTGCTGTGCTGTTCACCATCAGAGACACATGCCAGCACCCTTCTAATACATCCACAGTATGAATCTAATATGGACATTCAAGAGGTAACCTCAATGGAAGAGATTTAAAAAGTGTGAGTGGCAGTCACCTTTAATTACATGAGTCACTAATCAAAACATTAGCCATAAATGCTGTTTTAAAAATA
Source organism: Neoceratodus forsteri (assembly GCA_016271365.2). Lineage (NCBI taxonomy): Eukaryota > Metazoa > Chordata > Ceratodontiformes > Ceratodontidae > Neoceratodus > Neoceratodus forsteri. The sequence goes on along the minus strand of JADMNL010000026.1, from coordinate 174,479,267 downwards.
TTGGGGAAAATTTAAAATACACTGGTGATGAATCTAAGGATGTTACAAATATATTTTTGCTAAAAAGAACTGCAAGATGAATTTTGTTGCCAACTGGCAAATACTATTGATTTAAACAACTCCAATGCCAAAGGATCACATCTGAACAATCCACATTCCAAGCTGGGCTACATTTCATTCCCTTTCACACCACATGCCTTAATAAATACAACAATCTATTCTCTTCGGAAATCATGGCATATGAGTCCTTGAAGTTTTACTTTTAGAAGAATATGCATGTCACATTGCCCGATGTGCATACTCCATTGTTACCATGACTTTGGGGTGGGTGGTTTCCCTGGTAATAGCTTTTTTTATTCAGAGACCATTGTTAAAAGTAATGACATGTGGCATTATCACTTGAGTTATAGTAATAACTTCATATAAAGGCTAGATGTGTCACAAATTGTAATATCTTTTATCAGACCAGCTGGACAATTATATAGTAATGTTATAGCTCATAAGCTTGCAGGGTCAGGCTAATTCCCTTCATCAGGTGTGTTAGCAGACTGAGCTGAGTAAGCTGGTTATATATCAAAGGCCATTGTTATGTTTCCATGTGCTTGCACAGGAAACATTTTGTTACAATGCAAATGTCATTTTAGAGGTGTGTCACTGTCAAGTTCAATTCAGGCCAAGCTGCATTGGGCTCATCCCTGATGGACTAATGAGCACGCAAGCTGAATATGACAGTGGGCACATTTTCATGGGTGGAAACTTTGTGTACTTGAAAGGACTGAAGTGCTCCAATGAGAGAGCACTCAGGCCTTTCGTTTGCATAAAGCTATCTGGCAAATACTGTAGCTGAGCAGCTTTATGACTTTTTTTGCATCCTGTTGCGGCTCTTAAAGGGGGACAGTGCAAAGTTGTGGCTCAATGGGGCCAGTGCTTGTACCAAGCTTAAATCCCCCAGTGAAATAAAAGCATGCAAATAAAAGCATGCCCCCCACACACACAAACATATACAGCTAGAAATGGGGGAAGGCAGCAAACTCCCCTCCTTGAAATGTTTCACAAATTTTGTGCAATTCATTAAATATTAATATAAATTACCAGATAACCTCATAGTCTTCAGGTGAAGCTACCTCTGGCTGCAAGCTGCAACACTGGACTTAAGATTTGCAAGAAAGTGAGTAGTGCTCACAACAGAGGGAGGTGAACTTTACAATTTACAATTGTCTTTGGTTTGAAGCAGATTCCTTAGGAAAGTTAATATTCTTCAGGTGGAGGATACTTCTAACTGAAGGGTGAAATAAGCAACTTAGAATTATCAGAAAAGGCAGTCTTTCAATCAACAGAGGAGGTGGGTTTGCTTTATTTGTGTTACAAGTGTTAGGTTTTCAGTGCAGGAAGAGTTTAAATCCAGATAGGCTAAATACTGTTTTTCTGTGTCTGCCCTTCTGCACAGCTGACGTGTTTTGGGCTGACTGTTTTCAAGCACAAGTCACCAGGCTCTTTTGGGGCTGGGAGGTTTACCTGTGTCTGACTTGGATGTTTGGATTTTCTCTGTTTGATTAGCAGGGTATTTTCTCTGTCAAATTGGTTTGAAGCAGTATTACAAATTGTGGTGTATGGCATCTTGCTGACAGGAAGGCACTCATCGCATCGGTAGATCAGGCGTTTAGCTGATTGTTTTCGTGAGGGCACAGTTTAGGCCCAACCCTTCCCACCTCACCCCACCCACCCCTGGAAATAGTTCATTTATACCTGGGGTTCTGACATCATTTCCTCAAGAGGGCAAGGTACACATCACTGTCATATCCTGTCTAGCACACTGCACTGACAATATAAGCATACACATTATATAAATACATATATTTCTATATAACGCACCAATCACACACATACACACAAAAAAAAACTAAACAAGGTAGACAGTTATGTGGGGAGTAGTACAATGTAATGGTTGTGGGGCAGCAGTCTTCCAGGAGTCTTTCTGGAGGCTGAGATGCTGCCCTGTTTGCAGACAACTATCTGCCCTGAGGAAGGAAATTGCCCATCTTCAGGCCACACTGGACAGTGGCAAGGAACCTCCCCATCCAGGGAGCACCACAGCCACCACCACTACCTCAGAGGTTGCAAAGAAAGCACAGCAGTTGGACCACAGTGGGCTCAGGGAGGGTAAGGGTGGTGGAACAGAGGCACACCCAGTCAGTTGTTACACTCCACAATTCATACACCATTCTGGGGAGCATAGTTCCCTATGGATGCACCCAGAGGAGACTAAAGAGGTGCAGACAACTGTCACAAGGAGGCCCTCAGGAAGGAGACAGAGGGCACCACAGGGAAAAGCAGCTCCTGGTGGGGACTCAATTATTAGGGGGATAAAACTGGGGGGAGCAGAGGAAACTGAAGTAAGGTGCCTGCCTGGTGCCATGGCTTGGAGGGACAGGAAGCACATCCTTAGGATCACGAGAACAGTTGCACGGGAGTCTGAGCTGGACATCATTGTCCACCTAAGGACAAATGACTTGGCTCATCATGAGATTAAAGCAGTGCAAAAGGACTTTGTAGAGTTGGGGAGGGCTTAAGACAAGTAGCACACACAGTATCCTTCTCAGAGGTGCTGCCTGTCAGTGGCATGAGTGAGGCGAGGTACTTTGCACCATGCAGTTTAAAAATGGTTAAAAATGGTGTGGAGCACAGGGTTTGGCTTCATTGGAGACTGGGGTTCCACCTGGAGGACACCAGCCTATACTGGCAGGATGGTCTGCATCTGTCGGGAAGGAACAAGTCTTTTGGGCAATCGGTTTAAATGCTTTGTTGGCAAGCCTTTAAACTAGTCAAGGGGAGCACTGATAAGCAGAAGGAAAATCCCAGCCTCCCCTACAAAACAGGGTACTAAATGAAAAAAGACCAAGGTAGAAAGGTCAGTGGGGTTGCCGCTACAGAAGGTAAAGCCATCAAAAATGGAGAGCAATGAGTACCAATGCCCGTAGTCTGGGTAACAAGCTTCCTGAATTAGTGGCCTTGATGGAGGAGGAAGATCTGGATATTGTGGCAGTCACAGAAACATGGCACAGAACCATGACTGGGACGTAAACATACCAGGATACACTATCTACAGGAGGACAGGGAGGGTAAAAGAGGAGGAGTAGCTCTCTACATAAGAGAAGAAATCAAAGCAACAGAACAAAAGGTAAACAGGGAGGAGAAGAAGCACTGTGGGTCAATTTGGAGGCAGGCAATGGCACCACAAACGCACAGGGTTGAAACAGACCCCCCCTCTCAGGGGGAGGAAATGGACAAGGAAATGATAGAAAGTATACTTAGAATGGCAGATAAAGGGGAGATATTGCTGATGGGTGATCTGAATATGCCAGATGTTAACTGGAGTGCAGTTGCAGCAGCCACTTCTAAGAGTGGGGTTATTCTGGATGCCCTACAGGGGGCATGCCTTAGACAACTAGTATTGGAGCCCACTCAAGAGGGAGCAATCTTAGACCCGGTTCTCTCAAACGGAGATGAAGACAGGATCACAGATGTAGAAGGGGTAGCCATCTGGGAACTAGTGACCATCGAACAGTATGGTTCACAATAAACACAGCAATAGAGTCCAAGCCATACAAAGACAAAGGTACTGGATTTTGGGAGGCTGACTTTGCCAAAATAGGTGAGTGCCTAAGGAATGCACTAGCAAATGGGCAGGAAGGAGGGGTGGAAGAACAATGGGGAATAATAAAAACTGCCATCACAGAGGTAACAAGCCTTTGTGTAAAGCAAATAAACAAAATGAAACGAGGTAAGAAACCACTATGGTTCTCAAAGGAAGTGGCAGTGAAGGTTCAAGAGAAAGAAAGCATTCAGGAAGTACAAGGAATCACAGAAGGAACAGGACAGAGAACTGTATCAGTTAAAGCAAAAGGAAGCTGGAAAGGCAGTCAGAACAGCAAAGGCCCAAACCAGGAAAAGATAGCCAACTCAGTTAGAAGGGGATAAAACCTTTTATAGGTACATCAGGAGCAAAGGAAGACCAAGGGAGGGATAGTGAGAGCTTAATAAGGGGAGGGAGGGTGGGCAGAGGGTGACTGTGAAAGGCAGAGATACTAAACAAATATTTTGCTCAGTATTTACAAAGGAAGAGGGGAGGTACCTAAAACAAACAGTAGAAACACTCTGGATACAGAAGTTGATACCAGCCCATTTACAGAAGAAAGAGTTCTGAAACAGCTCTTAAAACTGAAGGTGGACAAAGCAATGGGGCCTGATGGGATTCATCCCAGAATTCTAAAAGAACTAAGGATAGAACTAGTGACACCACTGACTACCCTCTTTAACAAATCATGGAGGATGGGGTGGTACCTGAGGACTGGAGGAGGGCAGATGTGATTCCCTTCACAAAAGTGGGAGCAAGGCAGAAGCAGGAAACTACAGACCTGTTAGTTTAACCTCAGTGGTAGGGAAATGATGGAATCACTTGAAGGAAAGAATTGTTGCATATCTAGAGGTCAGAGGGCACAGGACCCAAGGCAGCATGGATTCACAGCGGAAGGTCATGCCAGACAAATCTGATAGATTTCTTTGACTGGGTGACCAAAGTAGTAGATCAGGAAGGGGCTGTGGATATGGTCTACCTAGACTTTAGCAAGGCATTTGACACAGTCCCACACAAAAGATTAATATACAAGTTAGCCAGCCTGGGAGTGGGTCCCAAGATGACAGCCTGGGTAAAGAATTGGCTGGAGAATAGGACACAGAGGTAATAGTAAATGGAGTCCACTCTGAAAAAAGGGGGGTTAGCAGTGGGGTACCACAGGGTTCAGTATTAGGACCGGTCCTCTTCAATGTCTTTATAAGCGACATTGCAGAGGGACTGGAAGGAAAAGTATGTCTCTTTGCAGATGCCACAAAGATCTGCAACAGAGTTGATGCACAAGGTGGGGTGGAAAGGATGAGAAGGGACTTGGCAAGGTTAGAGGAATGGTCAAATGTATGGCAGCTTAGATTCAATGCTAAGAAGTGCAAGGTAATGCACCTGGGAAACAAAAACCCAGGGGAAGAGTACACAATGGGGGGTGAGATACTAACAACAACAAAATGGAAAGGGACCTGGGGGTAGTCATATCAGATGACCTAAAGGTGGGCAAGCAATGTGAGAGGGCAGCAAGGAGGGCTGGGGGGATACTGGGATGCATAGGGAGAGCATCACCAGCAGAAAACAAAGTTATTATCCTTCTGTACAGACAGCTGGTGAGACCACATCTGAGTACTATGTGCAGTTCTGGAGACCCAATCTCCGCAAAGACATAGACAGGATGGAAGCTGTCCAGAGGAGGGCAATCTAAAATGGTGCAGGGTCTGCACCAGAAGACATATGAAGTGAGACTTAGGAGCTTAATATGTAGCCTCGAGGAAAGGATGGAGAGGGGGACATGATAGAAACTTTCAAGAGTACCTCAAGGAATCAACAAAGTCCAAGAGGGTAGCATCTTTCAAAACAAGAGTGTGCAAGAACAAAGGGCACAATTTGAAGATAGATGGGGGCGGATCAGAGGTAATTTAAGGAAGTATTTTTCACAGAGAGGTTGTGGATGCATGGAACAGCCTTCCAGAGGAGTTGTGGAGTCAAAAACAGTGGTGGAATTCAAGCATGCATGGGACAGTCATAAGGCAATTCTAGGGGGTGGGGGTAGGAAGAAGTAGGCTGCTGGTTAACTAGGATCTGCAGCTTATCCATCAGGTAGGGAAATGGGTAGATTGGGTGGGCCAGCGGTCCTTATCTGCCGTCAAATTCTATCATGTTTCTATGTTTCTATTTGTGGATCTGAAGTCTGCGAAATTCTGCAATGAATGAATTTAGCCCACGAATGCTGAGAATTGTCCATTGAATACCAAATTTCATCACCGTGGATGAAATTCCATTGTTCATGGGCGAATTCCACACTGCAGCCAGAAGTTTGCACCACACTTGTGAAATAATTTCCAGATCGCCAAATCCATGAAGTATTTTTTCATGAATTACCGACTTGGCCCGAACTTCGTTGGCAAAATTAAACTTTGGTACATCTCTACACACAGCTCCAGTGCACCATAACACTGGATTGAGACAGAAACATGTTCTGCCATTGTGCCCTGACATTCAGGTCCTGCACTCACCTGCCCACTTCCCATATTGTGGACCGACCATTCCTCCATTAAGGATGAGTATGAGGAAGCCAGACCCTACACTGTGTATTTCAAATGCTTCTAAACTTTAAGGCCCCTGTTTCCAGAAATCCTTGTGTCCAAATGCTAATAATCAGGATATTGGCATTTGCTGTATCTGTTGTAACTAGGTCCCCTGATGGGTGACCGGCTCAACCCACCCACCTTCATGGCTGGCCACCAACTTAATATAAAGTGCCATTTGCACTTGAAAAAAAGTATAAATTAGTGGTCCTGCCAGCCGGCGCAGAAGTTGGATTTCTGCTTGCGACACCAGTGACCTGGGTTTGGGAATGAGCCCGGGAGCTGAAAGGGCCAGCTGGGGAAGGAGGCCTGAGTGTTCCAAGGACAGCTTGCCTTCTCCGGGGGGAGGGGGATCCAGGGCTCTGCGCATGTCTGACCTCGGGTGGAGACCCTAGGTACAGTAAGCCCAAGCCAGTGAGAAGGGTGGTGTACTGGATGTCGGCGCTCAGTGCCTTGGCATCAGGGCACACAGCACACCAAGAAACATGTAAAAACACCCTGCAGCACTCCTGGTAGATGGAGCACCACGGCCCCAATCCCCAATGCCCCTACCTGCCCTGGTGACGGCATCCCAAAGAGAACAGGAAGGACCTTTGTGTGTAAGGGCCCCCATCTTGTACCCCACCTGGGGGGCATAACCAAGGCTACATGGGGGATGGACCACGCCAGGCTCCAGGTAAGAGGGCAGGGACTGATAAGGCCATATGTGTGTCTCCCGAAGAGTGGGGGTGCTGTGGGTAGGGGGAGTATAAAGAGAAAGTTAAAAAAAAAAGTATAAATGAGGTCTCCTCCCCACCACAGCACCAGCCTACACCACCCCCACCAGCACCAGTTCTCTCAGATACAAAGAGTGAGAAGGTGACCAGAATAATCCTCCCTCCTACATGGCTGGCCACCATCTCATGAATGAAAGTGCTTGCGCGTTTGCTATAGTAAAACCAGGTGATCATGTGATCAGCTGGTTTTACTATAGCAAGCTAGTGCTTTCATTCATGAGAAGACAGCTTGCCATGGAGGAGAGAGACTTATCAAGGTCACCTTCTCATGTTATAATATATCTGAGAGAAGTGAGTGCCAGTGAGTAGGTGGGTGAGTAGTAGGGTCGAGTGCTATGTGGAGGAAGGACATAATTTATACTTTTTTTTAAGCATAAATAGTACTTTACAAATTTGCATTAAGACAGTGGCCAGCCATGGAGGTTGATGGGTGGGTTGAGCCAGTCACACCTTTCCCAACCAGCTTCCTTTATGACCACACTCTTAAATTATCATCGACATTGGTATTAGCTGCAAAAAAATGATTATCCATCTGGCATACCACAAGGATCCTTACACTTCGTGACTGGTGGAACCGGTTCTTTAATATTTATGGAATGGAAAAACTAACACATACTTAATGCATAATAAAGCTTCTTTATTTGAAGACAGATGGAGACATTGGATGCTATTTCAATTAGAACATGCTGATTTTGTCTGAAAAGGCTGGGTCCTCCCCTTCCACACCTGTCTCCACTTCACTAATCTACTTTCATTTGTGTACTGGTAGCAATATGTTAACCCCCTTTTCCCCTCTTTCTTTCCCTTTTCCCAAGTTGGTAGTAAATTGACTAGCAATGAAATAACAGGCAATAGGTACCATGGCGTTAAAAATACCAGTTTCAATACAAAGAGCTTTGACAATCCTTTCTTATCCATATGTTATTTTTATTAAGTAATTAGACCATATCACGTGGAGTATACAAAAGACAAAGGTATTGTAACCATGTTGTGAATTCTTGTGGTTGTCATGTATTGTGCAGTATGTATCTGCTGTTTTTCTTCTGTCTGTACTACTTCCATAAAAAATAAATTCAGTAAAAATTCCATTACAAAAAAAGAATGGTTGAGCCATGGAACAGCATACCAGATGAAATGTGGGTGCAAAAAACAATAGTGGGTTCAAGTATGGCTGGGACAGAGTACAGGGCTCAATAGTTACTCAGGGTATAACAATAAGGCAAGGAGTAAGGGGGAGGAAGAGGAGAGGAGAGCAAAAAACTCCATCTGGACAATAGGGCCCCCATATTCAAAGGAGATACGCAGCGCATCCCGGCAGGAAAGGGAGATGGACCACGCTTCCCCAACAATGCACCGAAGTGTGATATTGAATGGGGCAAGACAGGGCCATGAGAGAATGGGCCAGGGTGCATTTTAATGTATGCCACACTTGTGGAGGAGTTGTTCACAGGCATCTGTCACACTGTGGCATATTCACATGGAATGCACCCCTCACAGGCTGGTAATGTGCAGCGCACAGATAGGCCTCAGAAAGCTAACATGGCCAGCCACCCACAGGCAGGCCATGGAAGTGCACCCAGTGCTCTGAGAGGGGTAAGAGGGACAGGGCATGTTTGTAGGATGCTTTCTGGGATGGCCCCCATAATCAGGGACAGGTGAGTGCCATGCCACACCCCAGTGCTTGGCTGAACAAAACACCATCCAGTACAATACACCCCCGCGATCCCTGACCACTGTAGAAAGCACACCTGATCCATGATTGTTGCAAAAAGGACCCCCAATCCCTGTATCAATACAGAAATCTCCCCTGATCCCAATTCACTAGAGAAATAATCCCTGATCCCAGTTTATTAAGGAAATACCCCCACTACAGGTGCGACATAGAATATACCCCCGAGCCAGGGCCCAGTAGTAACAGTCCCACAATCCACTGTCCACTATAAAAGACCCCCAATCCCATATGAGGTCTGCACCAGCCCCTCCACCTAGCACCTATGCCCATGCCCATAACACTGGCACCCCCAGTATTTCCATAGTGTAGTGCCCCCCTATTCCATCATGACTGGACTCCTACCCCACGCACACCCCAAACCCAACCAGAGTTGATGACTGTCTCAGCCCTCCACACACCACCACAACCAGCCGCCAACTGAACTGTCCATGAATTGTACTGTACATATTACACGCACACAATCAATACGTGCGTAAAATGTACAGTACCATTCATGGACAGTTCGGCTGGCAGCTGGCCATGGTGGTGTGCAGAGGGCTGAGCCAGTCACCAGCTCTGGTTGGGTTGGGTTGGGTTGGGGGGAGCGGGGTCAGGGGTCTGGTCCTGACAGGGTGGGGTCCACTATATTATGGAACAGCATTCGTTGGACATTTTGTATTGGGATCGGGGATCAGGCATGGGGGGGAGGTCACTGCACTATTGAACAGTGGTCGAGGATAAGCATATTGCAAATGGGGATTAGGCATGGGATGGGGTGTGTATCTGTTTCCAATGGGGATCAGGCATGGGATGGGGTGTGTATCTGTTTCCAATGGGGATCAGGCATGGAAGAGTGTGTGTATCTGTGCCTAATGGGTATTGGGGAAGGGTGGGGTATGCGTGTGCTACCGGTGGGGAGCAGGGATGGGAGTGGGGTACCACTGGACTGCCAGGGCTGGCAGGGGAACTGGCTTTGCCTGTGATGGTCAGGGCTGGAAGGAGGCTGACCCAGCACATTCAACCAGGTGCAGCCATGCTAATGAGCTCATAATGGGCATGCATGAGGCCCATTTGTGCCATGCATGCCCAATGAGATCATTAGCATATGCTGGCTGAATATCACCCTTGGGAGAATGGCACATCCAGGTTTGCGTAACGCATTCCCCCATTGTGGTGTTCTGCCCCAGCCCTTGATACGCTGCACCCACCATAGCAGCTACCTGCTTTGTGCCACACATCCAGGGTCCCACATTCAAACAGGATGCGTGATTTGTGCTGATCATGCATACTGTTTTAAAACTGCTACAGTGCCGGCTGGCACCTCTGTTTGCACGGGGCACTGTTACGCGTGCACAACTGGCTGGCACTGAATATGTTCCCCTTAGTCATTGGGTACAGTAAGGTAAACCGGGGAAGATTGGATGGACCAATGTTTTTAATGGGTGCCATTGCTGGTTTGTGGATTTGTTGAGATCACAGAGGGGAATCTGATATTTGTAAGTTAACATTCTTTATCACTGAAGGTTCGGGGGGTATGGGCTATGGATGTCACGGCAGTCTGAGGTTGGGGGGGAGGTAGGCAGTCTGAAGCCAGTGGGCTGAGCTGGGGGGAGGCACTCTGTGAGTACAAACAGAGAGTCTTGGATGGGGTTGTTATGCCACCAGGTCTGGGGTTCTTAGGAGCCTGCTGCTAGGGCTTGGAGTGTACTCTGGGAACTGCTGCCAGATTTTGTGATTGGGCTAAAGAGCTTGCTGCCAGTCTTGGGGAGGATCAGGAGTTAAGACTTGGGATCTCCTGAGAAGCTGTCTATGGAGGCTCAGAAGCATGCAGCCAGGGTCTTGTGGGAGTCTTTGGTACCTGCCGTCAGTTCTGGGGGAGTGACCACTGGAACCTGCAGCCGTGACTTGGCATAGCTTAGGAGCACTCCATCAGGTCTGGTATGGGGAGGTTGGCCTGGTGACGTAGAGACCTGAGGCACTTGATGCCGTACCTTACCCATGCCGTCAGCCTGAGTTTGAGAAGCTTGATCTGCAGGAGTAAAGCCAGGGGGAGAAGGATCAAACATCCCAATGGACACAATCCTTCTCCAGGGAGGGAAAGCAGCCTGCTCCGCTATTCTACTGCCACCTGGGTTACCACGGGTGGCAGTGCAGCCAAAGCGGCTAGTGGGAGTGGGGAAGTCAGCAGGCACTGCATATCACACGCTTGCTTGGGGTCATGCTTTGAGTGCTCTTGATGCTGACATCCCATGGGACTTGATGACACAAAAACTGGAAAACTCCCCCCACCGGCAGGATGAATCCGCCCAGTCCACATGCCCCACACCTGGATACTCTGGCACTATCCCATCCCAGTTAGAGCCTGTTTGCTACAGAAAGTAAAGGGATGCCTCAGCCACCCCATCAGAAAGGGTAAAGCTCTGAGGGAACAAGGGAGTTCCCCATGTAAATCTTGGGGGACACCAGGCTGATGGGTCTGGGACAGGGGATGGGCAGAAGGCGGCCACTGGGGAATGCAAGGGGGAAAAAGCACTGGTATGGGGTGGGCTAGTGAGCATGCCACCATTGCTGTGAGCAATCTGAGGAACCAGGGGGAGGTCAAAGTTAGAGGCTAGGGTGATTGTGGGTTGCCTTGGAGCATGCCTCCATAGCTGCTGGGTTCAGCCATTTGATCATATGATGGAGGGACTCTTATGCTTCACGACTGTGCTGGGGGAGCCTCATGAGCTTCTGGCATGTGCTGTGCTTTGGATGAGATGTTAACTTGAGGTCCCAGCTGCTCTTTTTTTATTTTACAATTTACTCCACCTCTGCAGAGCCAACAATTGTCTCCAGCATTCCTTTGGTGGGACTCATCCTCCAACCCCACCCATCCCCCCACTCTGCCAGATCCCCACAATTCCCCTGCAGATTACACCCCCGCCGGCAGGGTCAGGGTGTGAAGCACCAGCTTACCCCTCCCCAGAGCACAATCCAGAAATCAGGGTGGCATTGTGGGGGGATGCATTGGGACATCATGGACCCTGTCAGCTCCCTGTTTTTCCACCAGTTTTTTTTGCCCCGGACCCATTAACGTGCAGTGAGCAGAGTCGCTGGCTCTGCCTCCACAGAGGCAGCCTTGTGCCTTGAATGTGTGCCCTCCCCATACTTTGCTGCACACCTGTGCTGATGCCCAGCCACCACTGGGTGTCAGTCCACAGCGCACAACACTATCCCCCACTCCCCAAGGAAGAAGAGCTGTCTGTGGATGCTCAATCCTTCCTCACCCCTGCTGACCCTTGAGCAACCCAAGTCCGTTCCCAAACTTATGTTGCCCACATGGCACGAGGTGTGACATCCAGCACCTCAACCCTCAGCATCACTGGGTCAGCTCCCAGCTGCATTTTATTGTGGTTGGTCAGGTGGATGTTAAAGATCTCATAGCACTTCTCAAGAAGAGGAGGGAATATCCCCGCAATCCTGACCAAATTTCCACCACTCATTAAAATAACATCCACAGCTTATTTTGCTTTACTTTCACTTGGTTTTTATCTTCCTTCTCCCTACTGCCCAACCTGGGAACAGGCTAAAAATTGGCATTATTGGCTAGCCCTCCTGATCTGGTGTCTCTGTTAGTCTCTCTCTGCCACACATGTGTGCCCCATCACCCTTTTACCCAAAGATTTCCTTTTTGGGCTTGCCATTTAAAAATGATAAATAACTAATTAATTAATTAATTGTATTGTTCAATGCCACTTGATGACCCTCATCCTCTCACTGTCAGGACTGAAAGCTGGTTTGTGGCATTGATGCTCAAAGATTACTGGGACATGATACTGGCATCAGGGCCCTGTGCTGAAAGGCTAATAACTGAACATTAAACAAAGAAGTTAACACATTTTTAAGGTGATGGCCAGATAAATTAGCCTTTGGACTTCTGGTAGAGTGGAGGGGCTCATGTGGGTAGGGGTGTTTTTTTCCTGAAGAAGGCTGGGTCGTAATCCATGCAGATTACCAGAAGGCAGATTTTAGCATTCGAGAATGAAAAGTGGTATGACAAATGTGAGTAGATACCGCTAAAGTCAAACCCTCTAGGGAGTAAGGAAGCCAGGCAAAAATCTGAATATGAAGGAGGCACACTGGATGTGGATGCTGGCATCAAGGTTTGGGAAGGAGAGGGAAGCATAGAGGGAGTTGTGGGGTTGGTAGGGGTATAGCCCATTTTAAAAGGAGTGAAAGAGAGGCTCCAGCCTGGCAAAAGTAGACTTGGGAGTGTCACTGTAAACATTGTCACTGTAATCGAAAATGTGGATTATCATCTTTGACACAATCTCATGGTGGGCTTCAAGTGGGATAATCTCTTTATTCATGTAGAGTGCATCAAATTTAGGGTACAGTTTATGGTGGATGGTATCCAACTGTGTCGAGAAATTGAGATGGAAGACAAACAAAATCCATGTGGTACTTAAAGGAGGTGAAATCCTTAATCACAGTGCCATCAAAGGTAATGAAGGAGGAGAGAGGGGTCAGCATGGTGATTCTCTGCCGACAGCCAAAGGTCATGGTACTGAGGGACAGCTGAATGGTAGCTCATCTGCCTCTGGACCAGAAGGTCATGGTTTCCAGTCCCACACATGATTTATGCTCACCATCAACATTGCCACCAGTAGTAGCAGTAGCGCAGGGATGCTGTACTATCATGGAGTGCCAGCCTTCGGATGAGATGTTAAATAGAGGTGCTGTCTCTCTCTTTTATGGTGGATGTTCAGGTGGACATTAAAGATCACATGGCATGTCTTTACAAGAGTAGAGGCATTTACCTGGTGTCCTGGTCAGGTTTACCACATTTGCTGAAATAACACCCAGCAGCTTACTCTGGTTCAGTTTCTGTTGGTTGTCATGAGGGGCAACACCTTCCATTCACAATCCCATCTGTGACCAACTGGGGAACATGCATGCTGTTTTGACAAGGCACATAGTACTGTCCAGTGATGCTAGGGAATGTGGCACACTGAAGTGCGGTGTTAACGCACGTGGAGCAGTGGAACAACAGCAGTGCACGTGGCCCAGTGCGGTGACAACACTGCATATGGCACAGTGCAGTGATGCCAGTACACATGGAACAGTTCAGTGACTGAAGTTCATATGTCACAGTGCAGCACATTTCACACATCATTGAGACAGCAATATGAGTGGTGCAGGGGCAGTGGCAGCAGTACACTGGGCACAGTGCAGTGACGATGGTGCACGTGGCAAAGCATGGTGATGATGGAAGTGCATGGGATGCTGTGCAGTGACAGCAGTACATGTGGTATGGTGCAGTGGTGGCAGTACACAGCACTGGGATGGTAGTGCATGTGGTACTGCACAGCATCAGCAGTTCATGTGGCACAGTGCAGTGTTAGTAGTGCACATGGCACAGTGCAGTGTCAGCAGTGCACAAGGCACAATTCAGTGTAAACAGCGCACATGGTGCAGAACAGAGTCAGCAGTGCAAATCTTGCAGTGCAGTATCTGCAGTGCATGTGGCACAGTGGTGTCTACAGTGCACATGGCACAGTGCAGTGTCTGCAGTACTAGTCATGTCCTCCCTGAGGATGGACTCCCCTCCAGACCACCCTGCCTGCTCATGGATAAGCTACTGACACCATGCTGACCACTTTTCATGAAGCTAGAACCCCCCCGCACTGGCCACCTTACCTGAAGCTCGATCCAGCCCCCACACTGACCACCCTCCCTGGACCACAGCAACCCACGAACTTGCACTCTTCCTGCCCACCACCCTCCTTGCTGCTAAATTCAGCCCCCTCCCACTCTTCTCATGCATGAACTACCCAACTTACCCCCCATATAGCTGGAGCCCCCACATCACCACCATACTTCTTGTAACTGGACGACCCTTCTGGCCTCCAGACCCCACCCGAGTTGAGTGCCTCCCTGGACCACTCCACAGCCCCCAAACCTGCATCATTCCTGCCAACCACCTTCCCTTCACCTGTCCCTCTTCCACCTTACTGCTCACAGACCAGCTTCTCAGCACCATAAGTGCCAGTACCTGAGGACTGTTAATAAGGAGGTTTTTAGGGATGGCAGCAGAATATCAAATTATATTGCAGTTATCATAGGATCTTTGGAGGGAGATCTTATAAGTATATGTTTGATGGCATGTGAGGGAAAAAGGGTGAGTGCCTGAAATGAAGGTGATCCCTCTAGATGAGGAAGACGTGGATGTCATGTAACCAACATATACCCCACCTCCCCATTACACACTGAAGACTATACTGGCTTTATACTTTATGAGGCCTGATCTGCACTTCTGGAGAGGGCTGGAGGAGCAGAACATACATGCAGCTTTAAGCCACAAACTGCTGCTTTGTGTAGAGTGCTTCCTTGCCCAATCTGCAGTTTGAGTGGACCAGGAGAGGAGGAAGTTGGGCAACATCATTTTCAATGGTATGACAGCTTCATAACCAAAGCTATCAGAACACTATGTAGACTAGTGAGTGGCAACCCCCCACAAGAGACAGCATGTTTTTGCCAACCACTGTATGGCAATGCGCTTTACATGCCTGCTGAGTGTCTGTTGCTGTTGTAGTCTTCTTTCTACCTCTGTGATGGAAGCTTTATTCATTGAGAGCTAAAAAGGAAAAATATTGACCCTGATGGATAAACAGTGACTGACAATAGTTATGACTTTGTAGTCAATAGTTCATCCCAAGGAGTCAAACTTTTCCCACTATATACATAAACAATTCAGGTTCCACCACCTCAATCATCTGGTGCCCAGATGAGCCACCCCACCACATGGCCGACTACCCTTCCCACTGCTGGACCACCCTTCCCGGAACATTACCAGGCCCACCTCTTCAGCTCACCCTCTTCAGTACAGCTGGAAACCCTTTCAGCTCCAGCCTTCCCCAAGATGAGCAACCTCCCTGGAGCTACACCACCCCACAGCCTCCAGACCAATGTCTTCCCTCAGCCGACCACCCACCCTGAATCTCGACAAGAACCCAACCCCATGCCAAGCAACCTCCATATCACTGGATTTCCCCTCCAAGCTCCCAGAATGTCCTCCCCCATCAGATGACTGTCACTGCAGCCACCCTACCAGCACCCAAACTAGCATCCCCTGGCCAACCACCCAAAACAGCTCCACCCACCCTAAGCCCTTGTACCAGCTTCCCCAGTCCACCATCCACCCTGCACCTGGACCCCCTTCCATTCCCATGACTGCCTCCTCTCTGCAGCTGAATCAGCCTTCCTTACCCCTCACCAGCCTCCCCCTCCAGACAACCCTCTTTGCAACTACACCATTCCCAACCATGGACCAGCCCACCATCCCAAGTTGAGCACTATCCCAAGAGCAAGACCATCTCCCATGCCTGGACCACCCTCTCTTCTCAGATGGCCACATTCCCTGGAGCTGGATTCTCCCGAACCACCATTTCTGCCAACAGAATAACCCCACCCCCTGCAGCTGGACCACTGTTCAGCTCCCAGAGCAGCCTTCAATACATCTACCTGCAGCTGGAACACTACCACCCTCTCTGTAGCTGGACCACCTTTCCAGACCCATTTTTCACCAAACTAAACACCCTCCCTAGACAACTCCACAGCCCCCAGTCACCTTGCAGTAGCACCCTCCCCCAACCACCATTTCCACCCATGGACTATCCACCCCCCCAAGCTGACCTTCCCTGCAGCTGAATCATCCCTCCTGACCATCCTCTCCCCAACCTGCAACTGTGCTTTCACTTTAATGTATGAATTTACAGCACCTTCAAGGTATGGCAGCACCTTTTACATAAGGGACAGAGCAATTCTGAGGGGTACACTAAAATAAGGGACACTCTAGAGGTATGGGACCAGTGACACACTACAGCTCAATGGCCCCCACCCCCAGCAGCTGGAGCACTACTGTAGCAAGCCCCTCTGCTGCATCCCAACTAAATAACAGACTACCAGTGTGCTCCAAATCCCCTATCTGTAGTCTGGGATAGGGCAGAGAAGTGGAATATACCTGTGGTTTTCAGCATCACAGAATTGATGCTGTGGTGGTATGAGGCCTCCTTGGCCCTGATCCCCACTTTGAAGGGCCAGGACAGCTTAAATTCAGGCTGCATGCAATTTCAGTAAGATAGCATTACAAGTGCTTAACTGAAACTGCACACAGACCAGTGGCAACCCCTCGGAAGTAGTGCATTTTTGCCGACCACAAAATGGCAGCACACTTTATGTGCCTCATGAGGGGACATTGCCATTCTAGTCTTTTGTTCCAGTTCTGTGTGTCACTTTTTGTCTCAAAAGGATACAGGATGCTGATTAGTGGACTAAGCCATCAATCTAGATCCCGAAGTGCATAACTGAAAGAACTGCAACAATGCTGATTGTCTATTTGCTGCTTTCCTTGTGTTAGCATAAAGTACAGGAAGCACAGTAGTACCAAAATGCAAATTAGACTTTTTTTTCAAATATAATTTTATTAAAATTTTCCACAAATACAAAAACAAAACCTCAATAGATGAGTCATTATAACACAGGAAGTCCACATTTCTGTTTACGGTTAATAAGACAACACATAAAACAACAGATAACAACATAAAGAAAACAGCTACATATATTTAATCTTAACCCTGTCTTCTTTCCATCGAGGTAATTATATATTTACTTTTTTTTGTTACTGTTCGTTAACTGGGTGAGGCCTGCTATCCACAAGAGCCTGTTTTCAGTGGTGACCCGTGATCTTTAGGGAGGTTAAATGACTTGTTCAAGTCGCACAGTATGCAAGTGGAGGTTGTGGGAATCAAACGCAGGTCTGCTGTATGTACCAAGCTCATTCACAGCGTGCTACTCTAACCTCTAGGCTATATATTTTAATTTCAATGTGATCTTTCCCCCGTTAACAATTTTACCACTTCTTCTCTCCCTTTATTTCGAATAACACAATAACACCCCTAACACATACACCATGCAAGGAAACATTCAGCATTGACAAATGCGTGTTCTTTGTTGCAATCAGTACTTTATCTACAGTCAACCAATTTGCACCCTTCTGGACCAGTTCCCCCAGACCTGACACTCAGTTTCTCTGGAACTTACCCCATGCTCCATTACCCTTTGCCTCAGGACCATAGAGGTGCATAGTTAGCAGTGTAGGGTCTATGAAGGAATGAGCCATCATTCAGCCATGGTTGGGGTTTTTCCATCACCTTTCACCTCTGGCCCACAGCATGCACAATGACTCACCATGCAAGCTCTGCCTCCCTGGAATCCCCCCCCCCTGGCTTCAATTTAGTGGAATCCCATCCCTTGCAGTCCTGTTGCACTGCTAACCAGATTCCTTTATGTGGCAGCTGCCTAATGGGTCATGGCTCCTTGGGAGGGGAGAGAGCTGTCCTAGGAACTCTCAATCCTCCCACCACCAGCCAGCCACCGAATAACCCAGATCCAGTCTCGGACCTGGGTCACTGCCATTGCAGGTGGTAGCTTGAACACAGTGCTACTGGGCTGGACTACTAAAGGTTGATGTTAAAGAATTAGCATAAGATAGAACCTATGCTAATTCTTTGTCATCAACCTTTTGATTAAGGTAGATAGGAACTGTAGGTACTGAAAGTATCTTTATTAGAGAACCTCTCTTTCAATACACTGAACATAACACAGACAAGGTGAAACATTGAAAACGTGCAGCCAAAAAATAGCACACATACAGTTGCAACCATTGACATGTCCAGATATTTCATGAAATGTCTGTGATAGTGCTAGAGAAATCTCCTGCCTGCATGCAGTACCACTGTAGGGCCACCAGAGAGATTTCCTTTTCAAATATTGCAAAATATCTGGAACCATCCAGACTAAAGTTGTGTGATAATTTTGAATTCAGACAAAACAAAATGACATATATTTTTTTATAATTCTGCTTAATTCCATGATTTACATAGAAATGCTTTTTTGGAATTCTGTGGATTTCAAAAAGAAGTTCCGAAAAGCATCTTGGAATCGGAATGGCCATTCAACACAAATTCCACCAGTGGAATTTCACAGTCTGCACAGTTCTAATCTAGACAGCGTGATGACTGCCACTGTACTGTACTGTACTTCATGAAACATTACATCTTTAAAACCTGCAGCCTCTGTCCATTCTGCTAACCCACCTAACGATAGCACCACTGTGACCCACAAATCTTGCTTGGTGCAACATCCAGGTACAA
Organism: Neoceratodus forsteri; assembly: GCA_016271365.2. Taxonomy (NCBI): domain Eukaryota; kingdom Metazoa; phylum Chordata; order Ceratodontiformes; family Ceratodontidae; genus Neoceratodus; species Neoceratodus forsteri. Next base: position 174,460,380 of record JADMNL010000026.1, on the reverse strand, counting down.
TTTCTTTGCTTGTCCAAGAAAAGGTATCTCAATCTGAAACAAATTCAGTTTTCCAAGGGTCAATAGGACTGCAAATAAATGCTGGAATGTCTATGAATGTTGTTGTTGGGTAAAATGGTTCATGCCTCTCCTTGAACCCATCCTTCTATGCACTCTCATAGCTAGAATGTCAATTGCCATCAAGAACCATGAAATCATACTGTAGTTGCTGTATCAGGTTAGGTATATAAATCTTCATTCTTTCACCTCTCTAATATTGCTGGCATTTACCACTACTGTGATTAGAGATGCAGTGAGTTTAAAAACATCACCGCTGGAGTTCTAGTGAAGTGGGACACATTGCAAAGTTTTTACGTTGGGGGTCCACTTTGTGAAGTGAACTTTCCAAAGTACAGTACTTTGGGAAGTAACTGCAGATGAAATTCATTCTAATTTCACAGAACCATTGGAACTGTCTGTCCAAGAGGAGCTTATCACTTGTGATGAAAGCCAGTAGGAAATACAATACAGGAGATATGGAAAATGGAGGCAAAGTGACGGAGGAGGGAAGAGGGAGGCAATGATGACAACTGGTCCAGCTTTAACTGACTTCAGCCAACTTCACAGTGAAGTTCTGGCAAAGGGGACCACTTTGCTCCTTGCTAAGCCCTACTTTATCTGCAACTTCACCTTGCAAAGTTCAGCAACTTTGCAATGAGCTTTATTAAGTGAAGTTACTTCCCTTTACCATCTCTAATCATGATACCCCTTCTGTAATATTGCCTGCATTCATCACTGCCATGAAACCCCCTGTAGTATTGCTTGCATTCATCAGTAATGTGACACCCCTGTAATATTGCCTGCATTGATTGCTATTTTGATAACCCTCTGTAATACTGCTTGCATTCATTAGTTCCATGATAACTCCTCCGTAATATTTCCTGCATTCATCACTACCAAGATAACCTCTCTGTAATACTGCCTACATTCATTAGTACTGTGATACCCCTCCATAATGTTGCCTGCATTCATCATTTACATGATACTCCATCTGTAATAATACCTGCATTTCGTCCGACCGTGATACTCGTCTGTAATATTGCTTGCATTCTGCCTGACTGTTGCCCCCACTGTAATATTGCCTGCATTTATCACTACCATGATACCCCATATATTGCCTGCTTTACTAACTTTCCACCCTTCTTTAATACTTTTGCATTCTCCCCCTTGTAATATTGCCTGCTTCCCCCTTACTATTGCCTGCATTCATTACTAACATCATACCCTTTCTGTTGTATAAATTCATCTCTACCATGATGCCCCCTTTGTAATATAGCCTGCATTTATTAGTACCATGCTACCCATCTGCATTATTGCCTGCATTCATTACTACCTAGGTACCCTCTCTGTAATATTGCCTGCATTCATTAGAAACATGATATCCCATCAGTAACATTACTTTTTTTTTTAGTTGTGTTTAACCAGGATTAGCACATTGAGCTGAAAGCTTTTTTACAGGCGCGACTACTTGCATTCATCAGTACCATGATACCTCCTCTGTAATACTGCCTGCATTCATCAGTAACATGGCACTCTACTGTAATATTGCCTGCATTCATTAGTACCTTATCCCCCCAGTAATATTGCCTGAATTCTCCCTGTAATATTGTGTGCATTCATCACTACTGTGCTGCACCTCTATAATATTGCCTGTATTCACCACTGTAATATTATGTGCAGTCATTATTACCATAACATAGAAACATAGACTTTGAGGGCAGATAAGGACCGCATGGCCGACCTAGTCTGCCCATTTTCCTACCTATTGGATAAGCTACAGATCATAGTTAACCAACAGCCTACTTCTTTCTACTCCCCACAAGAATTGCTTTATGTCTGCCCCATGCATTCTTGAATTCACCCACTGTTTTTGACCCCACAACCTCCTCAGGAAGGCCATTCCATGCATCCACTACCCTCTCTGTGAAAAAATACTTCCTTATATTACCCCTGAGCCATCCCCCCCTCTATCTTCAAATTGTGCCCCCTTGTTCTTGCACATCTCTTTTTCTGAAAGATGCTACCCTCTTGGACTTTATTGATTCCCTTAAGGTACTTAAATGTTCCTGTCATGTTCCCCCTCTCCCTCCTTTCCTCGAGGGTATACATATTAAGCTCCTTTAGTCTCTCATCATATGGCTTCTGGTGCCGACCCTGCACCATTTTAGTTGTCTTCCTCTGGACTGCCTCCATCCTGTCTATGTCCTTGTGGAGATGAGGTCTCCAGAACAGCATGCAATATTCCAGATGGGGTCTCACCAACTGTCTGTACAGAGGGATAAAAACTTCCTGTTTTCTACTGGTGATGCCTCCCTTATGCATCTCAGTGTAGCCCCAGCCTTTCTTAATGCCTTCTCACATTGCTTGCCTACCTTTAAGTCATCTGATATGACTACCCCCAGGTCCCTTTCCATTATTGTTGTTGTTAGTACCTGCCCCACATTGTGTACTCTTCCCCTGGATTTTTGTTTCCCAGGTGCATTCCTTTGCACTTCTTTACATTGGCTCTAAGCTGCGATACTGTTGACCATTCCTTCAACCTTGCCAAGTCCCTTCTCATCCTTTCCACTCCCTCTTGTGTATCAACCCCATGATTTGTTAAAAATGGTAGTCAGGGGTGTTATTAGTTCTCCCCTAAGTTCTTTTAGAATTCTGGGGTGAATCTCTTCAGGCCCCATTGCCTTGTCCACCTTCAGTTTTAGGAGTTCTTTCAGGACCCTTTCTTCTGTGAATGGACTGGTATCGACTCCCCCTATCCAGAGTGCTTCTATTCTTTGGTTTAAGTCACTCCCCCTCCTCATCTTTTGTGAATACTGAGTAGAGATATTCATTCGGTATCCCTGCTTTTTTCACTGCCACCCTCTGCCCACCCCCTTCCCTTTATTAAGCCTCACTATCCCTCCCTCTATCTTTCTTCGCGCCCTTTTGTGCAGTACCTATAAAAGGTTTTATTCCCCTTCCTAATTGGGTTGGCTAACTTTTCCTCAGTTTGGACCTTTGCTATTCTGACTGCCTTCCCCACTTCCTTCTGCTGTAACTGGTGCAGTCCTCTGTCCTGCTTCTTCTGTGTTTCCTTATACTTCCTGAATGCTACCTTTTTCTCCCTAACATTCCCTGCCACCTCTTTTGAGAACCATAGTGTTTTTTTCTTTCTTGTGTTTTGTTGATTTGCGTCACACAAAGGCTTGTTGCCACTGTGATGGCTGTTTTGAATTTTCCCCATTGTTCCTCCACCCCCTCCTTCTTGCCCATTTGCTAGTGCATTTCTGAGGCACTCTCCCATTTTTCCAAAGTCAGCCCTCCTAAAGTCCAACACTCTTCCTTTTATATGGCTTGACTCTATGGCTGTGTTATCATGAACTACACTGTTTGGTGGTTGCTTGTTTCCAGATGGCTACCCACTTCTAAATCTGAGACCCTCTCTCCGTCCCCATTTGAGAGTACCAGGTCTAAGATTATTACCTCCTGAGAGGGTTCCAACACTAGCTGTGTGAGGCATTCCCCCTGTAGGGCATCGAGAATGACCCTGCTCTTGGATGTGGCTACAGCAAAGGTGCTCCAGTTAACATCTGGTATGTTCAGGTCCCCCATCAATAATATCTCCCCTTTTTCTGTCATTCTAAGTATGCCTTCTATCATTTCCTTGTCCATTGCCTCCCTCTGAGATGGGGGTCTGTATACAACCCCCGTGTGGATTGTGGTGCCATTTCCTGTCTCCATGGTGACCCACAGTGCCTTCTCTACTCCCTGTTTACCCTTTAGTTCCATTGCTTTGATCCCTTCCCTTACATAGAGAGCTACTCCTCCTCCTCTTTTACCTTCCTCATCCCTCCTATAGATTGTGTACCCCGGTATGGTGACATCCCAGTCATGGTTCTCTGTGTATCATGTTTCTGTGACTGCCACAATATCCAGGTGTCCCTCTTCCATCAAGGCCACTAATTCAGAAAGATTGTTACATAGACTATGGGCATTGGTACTTATCACCCTCCATTTTTTTAATGGTCTAACACCTTTTAGCCCCATATCTGCCCTTACTGCCTTTGCCTTTTTCTCCATTTACCCCTATCCTGCTCCCTATTGACTTCTCTACTTTGGTGTTTACCTCGCTAACTACCGTGTTTTATGGGGGGATTCTGGGATTTCCCTTCTACTTTTCAGTGCCTCCCCCCTTGGCTAGTTAAAATGCTTGCCAATGAAGCATTTAAACCTATCACCTAGGATCCTGGTTCCCCTCCAGGACAGATGAAGACCATTGCACCAGCATATGCCTGTATCCCTCCAGGTGGACCCCCAGTCCTCAATGATGCCAAAACCCTGAGCTCTGTACCAGTTTTTCAACCATTCATTGAATCCCGTGGTGCCAACTACCCTAGCATCACCCTTGCCATAGACAGGCAGCACCTCCAAGAAGGTTGCCATATGTACTACTTGTCTAAGGCCCCTCCCCAACTCCACAAACTCCACTTTCACTGCTCTGATCCCATTCCCAGGTAGGTCATTTGTCCCTAAGTGGACAATGACATCCAGCTCCCTCTCCCATGCAGCTGATTCTGTGATCCTGAGGATTCACTCCCTGTCCCTGCAAGCCATGGCACCAGGCAGGTACCTTACTTCCCTCCCTTGCCCCTCCCTCTGCCAGTTCTACCCCCCTAACGATTGAGTCCCCCACCAGGAGTTGTTTCCTTCCCCTGTGGGGTCCCATGCCATCCTCCTGTGGGTCTCCTTTGTGGAGGTTCCCAGCATTCTCCTTGGTCTCCACTGCAGATGCCTCCATAGAGGAACCACTCTCTACCACAATGGCATTTGAATTGTGGAGAGGTACAACTGGAGGGATGTGCCTCTGTTCCACCACTCTCACCCTCCCTGAGCACACCTTGGTCCAACCGCCCCTCTTTCTTGGCAACCTCTGAAGCAGCGGCGGTGGCCTGGTGGTCCCTGGGTGGTGGAGGAGGTTTCATGAATCCTAGCCAGGTCGGCCTGGAGATGGGTACCCTCCTCTCTCAGACCAGAGAGGTGCCTGCAAATAGGTCAGCACCGCAGCCTCCAGAATGTCTCCTGGAGGACTGCCACCTCACAGTCATTGCACTGCACCACTCCCATCATGTCTTATTTTGTGGTCTCCCTCTGTAATACTGCCTGCATTCTTCAGTAACCTACATCCCCCTGTAGTATTCTGTGTACATCACTAACTGGATACCCTTTCTGTTTTATTACCTGCATTCATCACTACCATGATGACCCTCAGTAATCTTGCCTGCATTCCTCCCTTTAACATTGCCTGCATTCATAACTACCATGATACTCTCTCTGTAATGCTGCCTGCATTCATCACTAACCTGAAACCCCCACTGTAATACTGGCTGCATTCTTCTCTTGCAATATTGCCTGCATGCTTCACTACTGTGATACCACCTCTGTCATATTGTCTGAATTCATCACTACCATGATAACTCCTCCAAAAAATTGACTGTATTTTTCAATACCATGGCATCCCCTGTAATAGTACCAGTGTTCATCATTAAAACAATACCCCACACTTTAATATTACCTGCTTTCAGTACTACCATGATACCCCCTGTAATATTGTCTGCATTCATCACTAATGTGATACCCCATTTGTAATACCTCCTGCATTCTGCCTCAGTAATATTGCCTGCATTCCCTCCTTCAATGTTGCCTGCATTCATCACTAACCTGATACTCCTCTGTAATACTGCTTCCATTCTACCTCTAATATTGCCTGCATTCCCCCCTGTAATATTGCCTGCAATCATCACTTACGTGATATTCCCTCTCTAATATATCCTGTAGTTGTCACTACCATGATAATTGCTTTGTAATATTCCTTGCATTTATTAGTAACAAGATACCAACTGCAATATCGCCTGCATTCATTAGTACCATGATATCCCTCTGTAATATTACTGGCATTCAACACTACCTTGATACCCCCTCTACAATATTGCCTGCATTTATCACAACCAAGATACTCCCTCTGTAATACTGCTTGGATTCATTAGTACCATGGTAACCCCTCTGCACTATTGCTTACATTCCTCACTACCATGATAACCCCCATGTAATACTGCCTGCATTCATCACTAACCTGATTCCCTTTCGATAATAATGCCTGCATTTTGCCTCTGTAATATTGCCTGCAACCCTCTTGAAATATTGCTTTCATTCATCTTTACCATGATACCCCTCTGCAATATTGCCTGAATTCATCGCTACCATGATGCACCTCAGTAATATTGCCTGCATTACCCACTATAATATTGCCTGCATTCATCACTACCATGATACTCCCTCTATAATACTACATGCGTTTATAAGTACCATGATAACCTCTCTGCAATATTGCCTACATTCATCACTAAAATGATACCCCCCTGTAACATTGCCTGCATTTGTCACTAACATAATACCATCTCTGTAATATTGCCTGCATTCATCACTAACATGAAATCCTCTCTGTAATATTGCCTTCATTCACCATTACCTTGATAGCCCCTCTGTAATATTGTCTGCATTCATCACTTCCATGATGCACCTCAATAATATTACTTGCGTTCCCCACTATAATATTGCCTGCATTCATCACTACCATAGTACTCCATCTATAATACTGCATGTGTTTATTAGTGTCATGATAACCTCTGCAATAGTGTCTAAATTCGTCACTAACATGATATTCTCTCTGTAATACTGCCTGCATTCTGCATCTGTAATATTGCTTGCATTCCCCTCGTAATATTGTCTGCATTCATCTTTACCATGATACCCCCTCTGTAATATTGCCTGCATTCATCACTAGCATAATATTCTTTCTGTAATACTGCCTGCATTCTGCCTCTATAATATTGCCTGCCTTCCCTCTGTAGTATTGTCTGCATTCATATTTATCATGATACCCCCCTCCGTAATATGGCCTGCTTTCATTAGTACCGTGATATCCCTCTGAAATACTGCCTGCATTCATCACTTACATAACACTTCATCTAAAATACTACCTGCATTCAGTCTGACCAGGATACCCCTCTGTAATATTGGCTGCATTCATCACTTATCTGATACCCCTGCTGTAATATATCCTGCAGTTATCACTTACAATGATAGTTATTTTGCAATATCCCTTGCATTCATTAGTACCATGATACCTCCTCTGTAATATTACTTGAATTCATCAGTACCATGATACTGTCTCTGTAATATAGCCTGCATTCATCAGTAACACGATATCCCCTGTAATATTGCTTACATTCATTAGCACCATGATATCCTTCTGTAATATTACTGGTATCACCACTACCTTGATACTCCCTCTGTAATATTGCCTGCATTCATCACAACCAGGATACTCCCTCTGTAATACTGCATGCATTCATTAGTACCATGATAACTCTTCTGCAATATTGCCTACATTCATCACTACCATCATAACCCCCTGTAATATTGCCTGTATTCATCACTAACCTGATACCTCCTCTGTAATACTGCCTGTATTCTCCCCTTGTAATGCTGCTTGTGTTCACCGCTGCCACGAGGCTCCCTCTGTAATACTTCCTACATTCATCACTAACCTGATACCCTCTCTGTAATACTGCCTACATTCATTAGATGAGAGATGAATGTTGAATAGCAAGCTCAGAAAGATCAACAGCTAGCACAGACAGACCAACACCTGGAGCAACAAGTCCAGATGGAATGGGACTGGATGGCACATAGAGACAAGCAGCAGTAGCAGGAATTTGTAAAGCAGGTGCTCCATTCATTGCATTAACTGTTTGTTTCTTTGAGTCTGCTGTTGTGCTAGCTGAGCTATCCAGTCCCTTTGCATATGAGTCTATTGTGTTTGCTGCTCTGCTAGCCATTTCAGTATTTCGTCACAGTCCCTCTTACCCCTATTTAAATGAGGGGAGTTTCCCACCACTAAAGCCAACTATGTATGAAAGGGTAGCAAACTAGATTGCTTCTGGGGAACACTGTCAAAGAAAAAATTTCAAACACCAGTTTGAATAAAATGAAATCTGCTTTACTTTCAACAACATAAAAACAAACAGCTTGTATTCAGTTTAACAAACAATTCATTTTAGTCTTCATTAGCATCTAAGTGAAACAGAAACCTCTGATTTGGCCTCTGTAGTAAACACAGGAATTACTTAAACAATAATGCAGTGTTGTTTGTGCTGTGATGACATCACAATAAAAGACCAAAAGCTGAGAAACTCAACACCCCAGTGGTGAGATTATCTCAGCACAACCCATATTCTGGTGTGCAGTATTGCTAGTATATAATGGCTCTTATTTATTAATACTGTTGGGACCAAACTGAGCACATGTAGATGGCTATTAGGCAGAGAATAAGTGTTTGAACATCCCATTTATGTGTACGGACATCTATTTTATACTATCAGTTGTATAGCTTTATTGTTTTAATTTTTTTGAGGAAACACTCCCCATGTGAAAGCACTGTATCATGGGTATGCAAATAACCAATTGTCTGATATCACTGTAGTGTGTTATGCAATACCAGCCAATCAGGTATTTGCATACCCATGATGCAGTGCATTCATAGGTGGTGTGTTTCCTCATAGAAAAATAAAACTGTAAAACTGATACTATAAAAGAGATGTTCCTGCACTATAATGAAATGTTCTGATACTTGTTCTCTGCCTAACTATGAAATGCTTTGCCATGATAAAAATGTTGTCGCTCCCCCCAATATAAATAAGTAAGGTTTTTATATGAAACTAAGCTTTTGCTGATATATATATATATGTATTTTAATTGCAAATTATCAAACTCTTTTGATGAAAGAGGTAGTAACTGGTTATTTAGTTTGCTGTATGATTGGATTTGGTACTGTGAGGTTGTGTTCAGATAATTGCTTTGTAACAAGTGGATGTTGACCAATCAGAATCCGGGAAATTTGCTTGCAATTGTGTAATTGCTAACATCCCTTTCTATGAGGTACATTCAACATGCAGAACAAGCAGTATGATAAGGTCTCAAATGATCAATCTGAAAATAATGGGGATTTGTTTCAAATCCCACTACAGCCCTAGTCAAAATCTGCATTGCTTGTGATGCAGGGATTATAAAGTGCTTTACAGTTAAGAGAAACGTGATGAAGATATATAGTGCTTGCCACCACCACTTTCATCAGCATCATACGTTGTGGCGTGGCATACTTGGATACTGTTCTTTAATGCTGCATTCATCTTCCTCTTGAGATAGCACAATACTGGTGTTGATATTGTGTAGTTGCTGTGTGGGAGGTCAGCAAATTTACTGTTAACCTTCAGTGGTGCTTCTGTTGGCACACATCCTCGAAACTGTCTCTAGTTTCAAATACTTGGCTCTACGATAACGCTGTGTCAACATCTCCTTGACGTAACCCTACAGCAATGGGTTTATGTCGACTGCAATTTGCAGTTGACATAAATCCATTGGAGAACCTCTCTGTGTTTATCGAGGGGCTTTTCCCCCTGAACCCCTCATCTAGGGGGCTCTGTCCCCACATCCCCCAGACTTAGGTATTATCAACTCCGAGTCAGAGTTGATTTGGGGAGGGGGTGTAGGACAAGGGGTAAGAGTGCTGGGGTCCAGGTCTGACTTTACAGTGAACTGTTGAAATTGTCACCATTAACGTGTTCTCTGTAAAGGTTTTGCTGTGGGATCAGTATGCACAAATACTTGGGCATCACCCTGGACCCCTCCCTTACATTCATTGATCATGGTAATATTTCCATGCTTAGAGTTAAACAAAATTAGGAGCTGCCTACTGGCTAAGACAATTCCTGTCCCATGAGGCAATTGCACAAGGCAACCTTCTACCCCTTATTCATTACTGCTCCCCCATATATTCCCCGTGTTGTCAGCCCTGCACTCCAGACTGACATCAGCATCTGCCACTAAATCCTCCTTGCACCCTTTTCTACCTGTCATTGTGACTTATACAAATTGCTTGGTTGGCTCCTACTTCAAGGAAGCTTGACTATGCATTGAGCTGCCTAATGAGCACTATACGCAGAGATGGTCCCCTGTCCCCTTATTCATCCCTACTCATAAGCAAAGTGGCTACTATGTGCCTCCATGATTCATCCATCCTCCCCCTGGTAGTTCCCAGAATCTCTACTACCATGGGCAGCAAAGCCTTTTCTGTCTCTGCCCCCTCCATATGGAACAAGCTCCCTATATTGCTCCACTCGTCCTCCTTCCACTTATCCTTCAAAAGCCACTTTAAAGGTTTTCTACTACTGGAAGCCATGCCTCTGTCCATCTATGTAAGCTGGGATGATCCCCCCACCTTTGTGGGTTCTTCCCACCTTTCCGACACCCCATTCTCTCCAGCTTCTTTCCCACCCCCACCTACCCCTCTCTTCCCTACTCTACTTCACTTTTCTTATTGTGGATTGCCTCACTGAATGTTGAATATCCGCCTGGTTGTTACTTGATTTTGTTATTGGTGTGCCTTTTTGAAATTGCACTTTATATGGTTTATCTGGTAATCTATCACCTTACGGTATTGTTCTACATGTTCCTGTGATGATGTATATGGACTTGTCGCTAGCCTACAACTTCACCTTGTACCTTATTGTATTCTCATTTTTGATACTGTCTGTACTGTAACTCCCTGCACCTCATTGTTAATGGCCTGCATTGTGGCCATGTTACTCTTTCTGTATTCTGTTTTGCTAATGTGCCATTGTTTATGGCCTGGGTCATGCCTGAAAATGGTCCCTTGGATCGGCACACCTACCCGATCACCAAAGACATAAATAAAATAAATAAATAAATCTGTAGTATTGCCTAAATTCATCACTAAAGTGATATCTGACTCTGTAATATTGCCTACATTTATCTCTACGGTAATACCCCCTGTAATATTGCCTGCATTTATCACTGGAATAATACCCCCCCGGCAGACAAATGTAATATCCAAAGGTTAGAAGTTTATCCTGATGCCATGACCAGACAGATTTATAGTCTTAGTAGCACTAAACAATCTGTTCAGAGAAATAAGTTAAAAGTTGCATTTTGGTAATCCTGCCAATACAGATTTTGTTTTTTTTTGTGAGGGGGGGGGTCGGACAGATCATGTCAGAAGACACATTTTCTCAGTATCACATTCACTTTGCCCAACCTTTTATTTGCTACTGAAAACCCATAAATCAGTGCTCAACCCACCCAGTCACCAGTAGTCTTGGGGATAGGCTCAGTCTTTGAATATTTAACAAGGGTGGCACTTTAGACACTGGCCTATCACTGAGAATCCATGGGCATCCTTAATAAAATGCAAGACTGTCATGGCAAGAAAACAACATGTTTTGACAATAGATTTTTTACTCAATTTGAAAGGAATAAGGCATGAGATGGAGAGGGGGTATGTTATGTTAATGTACAATATGCTGAATTGGAGTTATTAAAGCAAAGGGTGAGGGATTTCTGCCACCATTTCATTATTCCACTTATAAAATGTTTAGCAAGCGTAGTTTTTTTTAACCAGTTTAGTATTGTTGTAATCTGGTGCTGTATCTTTATATGATTGGCTTTAGGTCATTCGCATACTAAGATATGCAGCAGGGATTAGCTAGCAGCTGTTAAGATGCACTAGCTGGATGTGGTTGCACTACTGGGGTGCACTGTTACAAGCCCACTCCAGTGGGGCAAGATTCCCTGGGCTTTCACAGAGAGGGTTGTGGATGCATGGAACAGCCTCCCTGAGGAGATCGTGGTTTCAAGAACAGTGGAGGAATTCAAGAATGCATGGGACAGACATAAGGCAGTCCTAGTGGGGGGTAGGAGGAAGTAAGCTGTTGGGCAACTAGGATTTGCAGCTCATCTGTTAGGTAGGAAAATGGGCAGACTAGGTGGGCCAAGCGGTCCTTATCTGACATCACATTCTATGTTTCTATGTTTCTACAGTGAAACCCCTTATGATCTGAGTCAGGAATACTCCCCCTACTGTACTTCCAGAACACTCACTATTTCACAACTGAATGTCCACCAATGAGGTCCCAGGCTTCCTCTCTCTCTCTCTCTCTCTCTCTCTCTCTCTCTCTGGGGTGCAAATGCAGTCTTGAATCTGTGTACCTTGGAGAGAACCCTCTTGGCAACAGTGCAGCGAATCAGAAATGCCACAGCATGTATAGGACTTTGAGGATGCCCTATACACCCTATCTGTGTCTTTTCCCAGAAAATGCAGAAACAGGTTTGAGACCCACAGACCCCTTTTGAGAGACCTTTTGCATTCCCTCTCCTTTTGTTCATAGGATCTCTTCTTGGATTCTATCTTGGTAGCATCTGGCCCTTAAATTAAACCAGGACTTAGAGGATCCTCAAGCCAAAACTTCACCTAAGTTCAGATTCAGATTGGTGGCAAAAAAGGAAGTATTACAAATTATAAATAAATGAAAGATCAATAAAGCTAGTGGTCCAGATAAAATAGAAACTAGACTGCTTAAAGAAGCTGCCTTAGAATTATCACCAGTATTGAGGGATATCTTTAATTGGAGCCTAAAGGAGCATCAGTTTCCACAAAGCTGGAAAGTTACAAAAGTGGTACCAGTAGACGGGGACCCTATGGAAGTTTCAAATTATTGACCAATAGCATTACAGTCAGTGATTTCCAAGATACTGGAAAAAATTGTCCACAGACAATTAATGGAGTATCTTGAGAAAATAATAAATTAACTCAATCTCAATCGGGCTTCAGATATGGCAGGTCTACGGCTACAGCACTCGTGGACTTCTTAGATCTCATAGCTACTCCTCTTGGGATGCAAAGTCTATGGGTGCAGTATATGTGGGCCTGTCAAAAGCATTTGATATGGTTGAGCATGGTATTTTGTTTAGCTCTTTGAAGAAAGTAGGTACAGAGGAGGAAACCTGTTCTAGTTTTGATTCTTATCTTGATGAATGATCGCAGTTTGTTGTTTTGAATAGTCAGCCATCTGGGATGGGCTCTGTAACAAGAGAGGTTCTCCAGGGATTAATCCTGGGTCCCCACTTGTTCATAGTCTATCTAAATGATTTACCTAACTGCATCAAGCATTCAAAAATTAGACTTTATGTGGTGACACCGTGCTGGTGGAATCAGTGGGTAACAATCAGGAAGAGATAGAATGGAAACTTCAAAGTGACTTTCTGGATATGTAAGGATGCTTTTCCTCCCTGGGGCTATTAATTAACAACAAAAATACACAGACAATGTTTTTTGCCCCAAAAAGGAAAAGTGTCCCAAAATTAAAAATAAAGACTCAGGAGGGTAGAATTTTGGAACAAATGGAAGTGTATAACTATCTGGGCATTCAAATTGGTCAACATCTAACGTTTGAACAACACGTGTCAGAATTAATAAGGAAAACAAATGCAAAAATAGGAGCAATGAGATGCATATCACAGTGCATGACAGAAGAAATGTGATTAACTGTAGCAAACCAATTCATTTTACCAGTAAATGACTACAGAAGTCATATTTATAGGCATACTACAAAAAAAACAATTGAAAACATTGGATGTCCTTTATAATAGGATAGCACATTTCATGTTAAGATGTGATTATGAAACTCACCACTGTACAATGTACTCAAACCTTGGGTGGAAACCATTGGAATTGAGGGCTAAGGGTAACTGGATAGGACAGGTTCGGGGATTATTTAAAAGTATATTTTCACATAACTTAGTAACCCAATTACAAAAGCCAAATCATAGAGCAAATTTAAGGAACAAGGGAGCTAGGGAATTGATTATCCCAAAGATAACAAACCAATTTAGTGAAATGTCTTTTCAGTTTAAAGCTGGCTCCTGTTAGAATTATCTTTCTCCTCACCTCCATGTCCTAGAATCCTCTGACACTATTTTTAAATCAGCAGTGAATCAAGAATTGAGTTTTCACTGTCAATGTAATAGGTGGTAAGATTAAAGTAGCCAAATCATATGTGTTTTTCTAACTAAGTGTCTTGTCTTGTTCAAGTAACTGTAATTTATCATTGTATATGTTCTAAGTTTTTGTATCTTTGTTACTTGGAATAACATGTAATTAATACAAACAGGTATGCCTTGTAAACAGGGATTTTAGGATCCCTAATGGCAGTTCCACTGTATAAATAACATTTTACCTACCTTTTACCTTAAGCGTTAGGCAGGCGTAGATTAGTTTGAACAAACTTTCCCAAAACCAACACACACAAAAGACGCTGGCAGAATTAGTTTAAAGTAAGCAAAAACATAGCAACATAGACTTTGATACATAGATACATAGACAGTGTCGGCAGATAAGGGCCTGTGGCCCACCCAGTCTGCCCATTTGAGCTTGTAAGTTCAGTTTATGTTTTCCTAGAAGTCTGTTGCCCCTTACCCTGACCTCCAGAATTCCTTTATGTCTATCCCATTCATTCTTAAATCCCATGATTGTTTCAGCCCCACCACTTCCTCTGGCAGGGTGTTCCACTTGTCCACCACCCATTCTGTGAAGAAATTCTTCCTCCGCTTTCCTCTGAAATCCTCCTCCAACTTCATCCCATGACGTCTAGTCCTGGAACATCTTTTTCACTTAAAAATAGTGTATTCCTGCACCCTGTTCCTCCCTGTAAGATACTTGTATATCTCTATCATATCCCCTCTCTCCCTCCTCTCCTCCAGGGAATACATATTCAGTTCCTTCAACCTGTCCTCATAGGACTTGTGATGCAATCCATGTACCATCTTTGTTGCCCTCCTCTGAACCTTTTGTACCCTGTCTATGTCCTTACGTAGGTAAGGTCTCCAGAACTGTACACTGTACTCCAGGTGGGGCCTCACTAGTGTCTTGTATAGTGGAATTATGACCTCCCTTTTCCTGCTGGTGATGTCCCTGCCTATGCATCCCAACATCCCATTTGCTTTACCTGCTGCCTTGTCACACTGTTTCCCTACCTTGAGGTCATCAGAGATGATAACCCCAAGATCCCTTTCCTGCTTGGTGCATGCTATATCCCCCCAACTGATATATTGTGCCACGGTTTTTGTGCCCCATATGCATTATCTTGCACTTCTTTGCATTGAATTTCAACTGCCAAACCCGTGACCATTCTTCAAGTTTCTGCAGGTCCCTTCTCATTCTGTCTACACCCTCTGGTGTGTCTACTCTGTTACAGAGCTTTGTGTCATCAGCGAACAGTGAAATTCTGCCTTCTAGGTCTTGCGCAATGTTACTGATGAAGATGTTGAATAGGACCAGTCCCAGCACTGATCCCTGTGGTACCCCACTGGTCACTCTTCCCTCTGTGGAGTGACAGCCATTTACCACCACCCTCTGTGTCCTGCCACCCAGCCTACCAGTTACCTACCCACCACACTACTGTCCTGCCCACACCCATATTCCCCAGTTTGTGTAATAGTCTTCTATGTGGCACAGTGTCAAAGGCATTGCTGAAGTCCAGATAGGCCATGTCCACTGCCCTCTCCTGATCCACCTCCCTAGTCACCCAGTCAAAAAATTCAATGAGGTTGGTCTGACATAACCGCCCCCTGGTGAAACCATGCTGCCTTGGGTCCTGTAGTCCATTGACAACCAGATGTTCCACCAATCTCTCCTTCAGTAGTTCTTCCATGATCTTCCCAACTACCGAGGTGAGGCTGACTGGTCTGTAATTTCCCGCTTCCTCTTTGTTCCCACTTTTGTATAAGGGGACTACATCTGCTGTCCTCCAGTCTTTGGGTACCTCCCCTGTTTCCAGTGGTTCAGCCACCACCTCTCTTAGTTCTTTAAGGACCCTGGGGTGCAGCCCATCTGGCCCCATTGCTTTATCAACTCTTATTACATCCAGTTCCTTCAGGACCCTTTCTTGTATAAAGGGACTTGTGTCCATTTCTGCACATTCTCACCCCTTGTACTCCCTTCAGACCCATTACCTCTTCTTCCTCAGTAAAGACTGAGCAGAAATACCTGTTCAATATGTCAGCTTTACTGTTGTCATCCTCCATGCAGCCCCTTCCTCCCCTTCAGTCTCACTACCTCTCCTTTGCCTTTCTTTTTCACTTATGTACCTGTAAAGGTTTTGTCCCTCTACCCACTGATTTTGCAATGTATTCTTCTGTCTGAGCTTTGGCTTCCCTTACTGACCTCCCTGCCTCCTTTGCTTCTCTTGGTACTTCTCCCTATCCCCTTCTGCCTGTGTCTTTTTGTATTGCCTGAATGAAATCTTTTTGGCTTTCACTTTCTTTGCTACCTCTTTGGAAAACCATAATGGTATCCTCTTCCTTTTCCTCTTGCTAACCTGCTTAATGCATAATTCTGCTGCTCTTGTAATCCCCATTTTAAATACTGCCCACTGTTCCTCAACCCCTGATTCCTGCCTCATTCCCCTTAATGCCTCTTTCAAGTATCTCCCCATTTTCCCAAAGTCTGCCTCCCTAAAATCCAGGATACGTGTTTTTGTGTGGTTTGCTTCTGCTCTTTCTGTGATTTCAAACCACAATGACTGGTGGTCACTGTTCCCCAGGTGCTCCCCCACTATTACCCCCATCACACTGTCCCTGTTTGTGAGCACAAGGTCCAGTATTGCCTTCTGCTGAGTTGGGTCCATGACCAGTTGCTTGAGGAAGGCACCCTGAAGGGAGTCCAGGATAAATCTGCTTCTAGTTGATGCTGCTGCTGGGATGCACCAGTCCACGTCTGGAATATTGAAGTCTCCAACCATTACTACCTCACCCTTGTCTGCCATCCTTTGGATGGCTATCATCAGCTCCCCATCTGTTTCTTCCTCCTGATCTGCTGGTCTATAGACCACACCTGTGCGGATAGCTGGCCCCATTTTCCTTTCCAGCTTAACCCACAGTATCTCTCCCCCATTTTGTTCCTCCTGGATCTCTGTGGCCCTTATGTCATTTTTCACATAAGTGCCACTCCTCCTCCCTTTCTACCTGCCCTGTCTCTTCTGAATATGTTGTAGCCAGGTATGACTATCTCCCAGCCGTGGTTATCATTACACCAGGTTTCAGTGATGGCCACAATGTCCAGGTCTGACTGCACCATGGCAGCCTCCAGATCTTCCATCTTGTTGCTAAGGCTCCTGGCATTGCTCACATGGCTTTCCATGATTTGACCTCCTAGGCTGTTTTGCTGTTCTACTCTAGCCCCTTGCTTGGTTGTCCTTTATCCCTGGTTCTCCTTGCTGTCTGCCCTTCTGCTGAATTTTGCCCCTTTTCTGCCGATCCACCTCTTGGGTGCTTATCTCCATCTTTTGCACACTGCTTTGTAGAGATAGACACTCCTCTGGTTCACTGGTTCCACTGCTAGCTGTGGGGGGTGAGCAAGTAGGTACCCTCCTTGCTGGCCTGCCACCCCACTTTGCTAGTTTAAATGCTTGTCAATGTAGCATTTAAACTTATCATTGAGTGTTTGGATTCCCCTCCAGGATGGATGCAGGCCTTCAGGCTTGAACAAACCTCCATCCCTCCATGTGGGTCCCCAGTCACCAATGAATCCAAACCCTTCCTCACAGCATCAGTTCTTCAACCATGAGTTAAAGTTCCTGGTGCATGCACCCCTATGCTCTTCCTTGCCTCTCGCAGGTAGTACTTCTGAGAAAGTGACAGAAGTAGCTACTTGCTGGAGATCCCTCCCCAATTTTCTAAACTCATCCTGAACTTCCTTTGGCTCTCCATTTGCCAGGTCATTAGTACCTAGGTGGATAATGACATCCAGCTCACCCCTTTGCCTTCCCAGTGATCCCCAGGATCTTCCTACCATCCCTCCATGCCGTGGCACCTGGTAGGCACCTCACCTCCCTGTCATCCCCCTCCTGTGTTCCTAGCTGGACCCCTCTTATGATGGAGTCCCCCCACAAGGATTTGCTTCCTCCTCCTTTGGGGTCCACTGCTCTCCCCGCTGAGGTCACCTCCTTGGCTAACCTCCACATCCTTTCCTTCCACTTCTCTGGGTACCTCTATTTGGTTGTCCCCATTTGCCAGTGTGACATATGAGTTATTGAGTGGAATAGGATCTGGGATATGCCTCTGCCTGACCACTCTAACCCTCCCTGAGCCCACTGTCATCCAAGTGCTTCTCATTCTCACGATCCTTTGAAGCAGTTGCATTGGACTGGGTGGTATCTGGAAAGGGGTGATGGTACTCCTGACTCAGTTTACTTCCACTCTGAGTCTGGCTACCTCATCCCACAGTTGAGAGAGATGCATGCAGATAGGGCGGCACCTCAGTGTCCAGAAGGTCTGCCTGAATATGGCTGCCCCACAGCCACTGCATTGCACCACTCCCCACATTATACTGCAGTTCCACTACTTGTCTGTTACTGAAGCTCTCCTAATTCCCTTTTTATTAATTTACTGTCCTAAAAATCCTGCCACTGATCCTCAGATACTTTTCTTTTTTAAAAAAGAAAAGAAACCAATAAATACTTAAATGAGTCAAAACACTTGTCGTGCTGAGGGTGGGCTTCTTCAGCCTTATGCCCCTCCTACTCCACACCCCTTATTATCCCCTGTGTTTAGCTCCTGTCAATCAGATTTAACAGGGCATATAATTAAGAGTTGGGGGAAGGGGGGCAAAATTTTCAGCAATTAAAGACAGCAAAGAAATACACCCCCACTGCATTTTAAATTTTCAACAGCCCAAAAACAATTCTAAGTAAAGACAGCAAATAAATTACAGTGTCACTAAAAGCCCTCAATCTAAGTTTAAAAGAAAAATAGCAATTACCAGTTAATGTAAAGCACTGAATTGAATATGTTTCCTTCCCCTTCTGGCTTCTTCTGAGAAAAGAAAACTCACTTGCTACCTCAACTCTGACTAAGCTCCACTTCCAGTTGTCACATAACTGAGGTCAGAGACCAGACAATTAACACCCCTCACCCAAACTACAGGGCAAGTCAGACAAGCCAAGACTAAATTTGCAGCAATTAAAGACAGCAAAGAAATACACCACCACTACATTTTAAATTTTCAACAGCCAAAAAACAATTCTAAGTAAAGACAGCAAATAAATTACAGTGTCACTAAAAGCCCACAATCTAAGTTTAAAAGAAAAATAGCAATTACCAGATACTGTAAAGCACTGAATTGAATAAGTTTCCTTCCCCTTCTGGTTTCCTCTGAGAAAAGAAAACTCACTTGCTACCTCAACTCTGACTAAGCCCCACCTCCAGTTATCATGTAGCTGAGGTCAGAGGCCAGAAAATTAACACCCCTCACCCAAACTACAGGGCAAGTCAGACAAGCCAAGACTAAATTTGTAGCAATTAAAGACAGCAAAGAAATACACCACCACTACGTTTTAAATTTTGAACAGCCCCAAAACAATTCTAAGTAAAGACAGCAAATAAATTACACTGTCACTAAAAGCCCACAATCTAAGTTTAAAATAAAAATAGCAATTACCAGTTACTGTAAAGCATTGAATGGAATATGTTTCCTTCCCATTCTGGCTTCTTCTGAGAAAAGAAAAGTCACTTGCTAACTCAACTCTGACTAAGCCCCGCCTCCAGTTATCATGTAGCTGAGGTCTGAAGCCTGACAATTAACATCCCTCACCCATACTACAGGGCAAGTCAGACAAGCCAAGACTAAATTTGCAGCAATTAAAGACAGCAAAGAAATACACTATCACTACATTTTAAATTTCCAACTGCCCAAAAACAATTCTGAGTAAAGACAGCAAATAAATTACAGTGTCACTAAAAGCCCACAATCTAAGTTTAAAAGAAAAATAGCAATTACCAGTTACTGTAAAGCACTGAGTTGAATATGTTTCCTTCCCCTTCTGGCTTCTTCTGAGAAAATAAAACTCACTAACTGCCTCAACTCTGACTAAGCCCCACCTCCACTTATCATGTAGCTGAGGTCAGAGGCCAGACAATTAACACCCCTCACCCAAACTACAGGGCAAGTCAGACAAGCCAAGACTAAATTTGCAGCAATTAAAGACAGCAAAGAAATACACCACCACTATGTTTTAAATTTTCAACAGCCCAAAAACAATTCTAAGTAAAGACAGCAAATAAATTGCACTGTCACTAAAAGCCCACAATCTAAGTTTAAAAGAAAAAATAGCAATTACCAGTTACTGTAAAGCACTGAATTGAATATGTTTCCTTCCCCTTCTGGCTTCTTCTGAGAAAAGAAAACTCACTTGCTACCTCAACTCTGACTAAGCCCCACCTCCAGTTATCATGTAACTGAGGTCAGAGGCCAGACAATTAACACCCCTCACCCAAACTACAGGGCAAGTCAGACAAGCCAAGACTAAATTTGCAGCAATTAAAGACAGTAAAGAAATACACCACCACCACATTTTAAATTGTCAACAGCCCAAAAACAATTCTAAGTAAAGACAGCAAATAAATTACAGTGTCACTAAAAGCCCACAATCTAAGTTTAAATGAAAAATAGCAATTACCTGTCACTGTAAAGCATTGATTTGAATAGGTTTCCTTCCCCTTCAGGCTTCTTCTGAGAAAAGAAAACTCACTTGCCACCTCAACTCTGACTAAGCCCCACCTCCAGTTATCACATAGCTTAGGTCAGAGGCCAGACAGTTAACACCCCTCACCCAAACTACAGGGCAAATCAGACAAGCCAAGACTAAATTTGCAGCAATTAAAGACAACAAAGAAATTCACTGCCACTGCATTTTAAATTTTCAACAGCCCAAAAACAATTCTAAGTAAATACAGCAAATAAATTACATTGTCACTAAAAGCCCACAATCTAAGTTTAAATGAAAAATAGCAATTACCAGTCACTGTAAAGCACTGATAGGAATATGTTTCCTTCCTTTTCTGGCTTCTTCTGAGAAAAGAAAACTCACTTGCTACCTCAACTCTGACTAAGTCCCACCTCCAGTTATCACATAGCTTAGGTCAGAGGCCAGACAGTTAACACCCCTCACCCAAACTACAGGGCAAATCAGACAAGCCAAGACTAAATTTCCAGCAATTAAAGACAGCAAAGAAATACACCACCACTGCATTTTAAATTTTCAACAGCCCAAAAACAATTCTAAGTAAATACAGCAAATAAATTACATTGTCACTAAAAGCCCTCAATCTAAGTTTAAAAGAAAAATAGCAATTACCAGTTACTGTAAAGCAGTGAATTGAATATGTTTCCTTCCCCTTCTGGCTTCTTCTGAGAAAAGAAAACTCACTTGCTACCTCAACTCTGACTAAGCCCCACCTCCAGTTATCATGTAGCTGAGGTCAGAGGCCAGACAATTAACACCCCTCACCCAAACTACAGGGAAAGTCAGACAAGCCAAGATAAATTTGTAGCAATTAAAGACAGCAAAGAAATACACCACCACTATGTTTTAAATTTTCAACAGCCCAAAAACAATTCTAAGTAAAGACAGCAAATAAATTACAGTGTCACTAAAAGCCTACAATCTAAGTTTAAAAGAAAAATAGCAATTACCAGTTACTGTAAAGCACTGAATTGAGTATGTTTCCTTCCTCTTCTGGCTTCTAATCTGATGGCAGATAAGAACCGCTCAGCCCACCTAGTCTGCCCATTTCCCTACCTACTGGATAAGCTGCTAATTCTAGTTAACCAACAGCCTATTTCTTCATCCCCCCCCATGAATTGCCTTATGTCTGTCACATGCATTCTTGAATTCTCCCACAGTTTTAGACCTCACGACCTCCTCAGGAAGGCAGTTCTATTTGTCCAATACCCTCTCTGTGAAAAAATACTTCCTCACATCACCCCTGAGCCATCCCCACATATATCTTCAAATTGTGTCCCCTTGTTCTTGCACCTCTCTTTTTCTGAAAGATGCTACCCTCTTGGACTTTGTTGATTCCACTGAGATACTTTAAAGTTTCAATCATGTCCCCCCTCACTCCTGTCCTCAAGGGTATAGCTCCTTTATTCTCTCCTCATGTGGCTTCTCTTGCAGACCCTGCACCATTTTAGTTGCCCTCCTCTGGACTGCCTCCATCCTGTCTATGTCCTTGCAGAGATGGGGTCTCCAGAACTGGATGCAGTACTCCAGAAGGGGTCTCACCAATGGTCTGTACAGAGGGATAACAACTTCCTGTTTTCTGCCGGTGATGCCTCTCTCTATACATCCCAGTATCCCCCCAGCCCTCCCTACTGCCTTCACACATTGCTTGCTAACCTTAAGGTCATCTGATATGATTACCCCCAGGCCCCTTTCCATTTTTGTTGTTGTTACTACCTCTATCCCCCACCATTGTGTACTCTTCCCCTGGGTTTTTGTTTCCCAGGTGCATTATGTTGCACTTCTTTGCACTGAATCTAGGCTGCCATACTTCTGACCATTCCTCCAACCTTGCCAAGTCCCTTCTCATCCTTTCCACCCCACCTTGTATATCAACCGTGTTGCAGATCTTTGTGTCATCTGCAAAGTGGCATACTTTTCCTTCCAGTCCTTCTGCAATGTCACTTATAAAGACATTAAAAAGGACTGGACCAAGTACTGAACCCCTCGGTACCCCACTAGTAACCCCCCTTTCTTCAAAGTGGACTCTGTTAACTATTACCTTCTGTGTCCTGTTGTCCAGCCAATGTTATACCCAGGTGACCACCCTGGGGACCCACTCCAATGCTGGCTAATTTGTTTATTAATCTTTTGTGTGGGACTGTGTCAGATACCTTGTTAAAGTCTAGGTAGGCCATGTCCACAGCCCCTCCCTGATCTACTACTTTGGTCACCCAGTCAAAGAAATCGATTAGATTCATCTGACATGACCTTCCCACTGTGAATCCATGCTGCCTTGGGTCCTGTGCCCCACTGGCCTCTAGGTACTCAAGAATCCTTTCTTTCAGAAGTGATTCCATCATTTTCCCTACCACAGAGGTCAAACTGACAGGTCTGTAGTTTCCTGCCTATGTCTTGCTCCCACTTTTGTGAAGGGGAATCACATCTGCCCTCCTTCAGTCCTCAGGTACCACACTATCCTACCATAATTTGTTAAAAAGGATAGTCAGTGGTGTCACTAGTTCGCCTCTTAATTCTTTTAGAATTCTGGGGTAAATCCTGTTAGGCCCCATGACTTTGTTCACCTTCAGTTTTAGGAGTTCTTTCAGAACTGGGATCAACCCCCCCCATCCAGAGTGCTTCTGTTACTTGGATTAGGTACCTCCCCCTCCTCCTCTTTTACTAATTTGTTTATAAGGACTGTAAATAATGTAAAATTAAAAATGATACACTTTTCTTAATATTGGTTATGGGATATGAAAAGAAAGTTAGAAAGATACAAAGCAAGCATTTGTCAATGCCGAATGTTGGCTTGCTGGCACTGGCATTGGTAGTGCAGAAGTGCATAATAGGATTGACAGTGAAGTACTGAACTGACGTCAACCTCGGGCACACCCTGCAGAGAGTGAGAGGCATTGGGGTGTGCCTTTGGGTCATCGGCCATAACAGATAAGCTCCAAAGTATGAAAGAGGGGCAGCAGCCACAGTCTGATCTTTCTCGTCTCCAAGACTTCCTGAGGCCTACTGCAGAAAGTCATGTTTCATTGACTGAAAAGAGGTGACCCTGGTTGCTATCCGTGCAGCTGTATTGAGTATCAGTGAAGCAAGCCCAGCATCCCAAACCATGACTACTGTAATGCTGCCTGCTGGATCCTGATATCAAGTCCTGGACAGGCAATGCATAATTTTTTGTTTAGTTTTGTTGTTTATTAAGGGAAAGCCTACTGTGAGCTGGTGAAAGTACAGAGTTTCACGTATTAAATTCTAAGCTGCATTCAGTCTTGGAAAAGGTGCACTCACAAATACACCAAAAGGGTCAGATTAAGTCTGGTCTGTTTCCTTGATCCCTGGTTCCCAGGGACTTAATTTAGGGGGATGTCAACAAGGGCTCACAGATCCCTAGGAAGTGTTCCTGTAATATAGCATAATGGCCATGTAACTTACTCCTAAGGAGCCCTACATTAGTCTATTTCACCGAAAAAAAGCAATATTAATAATGTATACTAGCCATTTCCAGGTAAAGTGCTCCATTTCCCTAAGTTACAAGACTCACCACAGATAATACCCCTCAAGACATCTTGCTACAATAATAAAGGGACAGTCCATACAAAACTGGGGGCAAATAGTTGACTTGTACTGGGGGCATCAACATCTTTGAAAACCCAGAAAATATTCACTTTTAAAAAACACATGCAATAAAACACAACGAAAAAGAGGTTTGTAAAGAATAACAATTACAACTATGTAGGATTTTTGTGTTTCAAATCACCACTCTTCAGTGACATAGATGCCTCAGTTAAGAGGGACCTGGGAAGTTTTGGTCACAAAATCAGGGACATGCACCCAAATTAGGGAGTGTTGACTGGAAAACTGTGGTGTTAGACTGGGAACCATCAGCTTGCAAGTGGACAGTACACCCTTCATCCTAGTAATGTGAGACAGAGCTGCTGGCAGTAGTCACTAGGTTGAGCTGATCACTTACTCTACTGCTGTTCTTGGACCAGTGCACAATGGCTTGTTGGGTTCGGTGCTGAAGTTGGTGCTTTTCGGGCTGTATGTAGCAGACATCTCACATGGGATCAAGAGTAAAATCAGTCTGTTCGCAGATGATACCAAACTGGGAGCAGTGGTGAATGACATTGAAGGATGAAAGGGACTGCTGGAGGACCTGACTAGGCTAAAGGAGTGGTCAGAAACATGGCAGTTGGGTTTCAATGGCAAGAAATGCAAGGGGCTGCACTTCAGAGCTAGCAACCTGGGGTGTGATTACACATGGGAGGGGTACAACTAGAAAGCACCATGGAGGAAAAGGGCAGCAGCAAAAGCCAGCAAGATGCTGTGGTGTATAGCAATGGGTATCTCCTCCAGAAGAAGGGAGGTGATCCTTTCCCTGTTTAGGTCATTGGTGAGGACTCACCTAGAGTATTGTGTATAGTACTGGTTCTCATTCCTAAAGAAAGAAGGATGCCAGGTTACTAGAGGGGGTGCAGCGCAGAGCCACAAAGACGATCCAGGGATTGGAGAGAAAAACATATAAGGACAGGCTGAACGATCTGAATATGTACTCCCTGCAAGAGAGAAGGGATGGGGGGACATGACTGAGACCTTTACTCAGCCCTATTCCCAACTTCCCTTGCCTGGCTTTCTCCTCTCCCAGTTACAGGAGCTTGAACTCCCATAGATTCTTTCCACTGGGTTGACCAGAGGAGGAAAAGTCCCATCTGGAGCAAAACCCAAACATGTCCCAGGGACCAAGTGGCAGTTTGGGCCAAGGGAAAGCAGAAGGGGCTTCATTAAGCCTGCCTGAATGCCGTTTTTCAATTGTTCTCTTAAGTCCCCCTAGCCACTGTGGCTTGACAGTGTGTGAGTGATGAGATGTGCTGTACATACTCAGAAATTGCAGTCCACATCCTTTGAAACCTCTCAGAGCCTGCACTAGCAATGGGCACCCACCAGGTGGAAGTCAAATGCTGAGATGGGGAAGTAAGACTGTCAACATACAGCTAGATGGTAAATGCATTATATTTTATAATGCTTATTAAACTTTAATGTTTTGAGAGTAGAAGACATAGTTCAGCAGGAAACTTACAAGCAAGCAATGATATCATTCATCACTCTGTCATACCTTCATAATAAAAATTATTTTATTTTCTCTTGGCGTGTGTGGTGTATTTCTTTATTAGCACCAAAATAGCTATTTCAGCACATCATACTGTATATACCTGCAAGGCCTCCTGGGAGGCAAGGAATTTACATAGTGACCCATCTGTATTTCTAGTATTTTGGCCTGTCCCTTTGTCTCATATGTAGGTCTCTCTTTTGGGTAACACTTTTAAAACCTGGTTGTGGTACACTTCAAAAGCTGTCTGCTGCTGAGAGACTCATATTGTGCCTTCATTTCCTCATAAGGAGGAGTAGAATATGCCATACTCTTGTGTAGGGGTGCAAGTGATCTGTGTACTCTAGCAACACAGAAACATGGAATCTAATGGGAGAAAAAAGAACCCGTAGGCCTAAGCCCATCAAGCGTGCCCTATGTCCCTGCTGGCTGCTACTCCCCTGTATTGAAGAATGCATGGGACAGACATAAGGCTATTCTAGTTGGGGGTAGGGGGAAGTAGGCTGTTGGTTAACTAAGATCTGCAGCTTATCCACTAGGTAGGGAAATAGGCAGACTAGGTGGGCTAAGAGGTCCATATCTGCCGTCACAGTCTATGTTTCAATGTTTCTTTTCAGCCTCAGGTGTCATTACCTCCTGTCTTTCCTCTACGTATCATGTCCATGTCTATATCCCATGCATGTTTGAAGACCCCCACTGTCCTTGCCCCCACCACCTCCTGTGGCATGCTGTTGCAGGCATCCATTATGCCTTTCTGAGAAGTATGATTTCCTCACATCACTTCTAAACTTCCCCTGTTCAAGCTTCTTTTCATGTGCCCTATTGTGGTGCTCCTCCTTCTCTGAAAGAGACTCTCCTCCTGTTCCTTGTGTACTCCTGTGACATACGTATGGCTCAATCATGTCCAGTCAAGCTGTTCCCCAGGGGGTAAATGCTGAGTTCCTACAGTCCCTCCCTGTATGTTTTCTGATGCAGTTCCATGCATCATTTGGAAGCCCACCTCTGGATCACATCCACCCTGTCAATGTCCTTGAGGAGTTGTGGCCTTCAGCACTGACAGTGTACACAGTACTCTAGGTGTGGTCCCACTACTGAGTGATACAGGTGCAACACCATCTACCTTCTCCTGTTTAAACAATCTCTATATATGCACCCTAGCAATGCAATAACTTTATCAGCTACCCTGTTGCACTGCCCTGCCACCATGAGATAATCAGATATGGTTTGCCCAATATCCCTCTATTACTTGATGATATAAGTACCCCATCAAATACTCAGTGCCTATGTTTCCCTGTACCCCATCACATACTCAGTGCCTATGTTTCCCTGTACCCCATCACATACTCAGTGCCTATGTTTCCCTGTACCCCATCACATACTCAGTGCCTATGTTTCCTGTACCCATCACATACTCAGTGCCTATGTTTCCCTGTACCCCATCACATACTCAGTGCCTATGTTTCCCTGTACCCCATCACATACTCAGTGCCTATGTTTCCCTGTACCCCATCACATACTCAGTGCCTATGTTTCCCTGTACCCCATCACATACTCAGTGCCTATGTTTCCCTGTACCCCATCACATACTCAGTGCCTATGTTTCCCTGTACCCCATCACATACTCAGTGCCTATGTTTCCCTGTACCCCATCATATACTCAGTGCCTATGTTTCCCTGTACCCCATCATATACTCAGTGCCTATGTTTCCCTGTACCCCATCACATACTCAAGTGCCTATGTTTCCCTGTACCAAGGGCATAACTTTGCTCTTTTCAGCACTGAAACAAAGCTGCCACCCCTAGATCATTCCTTCAGTTTCCCCATATCCCTTTGTATTCTCTACAACACTTCCTGAGTGCCCAGCCTGTCACAGATTATTATGTCACTGCAAAGAGACACACCTTCCCCCACAGTTTCTCAGCAATGACACTTATGAATACACTGAAGAGGACAGGACCTAATACCAATCCTTGTGATTCTATTGGTCACTCTCCCATTCCCCAGAGAGAATTCCATTTACCACCAGGTGTCAGCTTGGCTCACTTGGTAGCACATCCACCTCTGGGACAGAAGGTTTTTGGTTCTAGTCCCACACTGGGATTGGGCTCATACCATACATGCTGGCACCTCAGTGCAGTACTGGGGGGTGCTGTACTGCCAGGATGTGCCATTCTTTGGGTCAAACGCTAAACTGAGGTCCCTTCTACCCATCTTGTGCTGTCTTGATGGGTGTCATGGTGACAGTGAGATAACCCAAGGTACTTTACAGAAAGAGTAGGGAACTTTCTCTGGTGTCCTGACCAACATTCCCCTTCCCTTCCCTTCAGACTGGTTCATCCAATTGTCCAAGGCTATGTGTGGGTGTTGATGTGCAAAATGGCTGCTACTACAGATTCAGTCACTTCAAGTTAGTCTAGCAGTGCTTGTAAAGTGTTTTGGGATACAATGTGTATGAAAAGTGCTATATAAATTCTGATTCTTCTCTGTCTCCTATTCTGCAACCTGTTTGATACCCACCATACTACCTTATCCTCAGACCCAGGTTGCTAAGTTTCTATTTTAGCCTCCTGAGTGGCACAGTGGCAAAGGCATTACTGAAGTCCAGATAGGCATAACTGAAGTCCAGATAGGCAGCATCCAGTACCTTCACCTAATACACCTCCCTAGTCACCCAGTCAAAGAAATCTGTGAGATCTGTTTCACATGAGCTCCCATACGTTACACTATAATGCTGGTCATGCAGTCCATTTGCCTCCACATGCCCCATCAGCCTCTCCTTTAGTACAATCACCATTAATTTCCCCACCAGTAATAGGAGAGTGACTAGCATGTAATTTCTAGCCTCCATAAGCATCAAGGGAGGCAACAGACGGCACTATATTAAACTGAAGAGAGGTAGATGGCGATAGTGCCATCTTTCACGGTGTGGTCTTGGCAGGTGAGGGTGTAACCAGGGATGGAAATAGTGGAGTCAGGAATATTGGGGGAAAGCCAAGATTCCAAAACTATCAGGACATCAAGGAGGAGGGAAACCATGGGGGTTGTAGCTGATCAATTTTGGCAGGAAGCTATGGATGTTGTTGTGGGTCACCTGGAGTCCTTTGGGGAGATCGGAGGGAAGGGAATGGGCAGCACCAGGTTTAGGCACAACATCACCAGCTAAGAGGAGTTATAGAGGTAAGACAAGTTTTATGGGGAGTGGGGCAACGGCGATGCAGTGGAGATGAAGGGGGGATCAGGAGGGTGGAGGGATAGTGCATCTGATGGATACCAAGTGAAGCCAGGAGGAGACTGATGGGAGGAGGGAACACTCTGGTAGTGGGAAAGGGGAGGAGGCAGGAGGAGGGGAGATGAAGGGCGGGGGCTAGGAGAGGGGGCATAACAGAGTGGTTGGATCAGTGAAGCTTGCAGGAGGGAGAGAGGTTGAAGACAACAGAAGTGGTAGGAAGGAAAGGGCAATGGGAAGTATACTAGAGAGTTGCATGGTCAGGAGAGAGGGGTTGTTACTATGAGAAGGCAAGGGAAGGGAAGGGAGCTATGAGGAGCCACGAGAGTGAGCAAGAACCTGGAGGGACAAGAATGGGAAAAGGGGAAGGTTCTCTGTACATCTCTATGTGTCCTTTATGCCTTCTGTAACATATAAACACCCCCTCTCTGTCCTGTCATAACATGGTGTATCCTGAAATGGCCAAATCTGAGCTATTGTTATCGGTGTACCGTGAGATTCTGATATGGTCACCAAATCCAGGCCTGCCACACACATGCATACACACACAGAGACACAGGCACCACACAGCCAAATGTTGGCATTCTCACATACAAACTCAGCACTCAATCACTCTCCACTCTCAAACTCTCAGCTATCAACAAACTGCTGTGTAGGCGTGTGAGAGGGATTAATAGTATTTACCAAATACTACAAATAATGGAAAATGCACCATTCGTTATTGAGATATGAATAAAGAACAGTGGCACTACTATTCATATTCATGAAATACTTTAAAATAAAGCTAAAAGTGGCACCCATAGCCAAACTGTTTAAAAATCTACAACCCCCCATTCCCCACCCACCCTTTCACCCTGGCAGCACCCAAAATTTATTGTTTTAACAATTTTCCCACAATGGATGACTGGCACAACCTGCCCGCCTCCATAGCTGTCCTACTCCTCTTGTAGCACCCATTTTTTCTTACTGTGAAGAAGATACCCACAGGCACAGAAAGGCAATTGCCTCAACCTGCTTTCCTGCATGGCTGGTCACCTTCTTGTGAATGAAAGTGTTACAATGCATGCTCGTATAGTAAAAACATCTGATCACATGATCAGCTGGTTTACTATGCCAACAAGCATGGAAGCGCTTTCATTCACAAAAAGGCAACCAGCTATGGAGGTGGGCAGGTTGAGTCAGATACTTTTTCCATGCCTGGAGGCTTCCATACAGTAAGAAAATGCTGGTGTTGATGAGGTTAGAAACTGGGTGCTGCTGCTGGGGTGGAAGGGTGGGCTGTTATTTAGCTCACTACAAGAGACAGCGTTCGGCCATGGAGATGGGTGGGTTGTGCCAGTCACCTATTGTAGTAGGGTTGAATAAACTGTAGGTTTTGGTGAT
This sequence comes from Neoceratodus forsteri, assembly GCA_016271365.2. Taxonomy (NCBI): domain Eukaryota; kingdom Metazoa; phylum Chordata; order Ceratodontiformes; family Ceratodontidae; genus Neoceratodus; species Neoceratodus forsteri. Next base: position 174,430,162 of record JADMNL010000026.1, on the reverse strand, counting down.
AGAAAGGAAGGGTTAGGGGACTGAGGTTGTAATCTTTAGATAGTTTTGCTCTGGAGGAGGGTGGGGGCCTGTTTTTATCTGTTTTCCCCCACGGGAACATGAACAACGAATATTGAACGCTGAACATTTTGGGACTCAAATTGCAAATACTCAGCCAAATATTCCAAATAAGCTATTCACCCACCTGTACTACTGTGAACACACACACACATACACATACACACACACCCACCGCCTTCCATGGCTGGTACTGAAAACAGTACTCCCCCACCCTCACAGTTACAATACTATTGGCTAATTACAAAGCATTGCAGAATGTGCGTCCTGCACACATACATGCACACCGCACCATCTGTGGCAACAAGTATAGGTAATATGTTGATGATCTCTTACCTGTGTACTGGGGGGGAGGGGGGAAGATGTAGGAGTATTGTAGGGCCAGCATCCATCAGACCTGTAAAATAAAATATGGGAAAGGGGTCACAAAGGATGCTTAGTTTTTAGGGAGTAAACAGGAAGGATAAAATCAGTTAGATGTAAAGTAATACTTATCTGATGGGGAAGGAATTAACATCCTTTCAGACCTATTAAAATTAATAAGAAAAACAGGTAAATATGGAGAAAATACAGTACTGAGAGGTGAGCAGTGGCAGAGACTGGAGTGACATGAATGTGTATATGAGAGCATAGGAGTAAAGATAAAAGCAGCTTTAGATAAGTTACAGACAGGACAAAGTAGGAAGACAGAAATACAGAGAATGAAAATAATAAATGAAGATTTGGGAAAGGAAAGAAAAAAACGTGGTGCTTTTGGGGGATGGGGCGCAACAAAAACACCACCAGTACTGGAATTGCATTTCATGAGAGCTTTAGGAGCTAGGGGAACTATAAGGGTGCTATCTCTAAATGTAACCCCCCTGCCTTCCTATTATACATCCTGCAGCAATGCATGTACTACCAGGGCTCATTTCAGAGCTTGGCTAGCTGAGCCCTGGCACCCGTCCCCCAACCCCCAACCACTCACCTATGGTTTATGTCTCAAGTGCCATGGTAGAGAGGAAACTGTATGGCCATCAGGAATACTGTTGTGGAGGGGAATACCACCAGAGCTGTGTTCCTAAAAGGTAAGGGTGTTAAACTATAAAGAGGAGAGGCAGAGTGTGGCTCCACACCCCTTCCTCTGTAGCATTGGGAGGCAGCGGGTGCTGCCAGATAAAGCCGCAGCACATTCAACTAGCTATCTACTGATATATACAGTGCATCAACAGCAATGGAGCCTCTTCACACTGTAGATATCCAAGGGATGACTGGAACTAGGGACTGAATTATTTATTTCTTTAATAACTGTGAAAAATAAATGTATAACACATAAAGAAAATGCTGCTCCAAACCTATATTTACAACCTCCAAACAAAACTCCCAGTGCCACAGTTATATTTCGGGGGAGGGAACAGGGTGATTTGTGTTGAGGGATTGGAGGGGGGTGCAGGTGGTACAGTGCACAGTGGGCAGTTGCAGGAGGGTTTACTTACACTCTAAATCTGCTTGCCTGCATGATTTGGAAAGACAGGGCTGGGGCAGTACAACATACAGAGGGTAGTTGTTGGAGTGTTTCTTTAGGAAGGAATGTGGAGTCCCTTTATAAAAACATAGTAGTTGATCAGGGGCACCGGGGAGGGGTGGACTGGTGATGGATGGAGAGAATCCTTTTTTTTTTTTTAATTAGGGAAAAAATGCAGAGTCCTCACTGGGAATCTTCTAGATCTTACCCACAAAAATCAGTGTGCTGCTACACAGAACTGAACCAGGTTACTTAAAAAATTTCTGGCAGCACATTTGTAAATAGTCACAAATGTCCTTGAGAGTCCCCGTACAATAAGATTGTACATTGTGGCCCCATGGCAGTCTAAAAAAAACAAAGTCTTGCCAGTGATACTGTAAAATTAAGGAGCATTTACCATCAGCAACCATAAAGTTCAGATAGCCAGCATATTAACCAAAAAGTCTTACAACTGGTAGCAACAGTATTCAAAACTTGTTGCAGCACATTGAGTTACTGTAGACAGATTTGTAAACACATCTGGCTGCTTGCTGCTCCCGAGGAAATTAGATTGTTTTGCTCTGGGAAACAGTTTAATATAAAGTCATTACCGGCTATGCACTATATGGCAATGTGGCACACCGTTTCTGCAGTTTAGGGTCGGGCTTTGAAGAGTGAAGACGTGTCAGCGGTCCAACCCCCGATGGGTAAGTAAGGGCTGTTGGGGGGCTTGCTCAGAGGGAGGGTCTGGTGGCCTAAAGGACATTGATGGACAGTTTTCTTGTCACAGTTTTAAACTAAATTAAAAAAAGAATGCCGATGCCGATTGTGAACCGGGTGATGTGTGAAGGGCTGAGGGGGTGCTCAGAGGGAGGGTTTGGTAGTGCAAAAGACATTGATGGAAAGTTTTCTTGTTACAGTTTTAAAATAAATAATAAAAAAGGAGGCTGATTGTGAACTGGGTGATTTGTGAAGGGCTGTGGGGGTGCTCAGAGGAAGGGAGGGTCTTGTGGTGCAAAAGACATCGATGGACAGTTTTCTTGTTACAGTTTAACAATAAAAAAAGGATGCCGATGCCGATCGTGAATCGGGTGATTGGTGCTAAGGGATTGGGGGGTGGGGGGCGGTACAGTGCACAGTGGGTTGCAGGAGGGTTTACTTACACTCTGCTTACCTGCATGAATTGGGAAGATGTGGCTGGGGTAGTACAGCGCACAGTGGGCAGTTGCGGGAGGGTTTTGGAGAGAATATGAGGTTTTCTTAATTAGTGACATTGAAATAGCCAGCAATGGAGTGAAAACAGGAAACGCTCGTCAGGGGGAGTGTCATTGGTGCTGCTGCATGAGGAGTTTGTCTCTGATTGCAGCGGCACTTTTCTTAGATGTTTTGTCCACTTTACATAATGTTGGTGTCAGTGCGTGTCAGCGATAGCATGCTGCCTTATTGGGGAATGCCGGACGCACCTACTAATGCGTGCCCTGCATTCGCCCACACTGACGCACCGCCAAAATCTGCCACTACCACAAGATGTTGACTTGCGTGCAGGCGTGGCAAGCCAACATAAAAAGATATAGTGTTTAAATTCTAATGAATATAGTTCTACCTTGAAAAAGACCTTAGTGCTAGAAATGAAAAGAGTTTCAAGTAGGTTGCTGATTCTCCCACCTGTCTGGTGGAAATACAGACAGGGGTCTTACATCTTGTTGCTGCCAGGAGAGTCTTTGAAAGAGATAAAAGCTTCTTGCAATGCTCTGCAGGCTTCTTTTAAGAAAATCCAAAAGTCCTGCTTCCAGTATAACTTAGTGTGACCAACCAACACCAACGTTCAAGTTTTAAAAGTCTAACAGAAAGTTTTCCTAGCTGAGGGGGGTTAGGAAAAGACAGGTGTCCCCTTCCCATGTAACTGGAGTCAGCATGTCTCACCCCCTGCTGGTTTTCCTAGTCCAAGTTCCTCTGTTGCCCTCTGCCCCCAGCAAACCATATAGATCTAAGTGGCCGCCATTAAGCTGTAATTACCTGGTCCAGGTGCAGAACTCTGAAGACAAAAGGGACATCTTTCTGCATCCCTGAGCTCTGATGTCCCAGCACCAGGCTGTGGCTCTCTGAGCTCAGAATCTTTGTTAAGCATATGGGTCCAGGAACTTCCAGGATTTATTTAATTAGCCAGCTGTTGATTCTTAACAACCGTATTATTCAGCCCAACCCTGGCAACCAAAACCCTACTACAAAATTCAAGAAATATTTCAGAGCAGCTAACAGGGGTTTCCTGACCTAAAATACAGGTTTTTATATTCTTGAAGTGTCCCATATTTTCTTGTTTACCCATGACAACTTGCAATTTAACTGGGCCACAGGATCCTTCCTGGTGATTTAAATAATTAAACATGAAATATAAACACTGCAATAGGACATAGCGTAATCCCATCACATGCATTATTTTTAATTTCCTGTACTTCCCATTTGAGGCTAAGCTGGAAGCCTTGGCTGTGCTTCCTGTATTTTCCATGTAATCTGAATCAGACTCTCATTCAGGTGCATTGCAGGGCAGTTGAGATTTGAGCAGGAAGTTTGAGCTTTCCTTAGTTTCTGCATGCTACACAAGTAAGTGAATACTGTGACAGCCACCTATAATGAACTACTGTATGTGATCCCCTTTTTGTCCATTATAATTTGCTGTCTGGGATAACCAAAATGAACATTTTGTGTGTATTCACTTAGCACACAGCATAGTACTATAGTACATTACTTCCTGCTCTTGGTGCACAGTTTTTGGTCCTCTGTGCTATGGTACATGTATCTAGTTATAGTGGGCAGGATTTTCAGAAGGTGGCGCAGGTTGTGCATCCTGTGCCATAGGACTCTGAATTTGGCTGTGCGCCAATCACCTTTGCCGCAACTGCACCTGATTTTCCATTACCGGGTGCAGTTGCAACAGTTTCCCTGCTTTCCTGTGCCACATATTCTGTGCAAGCACCGGTACATTGATCCCCAGAAGTGGCGCATGCTAGACCACGAAGTCATGGTCTGAGGAGCAGTGCCAGGCGAAAGGGATGTAAAATCCCCAATGACGGTTGGTGAATACTGCAAACTCCATGTGCCATATGTTCGGCACACAGGGGGTATGCAGCATTAATTGGCCTTTGAAAATCTGGCCCAGTATCTCTTGGTGGATACCCTGTTTTGGCAAGTATTTAGGTAATTGGCAGCTTTAGTTTGAATTAGCTCCTGAGCATGTCCATAGGATGTTCGAGGCTTGAGAGACCCACCACTGTCCTGGCTTGAGAGACAGGTTACTTAGTCTCCACACTACAGCTCCAGTGTTAGCTGAAGGATTTTGAGAAACCTTGGGTTTAACAAACAATAAAAAAACAACAACAGCATTTTAAAAAATAAAATTCCTTTGGTGCTAACAAGTGCAAACAGCAGGATTTTAACTGGAGACTCACAGCAGCCATTTGTATGCCCTTTCATATGTGTTAGACTCAAGCATCATGATTTTTAAAAGGGGAACAGTCAGTACAAAGTGCCCCTTGGCCCAAGTGTGGGGCTGGTCCCAATTTGTACTTTCTGTGCAAAAACATTTTGGTCTGCTAACTGTTTAGTATTGTAGGTATGTTAGACATTTTTCTTAGTCCTAAATTGACATCTTCTGCTATTACAGATCCCAGAATCTCCTGCTGCTGGCATCAGTGCAGTAGGCTGCCGTGTAAGTCTACAGTGCTTGTTAGAGCTTTTGTGATCTCACATTAAATGTTTTCTGTGTCTAATTTTTTCCAGGGGCCAAGGATTGTCCTGTCTGACTGTACTTAGCCCAGGAGGACAGCAGGACCAGCAAACAAAAGATCAGAGCTTATAGAAACTCTAACATGCACTGCAAGCTATTAAATCTCCCACTGCTGAATACTGCTCTGGGATTCTGGGATTTGTAGTAACAGAAGATGTCAACCTTGAACTAAGCATAATTAGTCTGATGCAATCTATTATATTATGGTAAACAATAAGTAAACCAAAATGTTTTTGCATAAAAGTGCACATTGGGACCAGCTCCAGATCTGAGTGTGGGGTCTTGGATTCTGACTATTCCATTTAAAACAAAGAGCCCTTAAGGGCTAAAGAGACCCACAAGCAGCAGATTCAAAGAAGACCACCTTTTGTGTTAGGCCTCTTCGGGGCTAAGCAGTTCATGCAGCAGCATGATTTTTAAGCTCAAAGAGCCCTTCAGGGATAAAGAGACACACAAACAGTGAGATTCATGGCAGACCAGTTCCTGTGTTAGACTCCGTTAGGGTTTAGGAGTCCATGCAAGCAGCATGATTTTAAAAAATAAAGAACTCTTTGAGCTAAAGAGAAGTGCAAGCTACAAGATTTGAGCTAAATCCTTCCCCAATGTTTGCTGTTGTTTTTTTATTAAAGAAATAAAGCCCATCGGGGCTAACAAAGACCCACAAACAGCTGGATTAAAGTTTGTCTTCTATGCTTCTGAGAATGGACAACAGCAGAATGCTCAAGAAAAATCCTACCACCTGTCCGGAACTGGATCAGGAACCATTGTTGGCCCATCAGCACCTCATCAGTACCTACTTCACGAACTGTGAGTGGCTGATTAGCACCTTCTTAAGTACTTCAGGCATCTGCTGTAGCCAGCCACTATAATCCACTGTAACAAGCAAACTTACAAAGGAGAGTGAATGGCAGTGGTTTTGGATTACAGGTTTTGTCCACAGTAAGTGGCTGTGTGTACTAAGTGTGCATGGTATAAGTGGAGTCAACTCTATTTTTAATTTTTTTGGCTTTTAGAGCAATGTTTGTAGAAGTTCTGCTGATGGATTAAGATATATGTATGCAAGTTTTTGTTGTTGTGTAGAATCCTAGTTTTGAAATATATTTTGCATTTTTATTATGTGATTAAAAAGGTTTTGGTGCATGAGCAGCACTGAAGCTTTTGGGATTTGGATTTGTGAGTAGGAAGCACGGAAACAAAGAAATTGATGGCAGAAAGGGACCGCAAGATGCATCTAGTCTGCCTGACATGGATAACTACCCCCCCCCCCGTTATCCTTTCTGTGAAATGATACCTTTGTTCCTATCCCAGGCATTTTTGAACCCATTTTTTTAGTTTGTGATTCTTGAGCAATGCCACGGGGGTGCTATATGATATTTTTTTTAATTTGCCTGATTTGTTCTGGATTTTGCTGTGCTGTTTGATTGGCATTATGACCTTTCTGACCCCAACTGGTTGTGCTCAGAGTCCCCCCATATTCAAAAGTCCCCTGGAAAACCATGCAAGTGCCTGCACCGTGCATCTGAGATGTGCCGGCACAAAATAATGAGATATTCAGAAGATGCACCATGAGATGCACCCATGCAAGTCCCTCTGGATATCCTGAAGATACATGATCACACAGTGGGGGATGCATGGCGCAGCAGGTGACCTGAGCCCTATGCAGAGCATAGGGAAATGTGCGATGCAAAGCCACTTGCACAGTGCACAAAGTTACAGTGTTCAGATGGGATATGCAAATGACCTCATTGCATATTCCAAGTCCATCTCCCACATGTACAGCTCATTAATGGAATTCATTCAGGCCATTTGCATACCCCAGGCATGCTCAGTTCCAGCTGTGCAGGGCTGCCTAACCACTCCACAAAGGTGAACGGGAGGTACTACAGCCTATCAGGCAGGTGTGAATAATTGTTTGTGTGTGAGTGGGTAGACTGTATTGGCCTGGGTACAGTGCTATTACCCAAAGCTATGTACAGGTTTGGACAGGGGTACAGGGGGCCCACCTGGATAGTGGCCACAAGGGTCCACCTGGACATGCAACAGTAGAGGGCAGAGGGTGACAACAGTCTGACCAGTATACCACATGCATATGATACACCAGCTCCATATGCAGTGTACAGTCACCTGCAGTGCCCTACACCCCCCATATTAGAGGAACATGGTGATGACTGCAAGGCATGGTGGTGTGCAGAGGGTGACCAGGTACCAGAGTGTGTGGGTCCCACTTGTGTGCACCTATGGTATACCACCGTGGGTGTGTGCCACAAATCAGTCCCTGGCCTGTGTCAGGTTGCCACCTGTCCACCAGGCTACCTGGGCACTATTGCCCCAGTCGGCATCCTGGGTGCATACCATCACCAAGAGGCACCCTGCAGGCTACATGTGTGCAGACCATGGCCCCCGGTACATTTGCTGCATTGTGGATGTCCACTTTGTTGGTTTGTCCAGGGGCACCTGTCAGCACTGGTATGTGGCTGCTGGGTGTCTATGTCCATGGTGCGGTGTGGGGTGTTGCTCCCTGTACTGTGCCAGTGGTGACTCAACACCTGTGGCTCTGGGTATGTCCATCCTGGCATGACAGCTGTGTGTGGGCGCCATAAGCATTTTCTCGTGTACCTCTGAGAGCTGTCTCCATATGGCTTGCCTGCAGTTCTGTGGCCTAACTGTGGGTGGCTGGCCAATTTAAGTTATCTTTTAGTATGCCTAACTTTGAGCGGCTTATTTCTGAGATGTGCGGAAGATGCACCACACATTCTGGCTGAATATAGAGATGTGCGGCATATTCATGTGAACACTCTCTTTAGTTGTGCTGCATACATTATGTCTGTGTGATGGCGCATCCAGAGATGCGCAACAATCTTTTCCTTTTGAATATTGCAGTTCTGTGCATTTTCTGGGCTGCGCAGCGCATCTCTCCTTTGTGCCACTCTTCTCCTTTGTAAATGTGGGCCTTACTGCACCCCTATCATGCGGTATATATACTGTAAATATATATATAATATATATGAAATAATGTATGTGCAACGACACACAACCAACCTGTTTTTCTATTTAGGGGCTGGGATATCAGTATATGGACCTCAAGAGCGAAGCTCAAGATGTCCATGCTGTTGTATCAACCCTGAAATAGAAACACAGGGTGAGTTGTGTATGGTTGGTTGCTCATCATTTCTTTTTTATAGTATATGGTTTTGAATGAATGGATTTTTTTTTACTTTTTCAAAGTTTTTTTTTTTCTTTTAAATACCACAGGTGCCATGGCTTTTACTTTTGTTTTTCATTCAGGAGTGAATTGCAACAATGCAGTGGGAGACAAAGCAAGCAGGGACAGAGCTGAAATTGTTTTGTAATGTGCACAACACTTTGTTTAGAATGTGCACAACAACATAGAATATGCAAAACAGCATTTTTAAAGGGGATGACTTTCATAAATAACAAGCAGTAACAATATACTATATATTAAATATAGAATAATGTTATGGGTAGCAATGTAAAACAAGTCTGTGCTTCCATGGAGGGGTTCTAATGACATCACAGACCTTGAAAACGAAGATTGAGAGGTCTCTTATATTATCGGAACCTTGAAATTTGAACATTTGCCTTGTTGAACTTGGCTACCAATACTTTAAACATCTTGGGATGGTTCTGGGACAGGAGGGCTGGGTAGGTGTGAGCCGCAAGCAGCTAATGCAGCTGAGTCTGCAGGGGATGTAGCCTGTGAACACCAAACAGAAACATAGAAACATAGAATTTGACATCAGATAAGGGCCGCTTGGTCCACCTAGCCTGCCCAATTCCCGACATAATGGTTAAGCTGCAGATCCTAGTTAACCAACAGCCTACTTCCTCCTACCCCCCACTAGAATTGCCTTATGTCTGTCCCATGCATTCTTGAATTCCCCCACTGTTTTTGACTCCATGACCTCCTCAGGAAGGCTGTTCCATGCATCCACAGCCCTTTCCATGAAAAAATACTTCCTCACATTACCTATGAGCTGTCCCCCCTCTATTTTAAAATTGTGACCCCTTGTTCTTGCACATATCTTTTTCTGAAAGATGCTACCCTCTTGGACTTTGTTAATTCCCTTGACATACTTGAAAGTTTCTATCATGTCCCCCTCTCCCTCTTTTCCTCAAGCGTATACATATTAAGCTTCTTTAGTCTCTCTTCGTATGTCTTCTGGTGCAGACCCTGCACCATTTTGGTTGCCCTCCTCTGGACAGTCTCCATCCTGACTATGTCCTTGTGGAGATGGGGTCTCCAGAACTGCACGCAGTACTCCAGATGAGGTCTCACCAACTGTCTGTACATAGGGATAGCAACTTCTTGTTTTCTACTGGTGATGCCTCTCCCTGTGCATCCCAGTATCCCTCCAGCCCTCCTTACTGCCTCCTCACATTGTTTGCCCACCTTTAGGTCGTCTGATATGACTACCCCCATGTCCCTTTCCATTTCTGTTGTTGTTAGTATCTCACCCCCATTGTGTACTCTTCCGCTGCGTTTTTGTTTCCCAGGTGCATTACTTTGCATTTCTTTGCGTTGAATCTAACCTGCCTTACATTTGACCATTCCTCCGACCTTGCCAAGTCCCTTCTCATCTTTTCCACCCCACCTTGTGTATCAACCCTATTGCAGATTATTGTTTCATGTGGAAAGATATATACTTTTCCTTCCAGTCCCTCCGCAATATCACTTATAAGGACATTAAAGAGGACCGGTCCCAGTACTGAACCCTGTGGTAACCAACTAGTAACCCCCCCTTTCTTCAGAGTGGACTATGTTTACTATTACCCTCTGCATCCTGTTGTCCAGCCAATGTTTTCCCAGGCTACCATCTTAGGACCCACTTCAAGGCTGGCTAACTTGTATATTAATCTTTTGTGTGGGACTGTGTCAAATGCCTTGCTAAAGTCTAGGAAGGTCATGTCCACAACCCCTCCCAAGTCTACTACTTTGGTCACCCAGTCAAAGAAATTAATTAGTTTCATCTGACATGACCTTCCCACAATGAATCCATGCTGCCTTGGGTCCTGTGCCTCGCTGGCCTCTAGGTACTCAAGAATTCTTTCCTTCAGAAGTGATTCCATCATTTTCCCTGCCACTGAGGTCAAACTAACAGGTCTCTAGTTTCCTGCATCTGCCCTGCTCCCACTTTTGTGAAGTGGAATCAGATCCACCCTCCTCCAGTCCTCAGGTACCACACCATCCTCCCAAGATTTGTTAAAGAGGGTAGTCAGTGGTGTCACTAGTTCTACCCTTAGTTCTTTTAGAATTCTGGGGTGAATCCCATCAGGCCCCATTCCTTTGTCCACCTTCAGTTTTAAGAGTTCTTTCAGAACCTTTTCTTCTGTAAATGGACTTGTATCAACCCCCCTATCCAGAGTGTTTCAATTGTTTGGTTTAGGTACCTCCACCTCCTTTTCTTTTGTGAATACTGAGCAGAAGTATTCATTCAGTATCCCTGCTTTTTCACTGTCACCCTCTGCCCACATTTCTTCCCCTTTATTAAGCCTCAGTATCCCTTCCTTGGTCTTTCTTCACTCCCTAATGTATCTATACAAGGTTTTATCCCCCCTTCTTAACAGAGTTGGCTATCTTTCCCTCAGTTTGGGCCCTTGCTATTTTGACTGCCTTCCCTGCCTCCTTCTGCTTTAACTAATATAGTTCTCTGTCCTGCTCCTTCTGTGTTTCCTTATATTTCCTGAATGCTATCCTTTTCTCCTTAACCTTCCCTGCCAACGCTTTTGAGAACCATAGTGGCTTTTTCCTTCATTTTGTTTTGCTGATTTGCTTTACACAAAGGCTTGTTGCCTCTGTGATGGCAGTTTTGATTTTTCCTCGCTGTTCCTCCACCCTTCCTTTTTGCCTATTTGCTAGTGCTTTTCTGTGACACTGTCCCATTTTGCCAAAATCAGCCCTCCTAAAGTCCAATACCCATGCTTTTGTATGGCTTGACTCTACAGCTGTGTTTGTTGTGAACCACACTGTTTGGTGGTTGCTTGTTTCCAGATAGCTACCCATTTCTAAATCTGAGATCCTCTCTCCATCCCCATTTGAGAGTACCGGGTCTGAGATTGCTCTCTCCTGAGTGGGTTCTAACACTAGCTGTGTGAGGCATGCCCCCTGTAGGGGATCAAGAATGACCCTGCTCTTGGATGTGGCTGCAGTAAAGGTGTCCCAGTTAACATCTGGCATATTCAGGTCCCCCATCAGCAACATCTCTCTTTTTTCTGCCATTCTAAGGATTCCTTCTATCATTTCCTTGTCCATTGCCTCCCCCTGAGACTGGGGTTTGTAAATAACCCCTGTGTGGATTGTGGTGCCATTTCCTGTCTCCAGAGTGATCCACAGTGCCTCCTCCCCTCCCTGTTTACACTTTAGTTTTGTTGCTTCGATTCCTTCCCTTATGTAGAGAGCTACTCCTCCTCTTTTACCCTCCCTGTCACTCCTGTAGATTGTGTACCTGGTATATTGACATCCCAGTCATGGTTCTCTGTGTACCATGTTTCTGTGACTGCCATGATACCCAGGCATCCCTCTTCCATCAAGGCCACTAGTTCAGGGAGTTTGTTACCCAGATTGTGGGCATTGGTACTCATTGCCCTTCATTTTTTGATGTCCTTGCCCTTTTTGGGCCCATCCCTGTCCTTACTGCCTTTGCCTTTTTCTGGATTTACCCCTGTCCTGCTCCCTATTGACTTCTCTAACTTTGTGTCTACTTCACTAACTACCCTGTTTTTGGGGGGGCTGGGATTTCCCTGCTTCCCTTCAGTGTCTCCCCCCCTTGGCTGGTTTAAATGCTGGCATACATGATGCAGAGGTTGCTGATACTATCTAATGGTTATGAACTGCTCACATTTAAAATGATGAAGTGGCACCTATCACAGTGCAGCTTCATCCTTTCATAGTGCCAGCCATCAGGCAGGGCAGTAGCATCTGCCTCCTGCCTGGCCAAGTTTCAGTCTTGCACTATGTTCTGTTTCAATTTCAGCTGACTGATTGGTCCTCTCGTAAGTCCGGCTGAAACATTTCTTTCTCACCCCCCCCCCGAGCAGAGAGGCACCTCCTTCTACCCACTGGAATGAAGCTGTGCTCACCAGCAGCACACCTTCCACTCCCCCCTCAGAATGGAGCCACATTTACTGGTGGCACTTCTTCTACCCCATCCTGAAAGGAGCTCTGCTCACCAGCAGCACTTATTGTACCACCTCCCCCACAGTGGAGCTGCACCCACTGGTGGTACTCCTTCTGCTTTTGTGCTCTCCACCCCTCTTAGAGAGGTGGCTACCTCCATCCCATTCCACTTTCTAGCCAAGAGGTCTCTCAAGTAAGCAATAATACCTGACAGGGTGGGCAGTATTGTGCTATACGGACCTCCCAGGGGTGTAATGAGCCCGACACACGCAGGTGAGGGCATACAACCCCTGGAAGGTCCCGGCTCTGTACTGCACCCTGGAAAATATTATTGCATAAAAATGGGCACTGTAAAAAAAATATTAAAAAATGTTGTTAGAAAATTGGTTTAAAATACGTTTTTTAATAAAATAGTTCCTCCCCCTGTTTTAGAAAGATTTGCCTTGGAGCAGGTTGTCATGGTTACTAACCCCCCAACATAGACACACACACACACACACACACATAGTCATAAATCTCACCTGTTAGCTTTGAGAAAGTTGTAGTGGCACTACCCTCCAACAGTCACAATCAAAGGCCTACAGGCTATGATCCATTTTTTTTTTTTATATTGGTCCGCCCCCCCCCCATGGTGAATCACGGTAGGCCGGCAAGAACAGACAGTTTCAGGACACACCAATGCAGGTTCATTTCAGCTTTATTTTTATTACTTTATTTTTCATTCCTTTTTAAGCTTTGAACTTGACAGCTGGCGGCTAACTGGGGCAGTGAGTCGAGAGAGCTCTAGGCTCTGTGACAAATACGCGCGGCAGCGGGGCAGAAGATATAATAAGGAGAAATGCAGGATTGCTGTGTCTCTGCTAAAACCGAGAGGAAATGACAAGTGAGCTGCAGTGGGGTATGAAGAGGTAGATTTATGGTGTTATGGAGGGAATTTGGCAGCATAATAGATAATTATGCAGTTTGTGTTCGTGACATTTGCGGTGGTGCCTAGCGGAACATCAGGAGGGGCTAGCCCCACAAGTTGCAGTTGTTGCATGCGAGACCCTGCCACATAAAAGCAGGAAGTGCTTGGGAGCCCTGTAAAGTTGTTGTTTATGTGTATATATATATATATATATATATATATATATTTCCAAAGTGCTGTTATACTTTTGATTTGCAGTGAGAAGAATTTGACATCCGACGCTGTTCATTTGCGGTCACTTGTTTAGCGCTTCCAGTTTTGTGGTGGATCAGCATTAGGGATGGCAGTGGTTGAGAATCAAGATGAAGTTATGTGTGATGCAACTTTAAACAAAGTTCAATTGCAGTATTTTTTAAAGAGGAACATTTTTTATGTTATGCTTTTATGTGGCAGGGTTGCGCGTATGTGGAGCAGTGGACACTTATGGGACGGGAGGTGCAGCAGAGCGGGAATGTAGCCTGGGTGAGCCAGGAGAGCTGGTTTCTGTGGTGCTGAGATAGCACTGCTACATTAACAGAGGAAAACAGCTGGAGCGGAGGACAGAGGCAATGGAGTAAACGGCTTTTAGGAGGAGTGAAAAGTTTGGGACATCCATACTGTAGTGTATAAAGCTGAAGTCAAAAAGAAGTGTGAAGATGAGCAGTACATGGGAAACAGCCTGGACAGTGTGGAGAGAGAGAGAGAGAGAGAGAGAGCCCAGAGGAGGCGGTACAGAAAGAGAGAGAGAGAGCGAGAGAGAGAGAGAGAGAGAGAGAGACAGCCAGCCCAGAGCAGCATGTGAAAACTAAGGGAGATGGAGGAGCCCCAAAATACAGCAGGTACTGCTGCGTTTCGCACTGTAAGATGGATGATTATTGTTTAAGTAGGGTACTGGGGACACAGACGGCAAACTACTGAGAAGGGGCATTGGTGCTCTGAATGTCTCACTAACGTAACCTTGCCACCTGTTACTTTTGTGTTACGAGCTTCTATCCCGACGGTTTTTCCCTCTGAATTGAATTTCTTTTTTTTTAATAAATAAGCTAGGTTTTGGGGATAGGGCACTGGAGTTGTGGGCAGGGTTGTGCGTGTGTGTCTGTGTGACTACCTGGTCTTTCCTATCACTTAGCGAGGGCAGAAAATGGGGGCAATTTTAAATTTCAATTATGTGGTTTTAGCCAGTCAGGAAGCAGGGTGGGCACTAGGATTCTTCAGTGGGTGAAGGGGCTCTTGTGCTGGAACATTTTATTTGCTGGGCGTCTATTGAAAGTTAATGTACCCCCCTGGCAGGGGTACCAGCCAATCAGAGCTCAGCAAATAAAAAGCCCATTTTCTAACTGAAGATACAGTATTGCATCTGAATGACCAGAACACACAGCAAGTATTGTTGTGAACTGGGGAAACTTCTAGCCAGTACTGTTTCTTTAAATAGCCATCTGGTATAATGTGTAATGCATTAATAAACCTCTCATCAGCCATCAAAAACAGAGGATCCAAAGTAGAGAAAAATGCCCTAAAAAGTTCTATATGCTGGAGTCTGCTTTTGTGAACTTCTTACTAAAAGTTGGATGTATAGGTAATTGTGGTTGCATACTGTAAGTGTAGGTTTTTCATGTCATGCAGCAGCAGAAAACCATAACTTTGTGCAAAGTGGAGAACTAGCTCCATTTATATCAGGAGGCATCAATGTTTTCTGGAGGAGAGCCTGGGGGAGATCAGCTTTGCTTGGCTGCACAGGCCATCTGATGATGGTATATGCATCTACAGTGTTTCTCTTTCCTATCTAGGGTACCTGACCTTTGAGGCAACAGTATACACTGTGTAGGTGAACCAGCAGCTCTGCTCTATAAACAGAGTGTAAATTTGGCAGGGCACTAGGCCTGCTTTCCAGCTAGCCCCCACAAATGAATAAGTACCTTTTCATGAAGATGGTATTTTAATAATGACTTCAAGTCTATTTATGGAGGCTATTGTACATTGGAAGTAAGCACAAAGAGTGTACTCTCCTGATATCCTTATCATACCTGGGTGCATAGTTCTCTGCTCATCCTGGGGATTTTAAAGTTAAAACTGGCTCAAACTAGAGATTACAGAGGTGTATTCATGCCTAACTGGAATCTAAATTATCCCTTATTGTCCATTGGGTACCTTAGAGGACTGGCAGTAATAGGAAAGAGGGGTTCAGGATACCAGTGGCTGGGTGGGGATTTTAGTGAACTAATTGACCCTTTCCAAGGACTCGTTTCCTTGAGAAGGGCATGAGTGGCATGGATTGGGTTGGTAGTGGTGACTGAGTCATCAGGTGTGAGGTCTGCAGGTGTCCAGAGTCATCCTATCTGCATGGGGGTATTTCCCACCTCGGTTCCTCCCTTCCCAAGTTCAGCATATTTGCAAGGGTATAGGTGTGAGGCATGACAATGCCACTCATACACGTACATTTGTGCCCAGTCCTCCAGGAGGTGACGCATGTTGCACCACCTAGCCTCCTCTTGGTAGCAGCCAAGTAGTGACATGCTCTGTCTCTTAAACTTCAAAGGAGGGGACAGGAAAAAGGGAGTGGGTGGCTCACCTTGTATGTGTGTGTACATTACCCTGAAGTGCAAATTAAAGCAGTAGAAAAGAGAACCTCTGCAAAATCAGGGTAGGGTCAGCACCAAAATAAACCCATCAGAGAAACCATACAAGGTTTATTCCTCTTTAAATTCTATGCTTTAAGGATATATGATGCAGAATAAATTGTAGTAAACCAAAGGAAACCATTCAAGTGATCCAATGTAGCAAAAAACACTTTTATTAATCACTTGTCATTGTATACAATACATTGCACTGTATAAAGACAAAACATATGTGCAAAAAGCAACTAGAACAATGCTAAGGCAGAAAAGCAGCAGAAACAGTGAGATACAGGCTCACCAGTCTGACAGAAGATACGGCTACGGCTTCCATTACTTCATATTTGGGACATCTCTCTATACAAAAGCTGTTACAGGCTGCTATTCCAAAGTATTGCAGTACAACTCCATAAAAGAGATTTAGAGCACTCCAAAATAAAATCAGAGATCCCAAACAGAGACATCCATGTTCGGCAGTCACGCCTGCAGCAGTGCTGTGCTTGCGCATCAATGTGTAACAATGTCATCTTCAGAGCATACCCAAAGGAAGTGAGTTGTCTCTGGATCCTCAATCCTCCTTTCCCCGGCTGGCCTCCTTGCAATCCTGTTCCACTCCCCGAACACGGGTCTCTAGTGTGGCAGGTATTGTGACAACCACTGTCTCAGCCCACCACATGACTGGGCCAGCTTTACAAATATAGAATTTGCTGGCAGATAAGGACTGCTTGGCCACCTAGTCTTCCCATTTTCCCTACCCTCCAGTATCACCACAGATCATGCATGATTTCTGGCCCATTTTCTATTCCCTTCCCTTCCTCTCCCCTAAGATTCCCTTATACCTATCCCTTAGCCTTTTTGACCATTCCATCTGGAACAGTCCCCCTCCCTCTCTTTCATTATCTCATTAATTCCCCAGCTTTATAAACTACCTCTCCTCACTACCCCATGTAGCCTGAGCCTCCACTTACATCCACAAGAGTTACCCATAAAATTGTGCAGTCAGAACCCAAGCAGTCTAAACACGCACTGTGCAGACAGTGTAATGTAGTGTGATTGAAAACTGCGTTAGATTAAATAAACAAACTCTGACCCCACACACGTTGTTCTGACCAAGCAGTTTTTGACCATGCATCTCTCCCTGCGTGATCTTGATGGGATACTCCTGCACAAGTATAATGGTTAATGTACAGTGTTTTCCTGTAGCCTAATGCTGTTTAAAGCAGCAGTGCAATAAAAAGTTTTTTCCCCAAAAAGCTAGTTTCTGCTACAAGTAACAAAATATAAGCACACTTGTCAAATCTACTTTTTGGGTGCCTTCTATGCTGCACACCTTCAGATTTTTTTATTTTCTCAATCCTAACCCTTGCCAGGTTTCCAGTGCTACTTTTACAGCCAAATGTGGTGGGCATCTTTTTTTCTTGAGAAAAAAATGAAATTAAAACATTTATAAAGTACTCATATTTTGGTGGAACTAGAAAATATTATCAGCAAATAAGACTGGAAGATACCTGGATTCTTTTATAGTGAAAAAGGTAGGGTCAAATTAATAGCCCAATTTCATTGCACTGCTGCTTTAACATACAGCATAAAGGTATTTTAACTTTGCTATGGTTCTTGGAAAACTTTAATTATCTCCCATCACAGTCTTCTGTTGCTAGTAATTTAGCAATGTTTTATCTTCATTTGTTCCTAGTCTACTTTAATTAAACTCTTTATTAATTACACTCACTATCTGTCATGACTGTCCTCCACCCACATAGTCTCCACTGCTCTATTCTTTTTTTTCTTTGAATTAGTAATTTCTTCACTTTGTGGGGCACATAGGATACATTTTTAAATAATAACGAGATAAAATAAAATGCAATTTTACTGTATTTGTGGAATCATAGAATATTATGCATTGTACGCAGTTGGAGTCAATGCTGAGATTTATGTGCCCCCCATAGTGGATGTTAATAAATCCAATTTACTGTGCCTTCTTTTCTTGGCATGACTTTTTAAATTCTTTAGTTTAAAGAAACGGTCTATTATTTTTGTTCAACTTGCACAGATAAGAAAAGCAATTTATAAGTAGATTTTGTTTATTTATTTATTTAAAAAACTGGTAACTGGGTACAGCACACTGAGCCAAAGCTCATTTCCAGGTGTACAATGGGGAATGGGACACACTGTGGAGAGCAAGTACAAACATTTTGTAGGTTAATTGCAGGAAGCAATCTTACAAATGTGAAAAACAAATTAGAAATGGTACAAATATATTTCTCAGCCCTTGTTTGTTCCATACCTATCTTACGGGCTGTCAGCAGTAAGTACAGGTAGGAGGCACACTCTCCACACCACTCCCAATCCAGGCCAGGGTCCCACAAGGCTCCATCCTAGGTCCAATCCTATTCTTGATCTTCCTCAATGACCCACCCTCTATCTGTGTCAACTTGCATATTCACATGTATGCAGATGACACAGTCCTCCACACCTCAGGTCTCTCAACTGCTTCTGTGGACGTTTCACTCCAGCATGACTTTCACAATGTTCTGCATTGGTTCCAGGACAACCAGCTGAGGGTCAACACAAAAAAACTGTGTCTATGACTTTTGGTACCAGCCAGAAGTTGACCCAGCTCATGTCCCTCCCCATCTTCTCTATGCTAGATGGCTCCCCACTTGTGGCAGTACCATCCTTCAAGTACCTCGGTGTGTATTAGATAGCATGTTTGACTTCTCAGCTCCCATCGATACCATCCATAGCAAACTCCACTTCAGACTCAGTGCACTGTGCCGCAATAAGGAATGCCTCTCTCTGCTAGTTTGCCAGGAGTTAGTCACCAAAATGATCCTACTGGTCTTTGACTATGTGGATGTGGTATGTGGCACTGCCCTGCCTACTTCCTTAGCCAGACTGGACATCATCTGCAACTCCCTCTGCTACTTTGCTAATAACTCTCCCTCTCATACTCACCACTGCTCCCTTTATTCCTTCATATCCATCCTTCTGTTCCCCACATGTCACCAGCAACAGTGCTTCCCTCATCTCTAAACACTGGTTTGGGTCCCTCCACTCCTACTTATCCCATCTCATCTCCCCATCCCCTCCTCCTCATACTCCTTGTGCTCCAGGAACCTGCACACTTTCTCCCTTCCCCATTCACACTCCTCAGTTGAAAAATTTGCTTTCTCATACTGTCTCCCCTCACTCTGGAATCAACTACCATCCTCCATCCATGCATCTCCCCCTTCCCTCCCTCTGACATCAACTAAAACTTGTCTCTCCTCCAATTGTTCCTGCCTTCCCTCTTTTCAAACCCTTCATTACCTTTCCTGACCCCACCTATGAGTACTGGATCAGCATCCCATTGACCGGTTTCCTCTACACTTTTGAATTTACCTGATTTGCACACTTGTTTCATTTCAGCAGTCTATTTATTAGACACCCTGTTGCAGTTTTGTGGCATTACTGTCTGCATTGCATTTTGACTTATGCACTTTATGTTCAATGTTTTGCAATCATTATCAGCCTGGTTTGTATTTCTCTGTAACTGTGATTTCCCATTCCCTTTCCCCCAGGTCACACCTGGAAATGAGTCAAGGTTCAGTCTGCCAATCCAAGTTACCAATTTTCAAAAAAATAAATAAAGAAATATATAGAATAAATGATCAGTGTGACAGGGTGACCCCATCATAGTGGACACTCCTAGGATAAATTGAAACCCCTTCCCCCAGCAGTTTATAAGTTTTGTATAATGTCCAACGTGCTGGTTGGCTGGTTATAAATTAAGTGCTGAAGTGCTTATAAAGCTTTCTGTGCATATTAACCTAAAAGCAAGACTAATTGTACAGTTACAAAATAAGAGGACTGTCTTAATATAAGAAAAACAAAAACTTGTGCCTGCTTTTCCTAGATGTTAGCAGCCCCCTTCTAAGATATATTTTATAGCAGACAGCATGAGGTAATTTGACCCTGCAGGAGAGTTTAGGAGAGCACAGAATGTTCTAACCTTGGCTCTAACCTTTCCAATGTTGTAAACAAATTCTTCTGTGCTCTAGGTGGCTGCCAGATAACTGTTCTCTATGGAGCAACAGTGACCCCTAGTGGCTAGTTTTATATTATGTCTGCTGTTAATCCAAAGGCAGTGGAAGATTTGTTCAGCTTCTAGTGAGCTTATAAAAAGCCCTACCTCAGTGCTGAGAAAGGATAGATAGGGTGGTCAGTTGGATACTGACTGAGGAAGGTGAAAGACCTCCTGGTAGTGTGTGCTTTCATACTGTTTGATTTATGCTAGGCTGAAGAAAAAGCATTGGAAATTGTTGAAGCTAAGCAGTTGTCTGACCTACCATTTTGCTTTCTGTATATTTTACTTGATGAAAATAAAATGATAAATACAACCATACATTTTTTATGCACCCGACTTGTGGTCTGCCTGAAACTGTATTATCCTAAACCCACATCCAGTGACAATCAGCAAGTGTGAGTTAAAAGGTGATAATTCAGTTGAGGGGTTTATGGAGCATATTTCAGGAGGCCAAAGATCATATGGATTGTGATTTTCCATAAACCCACAGACTGAATGGCTTCTTTTTAAGTCAAACTTGGCCATCATTTTAGATTTTAGGCTAGTCCAACTATGCTTTAATAAACAGGAATCCTGGTGTTATTTTTGCAGATCAGTCAGAAGAAGGCATTAGAAGAGTGAGCTCTGTGAGGGAACTAGAATGCACAAGGAAAATGGGCAATGTGACACTTAAAAACTTACTGTACTTACAGCATTTGAGTAACAGTTTATGATAATTTACAGCATTTGATTGACAAGTGGCAATAATCCATGACTAGCCATAGATTATCCATGCCTGTCAATCAGACTCCCTGAATTATCAAGTTTGAAAAGTGCTTACTCGACTGGAATTAATTGCCTTAGCCATATAATATAAAATTACTGTACATAATACACAGTACAGGAATGAAAAAATATGAAGGCTACAAAATGTATAAATGGTGTGTGAATACAAAATAACTAGAGCTGGGCATAATTAGCAAATTCTGCTTCTACAGAATTTTCTTTAAATTCCATGAATTTTGTAAAAGTTCACAGAATTGTTTTGA
The DNA here is from genome assembly GCA_016271365.2 of Neoceratodus forsteri. NCBI lineage: Eukaryota > Metazoa > Chordata > Ceratodontiformes > Ceratodontidae > Neoceratodus > Neoceratodus forsteri. The sequence continues at coordinate 174,409,051 of JADMNL010000026.1, read as the reverse complement.
AAGTAATTAATTGGCCATAACTCAGTCAATCTTAGAGCTAGAGACTTGAAACACTACATGTTTATCTGTGATAAGAAGTCCTAAAGGGATTACAGGAAACATAACATTTGGATCAGGGGCATGAAAGTTATAAGGGCTCAAAGTCTGGTAATTGATTATTTTTGTGAACATTTCTGAAAATATTTCTCTGCTTATAACTTAGCCACCTTCGGAGCTAGATGATTGAACATTATATGCATACTTTCTTGGAAGAGTCTTGGAAACTGCTAAATAGGGAGGAAGTTGGTTAAGAAAACTGCAAGTTACAGGAGTTCATAATTTCACAGTTTATTTGTTCAAGTGTGTGAAAATATTCAAAAATGTGGAAGTTTTCCACTCATGTTAGCACAGTTCTGCAAAAAAAACAAGGCATGCATACCCAATATAAACAGGCTGTAGAATTTAATAAAGTTGGATAAAGGTGATTTAGTAGGTCGAGATTTACCTCTAAAGTTTCAGAAATTACTGATTGCCAAAATCTGCTAAAAAATGTATGGATACATTGCTGGTAATGTCATTAGAATTTCATTTGTGGAATTTAACTTTCGCGAAGCACTTATCACCACTGAATTCATTTAGCTGTGCTGAGCTGTTTCCAGTCCTATAGTTCCTTCTTGGGTGACAATTGTGCCCCCCCCCTTTTTTTCTCTGAGCTTTATCAGCTAGACTCTGTGGACTTGCTTGTCACACTGGCTTCCTCCTTGTTTTTCACAGACAAGCTCACATTTAAAGAGAGCAACCTTTTCCTTTTCCTGTAGGACCTACACCTTGAGAGTAGCCAGAATTTCTCCTTCTTGGTTCCCAAGTCATTTTCTTTCCCCACCAGGTCTCTGTGAGTTCCTCTGAGTTCTAGACTTCCAACTGTATTTGGTGCTCACACCAATCAATTTTGTTGGGTGTGATTCTCATATGTCCTGCTTTCAAGTGAGAATTGTCACTGTATTCTTTCTTGCTCCAGCTGGAGTCTACTACTCTTTTGTTACTTAACCCAGCTGCCATTCCCTTGGTGAACCGATGCATCTGACTCCTGTCACTGGTGATCCCTGCACTAGTTACCTCCCATATCTTATTATTTATATACCCTTGACCTCCCTTTCCATTGACATTACCATACTCCTTCACTGTTTGCAGAACTTCATTCCATCTTGGGTGGGCTATTGATCACATTCATTTGACTTGTAATGCAGGCAGGCAAATCACCTTATCTACACTATCATTATGGCCCTGCAATGCCCCTTCAACACTCCCGCTACAGTGTTACCCAACATCATGGTCTGTCATGATTGAAAATATCTAGATACTGTACTTCTGTCACAATGGCCTCAGTCACAGCTAGTTGTAAGGCTTGGTGTCACTTAGGAACATACAAACATACCACTATGCCAGCAGATTTAGGCCACTAGGTCTATCGCATCTGCTTGAGCTCAGTTCACAGCTGAGAAGTTGCTGCCACACCCCCCAGTGTCTCCCTCTCTACTAAGGTCTGCTTCTAGTGTTCCCCCATTGTCCCCCTCCTTCCTCACCTGCACCTTACCCCTGTACCTATCCCATCCCTTCTTAAGTCTCCCTACTGAACCCAGAAAGACCAACTGCCCTAGTAGTGCATTCCATGGTGCCACCACCCTTCCTGTAAAGCAGTGCCTCCTCAGTTCCTTTCTAAAGTCCCCCCCCTGCCAGTTTCATGCTGTGCACCCTTCATACTAAAGAAACACTCTGTTCTAACTGCATTGATACCCTTTAGGTGCTTGAAGGTCCAGTCATATCTTCCCTGTCCCTTCTGGCCTCTAGGGAGTACATATTGAGTCCCATCAGCCTCTTCACATAAGTCTTGTCCCCCATACAGCAGATCATCCTAGTCACCCTCCTCTTCACCCTTTCCAGCAACATGACTTCCTTCTTTAAGTATGGAGCACCAGAATTGTACAAGTACTCCAGGAGAGGCCTCACCAAGGACCTGTACAGTTGCAGGATAACCTCCTCCCTCCTTGATGTGATTCCTATCGCAATGCAACCTAGTACTCTGTTCACTTTTGCTGCTGCCTTCCTACATTGTTCAGAGTGGTTCATTTTGTCTGTAATCACCACCCCCAGATCTCTGTCTTCCTCCAAGGTGGATAGCTGCTCCCCTCCCACGTTATAGTTGTAACCCAGCTTCCACAATCCCAAGTGTAGCACACTACACTTCTTGGCATTGAACCTCAGCTGCCATGTTTGTGACCACTGATCCAAGCATTCCTGATCTGCCTGGAGTGTTCTTCTTCCCTCTTCGCTGTCCACTACTGCTCCCAGTTTGGAGTCCTCAACAAACAGGTTCATCCTACTTGCTACTCCATCTGCAATGTCTGCAATAAAAGTGTTGAACAGAACTGGGCCCAGAACATACCCCTACAGGACTCCATTAGTGACACTCCTTGAAGATAAGACCCACCCCCCACCACCACCCTCTGCTGCCTGTTGGTTAACCAGCTTCCAGTCCACTCCTCCATCTTACTACACACACCCATGTTCCTCAGCTTGCCCACTAGTCTCCCATGTGGGTCTGAATCGAATGCCTTGCTGAAGTCCAGATATAGGACATCAACCAGCTGTCCTCCATCCAGAGACCTTGTCACCCAGTCATAGAACTCAGCTAGATTGGTCTGATAAGATTTCCCCTTGACAAATTCATGTTGCTGGCAATCCTGAAGGCTGCTAGCTTCCAGGAACTCCTACAGCCTTTCCTTCAAGATGGTCTCAAGCAGCTTCCCCACTATAGATGTGAGGCTTACTGGTCTACAATTCCCTGGCTCTTCCTTAGGTACACCTTTATGGAGGGGCACCACATGGACCAACCTCCAATCTAGGGGTACACAACCTGAACTATGAGAGATGTTGAATAAATCCACCAGGGGTTTCTCCAGAACCTCCGCCAACACTTTCAAGACTCTAGGGTGGATTCCATCTGGTCCCAGTGCCTTATCTGTTTTCAGTGCCTTCAGATCTCCCTGACCATCTGTAATGGGATCACCCTATCTGTCAGGACACTTCCGTCTACCCCCATAGCCCTGTCACTCCTTTTCAGGATCAGCCCTTCCCATTCCCTCATGAATACTGATGTGAAGTATTCATTTAACACTTCTGCTTGCTCCTTCCTAGTCTCTGCCCATCTGCCCTCCCTCTTTATCTTGGTGATTTTGTCCCTAGGTCTCCCTTTCTCCCTAATATATTTAAAGAACTCCTTTTCTTTCTCCCTAATCCCTTGTGCCAACCACAGCTCCTTGGCTGCCTTGGCAGCCCTGACCACCCTGCTTGCTTCCCTCAATTTCAGGACATAAACCTCCCTGTCCTCATCCCTCTGGGTCCTTCTGTATCTTCTGAATGCCTCTCTTTTCTCTCACACACACTGCTGCACCTCCTTGAACCACCAGCTGGGCTTTTTTCACCCTGTCTTTTTGCTTGTGAACTTAGTACCAGCTCTTGTTGCTTCAAACAGGCCTAACTTTATTATTTCCCACCTGTTTTCTGTGTCCATATCCAGGGTGATCTTGTGTAAGTGTGCTGCAAAATACTGCTGCCATTCTGCTGAACTCCACTCCCCTAAAGTCCAGTATCCTTGTGTTGGTCTCATAACCTTCCCTTCCCAGGTACAGGGAGAACCACACTGCACAGTGGTCACTCCCTGCCAGTGGTTCAAGTATGGTCACATCCCTTACATGGTCCCCATCTGCCATTATGAGGTCCAAGATGTTCCCTTCCCTGTTTGGCTCCTCCACATGCTGTGTCAGGAAGAAATCTTGTAGGGTGTCTAGCACTGGTTGTTCCCTGGACTTGGCAGATGCTCTGGTACCCCAGTCAATCCCTGTCAGGTTAAAATCATCTACAACCACTGTTCTACCTTTACCACAGTGAGTTTATATATTCTCTACCATTTCTCTGTCCATTTCTTCTGAGTTAGAAGGTGGTCTATATATCACCCCCAGTGTAACCCTCCTACCCTTACAGTCCTTCATGATGACCAACAACATTTCCTCAGTTCCATCATCTCCCTCCTCCCTGCTGCACTCAGTCTCCTCCTGTACATAAAGTGCTACTCTGCTCCCCTTCCATTCTTCCTATCTTTACGGTACAGTCCATACCCAGGGATTGTCAAATCCCAGTTGTGGTGCATGATGGCCCATGTTTCTGTCATTGCAGCCACATACACCCTCCCTTCCTCCATCAGCGATTAAAGCTCAGGTAGCTTGTTACTGATGCTCCTCACATTTGTGAAGACCACCTTCCAGCCAACCCAATGAGCCTCTGCCTTGTAGCCTACGCCCTGAACCCCCTTGTACTTAGATTGCCCACCCACTGTATCACCATGCAAATGACTCTCTTGCTCTCTCTCTCGCTCTCTCTCTCTCTTTCTCTCCAAGTTCCCAGTTGGGGGGAAGAGACTCTAGGCCTCTCAAATTATGCTTATCCTGCCCTACAAAGTTAGGCTCCCCCTTGCTATTTTAAACCTTGTCTACTAGCAATGAACTCTCCTAGCTTCCCTTTTAAAATACCTGCACTCACCCTGTTCAAATGCAGTCTGTCCCTAGCATAGAGGTCACTGTTATCCCATGTTGTCCCCCATCCCCCTACCAGTCCAAACCCAATTTCCCTATACCATTTCCCTAACCGGTCATTAAAACCCCGTATCCTCTCCTTCCTATCTATACTTGCCATTGACACTGGTAGAACCTCTGAAAATGCAACCGTATTCACTTATTTTTTTGCAAACTCTGTCCAGTTCCCTGAACCTTGCCTGCACCTCCTGTACACTATTTCCATCAAGGTCATCTGTGCCAAGATTCACTGCTAAATGGGGTTTCCCTCCACACCTCCTTATGATGGAATGGACAACGTGCTTAGCACTGTGTGCTGTCATGCCAGGCATGCACTCCACCCATATACAGTTTTTCCTACCCTTGCCAGCCCCCACCTAATACCCAATGTTATGGAGTCCCCCAGTACAATAACCTTATTACTGTCACTATGATTACATTCACTACCATTTGACCCTTCTCTCTCCCTAGTCTGTTCCCTCATTCCCCTCCAAGTGGGCCTGTACCTTCTCTTATCTTGTGTCACAAGTCCCTCACTACCCCCAAGGACTCTTTCTGTTCTTGTTAATGAGGCCCCCGATATCCCCTGTTGACTATCTGATTTAATAATTTCCCCAGCTGACCCTACACTACTACTAGCAGCTACCCCTTTCCCCTCTATATTCATACCCATGCTCCTCGGTGTCTCGTCTTGTATTGCACCAACACCATCCTCCTCATCTGTGTTCCCTCTGGTCACTCCTCCCCCCTGACAGCTAACAGTAGTATTCCCATCTGTGAGTCCAGTTTCTCCCTTTCTATCCCCACCATCTACCTCTCTCTCTTCCCCCTGCCCCATGCGTAGCACATCCCTGGCCTCTGACCCCTCTTGTAGTCCGGCCTCCTGCACCAATTCCAATGGAGCATATTTATTTGAGATGCTTACTCCACCCCTGTTGTTCATGTTATTTTCTGCACTTGCATTGCCATTGCCTTTCCTAATTTCTCCCCTTGGAAAGGATCCCCTCCTCTTCCTCCTCCTCCTCCTCCTTCCACCTACAATCTGCCACTGCTTCCATGACAGCCAGAGTTGTTTCTCACTGTTGTGGTGTCCCTTGATGTTCTCCTTCTGTCCCCTCTTTCTGCTCCTGCTCTCCAGCCTACATAAGCTGAATTGCCTTTTTCAGTCCCTTCCCCTCCAGCATTGCTTAATCTGGTTATCACCCATCTTGGCCTATTGATCTGTGTTTCTAGCTGCCCCATTCTTATAAGTATTGGGCACCCCCTAATCCTCCACAGTGTGCTCATGAAAACAGCTGCTCCACAACCATTGCTCCCTATAATTCTCCCTGTCCACTTTCTGCATTACTCCCCTGGCCTCCTAGCTCCCATTGACTTCCCAATCCAATCCTAACCCTTAGCTGCCTCCTTTCTGACCAGCTGTTTGCATAATGAATTTGCTCAACTTCGACTTAAGCCATTACCTTTAATAAAACTATTTTGATCCAAGTCCTATTAACCAGTGCCCAAGCCACATGGACACCAAGAATTAACCAATGCAGTAGCAATGTGGACACCGATAATACATGTGATTGCTAGCATTTGGCACTAAATAATGATTTACCTAAGTGAGAGTCAATGATGTGAATGGTATTTGGTGCACCACCACTTCCTGTATGAGCACTGGAAGTGACCCCCTGTTCACCTGGGGACCCTCCTATAAATGTAGACCATGCTGGGGAGGAAGAGTTGGGTAGCACAGTAGCCCTCAGAAACAATCAGGCCCCTGTAGTCAAAAATGCCACAACTATAGTACGCTTACTGCAAAAGCAGTGCAAAACTGAAAGAAATATCCAGCATCCAACCCTGTTTTGCTCCATAACCGCTCAACTTCCCCAAAGCAAAACATCCACTGCAAGCTGGCCCAGTGGTGCTAAAGGTTGAGGCACTGGATGCCACACCTCACGCCACGTAGGTGACCCATGTTCAGGTATGGGCCACCAGGGGTCGGCAGGGGAGGAGAAGGAGTGAACATCCAGAGGACTGCTATCCTTCTCTGGGCAGGAGGGTTTATTCAGTGATGGTGCCCATCCACCCCCTGGCAGAGGTTGAGGAACAGGGCACCACACTGCAACAGGGAGGAGCCGGGACAGACACTTGGAGGAGTCTCCATCAACATCATTACACATCCCTCGGCTCCAGGAGGAAGCTCATGCCAGAAAAAATGCCAGTCCCCCCCACGTATGAGCCAGCTCTGGTGCCTGACCCCTCTGGCCATCTCAGTTCTGCTGTTGGTGGCCCCACTAGGGGGGCATCCCTGAGCATGAGGGGTACAGGTTGCCAGAAGCCAGGCAAGCCCATTCGCAGGGCTAGGGGGAGCCCGGCAACAAAAATAGAAATTAAAAAAAAAATCCACTGCAAAGCATTTCTCTAACTAACCACAGTTTCCCCAAGGCAAAAATCCACTGCTAAGCATCCTTGTCTGGCTGCACAAAATCTTTGATTTCTGCCCTGCACCACTATTATATCAGGCTGCACTGAGATAAATGTGTGACTGTTCAGGCATCCGAGTCACATTATTCTCTGAGCCTTAATTAACTAAAAACTAAGACTCATGCACATTTATCCTGCACTAAATCTAAACAAAAAATCCTTAGAAGACCAACTCATAACCCAGTGCCCCCTCAAACTGCTCAGCATTTCTATCAGGCTGCACCCACATTCCCTTACACAGTAATGATAACTATTTCAGCCCTCTATTGCTCATACCCCTCAATCCGCTGACACTGTGACAAAGAAATGCCCTGATTGAAAAAGTGACCCAGACTGAATAATAAGCAATAAAAATACCCACACCTGGCTTCTGGTGCTGGACGCTGATTTCTCCACACTCTTCTCCCTGCCAGATGAAACCGAAAAGCTGGTCTTAGTCCTCTGAACCCCTGCACCACACCCACACTGCAGTGATGCAGTGTAGGTCACAACCACAGCCCAGGCCTTATAATCCACTCTACCCAATTTGAAGTTGATGTGCTTTTCTGTAGCCCTTCCTATTGGCTGCAAGGTACACCACATCACCAGGCCCCCGTGGCGCCTCCGTCTAACTGTGGAGATAAAGATTCATCATCCAGCTGTGAAGAAAAAAGATTCCAATGGCAAGTACACAGAAGTCCCCAGAAACAATCAGGCCCCTCTAGTAGAAAATGTCACAACTACAGTGTGCTTTACCCCGAAAGCAGTGCAGACAGAAATCAATATCCATCATCCAACTCTGTTTTGCTCTGTAACCACTCAACTTCCCCAAAGCAAAAAATCCACTGCAAAGCGTTTCTCTAAGTAACCACACAGTTTACCCAAGGTAAATATCCACTGCAAAATATCCTAATCTGAGTTCACAAAATCTTTGATTTCTGCCCTGCACCACTATTACATCAGGCTGCACTGCGATAAATACCATGACTGTTCAGGCACCCAAGTCACATTGTTTTCTGAGCCTTAATTAACTAAAACCTAAGACTCATGCACTGGAAAGGAGCAGGGAAATCCTAGCCCCCCCAAAAAAATCACAGTAGTAAGTGCGGTAAACACCAATATAGAGGTGGCGATAGGGAGAAGGGCAGGGGTAAATGGGGAAAGTGACAAAAGCAAGAAGGACAGAGATGGGGCAAAAAGGAGTAAGGCCATCAGGAAATGGAGGGTAATGAGTACCAATGCCCGTAGTCTGGGAAACAAGCTCCCTGAGCTGGTGGCCTTGATGGAAGAGGGATGCCTGGATATCATAGCAGTCACAGAAACATGGTAGACAGAGAACCATGACTGGGATGTTAACATACCAGGGTACATAACCTACAGGAGAGACAGGCAGGGGAGAAGAGGGGGAGGAGTAGCTCCCAATGTAAAGGAAGGGATAAAAGCAACTGAACAAAAGAGTAAACAGGGAGGAGAGGAGGCACTGTGGGTCACCTTGGAGACTGGAAAGGGCACCACGATCTGCACATGGGTTGTGTATAGACCCCTATGTCAGAGGGAGGGAATGGACAAGGATATGATAGACGGCATTCTTAGGATGGCAGAGAAAGGGGAGATACTGTTGATGGGAGACCTGAATATGCCAGATGTTAACTGGAGCACATTTGCTGCAGCCACATCCAAGAGCAGGGCCATTCCTGATGCCCTACAGGTGGCAGGCCTCAGACAGCTAGTTTCAGAACCCACTCATGAGGGAGCAGTCTTATACCTCATACTCTCAAATGAGGGCAGTGAGAGGATCTCAGATCTAGAAGTGGGTTGCCATCTGGGAACAAGCGACCATCAAACAGTGTGGTTCATGTTAAACTCAGCTACAGAGTCAAGCCATACAAAAGTGAGGGTACTGGACTTCAGAAGGGCTGACTTTGGCAAGATGGGAGAGTCCCTCAGAAAAACACTAGCAAACAGGCTAGAAAGAGGGGTGGAGCAACAATGGGGAATCATCAAAACTGCCATCACAGAGGCAACAAGCCTTTGTGTGAAGCAAATAAACAAATCAAAATGAAAGAAAAAGCCACTATGGTTCTCAAAAGAGGTGGCTGGGAAAGTCAGGGAGAAAATGATAGCATTCAGGAAGTACAAGGAAACACAGAAGGAGCAGGACAGAGAGCTGTACCAGTTAAGGCAGAAGGAAGCAGGAAGGGAAGTCAAAATAGCAAAGGCCCAAACTGAGGAAAAGATAGCCAACTCAGTTAAGAAGGGGGATAAAACCTTTTATAGGTACATCAGAGAGCGAAAGACAAAGGGAGGGATAGTGAGGCTGAATAGAATGAATGGCAGGTGGGCAGAGGGGGAGAGTGAAAAAGCAGGGATACTGAATGAATATTTCTGCTCAGTATTCACAAAAGAGGAGGAAGAAGTGTCTAATCCAATTAACAGAAGCACTCTTGATAGGGGGTTCGATCCCAGCCCTTTCACAGACGAAAGGGGTCTGCAAGAACTCCTAAAACTGAAGGTGGACAAAGCAATGGGTCCTGATGGAATTCACCCCAGAATTCTAAAAGAATTAAGGGGGAAACTAGTGAAACCACTGACTACTATTTTTACTAAATCATGGGAGGATGGTGTGGTACCCGAGGACTGGAGGAAGGCGGATGTGATTCCCCTTCACAAAAGTGGGACCAAGACAGAGGCAGGAAACTACAGACCTGTCAGTTTGACCTCTGAAGTAGGGAAAGTGATGGAGTCACTTCTGAAGGAAAGAATTGTTGAGTACCTAGAGGCCAGTGGGGCACAGGACCCAAGGCAGCAAGGGTTCACAGCGGGAAGGTCATGTCAGACAAATCTAATAGATTTCTTTGACTGGGTGACCAAAGTAGTAGACCAGGGAGGGCTGTGGACATGGCTCACCTAGACTTTAGCAAGGCATTTGACACAGTCCCACACAAAAGATTAATAGTCAAATTAACTAGCCTGGGAGGGGTCCCAGGGTGGTAACCTGGGTAAACATTGGCTGGACAACAGGACATAGAAGGTAATTGTAAATGGAGTCCACTCTGAAGAAAGAGGGGTTACTAGTGGGGTACTGTAGGGTTCAGTACTGGGTCCAGTCCTTTTTAATGTCTTTATAAGTGACATTGCAGAGGGACTGGAAGGAAAAGTATGCCTCTTTGCAGATGATACAAAGATCTGTAACAGGGTTGATACACAAGGAGGCATGGAAAGGATGAGAAGGGACTTGGTAAGGTTGGAGGAATGGTCAAAAGTATGGCAGCTTAGATTCAATGCAAAGAAGTGCAAAATAATGCACCTGGGAAAAAAGAACCCAGGGGAAGATTACACAATGGGGAGGAGGTAGTAACAACAACAAAAATGGAAAGGGGCCTGGGGGTAATCATATCAGATGACCTTAAGGTTAGCAAGCAAAGTGAGAAGGCAGTAGAGAGGGCTGGAGGTATACTGGGATGCATAGGGAGAGGCAACACCAGCAGAAAACAGGAAGTTGTTATCCCTTTGTGCAGACAGTTGGTGAGACCCCATCTGGAGTACTGCGTCCAGTTCTGGAGACCCCATCTCCGCAAGGACATAGACAAGATAGAGGCAGTCCAGAGGAGGGCAACTAAAATGGTGCAGGGTCTGCAAGAGAAGCCATACGAGGAGAGACTAAAGGAGCTTAATATGTATACCCTTGAGGAAAGAAGGGAGAGGGGGGACATGATAGAAAGTTCTAAGTACCTCAGTGGAATCAACAAAGTCCAAGAGGGTAGCATCTTTCAGAAAAAGAGACACGCAAGAACAAGGGGACACAATTTAAAGATGGGGGGGGGTTCTGGGGCAATATGAGGAAGTATTTCTTCACAGAGAGGGTAGTGGATGCATGGAACAGCCTTCCTGAGGAGGTTGTGGGGTCTAAAACTGTGGAAGAATTCAAGAATGCATGGGACAGACGTAAGGCAATTCTTGTGGGGGGGTAGGAAGAAATAGGCTGTTGGTTAATTAGGATCTGAGGCCTATCCTGTAGGTAGGAAAATGGGCAGACTAGGTGGGCCAAGCGGTCCTTATCTGCCGTCAAAGTCTATGTTTCTATGTTTCTATGTTACATTAAAACTAAACAAAAAAACCCTAGAAGACCAACTCGAAACCCTTTCCCCCCAGAAACTGTTCAGCATTTCTATCAGGCTGAGCCCGCGTTCCCTTAGACAGTAATAATAACTATTTCAGCCCTGTATTGCTCATACCCCTCAATCCGGCTGACACAGTGATGAAGAAATGTCATGACTAAAAAAGTGACCCAGACTGAATAATAAGCAAGAAAAATACTCACACCTGGCCTCCGGTGCTGGATGCCGATTTCTCCACACCCTCCTCACTGCTGGATGGACGGAACAGAAAAAACTGGTCCAAGTCCCTTGAGCCTCCACACCATGTCTGCACCATAGCAAAGTGTTTTCAAATGCTAAAACTATGCATTTTTATGTACAGGATTGTTAAAGAGTCAATAAGTGGCATTGTGCAGAAACAATGCTGTGCATGCATTTGCTTCCATAAGTTATTTAGTCAGCTAGCGCTAGTGGTTAGCTGGAATTTTACAAGTCAGGGTAGTGCACAGTGATGTCATTGACTGTTCTTCATGGTTCTTCACTCAAGATAGTGACCTGTCACTTGGCACCACTACACTTTTACTATGGAACCTCCTATGAATGCTACTTTTTTGCCACTCTACCCAGCCATTTCCTTCCTCCACAATGGCAGCACAAGCGTATAGCTCGGCAAACATATGGATTTGGCTTCCACAAAAATATCATAAAATTACACAATTTTCATACAAAGTCATGAAATTCAGCCTTTTTACTAGTGTCATTTCGCAGTCTTTGGCTGCGTATAACTTGGCCAGCCTTTGAGCAAGAGATCAGACAGCTGACACAATCAGCCTCATTTGTAGGGTCAATTAACCTAATAAAACTGGTTATATTCCAGTCTCAAGTTTTAAAAATATAGGGGCTTAAAATTCAGCTGTTTACATACTTGTGAAATGTAATTTTTAATTTCCCCGAATCATGGAGGCTTAGTACTCTATTATCTTTAAAGATGGAAGTTTTTTGAAAAATCAATTAAAACTTAAATGAAAAAAAAAGATAAAACTCTGAAACTTGGCACATGTCTCCAACGAAATTGATAAAGTTCACATGCTAACTTTGGTATAATTTGAAAAAATACTTATTAAATTACTGAATAACTGAAATTATAATTTTGGCAAGATGTTGTAAATTTTCCCAGTCATTTCACTAAATTTCACGGAAGCATTGTAATTGTGCCAGAATTCTGCTGGCAGAAGATAACATTCACACAGCCGTAATAATAACTGTACAGAACAACACACACTACAAACACAACTTGTCTATAAATCACTGTATTCACAGATGTGATCAAGTTAACACTCTGGTAATCAATAAGAAAAATCCCAGTTTGCATGAGATGATCACAATTATACAACATTCTTAAAATAAAAATAATATTTCAAGTCATTCTGTTCTTAAAAAATTATGGATGCATGTTTATTTTCCATTGATATTATTTCTTCCTGGAGTGTTGTTCAGAAGCTGTAGCCATAAAGAAGTAACTTCCTTTATTTATAATTTCCCCACCACTGAGTTGAGACAGACCAGCCTATAGTTGCTAGCCCCCTCCTTGCTTCTGTTCTTATGTAGATGGTCGATGTCTGCTCTCCTCCAGACCTTCAGACCTGTGCCTGTTTCTAGTGAGTTGTTGAATACGGCCATCAGTGGGGCAGCTAGCACCTCCCTGAGTTCCTTTAGTATCCTTCAGAGTATCATGTCCGGTCCCATAGCCTTGTCTACCTTCAGTGCTTCAAGTCCCTTCAGGACTTTCCTCTGAAAATGGACCTTTCTCCATCTCCACCCCCCACCTTTGTTCCTGCTGCTCCCTGGTGTCCATCCCCCTCTTCCTCCTATGTGAAGACTCAGCAGAAGTACATGATCATAGATGTCTGCTTTTTCTTGGTCCTTCTGCACTGTCTCCCTCTGCCAACCTCCTTATCCTCACTATCCCTCATCTTTCTTTTCTTACTTACGTTCCTGAAGAAAGTCTTATCCCCTTAAGCTACCCCTTTGGCTATCTTTTCCACTGTATGCACCTTTGCTCCACTCACCACCTTTCCAGCTTCTCACTGTTTCACTTGGTACACATCCCTGTCTTCTTCCCTCTGCATTTACTAACTCCTGAATGACACTCTTTTTCTTCACCGCCTTGGCCACTTCCCAAGAGAACCATAAGGCTTGATTTTCCTTCTGCTTTTACTCACTTCCTTCATGCAGAGGCCAGTTGCCTTAATTGTGTCCTCCCTTATTTTTCCCCACTTTGCCTCTACCCCTCCCTGACAATCTCCCCCTATGACGTAGCTTTTGGTGCAGTCTCCCATTTCTTTAAAATCAGGCCTCCTAAAGTCCAGGACCTCATCCTTATGTGGTTTGCCTCTGTTCTGTCTTAATGTTAAACCACACTGTACAGTGATCACTGGTAACTACAGGATTTCCCACTGTGACATCTGCAATTCTGACTCTTTTTATAAGCACCAGGTCTAGCACTACCCCATCCCAAATGGATTCAGTGACTAGCTGCCTGAAAAAAAACTTCTTGTATTGAGTCAAGGATGATACTGCTCCTTGCCAAAGCTGCAGTTAGATGTCTTCAATTCACATCTGGCAGACTGAAGTCACCAACTAGCAGAACTTCCCCTTTGCTTGCCATCCTAATCATGTCTTCCCCAAGTACCTTACCCAACCTCTCTCCTTGTGCTGGAGGTCTGTGAACAACCCCTGTATGGATAGTTGCCCCAGCATCTGTCTACAGGATGACCCACATCAGCTCCAGTCCTTCCCTTTCCTCCTGTTGCCCCTGTACTTCCATGGCTCTGATTTCCTCTCTCACATATACTACAACCCTCCTCCTATCCTCCTGTTGCTGTCTCTCCTGAACAGAGAGTAAGTCGGTATGATCACTTGGTCACTTGGTCACGTAAGACAAAAGAAGGTGAGTTGCTCAACTGCATTGTCTCCCACTCCTAGTGGGTGGATCAAAGTTTATTGTGGTTTCCTAGCTTGTATTGGTCAAGCCCATTTTTAAAGCTGCTAGAAGTTATTTTATGTACTGACTCATGCGTAGCTTTATTCCATAAGTGAGCAGCACAAATTGTGAAGAAGTGGTTTCTTTTGTTATAGTTTGCTTTTTGAACGATCAGCTGTTTGTTATGGGACCTAAGGTTGGTGGTCCTTATATTCAATTCCAGTCAACATTCCACCATTAAATCTGTATTGCGTAAGATGTTAAACATTAGAAGGAGGTCACCCCTCTTTCTTCTTTCCTAGAGAATATATAAGCCTGTATTACCAGTCTATCCACATAGCTCATTGATCCCATCCCATGTATTAACTTGGTTGCCTATCTTTGTATTTTTTCGATAAGATCGATGTCTTGTCTTAAGCAGTGGCATGGAAATGGAGAGTCAAAGTCCAAATGAGGTCTTATGTAAGTAGTGTAAAGTGGTAAAAGGCAATTTTTACTCCCAGATACAAATGAATGTTTTTCGGATCTGAGTAATCTGTTAGTGGTTTGTGAAACTTTCCTGCAATAGTCAGTAGCTGATAGTTTATTGTCTATGATGATACCCATATCTCTTCATTTGTCAACTGATTTTAGTTGAACATTATTAAGGTAGTACTGATAATTGGGGTTATTTCTATCAAAATGTAGTACAGCACACTTGTCTGGGTTGAATCTTAAATTATTATTTATTGCCCAATCCTGAATGGTTTGTAGATCTTTGGTCATTGCCTGATGTTTTGCGAGTGTGTCCACCTCACCTTCCAATTTCGTATCATCTGAAAACTTTGTGATTAAATTACAGATGTTAAAGTGCATGCCACTAATTAATAGAGCAAATAGTGTTGGGCTCAACACTGACCCCTGTGGAACTCCACTATTCACTCTCCCCTGGTCCAACAGATGACAGTTAATTCTAACATGCTGAATTCAATCTGATAACCAGTGTTCCATCCACCTAATGATGTTGTGGCTAATATCCATCTGTATCATTTTCTTAATTAAAAGATTGTGGGGTACAATATCAAATGCTTTTCCTAGGTTTAGCATAAGTATGTCAAAAGGAGTTCAGTTGTCTAAACTGATACTGATCTTATTGTAAAAAGAAGTTAGATTAGTGGTGCAGGATAGTCTGCAGGATAGACTGCATTTAAACACATGTTAAGAGTTACTCACTAACCCCAGGATCCCTATTTCTTTATCTATACAGTCTTTTAGTAGACACTCCATTGATTTGCTTGCAGAGACACGTAAGACTAATGGGCCTGTAATTTCCGGCATTGTTTTTGTAGCCCTTTTTAAAGATTGGCACAACCACTGCCCTCTTCCAGTCTTTTGTACCTCCACTGACTCAATAGAATTATTGAAGTGGATCATCAAGGGAAAGCCAGGACCTTTGCCATATCCCTCAGGAACCTTGGATGAATATAATCTGGAAATGGTGAAGTGTTTCCTTTGATTGATTTTAGGGTAGTGAGGACCTCATTTACCATAAAAAGATGTTCACAATTAGTATTAGCATCGATTTGGTGTGCTGTTTTAGGTTACCCATTGAAAATTGAGCAAAAGTATTTGTTAAACAGATTTACTGCATTAGTATAGTCAATAATAATATTACCATTCTCCGACAAGGGACCACTTATCCTTGAACTATTTTTGTTGTCGTTTATATATGCAGAAAATGATATTTTTATTATTTTATGTCCCAGTCATGGCTGTCAGTGTACCATGATTCTGTGATGGCCACCAAATCCAGGCAGGCCTCTACCATGATACCCTCCAGGTCCAGAACTGTATTTCCCAGACTCCTTGCACTGGCACAAATGGCTTTCCATACTTTACTCCCTCCCTGCCTGCTTCCTGCTTCCCCCCTCCTAAATGAAGCACAAGGAATCATTTGCAAAAACACACCATGGGATGAAGCACAGAAAGAAGGACTTAAGAACAAGTTGCAGACAAAATGCAGCTACCTGTACGGGCTCAAAATTAAAAAAAATTCCAATACCTCGTAGCAGTCTAGAAATCCATTTATTTGATGCAAACTAGAGTCCCCCTCCTCCCCCCGTTCATCAATGTTTCACACTGCTCTGGTGCTTTATCAAGCTTTATACAGCATCAGAGTGATGTGAAATGTTGACACTCGTTTGTGGGGGGTGCTACTCTGATTTGTTTGTTTGTGTCCAATAAATGGATTTTAAACTATCCAACTGGAGAATTCTTTGAGCCTGGATGTGTAGCTGAGTTTTGTCTGCAGCTTGTCATTCTTCGCTCATACCTGTGCTGGTCCCTGAAGCTCCCCCACCCTACTCTTCCCATTTTTTCTTCTCTGTTACTTGTCACTTTACTCCTTACTTGTTGCTTTCTCGATTTGTACTTTCTTTTCCTATGCTTGTCCCCATCTCTGTCTTTTTGTGACACTGCCCTAGGGGAGTTTACTCCCCATGAGTCTTCCTTCACTACTGCTTCGTCATCAATGGGGCAGCTGTTGCCTCCCTTTTTTACTGCTTCCCCTGGCTAGTTTAAATGCTTATTCAAGTAGCAGTTAAACCTCCCTATGAGGACTGTGGTCCCTTCATGGAAAGATGCAGGACATCTCCCTTAAAGTGGCCCATATCGTCCCAGGTTGGCCCCCATTCCCCAGTGTAGCCAATGCCCTCCTCCGTGCACTATGCCTTCAACCAATTGTTAAAAGCTCTGGTGTAGAAAGTCCTTTCTTCTTCTTGGCTATACACAGGTAACATCTCAACAAAAGCCAGTGTGCGTTCTGCCAACCTGAGGCCCTTCCTCAGCTCCATGAAATTTCCCAGAACTACCCCTATCCTGTCCCTTGCCAGGTCATTTGTCCCCAAGTTGACAATGACATCTAGTCCCCTCCTATTTCCTATTGCCCTAGCGATCATCTGAATCTGCTGTCTATCTCTCCAAGCCGATATCCAAGGATATGTTTTAAAGAACAGGTGAACACTTTGATAGGGGTTTTACTTTCCCATACTTGAAGTTAATGAAGAATATTATATACCCTGTAGGTTAGTTCATATATTGACTGACTGTCTTATTATTTCTAAAAGTGGCATTATGAACTTGGTTAAATCAAAAAAATTTAGAGATATGGCTGTGCAATATGATATAGATTATTTGTCTGATTGTAAACTGCACACCTGGTATAATTGTATCAAGAACATTTTTCATAGAGAATATTTTTAGATATCTTAGCTGATCATAAAGAACTTTCCATTTTAATTCATTTTTGCCTTTAAATGTTTAATGGCAATGAAACGTTTAAGCAAAAAGGAGGATCTGAGTCTCTGAATTGTAAATGTGGAATGAATATGTTTGATGACCTCAAACATGTAACATTAATATGTCCTTTACATAAGAAATCTTCATGAGACAAATGGCTTGGTTCCATCTTATCATCTTGCCAGTTATTCTCAGAAGAAGAAATTCTTAATTTGTAGAATGCTTCGGACCCCATAATATTGCGATTATTAGTAAAGTATCTCAATACAATTTACAAGACAGGAGTGTTTGAATAAATAATTGTGTGTTATATACTAAGATTTAGCATTTTTGTATGTACAGAGATTTTCCTAAGACCTTGGGGGTGTAGATAACATGGCCTGAACCCATTGTCCACTGGGACTTATTGCCTTTTTGTATTTTCTAACGCACATCTTTGTTTACACATTTCATGATTAAATAAAGGGAGACACCCTTGCCATTGTGCTCATTCTCATTAATAAAATGTATTTGAAATGGTTTGTTCTACTAGTTTTTTTTTCGTCTTCTTATTTATGTCTAGTTTAGGCTGTCTGCATGGGTATGGAGGTCGTATTTTGAAACTACATTTATAAAAAAATTGTCTTCATATGAATATTTATGTCTATGTATGTATATTGTATAACATAAAACATTTTATTTTCTGAAAATACACAGGAGAACATACATGCAAAGTACTGGATATCATCCAATATTACAGGCTCAATATACAACATTCATAACAGCATATAATGACATCACTTCACAGCATTACCATACCTTATAGAAAAAAAAAAAACTGATGTGCAGGGGAAAGTAAACCTTTGCTATACACTGCATATATGTGAATTTATTAGGTTCTATACCAAAGGACTCTGCAACCTATCTAATATACCCACACTGAGGTTCAACTAATCTTCTGCATAGAAAAACAATTTGACATTAGGTTGAGACAACATTGTATTTGAGTGCTTCAGCAAAACAGTCCTTTCCTATTGTACTGAGGGGAACCACTTTATGCTTACGTATTAACTGTATTAGAGGTGATTATGTTGGACTGTTTACCAGTCATACTCTGAAGGAGTCAACATGTTTCACTCCACCCTTTTACAAGACCTTAAATTTACGTACCTGATGCTACCTGATTCTGATGTCTTGGGGGGTAGCCCTCCTCCTCCTCCTCCCTTGCTTCATACTGTGTATGTATATTGTAATGACACATGTCAAACAGTAAAACTGAAACTTGAACTACACTAACTGTAAGTCCATCTTAAAGTTCATCGGAATTACCCATCAGAAACTCAACCTGTTTACCCCAGCAGTAGATTTCTGTATTAAGCCCCAAGAAACCTACTGCTACATCAATCATTACTCCTATCCATAGAGTATGAGAGTGAAATTTAATGGATAACTTCACCATATTAGCATAATCAGCTGTTGCATTCAATAGCTTGTGCAGGTTTATACTTCATTGTGATAGAAGAACACAACACTGCATCCTCATTTTAAACAAATCTCTCTTGTGATCAAGTGTATGCACATCCCATATTTAAACAGCCTTCTCAACAAACTCACATAGAACTACCAGTCACACTCTTAGTCTTTTGCACCAATGACAGGCATGCAATTCCTATTGAGAAAAGGCATTTGCTACAGCTTTTAAAGCCTGACTCACGGTACAGGAGAACATGAAGATCATTAAAGTAACCCATGCTCCTTTAAGAAATCTCTGTTTCAGTACTTCAGAAGCACCTGTGTCTGCTGACATCTACTCATTGTTGCACAAAGTGGAGTCCACCTGGATGCAATGCAGTATCCAAGCTTCCTGCATGACAAAAGGAATGAACTGATATTGAAATTGCATGATTTCCTTCAGCAACACTGCAAAATTCTGCAGTATTCTGAATTGCATTCTGGTGGGCACAGCTGTACTTTTGATGTTATTCTAGCCTTTACAGTCTCTGCTCCATAGCTAACTAGCCCATCCTTATTGGACATGACTAAATATCTAGAATTATTCTACTCTCATTTCTGTTCATTGTACTGGTGCTATATACTGTGTCGTGTCACATGTCATGTTGTTTCAGTGTGGGGCTCCCCAGGCAAATACCACCACCCGCGAAGATGGTCCAGTACCGCCATTTGCAAAATGTGGAGCCTTGCATACTCCAGGCAGTGTTGAACATCTCGGGCATTGAGATGGTTTGTGCTGAGGGAGGTGAGAAGGCTGTGGAGGGGCTATAATATGGCTCTCACTGCTGCCTTGGACTCCCTGGCACCTGTGCACATCCATCCGTTGACTTTCTGTCACAGCTCTCCATGGTATTGTGAGGAGCTGAGAAAGCTGAAAACTAAGGGAAGGATTTTAAAGTGTTCTTTGAGGTGATCTCACTCCTTTGAGGACAAATTGGTTCTGAAGAGTTACTATGGTTACTGTCAGAGGGCAATCACACTGAAAAAGACAGAGTTCCTGTCAAAGGTGATTGCTGCAAGTAAGAACAGCCCTGCTCAACTTTTCCACACTGTAGACAAAATAATTAATCCTGTCTGTCTGCAGTTCATTACATTTTTTTTAGCAGAAAAGTGCGAAGAGTTTAGCCATTTCTTCCTTGACAAGGTGTCCTCAGTATGGAGGGAGATCACTGCAAGTGGCCTGTCATGGACCAGTGGTATCCAAGAAAGGGTGGGAAATAACAATCTGCCAACCTGGGCTGAGTTTTCTCCAGTTGTGAAAGAGGAAGTATTCCAGGTTATCTCTGGTTTACATCCTGCATACTGTGCATTTGATCCTGGACCATCCTGTCCTAATAGGTAGCATTAGTTTTCTAGGACCAGTGTATGCGAGGATCATTGAGTGTTCATTGAGGGATGGAATTTTCCCAGTGACCCTTAAAAGAGCTGTCGTGAAGCCCCTCCTGAAGAAAACATCTTTGGACCCCCAGGTCCTAGCAAATTATAGACTTGACTCAAATCTTCCCCTTTTGGGAAAGATTATTGAGAAGGATATGGTGATGCAATTAGAGGCTCACTTAGAGCTATTTAACATCTATGAGCCTTTCCAGTCAGGATTTAGACCTCATCACAGTACTGAGACTGCATTGGTCAGGGTGGTGCATGATTTCCTCATATTGAGAGATCAGGGACTTTGTTCCATCTTGGTCCTTTTGGAGCTCTCATTGGCATTTAGCAAGGTGGATCATGGTGTTTTGCTTGACCAAGTAAGGAACTATGTGGAACTCACCAGTACTGTTTTGTCCTGGTTTAAGTCCTACAATGCTGGGAGATCTCAGAAGGTGGCCTTGGGCAATTCCATCTCTGAACCCATGGTGGTCACCTGAAGGGTTCCTTAGGGATTGGTTTTGGCTCTCATGTTATTCACCATGTATATGTTGCCTTTGGGTGAGATCATACGGCAGCATGGGGTTGAGTTTCACTGCTATGCAGATGATACTCAGCTCTATTTGTCTTGCACTTCGGATCAGGTAAATATGATGTTTGTGTTAGAATGGTGCCTGCAAGAAATCAATGACTGGATGGCCTCCAACTGGTTGCGTTTCAACCTAGGGAAGACCGAGGTGATGGTCATTGAACCAGGTCGTGCTGGGTTGGCAATGACAAGTGGTGACCTTTCTTTTCCATCTTTAAATGGTCAAGTCTATGAACCATGGATTCAGTAAAGGATTTGGACATCATTCTTGACTGCAGGGTGACATCTGAAAAACAGATGTCAGCAGTAGTCAGGAATGGTTTCTATCATCTTCATAATATCGCCCAAGTGTTTGGAGCCAGCTGACCTGGAGATGGTCGTCCATGTCTTTGTCACTTCCTGTTTGGATTATTGCAATGCCCTGTACCTGTCTGGAAATTTGTGGTGCCAACTTTAGCTGGTCCAAAATGCTGTGGCTTAACTGGTGATGGGAACTACTCAGAGTGCTCACATCATGCCTGTGCTGTGCGCTCTTAGCTGGCTTCCATTTTGGTGGCACACCATTTTCAAGACCTGCTTGATAACATTCAAGGCCCTACAATAATTGGGCCCAAGCTATCTGAAAGATCTCTTGAGGTCTTATACTCCCTCTTATCCCCTCCGGTCCACAGATAAGGGTTTGCTTACAGTACCCTGTTCTCATTTAAAACAGTCTGGAGACAGGGCTTTTTGAGTTGTGGCCCCTTTGCTGTGGAATTCTCTCCCAGAAGTAGTTCGCTTGGCCCCTACTGTGGATTAGAGAAGGACGAAGTCCACAAAATTCGTTACATGAGTCAATCCATGAGTTTCACACAATTTACAAAATAATCTGAGGGTGTAAATTGCAAAGTTCAACCAGCAAAGTGTGGAATTTCACCCTCGAAATGCAGAATTTCACCCTCGAAGTGCAGAATTTCACCCACTAAGTGCGGAATTTCATCACTGACTGGCACAATTCTGCACTTCACAGGTGAAATTCTGAACTTTGAGGGCAAGATTCTGCACTTTGCGGTGAAAAGTTACATGTGAAATGGCAAATTTAGATAGAGGAATCCACAGATAGCTCCGTGGAGGCAAATTTTCCGGCTTTGCTGGAATTTCACCAGCAAATTAAAACTTAAACAGAGGCTAAAAATGTATTTATTTGTACAGGCCTACCCTGATTATTAATGAATATTCTGACTTGTTTATTTTATATTATTATATGATGGTTGTAATGCATTACTGTAGTTGAATGTTTTTAATGTTTGACCTGTTTTATGAAGTGTAAGGTGCTCTGAGCCGCTGGAAAGGGTGCCATATAAATAAAAT
Organism: Neoceratodus forsteri; assembly: GCA_016271365.2. Classification (NCBI taxonomy): domain Eukaryota; kingdom Metazoa; phylum Chordata; order Ceratodontiformes; family Ceratodontidae; genus Neoceratodus; species Neoceratodus forsteri. Next base: position 174,386,842 of record JADMNL010000026.1, on the reverse strand, counting down.
TTGCCTTGCCTTGCCTATATGTAAATAAAAAGCAACTTGTATTTGCATTTATTATTTTTTTTTTTTATGGACAGCTCGAACTGTAACCTTCATGTGTCATTGCTCTCCTGGAACTGCCCCTAGGACCCTGTAGGGAAAGAAGGTAAACAAGTAAAATAAAGCTTTCCTGGTGTGTGGTAATCTAAATACTGTACATAGCTACTATACTTATTCATGTAGTAGCACTTTAGAATTCAGTTTTGTTTTAGATTACTATGTAATTTGGGATATAGTCATGCCAAGTAGGATGTTTCATATTGTTGAACAGCAGCCCTGGCCACTGAAAATTATCATGAATTTATGTAGGCCACTGTGCCCTCAGAGTCAGTGTGAATGGGAGTCAGGACATTGTTCAATTCAATTGCTTCACCACCACAGGTGCAGAGAACTTCTGACAGAGTTAAGTGAACATTGAACAAGTTCAGTCTCATTTTTCAAAGCTGCCCTACTTTTCAAATGTACTGTATAATGAGGTCCTGTTTAGAAAACAATACAATTCCCCAGCTAAAAATATTCATAATGACCTAGAAAGTGATTAAAGATCAAATGAGTGCCCCAGCTAGGAACATAGTTGAATTTGTAAAGTCAAGCACTTTTACTGGGTGTGCTGCATATAGGGTTTGTTGACTTAAGCACTGACATTTTATTTATTCCAGGGTCTAGGAGTTAGTATTGTTTTCCCAAGGAGTATGGGAGTCTTTACCTTATTAAGACCTTTGCTCTGCCTCCTCAGCAATCTCCACCACATAGATCCCTACCCAAAATGGATATAGTTTTCCATAATGCTCTTTGAGAATTGTAGAATTTTGAGGATGAAGGGCATGGGAACATGCAGCTCCAGGTATGTTTAGCTGTGGAGATCACAATTCAATTGTGCAGGTTTAAAGAGCTAGGTCCTGTAAACCAAAAATAGCACAAAGAAAATTGTTGCAAATTTTAATAAGTATTCAGCTGTAACTTTTTATTTTTGAGGTATTTTTCTTTTCCCTTTTGCTGATTAGAAAGTCTTCTATGTATTAGTATTATGCTGGACGTGTGGAAAAGCATGCTGTCTAACATATGATATATATATAGTTTTATTCTTCTTGCTACATCATCAGCATGGTGACTTCACTGACTCTGATATCATAGGTGACTGGCAGTGCAGTTACGTAAGTACTTGCCATAACAGTAGTTCTGTGAGGGGATCTCTTGCAGTAGGCAACACCTATGGAATTATAGCCGCCAGGCACTAGGACCACATAGAAACTTTTCTAGCTAGCAGTCTACCAGGGGCTGCCCATCATGATGACAGGTGCCGATGTCATCACATGCTATAAGAGTGGGCAACCCCCAACACCCTCCTCAGTTCTCCTGCCAGAGATCATAAGCCACTTAGTGCTTGCTGAAGGAACTGAGGAGGAACCAAAGATCCAGCCAAAAGAAAGGACAGTTACAGACAAAGGAAGACTTCTCATGATCGGGGGAAGGAGGGAGGGATGGCATGGTCTGCTGCAAGAGATCCCCATGCAGACCTACTGCTATGGTAAATTCTTAAGTAACTGTACTATCTGACTTTGGAAGCATCTCTTGCAGCAGGCCACACCTATAGAACGAGTCCCAAGTAGTTTCTGACATCAAGAAATGCAGTCTGAGAAGTAGAAAAACAAGAGCCTAAGAAAGTAGGCCCTGTTGAAAAGTTAGGCCAAAACTGGCCCTGTGTCAAGAGACAATGCCCAGACTGTACTGCTTGGTAAAGGTGTGGACATTACTCCAAGTGGCAGCATCACAAATCTCTGCAGCTGACACATTCCTGAAAAAGGCAGTAGAAGTGCCCATGCCTCTGGTAGAATGACCACGAACAATGCTATGAAGATCCTTGCCATACTTCCTGTAGCAATAAGTGATACAACTGGTCAACCATTTGGACAGGCACTGTTTAGAGACAGGGATGCCCTCTCGCCTGGGGCAAAAGAAAGAAACTGCAGTCCTTCATGTTGTAGGTATAGTAATGCAGAATTCTATGCACATTTAAAGTATGGAGCAATGTTTCCCCTGGATTGGCATGCTCCAGGTAATAAACAGGAAGGTGGATTGGTTTAAAGTGAATTCAGATCCCACCTTAGGAAGAAACTTAGGGTTAGTACACAAAGTCACCTGTCTTTGTGGAAAATCAAATAAGACTGCTGGTACATGAGCACCTGTAGCTCTGAAATTCTTTGAGCAGAAGTAATAGCAACTAAAAATAACTCTTCCTCTGACCGAAAGCATAGCTTGCATGTCTTGGCCAGCTCAAAATGAGCCAAAGTAAGCTTTTCTAACATAAAATTCAAGTACCAGGGTGGGACTGGATTGCGGATAGGAAGGTTCAGGTGAAGAATGCCTGTCAGAGATGTACGGGACACCTCCAGTTGTGCCACCATAAGTCCCTCAATAGGCACATGGAAAGCAGAGATGGCAGACATGTGCACCTTATGAGAGGTACTTCAGGCTGGAGTCTGAAAGTGACAATAAGTACTCCAGAATCTGATTCGCTGGACAATTGAAGGGATCCAGCTGTCAGGAAGCAGCCCACAGAGCAAAAGACTTCCACTTCATAGAATAAGTGGCACTAGTGGAAGGCTTTCTATCCACCATGAGGACATCGGCTACCCTGTGTGACACCCAGAACCAAGCCATGGCTATATCCTCAGGAGCCAGGCATGAAGGTACAGGGATTTGAGGTCTGGATGGAACAGGGTGTCCCGGTTCTGAGCGGGAATGTTGGTGCACAGAGGAAGAGGAACTGGAGGTTCCACTGTCAGATGTTGCAGCAATGGGAACTATGTCTGAGGAGGCCAGAATTGGGTTATAAGTATCATTGTGGACCCTTCCATCTGGAGCTTTATCAGAACCCTCTGAAGTGGGGAGAAAGGAGGAAATGCATACAGAAACCTCACTTTCCAGGAAAGGGACAATGTGTCTCACCAGACAACTCCAGGCCTGGATCAAATGAGCAAAAAAGTAGCAGTTTTGCATTGAGTGGGATGCAAAAAAGTCCAACTCTGGATGAACCCACCTGTTGTACAGGTCTTCTACTACTGAGATCAGCAGCTCCTACTCATGTGCTTTGTCTGTGACTGACTTAAGGCACCCACCAGGATGTTTTAGATGCCTGAAACATGGATGGCAATCAGTTCGACACTGTGATCCAGAGCCCAATACCAGACTCTCATTGCTTCCTAGCTGAGGGGATACGAGTGAGTGCCCCCCTCCGTTTGTTGAGGTAGTGGACTACACTGATGTTGTCTGTCTGCACTAGCAGAAGACAGCTGAGTAGCTAAGTCTGGAAGGTCTGTAAGGCATAAAGAATGGCCCTCATCTCCAGGACACTAATATGGAGAAAGGATTCCATTTACGACCATGTCCCCTGTGTTAGGTGGGGTTCTAGGTGAGCTCTCCATACCAGCCAAAAGCATCTTTCATGAGAATCTGCTAAAGGGAGGGAAAGAAGAAAGGTACCTCTCTTAACAGGTTGTTGGGTTCCATCCTTCAAAGCAGATCCTTTTTCACAGAAGAGGAGAAGAGGACCTGTTCTTCTAGGTCATCCGTATGCTGATCCCACTGTACTCTGAGTGTCCATTGGGGGTACCTTCATGTGCAGTCTGGCTACAGGCATCATGGCTATAGCTGTGGCCATCAGAACCAGAACCAGAGGAAGGTTCTGGCTGAAACATGGTGGCTGTTGTATAACATGTGGGTCTGGGCTATTAGATTCTCTGCCCTGCCCTGGGGCAGGAAGGCCATGCATGGAGCCATGTCTAAGACTGCCCCAATGTACTGGAGGCATTGGCATGGAATCAGAAATGACTTGGGCAGGTTCACAGTGATCCCTAGATTGTGGAATAAGTGGGTAGTGTGTTCCAGGGTCTGTTGCAGGCAATCCCTGGACTGGGCCTTGAGGAACCAGTCGTCCATGTAGGGGAAGACCTAAATGCCCTCCTGCCTGAGAGAAGCTGTTACCACTGTCAGGCACTTGATAAATACTCAAGGGGCTGAGGACAAACTAAAGGGAAAGTCCCTGAACTGAAAGTGTTTCCCTGGAACTGAAACCTCACATATTGCCCATGGGATGCATGTATCTTGATATGCAGGTACGCATCCTTCTTAGCAAGGGAGCAAATCCAATCCCCCAGTGCAAAAGGGGCAAGAGACTCTGAAGTGTCACCATCCAGAACTCTTTATATTGAATGAACATATTAAGATCTTAGAGGTCTAGGATGGGCCTGAGATTGCCTGTGTATTTGGGGACCAGGAAAAATTGGACTAGAACCCCTTTCCCTACTGGTCCACTGGAACATGTTCTACTGTTTTTTTTTGTAGCAAAGAGCATATTTTCTCCCAGAGCACTGTTATGTGTCTGGAGAGTAAAAGGAGTCAACTGGAGGTTTTTGTAGAGGGCCACTACAGAAGTTCCAGAGTGTGGCCAGACTCTAAGAGCTGAAGCACCCATCTGTTGTTGGTTATCTCCCTCCACCTGTCTGGGTGTAAGGAGAAGTTACCCCTGACCATGGCCTCCTGATTTTTTGGGGGATGGGGTCAGGCAAGGAGTGAGGCAGAAGTGGAGGAGGATGCAGTGGCAGCTGCACCAACAACTCTGGGAGCTTTACTGGCTGCAGCCACTGGGGTAGGCAAAGAGGGTCACCCTTGATGCTTGCTCTTGGGTCTGGTCAGAGGTCTGGACAAGTTGGTGCCCCTATGAAAGGGCATATGCTGGCCACTCTTAGACTGAGTGTTATACATGGAGTGGAGAGACCTTAGAGAATGTCCAGAGGCCTGCAGGGCATCAAGGATCTGTTTCACATTTGCCCCAAACAATTTGTAACCACTGAAGGGGGCATTCAGGATAGATAATTGAATGTCCTGGGTGAACCCTGACACCAGAAGTCAGTAGTGCTGGCATAGGAAGACGCTGGCTGCAGCTGCCCAGGCTGAAGCATCGACACATCATAGGCTGAGTGAAGGAGGTGCAGACTGACATCGGCTCCTGACTGAAGGGACTGCAAGAGTTGCTGCTTCTTCTAATCATTGGGAAGGGGTCTGGCCAATTCCTGGGCTTGGTCCAAATGAAGGTTGAGGAACTGGACCATATTGGCCATATAGTTTAAGACCCTCCAGGGTGGCCGAAGGGAAAATGATCTTGCCCAGTGAGTTCAGTTTCTAGGATTCTTTGTCCAGAGGTAGTGAACTTAAGTGTTTTGGCATCTTGGTGTGGTCATGGCAGTGCAGTGTTAATGACCACTGAGTCAGCTTGCTCAGTGAAGAAAGATTTCCCCGCTGGGGCATGGTAAAGTTTGTTTGCCTTCCTAGGCATGGCTTAGACCAGGTTAGAATAGTGCCATGCTGCTATAGTGGCATCCTCAAAAGGTTCAACCAGAGGAGGAACCACCAAGGAAGGAGCTTCTGGCAGGCATAGGTATGTATCTAACTGGTGCCTGCTAGGGTCTCGTTTCTCAGTGTCATACCCCATCACCATCTGCATCTGGCAGAGGACCCCCATGAATGATGGGTCATCTGGTTGGGAATGGGGAATACAGTATATCTCTGGGTTTCCTCCCCATCCAATGAGACTATGGAGCTAGAGTAAGATGGGGTAATCCTCCCTCATAGTCAACATCCCCATCTTCATCCTCATCCAGGAGTTGAAGGCCCAGATGACATTCATTCCCTTCTCCTGAGTGTCTGGAGGGGAGAGTGGGGTGGTCTGACCTCATTGGGACTAATGCGGGCCCACTGGAGTCAGGGGTGTGTGAGTCAGTGTTGTGGGTTTCCTAGTAGGTAGGTCCTGAGGGGGAGCCAAGCAGGCCTGCATGAAGTCCCATAGGGATGAAAGCAGTGAAGGAAAGCACACTGTGATCGGTGTTGTGTAGCTAGGTGGCACTGGCTGAAGAGGGACTGGCGTAGGTCTCAGAGGAGGATCCGGCAACAGCAGCTGGATAGGCCTAGACCCTGAGGAGGAATCCTCAGCCTGAGTTCCCTATGTGGTGGGGAACAGGGCCAGGAGGTGGCCTGGGATGATGTCGAGGAAGGTAGCAGGTCCAAGGCCGGAGCAGCCGATGTCACAGTGGCAGGCAGTGGTTGGGTAGGGGCAGAAGAACCCGAGACAACTAAATCCAAAGATAGGCCAGCAGACCTTACTGGCTGTCATCCACTAAAAACAAGGGCCAAAACAGCAGGGGCTGGGGTGATGCCTGGTCCCAAAGTAAGGTTGGCCGGAGGTGTTGGCAATGGTAGCAGTGTGACAGATAGGGTGTGTGAGGCAGATGTCACCACCCCCAAAGCTGGGGATGGCCCTATAGCAGTCACAGAGCAATGCAGGAACCAAATGCAGGAGGGAGGGGGACCAGGGTTTAGTGTGGTTCTTGTCCCTATGTTTGTGTTTGTGGAGGATTTATCCTGGGACTTCAATGGCTAGGATCCTGAAGATAGGGCTGTGGAAACTGAGGAACTTCTGGCCTGTAATTTGTTCTCCACACTGGCAACCTTTTGCTGGAGCAGAAAGTTTTCCAAGGTTTGCTGACACAGGTAGTGAGTTGCCTGGTTGAAGCCATGGCAGATGGATCATCATTAACTTCATGGTCTGGGCCTAAGCAGAGGACACAGGCAGTTGCTTTTCACAGGATTACTTAGACATATGTTTGGAAGACAAAGAAGGCTGAGAAGACATAAAAAAGATAAAGCACTAAATAGTGATGAAAAACTGAGGTAAGAAAGAAAAAAAACAAGTATAGGAAATGGTGGTCAACTGAAGCTGTGGTGATACGAGAGGTCTAATGTGCATTGGTCAATGGCGGAAAAGAACTGAGAAGGGCGTGGGAGCCACCCACTCTTATAGCATGTGGTGACGTTGGGTGGCTCCCTGGTAGACTGTTTGCTAGAAAAGTTTCTGTGTGGTCCTAGTGCCTGGCAACTACAGTTCCATGGGTGTAGCCTGCTGTAAGGGATACCCCTGAAGCCAGATCTGGCAGTTACTGAGTGTCTCTTCCTGAGCACCTGAGATGTCACAGTCAGTGTGGTCACAGTGCTGATGATGAACTGGAAGGATCAGATCAAGACATGTCAGCTGTCATACAGAGTGCTGTTCCAGATATCACACATACTAATGTTAGGTAAAAATCTTCTAATTAACCAAAGGTAAGACAGAATGTACTTGGGATATAAAGCGTAATACTTGATTGCTTTAAAAAAAACTAAGAATAAATTCAAGTAGGATACTACAGTTTTTAAATATTAATGTAAATTTCCTACAACCACTGTGACACCATTTTTTTCTCCATGTTTAGCCTTCCCTCAGGGCTGCTGGCTATATCCTTTATTGATTTACTTATTTACATATTTATTGACCTGGTAATAGGCTGAGACACGGACTGCACAACATTGAGAAGTCCCAATACAGTGAGACATGTCTACAGTTTGCTGTTCTAAGTAGTGCTGTGCAAAGTTTCTTGTACTCTTGCAAAATTGCGCAAAATCATTAATTCTGCATATGTGCAATTTTCACAAAACTGCATCAAAATCTAGTGTAATTTCACGTCCTTTTTTCCTGAAATTGGGCATTTTTTTCCTAATTGTGAATTTTTTTAATTGTCAGTTTTTCACAATGCACAGTTTCAGCAAAAAAAAACCTTTTTTCCCCGAAGTGCACATTTCATAAGATGGGAATTCTTTAAAAATATCAAAAAATGTGAAATTTCAGCAAATAATGCCACTGGTTGAGAATAAACTTTTGAAAATGTACATTTCTATAACCCCACATCTGCAGACTTGCACAATTTCACTCATTTTGTGCAAAAAGTTACATAGTACTGTACACTGTGCTCAGTTCACAAAAGTGTGTAAAATTACGTGAAAATGGTATAATTTCACAAAAAGTGTGTAAAACAGATTTTCACAACTTTGCCCAGTGCTAGTTCTCAGTTAATACTGGTTCAGAAATAAAAGGCCCTATCTGTTTTGGTGAAGCCTTGTCAGCATGCCCCGTGCAGAAGAATTTGCATACCCATAATGTGTTGATCTGGGAGTGAGGCTTTAGAGTGTACCTGTGTGATAAGGAGGGATGGACAGGAATTGCGCTATTTACTTACTTTATTTATAGCAGTGCCCAGCACCAGATTGCATCCTGACTAAAGACAGACTGATGCTACTGAGATGCAACCATGAATGTAAATGGCTTCCTGCTTCTTCTTCTTCTTATCAGTTGTGCAGCTCAATGGACTGCTGGTAGATTGGGTGACTTAACTTTATGCAGTGCATAAGGGGCTCTGATGAGATTTCAACAGGATAAAAGGCAAGACAATTCCATTTATAGAGCACCCAATCCCAGGGGAGCCAGGCACCTTATAGTCACAAAAAAGTACAGAGAGGACATACATTATACAATGCAATGATGATGTTAAAATATTAAAACAATTAAAACACAGCAACAGATAGGAATATGCCTGGGTGGATTATCCTTGGTGAAATCCTGGGTCCACCTTGATGAGAAAACTGGCAGAATCCAATCAAATCATCTGATATCCCGGCTGGTTACTAAGGCAATAAAACTGCAGAAATCAGTTTTCCCTGAAAGGGGACATTGATTTTGTATCTTTGATTGAGTTGGGTAAAATTTCTGAAATTGTGCTTCCTCCAAAGTTCATGAAATGCAGAAGGGGTTTGTGAAATTCCATATTCAGCAAAGTTGACAAGCCAGAAAAGTTTTTTCCCTCATGGCTTGAAGTTTTTTCTATAACTTGAACACTTTTCTTTCTAATAAAACTTTATTGAAACACTGAACAAAGAGACACATTATGACCAAAACAAATATAGTGTGCAATACAATAAAAAGAGATAAAATATAAGAGGCAGGAAGTGTAGCCTAGAGGTTAGCGTTATGAGCCTGGAATGAGGATGGGACATTCAGCAGACTTCTGTTTGATTACCACAGCCTCCACTTGCAAACTGTGTGACTTTGAGCAAGTCACTTAACCTCCACTTTGCTCTTGGGTTGCCCCTGAAAACAGGCACTTATGCTTAGTGAGCCTCGCTCAGTTTCCAAGCAATAAAATAAATAAGAAATTTTCCCCCAAGTTTTGACTTTCTACTATGAGAGTAACTAATACCATGTATAAACATTACCTAAATAGCAATAAAAAATTAACAGACCACTAAATAATTTTGTTTTAATTCTTTTGGTAACTGGGTAAGGCCCATTAGGCACAAGTAGCTGTTTCTAGGGGCAACCCAAGAGCACTGGGGCGGTTAAGTGACTTGCTCAGAATCACACAGTACACTAGTGGAGGTTGTGGGAATCATACCAGGTCAGCTGGATATACCAAGCTCATTCATTGCTTGTTACTCTAACCTCTAGTTTATACTTACAGCCTTGTTGTATTCTTTCATATAGAAAAAGTACATTTTCTATCTACTATAACTTTTCTAGTTTCATTTCTAAACTAAATGTTGAAAACCGTAAGTATCCCTACCTGCTGTCACTTCTTTTTAGAAAATCTAAGTTCCCCTGTAGCTTCTGGGAGGTTTCTAATGAAGAATAATATGCAAGAAAATACAAGTCTAGCAAGAGCCAATATGGCTGCAGAATAATGATATTGTGGGCAAAGAGAAATATGTAAAAGAAGGAATGAGAAATTAGTGAGAATGAAATAATACAGGTTTATTATGGAGAAGCTGAAGAATGTTGGAAGAAATAATAGCAAAATGTGATTGTTGGCAGAGGTGTATTCCGAAGTTTCCACTTTGTACACACAGTCCTCACCAAACTGAAAGTGAAGTCCTCTCCTCCTCCTCCTCCTCCTCCTCCTCCTCTGGGACCTCAAATTCAAGGTGTGGGTATTCAGGGAGGCAGAGCTCTATTTCCACACCAATTCTTCCCCTCGGTGTTCCAGACTCCCTCAGTGCCATTGTCAGGCAGTCTTCCCCACCACTAATGTGGCCAAAATATTTTATATTCTACTAAAACATTAGAATGTATACCATACACTTGAGTTTAAATGCCAAGAGCAGCAAGGTGAGGGATTTAGGGAAAAGAACCCACATATGGAATATTGGATTTGGGGTGGGGGTTGGTTGGCCGCTACAGTTGAAAAGAGTGATCTGGGAGTCAGCATCAGTGACTCCCTCAAGCAAAGCTTCTAGTACAAGTCAATAGCTGCTACATTATGACATTGTGGGTGGTGGGGTACAATGGGGAGAAAAGCAACCAGTCATAAAAGTGAACAGGAACGCACAGTAACTCAGTTCCTGTACCTTTTTTGCTGTAGGAATGGAGTTCCTGTACTTTTTCCTGCTGAGACGGGAACTGACATTCATAAATCAGCAAAATAATGACAATTTCTGTGCCTGTGACCTGAAATCAGAGGTTCCACCACAAAATGTGATTTGTACAACAATGTTATTTTTCTAGAAATACTTCAGTATCCTTAATTGAATCCCATAGTATTTATACAGTTATCCTTCAGATTGAGGAACTTCATTCTGCATTTCATATTTGCCAATGACTGAGTTCCTGTACTTCTTGTCTACCACTTGCACCACTGAAAGCAACTAGTACAATAAGGGCTACAGTAAGGCATTGGGGGGTGTGCATTGGGAAGGACTTATACTATGAAACAGGAAGTAATACTGCCCTTATAGAGCTAGGCACTACACATGTTATACTTTATAATGCTTGTTAAACTTCAACATTTGGACATCAGAAGAACCCATTGGTTCAACAAGAAACATTCATCATACTGTGTGTCATGCCTGCATAATAAAAAAGCATGTTATTCTGTCTCTGTGTCTTGTGTATTTCTCTAATTTGTTCTTTCAGTGCCTTATAAGTATCATCATGGCCTCCTGCAGAGGCAGGGAGTAGTATAGATGACCCATGGCTTTTCAAACTTTTCAGCCTGTCACCTTAACTCATATGTAAGTCTCGCTATGGATAAGACTTTCAAAACCAGGATGTACTGTACCATATTTCAAAAGTGGTCTGCTGTTGAGAAAATGGGGAGAAAATTTACTAATAAGGAGGTAAAGAGGGAAGTTAGGCAGGCTGAAGCAGGTACAGAGCCACATACTACAGAGGAGGTCAAGGCCATAGAAAAGGCTCACTAAGGTCTAGGGTAGTTCTGCAGTATTGGAGGGTGATGGACATAGTTCCACTCCATAAAGGGTTAGGCAGGAATAAGCAGAGACTACAGACCTGTCAATCTTACCCTTATTGTAGGGAAGCTTATAAAGTCACTGGTCGAAGAGTACCTCATGGACTACTTGGACAGCAGCGGTCTCCAGGATAGTAAATAGCAAGGATTCATGACAGGGATGTCACAAATATGATTCAGGGGAAACAGGGCAGGTCTTGTGAGGAAATGTACATGTACTCATTGGAGACCAGAAGGAAGAGGGCAGATATGACACAAACCTTCAAGTTCCCGACAAGAATTCAAAAAGTAAACTTGCATAAATACTTTGCTTGAATAGTAGGGCTGGGACCTTGGAAGGAGAATAGGTCCCAAAGTGATAGCAGAGGGCTATGGACCCACACTTTCACTGTTATAGTAACTACATTATGTAGTATATTGGTAATATGCTGAGGGTCTCTTACCTGGGTACTAGGGGAGCAAGAGATTGGAGTCTTTAAGGGATGACTGCTGTCAACCAGTAAATTAAAACAAGCATTTGTCAATGCCAAATGTTGTCATGCTGGCATTGACAGTGACGGAGGTGGAGAGGCATAGCGCTGTGAGTTTGTTAATGTGTCCCAAAAGGTGATTTTGCACAGCAAGTACGCCACTGTGCGTCAGAGCTGCGGAAACGCGTTTTGGGCAGCTGTGGAAAATGGCAGCTGGACTGTTGATAATGAGGTGTGCACAAATGCCAGTGGTGAAAATGTGGCATGAAAATATTGCAGATTGACGAAGTTGCAAGGGTGCATGGAAACTGTGCAATGCACGCTTGCAACACAATCATTGTCTGGACTTTCACCACCAAATTTTCAACATAGGCATTTTAGGACCTCTGCTGATGAATAGTGTACCGTCATTTCCTGAAAGTGTCCTGAAAAGTGATTTCACACAGTGACCGTGCAGTTCTGCACCGGACGTGCGAAAATGCATTTCAGCCAGCTGCACTGTTCATAAGGAGGTATGGAAAAATGGCAATGATTAACAGCTGGAGTGAAAGTATTACAAATTCACAAAGTCACAAACGTGCGTGCAAACTGCTCAACGCGTGCTTGTAAAACACTCATTTTATTGACTTTTGTCCCTAAATTTTCAACATAGGCATTTTAGGACATCTGCTAATGAACAGTGTCGTTGCCATTTTCATAATTTGTCTCAAACACGGGCTTTCCACAGTGACCGCGCTATTGTGTGCCGGAACTGCGAAAACAGATTTTGGTCAGGATATGAAAAATGACAGCTGTACTGTTCATTAGGTGGTGTATAACAATGGCACTGTTGAAAATGTGGGGTGAAAATATAAGTTTGTGAATTTATGAGTGTGCATGCAAACTACACAACACACGCTTGTAACACATTCATTTTATGGAGTGTTGTCACCAAATTTTCAACACAGGCATTTTAGGACCTCTGCTCATGAACAGTGTCACTGTGGTTTTCGTAATGTGTCCCAAACAGTGATTTCGCACAGCGACCACGATATTCTGTGCCAGAAGTGCCAAAATACATTTTGGCAAGGATGTGAAAAATGACAGCTGTGTGGTTCACAAGAAAGTGTGGTAAAATGCCAATGTTGAGAATCTGGCATGAAAATAGTGCAAATGCACTAACTTATGAGCGTGCATTGTGCAGCTGCTATGCACGCTAGTAAAACAGTCATTTTTTGGATTTTTCCCACCAAACTTGCAACATAGGCTTTTTGAGAGCCCCTCTCATGAACAGTGGCACTGTCATTTCGTTATTTGGTCCTAAAAGGTGATTCCATGCAGTGACTGCAAAATCACATTTTGGGACTGAATAACACCATGACAGTGCAAGCATTCATGAGAAGGGGTCCCAAACCCCATGTTGAAAATGTGGGGCCAAAATTTGCAAAAATGCCCGAGATATGCATTAAAGTTTAAAAAACCCTATTCATTCCATTATACAGCTTACCGGCATTTCTTCAGTTCGCAGTTGGCTTTGAAAAGTGCAGACGTGTTCCCGGTCCACAGAAGATCATTGTACCGGACTCCACAGGTAGGTATGGGGTGAGGGGAGGCAGGGTGCACAGTGGGTGGGTGCAGGTGGGGGAGGGGGACATCGAGACTATGAGGGACCATTTTCATTTTACAGGGGAAAACATTTTTTAAAAAACCATCGCGAGACAGTTTTTTTTTTGCAGAGATTTGGCATGCTGGGGTGGCCCCAGCATGCCACCTAACTGTTTGGGGGTGTCTGTAGCCAACAGGGATTGGGCACTCGTCAGCACACAACATGGGGGAGGAAGTAATGCCGGCGGGGATTGGGCACCTCGTCGGCACACAAAGAAAAGGGAGCATGAGCCAGGGGATTGGGTGCCCCTCTCGGCATTCAATAATTGGGGGTTATGCCGAAGGAGTAGGCTCCCCGTCGGCACACAAAGAAAGTGGGGTTAATCCTGAGCAGGCGACTGGGCACCCCGTCGGTAGTAGTTAGGTGTCATTACCGCCGACCATGCACATACTGGCGGTGAGCACGGCAAGAAAAGGACCGCTGCGTATGACGAGCTTTGCTCAGATTGCAGTGGACCTTTCCTTAGATGTGCTTGCCACATTATGTATGCATGGTGTGGTGCCGGCATGCAGGCTGATTGGGGAAAGCGGGACGCACCTACTGGTGCATGCCCTGCATTCGCCCAACAGTGACTGCACCTCCAAAGTTGCACTGTCCCACAATGTTGGCTTCACAAGCGTGCCAACATAAATATAGGAACGTGGTCACAAAGGATCCTTAGTTCTTAGGGAGTGTATACAGGAAGAACAGGACAGGTTAAACACAGTAATACTTATCTGATGGGAAATAGTCAGCATCCTGTCAGACCTGTTAAAATAATGAGAAAAAACATTAATATGGAGAAAATATAGTGAGAGTAGAGACAGACAGCAGAGCTACAAAAGGGGTATATGGTAGTATAAGAGTAAAAAATAAGGGACTGTTGTATAAAAAAATGACAGATAACACAAGGCAGGAAGCAAGAAATATAGGGAAAGAAAAAATAAACAGAAAAATAACACACAAGAATGTTGTAGAGGGAGGGGCTCTGCCAAAACAACTTATCACCCCTAGATGCCTAGTGATTAAATGCAGTGACCCAGGTGGGCTAGTGGGGGACTCTTCTGGGCTACTGGCCCAGCATAAATAAAATAATTTAGCATTGGTGGTGCACAGTGCTATAGTTATCCCACGTGGTGCCAGTAAATTATATAGACAACATCCCTGGTGGGCTAGTGAGATGGTTTCCCTGGTGACCAGTGTCCAAATGTATTTAGTGTAGTATTTGGTAACTGGGTAAAGCCCACTAGACACACATGCCTGTTTTCAGGGGTGATTCTGGCGCACTAAGGTGAGGTGGTTTAGTGACCTGCTCAGAGTCACATAGTATACAAGTGGAGGTTGTGGGAATCAAACACAGGTCTGCTCAGCTGGATGTACCAACCTCAAACATTATTGAGAGGCTAGCTGCTCACTCCTGCTATCCACATGCACAGTTAGTGATGCAACCAACAGTATGATTGCAGGTTTGAAAAGACATCACTAACTACAAACAGAAACCGAGTTCATCCACTCATTTCCAGTTCATGTCTCAGTCTCCAATGCAATCTGATGGTAGAGCTGAAAATTGATGCCTGACTTTGGTCATAATAGGGAGGGAGGGAAGGAAGGAAGGAAGGAAGGAAGGAAGGAAGGAAGGATGGGTACATGTGTTTTTTTGGACTCTGTAGTGTAGCACTATGGTGGTGCTGTAGTGCTGAAGTACCAACATCGCTGTAACCCCCATAGAGTCTTACTTTTAAGGATGCCTGCCATCTCACATCAAAGGTGCCAGCCGGTGTTGACCAAGCAAGTGCATCAGTGCTCTGTCTGAATCAGGAGCCCCCCGGTTTGGTGACTCAACTGATCCAGACACTTATGTGCACCAGTCTTGGGAAAGAAATACCATTTACACTGTTTTGAGCCATGGGTGATTTGGTCCTGTGAGTAGGTAGGTAGGTTCTGCATACCAGGATGTCATACCATACTTACACCAGGCCCAGTGAAACCTTTCTTTGGGGTGGTCCTGTGGGAGAGGGTTAGGCACTGAATCCCAGGGTGTGGTACCATACTTACACCAGGCCCACTGAAACCTTTTTATGGGGTGGCACTGTGTGGAGGTGGGGGGTACTGCATCCCAGGGGGTGGAACCATACACCAGGCCCACTGAAACCTTTCTCTGAGGTGATCCTGTGGGGAGATGGGGAGGTACTGCATCCCACGGGATGGTACTGTACTTACATCAGGACCACCTAAACCTTTCTCTGGGAGGAGGCACCAGTCTTATCTTTGATACCAACCTGCTAACCTAGTGTCCAATGAATCAAGGCCATTCAACCTTGTCTGAACCCAAAAGTCAGTGGCAGTAACCCATGACATCACTGGTAACCTAGTTACATTCAAATAAGACAGTAAAGTCTTATCTAAATGTAACTAGGTTACCTAGTAACTTCTGAAATCCTCTATGTTGTATTTTAAATTTTTTTACATTCTTAATGAGGTTTAATTATGTTTTTATTACTGTTGTTTATCCTCGTTTATGTTCGGCGCCCAGAGCCTCCAGGATTGGGCGCCTTATGAATAAATGCTGGTTGTTCTTGTGGATGTAAAAAATCCCATGGCACTTATTATAAGGGTATGGGATGTTACCCTGTGTCCTGGTCCACATTTGGGACATTGCTAGGATCTGTAAAGATTAGGGTCTTATGCCCCCACCCTTCCTGCCCAGAGTAAAAAAGGCAAATAGGCCTGTGGTCAGGCTTATGAATTGGGAATCATTTATTTGGTGCTAATGAATAAAGGTTTGGGGCTCTAGACCCTAGATGCCCACCCCTAGTGATGCTCCCACAGGCTGTCAGTAAAAAAGCAGGTCCATGTCCCCCCAACCTACACCCACACCATATTCACCTAGAAATAAGCTGCCACAGCCAAGTGTGCTTTTCCTGACGAAAAAAAAAAAAAGTTAAGAAACTAAAAATTATGTAGCTCCATTGATACACAAGATATTCCAAAGCACTTTACAAGTCATGAAGAATGGTAGCAGTTGTTAGACACACAGGAAGGAAGTTGCATCAAGAGAGGTTATGGAAAGTTCAAGGAAGCTAAATGAGATTAAGGGAGGTTAGGGAAAGCTCACAGAGGTTCAGAAGAGATGGAGAGAGCTATGCAGTTAGGTACAGGGAGGTAAAATCACCCTCTCATGATTGCAGAGTAGTGGTGGTGGTGGACAAAGGTATACACCCCCAACAGTGACATTTCGACTGCGGGGTCCCCTACAGCGACTACAGTGCCATGTTGCTGTAGGGAACCCACTGGAACCCAACACTGTCAGTTGGGGTCCTGCAACCCCCATGAATCAGCTCTGACTTGGAGCTGAGAATCCTAAGTGGGGGGTGCAGGGGCACAGCCCCCCACGCAGGATTTGGGGCGAAGCCCCTCCAAAAAACACTTGTTGATCTCTAAACCGCAACCAACTGCAAAATGCGATTGACCTGCCAGTTTTGCTGTTGGTTTGTTTGACAAAAATTTTGTGGACAACCTGTCATAGATCCATAGGCAAACCTATGCTTCCAGATTTACAGTCCTTGCACACTTGAACCACTAGACTACACTTTATTGCCAAACATATTAGGACACCTTCCCTGTCTGCTATTCAGACATCATTTTTTTAATCAAATGTGACTAGGAAAAATGTCTGTTATTGGGAGTACCCTGCCTTACACTGTTTAGGTAGTGGGTGATGAAGATATGGAGACCCCTAGCCCCAAAAACCTATGTTGCATAATCATAATTCCTTGCCACCTATGCATGCTGACAGCCAACTGGGTAAACTGCACCTGGTTTTATGTGCTTAGAGTCACACAGTATGCATATGGAACTTGTGGGAATCAAACCTGTCTGTCTGTTAGATGCACTAGGTTCATTCACAGTTAATCACTCTAACCTCTAGCCCATAATACCAGCCCAAATGTGCTAAAAAAAGAAACCTTTTTTCTTGCATCAAGTGATATTTTCTGGGCCCCGATATCATTTTTGATAGATGCAGAGGTGGAGAATGAACTGGGGCTGCTGCAGCAGCTAGCACAAAGTGACATCAGTACCAGTGAAAGCACCAAGCAGCACTGTGTACTCCCAGCCCACACGGAGCTTAGGCTGCAACCTGCTCTGTGCAGGTGGAGGGCACAGGAGCTTGTTGGGAGAGGGAGAGCAGTGCCTTCCTCCATCTACCCAATCTACTGCTTCAGCAGCTAATGTAAGTGTCATGAAGTCAGGAGATGCATTGGCTGGGACACTGCCATATAGTGAGTCGCACCTGTGGCTGTTAAACAGTGGCCAGTTGGTATTGAAAGCAGCCAGAAAGACAGTGAAGACACACTGTGACATCAATTTAAATAATCCCATGGTGGCTTTAGATGCAGATCCAGAGGCAGGTGCCACCAACTTCAGCTATGGGAAAGCAACGTTACCTGTTTCTTCTCCATGGAGTGATTGAGTGTTCAACTTCTCTCTCGCTCTCTTTTACTCTGCTGTACATGTCTTTCCTTCCTGGGCTCCAGTACTCCCTTCTATTGCTTCTACAACTCAAGTGCCACCAAACAACCAAGAAAGGAGGCATGTACTGTACACAAATGCATAGCCACTATTTAGGCAACTGCCAAGAAAATCTTTTGCCTTCTTACTGTGGCAGCTGAGCACGCTCTACCAGACTTGAGCAGTAGTAGCAGCTGGATAGAAACTCGTACTGCCGCTCTGTGACTGATCAGAGGAGGTGGCAATACCCACTTGTCAAGACCTTGGGTGCTACCCCCCTCATAGGATCTTGAGCCTCTCTGTGCTACGGTGCTATGACATTCTGGTGGTATGATGTTTCTGGACTCCTCTTTTCTGCCCTCACACACACAAAATTAACTATCATGACAAAATCATAATGAAGGTGAGTGGCAACTAACAGATTTCTCACCTTTCAGTTCCATATGTTTACTGAGGTTAAAAAATTAACTACTGATTGAATTTTATGTTTCATCACTTCTTTGAATTTACAGTAATTGTACCTGTTTTGTAAGACCCCCCCCCACACACACGTGAATTTTCAGTGCACATTTTTCTTAGCCTTCTACATTTTATTATTGTCTGTACTATATTTACTTCCCCATAAACCTGTCAATAACTTTAATGAGTTTAAAAATACTCACTATAGTCTAGTGTAAACCACTGAAAGATGCACAAAGTGAACAGAAAGGTTTCAGTGCAGCCTAATGAAACAAGCATTTGTCAATGCCGAATGTTTGCTTGCTGGCATTGGCATTGGTAGTGTAGGAGTTAGAGAGATGCATAATAGGAACGGCAGTGAAGTATTGAACTGAAGCCAACCCCACCACCACCCTGCAGAGACTAACAGGCATTGGGGTGTGCCTTTGGGTCATCAGGCATAACGGCTACACCATTTCACCACACCCTACACTGCAGACACTGACATATATCACGATGTGCCTTGGTGTCTTTGGGCCTTATGCTCAACCCATTCAATAAGGAAATACAGAGAGAAGGGTGCAGTATAAGAGAATGGAGTGAACTTTGGGCAGAAAAGTCCAAGGCACACCTCAATGCCTGTCACTGGCTGCAGGGTGTAGGTGGGGGTGGAATGGTATAAGCATTACAGGCGACAGTCCCAAGTCACACCCCTGATGCCTGTCAGTCTCTACAAGGTGAGGCATTATGGCCAGAAACCATAATGCCCCAGGCGTTCATTGGTATTTGCACTCCAATTTTTCAACATGGTTTTTTTGTGACCCCCACCTCGTGAACAGTGGCAATTATCAGTTTGTTAGCTGAAAGCTGATTTTGCATAGCGACTATGCCATTTGGCACCACAGGTGCGAAAACACATTTCAAACAGAATGTGAAAAATGACAGCTGTACTGCTCATGAGGAGGTATTAAAATGGCAATGTTGAAAATCTGGAGTGAAAATATAAAAAAACTGGTGCAATCATGAGCGTGCGTAGAAACTGTGCAACACACACTTGTAATGTAATTAGTTTGGGGCTTGTTTACAGTAGATTGTCAACACAGGCATTTTGGGACCTCCGCTCATGAACAGTGTCACTGTGATTTTCATAATCTGTCCCGAACATTGATTTCCCACAGCGACCACGCATTTCTGCGTCGGAAGTGCGAAAACACATTTCAGCCAGGGTGTGAAAAATGACAGCTGTACTGTTCATAAGGAGGTGTGGAAAAATGCCACTGTAGAAAATCTGGATTGAAAATATTACAAATTCGTAAACTTTTGAGGGTGCATGGAAACTGCCCAATGCAAGCTCGTAACACAGTCATTTTATGAACTTTTGTCACCAAATTTCAACATAGCCATTTTAAGACCTCTAACCATGAACAGTGTCACTGTGATTTTCTTAATCTGTCCCGAAAATTGATTTTGCACACCGACTGTGCCATTGTGCGCTACATGCACGAAAACACATTTTGGGTGAGATGTGAAAAATGACAGCTGTACTACTCATAAGGTGGTGTGGTAAAATGGCAATGTTGAAAATCTAGAGTGAAAATATTAAAACTTCGGGAAGTTACAAGCGTGCATAGGAACTATGCAACGCACGCTCATAAAACAGTCATTTTGAGGAATTTTTTTCAACTCATTTTCAACATAGGGTTTTGGGGGGCCTACCTCATGAGCTGTGACACTGTTGTTTTGTTACAGAGTCGCAAAAGGTGGTTCCTCACAGTGACTGCGAAATCACCTTTCAGGACCGAATAACAAAATGACAGTGACTAAGGTAATGAGGTGGGGCCCCAAGAACCCCATGTTGAAAATTTGGTGAAAATATTCTCCAAAATGGATGAGATATGCACCAAAGTTGACAAAAAAACATTTATGCCATTATACAGCTTACCGACATTTCTTTAGTTCGTGGTCAGCTTTGAAGAGTGCAGACGTGTTCACGGTCCACTGAAGATCATCACACTGGGCTCCAGAGGTAAGTATGGGGCGCGGGAGTATGGGGATGTGGGTGCTCAGAGGGTGGGCGGGTTGGGGGAGGGGCAAGACAGTCAATGAGGGACCTTTTTTTTTTTTTTTACAGGTGTCTTTTTTTTTTTATTTTAGAAGACGACGCGGGACTTTTGCCATGCTGGGGACGGCCCCCAGTGTGGCAGCTGGAAGTTTATTTTTTTTGGAGGTAGTGGAGCTGACGGGGACTGGGCACCCCCGTCAGCCATACGGACGTTTGACACGCTGGGGTGGACTCCCAGTATGGCAACTGGAAGTAGTTTTTTTTTGCTGGGGGGGGGGTTCAGTGGAGCTGACGAGGGATTGAGCACCCCGTCACCATATGGACTTTTGCCATGCTGGAGTGAGCTCCCAGTGTGGCACCTGGAAATCTGTTTTGGGAAGGGCAGCAGAGCCGACAGGGGACTGAGCACCCCTGTTGGCCATACGGCATGTGGGTGGGGGGAGTTCATGAGCACGCTGGGGTGGGCTCCCAGCGTGCTACGTAGGTGTTCGGCAGGGGGGGGAGAACTGTCTATGACAGTTCAGATGCAGTGTAACCTGTAGGCAATTTGCATACTGCTGACGGCAGTATGCAAATTGCCTACACATTACCACTGCTGTTTGCAGCAATTTTTCACTTTCAACTGTACGCCACTGCATCTGAACTACTGTCATAGACAGCTCTGACATTTTTTGGTGCAGTGAGACAGCAGCTGCAAAAGGGAGCAAGGCATTGGAAGCTGAGTGGCACACCTATGAAAATTTGTATGGAGGCACTATGTTTCTTGCACATGCGTGCAAGCAAACATAACAAATCAGTACATACAGAGAAGTGCTTACACAATTCAGAGAGACAAAGTCAGGGACCCTACAAACAGAATCCCAGTTAATGGGGGAACAGCATCTATCAGATTTAGCACATATTATTAACAAGGTTCCAGCCACCACTGTTTTACTTCTGTGCAGACTGGTAGACCATTGGCTGAATTTTGCAGCCTACCAAAGAAATAATTTGGGCTCCAGTCCCTTTAATTGTTTCTGTTTCTTTTCTTTTCCCTCCCCACTGCCCAACACCCATGGCATGAGTGCATTATAAAATTGGGCACTTGGCCCACTCACTGCCATGGCCTGGAACCCTGTACTGTTGCTGGGTGGGTTAAAAGAGGTGGCCAGGGAGCTGCGCTCCCACCCAGCTTTAGTGCTCTTGCTTGGCTGGCTGGCGGTGGAACTGGAAAGTCCTGGGTGCGCATTTCCATCCAGTCTTATTTTTCTGCGGCACATCCTTGGTCTGCCGGCATTTGGCTACCCCCTCTTGGCAATTGAGAACTCTGCCCAGGGGGGACAGGTCATGTCAAGGAGTCACACGCCACCCAACAGAGCCTAGTGCTGCTGCCACACACCCTGGACTCTGCCTGGAGGGGAGTAACACCGGAAGAGCCACCACATGAAAAGGTATGTCTCTTTGCAGTGCTTCCCACATCCTCCACACTCCTTGCTCAGCCACCGACTCCTGCCCATGGCCCCCTTCCTCACTATGCTAAACTGTGAAAAGGACAAAGGGACTGGGAGGGAGCTGCAGGGGGTTGGTGGATGCAATGCAGGAAACTGTAATGGAGAAAGAAGAGGGGAAATACAAGAAAATCCCTACGTCGGAGAGAAGGGACCCTTTTTTTATTGTGCCCCCTAACTCTGAGGCACTACAGGTTGGAGTTTCAGAAGGATCATTCTGAAACTCCAAAATGGAAGCATTCCAGGGCCTAAAGTTCATTTTTTGAGCTACCGCAAACGGCTGCAGGCTCCATCCATGCAGCCGTAAAAAAAGAAGACAGAGATGAAATTTCCTTGACACAAAAGAATCAGAAGAAGAAAAACAATACAGAGGGAAAGAACTTTCAAACACAATCAGCAAAATAGATGCCTCTCTTTTCCTGTAACAAATTGACTCTTACCTGTTCTGTTGTTATGAGCTTAAAGAGCCACTGACGCCTCAAGAAGAACTTTGAAAAACATAATATTGGGACACAGAGCAGCTTATAGTTCTTATCCTCATTATTGAGGTCATATGCACGAAAATATAAAAGTTGTTCCCTGAGGGTTCATCAGCTCATATTGCTTCTTCCCAACCTGATGTCATAATACTCTGCTTGTGACATCACAGTTGTACCCATGTCATCAGACTGTGATGTCACAGCAGAGCATTATGGTTTCAAGTGGGGAGTAACCTGTAAAGGCAGATGAACTCAGGGATAAATATCTTGTTTTTGTGTGAATTTCTTCAGTAATAAATAATGGAGAAGAGAAATATAGAAGAGGCATATGAAATACAAGCTGAATTGTGTCCAACTTTTCTGTTTTTCAATGTTTTCACAAAGGTGTCAGCTGCTCTTTAAATAAATATTACCTAGTTTTACATAATTGATGTTGCCCTGTAAGTTTTTTCACTTTTAAAGCTGAAAGCTATTCAATGTTCTATTTGTATAGAGTAGGGGCTCTTTATTCAGTCCATAATTTGAGAATAATGTCATGACTTGAGGACTTAGGCCCCCATTTTCAAATGGTTAGCGTGGCACTAACTGTGTTAATGGCATTGCAGATGGGTCAAGGGCCATATTCAAAGGTCTCATGAGCTATGCTGACCTGACAGAGAATATCCTGCAGTGCCCATGCTAGCGAGGGTCCCCCATGCATACTGGGCACGACAGTATAGTCAGAGGTTTTGACAGCAGTAAAAGGCCTCTGTCACAACACTGTTTAAAGTTGCCAAAACACTAGCGTATTCCCATGCAGTAGCATCTCCCCCTGATCACCCATCCCATAGCATATGGTGCTGGTTATTCTTTGGTGGCTGAGTGGTCCCCTACACTCTGACTTCCCATCCCATAGCATATGGTGATATTCTCTGGTAGTCTAATTGATCCCCTCATCCTCTAAAAGGGCATCTGACCCATCCTGACCTGCCAGGGCAGGACCCTCCTCCCTGCACCACCCACATCCCAGTCACTGATGCTGTACCATGGATGTTAATCAGCACAGCCCTATGCTCACAACCTCAGCTGGCTGTTGTCTGAATGGCACAGAGCAATAGTATCTACTACCAGTTTGTGGTAATAGTGTAGGTATGGAGGGATGGGCAGACTGGATGAGACAAGCTGTCCTTATCTGCCATCAAATTCTATGTTTCCATGTACACATGCGGTCATGCTCTGCAATTCAGATGGTGGCCAGCTAAGGTGGTGAGTGGAGGGCTGTGCCTGTCACTGTCACTGCTGCCATAGCACAGCATCAGTGACCAGGGCAGTAGGGGGAGGAGAGTTCTGAGTGGTTGGGTCAGGTGGGGGGGTTGGATGCCCTTTAAGGATATGGGTTCCACTAGACTACCAGTGGATATCACCATATACTATGGGATAGACAATTGGGAGCACACACACTCACACCAATTAGCACATAATGGGCCTGCAAATGTCCCATAGTGCCTTGCATGCCTAATGCATTCATTAGCATGTTAGGGCTGAATATGGTCTGCAGACACCCTGCTGCTATTCCATGTGGGATGTGTTATCACCTCTGGGCTCCTGTGAGCCATACTCTGTCTGGAGCTGTATCAGTGCAGTGCATGGTCACTATGTGCTGTACCAGTACAGCCCCATATTCAGACCTTTAGCGAGCTCCAGTTGAGTACAGTAACTGTCTGAATATTGCCCCTGAGCCAGAAATTTGCCATGTAGTGCTCCTGTCTGCATGGTGCACATAGACAGCTTTCAATATGGGAGCCTTGGTGCCTGGCAGCAATTATTTGCTTTTTCTTGCAATGAGGAAGGAACATCGGTTGTGATTTGGGTTCCTTTTTCCCGTGACTTAGTCTTTTCCTATGGCTTCAGGCATTTTTTGCTGGCATGTAAGCACACCACTGCACCTGCACTGGTACAGCCCTGTGACACTCAGTGCCACCCTGAACTGACCCCTTCCTATGATTCTCCCCTTTTTAACAACTATACTTTGACCTCTGTAATACTTGGAATAGTTTTTGCCAACCAGACTAAGCCTAGACCACAAAGAAACACTCTAAAAAAGTAGAACATCCATTACACTGGAAGAGGCACAAAATAAGGCAATGTGAAGTCAGTTAGATGCGTACTTGAGAGGTGATTTGAAGTTTTGACGTGGGCTTTTGTATAGGTAGCTGTCAGTTTATGAAGTCATATATCCCGTCTGTAGTTTCTGAACAAGTGTGGCTCAAGGACAGCAACTTCCTTTATAGAACACAGTGCACCATTCTAAAGCAATAAAGGTCTACCATTAAGATGGCGTGAACAAGGGCACTGTAATGTGGGCACACCTCAAGTTGGTGAATGGGACTTGTGGGTGTTGCACGATGAGGGTGCCTCTCGTCCTCTCACTCCTCGATGTGCCCCACCACAGGGTTTGTTATAATAACTCTTGGGGGTGTGGGGGGAGGTGGAGCCCTTTGCAGCATTTCTGCATTGTCTTGTGTGGGGTGCTGTACTTTACAGGGTCGACTTTCTGGTGACATTGGGTCACGTCTCCCTTTTGGTCACTTGCCTTCTTGATGGGCGCACTTGTTCCTGTGCCCTTTTTACATGTGCCTTCTTAATTTTGACCCACTTTATACATAACCAGCAATAGAATATGTATGAGTACCTACTGTACTGTCCACTGCCTGGCTGGAAACTATTTCCTCGCTTTTTAAAGCTATTTATCTCACAAGTGACATGCAGCACCCTAGGAAACACAATGTCCCAGTCCAATCCAATGTAATTTGCATAAGTGTCCCACTCTATGTACCAGATTTGACAGTTCTTACTGACTGCAAGAAACATTTACCCTGCAGCTCCCCCCACCCCAGCCCCAGAAATGCAGGCTGAAATGCAGGAAACTCACTGATTCAGTTGGTAGTGATGCAGGGGCTGGTAATGTAAATGGGACATCTAACCACAATAGATAGAATGGCAAGCACAGACTGAAATGCTATAAAAGGTAAAGTAGTGTAGCTAGACCTACAGTTTTGAAAATCAGACTTTGTTATGTCCTAGCTTCGAAAATAAGACATAGTGACAACCCGGTTATGTGCAAAGTTGTGCAATACAATACTGAATCTGAACACGAGCTTTGAAAATCCATCCTGACATGCTTTTTTTCACTTTTTTATCTTATTCTTTATCTGTATTGTATACCTAATACACTCTATCAATATCAGTGCAGGGTACACCCTCATAGTCTGTGACATCATATGCTCTATCTTCCATTAGGGTGGAGGGCATCAGCTGGAAATCTCAATTTTGGAAACCACTCTACTTGTTCATATTTATAAGTAAGAGTACATAAGGTCCCAGGAGTGTAATGTCTTAATCTGTGAACTAAATGGAGAGATCTTAGTAATTACAACCCTTGAGAAATCAAAATAAAATACACGCGCTCAGATAGCTCAGCAGTGCAGTCAGAGTAGCAGCTGAATACGCAGATGCTATGATCACAGAGTTTACTCTACTGTCTATATTCGCAGGAACAGCTGAATATACAGCATGTAAGATCAACATCTTACTAATTAACTAAGGAACCCTATTTTTCAAATTAATGCAAACATTCTCTCCTGTTTTATGTATCAGAAAAGTACATAAATATTAATTTAAAGAGCCTTTGACATCCCTGGGGGAGACTTTGAAAAACAGCACTTTTATACACATCTCAGCCTGTACTTCGCATATTCTCCATATTCAGCTTTCTCACATTCATGATAGCTGTGCACATTATCATGAAAATAGGATAACTGTCTCTTAGACCTACAGAACTCTATGTGACTGCTTATCTCACCCACCTTCACCCATCCCCCATCTGGGGGCTGGCAGTATAGTCCAGAGGTTAGAGTAATGAGCTGTGAATGAGCTTGGTACATCCAGTAGGCTTGGGTTTGATTCCTACACCCTCCACTTGCATACTATTTGACTCTGAGCAAGTTCTTAACCTCCCCAGTGCTCCTGGGTTGCCCCATGAAAACAAGCACTTGTGCCTAGTGGTCGTGGGTCTTACTCAGTTACCAAGGAATAAAATAAAATAAATCTTTGTAATGCTGTATGCATGACATCAAATTTGCTTCCATAGCAGGAGACTGTGATATCACAAGCAGAGGACTAGGATGTAAAGTGTAGACAAGCAGGCAGACCAAATGAAGTCAGTGGAACCATGATCCTCTTTACATGCTAATGTGCATATTCATAAAGAAATAGGGGTCACGAAATACAAAACAATCTAATGCCCTTGACTATTTCACAGAGTATAATGGGTAAAGGGTTAGGCCCCCAGAATAGTTAGTCTTAAAGGAGAACTGCACATAACCTGTAAGTCCTTTTCTCAGTAGACGCTATTTTTAAGTTTGCTTGCACGCATGTGCAAGAAGCATAGTGCCATCATCCGAGTTTTCGGAGGTGTGTCACCCCCTCTCCCAATTCAGTCAGTGTGTTGGCAGGCGTAGCCCCAGTCCGCCAATGCTGCTGGAGCTGTCTATGACAGTTACAAAATGCAGTGGCATACAGTTGAAAGGGGGAGCTATGCTTCAGTGACCAGTGATAAGAAATCGCCTGCTCATGCGCAGCTCCCCCTACATACAAACACACACACACACACACACACACACACACACACACACACACACACAGAAACACACGCACGCATACTGCGTGGTGCCCCCCTGGCACACACGTATAGCTGTGCTGCGCTCCCCCCCCAAAGCCTTCCACATGCCACGCTGGGTGCCCACCCCAGCGTGGCAACTCATAGAATAGCCGACGGGGGTGCCCAATCCCCCATTGGCTCCACTGTCCTCACCCCCCCGAGTACTGGGTGCCACGCTGGGAGCCCACCCCAGTGTGGCAATAGATGTTATAGCCAACAGGGGTGCCCAATCCCCCATCGGCTCCACAGCCCCCCCAGCCATCCTTGTGCCACGCTGGGAGCCCACCCCAGCGTGGCAAACGTCCCGTGTCATCAAAAAGAAAAACAACCTGTAAAGAAAAAATGCTCCCACGCAGTCTCCCGTCCCCCCCAACAATCCGCACCCACCCACTGCGCACCCTGCCTCCCACACCCCCTTGCCCCATACTTACCTCGGACCTTGGCGACCATCTTAAGTGGACGGGAACACGTCTGCACTCTTCAAAGCCGACCGTGAACTGAGGAAATGCCGTAAGCTGTATAATGGGATAGATAGGGTTTTCAACTTTGTTGCATATCTTGGGCATTTTTGGAATTTTGCACCAAATTTTCAACATGGGTTTTGGCACCACTTCATGAATGCTGTCACTGTCGTGGCGTTATTCGGGCCTGAAGGGTGATTTCGCAGTCACTGTGCGAAATCACCTTTCAGGACCGATTAACAAAACGACACTGCCAGTGTTTATAAGGTGGGCTCTCAAAGAAGCCTATTTTGAAAATTTGGTGAAAAAATTACAAAACGACTGTTTTACGAGCGCAGTGTTGCATAAGCCCATCCTTCATAAGTTCGCAAATTTTCAATATTTTTCGCCCAGATTTTCAACATTGCCATTTTACCACACCTTCTTATGAGTATAGAGCTGTCATTTTTCACATCTCACCCAAAACGTGTTTCCGCCATGTAGCGCACAATGGCGCAGTCGATGTGCGAAATCAATGTACGGGACAAATTAAGAAAATCACAGTGACACTGTTCATGAGCAGAGGTCTTAGAATGGCTATATTGAAAATTTGGTGAAAAAATTCCTAACAATGACTGTTTTACGAACGTGCGTTGCGCAGTTCCTATGCATGCTCATAAGTTTGCGAATTTAAAATTTTCACTCCAGATTTTCAACATTGCCATTTTATTACACTTCCTTATGAACAGTACAGCTGCCATTTTTCATATGCCACCCAAAATGTGTTTTCGCACATGTAGCACACAGTGGTGCTGTTGAAATGTCAGACAATGTTTGGGACAGATTAAGAAAATCACAGTTACACTGTTCATTAGCAGAGGTCTTAAAATGGCTATGTTGAAAATTTGGTGACAAAAGTCCATAAAATGACTGTGTTATGAGTGAGCATTGCACAGTTTCCACGCACCCTCATAAGTTCATGACTTTGTAATATTTTAAGTCCAGATTTTCACCAGTGGCATTTTTCCACACTTCCTTATTTACAGTACAGCTGTCATTTTTCAGAACATGGCCGAAGTGTGTTTTCACACTTTCAGCACAGAGGTGCGTGGTCGCTATGGGAAATCATTGTTCGGACAGATAAAGAAAATCACAGTAACACTGTTCATGATCGGAGGCACCAAAATGCCTGAGTTGACAATCTGCTGTAAAAATATCCCCAACCTAATTACATTACGGGTGTGCGTTGCACAGTTTCTATGTACGCTCGTGACTTTACCATTTTTTTAAATATTTTTACTGTAGATTTGCAACATTGCCATTTTTTACACCTTCCCATGAACAGTACAGCTGTCATTTTTTACATCCTGTTCGGAATGTTTTTGCACCTGTGGTGCTAAATGCTGTAGTAGCTGTACATAAGCAGCTTTCGGCTAACAAACTGATATTCCCCCTGTTCATGAGGTTCGGTCACAAAAAAAACATGTTGAACATTTGGAGTGAAAATACCAACGAATGCCTGAGGTATTAGGGTTTCCAACCATAACGCCCAATGCTGTAGAGAATGACAGGCATCAGGGGTGCGACTTGGGATTCTTGCCTGTAATACTCATACCATTCCACACCCTGCAGCCAGTGAGAGGCATCAAGGTATGCCTTGGACTCTTCGGCCCCAAAGTTCACTCCATTCTCCCATATCACACCCATCTCACCATATTTCCTAATGGAATGGGGCGCTTAAGGCCAAAGACCCCAAGGAACACCGTGACACTTGTCAGTGTCTGCAGGGTGGGTGGTGAAATGGCGGCGTTATGCCTGACGACCCAAAGGCACACCCCAATGCCTGTCACTCTCTGCAGGGTGGTGGTGAGGTTGGCTTCAGTTCAATACTTCACTGCCATTCCTATTACGCAGCTCTGTAACTTCTACACTACCACTGCCAATGCCAGCAAGCAAACATTCGGCATTGACAAATGCTTGTTAATACAGATTCCAATCCTTTTATTGTTCTTTCTAAAGCAGCCTTTTAGTAGTTTTTCTGATTTACACTCTATGGTAAGTACCATTTTAGAACTGTATGATGTTGTCAATATCCTTCTCAACTGCAGAGTTCTATAGTAGAACACTGATGATTTGTGACAACACTGTAAGAGCTGAACAATGACATAAACTGCATACAGTTCTAAAATGGTACTTATCATCAGTGCGCCCATCAGAAACACTCACTGAAATAACTAAAAAACCTGAATGAAGAGAACAGTAACAGAACTAGAACCAACATCATTGACTGCATCACAAGTCCTATGAGGACAGGTTGAAGGAATTGAATATGTACTCCCTGGAGGAGAGGAGGGAGAGAGGGGATATGATAGAGACATACAAGTATCTTACAGGGAGGAACAGGGTGCAGAAATACACTATTTTTAAGTGAAAAAGATGTTCCAGGACTAAAGGGCATATGATGAAGTTGGAGGGAGGATGATTCAGAGGAAACGTGAGGAAGAATTTCTTCACAGAGCAGGTGGTGGACAAGTGGAACACCCTGCCAGAGGAAGTGGTGGGGGCCGAAACATTCACGGGATTTAAGAATGTATGAGATAGACATAAAGGAATTCTGGAGGTCAGGGTTAAGGGGCAACAGACTTCTAGGAAAACATAAAGTAAACTTACAAGCTCAAATTGGCAGACTGGGTGGACCATAGGCCCTATCTGCCGAGACTGTCTATGTATCTATGTAGTACAGGGCTGTAAGTTAATGGTATTTCACCTCGTTTTGCACACCAGTTCACATGGTGGAATGTCATTTTCTTAATTCTGGTATTCCAACTGGCATAATGCTCCACCGTGACACTGCTCTACAATTTATTCTATGCACTGCTATTTTGTATCAGTGGAACACTGGATCCAAATGCAAAATACCAAATTTGAGTTTCTGGCATTCCACCTCCCAGACCAATTTTCTTAATTTCTGTATCCGCGGTATTTAAAAGGCAGCTTGTACAGATACAGGGGTAAATGACTTACAGGATCAGTGCATTTAACCTTAATGTGAATTAATCCATTCTGTCCCCTGCCCGTAAATGGTGGGGCAGCACCTTGATGAGTCTCCGCATTGCATTAGGATGCCATTTTGGACGTTACTTGCCAACCCACTGATGCTACTTGCCTTCTGGTTCAACAAGGTACAGTGGATGAAACAAACAGAATGAAATGAAACACGTTTTATTGTAGGATCTGATGGCTCATAGTACTAGCCCTGTCTGGGGCCCCCTATAGATAGGAAGAGTCCCAGCAACCTAAGTGGCTAATGATGTCTAAGGCAGACACTGCCAAGGACACTGTCACAATAACCGTGAAGGGAAAAAGCAAGATTCACTCACAGATACTCAATCCAGAGTGCTGTTAGGAACCAGGCAGATTTATAACCTGACAAAAGTGTTTAATTTTCAGCATGTGTAAACTCTGTCTGACAGTGGGGATTTTGTTATGACTATCTCGCTCTCCATCTTCCGCACTCAGTGGCTGGATTCAAACACTGGCACATAAATTAAGCTGAGGTGAAAGAGATGGCATTTTCAAACAAACATCTTCAGAAATAAAAGAAAAAAATGAGGGTGAAAATATACTGAAACTATCTGAAATACAAGCTGAATTTATTTCTAAATATTATGTTTTTCAGTATTTTCTTTTAGGTTGTAATACAGTAGTTCTCTATGCATTGTTAAATCAGAGAGATTACTAAGAGACATGCCAAACCTTAGAGGCGTTGTTGATCCCCCACATTGACGGTGATGCTATCAGAGTATGTAGTTATTTTGTAGAGACGTGGTTTATTTCTGTATGCTTATACTGGTGCACACTCTCCCCAAGATACAACCATTGTCTCCGCCCCGGACTCTATCTTGCCTTTAGCACACTACAAATTGTGCTCCGTCTGCATTTTATTTCATTGCGGTGTATTTACTTAGAATCATTTTTTTTGCACAATTGCTAATTTTGTTGATGCTTATTTACATGTACTGTTTGTATTGTTGTACTTTCTGCCTCTATATTCTACTCCTACTCTGCCTCCTCCCTTGCCCCTCCCCCCAGGTCACATCTAGAAATGAGTTGTTACCAGTGCAATATGTCTTTCCTGGTAAAATGTTTGAAATAAATAAATTTAGTTTCGTGTCTATACTAATTGTTGTGAGTTCAATATGCAAATCACGAGCAACTAATCACAGCTTCTTCATCACCCCAAACTCTGTACCATTTATCCAATGAACACTGGTTTCATAGTAGTCATTGTCACAATTCCAAATGTTCCATAGCTGCTTGCGCTAGCTTCCATGTGATTACAGCAGTAAAGGAGGTCAGTGTAATTTGCCAAGTTGGGGATGGGGGTGGAAGGCTCAGCTGAGGATTTTCTAGAGATAGTACACTGGTTCCAGAGAGGATATACTAAAAATATTGAAGGACGGTCAGGCAGAGGCACATGGGGAGGGACTTAATTATCTGAACCTGTTCTCTCTAGAGAAGTGAAGGCAAAGGGGAGTGGATATGAGGCTAGCCTGTAGAGCACCTGGAATCTGTAACTACTAAATACATTGAAACTGAAGGAGAACTATGCTAGGGAGAGCAAGAGAGGGCATATGCTGAAATTGATAATGGATAACTTCAAGACCAACAAAAGAAGGGGGTTCACTCAACAGGTAGTGGCAAGGTGGAACAACTTACCAGAAGAAGTTGTATACCATAACAATTTAATATATTTAAGTTAAACTCAAACAATATATGAGAAATGACATAATGCGTTTATTTAGTGTGAACTAACAGGCAATTAAAATAGAGTCACATCACCTTTTGCCTGTAAACCATTCTTACATTCTTAAGTCTGGTTTCCATTAGGACAGACCAAACCTGTAGATGACTTAGGGCCACCTGATGCTCAGTGCAAAGTGCTACATGCTCCCAGTCAAGTGACCTGAGTTCAAGAATGAGCCCGTGGAGCTGGCTGGGTGGGCCGGGGGCAGGGAGGCATTGCTATGCAGAGGTGCTCCAAGCCCAAGGAGGGAAAGTGTTGGGTTCTGTAGCTGTGATGACCCCTGTAGTGGACCAAGGAGCTTGCTCCTCTGCAGGGGACAGCAGAAGCATGACAAGGCCTATCAAGGCTACACCCAGCATCAGGGGAGATGGGTGGGGAGAAAATAGAAAAACAATCTGCTGACAGGATGACACCGCTCAATTCACCACAGGCCTTGCACAACCAGCAGTGTCTTGGTTCCTTATCTCCATTGTGCTCTGGGGTGGCCTCTCCTCAGCCCCGCTACAGGGAGAAAATGTGGGGGAACTTGGAGTCCAGGTAAGTTCCTAGAATGGTAGAAGATGGGTCTGTGTGAGTGTAGGGCCAATGGGGGTCAGGTAGAATGGGAAAATGAAATGTATATGGGAAAAAAAACTAGAGGGTACTGTAGTACGGTAATGTTAATAAAATAAATACAACAATGTAAAAAATACAATGTTAATAAAATAAATACAACAATGTAAAAATGCAATGTTAATACAATTAATATAACAATGTAAAAATACAGTGTTAAATAAATACAACAATGTAAAATACACAATGTTAATAAACTACAATGTAAAAAATACAGTGTTAATAAACACAATGTAAAAAATGCAGTGTTAATAAAATAAATATAACAATGTGAAAATAATGCAATCTTAATAAAATAAATATAACAATATTTATATGTGTGAGGTGGTCTGCAGTGCTGAAACTGTGGCCATCATTGGCACTACTGTAGGAAAGCACAACTGTATGATAGTAATTCTGCCAGTAGTGTGTGGCATTGTGAGCTTCAATAGCAGAAGCCAGTATTGTGGTGGTGGTGGTGGTGGTGGATGGGCTGGTGGAAAAAAAAAACAAGGAAGGAAAAACAAAGTCTTTGTTTTTGTCTTTTTTAAAAATGTGACCAGGAAAAGTACACAGAGGAGAAGCTCAATCTCTGTTCCAGATGTGATCTGGGGGAAGAAGTGCAACAGATTCAAGGGCCCCTTAATGGGTTCAAACATAGTTGGAAAAAGGTCAGGGGACTCAGAGTCCCCACTTGACAAAGAAACATGGAAACATATATGATGATGGCAAAAAAAGACTGATGGTCCATCCAGTTTGCCCATATTACCCTATCATACCCCAGGGTCTATTGTCTCTGTGGGGATTTTGGTTGCACTGTTCCCCATTTTGTTATCTGTGTTTCCACCTTCCAATTCCAGTTGAGTAGCTTATATCCACTTGACTCAATCCAAGCCAAGGCTGAAGCCATTTGTGGTTTTGGCACCTACCACCTCTTCCAGCAGCCATTGCATGGCTCAACCATTCTTTCTGTAAAATAATGCTTCCTTGCATCCTTTTTAAACCTTCCCCCCATTTACCTTCACTCATAACCTCTTGTCCTATCTTCTCAGTTCCTGGTAAATGACACTGCATAGTCCACCTTGTTAATTCCTTTCAAGAGCTGAAGGTCTGTATCATATGCCCCCTTTCTCTTCTGGTTTCAAGTGAGTACACGTTCCGTACCTTTAGCCGATCCTCATAGGATCTGCCCTCCTGGTTCTGAATCATCTTGGTCAACTTACATTATAGTTTCTCCAGCCTGTCTCTGTCTTTCTTCAGGGGGGACTCCAGAACTATGCACAGTAATCCAGGTGTGGCCTCCCAAGTAACCAATGCAATGGTAACAGTACCTTCTGCCTTCTACAGTCAAACACTCTCTATTGATGAATCCCAGCATCCTGTTAGCCTTGCTGAAGGCCTTGTTACACTGACTGGTTTGTTCAAGGGAGTCACTAATGATGACTCCTAGATCACTTTTCTCTCATGCTTTATACAGCTTAACCCCCTCCCCATCCAATACTTTGTTCTATGGTGTTTGTTCTATAAGTGCATAACTTTGTACTTTTTGACATTGAATTTCAGTTGCCAGACTGAACCAATTTTCCAGCCTTTGCAGGTCTCTCTGCAACCCATTATCCCATCCACATTGTCAACCCTACCACAGTGTTTAGTGTTATCTGCAAATTGACACAACCTGTTCTGCACTTGGGAGAACCATGGAGAAGGAGGAAGTGGGGGAGCAGGGGTTAAATAATGTACCACGACACTAGGCCAGGTGGGTACGGTAGTAATAAATATGGGCAGATTTCATGGGCACTTGGTCTCCTTCTGCTTTCAGATTCTCTGTTTCTATGGATATTGCTAAAAAAGTCCTATAGGACATATGCAGTGGCATTACAGCGGTAGAGTGCAGAATATGTACAATATCCAGTGCAGCAAGTAGTCCAATGGGTTAAGAACGATGCAGAAAGAGCAACCATGGTGTAGCTAGACCAGACCTATAACCAGACATGTAAACAAAAAGACCGGATAGCTTGGGGACAGAGTCAGGTGCAGTTAAAGGAGGAGGAGGCAGAGGATGAATAAGGGGGATTATAAAGGAATGGGAGTCTGAGAATTCCACTTGACTAATATATATTTTCCTCCCCTTGTCAAACTTGATCAAATTGATTTGGTAAGATGTTATCATCCCCACATCAACAACCTATTCCTTGCACACTGTTTTAATGTCATTCACTTTTACGATACACAAAATTATTAAACTTAGTAGTTTTGCCTCTAGTGGTCAGCAAGATGATTGATGGAACTGAGTGGCAATCCCTTTATGTGTTTGGGAAACCTGAGCCATTGGGAGAAAGTTAAAATTGTTGGGTTGAACTTCTGCAAGTTTCTCTCGGAGTTTCAGTCATCACCAATAATATTGCAGTATGTGGGTTGTCACTTTTTCCATAGAGCAACAGTGACGCTCAAAACCCGTAATACCTATCATCGATTCTAAA
Source organism: Neoceratodus forsteri (assembly GCA_016271365.2). NCBI lineage: Eukaryota > Metazoa > Chordata > Ceratodontiformes > Ceratodontidae > Neoceratodus > Neoceratodus forsteri. The sequence continues at coordinate 174,351,555 of JADMNL010000026.1, read as the reverse complement.
ATTCTTTTTGATAGTACTATCGATCTGATGTCAAAGTAATAGTATTATGAAAATAATACATGTGACAGTCAAGCACAAGTGCAACCTTAAATGTGAACACTGTTCTGAATGGAACACTCACACAGCTAGTTAGTCCAGTTGGGTGACTCCTTTAATCCCAGGTCACGGTGGTCAGCAGTCTGATCCACTCTCCCACCAGCATGAGCACAGCATCAGTCTCCATATCTGCCCATCCCCATCATGGCAGCAAAGAGGATGTGTTTCCCAAACAGACTGGCCATCCACCATTGGAGGTGGGGGGCAGTCATGTGCCTGCTCCAACAGTTGCCCTGGTGTCATGCTTGATACCTAGGGATGGGCACTGTTTTCATGAAGCAGATGTGAGTGTGAATTAGCAATATTGCTGTGATGGTGAGTAAGCTTAAAATCAGTTTAAGAAAATAAATAGTCAATGAAGACTCTCATGTTTTACAAAAAAACAGCAAATGGGACTCTATCTGTTATGGTGCTGGTAACACTGTCTTGGGATCACATGAAATCATAAACCTTTTAGGCTCCACTCTTAAGGTTCATGTCATGGAAACCCATAATGGTGTAACAGCAATGTAAGGTTGGCAAGCAATGTGAGAAGGTGGTAGGGAGGGCTGGGGGGATACTGGGATGTATAGGGAGAGGCATCACCAGCAGAAAACAGGAAGTTGTTATGCCCCTGTACAGACAGTTGGTGAGACCCCATCTGGAGTACTGCGTCCAGTTCTGGAGACCTCATCTCCGCAAGGACATAGACAGGATGGAGGCAGTTCAGAGGAGGACAACTAAAATGGTGCAGGGTCTGCAAGAGAAGGCATATGAGGAGAGACTAAAGGAGCTTAATATGTATACCCTTGAGGAAAGGAGGAAGAGGGGGGCATGATAGAAACATTTAAGTACCTCAGTGGAATCAACAAAGTCCAAGAGGGTAGCATCTATCAGAAAAAGAGATGTGCAAGAACAAGGGGACACAATTTGAAGATAGATGGATGATGGCTCAGGGGCAATGTGAGGAAGTATTTTTTCACAGAGAGGGTGGTGGATGCATGGAACAGCCTTCCTGAGGAGGTTGTGGGGTCTAAAAGTGTGGGAGAATTCAAAAATGCATGGGATAGAAATGAGGCAATTTTTGTAGGGGGTAGGAAGAAATAGGCTGTTGGCTAAATAGGATCTGCAGTTTATCCTCTAGGTAGGGAAACGGGCAGACTAGGTGGGCCAAGCAGTCCTTATCTGCCATCAAAGTCTATGTTTCTATGATTCTATGTTTCTCTTGCAGTGGAGTCCTTCACAGAGTTACGAAGCATACAAATTAAGCAGGCACAGTATTGCAAACAGACAACAGCAGCACAAACATTATATGCAGATGAAATATTGCATTCTTGGCAATGTAGTCAGATGTTTTATTCCAGTACAAATTGGTGTAAAAGCATGTGCAATTCTCACTAAACTCTGAGTACAAATTTAACCCTTCTGTGTCTGTTGTAATGTGAAGGACACGTCTCAGATTTGATTTACCTCAAGTCCCTTTCCTTTTAGGATTTCAAAGGTTCAGATTTCATATTTTTTTGGGTGGGGGTAGAGGTAAGTATACAGAAGATTGTTATCTCAATATTGTTTGAATGAGAACATTTGTTTTGACCTTTTGTAAGATTTAGACAGATTTGCTTTGGTGGCTAGAAGTAACCAGTTGTTGGCTGAATTGATTATTTTCAAAGACGTTCATATCCAATCCAGATTACCTCATGTCGTATTGAAATAGGAGAGTATGTGCAGCATGATAAATTGTTAATGGAACTCTTGCATACTATTAAAGGAACTGAATTAATAATACCAAACAATGCTTTCTTTGGTGGAGGGGGACTGGCTGTTTTTGAACTCTAATACTCCTACTCACTGAAGTTAGGAATGCTGACTGATTGGCTTTGCAATGATCAGGACTCTGTGTAGTTCGATAAAGAAAGTCATGCATGTGCGGTGTCCTCCAGTTTCAGTTTCTCATCTCTTTGTTCCATATGCCAACCCAGTTAAAGTGAACCAATGATATTCTCAGTTTTTGTTTTTTTGTTGCCTGGAAGAAGTGCTTACTTATATTTGGCTGTACTAGTTTTCCTTGTTCTATTCCTGGCAATTTTTTGCTTTGCAAATTTTTCCCCAGGAGTCACTGGTAAAAGCTTCACTTAGTCAAGAAGACTGAGGCACATGGCTGAAATTCATAAATTCTATGTCGATGGAATGCCTGCAAGTGGAAGAGATGTTTAAGATTCTGGGGTCACACGTCAGATTTCTATAAGGTAGAGAATGTCTTTATCATGATCTACATTGTCATCCTACTTCATTTCTAATGCACCCTTTGGATGAACTCTTGCCCAGTGCAGTTGAGTTTTTTGAGCACAGTTAAGGCAGTTGCACTTATTCTAACCTGTCACTTACATCAACTTGTTATACATCTTGGTGCAAAAATATGTTTTTAGTTAGATAGAGTGGTCCTAAATTATGGCTGAGAGGACCAGCTCTGTTTTGGATCAGAACTACCATGGCTTGGCCTGCATCAACTGATTAATATAAAATGAGTTGGGGGGATACTGGGATGCTTAGGAAGAGGCATCAATAGTAGAAAACAGGAAGTTGTTATCCCTCTGTACAGACAGTTGGTGAGGACCCCATCTGGAGTACTGTGTGCAGTTCTGGAGACCCCATCTTCTCAAAGACATAGACAGAGTGGAGGCTGTCCAGAGGAGGGCAACCAAAATGGTGCAGGGTCTGCACCAGAAGACATACAAAGAAAGACTAAAGGAGCTTAATATGTATACCCTTGAGGAAAGGAGGGAGAGAGGGGACATGATAAAAACTTTCAAGTACCTCAAGGGAATCAACAAAGTGCAAGAGGGTAGCATCTTTCAGAAAAAGAGATGTGCAAGAACAAGAGGGCACAATTTGAAGACAGAGAAGGGACAGCTCAGTGGTAATGTGAGGAAGTATTTTTTCATGGAGAGGGTTGTGGATGCATGGAACAGCCTCCCTGAGGAGGTCGTGGAATCAAGAACAGTGGGAGAATTCAAGAATGCATGGACAGACATAAGGCAGTCCTAGTGGGATGTAGGAGGAAGTAAGCAGTTGGTTAACTAGGATCTGCAGCGTATCTGTTAGGTAGGAAAATGGGCAGACAAGGTGGGCCAAGCAGTCCTTATCTGCCATCAAATTCTATGTTTCTATGTAATACTAGTGTCCTGATTGGCTGAGTCTTGTTTCTAGCCGTGACATAAATGCAGCACAAATCTTGGTTAAAAACAAATCCCTGCCAACCTGGCCAGAACTTATTCCATATCTTGGTATCAATTAGATTGAATCTTTAGTTTTAAACTTGTGGCCATGTTATTTTTTTAAGTCTAGGACCGTTCCTTACAATCACTCTGTCCCTCCCCAACATACAATCCATTTCTCAAACTCACAACTCACTTCCTGTTTAAATACAGTAGAGCACACATGTATTTTTATTTTAACTTGGCATGCTTGATCATCATCCCACTCACTTTCCCGAACCCTGCCTACCCGCTTACCCCTTTATGCTGCTTGCTCAATTACCTCGCTAAATCTCAGCACAGCTTTCAAATTGATTATTTAGCTCTATGTTGTGGCCTTACTTCCCACAGCCTCTTACCACCCACTGACAGCCCACTCAGTGTCCTGTATGATGCCTCTTCCCTCCTACCACTTACTATTTGCTGCCATTTGCTAGCACATACGTACACTCACTCATGTTTAAATAAAGTATTTCTTTTGTAATTTTATTCAAGATGCCACAAGTAAGCCTGCTATCACATACAGTGCTACAGACCACTGTTAAAATACCAAGTGAATGTTATATTCAAAAAGTTTGAGTAATAGCTTGCCGGAGCATGTAACTGTGACCAGTACCGACCCCAAACCCATCTCACCAATGCATCTCCATCTCTGGGGATGCAGTTAAGAAAATATGGGCATTCTTGTTGAAATTATAGTTCTTTTTTGTTTTATATAAAGGTAATGTACCTGAGAGAACAGTACAGGGATTACACATTATGACCAATGACATAAACTGTATAGCAGCTGCAGAGTGACAATATACAGCATTTTACAGAAATCCCTGAATCTGGAAAAGCAATGAGAAATACCCCCCTCACCCAAATCCCAGACCCCCGTACCCCCACCCCCAGGATGTGCCTTCTATAAAAGAAAAGAAAGAAAAAAGAAAAGAAAGGAGAAGAAAAGGAAGACAGGGAGCTGATTTGATACATATGAAATACATAAAGGTATATCGGCTGCTAAGGTAGCTAGAGGTATACCCAACAGGACATTAATTCAAATAAAGAGCATACAATTTGCCTCATTTCCTCTCAAAATGAAACCAGATAATTTCAAGAACTTGCTATTAACTTTTCAGTCTGAAAACAGAGAGAAAGTTCACTGATCCATTCTGCATACAAGATAACCAATTGGTCCATCCAATGCCTAAGGACCAATCTTCTGACCACCATAGAGATTAAGGCCATGTGGAATCTGCGCTCCATCACTTGTATATTGGAAAGCTTCCCTAGGATACAAACTTCTATAGTGAATAAATCATCCAGGCCCAAAAGAGGGTCTAAGTTAGATTGGATGGACTCCCATAACGGAGCCACCTTCTCACAATACCAGAAAATGTGTACCAGGTTCCCTTGCACTGTGCCACACCTTGTGCATAGGGTTGAAGACAGTCTGTTTAATTTAACCAGTTTAACTGGGGTATAGTACATGTTGTTCAATATATGGTATTGAGTGAGTCTATGTCTGTCTTGAGAGAGATACCGATATGTATCTACCCAAATTTGTTCCCAATCTAGAAGGGTATCTGGCAGAAGAGAAGACCAGCATCTGGAACCAGTCAGGTAGTCTGGGAATTTAGTGTCCAAAAGGAAAGAATAAAGCTTAGAAATGCTATGGGCCTTAGTTGCTTGTTCCTGTATCTGATTTAGGAAGGGTTTAATTTGAGACGGTGTAGGATTGGAGCCGAAGCTGGAAGCCACTAGGTGTTGTAACTGGAAAACTTTAAAAACGTGCTTCTGAGGAATATTATACTTGGTCAGAACCTCCCCAGAAGATAAAAAGAGTTATTCAGGAATAAATCATCGACACAGCAATCTCTCAGCTGGGGAAGCCAGTCTAGAGAAAGTGGGAGACCCCAATCCTAATATTTAAATTTAGGGTAAGAGGATGGGAAGTGTCTTTCCTGGGAAAGAGATTGAAAAAGTGGCAGCATTGATTTAACACCTTGATAGAAGTGCCAAGGACGCTGCCCTGTAATAGTGGAGGCAAAGTGGATAGGTTATAATAGAGGAGTCTGGATGGGAGAAAGCCAAACTCGGTTAGAATCTTTTTCTCAAGTTGTACCCAAATTGGTAGAAACTTGTTCACCCTCTGGTCGTACCAACTCCCAATTTTTGCCATGTGGATTGCCCAGTAATAGAGCATAAAGTTGGGAAGACGGAGCCCTCCCTTCACTTTGGGTAAATTCAGTTTTAAGAAGGCTTTCCTGGGCTGTTTACCCTGCCAAATAAACTTGGAAATGGACCTGTGGAAGTGATGAAAATAGGACGTTGGTAGGAAAATATTCATTAGGCTAAGTGGGTAGAAAACCCGAGGCAACACATTCATCTTAACAATATTAATACAACCCCACAGCGATAAAGGGAGGGCAGACCATCTCTGAAGGTCTTGTTGAATTTTAATCAATAGATTATCTAGGTTAAGCTTCCTGAAAAGGCCAGGGTCTTTAGTGAGGAAGATGTCTAAATATTTGAGAGAGGAGGGGGGCCCATTTCATACCAAACTGGGAAAGGTTGACCTGAAGCATGTTGACGTTCAGTGGAAATATGATTGATTTAGCTAGATTCAACTTGTAATTAGCCACCTGGCCAAATTGGGCTATAATGTGTAATATATGTGTTAGGGACACTATGGGGTTAGTCGAGTGTAAGAGAATATCATCAGCATAGGCCAAGAGAACCAGAGACTGCTGTTGAATGAAACATCTCATGACCAGTGGAGAATTTTTAATTCTAAGAAGGAGAGGCTCCAGATAGAGGTTAAACAAGAAAGGTGACAGAGGAAGCCCTGCAGGGTGCCTGTAAATAGAGAAAATCGAGAAGAAAAAACCCTGTTACAATAAATTCTGGCAGTAGGGGATTGGTAGACACGATTTAATCCATTGAATAAAGACCTCTGGGAAGCCCATTCTCTTTAATATAATCCAGAGAAATTCCCAATGGACTCTATCAAAGGCTTTCTCTGCATCTAATGACATCAGAGCCATAAGGATTTGACAGTCCTGGGCAGCTTGAAAAATATGTGAGAGAGTACGCAGGTGATCTATAGAGGACCTGCCCTGCACAAAACCTACTTGTTCGGGACTCAACAAGTTAAGCCAGACCCTTTTGAGTCTAAGGGATAGGATTTTTGTTAGGATTTTAATGTCGTAATTAAGAAGTGAAATTGGGTGGTAACTAGTAGGGTCGGTCGGGGATTTGTCTGGTTTCAGTATCAGAACAATAGTGGCTTCCAGCAAGGAAGGGTCCAGAGTGGTAGCATTAAACATGTATTCAAATAATTTTGTGAGAAGCGGGGCCAGTTCCTTCCCAAAAGTTTTATAAAAATTGGAGAGGAAGTCATCAGGTCCTGGAGCTTTGTCCGGAGCAAATTCCTTGATCACCTCCTCCACTTCCATTACTGTGATAGGCGTAGTCAGAACTTCTCCTAGGTGAGTTTGGAGGGTAGGGAGGGGGAGGCCTTCCAGAAACTGGTCCACAAGGGAATGAGAGAGGTGGAAGGTACCACTGCCATAAAGTTCCTTATAAAATGACTCAAAAATCTGTGAAATATCCCTAGGAGAAGTTTTAAGGGAACCATTGGAACATAATAATGAGGGAATCCATCTTGATCCGTCAGTTTCTCTCAACCGTAAAGCTAGCATTTTACCCGATTTCTCCCCTTGATCGAGATAGAGGGCCTTTGTTTTCAGGACAGCATACTCTGCCTTGTCTCTTATCCAATCTGAGTACTCATTTCTGAGTTTCATTAGGGTTTCTAGATCAGCTTGGGAAGAGGAGGAGGATAACTTGCTCTCTGCCAACCTAATTTGGTTCAACAAAAACATGATCTTGGCCTCCCTTTGTTTTTTCCTCCTAGATGTGAGTTTAATAAATTCGCCCCTGATGAAGCATTTAAGGGAGCACCAAAGCAGATCCTCCCTCTCGATTGAACCTGTATTGGTCTCAACAAATGATGTGATTAGGGATCTGATATGGGAGACTATATCCTTGTCTTTTAAAAGCTGGGTGTTTAGTTTCCAGACAGTATCTCTTTGCACCTGTGGGTTTGGGGAGACCAAAATCCAAGCCACCGAGTGGTCTGACACCACTATGGGCTCAATACCAGACTGGAGTACTCCCAACAGAAGGTTATTGCTGACTAGTATTAGGTCACTTCTGGACCAGGTCTTGTGTACTTGGGAGTAATAAGAAAAGAGTTGTCTTGTGGGGTTAAGTAAATGCCAAGGGTCACACAGGCCCAGTAAGTCCAGAAAGTTCCTCAAGGCTAGTTGCGAAGAGGAAAGTGGTTTCAGGGGTCTATAAGATTTATCCAGATCTTGTGAGGGAGCTATATTCCAGTCCCCCCCCCACCCGATTATTAGCATTGAGGATAAGAGTCCACTCAACTTTTCAGCCTAAGTCATGAGGAAGTCTGGGTCCCCCCCTACTGGGGCGTAGATCGCCCCTGGTGTTATCTTCACATTGTAGAGTGAATCTTTCACAATAATGAATCTACCTTCATGGTCCAATAAAAGCTCTTCTGCCAGAAAGGGAATATGCTTCTTAACCAGAATGGCCACCCCCCTACTAGAGGAAGACCCCCCATGAGGCAAAAACCTGAGCATAGCCTTGACGGTGAAGCCCTTTGACTTCTGATGAGAACAAATGGGTTTCTTGCATCAAGAGAATATCAACATTTAGTAAAGCACAGTTTTTGAAAGCCTGATACCTTTTAGTTAGGTCTCTGACACCTCTTACATTCCACGTAGCAATTTTAAGCACTGTAACAGTCATTATCTAATATACAGTGCAGCAATGGACTATGAAAATATGAAAAAGCAGACCACCCTAGAAGGCACATCCTGCCCTCCCCCCTCCCCCCACAAACCCACCATTGACCAAATCCCACCCCTCCACCCTCCCTCCCTTGAGATCTGTAAAGACGAACTGAAGCAATATAAATTTCAGACATAGTGTTGCAGCATTTACCAAATCCTGAACTAAGAAAGAAAGACTCCTCCCCTTCCTACCCCCCTCCACATCCCTGAAACTATATACAACTGTTCCCCCAACTACTTTTTGAGAAGAACTGAAAGTAATAGTGTTTAAGACAGGGAACAAAGCCCCGAAAGCCACCACTAGATGGGTGTACTGGGAGGTAAACATGAACCGGTAACCTTAGGAAGTGTCAGCTAATAAGTAGAGAGTAATCCCCTCATAAGTACTGAGAACTTCCTGGCTGAAAAAACCCTCATCTGGGCTGTTCTCCCCTTTGGTGCTTAGTAGTTCCACCAGGGCCGACCCTCCCACGGATTCCCCCCCCCAAGACAGATAAATCAGATTAAGCCTACAAAAGTACTGGGAAAGATGAGAACCTGACCAAAATCTCAGGGTTGTACAGAGAAAGCCCCATTAACCTGGGTTAGACACAACCAGAGCTCACTAGGAAGTGAGAGCCCACCAGGGTCTCCTGGATTCTGGTCATCGCCATGAGAAAATAGCCCAGAATGATTGCTGACCGGTTGGTTCATCACCTGCCTTCAGCCCCCCAACTGCCATCTGAACTCCTTAAACCATCAAGAGAAATAACTGAATTACATTACTCCCATAGGTTCTGAACTGAATAGGGTAGGGGATAATAACCCTGAGACCCCAATGGTGATGCTAACAATCCGAGTCAGCCCCCTCAGCCCAGGGGGCCAACTACAGGCTTCGCTGCCATCAAAACCGTCAGCGGTAAAAATTATGTTCTCAAAAATAGAAGTGTATTAGGGCACAAGCAGGATCGGACTAACGTCCTGCCACCCTTCCTCCAAAGTGCTCACCCCAACAACAGCAATCCTCATTGCCTAATATTGGCCCAGCTCATCCCTTTACTCAATATAACCTCTCCAGCCCACCAACTACACCTGAAGAATACCCCAGGATATCTTAATGAGTGCTTCTGTCCAATTTGCTGTGAAATTAAGCCAGTCTAATTACCTGGGCCAGGGAAGGACAAGAGGAACCAGGAAAGCAATAATTACTAGGTGGACCAAAAGGTCCCACCGGACTCACATCGTGTGGAAACTGCCTCTGCACCCCAAGTTCCTACCACCCCCCCCAGCTAGCTGGCCCCATGAACCACTGCATAACCGAGCCCACTCAACCTCCCAACAGGCTGCTCCAAAGCCACCCCCCCACCACCAGACAATCCAGATGAGAGAGAGAAGAAAAGCCAGAAACAAAAGGTGAGAGTCCAAAAATGCAGCATGTAGCAAGAGGTAGCTTCCTGGCGTTGTCTCAGTGATTCAGCCCGGTTTAAACAGGCTGGGCAACTTGACTGAGAAATCCACATCAGAAAGTCCAGACGAGAGAGAAATGAGGAATCAAAAACCAAAAAAGAAAGTCCAAAAATGCAGTATGTAGTAAGAGGTAACTTCTTAGCTCTGCCTCAGCGATTCAGCCCGGTTTAAACAGGTTAGGTAGTTTGATTGAGACATCTGATGCCGCTAAGTCTGGGGATTCATAGGAGAGCCAGGAACCATCAATGGCAACTTAAAGCTTGGCAGGGTAGATCATTTTGTAGCGAATGCCTGCTGCGATCAGCTTGCTAACTGTAGAGTGAAACACTGAACGCTTTTGCCTCGTCTCGTAGGGAAGATCCTGAGTAATGCGCAGCTTGGAACCACTCCATAGAATTGCCTGTAATTCTCTTGCCTTTGATAGAACATGTTGTTTTTCCAAGAAGCTTAGAAATTTAATAATGATAGGTCTTGGTGGGGCTCCTGCAGCAGGTTTCGATCTAAGAGAGCGATGAGCACGTTCAATATGATACTGTGGATTAAGAGGGGAAGGCCTGACAACTTTGTTTAGAAATTTCTGGAGAAAGAGATTAATATCAGGGCCCTCTTCAGACTCGGGGAGGCCCAGGATCACCAAGTTATTTCTTCGGCTCCTTCCTTCTAAGTCCTCCGTTTTGAGTTGCAGTTTACTGATCTGTTGTCTAAGATGAATAATTTCTGGGTCTATCTTTCCCTTCAGGTCTCCAAGGAGGAAGTTCTGGCTTCTGAATCTCCAATTCTGGTGATTAGGGCACTGAGATCTCCTCTTAGTGATTTCAGCTCAGCAGAGATGTCATCTAATGTTTCCTTGAAAGGAATTAGCTCTTGCAAGAAATGGTCCTCAGTAAGAGGAGTTGGAGAAGTATTGGAAGGGGGCAGTTTTACTGCAAGCCCCGAATTCTGGTTTTTAGATTTTTTTGAAGATTTTTCCGGCGTAGAGGGCAGGGTGGGCTTCATGCCAGCAGGCCTCATCTCCACTTCCATCTCAGTCTGCTTCCAAGTGCATTAATATGCACAGCGCAAGATGCTGCCAAGTACCGAAGAGTATTATCTGTACAATAGATGTAGAATATAGCTTTAGATATAGAATTTGTTAGCTGAAAATAGTTAGAAGACGGGCAGGTAATGGGAGTTCCATGAAAACGCTGCTTCTAGCTGCACTGCATCACGTGAGCCCCCCAAAAATATGGGCATTCTTATGCTAAGCTGATAAGTGAAGCCACACAGGGGATGAGAGCAATGTGTTGATGTGACATCATGTAAAACATTATGACAAGTGGCTACACAGTGATAGTACTCCCATAACTAGTTTAATTAACTCATTTATTTATACATTCATTTATTTTTATGGTAGTTAGTAGTACAGGGGCTTTCACTGGTCAGTAATCAGAACAACCAATAGGCATAAGGACTATTTTACATATCCTGTATCCAGTAAAGGTAATTTTATATATGCATTGTAAAGTTTTTCTTTGTGTTTTAATTTTTTTTCACTAACCATTTTATAATAGCAATAAGACACTCAGAGGCTGCTGGGTTTACCACATGCCCAGGACGTTGAAGGCACTTTGCCTGTGGCATCATGCCTCATGACACCACAGGGCATGCTGTAAACCCACTTCAACCTGTAACTTGAAAAACCCTCTAATATTATTTTTGTATAATATTTGTATTATAAATAAATGGTATCGGATGGTCTGCCTAAGACACTCCAGTCAGCAAGTGAACTTGACGTTTGACCCAAGGTTTCAGTGGTGCTGAAAACAGCAGAGATGATAAATTGACCAGTGAAGAGAACCCCTAATTAAAAGTTTCCTGTTCTGTCTTAATTAAAGCTTTCTGCACATCTACCAGGAGAAAGGACCTCATAAAATGTTATGATTCCTGCAGGAAGAGGCCATTTGATAACAGAACCGTGTTATGCCAGTCGTAAACCTGAGATCACCCTAGCAAAACAGGAAACCAGCAGGGAGGCATCAAAGGGGATGTTTTGATGAAAGACTCATATTTTAAAAATTGCTGACTGTTGATTTCCCCAGTAGAAATAAATCTAGGTGAGAATTTAACTGTGACTTCACCAAAAGGGTTGGGGAGATAGAGTTTGAAATGAACATGCATCTGGGGAAAACAGAGCATATTACTCTGGACTCGGAGAGAGAGACTTAATTCTCTGGACTTTAGAAGGCATTTAATGATAACATCTAGATAGGTATTTTAAGTATTTGGGGTAGATGTATTTGTGTTCTGTAAATTCCCATTTATTTCATGTGACAGTAACTTAGTGATATAATTGTTCTGTGTTTGATTTTACCTGTTTTACAATTTTTAGTAAACAATATTCTCTTTGAAATTTTGCTTGTGTCTTCTCAGTTTTCTTTTACATGTGATTGCTGAACCTGTGTTTAAGTCTGACAGCCGTTAAGGGCTTGAATATGTTACTAAGCTTGCTAAAAGATAAGAATGTACCTAGGTCTCATATTGAGTCATAGGGGTACATTTTGGGAGCCTGGCTGGGTGCCACTGGCAAAAGATTATATTCCATTTCCCCTAAGAGAATATATATCTGAGCCTGTTAACTGGGCACTCGAGACTAGTAGGTGATTTGGACCCTAAACAGACAAGAGGGTTACCCTGTCTGTACCCTGTTCACACTATTGCACTTCAAGGTTGGCACTGTGGGATCCGAGGGCCTGACCTGTGGAGTGCATTTGTGACACAGCCTATATCCCATTGTGCCTTATTGCTTGATTAAAAATCAGAGTCATTTGTTACTTGACTCAGTCCAGTCCAATGGCCAGCTTTGGCTCTGTCAGTGACCCAGTTCTGATCCAGTGTGGAAAATGTGAGTGAGTCTGGGGCTTTATTCATAAAATAAAAATGGGGATGTTTTGAGGAAAAAACATAAATAACCTATTTTAAACATTAAACGACATAAAGAAAATGCTTATTATTAGGGAGTGAGAACTACCTGATTCTGTCATTTATGCAGGTTTGGATCCATCTACTTAGACCTGGTTCTGGTCCAGTATGGAAAAGTTACCTGTTTTGGCAAACAAGAGTAAATCAGAACTTTTTTGGAAAAGATCAGAGTCAGATTTAGAACTGTGTCACAGTCGACCACCCCCATTCCAAGTCAGAATCAGAATTAGGTCACAATTGGCCCTCCCATCCCATCAGAATCAGAACTGTGCCATTGTTGACCCACCCATTCCAAGTCAGAATCAGAACTGTATTATGGTTGACCCTCCATCCTAGGTCAGAACCAGAACCAAAATTAGATCATACTCAACTCTCCCATTTGTTTATTTATTTATGTATTTGTACATATAGGAATTACAATCGTTTGAGTCAAAGGTTCATTTCCAAAGGCTCCTCGTCAAAGAGTACAGGGACATTAACAGTTACATAGTTCCATGGACAAACACAGAGTTACAAGGTTTCATTGCTTACATTGCTGCATAGTTACATCACAGCAAGTTTACAAAGGCAGGTTGTAATGACATTATATTTTACAAAAGATAAAGTCATTGGCCTATACGGTGCAGAAGACTTGCAAAGACAGGTTGTAAAGACAGCATATTTACATGAGACAATATCATTGGCCTGTACAAGGTGGTAGCTAGGCAATAAGTGTGAACTGTAAATGGTGAACTGGAGTGATATGGAAATTAGCAGTCCTGGGGACATTGTCAAGTAGGTTGTAAACTAACAGTTGTGTCCAGCCCATAAGGAGGAGGGCCGATAAGGCATGGTAATCGGTAATGTTTATACACACCTATAGCACCACAAGCCAAATAAGTGCTCGTAGTCTGGGAAACAAGATCCCAGACCTGCAGGCAACAATGACAGAGGCTAAACTGGGCATAGCCATTAGTGAGACATGGTTCACCAGTAACCACATGTAAGAGACTTCAATACCTGGCTATGTACTGGTCAGAAGAGACCAAGGGGTAAAAAGGGGGGGTTGAGTGGCCCTTTATGTCAATGAAAATATCAAAGCTATAGAAATTCAGAATACACATAAGGAGCCAGAAGAACTGTGGGTCACCCTGGAAACAGGAAATGGGATAGCTTAATGAACTGGGGTTGTCTACAGGACTCCAGACCAGGGGAGGACATAGACACATTACTGTTAGAACATATATAAAATATGACAGCTAAAGGAGAGATTCTGATAATGGGAGACTTCAACATGCCAGATACAGATTGGTGCATACCAGCAGGAACATCTGCCAGAACTAGACACATAATGGATTCCCTGCAGGGGAGGGCCTTAAACAACTGGTACAACAACCCACGAGAGACAGGGCTATCTTAGATCTAGTACTGATTAAGGGGGAAAGGATCACAGATCTCCTGGTAGAAGGTCACCTAGGGGCCAGTGATCATCATGTGATATGGTTCAATTTGGCCACTAGAACTAACTCATCCCATTCCAAGGCAGAAATATGGGACTTTAGAGGTGCTGAATTTAATAAGATGGCCAACAGAGTTAAGCTAGCCCTGGCAAGAAGAAATACAGGTGTGGGGGTACAGGTAAAATGGGCAAGCATTAAAGGATGCAGTACTTTAAGCAACATCCCATTGTGTTAGAGAGAAAAGCAACAGCAAAAGAAGAAGGAAACCACTTTGGTTCTCAAAAACAGTAGCAGAAAAGGTCAGAGCCAAAAGGCTGGCTTTCAGGAAATATAAGGGAATACAGCGAGACAAATATAGGGAGGCATACCAAACTTCCCTAAGGGAAGCAGGGAAGGCAGTAAGGCAGGCAAAGGCCCAAACCAAGGAAACACTAGCATGAACAGTAAAAGAAGGTGGCAAGACTTTCTATGGACACATTAGTGAAAGGAGAAAGTCCAGAGGGGGTATTACTAGCATGGGATTATAATGTCACAAGACAATATGTCTCATGGCAAAATTGTGCTGCCAATACAGTGTGATTTTTCTGCCATGAGGCATAGGTCTTTTTTCTGTGGGGGGTTCTGCCCCCAAACCCCACATTACAGGGGGCTGCACCCCTGGAACCCCAACTAAAGATTCTCAACTTGGGGGGGGTCCAACTGGGGGAGCACACAAAAGTGTGAAAAATAAAAGATTCTGGTACCAGGAATCAAACCCGGTCCCAGACACAGCACCTGGATTCTTGCTGCTGTGACTCAGTCCTGTGAATCATGGCAGCTGCTCGGCAGAACCCACTCCCAGCAGAGGCTGTATATTTTGCCTGGGAGAGCGCTACTGGTGCAGTACCGTGTATAGCAGTATACATGGTATTGACCAGTAGCGCTTATGGACTGTGCTGTAGCCATTTAGCCATAATGCCATACACTATTAAGTGTGCAACATTATGACCCAGTAGGAGAAAAGCTAAGATCAAAGGGGATAAGGGGGAGTGTGAGGAGGAGGAGGACCAAGGAAAAGCATCTATCCTAAATAGATACTTCTGCTCAGTATTTACTGAAAATAAGGTAGGGCAGGGCCCACAGCTTAGCACCTGGACACAGCGGGGAGGGAGGTATGCACTAGTTCCTTCACAAAAGAAAGGGTCCTACAAAAGCTCACTAAGTTTAGGGTGGACAAGGCAATGGGAACTGATGGCTTACATCCCAGGGTACTAAAGGAGCTAAGGGTGGGACTAGCAGAGCCATTAGCAGAACTGTTTAGTGAGTCTGAGCACAGGAGAGGTCCCAGAAGACTGGAGAAGGGCTCATGTGATCTCACTCCACAAGAGTGGTAGCAGGGAGGAGGCAGGGAACTACAGACCAGTCAGTCTTACCTCAGTAGTGGGCAAGATTATGGAGGCACTCCTTAAGGAAAGGATAGTGCAACACCTGGAATCCATATGAGCACAGGATCCAAGACAGTATGGGTTTACAAAAGGAAGGTCCTGTCAAACTAATCTCATAGATTTCTTTGACTGGGTAACCAGAGTGGTGGACCAAGGGGGAGCAGTTGATGTCCCCTACCTTGACTTCAGCAAAGCTTTCGATACTGTTCCACATAGAAGATTGATTAATAAGCTGGGTAGGCTCAGGGTGGGTCAGAAGTTGGTCAACTGGGTGGCAAACTGGTTGGCAGGCAGAAAACAGAGAGAGGTGGTAAATGGTATGCAGTCAGAAGAGATGCAAGTCACAAGTGCGGTACCTCAGGGATAAGTCCTGGGGCCAGTCCTCTTCAATAGTTTCATCAGTGATATTGCAGATGGACTGGAGGGTAAAGTTTGTCTGTTTGCAGATGACACCAAGATCTGCAACAGTGTAGATGATCCAGGTGGGGTGGGCAGAATGGGAAGAGATCTGGATAAACTGGGAAACTGGTTGGAAGAGTGGCAAATGGGGTTTAAAGCAAAGAAGTGCAAGATCATGCACATAGGGAAGAGAAGCCCTGAAGCCACCTATAGGTTGGGAGGGTAGTTGCTGATAATCACAAGGGAGGAAAGAGACTTAGGCATCATTATCACAGATGACCTGAAATCATCCAAGCAGACCACTAAAGTAGTAGGTAAGGCTAGAGAGATATTGGGGTGTATTAGTAGGGGTATTTCAAGTCATAAGAGGTAGGTAATAATCCCTCTTTACAAGACACTGGTCAGGCCCCATCTGGAGTACTGCATGCAGTACTGGAGGCAGCAACTACACAAGGACATTAACAAAATGGAGGCAGTCCAGAGAAGGACAACCAAAATGGTGCAGGGACTGCATCAGAAAACATATGAGGACAAATTAACGGAACTCAATATGTATGCCCTAGAGCAAAGGAGGGAGAGAGGTGATATGATTGAAACATTCAAACATCTTAAGGGCATTAACAAGGTGAAAGAGTCTAACATGTTTCAGTATAATAAAAATAGCAGGACGAGAGGACACAGCATGAGATAGAGGGAGCCCGATTAAGGGGGAATGTGAGGAAGTTATTTTTCACAGAAAGGGTGGCGGATGCATGGAATGACCTACCTCAGGAAGTGGTGGATATTAATACAGTGCAGGGCTTCAAACAGCCATGGGATAGGCATAAGGGAGCAATAAAGATGAATATGAATAGATAGGCCATTGACAGAGTACAGGCCTATGCCACATTCATAAGGTAGAAAAAAATGGGCAGACTGGATGGGCCTTGCGGTCCTTATCTGCTGTCAACTTCTATGCTTCCATGTTTATATGTTTCTATGTTCCTGAGTGTGATTTTGAAGGGACTGATTTTGGGGAGGTTGGTGATGGTGGCTGGGAGGGAGCTGCACCAGGATGGGGCCCTGTAGCAAAAATACCACTGTGCAAATGATGTACTGACTCTTGGCACCAGGATGGTAGCCTTACTGGCCCTGCGTGTGGGGATGGTAGGTGTAGCATGGTGGAGGGAGGAGGTCACCCCGGGGGGGGGAGACCAAGGAGTATTTTACTGGTCAGCAAATATGACTAGTAGTGGAGCCTCTCATCAAAGTTAAGCACGTTGGTAGTGGAGTAAAGCGTGCAGGTGTGTGTGCACCTGCCCATACTGGTCAGGAGCCTGCAGATCTTGTTGATGGACAATTTAATTTTATTAAGCACAGTACTGTTTGCTTCTGCATATATTGGGAGGCCGTAGTCCACAAGGAACATAACTGAGGAGACGATAGCCAGCCGAAGTGCCTCGGGGGGAAGGCTGTCCCTGTGGCTGTAAAGTAGACCAATCTGTGAGTTTGTGGTAAAAGAGAGGGTGCTAATGTGGGAGTGGAAGGTAAGGGCTGTGTCAAAGGTAATGCCCAGGTATTTTCATATTAATTGGCATGATCACCTACTCTAATGTAATCTGTGCTAAACTGAACTGCTGTTTTATATGACCTGTTTTCTCTTTGATGATGCTTCCCAATGAATTCTCACATGTTGTTGTACTGTAATGATGTACTGTGTGTTTTTCTGTATCTCTCTGTACCCCATTGTTGTAATCTCCCGGATCATTCCTGAAAATAGGCATATTACTTGTCTAGTGTACTTACCCAGTTACCAAAAGCTAAATAAATAAATAAATTTAAAAGAGGGGGTGCTGTGTGCTGGGAAGTATCAGGAGGGAGGGAGGTGTTTCTGGCCTAGCTTTGGTGATGAGCAAAAAGCATAGCTTTAGTTTTTTTTAGGTTAATGACCAACCTGTGGTCTGTAAACCATTGCTCTATCTGGGTGAAGGATAGCTGGAGAGAGACCTGAAGGGAGGCAGGGTTTGGGTGTGAGGCAAATGGGACTGCATCATCTGCATATAGCAGTACCCTTCCAGCACAGGGGCTGAGTAGTGCGTTAAGGTAGAGACTGAAGATAAGAGGGTCCATTATGGAGTCCTGGTGGACCCCAGAGTGGGCAGGCCAAGTGTTGAAGGTGCTGTGGATTTTTGCACACTGGGGCCTGGAGGACAGGTAACTGTTAAACCAGGAGAGAGGCCCAGGGGAGAGGCCAAGTTGGAGCAGGGAGTTAGAACCAGGACTGGGTCACAGTCAACCCTTCCATTCCAAGTCAAAACCAGAACTGGGTCACTGTTAGCCTAAACCCTAATTGGATATGATCATGGGTTAGATTAACAGTCTGTTAATCACCCACTAGGGACATAATGTGGCATGAGGTGTAGCCTAGTGCCATATTGGCCCAGGGGATGAATAACTGAGTGTTCCTCTAACTCCTGGAAGTACCTTATTGCTATTATAAAAAACATTATTTTGAATAAAACATGTTAGAAGAATACATTTTTAATCTACCAACTGTTTAAGAATGCTGGTTCCGAATCAGAATGTATCATTCCAGTTGTTCAACTAGAGGAAGGAATGCTGACAGGAAAAAATCCTGTGTCATGGTGATTAGGCTGTACATGACAGTGTAACTAGTAGAGATTAATGTAAGGCTATTGGAATGTTGACAACAATTTAGACTGCAGAATTTCTGAGACCCTTTTAATAATATTCCTCAGATTACATAATCAGTGCAATATTGATCTATGATTTACTTAGAAATACATTTCAGAATTCCTCAAAATTCAAAATGAAGTCCCAAAAAGCATTTTGAAAGTGAAATTGCAATTTCCCACCAGTTTTGGTGGAATTCTGCATTCTACAACATTCTAGTGAAATCCAACCTAATCAGAGCCCTGTAGTTGTCCTGAAAGTTACTGTCCTGTCCTGTCCAGCTCCAAAGGGATTGAAACTGGAGCAAGAATGGATACACACTGGATAATGGCACCACCCGCAGATACTGAGGTGGACATGGACAGAAAGCCCAACTTGAGTCTTCTTTTAACCCAGCACAACTCCGCCAAGTTGACTATCTGCTGTCACATTTATCACACTAACAATCATAGTTCAACATGGGTACACATGCTTTAGTTTAAATACATGGCTTGCTTGAAAATTTCTGATGGGGGAGTGTTTTGTCTTGTTGCATATATTAATATGTTAATACAGCTGAATCTTCATAAAAGCTTAATTAAAAGGCAGGCACCTTATTCTGTTATTGTTGATTGTTTCATGCAGCTTAACAGATGTGTGAGCAAAGAAGTTTTGACACAACTCCCACACACCCCACATAGACACAGAAAGGCATATATATATATATATATATATATATATATATATATATATACACACACACACACATACAGAGTGTTACTATTCAGAAACTTATTCACATAATTCTACTGACATTTTTCAGCTAAAATCATGAGAACTATGTTAATTCACTGTAAAATTGAATTATGAATGTTTAGAACACCGTAATTTGTTTTGTTCTGGGAACAGATTGTTTCTCATAGCCGCCTACATTAGCAAGTTATTAATTTAATGATTTCATAATAGGAGCCAATTCCTCTGGGTAATGGAAAGCATATTGTATGTGAAACACATGCTGACTGTATGCCCTGTATAGACAGTGTGCTTTGAATTTAAGCCACACAAATATTTGGCATTGTCGTTAGCAGTCTCGAAATAAATTATTAATGAAACCGCAAAGTAAATGTAGCTTTCTTTACAAAACAGAAAACCTTTATAAATGACTAGGAACCTGGCAGATGATTTAGACAGAAACACCGGGCTTCAAAACATGTGTTTTATGCCAGTTTGGCTCAGCACTTCTTGATCTCCACTGTTACGGACTGTCCACAGATGACTGATGGATATTCCCACCCCCTTCAGACTTGGTATTCAGGATGGACTTGATATACCTTCTCATTAGAGTAGTAAACTGTTGTTTGATGTTATTTTTTTGAAACTCTTGTTCTCTTTTTTTTCTCCCAGGTCCCGACCTCCTTCCTGCCACTGAATTGCAATTGCAATGCTATTTCTGCTTCTCCTTATTGACTTGGTCTTCTCACTAAAATACTGAGACACCCAGACTTCCATCCTTCATGGGACAGTCCTGGTGGCGCAGCCTGGAACCATCCTGGAACAAGAAGATGCTTACATGGTTTCCCCAATTTCTGGATAAATAAAATGTTTTATTACTATTTTCAAATGTTTTTACACATTTGCAAGAGTTCTCTTGCTTTATGTTAAAAAATGGCGCATGTGTCAGTTTTGGAAATATCTGTCAGTTATGTGCACAGGTTTTGACAATGTGACAAAAAGTAAGACCGTGTTTTATTTGGTCTAATGTTTTTTGCAGGCTGTGCAGTTGCACTAAAATTGTGTTGCAAATACCTGATGAGCATTTCAAAATTCAGCCCTTACTGTCACAAGCCAGCGAGCTCCTGAAAAAAATAACCGTTATGTATGTCATAGCCCCATTAACTATGAGATGCAGAATCATAGTTGGGTTTTATCATATCCTTCAGCTTACCACTGCCAATAGAAAATACTACTTTGGGGACATCTAGTGACATCACCTGTTTAGGCAGCAGCACTCAGATGGAGCTTCACTGTTGACCTCAGTAACTTTTTAGTAAAATTTGAGATTTGAGCCAAACTGCTCCCACAGGAGAGAATAAATCACATCTGGATACCTGTAGGACAACAACTAATGAAAACAAACAGTCCAGAAACTACCAGGAAATCCTGTCAAGCAAAGAACAGAGCCACAGCTTCTCATCTTCGCTCCACACCAGCTGCCCATGCTACCATAGTGACCTGACATGATGAGAATGAGGATGAAGAGAACTGTACCACACCTCTAAGAAGCTGGTTACTGAGTTAAGGAATGTAGGGTCTGCGCTGAGATTACTTGATTCGGGGTTAGGGGTTGTGCAACAGAAGGTCAACAATTTCAAAAAATAAACCTCGGCCCTGGAAATGGGACTCTCAGACACTGCCACCCAAGTCAATCTGCACAACCCACTACTAATATAATTTCACCACAGAGAGCATAAATAGAATGCTAAGATGAAATTTATGGAAAATTAATCACATTAGAAAAATGTATGGCTGTATGGCCTGCCCAAGGCACAGAATGCGGTGCTCTTGTTCTTTTCATGGCATCCTTTCTCAAAGAATTACTGAACTAGGCTAGGGGAGAAACCCTGTGAGTAGAAACAGCCCAGAAAATTTGGCCCAAAACTAGGAAACATTAAAACACAGCATTTATTATCCACTTGCTAAATTTCATGCAGAAGATGAAGAGCTAAGCAGCACAGACTACAAAAATAAATTTCAGGGACAAGACACTTTTTCTGGACTCAATTTTGGACCCTGGACCCATGTAAAATGTGCTTGAATGCTGGAAGTTCAGAAGACCCTTAAACAGAAAAGCAATTTTCTTATATATTTTTTTCCCAGTGCATATAAAAATATTTCTGGATTCAGACCCACAGACCTGTGTGACATTAGGGGATGTTACCCAAACATTGAAGACACCAAGCATTGAGACACCAGGTCAAATCTCTAGGTTTACTGCGATAGAACAAGAATGTCATCACCAAACATGGCATGCCCAAAGTTGTCCACAAAGACAATAGGATCAGATCTCTCCAGTGACCATGCAGTGTTGGGAAGTGATTCAGAATAACAGAGCCAGCTGCCATGAGCAGCAACACTGAGATCACTGTATCATGCCTCCAAATTGAGTACTGAGTACACCTAGTTTCCCTCTTTCTAGCAGCACTGGGGGCTCAGCAAATAACTTTCCTCTCCCCTGAACATTCTGTTGTGCTTATTTGGACTGGTGAACATTGAGATTAATGTTTTCATGCCAGTTTTGCTCAGCACTTCTTGGTCTCCCCACTAAGGACTGGCCTGGAATGATGGATATTCCAACCCCTTCAGAGGTGCAATGCAGTACTTGATATACCTTCTAACTAGAGTAATAAACAGTTATTTGATGTTGTTTTTTTGAAACTCTTTTGTTTCTCCCCTTCCTGCCACTGAACTGCAATTGTAATGCTGTTTCTACTTTTCCTTATAGACTTGGTCCTCTCACTAAAATGCAGAGATACCCACACTTCCCTCCTTCATGGGACAGTCTGGGTTACGCAGCCTAAAACCAGCCTGGAACAAGTTGACCCTTACAAGGTTTGCCCATTTCTGGACAAGTTGATGATATGGTCCTTATTCATGACTTTTAAAATTATCTCCAAATGAGACATTTTATACACTCTCAAAATCGGGTACAGGCTGTAGCAAGGGCCATGACTTGAGTATAGTACTTTTACTATTGGGTGGTGACCCTGGCCATCAAACAAAAGTATAACTCCATGCTGTACCTTTTATTCCTGACTTATTAAGGACAAGACACTAACACAACCAGACACAAGTGGGAAACAGGTCAGAAACAATCTTTGAAATGGAATAGGAGAATATTCATAGGATGGTTTACAAGATATCAGCATCACAAAAGTGGAGGGACTATAGGTAGAAACTAATACACCATTGTTTTCTCTCTCCCACAGTAACCAAATATTTTGCCACAACTGACTTTGACCTGTGTTGGAGAAACTGAAGAGAGTGGGACATATTTCTACATATTTTTGGAGTTGCTGCTATACAGCCTTACTGGGAAACCATTCATAAATCTCTAGAAGAAATATAGCAGACCTTTAGGTATTGTGCTTTTAATCAACTAGTTTTAAGGTTCATCAAGGTATAATCCTCTCACAGTCACTAATCACAGTTCTTGATTGAATGTCCCTCATAATCTTTAAAAGTATTATATTTAACTGGCTCTCACTTGAGATGGCAGAGGTAAATGGAGCCAGCCATGGGCAATAGTGAGAAGGCAATTAAGCCCAGTATTTTCATTTTTGCTGCATGTTGTGTCACTGTAGGGAAGGGAGCTACCCAGTAATGTAGGAAACGGTGCTGAGGCCAGGTGAACAAGTCATAAGTTGGCACCACAAATGCATTAATTGTAACACTACAGGGTATGAGTTTCCCTTAAACATATTATTTTTCTCTCCACAGTGATTGCAATGAGACTAAAATTTAGTGCTGAGTGAAGTTGAGGAGGAAGGGAGGATGGGCAGTGTGAGGGCTTTGTGGTGGTTTCTAGGGCAAGATTTGGTGGGCATTTGTAGCAACATCCATGGAGGTTCAGGGACATGATTGGCTAGTGCAAATCAGATGTTAGCAGCTTAAATGTATTCCAATAGGGCATAGCTACCCAGATTGTTCGGAAAGCTGGAGCATTGGCGTCATGAAGCAGGAGGGTGACTTCTTACAGGGGTGACTGCAGGGCATCCACAGGAAGTTTGTAGTTCTGTAGGCAATCCTGGCAGTAGGGATGGGTGGGTGGCAGTACAGATGAGGGTGCTAAGTTAGGGAAGCAGTATAGCGCAGTTGTTTAAGGCTCTGAGCTGCAAATCCAGAGACCTGGGTTTGAATCCCACAGTCCCCACTTGCATACTGTGACCCTGAGTGAATCACTTAACTTCCCTGTGCTCCTAGGTCACACTTGTAAACAAGCTTTCAGCTTAGTGTGCTACTCCTGGTTAAACAATTGGAAAAAAAAGTACCCAAGATGCGATTTTACTGCACTAATACTAGGAAATGGGGAGAGAACCTGCATATAGCCACAATACTCCATCTAGGGTATGCCACACTATTAGGTCCTGGGGAGAAACCTGTAAATGGCCACAACATCCTATCTAGGGAGGCAACACCGTTAGGCCCAGTGAAGGAGAAAACCAGTAAATGAGCACAACACCCTATCTAGGGTAGGCCATACTGACAAGGCTAGGGGAGGGGAAATACTAGTAATCAGACACAAAGACTCATTCCATAATGTACAGGTAACAGTGAGGATGGGGGATCATAATCTGGGATGTGGAATGACCATCTACCAGAAGGTGCTAGTGGAGACATGAGGGTGCCTAGTCTGCAGGAGACTAGCATTCCTGGTTGCAGATCTGAATTAATTTAAGGCTGAGTTAATCGGACTGAGGGTTACATATACCCAGTGGATCCCAGTGACATGGACACCACTTTCCCAGAGGCTTCAATGAGCCCAATAATAGGCAATTTAATTTATACTTGGAGGGCATGGGGAGATGGGGATGGAGTATACTCCACTGCAGGTGGCAGCAACAAGAAATAGATACCAGCTAGTCAGGTCCCAGAGAGAATCAAAACCCAAGGACTCAGGGTACTGGTGCAATGAAGGTACAGTTCCCAGGGTGGCTCCCCATACTCTGGAAGCACAAAGGGGACAGGCCCAAGTGGCAGAGAAGCGGACTAGTGGGAGGAAAGAAGGGAAGAGGAATCAGGTTCTACACATGGGTATACCAAAGAATAGGGGCAGAAAGAGTCACCATGTAAATGGGCAGAGCAGTGGATGCCAACAGACACAGACCCTCCTGTCAACTACTTGGCTGTCCACCATCTGAATGACTCAAACTGAGCACCTGCTTATTGGGAAAACAGCTGTTTCTACAATACACACTCTTGGTCCTTGTCATTCAAACAGTGGCCAGCTAGGGTGGGGAGTGGTGGGTCTGTGCAAGTTGCCATCCTCCTCTAAATCACAGATGATGTTTGCCTTCTTAATGTGCACACAATGTCAGACAGAGGGGGAGTAGGGTGCAGAATTGGTGTGCTTGAAGGAGGGTAACAGGTATCAGGGTCAGAGGGGGTACCACTAGCTTACAAGGGAAATTAACTTGATCCAAATGGGGATCAGGATGGGAGATGGGTACCACTGCTCTAGCAATGTAATTGACATGGCTTCTATAGAAATCAGGGTGGCAGGGGGTTTGCTACTAAGGACAGCTGCTTAAAAATTATACCAGTGTCCCTTAGAATTAATCTGTTCCTTCTTCCTGTCTACACATTATTTCCTTTTCCTTTGTTTATGAATCACTATTGGTTGCTGTGGAAATATTGTGATGTCACAAGAAAGAAAGTATGACATCACATGCACGCCAAGCTGCAGGAGCAGGCCAAGTCCAAAGGACAAGGATCCTGTTTCCATTCAAATATCCCTAGTTGGGCTGTGCAGAATATTCAAATTCTGATGTACAGTAATGGAATTCTATTGAGTTTTGGGAAATTCTGTGGAATTGGTTGGTAGCAGAATTACAACATTTTGAGTGCAAAATGGTTTTCATGAATTAATAATCTGCAGTTTGTGTAAATTGCGGATTTCTGTTTCTGCAATCTGTGGAAAAATATTCTTTGATTTATGTGATCCACAGAAAATTATTCTGTGTTTACACAGAAATGCTTTTTGGAATTCTGTGGAATTTAAAAAGAAATCCCAAAAAGCATTTCAGAAACGAATAGCCATTCTGCACCCTTTCCGGAGGCAAAAGTTTGCATTGTGCATAACTCTAGTCCTTAGTAATGCAGAATAAGGGGAAGATAAACACTGGACATATAGGAAATACAGCAATATATGTGTGTCATTTAAAAATCATTAGAGGACCCTTTACAGCAGCAATATTTGTTAGTCACCATATGTGTTTTTTTTTTTTAGCAGTAATATTTTTCTGGCAAAACCATCAAAGAGTTGTGTGAAGTTGCCAAAATACACTCCATGAAAAAATCCACAAATTTCGGCAAATTTGCGGAATTGGGTTTGCAATTTGCTTTGTTATTCACCAGGTGGATTGGCCAAAATTCATCTGGTAAGTGGTGAATGACCAATTTGCTGTTGAATAACAAAGGAAAATCTAGTGCTGCAAAACCTTAGCCTGCTCAAACACCCCCCCAGCACTGTCCTCCCCTGCCACTGCTAAATGTCACACTTGCTGCTGAATCAGTAAGATAATAGATAATCCCTTCTCCCTACCCACATGCCAAATTAAATCCCCCCCACCCAATTCTCACTGTCTTTCATTTTTACTCTCAGTCCTTCTCCCAGCCTCCTTCTGTTCCCCAGCACCCTCCTCCCCCCACAAGCACCCACAAAATATAGGCTGCTAATAAAGAAAATAGTCCCTGGTGTAGAGCATCATCTCTGTTCAGTACCAACTTCCAACTCTTGTCTCATAATAATGGCTTTAAGGAATGAATGGTGTCATTTTGACTCCTAGTAAAACCTAATTGGTTTTAGTAGGAACAAAGACATCAGCATTTGTTCATTCACATCCTTTTCTGAGGTGAGACTGGAACAAGTTGGCACCGAACAGAGTAGACACTGTGCATTGAGGGACCATTTTCTTTATTCACAACTATTTGTAAATCTACTGTGAAAAGGTGGTGAGGACCCGAGGCCGGAGTGAGAGTGGGGACTGGGAGTTAAAATGAAAGACCGAGGACTTGGATGGGGGAGGGATCACTGGGGCAAGGGGATGAGGGTGCCAGTGGGGAGTTATTTTGATTAATTATGTTCTTGGGTGCATGGAGGGTGATTTCACAGCACAATAGGCAGGGAGGTTTTAAGTAAAAAAAAAATCAGCCTTAGAATGGCTGGCTCAGCAGCAGAAATTGTGACCTGTTCACAAATGCGAATAACGCAAATTCACCTCAACATCACCAGCAAATTAAAAATTCACAACATCTGTAACATCAACATACCTATTTTCTTTTTGTTTTCTTTTATTTCTGAACTACATGATTTTGAAGTTTTTAAAGTTCCTTTATCTGTGTCCTGCCAGCCATGAAAAATATTTAAAGCAGCAGTACTACAAAAAAAAAATTGCTTTTTTGACAGTTTATTCCCTGTGCCCTGCTAATCATATATCTGGTGATCTTTTTCACCAGCATTGTACTATTGCAGAGTAATTTGCTCAGTTTTTCTCTGCTTTTGTTTACATTTCTGCCATTAAGCATGTTGCACTGGAACACCCTCTGCTGCCAACTGCACATGTTTATGACTTGCAGGGACATCGGGAATGGTCAGCAGAGGGTCCCTCTGCTGTTGTCAAAAGATGTGATGTGACCTGAAGAAAAAGCGCAGCTGAAATTAGTCAGCCGCCATATTTGTTGTAGAGCTTCAACACTTCAAATAAATTGCAAATATCTAAAAAACTAAAGACGACTGGAAAAAAAACATTTACAGTTGTGGATACTAGAATTTTGGCTGCATGCTTACAGCCAAAAAACAGAATTTTGATAGGTCACTTCCTGATTTCGTAGTACTGCTGCTTTAATATCTTGGTTCAGTGCTGTGCTAGTCACCATCTGAACATGTGGTGCCACCATGCTGCTACATCCACAGTATGAATCTAGCATGTACATTCAACAGGTAATCACAAGGGACAAGATTTTGTAAGTTGTGATTGGTGGCCATCTGTACTGACGATAAGTAATTAATTACAACATGAGGTATACAAAGCTGTTTTAAAAATCTCAGAGTAAATTAAAAATCCACTCAGGTTGAATGCAATGATGTCCATAATACATTGTTGCTAAAAAAAACTAGGATGTGCTTTAAGCAACACATCTAAACAACTTAAAATGGATTGTCAGCACTCTTCATGTGGTACTGGTAATAAAGTTTTGTAAAAGTGTGATACATAATGTCTGCTCTAGTAAGCCCTCATGGCATTCGTCCAGGCTGAAACCCATGCTACAAAGCCTCAGTGTCTGGGATCTAAAAAAAAGATTTGTTTACAAAGTAACTTAGCATCTCCATGCAAACAGAAACACCAACATCTGTTTGTATTATTTTGCCTTTCTTGTCTGAAGTAAGCCTGCATGCTTACTGTGCAGTGTAAGTATTTCTAAAATTCCGTGTCTATCTTAAAGCAATAATATTGATATTATTTTCAGTTACTTTGACCTCCAGTTCATTGGTTTGCTGATATGGCTTCTTAATGTGTGCGAGGAACTCTTGGAAGGTTGTACTTCTCTGTTGAAGTACTGTAAGGCGGTAACTCCCACCAAAGCACTGCCAGAATCCATAACTGGGATGCTGCCAAGAACTGTTTGGCTGGCTGCCTACTCAGCTGCAGGTGTGCAAATTTGCTAATACACAAATTGGAGCAACTGAGGTTTAAAGAAGAGAACAGAACAGAATAACATTTCAGTTTTCTTTAGTGCCTTCCATTACAGAAGTGACTGTTGTTAGTGTCAAAGTTTGCTTTGATAAAAACTATTGAAGTTTCCACACCTGTTTCTCAAGAAACGATTGATGATTTGGCTGAATATTGATGAGTTTGTTGATGGCGCCAGCACATAGAAACTCAGAAATACCAGCCCAGTCTGACCAAGGACTGCTGAATAGAGCCGTGCAGAATGCAGAATCCCACCAGCAAAATTCCTACAAAATGGCAATTCCACATCGAAAATGACTTTCAGAATTTCTTTTTGAATGCTGTGGAATTCTGAAAAGCATTTCTACAGTACATAAAAATTGCATATTATCTTTATGTGGATTGTATCATTTTCTACAAACTGCAGAAAAATAATCCATGATTATGTAAACTGCAGACTGGTAATCCACAAAAAAACTCCACTCTTTATATTTTGAAATTCCACCACTCATAAAATTCTACAGAACTGGGGGGATTTTCTAAACTTCTGTGGAATTCTGTTCCATAGGAATTTGAAAATGCCACACAGCGCTACTGATAAGACACAAATAATGTGAAATGGATAGTGTAAACATTTTTGAAAATGTTGCAGTCTTCTTAATGGTCTTCTACATCTAGAATGGCAAAATATTAAAGGAACATAAGTCACTGGCCAGGTGGCATGGAGGGCTGAGGCACCAAACCTCACCTGCTGCCATGCCAGCTCATGTGCCTGGACATCACTGCATGCCACACTTCCCAAGGGACCAGAACACAGGAAAAACACCAGCAGCTGGGTGACGATGAGTGCCCGCAGGTCCCACTTCCTGAATAGCTGGGCTCACCAGCCTGAACTGGATCAGGTCCTTGGCTGGGGCTTGGACCCCCTTCCCCCGATGACCCCGCCAGTGAGGGCAAGCCCTGGGGGAAAGTCCCAGTAGATGTCAGGCTGATGGGACTGCCGTACCCTCATGAATGAGTGCTGACCGGGGCCAGAGAGGAAAAAAAGGGAACATAACCCCAGTTGTTTACAGTTTTTAATATAGTTGTAAATTTAGGCATGTGTGAAGTCTGTTAATCACCTCAGTACAGTGTTTTGTGTGTATGTTTTGATATTGCCCTATTTTTTTTCCTTTTTATGGTACCATATTTATGCAGCCTTTTTCACCACCCATAACACTTAACATTTATTTTTAAGGCTGCCTGATGTAGTCTGGGCAGACTTCTTAAAATTACTATATACAAGTCTATGGAATTACTATATACAAGTCAATGGAAGAGGCATTTGACCCATGTTACTATGCAGTTACTTTGCTTCATCACAGTAACTATGGTAGTAACATGCAGTGAGAACCTAAACATCTCATCCACATCTTCATAATGAGGACAGAAAAAAAATAAGCCAAAGTCAGTGATCAGAGCCAGCTTTAGGGGTTTGGGGTCCCCCAACAGGATTAGTGAAGTCATGATGCCCCACCCCCCACTTGTCCCACCTTCACTCCATGTGTTTGAATGTACCCATACATGCATTATTTTATATTATTTTCAGTAAAAATAGTAGTATATTTATGTTTTTCAAGGGGAGACAGCAATGTTATTCCTTGGGGCTGTTCTTCCCAATCCATTGTTGACCATCTGTCTCTTATGACTGCATCATTAGATTAAAAACAAAATACATTTCAAGAACAGGGTGACCATATTTCCAACCATCCCAATGCCAATGTGAACATGCCATCAGGCACCTAGTCCCGTTTCCCGTGGGCAAAACAGATATGAACACAAAACAGAAGCAGTGAGATCTTGCACTCACAGTTATGCATGGAACACCAAAAGAGAAGGGTTGGTTGCAGAGAGACAGAGATCAGGGCCTTGTGGTGAAGGAGCAGGGCACCATACTATTGTGACATAAGTGTGAAATAAGATAAAGGTAAAGAGCAATAAAACAAATAGGAGCAGTACAGCACAGGGGTTATGGTGACAGACTGAGGGATTTAGGTATGTACTCAGTGGAGTACAGATGGATGAGGGGTGACTTATGTCTAGTTTACAGTACATCGAAAGCCAGATATGAATGGGAGACTTTTGGATTAACATCGCAGAATGGTCAGAGATGTACTCATACACATGGGCTAAAGATTAAGGGAGAGGTAAACAGAAAGACTAAAAGAAATAAGTGGTTTACTCAGAGGGTGGTAGCAGTCTGGAAAGCTATAGTCACAAGAAAAACTAAGGATACTTTCAAACAATCATTAGCTCAATACATGAGAAATAAAAAATATGAGCACCACCACTAACTAGTGGTGAGCTTATTAAGGGTCTTCTGACCACCTAGCTTGTACGAACCTATGAAACCTATGAAATTTCTATTACCAGTCTTGCTTTGTTGTTGCCTTGTGTATTGAATTCTATTGTTTGTACTAGCCTTCTTGTAACCTCCTGGGTTGTACCTGAAAATAGGCATTTACTTATCTAGTGTGCTTACCTGGTCAATTAGAACTAAATAAAATTAATAAATAAATAAAATTAAAAAATTAATATTGGTCAAGAAAGAGGCTACATTACTTTGGAGCCCTAAATTAGGAAAAAGTAAGATGATTTCAAAACAAACACATGCAAACTAGCCTAGCTCTGCACATGTGTGCTACTTGTTTTTGTGTGTTTGCACTAACTTTCCCTAGTTTTTCTCTGTTAGCCTCACAACTGCTACTGTAACTATCTGACTATGTACTGCTGTACTGTTATGTAACCTGTCTTTCTCTGTTTGTAATGTTTGTGACGTGGAACTTTTGTAAAGGAGTCTCTGACTCAAAGGTATTTCCGAATCTCCAATAAACATAAACATAAACAGTGCACTAAAGATATTATTAAACTGACTCACCAGTGCAGTGTTAGCACTACTACTTTTGGTGCTAATGACCTGGGTTTGGAAGTGAGTCTAGAGCATCAGAGGGTCAACCGAGGGTGGGTGGAGGGAGAAGGATTGAACATCTGATGGACTGCTTTCCTTCTCCAGGGTGGGTGGGTAAATGCTCATAGCAACATCCTTACCCTTGGAGGTGGTCGGGAATCAGTGAGCCTGATGTTCTAGTGGGATGCGGCAGCTCACTGGACTTGCAGTGGAGTTTGTGGTGCAAGTGGAGACTTGTGTCACAGGTTGTGGCAGTTGTGATTTTCAAAGAGGATTGCCACAAATGCCCGCCACAAGTCTGGAAACCAGGATGTGCTGCAGTTAGACCACCATATCCCTGATCTACCCTTGCATTTAGTATCATGGCATTTGCACCAACCCTTTGGAGCATGGTGCTGTAAAGTGAGAGAAAAGTCACAAATGTGCCACCCCATTGAAAATCAGACTGCTCTGCATCTGAGGGGCTTTGGTGCATCTGCAACACCCATTGCATTGGATTAAGGGCTTGCAGTAAGCCCTTCATCCACCTTTGAAAAATGGGCACAGTGTGTCTAAAGCTTCAGTGTGTGCTGGGATTGGTGGCTGTGGCAGGTGTTGGCACATTGCACTGGGGAGTGCACATTGCATGCTAGTGATGTCATTGAACAACTCAGCCATCGGGGGAACACAGCCAAGAAAGCAGCAAAAAAACCCTCAGGAACTGTGTACGATGAAGCCAGGGATCCTCTGTCTCCTAAGGCCTGAACAACACCCAGCAAGAGCAGCTGGGGACATTTATTTATTCAGCTTTTGTTTACCAGGTAGGCACACTAGGCAATAAAATGCCTATTTTCTGTTGTGACCCAGCAGGTTACAACCAAGAATACAGACAGTGGAAATTCAATGTAATAAATATGCATTATCATAATGTTTTTGTAATGTGGGTAACATTGATGAGAATCATGCAGTGAGGGGCTGGGGAGACATCTTTTCAGACTCCGTGGAGTCTACCAAAACTAACAAGCATTTGTCAATGCCAAATGTTTGCTTGCTGGCATTAGCATTGGAAATGCAGGAGTTAGACAGATGCAGAATAGGAATGGCAGTGAAGTATTGAACTTCATGCCGAACCAACCTCCATCCTGCAGAGACAGACAGGCATTGGGGCATGTGTTTGGGTCATTTCCCATAATGCTCATGCCATGTTCTCTCACCCTGTCCTGCAGACACTGACAAGTGATGAGGTGTGCCTTGGGGTGTTCGGCTTTACAGTCACCCTATTCCATAAGGACATATGCTGAAGTGGGTGCAGTATAGGAGAATGGGGTGAACTCTTGGGACAAAGAATCAAAGGCTCAATGCCTGTGACTGGCTGGGGGTGGGGGCAGGATGGCATGAGCATTACAGTCGGCAATCCAAAGGCACACCCCGATGCCTGTCAGTCTGTACAGGGTGAGACATTATGGTTAGAAATTCTAAAACCTTGGCTGTTTGTTGGTATTTGTATTACAGATTTTCAGCATGGCCTTTATGTGACCCCAGCTCATGAAAGCATTTGGTACCTCTTCTCTGGAAGAGTGGCAGTGTGATTTTGTTAATGTGTCCCGAACTTTGAGTTCCAACAGCGACCGTGCCATTCTATGCCAGATATATAAAAACACAGATCTGGCAGGATGTGAAGAATGACAGCTGTACCATTCATAGGGAGGTGTGAAGAGATGGCAGTGTTGAAAATCTGTAGTGGAAATATTAAAAATGCTCGCACTTCCGAACATACGTGGAAACTGCACAAAACATGCTCGTAACACAGTCATTTTATGCACTTTCATCACCAAATTTTTAACATTGGCATTTTAGGACATCTGCTCATAAACAGTCACTGTGATTTTCTTAATGTGTCCCAAACACTGATTTCCCACAGCAACCGTGCTATTCTGCGCCAGAAGTGTGAAAGCACATTTCTGTCAGGATGTCAAAAATGACAGCTGTACTGTTCATAAGGAGGTGTGGAAAAATGTGAATGATTAAAATCTGGAGTGAAAATATTACAAATTCGTGAAGTTACAAGCATGCATGGAAACTGTGCAACACACGCTCGTAAAACAGTCATTTTTTGGATTTTTTCCATCAAATTTGCAACATAGGCTTTTTGAGAGCCCATCTCATGAACTCTGCGCTGTCATTTCATTAATCGGTCCCAAAAGGTGATTCCACACAGTGCCTGTGAAATCACCTTTCGGGACAAAATAATGCCATGACAGTGGCTGAATTCATGAGGAGGTGTCCCAATAACCCCATGTTGAAAATTTGGTGCCACAATTCCCATAAATGCCTGAGATATGCACCAACATTGAAAAAAACCTTTTTATGCCATTATACAGCTTACCGGCATTGCTTCAGTTTGCAGTCAGCTCCAGAGGTAAGTATGGGGTGGAGGTGGGGTGTGGGAGGCAGTGTGCACAGAGGGCGGGCATGGGTTGGGAGGGTCACCGGACTCAACGGACCGTTTTCTGTTTCAGGTTTAAAAAAAGTAAAACATCATGGGACTTTCTTTTTAATAGGGACACGTGCACGCTGGGTGGGCTCCCCAGCATGCTACCTGAGCAGCTTGGGGCGGTAGCCAACGGGATTGGACACCCCGTCAGCACATACTGAATGAGGGGGCGAGAGCTGAGTTGGATTGGGCAACCCCTTGGCACGCAACAAATTTTGGGACATTATGCCAACGGAGAGTGGGCCTCCATTGGCAAATTTACTGGGAAGGGTGGGGACTGAAGCCGATGAGGATTAGGCCCCTGGCAGCAAAGAGAGACTGTTGGGAGGCGATGATGCAGGGGATTGGGCACCTCTCAGCACACAACAAATGGGAGAGGGGCCTCAGTATGCCAAGGGGAGTGGGCCTCCGCCGGCAAATGAACTGGGTAGGGGGCATGCAGATGGCAAGGTACCACCCTGCAATGATGGGTTGCTCCCTCATTGCAGCAGAATGGCTGACACTGCAACGGCAAGGCAGCCCCTGATTGCAGCAGTGAAACTGTTTCAACTTGGTGGCACTTTTGGAAACCAGTGTCATCAGCACAGTGTGCCTGCATTGGTCCATCAGTGCCAAGACTCCAAATGCAATGCTACCATTGGCTGCCACAGTGCTGCACCTCCACAACCTGCTTCTCTCCTAAGCTGCCACATAATGTTTCTTGCACATGTGCACCAGCAAACGTAAAAACCTATGTAACTTTTCCTTTTAGTTGGGAATTATGGGGAGTAAATGTATATGCTGTTATTAGAATGAGAAATATATTGTTTCTCCCTTGCAAATGATACGTATTCTCCATGAAATGTCTAGGGGTATGGATTGTATATTATTATTTTTTTCTGCCTCAATAAAAATTCAAATAAAAAAATGCAATGGACGTACACTGGCAACAAATTTAATAGTAAAGAATAAATCTGATAAAAAAGAATGCTGTTTGCAGTGTCATCAGATACAGAGACAGGCTTTTAAAAGGATGCAAATGTATCAATAAGGGACATACCAAAGGTTGCAGTACCTTCTGTGTGATATGGGAAGAGACAAATAAAGTTACATGTTAATGTGCCTGTAAATAGAGATACTGCAAAGTTTTAATTCACCTCTGAAGTTCCGTTGAAGTTACCAATTTTGCCTCTGTGGAGCAACCCATGACATTTACCACTGTCATGTAAATTCACCTATTATCTTCACCAATGACTTCACCAATAACTTCGCCATTAAGACAGTTAGATGAAGTCTGTTCAAAATGATGCAACTGGTAAATAACTAGTGCTTGAGGTCACATGGAAACAACTCCTGCAGGTCACATGCTACTATTCTATGTACTGACTCATCTTTAGTTTTACTTTGCAGTCTGAGCTAGAGAGTGGATGGGGACAAATCTGCTCTTTTGATACTAAACCTTGGCCAAAAAAAATTCAGCTTTCTTTTGCTTGTTCTGCATCCTATTTTTAGTGTACAGTTTGTGAGTCTTAGTTGTTCTTTAGCTGTTATTTTCTTTATGTTGAGCACTTCTGTTTGTGCTATTTTTCATCTCTTTTTGGGTGTTTTTTTTACTCTTTTTTTCTCTGTGTTTTTTATGGGGGGTTAAAATGAGTAGGAGTGGTCAGGAGGAGAAGGGGGTGCAGGCAGCAGATGTTAGATGTGCTTTTCACATCAAGAGGACCTGGCTCATGGCACTGGCAGTAGAAGGAGACAGCAGCAGCACTAAACCCCCCTCCACAGCACAGCACCCCCAGCAATGTGATGAGGCAAGGGCACCACCGCCACCAACAGCTAAGAAAGTTCCAGCCCAGCCAGTTATTGTACGACCATCCACTACCACTTGCACACCATGATAAGGCCAGGACCATCTTGCACCTTTTCCTCATTGGCAGCAGCCAAAGTCCCTTGTCTGGGACTTTTTTTGATATTGACCCCACCAACAACAGTGTGTTTACCTGTAAACTATGCCACACTGTTGATCAGTGTGAGAAATGGGGGAGCCATCTGGGGACAGGTGGGCAGCACACACACCTTAGAGGGAGGCACTGCAAAGAGTGGGAGGATCATCTGCAAAAGAAAGTTAGTGAGAGGGGCGGAGGTGGTGTCGCCCCTACTGGTTCTTCTCTGTCAGGCAAAAGCAACAGAAAGAAATGTAGTGTACAGGTGCAGGAGGGGGAGATGGAGTGGACTGGGAGAGGGACCTGCAGTCATTTCAGGCACTGCAGTGGGGGGGGGCACCTGAGAAACTGGCCTCAGATCCTCCTCCTCCCAAATCCACCTGTGTGGAAGTAGAACAGCTCCACAGGATTGTATGGGAGCTCTCCCAGCAAGTTACAGGGATGAAGGAGCTGTTGAAGGAGGTCCTGCAAATTCAGCAAACCATTCTGGAGGGTGTGGCCAAACTTTGAAGTGTCAGTGCACCCTCTGTCCCCAGGCCATAGCCCTCCAACCCAGATATTTTCTTTTACCTTTGTCTTTTACCATATGTTAAACCCTACAAATGAAAAACAAAATTAAAAAAAAAGTGTTCATCTAGTCTTATTTCTCTCTGTCTGTCTGTAATTCTTATTTATGTTAATGTTGTACTTGTTAACCCTAAAAATGTAAAAAAGAAAAGAAAATGTTCATCCATCTTTATTTCTCTCTGTCTGCATCTCTTGATTTCTGCTACTGCTTTGTTTCATCTATTGACATTCTTCTGTTGTCATCCATTCAGAAGAAAAAAATCTGATTTTCAACTCTGTTGTTGTCTTTCTTGTGCAACCTGGCTGTCACTAAAATTGTTCTCAACTACTGTTGCTACATGGTGCTGTGATGTGTGCCTCCCCCACTACCACCACAGGCTGCCCTTCCTAACCTTATGATTCTTCAGTGTAATCCTGTACAAATCCACAATGTGTCTATGTATATTTCTTTCATTGTGATCTGTCCCCAATTTCCATACATCACAACTTTCCTTTCATTCTGTTTCTTACTATCTTTACTAATTTTTTTTTCTCAACTACCAGAATAAATATGTCAGGCAGCTACAGATTAGTAGCACTGCCACTTTCACATGGTACTGTGCTGTGTGTCACTGCCCCCAACACTGTTCATTATGCGTTTTGTGTTAGTTGTATGTTAAACACAATACACATTATTTCTGTTCTCTTATGGTTTGTCTCAAGTGTCTAAATCTCAAGCACTTTAGTACACACAACTTCCAAGCACACTATATAAATTTCTGACTTCTGGAAATTCTCTCCCAAACCAGAAATCAGTAATGCTGGACTGGAAATAAACTGCTGCCACTGCTACTATGCTGTTTAAGTTGCTCTCTCAGACAGTCTGTGTTGCCAAGCACTTTAGTACACACAACTGCCAAGCATGATATATAAATTTATTACTTGTGGAAATTTTCTCCCAAACCAGAAAGTAATATTGCTGGTACTAAACTGCTGCTGATGCTGCTGCTACTGTGCTGTTTAAGTCATCCTCTTGGACAGTCTATGTTGTCAAGCACTTTAGTACACACAATTGCTAAGCACAATATATAAAATTTGTACGTCTGGAAATTCTCTAAAAGCTAAATAATAAAAAAGGAGAGCCTGAAGGAGATAGATTGCTTTGCTTTACCCCTCTGGAAGATCTGTTTGAACCTGTTCATTTGTCCCTTCCACATTTACAGCTCCTTTTATGCAACAATGATATACAAACTGTGAAGACATTAACAGGCCATTCAAGTACTTGGCATGGAAAATGATGCAGTCTGCTGTTCTCTTTACTCAGTAGCTTGGTGACCTACCAGCAAAGGTATGTATTTTATTTTATTTATTTTTATTTTTACTGCATGGGAGAGTTGTAATCACTTTATTTGTAAGTATTCTTTCTTAGTGTTTTTCTGTTTTCAGGTATTATCACTAGGGTGATGAAACAATGTGCTGCATAGGTCCAGCCCTTTCTTTTTTTTGCGGAATTTAGCAATTTTTTCCAACCACGAAAGGTAATTTTTTTGTTTGTTTGTTTGTGGGGGATTGAATTCTGAAACGTTTTGTGGATGTAAGACTAGCTGTTTTCTGTTACTGTTGCTCTAATTTCAGGTAATTTTCAGCAGGCATCTTTTGCAATGTTGTTTGGGTGGAGAAGATGGTGATTGCTTGATAGCTGGAGCAGGAGACAGCAGCACA
Source organism: Neoceratodus forsteri (assembly GCA_016271365.2). Classification (NCBI taxonomy): domain Eukaryota; kingdom Metazoa; phylum Chordata; order Ceratodontiformes; family Ceratodontidae; genus Neoceratodus; species Neoceratodus forsteri. Next base: position 174,313,990 of record JADMNL010000026.1, on the reverse strand, counting down.
GGAGACCTGTGAAGACAAGAAAAGATTACTTTGACTCTATTCAAGTACCCAATGTGATGGTGGCCACATCGTATAGCTGTTGTTAACTCCATTTTAGTATTCCTGTCACCTGTGAAGAAAAAAAGAGATATTATTTTGCCTCATTTGGCTGCTGTGGTGGCCACACAGTATAGCCATTGTTGGCTCCTCATCTTACTATACCTGTCTCCTGTGAAGAAAAAAGAGAAATTATTTTGCCTCACTCGGCTGCTGTGGTGGCTGCATAGTTTGTATCCCAAATGAGTGCGCACTGGGAAATGGTGCTCTAAAACCAACTGGATAATACTGAAAACATACTGGTTCTGGCACTCACAAACTTTTAAGAGAAACACATTTAGTATTAAAGACTTTTTAATGTAATACTGCTGCATAGTATAGCTGTTGTTGACTTCCCGTCTTACTATACCTTCCACCTGTGAGGAAAAAATGAGAAATTATTTAGCTTCCCTTTGGCCACCGTGGCTGACTGTGTACCCGTGAAAAAGGAGAAGAAAAAATAAATAAATAATGATATTTACTGTTATATTAATGCTGCTGGCCGTGCTGTTTACTGGCTGGTGCATGCCACTGAGATGGAGTAAGAAGATGTCATGTAACTCCTCTCTGTTTTTTGTGGGCTGTCTGGCTTTGCGACTGTCTTTGGCAGTCATCCCTGTGAATGGTGAAACCTACAGGGAGACAAATGGAAAGAAAAACAACAATGTTTTAAAGTCTTTCTGAGTAAGGTAGAAGGCTTTTCATCTTCTGCGAGGCCAAGGACTGCAGTCACCCACCACCAGTGAGGATAAGGACTCTGAACAACAGCGAAAGTGACTTGCCATCACATCAAACAAAGTTAGACCTTGCTGGAGCTGAGGTATTACTGCCTTGATGAGCTAGCTGGCGGGAGGGTCAGCTTGAGTAGTCTGTCATTCAATTCCAGACTGGACTGCTGCAGCAGAGTTGTGACGGTACCACCCCCAGTATCAATTCAGGATTCTCCGCAACGTGTTTTTATCTGCTCCACATGATGTGGATTGTCAATTCCAAATCCAGTAAATATTATCTCAGAGTGAACATATTATTCATTTATATGAGTTTTTAAGTGAGGGAGTTTTGTAACTCGTGCTGTAGGATCAAGCCAAACAGTATTCCCTGGACTCAGGATCATTTTTGCATCAGTGTGGAGGTGGTGGCCCATGCTATTTGTGGCTGTGTAGGACCTAAGCAAGCCAGAAAAGAGGAGGTGGAGGAGGTGCTGGGTCTTGCTGGCTGGAGCAGGCATGGTCTGTAGACATCACATTCAGGTGGTGGAGTCAGGTAACTCGATTAGGTTCAAGGAAACAGCAGCACAACAATTGGGGATGGGGAACAGTAAAATGCCCGAAAATAGAATTGCAAATCATAAAGTAAAAGATTATGTTGATAAGGGGAAAGGAGGGATACAGCACATCTTTTTTTTATGCCTCAACCTCATCGAGGAAGCACTTCTCACAGTCTTCTAGACCGGAGTTGTCATTAGATGGGAATTCTTTCTCCATTACTGCTTCATCCACCTCAGTGGCAAAAGACAATTTGTTAATTCTGACAACACCTTTCTCTTCATCTTCACAACCACCACCTTCACCTTCACACCTGGCAACTTGGGTTCAACGCCAAAAAATACAAGGTGCTGCACTCCGAAACAAATAATCTGAGGAGAAGCTACCATCTGGGGGGTGTGCAGCTAGCAGTAACAGAGGAGGAGAAGGATCTGGGTGTGCTCATTACAGGAGGAATGAACAACTCTGCACAGTGCAGGAAGGCAGCAGCAAAGGCCAACAAAATGCTGGGCTGCATTGCAAGGAGTATAACCTTGAGGAGAAAGGAGGTGATTCTGCCATTGTACAGATCATTGGTCAGACCCCATCTGGAGTACTGCGTACAGTTCTGGTGCCCATACCTAGAGAAAGACACTAGACTGCTGAAAGGGGTGCAACATAGGGCAACAAAAATGATTCAGGATCTGGGGGGGCATATGAATTCAGACTAGGAGAATTAAACATGTACTCATTGGAAGAGATGAGGGACGGGGGATATTATTGAGACCTTCAAGTACAAGAAAGGGATAATCAGGTCAGATACAGAGGGACTGTTCAAAAGGAGGGTGGGGAGAGACACTGGGCCCATGACATGAAGTTGGATGGAGGAAGGTTCAGGAGGGAGATGAGGAGGCACTTCTTTATGAAAAGGGTGATGGTAGCGTGGAACACGCTACCATCAGGGGTGATGGCATGTGGATCTATGACCACAGAGTGACAAAAAGTTTGTTGACCGACAGTACGGTGAAACCTTTATGTTGACTGCATTTGTGGTCAGCATAAAGGTGGTTACTGTTTTCCATGTTTTTTAAGGGGGGGCTCCACTCCAAACCCCGCAAGTGGGGGACTGTGACTCCAAACCCCCATGCTTAAAATAATCAACTCCAAGTCAAAGGATTAGGGAAGAGGGTGCAAGACCCACAGAAAACAGTGCCAGGATACAGCGCTGACACTACAGCTACCTGGCGCTGTTGTTGCTGTAGTGTCAGTCACTATCAATATGTCACTGTTTGAGATGTATACAGTGGCACGCTTCAAAAGGGGATGGGACAGGGCAAAAGGGAGGGTTATGGGGGGAAAGGGAGGTGGGCAAGGGCAGCTGCAGAATTGGGGAGCTAGCTGCAACTCGGCAGACTCGATAGACCAGATGGCCTTTTTCTGCTGGCAATTTTCTTACGTTCATATGTGGTAGGAACATGTACATGATTGTTTTGTGCAAAATGTGCCCCTCATTCATTTTAGTAAATGTTAGCAAGCCAACATTTTTTGGTGACAGACTGGTGTGCCAGTCCCATACAATGGCCCCAGCTGAACTAAATACACACTACACGCTGACCCTTGAGGGTGGGCATATGAGATATTTTATTGCAACTGAGGTCAATATTGGCCACTCAGTGACCTTGTTGCTCCAGTATAGCACAGGCTCATCAGCAGTATAAGGTGCCTTGTGTCCACCAAATATGCATCTACCATGCATTGCACTGCCCACAGTCCTTCTGCTTCATCAGCCTCTTCCTCCTTTTCTTCCATGTCTTCAACTCCCACCTGATCTAACACATCCCAGGATCCATTTCCTGTCTGGCAGGTCCAGCTAGTTGGGTGCGTGGCATGTGGGTGTTTGCCACCATCTTGCCACTAGTAGTATCCATTTTCTTCCTATGGTCCCCCTTAGAGTCACGGTGTATAGTAACACCATGACATGTGCCATGTGCTTCTGCCACCACACCTTGTCTTCTGCCATGCCTCCCTTACCTTCTGGTCAGTCCAGAGTGCCTTTCTCTCAGCTTCCATTAGATCCAGACAATCACCAGGCTCTGCAACCCCCCCCAGAGGAGTAGATAAGTATTTTGGACACACGATCCTCCTCCCCCAGCCAGCTCTCTGATGCCCCGAGTTAGCTTCTGAACATGGGTCACTGGGGCTGCAAGTGGTAGGGTTATTGCGGTACCAGAAGGTTGATGACTTCGTCAGCACTTTTGTCAATGAAAAACTACTATACATACAGTAGCCTTCACCAGATGAAGTAAGGACTTCACTGGCTAAAAGAACTACTCAAAGTGACACTTTGAATATCTTCACAAAGCAAAGTTTCCCTACTTCGCACACCCCTAACTATGAATTACTTATGTGATCTTAAACAAAAGCCACAGAAAACTTTCAGAATTTTAGAATTCTGCTTCTGACAGAATTCCTCAGAACCAGATACAATTTCTGAAATTCCACATTATTCTACCAGGAGCAGAATTTTAAAAATTCTGCACAGGTCTAGTATTATTTCATTTATGTGATTCTTTAATCAGACGCTGAGCACATCAAGAAAAAAATATGAACATGTAGTATTTATTATTTTTTATTTTAGTTACATTGCAGGATCCTCTAAACTGTGATACTTACTAAAATCTGTGAAGGTACCAAAGAACTGCAAAAGAAATTAAATGATTCTACATGTTTTAAAAAGCGTAACCAAAAGGGAATGCTTATTGCCATGCATTATATATTTATATTTGCATAAAGTATTTCATGTATTTCAGCTGCACTGAATTAAAGACTTTCAATGTATTATGAATAAAACATTTTTTATTTTGTTTTGACATGCTGTTAGTTTACACTTTGCTAAAGGAAGGCAAATCTGTTTGTTGCCAGCGTAACCCATCTCACGGTATGACTCGCACTACTCCATAATCTAAAATCACAGCAGCTCATTCCTTTGGGAATAGAAACAGAAGGCTGGGCCGCTTGTCAAAGTGACAAGAGAAGTACAGAAATGACACGAGATGCAAGCACTGCATAAAGGATACACATTGCTGAGAAATATGGGTGTTTAAATAATGTACTGCAATTGGTCTTGCTAATGTAGATGTCAAAAGGCATGTTTACTGTACACTGTAAACTGCATGGAGAGAGAAGAATTGATGGTCGGTGATGATCACTGCTGACCATGAACAATTGATCACAATTTAGTTTTCCTGGAGTTTTAATGAACATTTAGCTTTCTTGCACACATTCAATCATGATTAAGCACGCCTTAGGCATACGTAAAATTATGATTAAATCATCATTTTGGCTGGTCTGCGGCTGTAGGATCAATTAGCTGTTACTATATAATGGTCCCTGTTTTTTTTTGTTTCATTAGGAAGGCTACTTTCTGTATTGTTCACAGACCACTATTATTATGTGCCCAGTGTTACTGTGTTTTGGGGTTCCAATTCCAAACTTTTTTCAACATTGCTTTTACATTGTTCATCCAGCTGGAAATTCATTGTAAATTTCAGAGAAGCATAATTAATTCTCTTTTTCTCTCATACATGCATGTGTGTATATATGTACTGTATACGTATATGTGTAAGTGTACATATGTATATATATATATATATATATATATATATATAATATACACACACACACACACACATATGTTTGTGTGTATACTGTACATATACAGTATATATATTCATTTGCAAAAAAAATGACATTAATGCAGGCATTAGGGTTCAAAATAGGGAAATTAAAAAGAAAATCAGGTTTTTGGGTCTCTGGAGTCTTAGTGAATCAGTGGTGGGGTGATCATTGGGGATGTGCCCCCAGCACATAGCCTCCAGTCTGAAGAGCAAGGTACAGCTCTAAGCCACTGCTTCATAATGATACACTCTTCAGAGGTCAAAAAGCGTGGCTCATTGCATGTTGCCAACAGAATCAGTCATAGCTTCCTTCACACATGGACCTGTGGGCACGTCATGAAGAAAAGAGGTCATGCTTAACCTTGTTTGCTCAAGGGAGGAGGTGGGCATCAGGATTGACAACCCCAAGGAATACCCCACCACTGATTAACCAAGATTCCAAAGGTCAAAGCTCCTAATGTTTTTCTATTTTCCTACTTTGTACATTTTATGTTCTTCAACCCTAATGTCTGCATTAACATAGTTTTTTGCAATGAATTTCCATTCTGTTTGTAATGGTGGAATCATATGCTCATTCTCGGAGGTCCCTTTAGGACCTGTGCAAAACAAAATAAATAGAACAGTGGAGATATTTCTAGTCCTGCTTCACCAACCAACTAACAAGTGAAAGGTAACAGTGTCTTAATACTTGTAGTTGCACCTTAAACCATACAATCCTAGCATAGAGATAGTACTAATAATATACTTCTTACCTGAGGCCTGGGGATTGTAGGATGGGAGTTGGGCAGCTTAATAGAACATTCATTTGTACCTGTAAAATAAGATTAGCAATGGGATCACAAAGGATCTGAAGCACTTTAGTAACTAACTGGGACAAATAAGGCACTCTAAACATAAAAAAATACTTACCTGATACTAGTGGTCAGTGTCCTCCAAAGCTGGGGCTGGCATCTTGTTGTGCTGTCTTTGTCATTCCGCTGGACCTGTAGAAATAAAGTAGAAAAAGGATTAGTATGAGTAATAAAAATGCAGTTCAATTGTATTGGGTGGAAAAGGATTGTAGTTTTTTTGAGGGGTATAAAATGGGTTAGTTAGGAGGGTGGATGTCAGTGACCAACCAGTACCATGTCAGCAACCCAGGTTCAGGAACAGACCTGAATCATTTGCTAAGGCCAGAGTGAGTTATGTGGAAGGGATTCACTGTCCCTGAGCCCACTGGGGCCAAGATGCTCCACTTATCAACCACCACTAGGGCTGGATGAAGCCATCACCAGTCACATGCCAGCTCTTTGCAAATAAGATTGCCACTATCAGAGAGAAAATCTATTCAACACCCTCAAATGGGCCTTGTGGTGAAGGACTTGAGGTTGCAAGCACTTGGCCTGTCTAGTTTGACTTCAACCAGCTGGCGATGGTGGACATTGTGGAGGTCATCCAGGGACTGCGTCCAACCTACTGTAGTTTGGACTCAGGCCCAACATGCCTCCTAGTGGAGTGTGTTGAAGTCATTGGCTCGGTCCTTGCTAGGATAATCCAATGTTCACTGGAGACAGGGTTTTTTCCAGAACCCTTGAAGGAGGCAGTAGTAGTATGGCATGGGGTCATAACCACGCACGGCAAAACAACATGGCTAAAAATGCCGCAGTGAAACAGCGTTGGACAAAAAACAGAGTTGGGCAAAACACTGACCTATTCCATCGCACTGTGCCCATTGATCACAATGGGTCTTCATGTGTTTTTGTATGGGGCTTTGCCCCCCCCACACTCCCCCTTAACTTATATAACTTAACACTTCAACCAGTGGGCTTGTAGTGAATATTGTAAGCTGTCATTCACTGATGGCTCAGTCAGCAGTGGTGTGTGGAGGGTTGTGCTACTTGCTGACCAGTGGGGGGTGCTGTGGTGGGAGAGAGCAGGGAGAGATGTGATACCAAAGTGGGTGGGAGGTTGGTGGACCACGGCACTATGGATATATTTGCCGTACATTATGGGTGGCAGATCAGGACTGGGGAGGAGGGTGGGACTCATTGTATTATTACCGGGATCAGGGACTGCGGAGAGGTTGGGAATATTTGTATTATTACTGGGATCAGGGACAGAGTGGGAATTATTTCATTATTGCTGGGATAGGGGACCAGGGAGGGGAGAGGGACCACTATAATATGAAAAGGGAAATGTAGTTCTAATTTAACAGGGATCAGAGACCAGGGTGGGGGTAGGGACCCCTGTACTACCAACTGGGAATGTATTGTAGTGTATTACGGGGATCAGAGACCAGGGTGGGGCTGGACAGCAATGGACTAAGGGGGACTGTGGCTGCATTTGTCTTGGGCTACTGGGGGAGCACAATCACATGCTCATGGCATGCAAATGAGCCCATAATGCGTATGCTAATGGCCTCTAGTGCCTTGCATGCCCAATAAACTAATTTGCATGCCAACCTTTGTGAATAGCACTTTAGTGCCCGCGCACTAATGGCTACGGGGAGGTTTTCCTTACTGTCTGTGGGGGCAGTGCTATCACCTATTCCACTTCTTTGTCTGGGTTAGTGCTGCCCCCTGCTGGCCCTATTCACAGTCAGATAGCCCACTAGGCTGTCTGACTGTGAATAGCACAGTTGCCCGCCAGTGCAACTGGGGAGTGCAGCGCAAACTTTTGCACTCACTTTGCACAGTCTTTGTGAATCCTGCCCATGATGTCTACAATCCTCTCCAGTCTGATTTCAGGAAGAGGCACAGTACCAAAACCACCCTTGTTTGGGTACTGAATGATCTCCCAACAGTGAGGGATCGAGGGAGTTTTTCCATCTTAGTTCTCCTCAATCTCTCCACGACATTTGACAGTGTGGACCATGAGGTATTGATGGAGCACCTGCAGGTTTTCTGTGGACTGTCACGTACAGTCCTCAGTTGGTTTAAATCATTCCTCACTGGCAGGACTGAGATAGTAGTGTTGGGGATCTATTTCTTGGCACCTATGCTCCTGCTGTGTAGGGTCCAGCAGGGCTCAATCTTATCCTCCATGTTGTTCGCAGTGTACATGCTGCCATTGGGGGACATTATTAGGTGGTATGGGTTGAGTTTTCACTGCAATTCAGATGATACTCAGCTCTACATGTCCTTTGTGCCTGAACAAAGTGGAGCGATCTCAGTTTTAACAACTGCCTCTCTGAGATCCAAGGCTGGATGAGTGCCAACTAGTTGAGGCTCAGTCCCGATAAAACTGAAGTGTTGATATTAGAGCTAGGTGGACAAGGCATGAGGGTGCAACTGGTCAGATCTCTAGACTTCGGCTCAGCGATGCCCAGCTGCTTACTTCAAATCAGGTGTGAAATCTGGGCATTGTGCTTGATAGCAGCAGGTGTCAACAGTTGTCAAGACCTCATTTTACCATCTGAGGAACATTGCTCAGATCAAGCACCTGATTCCGCCTGGTGACATGCCAACTCTGGTTCATGCCTTTGTAACCTCACGCCTTGATTACTGCAATGCCCTATATCTAGGGCTTTCAGGGGCTGACCTCTGCTGATTGCAGCTAGTGCCAAATGCAGTGGCCAGGCTGCTGACTGGCTTACCAAGATCATGCCACATTATGCCTGTCCTCTGCTATCTGCACTGACTGCCGATAAATTGGCGGATCACCTTCAAGGCTGGTTTGCTGACTTACAATGCCCTACATGGACAGGGACCCAGCTACCTGCAAGATCTTCTGCACCCTTACTGCCCACTCTGCTCCACTGATGAGGTATTACTAGAGGTTCCCAGGGTCTGTTTAAAGACATCTGGGGTCCGCATGTTTGCTTTTGTGGCACCGATCCTGTGGAACTCTCTACCGCATCAGATTAGAGAATACTGGACCATCGACAGCTTTAAAGCCAAATTAAAATGTTCCTTTTCAGCCAGGCATTCCATGAGGAACTTTAAGTTAAAGCATAATGTATTATGATTTAATATTTAATTAAGAGTCTATTGTATTGTGAGTTTATCTGTTTATGTTTGTATTATGTATTTTATTCTGTATCGGGATGTAAAGCGCTATGATCTCTTGGACTAGAACTAGATAAATAACACTTTGATTGATTGTTTGATTGATTGATTGATTGATTGAACAATGACAGGGCCATGGACTGCCAAACTGGCAAACAGTCAAGGGGGGTGGACATCCACCACCCCTCCAGTTCCAATCATGGGGGAATTTGGGGGGTACCAAAGGTACAAGGTAAGTTCCTGAGATGGAGGTTCATGAGGCTGTGCAACGGACAGCAGTAGGGGGCCTTTTGGTGGTGTGGAGCCTGCAGTGACCCAACCTTCATCCTGCCAGATACTCTTTTCCCAATGTTTCTTGCCACCCCACTTGTTACAGTGCAGATACTGGGCCCATCAGGCCTTGACAAGCACATCAACCCTTTGTGAGGTAGTTTAAACTATGATTGTTATTCAGTGTAGAATATAGCTAGCATTGTTCCCTTGCAATGAGTGGCTGAGCAAAGTATAGCCAAAGTGCAAAGACCAATGACATCAACAATCTACACTGGATAACAATCATATTTTAAGCCAGCTCATAGAATATCCTATGTATACAATAGGATTTGAATAAACACTGTCACTAGCAAATTTTGCCTCACAGCAGGAGCTCAAAATATGGTGGTATTGATGTCACACATCTGATTTAATCTGCTTTGCTGTTATGTGTATGTAAACTTACTATGTTGTTATGTAAATGTAACTGATATGCTCTATAATGTACTCCTTACCCTATTCTAATGTATGCTTAATCTACTGCGTACTCCTGCCAATGTAGGTACTATTGTGTGCTAATTGTATGCAATCATTGTCTGTAACTAATCAGGATCGCTTCTGAAAAGGGATCCTGGTCTCAGTGAGCTTACCCAGTTATCAAAATCTAAATAAATAAATAAAATAACATAGCTACTACTAAAATAATTTTGAAGGCTACAAGTAAAGTAACATTGTTTCCAGTGTTATTTTACTAGTAGCTACTATTATACTGATAGGTAAAATAGCATGTTTCATTCTGCAAATGTCTCTGCCCTCCCATGACACACACACGCACACACACACATATTATAGGGGTGTGATAGCACCCCTATAATTACAGTTGAGTAGGGTGTTTAATGTTAAAGCCTTATCTTTGCACCTTCAGAGTTTCAGCACCTCTGCCCAGGTACTCCACTTGGCCAGCCTAACTTTGGCAATTTTTAATATTTTGACTCAAAATTTTCAACTTAACCATTTCTTCAGACTACCTCTTGAACGTGAGAGCTGTAATTTTTCAAATCCTGGTCGAAAGAGGTTTTTGCACTTTTGGCAAGAAATGATGTTACAGATGGGATTTGAAACTTTTCACCTACTGGGTTCATGAGGATGGTTTATGCTGAAATGTTTCTACATTCATTCATAACTTTGGTGATTTGTGACATCTGTTGCTACACAGAAGTGCAGGCCAACAGGGCCCTGCACTTCTGTAATCAAACAGAGGCTTCCCTTTGGACAGGGTCCAGAGGACCCTGTGCCTCTACATATGTCAGAGGACCCTGTGCCTCTACATATGTTCATGCAGGTTCCAAAGAGACCTGTGTGAATGATGGTGCGATTCCACTGTCTCAAAAAGAAATAAAATTCTTTGCAAAAAAAAAAAAAACTGCATTAATACACCAGTTAGGCTGTCAACCCAAATGCTTACCCTCTCCCCTGTGCAGAGAAGGTTAGATGTGATCTCTGTACATGAAGAATGCTACAGCAGATTTTGTTGACAACATGTGATGGGACATACTTCTCTACCTTTGAATAGTGTATCACCATGAGGCACTGGCTTGGAGATGGACCTTGTGCTTTGGACAGGAGGCTACTGGCTGGGGAAAAGGGGAGAGCATTAGGGTTGACAACCCCAAGGAAGACCCAACCACTGATTTGCCAAGACTCTGGAGACCCAAAACCCTAATATTTTTTTTCCTTTTGTTGTTTGGGGTGGGGAGTTAAGGTTTGAAACTAACATCACATTTCTATACTTTTGTGTATATATATATATATATATATATATATATATATATATACACACACACACACACGTGTGTGTATATATATATATATACACACATATACATATATATTATATATATATAAATATATATATATATATATATATATATATATATAGGGATACATGATGGGCAAGAGTGAGATATGGAAAATATTCTCACTCCTGCAGAGTGAGGCATGGATATCTCCACGGTGGCGAGGCATGAGTTGATATCCATGCCTCCGCAACTGATGAGTAGTATCTTCACAACCCATCATGTATGTGATTTATACAATAGGGCAGAAGTGCAGTTATAAGTGTTTATTTATTGTGTTTCTGTCTTTCTTCTGGTGCTACTTATTGATTTTGTGCTGTTCTGCTGGTGTTTTGTGTGTATGAATGGGTTTGGTTTCAGTTTGTGAATGGCGGAGTTTGCTAGGAATGGATTCGTAGCTAGGTTGTTCAGGGAAAGTTGCTAGGTTACAAGCTTTCTGCTGCCTGTTATGATAGGTGGCTGTACATGTCAGTCAGTGGAGTGGCAGTGATGATTGGTGTACGTGTATCTGTTGGTGGGGCTTGTGTTCCTTCAGTTTTGGGAACGGGGCTTGCCAAGTAGTTTGCGATGTTGCCTTTTGTTTTAATTTGGTGGTTAGTGTGTGAAAAATGTTATTTATTGTAGTGGTTTGCGTCATCGTGTTGTGTTTTTTCAGGGCATTGGTGCTTGTGGGAGTTTCTGCCTGTTTTCATCACCGAACTACACTAGAGGTTTACGACTTTCCATCTGTTTCCGAACTTTATTCTGTTGCTGCAACAAAAGCAGGTATTTAGAGCAATCACTGTAGTGTCTTGTGGTGAATGTACTCTGAGTCGGTGTCACTGAGCATGGGTCTTGGTTTGCAGGGTGGGTTTCAGTGCTGTATGAGGTGTGTTTTATTTTCAGTCTTGTAGTTTAAAAGAAGTGCCAGCGTTCTGAGGAACTGCAGTGATGGAATGACAGTGGAAATATCAGTTTCTGATGTAGACACTGTGTGTGTAAATAATGATATCCTCCACAGTGTCTATGTCACCAGGATTTATCTCACTCCAGTGAGAATATATGTTTTTATTCACAACGTTTTCAACTCACCCCATTGTATAAATATATATACACACAATAGGGGTGGGAGCTTCTAGAGTGTGATTCATAGAGATATCTTCACTGGAGTGTGATAAATGACAATGACATCACTACTGTGATAATAAATGCAGTTTACCCATACCTTGTTGATGTCACCACTCACTCACTACAACCTGCATTCTAAATGAAACTGCTCAGGTTCTCTGTCTCACTAAAGCCTGCAAGTAACTCAATTAGCATTGCAAAGTACACTCAGCTGTCTGCTGTGGTGCTTCTCAAACTCCCCACCCATTAATGTGCTGCTATCAGCTTCACAGCGTACATTCTAAATGAAACTGCTTAGGTTATCTGTCTCAGTGAAGTCTGCAAGTAACTCGGTTAGCACAGCAAAGTATACTCAGCTGTGTGCTTTGGCATTTCTAAGACTCACAGCCCATTCAGAAAAACTCACACCACACACAGAAAGAGCAGAAAGCACACAGGAAAAAAATATTTCAAAAGCTCCCACCCCTATTGTATAAGTAGCACACATGGGGCCAGATATTCAAAACTTTGCCCCGGGGCTAAGTTAACACTGCCCAGTGGGCAAACTTAGCTGAGCACAAAGCAAGCTATATTCAAAAGGAATAGCCCGGGGTAAACAATTTCTGAATATAGCATGAGAATGAGACCAGGCAAACTGGGCTGGGAGTGCAGGGCAAACTTAGCCCTGGAATAAGACAGCTCTGAATACAGCAACCAGGAAGTGCAAACCACAACAGCAACGCAGTGCACAGTGACATGAAGGTAGGTAGAGGTGAACTATTTGGTCAATGTGTGTGCCAGTACAGCTGCAGGCAGCAGCACATGTGACAGTACAATGTTCAAAACTGTATAATATTCCCCGAACTGTTTGTGCAGTGCTAACACATTTGCACAGTTTTTGTGCAGGGCTAAATTGTTAGCCCGGTGCAAACATGTTTGCCCAGTGCTAAACTTTGCCATATTCAAAAGTGACATGCAAATGAGCCTACTTAGGTAGTCTCTGGGCAAACATCCAGATTAGCATCTCATTATTCCCTGATCTGCATACAGTTTGCCCAGCATTACTGCAGGGTCCCACAGCTCCATCTGTTGGTCAGTCTGGAAGTACAGGGGCTGGCCAGGTCTGACCGAAGCTCCTCCTGTAGGTCAGTCTGGCAGTGTATGATGATAGCTGTAGGCTACATGTAAACAGTACAGCATAGCATAGAATATTGTACCCCAGGGGACAACACAGCATAGGCACAGATGGTGGTGGTGCTGCATGCAACTGTCACACTAGGTCATGCTACAGTACACAGCAGACACTACAGTAGCAAGGGGGGCAGTAGTATGTGGACACAGCACTGCCTATGGTGTGCAGGGCAGTGCTGATGACTGCACTACACACAGTGACAGGCCCAACATGCAGGTGTTTACTGACAGTGGACATTACTGTTAAGCTGTTGTGTGACCCACAGATGCTGCACCTCTGGCATGGGATGCTCACAGTGACATATACATGTCCAGCACTGTGTGCTGTGGCAGTTGTACAGCTGTATGGTATGTGGTCAGGGGGGCATATATTATCAGAAAGGCACACTGGTGTTGGGATATTCCCAATACTGGCCCATGTGCACTGCGTGATGTGTCCCAGCCTTGTGACCACACCTGGTCTGTGGCACAGCCTCACCACCCATAAACTCTCCCCTCAACATCCTCCATGCCCACAGTGCTACATGTGTGTGATGGCATCTGTTGGTGTCCACAGAAGAGTGGTCTGCAGGTGTGTGCTGTATGGTCACACTGCCATGCTGTCCACTGGTGGTAGGATCACCACTTACTGCCTGGCATGGCTGGGACTGATGGCAGATGATGGCATCATTGTGATGCCATCAGTGAGCAGCATGTTTCCTCTATGTCTGGCTTTGTCTATGTGTCATATTTATTTGTTAGGGTGCACAAAGCCGTGAAAAAGCCACGCTAACACTGCACAAAGCCAAAATGTCATGCAAAGCTGATTGCCCAGGGTTAAGACTGCCTTTTCCTGTGCGGTAATGTGCACCATGCTAAGTGTTGTGCTAAGTTGCTCAAAATCACTGCGCAGTGCTAGTCGCTAAATATAGAATTGCACCTGCATTCATGTACACACACCCTCAGTTTTCCCCTTGCATACATTATGATTTTTCCCAGTGTTAATGCAGTTTGTGCGTGCTATTTGGCCTTTTGAATATAGCAAACTCAACACTAATCCCACGCTAAATATGCACAAACTGTTTTTGCCCAGTGCAAAGTTTTGAGTATCTGACCCATGATGTGCAGATCATGTGCTATGGAAAATATTCTCACTCCTGCAGACTGAGCTCTGGATAATCTCACTCATGCCTTCGGCACCCATGAGTATATCACACTCCTGCCCATAATGTATCCTCTATCTCTCTCTCTCTATATATATATATATATTCATGCCAAAAAACTCTGTTTAATGCATCAGTTAGGGTTGTTCCACAGTGACAAAAGCGAGGAAATTTGATGTTAGGGTTAAAACCCTAACTCTGCATTCCTCCCAGCACCACACACACACATATGCAAGTAGTGGGGGAGGACCAAGGCAACACAACCAATCACAGACAACCAGCAGCAAGTATGAGAAATAACATACAACTGTCTAAACATACTACAAGACACATCCATCATCATGGTCCAGCAACTGTAGGACTTCTGCTGCCATCCAAGTGACTTGGAGTAAACAAGCATACTGGCCATGAGTTGGTGGACCACATTAAACAGTTTTGTATTACCAATACGTTTTGCATCTCTTCTGAATGAGAGTGTATTGGTAATGCATCAGCCTAACACATGCAATGTCAGGCAATGGTTTTGGAGACCTTTGTTCACTGTTAATCTCTGCTGATGTTATCCTGCTATAAGCTAATGATGTATTAGTACACTATTATCTGCATAGTCCTGCTGCACCATTATCTTATATTGTACAGGTGCAGGTCTCTGCAGCATTCTCAGACACAAAAAGTTACATGGCCACACTACACTATATCTGGATTGTGGACAGTTTCACATTTGAAACAGGTAAGTGTTTTCTCTACTAATTAATATGTTGCTGGCAGTAAGCAGGTTACAGTACCTCATGCTCACACATTTCTGTTTCTGACCATGTAGTATCACGGAGGATTTTCACCACACTTTCATGTGTGTAAGTACCTCCTGATCTTAGCCTGGCATAATGAAATAATGGATCAGTACAGTATTATGTGAAGACATCTTCTGCACTGTTCTCTGTACTTGTACAGAAGCACAGCTGTATGAGACTGTGTGTCCCAAGGTGTTCCATGGTACCATTTCACTCTCTTTGCTTTGGTAACAATTTCTCAGTTCAAACACATGTCTCTGTTTCTATACAAATTCCTACATTAGTGGTATCGGGGGGTGGAAAAGAGCCCATGCTACTACTTTTGAAGTTATGAATGCATAATATGAGACTGCATTTTCACTGGTCTTTCATGTGTGTTAATGGTCGCTCATGCTATAGTGAATTATGTATCAGAACACAATTATAAACAGAGTGCTGCTGTACTGTAATCTTATCCTGTACGCTTGGGCAGCTACATGATACTAAACAACATTAAATGCTTAATATCATCATGGCCTATGCTTGACATTTTTATAGAAATGGTTTGAAATATTGAAAACAACAATATCTTAGGTATTGTGTGGAGAGTACTCATATTATGGTATCTTATCTGTGAAAATTGCCAGCATGGGTGTGTACCCACATGCCAGTAGAAGTCTTATAGTTGGTGGACCATGATGATGGATGTGTCTTGTAGTATGTTTAGACAGCAATATATTACTTCTATTACCTGCTGCTCGTTGTCTGTGATTGTTTGTGTTGCCTTGGTCCTCCCCCACTACGTGCATATTTGTGTGTGTGCGTGTGTGTGGTGCTGGGGGGGGGAATGTGGAGTTAGGGTTTTAACCCTAACATCAAATTTCCTTGCTTTTGTTGCTGTGGAACAACCCTAACTGATGCATTAAATGGAATTTTTTTGCCATGAATTTCCTTTCTTTTTGAAAATGTGCACTATAAATAGTGAATGGAATGTGGTGGTGGGAGCACGGGATCCTTTGGGCCCCGCGCTCCCACCATGTTAATTTATGGCACTTCACTGCACTAAAACTGTATGACCAACTGAAATGAAAATTGGTAAATGAAGACACGTACCATACCATGACATGTATAACAAATGTTATCTGAACAGTTGTGCAGCATCACGCTGTGAAAACTGTGCAGGAGTGCTGAAAATAAAATTTTTGCCACTTCACTACACAAGAGCCATATATGCGATGAAACCAAAAATTGTAAAAAATAAGACATGTACCATAGCACATTGTGTGTCCATAATTGTGTGTACATTCATTCAACAGTCACACAGCACCATGAGCAAACAACACAACATGCACAATTTAACAACCTTAAGTGCCAATGAATCAAAAATTGGCACAGTGAAAGATGAATAATAAATATTTGTACATTCCAAATGCCAGACAAATCGGACACACAGTTCAGAAGTTATTGAAGTATAATGAACCATATTTTCATTCATTGGAGTGGCATAAATCCGCACCTATTAATGTTTTACACACCAAAGCACTGCAAGACACCTCCATGCCACCAGGGCTACCTACGCTATAAATTTCAAGCCAGTAGCACCATGCAGTATGCTATGAGCAAAACGTTAACTGCATCACGCAATATCTCTGCAGAAAATTATTTTTCAAACATGTAAACAGCATAATTCACATATCCAGGACATTCACTGAACACCCATCAGATTTCATGTGAAAAGACCAGACTGTTCCAGAGATATTCCATTTTTATATTTCTGCATCTTTAAGAAATCTTCCACCACAAAATGGCGGAAATCATGGCTGAAAATGCACTAAAATGGGGGACCTGGCAGCTGGAAAATCAGTAACTGTGAAGTGGGCCAAATTCAAATGGCCATAACTCTGGGACGGAACAACATTTTTTTACCAAACAAAACTGGCATGTCCCTTGAACAAAGGTCATTTTACATGCCACGTTTCAGACCAATCAACCACACACTGGCTGTGCTATGCATCATGGAAGACTGTGCAGAAAAATAGCAAAAACCTAATGTTTTGCACTGCACTACACAAACGCAAAAACACAAATGGTAATGTTAACAGAAACGGTGATGGAACCAGTGAGGTAAAATAAAAATTCGTAACACTAACGGTAACGCAAATGCAAGTGCCAGTGCTAATACACACAGTGATGCAAACATAAATGATAATGCAAATGGTAAGAGAAACACAAGTGCAAATGTAAATGAAAACAGAAATCATAACAGAAATGGTAATGCAAATGCTAACGGCAACAGAAACGTAAATGTTAACGAAAACAGTAACACGAACGCTAACGGGCAATGGAAACACAAACGGTAACAAAAATGCAAACTGTAACACAAACGCAAACAGAAACGCAAATGGTAATGGCAATGGTGATGCAGAAGGAAACAGTTACTCAATCAACAACTGAAACACTACCAAAAATGCAAATACTAAGGCCAACAGAAATGCAAACAGTGATGAACATTCAAGCAGTAATGGTAACGCAATTGGAAATGCAAACGGTTACAGTAACACCAACGGTGACATCAAAGGAAACACAAACAGGAATGCAAGTGCATACACAAATGCAGATGGTAATGCACACGGTCACGGTAACACAATTGGAAATGCAAACACTTACAGTAACAGCAACGATGATGCCAA
This sequence comes from Neoceratodus forsteri, assembly GCA_016271365.2. NCBI lineage: Eukaryota > Metazoa > Chordata > Ceratodontiformes > Ceratodontidae > Neoceratodus > Neoceratodus forsteri. The sequence continues at coordinate 174,296,021 of JADMNL010000026.1, read as the reverse complement.
AGGAAACACAAACGCAAATGCAAATACAAGCACGTACACAAATGCAAATGGTAATGCACACGGTGACACAAAAGTAAATGCAAACAAAAACAGTAATGGAAATACAAATGGTAACATTAACGCAAACACAAGTGCAAACGTAAATGCAAACGCAAAGGATAACGCACACGGTGACGTAAACTGAAACGGTAATACAAACGGTTATGGAAACGCAAGCGGAAACGCTAACAGTAACAGTAACACAAATGCACACACTTTTTTCCCAAAAAAGGTGCATTCAGAAGCACAGTGAATACAAAAAATGTATGAGTAATAATGGCCCTCAGAGAAGAAAATGAATACTTGCAAGGCTAAATTGCTTATATCTCAGGAACCGTATGATGTAGAAAAAAATTTAAAATCTCGTATTATTTGTGACTTTCAAGGCTAGTTTTGAACTTAGCCTCATAGCAGGGGGCTAAGCATTTTTCTGGCAAAAAGTCCGTATCTCAAGCTTTTTCCGAAATACGGGCCCCGAAATGTGCAGTGGACGATGTAATGTTATCCTAAGGGGAAAATCTTCAAATTCGAAGTGCCGTAACTTTGCAACCCTCTAATATTTTGTCACCAAACCACAAAAGGCACATCTGTGGGATATTGGCTTTCTTCCTTCCAAATTTAAGCCCAAAAGACCCAACCGTCCTTTTGTAGCAGGGTGGCAAAGATTCCTTATTGTTTTGGGCATAGTGTCCCAAAGTACTTCGCAAATCACGACAGTTTCGCAAATAAAATCACAAACGTGTTGCATATGCGTATACATATATATATATTTACACAACGGGGTGAGCATGTAACCTTGACAATAAAAACATGTATTCTCACTGCAGTGGAATAACTCTGTGATGACATAGACACTGTGGGTTTATTTCCTGATAAACCCACAGTGTCTACATCACCAGCAAATATACTCACAATGGTGATGTCACCAGAGTCAGACTATCTACACTGCAGCCTGCATGTAATAGCTTCACAGTTTCTCTTTCTCACTGAATCCTGCAACTAAATTAGCATAGTAAAAGACAATCACCTGTGTCCCATAGTTATTCTGACAATCCTAGCACATTACTGTGCTGCTCTAATCTTCAAACCAGCCTCCATCATAAACCAGTTTCTCTTTCTGAGTGCTGACTGCAACAGTTTTTCTGTCTCAGTGAAGCCTGCAACTTACTGAATAAAGTCTGTTTCTCACTCCTAGCTGCAGGTAACACGATTATCATTGCAAATCACATGCACCTGTTCCTCATACTATCTAACACTCCCAGCCTATTCAGAAACACTTACACACACATTCAGACCACACACAAACAGTGCTGTCAGTATAGCCTAGAGGTTAGAGTATCAAGCAATGAACCGACTTCTTACATCCAGCAGCCCAGACCATTGTTTAATTCTCACAACCTCCATTTCAATACTGTGTGACTCTGAGCAAATCACTTAACTGCCCAGTGCTCCCAGGTTCCCCAAAAAAACTTACCCAATTACCAAAATAAAGTAAACAGGAGAGAACACAGAAAAAATGTTTCCTAAAATGTACTAGCCCTATTGTATAACAGATCTATGATGGGGACTTAGAATATGGCGTCGATTATTGTGCAGAGTGAGGCTGAGATACACTTGTGCCTTGGCACCTGATAATATCACAGTTCACTCTGCAGTCATGCAAATATTTGCCATATTCCACAGTCACCCATCATGTATCCTCTCTCTCTCTCTCTCTCTATATATATATATATATATATATATATATTATAATGGGTAAGGGTTGTGAACAAGGATGTATATCCATCAAGGGGGCTAATTAGGGCTATAAGGCCATGGGCCTAAAGGATGAGTGACTTTATTGCCCTAATTAGCCTCTGAGATGGGTGTAATTCTGAGTGTTCCACCCTTGACCATTGTTTGTTGAATACAATACACTAGGATGGTTATTATTATGGAGATCAAATTTGTGATCATGTTATGGCACCTGAAGGTCTCTTGAAGCAAGGAGGGAATGGTGTTTAACAAGTGCAGGTAGGAGTCTGGGGGATTTCTGGGTGTGGGAGAGTTTTGTGTGTCTTTTTTCCAGGTTCTTTTGCACTTTGTTAATTGGTTTGAGTAGCTTCCTAATGATGTAATTGATTAGTGTAGGTATGTAGGTTTCATTAGTTTAGGTATATAGCTATAATTGTTTGATTATTGCAGGTATATGCTTTTAATTGAAAGATTAGTCACAGGTATACAGGGAAATAAATTATGGCCTTGCTACGGGGAAAAGTTCCCATCCATGTATATATAGATATGTTTGGAATATGATGGCCATAGCCATTGAATGAAATGGCGGCAGGAGCTGCGTATCAGCAGTGTGGTCATTGCCACAAGGACAGTAGGTGGCCATTGCTGAGGAGAGAAGCGGTGGCCATTGCTGCAGCAGGGGAGAACTGCACTCTCATCAGAAAGCTGACCAATCAAGGCACTGAGTGCCAGATTTGAACAGGCGCTGAAGAGAGGGCTCCACTATAAAAGTGGAGCATACAGTCAGTAAGAGGGACAAGGTTTTTTCAGAGAGGCATAGTGTCCATTGCCACTCAAGATCCACAGGTGGCAGGAACCACGAACAAAGAGAATGGCCATAGCCCACTGGGTGAGATGATGGAGGGAGCCATGGATCTACAGTGAGGTTGTTGCAGCAAGGACAGAAGCAGCCATTCCCACTGAGAGGAGTGATGGCCATTGCTGCCACAGGGGAGAACTGAGACCTCACTGAACAGCTGACCAATCAAGGCACTGGACGCCAGATTTGAATAAGCACCAAAGAGAGGGATCCACTGTAGAAGCGGAGCACATAGTAAGAGGGACAAAGTTTTAAAATTTCCCACCCTCCTGCCCCGCACCACCTCTGTTAATTAAATAGGCTGCTTGGGGCTCACCCAGAGGAAGCTACCAAGTAAGCACTGGACTGCTATAAGATTATCCCTTATGTATCTTACAGTGTCTTATGGAGGGGATTGCTATTTTTACTTTTATACTACTATGAGGGTTTCCATATGTATTTTGCAGTGTCTAAGGAGGGAATTATTATTTTTAATTTTGTAGAAAGATATGTTGTTCTGGGATAATAGTAGATATGAATCTTACAGTGTCAAAGGGAGAGACTATTTTTTACGTTTGCTTGCGCGCATGTGCAAGGAATGTTTTGGGAGAGTAGCACACTTTGGAAGTGTGCCTCTCCCTTTCAATCAACTGCTCAGTTGAGCAGGCGTGGTGGTCCTGCACCAATGGGTGCGGGAGCTGTGTATGACAGCGGTGGTCTTCGCCTCAAAGAAAACCACTGCTGTCATACAGAGCACCGCGTCACGCCGCCCTCCCCAAATCTTTGCTGCCACACTGGGAGCCCACACCAGCGTGGCAAACGTCCCACGTTGTTTGCCGACGGGGGAGCCCAATCCCCCGTCAGCTCCACGGTCCCCCCTAAGTCATCCTTCTGCCATGCTGGGAGCCCACCCCAGAATGGAAAATGTCCCACGTAGTCTTTTTTCACCTCTAAAGCAAAATGGTCCCACGGCGCCTCCCAGTCCCCTCCCACAACCCGCACCCACCCACTGCGCACCCAGCTTTCCCACACCCCTCACCCCATACTTACTCGAGCTTGCGACGTGATCTTCAGTGGACTGAACACGCCTCTCCCGCTTCTTCAAAACCGACCGCTAACTGAGGAAATGCGGTAAGCTGTATAATGGGCTAGATAGGGGTTTCAACTTTATTGCATATCTCAGGCATTTTGGAATTTTTGCACCAAATGTTCAACATGGGGTTTTTGGGACCCCTTCTCATGAATGATGTCACTGTCATGGCATTATTTGGGCCCAAAGGGTGATTTCGCAGTCACAGCTCAGTCACTGCATGAAATCACTCTTCGGGCCCGAATAACGCCATGGCTGTGTTGAAAATTTGGTGAAAAAATTCCTAAAAATGACTGTTTTATGAGTCTGCGTTGCGCAGTTCCTACGCATGCTCGTAAGTTTGCGAATTTTCAATATTTTCACTCCAGATTTTCAACATTGCCATTTTACCACACCTCCTCATGAGCAGTACAGCTGTCATTTTTCACATCCTGTCCAAAACATGTTTCCGCCCATGTAGTGCACAATGGGGCAGTTGGTGTGTGAACTCAATGTATGGGACATATTAAGAAAATCACAGTGATACTGTTCATGAGCAGAGGTCTTAAAATGGCTGTGTTGAAAATTTGGTGAAAAAATTCCTAAAAATGACTGTTTTACAAGTGTTCATTGTGCAGCTCTTATGCACGCTCGTAAGTCTGCAAATTTTCAATATTTTCACTCCACATTTTCAACATTGCCATTTTACCACACCTCCTCATAAGCAGTACAGCTGCCATTTTTCACATCCTGCCCAAAACATGTTTCCGCCCATGTAGCGCACAATGGCGCAGTCGGTGTGTGAATTCAATGTATGGGACACATTAAGAAAATCACAGTGTCACTGTTCATGAGCAGAGATCTTAAAATGACTATGTTGAAAATTTGGTGAAAAAATTCCTAAAAATAACTGTTTTACGAGCATGCGTTGTGCAGTTCCTACACACGCTCGTAAATTTGCAATTTTCAATATTTTCACTCCAGATTTTCAACATTGCCATTTTACCACACCTCCTTATGAGCAGTGCAGCTGTCATTTTTCACATCTTGCCCAAAACGTGTTTCCGCCCATGTAGCGCACAATGGCACAGTCGCTGTGCGAACTCAGTGTATGGGATACATTAAGAAATTCACAGTGTCACTGTTCATGAGCAGAGATCTTAAAATGGCTATGTTGAAAATTTGATGAACAAATTCCTAAAATTAACTGTTTTACGAGCATGCACAGTTTCCACGCATGCTTGTAGGTTTGCGAATTTTCAATATTTCCACTCCAGATTTTCAACATTGCCATTTTACCACACTTCCTTATGAGCAGTACAGCTGTCATTTTTCACATCCTGCCCAAAACGTGTTTCCGCCTATGTAGCGCACAAAAAAAAGGTCATGCTGAAAATTTATTGTGCAAATACCAGCAATCGCACAGGGCATTAGGGTAAAGCACCATACGTGCCAAACACCACTGCAAATACCTGCAAGCGAATGTTCGGCATTGACAAATGCTTGTCTGTTATAGAGTTGTAAGTGGTCTGAACCTCACTTTCAGGTTCTTGGCAATATTGGGAATGCAAATAACCACAAACAGGTTGCATTCGAGTAATAAACAAGTTTATTATTACAAAAGGGATCAATCACAGTTGCCCTAAGCAGTTCTTACCAATACAAACTGGGAGCCAGTGCTAAGCGTTCCCTACACCTCGAGGTTTCTCTGTAGTCTCTTGGGATCTCTCAGGTCTCCGAGGTGTAAAGCCTGTGCATAACATTATATACCTGTGATAATTACTATGGTTACTAAAAGACAGAAACATTTCTAGTTACAGAGATGAGCCCTATTGGCTAATTTAGAGGTGGCTCCACGGTCCAAGATAACATTATATAATTCTGTAAAGTCATCAGTTTTAGAACAAAGACATTCTTATAAGGAGTCTTACATAACAGGGTGAAGTGGTGCACATCACCAAAGGATGGCAATGTTGCTTACATATTACAATTACTTCAAGGACAGGTGTCTTGGCATCTCTGACAAGTAAGAAATAGACAGAAAATATATGGTATAATGTGTGTGCATTAGCAAGCAAAGTGGGTTACAATAATATGCATTCATGTCCTGACATCTGCTCTTATACGGTAGATACCCTTAGCCCTATGTATTAGTATAGCCTATGCCTAAACATTAGCTGTCTACAGTGTACCCCTGAGGGTATCAATTAGCATACAGGGACCTTATGTAACAGAGTGATATATGCTAGGGGGAATCTCTGGATTAAGCCTACAGTATAAAGTGTGCAGAGTGGCATGGGATAGGTAAACAGGCCTACCCAAAGACAATGCCTCCCCTATGTAGTAGAAATTTCTGAGTTCATACTGGTATATGCTGTTACAGGGTTACAGAATGTCACTGAGGTTACTTGAGGTACATTTGTAGAAGCAGAAAGCAAGATAAAACTGGATAGAGCTGGTTGTAACAGCCTAAAAAAGAGGAACTAACTGTCAGGAAACCAAAACCATATTAGGAAGTTGTTGACAGCAGTTCTTGGAATTAAGATAGCAGTTCTTGGAATAAGATACTCTTTTCATTGGAATTAGCAACACCTTGATAATAAAGGTACATAAGTGATTGACTAATGAAACTCAGAGAGCCTTGCATGTTGTTGGAAGCAGACTCCCATATGCATATGTATTAAACTTTTCTTTTTACTACATGCAGTGTTCCTGAGCCTGATTTTAAAGTAAAGTGTAAGAAGAATATATTTTTTCCACAACAGTTTTTGGCGTAGTCGGCAGGATCAGCACGGACTGGACCCAGAGTAGTCCTGGTCGGGGACGAATCCCAAGACTTCTGGTAAAAGTACCGAAAAACAGAGGGAAATCCGCCTACAGCAAGCCGAGCCAGAGGTGGGACCGTCCCGATCGCAGAGGATTCTCTTTCGGACCAGACAGTGCTGATCGCTGTAGTACCTGCACTCAGGCTGTTGCATGTAATAAAAAAAAAAAATTGCTTGTATAAGTTGTAACTGATATCAGGATAGCTTGAGTCTGAAATAGTGACAAAAGTAGCTATAAGTCTGAGCCTGAAATAGTGGCAATAGGGACTAGGCGCCATAAAGTAAACCGGTAACAAGTAAATAGGGACGTTTGAGCCTGCTCTGACAGTGTGTGAGTATAAGACAGACAAAGGGGGGGGACAGCAACAGAACCTTTCAATAGGTTGAGCGCCCCAGCAACAGAACCTTTAAGTGGGTTGAGCACCCCAGCAACAGAACCTTTAAGTGGGTTGAGCACCCCAGCAACAAAACCCTTAGATGGGTTGAGCACCTTTAGTAAACTAGGGAGAAAAAGGGTGAAGGAGGCAGGCAACAGTAACTCCCGGTGGTTGTTTTTTTTTTTATTTTTGATGAAACTGTGAGAGTAATATACATACAGAGCTGCTAAAAGGAAAAAAAAAAATGGGAAAAAAAAGATTGGATTTTGCAGATGGAAAAGAGGGTAATAGTGCAAGTAGAGAGAGAAAGTAGAAAAGAGAGGAGACAAGTGAGGAGAAGCACTCCAGGTTTAAGAATATTTATGTGGGGGTTTGAGGACTCCAGGTAAAAAAAAAATGTGGAGAGATGTATTAAGGAAAAGTCTCTCAAACAAGCAAGGGCAACTGCCCTATGCCCTTGTAATTTGTGCTTGCTACAAGTATATACTGTTAGAGCCAATGATGGCTTTCACAGTTCAGGCTGTTTTTAGTAGAAAAGCAGCGGCTGATTAAGTAACGTTAGATAAGCAACATTTAGAGAAAGAAAATAAACTACTGTGGATGTACGCACAGTAGGTGACTGAGCAGGATGATTTGAAAATCCTCCCCATGTTGCCTATCTGTGTAGTTTCAAGTTTTTCTGTATCAATTTCAAGTTCCCTTGCCTCCTATAGAGGCTGAAGCATTTGATCCAAAACCAAGTACTGGGGACCTCTACCAGATGGATCTCAACCTAGTACTGTTAGAGATTTTTTTTTGTTTTTGTTTTTAAACTGCAAACCAGAGCTCTGGAAAAAGACTTGGTTTGGCAGGTTACTAAAATGGCCTAAAGAAAACCTTTGAAAGGGTTAAAACCTTTGAAAGGGTTAATAGCTGCAGCGTTTGAAAATTATCATGAAGGTCCTGCAGTCGGTTTTCTCAATCGGACCAGTGTATCAAAAAAGAAGAAGGAAAATACCTTGGTAAGTCTGAATTGTTTTATTATTTAAAGTTTTTTTATGTCTGTTTTATTTCTATAATACATATACTAAACAAGGTAATGCTCCATCTCTCTTGTGCGTATTTTCCAGCGTATATCTGTGTTCTGTAATTATGTTCTGTTGTCAAGGTTGTGAGATAGGATTGACTGCCTTCGGTGCACAACATGTTACAGTAAAAAAGAAAGAGGAAGCTACTTTGCCTCATATCTGACTGTTTTAATTGGTTTTATTTTTAATAAAACATTTGTGCTGCCTAGATAGGGTCAGTGAAGAACTTTTGTATGTAGTTGTTGGTTGGAGCAGGTAGTGTTGAAAGGAAGAGATATGGCGTCATAGATTGCAATGTGCAGAAAGATTTGTAGTTTGCAAGCAACGTGCCAAACCACTGCTAGGTGAAAATGTAATGTGTTAACAGCTATAAATGGCTTTATCATACTTCTAGTTAAAACCAGAAACTTTTTGCAAAATGGCAGAGTGCCATATTTTGCCTATGTGCCAAAAGGTGTAACCATGTTATACTAGATGTGTTCACTTACAGATGGTATGTTGTGCTGCATTCTAAAGGAGTTAGAATGTGTTTAAAAAGTGTTTTGTTCTGGAAAGATTTGGCATGGAGATATGTATAAATGTGTTGGTTTAAAAAATTGTCAGTGTTACAAGACAGGCAGGAGGCATCACGTATATCTAAAACACGTACAGTTTTCTAATAAAACTATGGGCATTACCTCAGCAAATTGGTGTCAAATAATGTCAGTCTTATTTTGTGTTAAGTATTTCTTTTTGTGTATGTGTATGTGTGTGTACTGTCTTGGGCAGCAGTTTTATTGTATGCTCTATTATTATTTAAAGATATTTTAATATTAGTAGTGTTCAAGGACACTACAAAAATAACTGGGTTTGAACGACCCTTGCATGCACACTGTGACCTTTTGCACGTTATTTGACCTTCTTGTGTTTCAACATTTTATCTTACTACCAGTTCAAACTTGATGTGTATTCCATACCTAAAGCACAACTTTTCACACAAAATGTATGTTTTCATGAAAGCACACCAAGAGTGAACCATGTAATTTGACTTTTTATTGCAAAACTAGTATTCTAAGTGAAGAGGAACAAACTTTTCTTCTCCTCTCACTGCTTCTGACTTGCAGCCAACACAGGCAATACTCCAGCTGGAAGGGAGAATTATTCATCTCTCCCCATATTTTTTATATATATATATATATATATATATATATATATACAATGCGCTTTTGAAAAAGGACTATTACAGCTGTTTTGAGAGTTTACCATCTACAGTTAAAAAACAATGGTTTTGGTTTTATGTGTGACCATGGTGTAATCATTTTTTTTTCCTTTTGAAATGCATTCTAAAAATACGTACGTACAGTATTATCATCAATCCGGATCTTATAAACTCAGCTGACATTTTGTCATGCTTAGGATGAGGGAACCCATGGATGCTTGGCTTCTTTCATCCTATAGAAATAATCTTTTTTTTAATACTTGTGTTTGTTTTGTTGTTTGTCTGTATTTCTTCTCTTTCTTCTATAGAAAAGAAGTTCCCATCTTTATAGTAAGGTATGAAACTTACTAAACTAATTGTAATATTATCTTGTTATAATTTAAAGTGTAGTAGGTGGGGACTGCAATGGGGCCACCCATTACCATTTATCCAGTGCACATTTTTTAAGGTGCTTTCTGCGACTAGCTACTAATATTGCCAGACCATTTCCGGGTTAATATTCATGTCACCATCCACAGCTAACCTTTTTATTGCTACAGTATTCGAGCTGTCTCTTCACCAGTAGGAGCTCAGGGAAGGGGGTAAGCTACCCTTCCTCCCTTCCAGTGTAGTACCCACAAAGTTTGCAAGGTACATCACTGTTCCCCCAAAGGGGTAAATAAAGAAAATGTGTATTTGCCAATAATTGTTTCTTATTTACAGGTTTTAAAAAGACCCAAAGTATTTTAACAGCATAACCCAGCCCAAGCCCTTCTGTTTCTTCTAGTGCAAACAGTTAAATTCCACACCTATTATTAATACAAGGGTGTCTGCCCTTAGCAAGTAATCAGTTACGCTGGAGGGTAAAGTTGTGTATGTATGTTCACACATATTCATTCTTTTGATTGTCTTTTCAGCTTTCTTATCCTGTCAAAACAAATGTAAAACAACTTTTGTCATAACCTTACAGCGATGAATGCATTTTTTTTAAACCAGTAAATTCACAATACTCTAACATTCCTGGACTCTGAACTAAGTTTACAGTTTATATTTGTTGTTTAAAATGTATGTTATGCATTATGCTCAATACTGAAATTGTTCTATTGCAAACACTAATGTTTCACGTTTATGTTATAATGTTTTGATATACATCTTGCTACACTGTATCATGTGTGTATTCAGGAAAGTGCTCCACATGTATAGCGTTTTTAATGCTCATAACCAAACCTAAATACTGGGGCCAGCATTGCTGACCCACCCCAACAATATGTTCCAAAGCAAAACCCCAGACAAATTAATGCTCCGTTTGTCTTATTATTCACAGGTGCAATAGGCACTGTTATTAAATTGGCATAGGCCAACAACATATGTATTTGTCCCGCTAATTGCATAGTGTATCAGGCATATTGCTATAAACTATATGTTTGAAGCATGTTATTGTAACAGATTTTATGACTCAGGTCTCAGTCAGGCCTGCTTGCAACAGACAGGGAAATAATGTTCATCACTGTCATAACTGCTTCTGTGATTTGAAAGCAGGGGTGTAACCATAACATTGTCATGATTTACAGATGGTCAAATGGTATAATTGAACCTCGGCCTGCACCCCAGGTGTGCGGTTGATGTCCCATTTTTATTTTTCTCTTTCCAATTGCCAGAATTTAGGCGCTGTCACACCACTCTTTACAAAACAAAAAAGCCAAATGGTTTACAAGATTGTTATTTATGTGTTTTTAATTCAGTGTCTAACACACTTTGCAAGTTTGCAGGTTTCCACGGTGTGGCACACATAAGATCTCCACATTCCACAGCAGTAATACTTTCATCTAAGTTGCCAAGACCTTCATCTTTTTCCTGAAAAGAAAACAACTGCCACAGCTTTGATGTAATCACTATCTTTGTGCCTGACTAGTTCCATATAAGGACTATTGCATGAATCAAGTTATTATTACCTCTGCAAGGGTAATGTTTTCAGCAAAATTACACCTATTAGTAGAACTTTAAATCCACTGAATAAGGTCCAGTCAGTTCAGGCTCTGCAATCAAGCTTATTGTTTCTGCTTACTATGAAGTTAAGTCTGGGGTAGGGCAATCCCTAACTTCAGCAAGAACATTTTTTCAACTGATCTTCAAGCAAGACATGCATTTTCTTCAGTGCTGCTTGTTCCAAACATGGCTGGTACCTTATACAACCCTATTACTCTGGTTTATTGTAAACTGTTACTTTTTATGAACTGTTAATCTTTGTGCCGGAGTGTAATCAACTATCACGACACAAATGCCATGCAAGTGTGTGTGTGTGGCTCCATTAAAAGAACTCAATGAACTCAATACACAATCTAATCCACCCCTGGCCAGTGTGTCTGCCAATCAGCCATCCAGCAGCCAGCAACGTGAACATTGACTTTTCTACTGTGCTGGTGTTTGTTTTTAAATTACTGTCTGCATTGCCCCATGTGCCTTGTGGGGTTACCACCATTCTGCAAATGACATTTCACCTGTACTGTAATTACACCAACCTGTGCTTATTTATATGACCTTTATGGACTGTTAACTTTATGGACTGTTATGTTTTATAAGGACTTATCTGTCAAGAGACATTATCAACAAATTCTTCAATCAAGCTCCAAGGGTGTGCCACACTTCAACACAAGGTAGCATCTACCTCATTCACTCTCAAAGAGGATTCCATGAACTCTTTTTCATCAACAAAATTGTTATGTTATATTGTGTTATATGTGGTATCACATGTTAGCATTTTTTTCACATATTTGAATTGTGGTGTTGACATCCCTCAGTTCTGTATTGTGTTTTCCAAACTCACCATTTGTGTTCCATCTGTAACTACCTCTGTATCAACTCCAGAACAGCATGTTTTTTATAAATGCCTTAACTATCTGTATGCTGGCAACCAGTTTTAAATCATATAGCTGGTAAGGGGGGTGGTTAGTTGATACAAAGCATCAAAAGGGGGGAGAATGTAGTAGAAATTTCTGAGTTCATACTGGTATATGCTGTTACAGGGTTACAGAATGTCACTGAGGTTACTTGAGGTACATTTGTAGAAGCAGAAAGCAAGATAAAACTGGATAGAACTGGTTGTAACAGCCTAAAAAAGAGGAACTAACTGTCAGGAAACCAAAACCATATTAGGAAGTTGTTGACAGCAGTTCTTGGAATTAAGATAGCAGTTCTTGGAATAAGATACTCTTTTCATTGGAATTAGCAACACCTTGATAATAAAGGTATATAAGTGATTGACTAATAAAACTCAGAGAGCCTTGCATGTTGTTGGAAGCAGACTCCCATATGCATATGTATTAAACTTTTCTTTTTACTACATGCAGTGTTCCTGAGCCTGATTTTAAAGTAAAGTGTAAGAAGAATATATTTTTTCCACGACATCTATTGCCCCAAAAATAGTGTTTATAAATTACAGTTCGCTGCCTTAAAAAGAATCCTGCTTCATTTACTATTGTGCTTAGGCAATGTTGAACTCAATCCAAGACCATTAGAGACCCTTGCTTCTCCATCAGACCTGGCAGGTATCAAATGAATGGCTTTTATGCATCTTAATGCCTGTAGTTTGCTGAAAAAGTTCACCCTTATCCAGGCTTGGGTGAGCCATACCCTACCTGACGTCCTAGTGATCACTGAGACCTGGCTTAGGCCAGCCACCCCAGACAATGAAATCAATATCCCAAATTATTTACTCTTCCGAGTGGATAGGCAATCAAGAGGAGGTGGGGTGGCAATTTATGTAAGGGAAAAATAGTCAGCCGCATGCATAGACGCATCATCCTCCCCCAAAGAATTCGAGTGCTTGACCCTAAAGATCGAACTTTCTTCTTCCAGTGCACTCTGTGTAATAGGCTGCTACAGGCCCCCTTCTGCCGGGCCTCATCTCCTGTCTCACCTCAGTTCTGTACTGGGGCTCAGTTCCTTGGAAACCATCATTCTTGGTGACCTGAACTACGATTGGCTATCAAGTGCATCAGCTCCCTTGAAATTCTGTTGTGACACTCTAGGGCTGGTGCAACTCATTGGCCAGCCTACTCGGCCAAATAAAAAGAACCTTAACAACAGCTCCCTCTTAGATGTAATTTTGGTTAGCAAGCCACATCTGTTCTCTCATGTCGGAACATTTTTCTCAGACATTAGCGATCATTGTATAATCACCACCATTAGATCCATGCACAACCAACAGTTTGTGGCAAAATTCTCTATCAAGAGGTGCAAACGCAACTTCGATTTGTTTGCATATGTCTACGACTTGAAACATTCTCTGCAATGGCAGGAATTCTTCCTAGCTGAAACAGTTAATGGGGCATATACTATTTTTTTACAATATTTTAAGTGAGGCTTTAAATAAGCATGCACCCTTGGTTAAGGTGTAGGTCAGGAGCAGCACCTGCCGTTGGTTCTCGCCTGAGCTCAAAGCTTCACTGTTAGAAAGGGATACTTTATGGAAAAAAGCCAGAAGAAGCAAGAACAACTCGGATTGGTGTCTTTTGAAGAGAGCATGTAACAAGTGCGCCAACTTGGTCAGAGCAGCCAAGGCCACCTACTATTGTTTGGAGCTAGCCACTGCCTCAAGAAATCCTTCAAAGCTCTGAAAAACATTAAAAGACATGTCTGGACAAGCACCTGGTAATTCCATTCCAGTAAAAATTAAGTCCAGTGGCAGCGTTATCTCTAACCGATCGAAGATATTGGAAGCCCTCAATAACCGTTTTGCAACAGCAGGGCTAGCATTTGATACTTCCCTTGCCAATGACCTCCGCACAGCTCAAGGTCCACCAACCCACAAGTCCCCCTCTACCGAGGAGGTCTTCTCCCTCCTGCCTGTCTCTCTAAAAGAGGTGGAAGACCTACTGCTGCAACTGGACACCAGGAAGGGAGCAGGATCTGACTTCATAAAGCCATACTATCTGAAATGTGCCTACCATGTGCTTGCAGTGCCAATCACCCACCTATTCAACCTATTCAACATGTCACTCTCCCAGGGTAGCCTCCTCCCTCAATGGAAAATAGCTCATGTCATCCCTCTATTAAAAGCAGGTGACCCCTGCGATCTAAATAATTACAGACTGCTCTCCCTCCTCCCCATCCTGTCTAAATTACTAGAAGAAATAGTGTATGGCCAGCTAGGGGTATACTTAGAATCCAGAAGCCTATAAACCCGGTTCAGTCTGGATTCAGAGCAAAGCACAGCACCATAACAGCCCTAGCTAAGGTGACCAATGATTGGCTCATATACCTTGACAACAAGAAGCATGGATCTTAGTAAGGCATTCGACACAGTTGATCTCAGCCTGCTTCTTCCTTCCCTAAGCACCTTAGGCCTGGACCATAAATCTATGTGCTGGTTTGCAGACAACCTGGGAGAATGGAAACAGAAGGTTAAAGCTGAAGGTGATCTTTCTCCATTAAAACCTATGCTGAGGGGTGTGCCCCAGGGCTCTATCCTTGGTCCCCTCCTCTTTGCAGTCTACATTAACAACATCACTGACCCCATCAAAAAAGCCAACATCCACTTATTCGCGGATGACACTGTACTGTACTTGAGTTGTCCCCCGCTGGAAGCAGCCTGTGAAGACCTCCAAGCTGAATTTAACCTTCTACAATACCAGTTCATAAACAAAAAGTTTTTGCTCAATGAGAAAAAGACAAAAGCAATGCTCTTCTCCCCCTCCTTGCATGTGGCAATTCTTGCTGGGGGGGTGCTATCCCACAAATTACCACTGTTCTTGGAGAAACACTAGAGTATGTAGCTAAATTCAAATATCTAGGAGTTTGGCTCGGACATAAACTTTCCTTCGCTGACCATCCGGAAGAACTACAGAAGAAACTAAGGCAAAGATTAGAACTATTCTACAGAATTAAACACCTGCTCACATAGGAGGCCAAGATTCAACTGGTTCAAGATACCTTCCTATCTTTAATAGATTACACAGAACTGCTCTACAGCCACTGCACACCCTCTACCACAGAGCTATCAGGTTCATTACTGGCCTTCCACTTTCCACACACCACTGCTCCCTGTACTCATCGTTAGGCTGGACTTCCCTTCACTATTGAAAGAACAGAAATGCTGCCCAATGGGCTTTCAAAGCAGTGACCAACAAGCTCCCCTCATATGTCAGATTGTATTCCCAGAGTGTGTTAGGCACCCATGCTCTAAGGAGCTATTCTGTAATTGCCATCCAAGTTCCAAGGGTCAAAACTCACTTCGGCAAAGCTGCTCTAAGCTTCCCTTTACCCACTTTGTGGAACGGATTGCAAAGGAACTTGAAGCTGAGCTGCCCTGTTAGCCTGAATATCTGCAAGGCACTCTACGATTGCTACATTAAAGCACCTTGCAAATGTTTTCCTCACCGCTAGCCCATTAATTCCGCAACTCCCCCTTTCCATCCTGACACTCGCCATGTTTCTACTCCTGGCTGTCACTCTTTCCCTATTAACTCTTCCTACTGCTCCCACCCTTCCCTGTCCACTCCAGCCTGGCTAAAGTCCCACCCCATCCATAGTAGTGTCCCAATTATGTACACCATCTCTGTCATTATCATTATAAACAAGTACACGACAGCCATAGTCACTTTCTGTGGTTTTAGCCTAATGTTTCCCCCAGCCATCGGTAATATATCCCTCCTCTTCTTTACCTCTCTAACCTGCCACCCCATACATGGCCTCTTTCCCCTATATGTGTAGTTGCCGGATGACTCACTTAAAAGATCTCTGCTTATAACCCCTATGTGCCTATGGTTGATTGTACATCTACTGACTTCTTCAATTATAAAATAATGCTGTTTTTTTATTTCAACATTGTACTGTACTGTACCCACTGTATATACTTTTTCTTCCTTGTATATTATTGCTTTTTGTATACCTGCTTTGGTACTGTATTTTGGTGTATTCATGACCAGGTCCACCTTGCAAATGAGCTTTGCTCAATGGTGCCCACCTGGATAAATAAATAAATAAAGATTTTGATTGATTGATTGATTGACATACAAGCAGGGCCAGAAATTATTGGAGGGCTGCAGAGTGGGGGACTGGGGATACAGTAAGTGATAATCAGTGTATTTGATGTTTTAACTCTATTCCAGACCTTAAAACTACAGTAAAGTTAGGGTGGTACTCTCCTACTTTATTTACGTCAAAGGAGATTAAAGGAATCTTAAAGAAAGTCAACAGGGAACCCTCTCATTATAGTCAGTATTGAGGAGATTTAGGAGCAGTAGGGTGATTATTGGAAGCATGGAAATGGGGCATGCTGGTGAAGGTTACACGGGGGGTTGGCCAACATAGGGCGGTTGGTGGCAGGGGAAGGGAAAATGGTAGAGGGGACAGCAGGATGGTAGGAGGACACGGTTGGGGAGAACAGCGGTCTGCAATGGATGTGGGGTAGCTGTTTGGATGAATATACTATGGAAGCTGAGGTGGAGTCCAATTCACCACAGGCTGAGGAGGCTGGTGACAGAAGTGCAGTGGCTTGCTAGGGAGATAGAGAAGTGGGGGGAGAAAACAAGAGCAGTTTTAAACTAGTCAAGGGGGGAGGCACTGATAAGCAGCAGGAAAATCCCAGCCTCTCCCTACAAAACAGGGTATTAAATGAGAAAAAGACCAAGGTAGAAAGGCCAGTGGGGGATGCTGCAACAGAAGGTAAAGCCATCAAAAAATGGAGAGCAATGAGTACCAATGCCCGTAGTCTGAGTGACAAGCTTTCTGAATTAGTGGCCCTAATGGAGGAGGAACATCTGGATATCGTGGCAGTCACAGAAACATGGTACACACAAAACCATGACTGGAATGTAAACATACCAGGATACACTATCTACAGGAGGGACAGAGAGGGTAAAAGAGGAGGAGAAGTAGCTCTTTACATAAGGGAAGGAATCAAAGCAACAGAACAAAAGGGTAAACAGGGAGGAGAAGAAGCACTGTGGGTAAATTTGGAGACTGGCAATGGCACCACAATCTGCACAGGGGTTGTATACAGACCCCTTCTCAGGGGGAGGAAATGGACAAGGAAATGATAGAAAGTATACTTAGAATGGCAGAAAAAGGGGAGATATTGCTAATGGGTGATCTGAATATGCCAGATGTTAACTGGAGTGCAGTTGCAGCAGCCACTTCTAAGAGTGGGGTTATTCTAGATGCCCTACAGGGGCATGCCTTAGACAACTAGTATTGGAGCCCACTTGAGAGGCAGGCAATCTTAGACCTGGTTCTCTCAAATAGAGATGAAGAGAGATCACAGATGTAGAAGGGAGCCATCTGGGAACTAGCGACCATCGAACAGTATGGTTCACAATAAACACAGCAATAGAGCTAGCCTACACAAAGACAAAGGTACTGGATTTTAGGAGGGCTGACTTTGTCAAAATGGGTGAGTGCCTAAGGAATACACTAGCAAATGGGCAGGAAGGAGGGGTGGAAGAACAATGGGGAATAATAAAAACTGCCATCACAGAGGTAACAAGCCTTTGTGTAAAGCAAATAAACAAAACAAAACGAGGTAAGAAACCACTATGGTTCTCAAAGGAAGTGGCAGTGAAGGTTCAAGAGAAAAAGAAAGCATTCAGGAAGT
The DNA here is from genome assembly GCA_016271365.2 of Neoceratodus forsteri. Taxonomy (NCBI): domain Eukaryota; kingdom Metazoa; phylum Chordata; order Ceratodontiformes; family Ceratodontidae; genus Neoceratodus; species Neoceratodus forsteri. Next base: position 174,278,302 of record JADMNL010000026.1, on the reverse strand, counting down.
ACAAGGAATCACAGAAGGAACAGGACAGAGAACTGTATCAGTTAAAGCAAAGGGAAGCTGGGAAGGGAGTCAGAACAGCAAAGGCCCAAACTGAGGAAAATATAGCCAACTCAGTTAAGAAGGGAGATAAAACCTTTTATAGGTACATCAGGGAGTGAAGGAAGACCAAGGAAGGGATAGTGAGGCTTAATAAAGGGAGGGAGGGTGGGCAGAGGGTGACTGTGAAAAGGCAGAGATACTAAACAAATATTTTTGCTCAGTATTTACAAAGAAAGAGGGGGAGGTACCTAAAACAAACAGTAGAAACACTCTGGATACAGAAGTTGATACCAGCCCATTTACAGAAGAAAGGGTTCTGAAAGAACTCTTAAAACTTAAAGTGGACAAAGCAATGGGGCCTGATGGGATTCATCCCAGAATTCTAAAAGAACTAAGGGTAGAACTAGTGACACCACTGACTACCCTCTTTAACAAATCATGGGAGGATGGGGTGGTACCTGAGGACTGGAGGAGGGCAGATGTTATTCCCCTTCACAAAAGTGGGAGCAAGGCAGAAGCAGGAAACTACAGACCTGTTAGTTTAACCTCATGGTGGGGAAATGATGGAATCACTTCTGAAGGAAAGAATTGTTAAGTATCTAGAGGCCAGAGAGGCACAGGACCCAAGGCAGCATGGATTCACAGTGGGAAGGTCATGCCAGACAAATCTGATAGATTTCTTTGACTGGGTGACCAAAGTAGTTGATCAGGGAGGGCTGTGGACATGGCCTACCTAGACTACAAGACATTTGACACAGTCCCACACAAAAGATTAATATACAAGTTAGCCAGCCTGGGACTGGGTCCCAAGATGACAACTTGGGTAAAGAATTGACTGGAGAATAGGACACAGAGGTAATAGTAAATGAGGTCCACTCTGAAAAAAGGGGGTTAGTAATTGGGGTACCACAGGGTTCAGTATTAGGACCAGTCCTCTTCAATGTCTTTATAAGTGACATTGCAGAGGGACTGGAAGGAAAAATATGTCTCTTTGCAGAAGACACAAAGATCTGCAACAGAGTTGATGCACAGGTGGAGTGGAAAGGATGAGAAGGGACTTGGCAAGGTTAAAGGAATGGTCAAATGTATGTCAGCTTAGATTCAATGCTAAGAAGTGCAAGGTAATGCACCTGAAACAAAAACCCAGAGGAAGAGTACACAATGGGGTGAGATACTAACAACAACAAAATGGAAGGGACCTGGGGTAGTCATATCAGATGACCTAAAGGTGGGCAAGCAATGTGAGAGGCAGCAAGGAGGCTGGAGGATACTGGGATGCATAGGGAGGCATCACCAGTAGAAAACAGGAAATTATTATCCTCTGTACAGACAGCTAGTGAGACCCCATCTGAGTACTGCGTGCAGTTCTGGAGACCCAATCTCCATAAGAGACATAGACAGGATGAAGCTGTCAGAGGAGGGCAACTAAAATGGTACAGGGTCTGCACTGGAAAACATTTGAAGAGAGACTTAAGGAGCTGAATATGCATAGCCTCGAGGAAAGGGAGAGAGAGGACATGATAAAGAACAAGTACCTCAAGGGAATCAACAAAGTCAAGAGGGTAGCATCTTCCAAAAAGAGGTGTGCAAGAACAAGGGGACACAATTTGAAGATAGAGGGCGGCTCAGAGGTAATTTAAGGAAGTATTTTTCTACAGAGAGTTGTGGATGTATGGAATGGCCCTCAGAGGAGGTTTTGAGTCAAAACAGTGGTGGAATTCAAGCATGCATGGGACAGTCATAAGGCAATTCTAGGGGTTGGGGGTAGGAAGAAGTAGGCTTCTGGTTAACTAGGATCTGCAGCTTATCCATCAGTTAGGGAAATGGGCAGACTGGGTGGGCCAAGCGGTCCTTATCTGCCATCAAATTCTATGTTTCTATGTTATGTTAGGATGGCCACCTCCAAGGAGCAGCAAGAGTTATGGGCCATGGAGTAGCTTACGCTCTGAACCAGGGGTGGGGAAGATGTTGGGGTATGAAGCCAAAGAGTACAGGGGTCCAGCAGCAAGGAGAGATCTCAGGGCAGTAGGAAGGAATCAATGCATAGAAGTACAATGGTGACAGGAAATAGGTTCGAAGTGCTGGCTGCAATGATGGATGAGGAAGGATGGGATCTCTGAGAGGGGGCAGGAGGAGGGGGTGGTGAATGCCCATGGGACAGCACTCGGACAGAGAAAGGGGACAAGATTAAGGGGGAGAGGGGTCCAGCTAAAAGGGTGGATGAGGGAAGTACAGCAGAGGAGAGGCATGGGGAGGCCAGAGCGAAGGGGAGGGATGGTGTTGATAGTGGAAGAGCTCTGGAGGGGCATGTCAGACATGGGCAGCATTATAGGAGGGGGCAAGACAGAGGAAGAGGCTGGGGTGAAGTAAAGGGGATGGTTAGAGATGCAAGTGTGCAGGGCAGGGTGGACTCTCAGTGCAGGTACAAGAAAAGATGGATCGGGGGAGGGAAGAGAAATGAAGAGGGGAGCATACTAGTGTTGGGAGATTCAATACTAAAAGGGATCAGATGGGGAAGTAAAGGGGAAAGACATAGTAGCATTTGAGTAGAGTCAATACCTGGACTGACAGCCGATTAGGCAGGACAAGCTATTCTCAAGTGTGCAAGGAGGGGAAGGCAGAAACCACATGTGGTGGTGCACGTGGGTATGAATGACTTGGTGGGTGAAACGGTGAAGGTGGTAAGTGGAAGGTTTGAGGAACTGGGAAGGTTGTGTGAGGAGGTAGGAGGATCAGTGACCTTCTCTGAGGTACTCCCACTGCCCAGGGCAAGTACGGAGATGAAGAGAAGGCTAGATGAGTTCAACACCTGGCTGGGAGAATGGAGTCGATCCAAGGGTAATGGGATAGTGGGAGGCTGGGGCAGGGTCTGGGATGATAGAGATCTGGTCATGTTGGACAGATTACATTTGCACAGAGAAGGGCAGGGAGTGTCAAAACAGAGGATAGAATAGTACATAGCAACAAAAGTAAATTTAAACTAGACGGGGGGGTGGCGAGTGAGAAGCTGGAATGAGGGGTGTCCAAAGAGGGGAGACAAATGAGCTTTCACCCCCCTCGTACAAACAGGGTTGGAATCAGGGAAGGAACGATGGGTGGGGTTAAGAAGGGTGGGAAATGGGGTAAGGAGAGTAAGGGAAAATCTTGAATGCAGGAAGCCTGGGGAACAAAACCGCTGAACTACAGTCTGTATTGGCAGAGGCAATGGTGAACATAGCAGCCATCACCGAAACATGGGCCAACCAATACCAGGACTGGGACCTGATGATCACAGGGTATAGGATTTACAGGAGGGATGGGGCAAAGGGAAAGGGGGAGGGGTAGTGATGTATGTGAAGAAAGGGATAAAACATGTAAGGGAAGTGGGGAGGAGGGTAGAACTGACACCTTGTGGATGCAATTCCCTGACACGAAGAATAGGATTCTTAGAATGGGGTGGTATGCAGGCCATGGCTCAAGGGGTACCTGGACAGGAAGCTAGCAGGACAAAGTAGGAAGTTGTGTGGGAAAGGTAACACAGTGATTGTGGGGGACTTCAGTCTGCTAGGAGTGGATTGGGGTACTCCAGCCACCTTGACTGCTAGGGAACAGATACTCCTGGATGCTTCCAGGACTGCTTCCTGGCAGAGATGGTTACTGAGCCTACTAGATTGGGAAATACACTGGATCTAGTACTGTCCAATGGGGAGGCTGTAAGGGAAGTGGGGGTGGAGGATCCGCTGGCTGGGAGTGACCACCACTCGGTGTGGTTCACACTCAACATGAACAGGGAAGTGGTGGGTACAGGGACTAGGGTGGTTGACTTCAGACAGGCTGATTTTGGAAGGATGGGTGAAATCTTAGGAGAGCACCTGTCAGGAATTCAGCCACACTGGGATGCGAACCAGAAATGGAAAAAAATCAAATTGGGGCTTGTGGAGGCTACTGAGACTTGTACCAAACTGCAGAGCAAAAATAGAAGGTCTATGAAACTGAGCTGGATGAGTAGGGAGGTCTTAGACATGGTGGAGGCTAAAAAAGCAGCATTCAGGAGATACAGGATATCTAGGAAGGGGGAGGACAGGGAGGAGTATGTGAAGAAGTCCAAAGAAGTTACCAGGGGAGTCAGGGCAGCCAAGGCTTCCAGGGAATTGAGGCTGGCACAGGGAATCAAGGATGGGGAAAAGGACTTCTTCAGATACATATGGGGGAGAAGGAGCTGCAAGGACCAGATAGTGAGGATCAGGAAGTAAGGGGGGTGGGCAGAGAAAGGGGTGGAACAGGCAGAAGCACTAAATGGTACTCTATTCTGTATCCACGAGGGAAGGGTGGGCAACTGGGGTGGGAGGGTGGGCAGGGGAGGGTAACAGATGGGGTGATCACTGAAGGCAGGGTTTGGAAGGTCTAAGACACCAGGACCGGACAGCGACACATCCCTGGGTGCTAGCCGAAATAGGCAAAGTCCTGGCTGGACCACAGATGGACCTACCGAATCACCTCCCGGACACAGTGGGTGCTCACATGACTGAAGGATGGCCCACATGGTGCCACTCCATAGAAATAGCCCAAAGGATGAACTGGGCAGTTACAGAGTAGTAAGCCTAATATCCATTGTGGAGAAGCTGATGGAGACAATCCTTAAGGAGAGGCTGGTGACCTTTCTGGAAGACAATGACCCCAGGGCAGTCATCAACATGGGTTTGTCTCAGGAAAATCCTGTCAGACTAACCTAGTTGAGTATTATGACTGGGTAAGTAAGGAGTTGGACAAAGGCCATGCTGTGGATGTCATATATTTGGACTTCAGTAAGACCTTTGATTCAGAGCCGCATGTGCGGTTGGGAGGAAAATTGAGATCCACTGGGGTGGGGACTAAGATGGTTAAATGGATTGAGAATTGGCTGCAGGGGAGACAGAAAAGAGTAGTGGTGGGGGTGGAACTCTTATCTCCCAGGGCTGTGACAAGTGGGGTGCCTCAGGGATCGGTACTGGGGCCAGTGCTGTTTAGGATAGTTATAGCGGACATCTCGCATGACATCAGGAATAATATCAGTCTGTTCGCTGATGACACCAAGTTGGGGCAGTGATGAATGACATACCAGGATGGCAGGGGCTGCAGGATGATCTGACCAAACTGGTGGAGTGGTCAGAAGCATGGCAGTTGGGGTTCAATGAGAAAAAGTACAAAGTACTTCACTTCAGAGCAAAGAACCCAGGAAGGGGTTACCAGCTGGTGGGAGTGCAGGTAGGTATCACTGAGGAGGAAAAGGATCTAGGGGTGGTTGTAATGAGGAAAATTAACAATACAGAGCAGTGCAGGAGGGTGGCAGCAAAAGCCAACAGGATGCTGGGATGTATTGTGAGCGGAATCTCCTCCAGCAGCAGGGAGGTGATCCTACCTCTCTAAAGGTCACTGTTCAGGCCACATCTAGAGTACTGTGTACAGTATTGGTGCTCATATCTGAAGAAGGATGTAAGCTTACTGCAAGGGGTACAACGTAGAGCAACAGAGATGATTCAGGGACTGGAGGACAGACCACACCAGGAGAGGCTGAGAGAGTTGAATATGTACTCCCTGGAGGAGAGAAGGGATCACGGGGATATGACTGAGACCTTTAAGTACTTAAAAGGGATAAACAAGACAGGTACTGAAGGGATATTCAAGCTAAGGAGGGGGGAGAGACATGAGAGGGCATGGTCTTAGATTGCAGGAGGGAAGATATAGGACGGAAAGGAGGAGACACTTTTTCATGGAGAGGGTTGTGACAGAGTAGAATGCTCTGCCAGAGGAGGTGGTATCATGTAAGACAGTGGATAGTTTCAAAAAGGGATGGAACAGGGTGAGAGAAGGGAGGTAATTGGAAAGGGGAGGGGTGGGGCAGCTGCAAGGTAAGGGTACTAGCTGCACACTCAAGCAAACTTGGTAGACCATGTGGCCTATTTATATTGGCAAATTAGAATGTTTGTATGATGGGTTGTAGTGGAATAACACAATTATCTCCACTAGTGAATAGTAAAGCCACAGATTAGTTATAAAGTTCTTACCACTCATGTGCGGAAATTTATTTATTTATTTATTAGCTTTTGGTAACCAGCTAAGTACATTAGGCAAAAGCCTGCCTATTTTCAAGCACGACCTGGGAGAGTACAGAGATAACATGGAGGACAATTTACAGAGAACAAGGCAAGAAGAAACAGGCACAAATAACAGGACCCCACACAGGGAAGGTCAAATGTATAGGTACAGTTGAGGTAAGACACCCACTTAGGAGTGCGTAATAAAAACAGTGACAGGACAAGTGGTACACTAAATTAGCAGTGAGATATAGACAGCTGAGCAGCCAGGAAAGTCAGAATATGAGCTAGGACCAACTGCAAGCTCCAAGTGCGTTCAAGTGAGAGAAAACTGCTTTTTTGAAAGCAAAATGAGATGAGAAGCACTTAATATAGGGTGGAAGGGAGTTCCATCTTAGTAGAGCATACAGGGATGGAGAACAGGGGTGAAGCAGAAGACCTTAGAGAGTGAGAGTAGGTCACTGGCTTTAAAGAGCATATACCTTCTTCTGGGTGTCACCACGCCATGCAGTGGGTCCCATGCACCAGAGCAGTGGCCAGTAGTCGAAGTCACAGAACGATGCATGAAATATGACCAAAAATAATAAAATTACAAATAGTAGATGACAAAAGCCGAATGCAGCCGAGTGAGGGTAACCGACAGCCCGTGACGTCAGTAAATGAATCCCGAAAGAAACAGGAAATATTGAGTCCGAGTGGTGCGCAACAGGGAGAAGGGAGGAGCTGAAGCAGTGGGCTACAGAACAGGAGAGCCACCGAACGAACCAGAAACAGAGGTACAAATGCTACTGAAATGCAGCAGATGAGTGGAGCACAGAAGTAAGGAGCTGAGAACAGCGAGGCAGAAACGGGACCTCAAGGCAACACAGACAAGTCAGGGGCTCAGATTAGCGAGGCAGAAATGGGATCGCAAGGCAACACAGATAAGTCAGGGATCAGAACAGCGAGGCAGAAACGGGATCGGAAAGGCAACACAGACAAGTCAGGGGATCAGAACAGCATGGGATCGGAAGGCAACACAGACAAGTCAGGGGATCAGAACAGTGAGGCAGAAACGGGATCGCAAGGCAACACAGACAAGACAGGAGCTCAGAACAGCGAGGCAGAAAGGGGCTCAGAACAGAACAGCAAGGAAACACAGTAAGCGGAATGCAGTGAAGCTAAAACTGACACAACGCTCTGGAGGTGATACAGAGCATGGCAGCTACAGCAAGTGTGACTGAGTTACCAGTGACATCACACAGCACTGCACACAGCTACCAGATCTACAGGAAAGGGTCTCATGAATATCACAGTGAACTACAGCAGTCTATAGGTAAACTGTTCCAAGTGGCATGAATTCGTCAGACAGAAACACAGAGCAAGTCAACTGCAATAGGAGAAAATGTCAACGTCAGGAAACACTGGAAAACTGCAGTCAGCAGAGAAATGTCAGACTGAATTGGGAGCTGTGGCATTGCAGGAGATGCTGAGACAATAAATGTATAGTAGTGAGGTATCCACACTGCAGTAACCGAGTAACATGCAGCAGAAACGACAAACAATGGGGCCTAGAGTAACCCACAGGGGGGCACAGCTGCACCTATTCCCATACACTGGATCAGCTTCCGTCTGTCACAGTACATACACAGTGGAGCAGGGAAAGGCACACCTGTAAAGGATGGCCAGGTGTAGAGGTGCAACAGTACACCAAGGAACACAGTGCCATGCTGCACAGCAAGTGACACCAATTGCATAGTGCTGATCAAATGCAGTGCAGGAAGGGCAGTGGATGTGATTGGAATGCGATATCAGTGCTGTGCTCACCAGGGTGTCCTGGAGGTGGCCCACTGCACCTACAGCAACAACTGCAAAGTGGAACTGCAGCCACAATGAAAGTACCATAGGGTGGGAAGACATGGCAGTGCACTGGGTGGATCAGCTGTAGATGCAATGTCCCAAATGCATGTTGCAGGCTGTCACATCAGGTACACAGGACCTGCTACAATTTGGATGTGGTGTGGTTGGCATAAGTATCCAGTGGGGGTGCTGGTCATCCTGGAATGCAACACCCAGGTCTGCATCATGAGGATGCAGCAGGAACAGCAGGAACAGCAGACAGCAGGAGCAGGCACTGTGGTATGTACAAAATGCCAGTGCACACATAGCAAGGAAGACAGGGACATAGGCATGTAGACAATGACCCAGGGGGTGCACAGAGGATGATGACGTGACCATGGTGTGTACAGGGCATAATGGCCAGTGCAGCTGACCCATGTGTAGACTGTGTGTACAGGAACAGCACAGTGTCCAGGACATGTGCAGTCACAGCTGCAGCAGTAGAGCCATGCTGAAACACCCTACACAAAGTCCTGACAACACTGTGACAAGTAGGCAAAGGCAGTAGGACAATGGAGTCCACCACAACAGGACAGTTTGGACTGGAATGGTGGACAAGAAACATGTCCCCACCACAGTACCCCAGTAGAGAAAGAACACCCCCACTGCAAACATAGTGTGGCATGTCCACAGTGGATAGCACAATGCTGGCATATGACATTGAGTGCTGCACATGAGGTGGGATGAGACACAGTGCAGTGGATGTGTGACACTGGCATGAATATGGTGTCCCCTGCACAGGTGGGCATCACCATGGTGATGGTACCACACCACAGGTGTGAACTAGGGACAGTGGCAGAGTCCTGCAGAGTGTGCATGATGTGGTGTGGGCCTGTGAAGTCCAATGAACACAGGTGTGACGACTTACTGTGGCTGCAACATGTCTGAGTATGTGACTGTTGCACGTATGTGTAATGTCACTGCATGTGTGCACAGGTGGTCATGTTATAGCATTGGGAAACACAGTCCAGTGATATGTATCTGCATTACTGTTGACACTGGGGATGGGTTATTTCCCCATGTGTGTTGCTGCTTTGCGTGTAGTGTAGCAATCCAGATGGTGTGCTAGCACACAATGACTGAGGTTAGAGATGCAGCACACATTGTGGTGTGACCTGTGACCATGATGGGTGGCTGCCCCATCCCAATGTGCATAGCTGGACGATCATGAGTGCAACAGTAAGGGTAATACCTGGCACACAGCAAGCATGTGCACAATGCTGTGATGACTGTGTTGGATGTTAGCAGTGTACTAGGTTGTGGAAACAACAATGCAGTGTGGTACTGGACATGTGTATGGCTGTGCAGTGGAGTGTGTGTGGCTATGCCTGTGTACAGCTGAATGCAATGCATACCCGCAGTAGGACAGCAGACAGTGCAGGGGATCTATCATGGAAGTAGTCAACCGAGTATGCATGTATGTACAGTGGCACAGTGTAAGCTGCATAGCTATGTGTGTGCAGTAGTGGGTGGTTGGGGGGTGGGACTGCCAATGTGTATGTGTGTGCATGTGGATGCGTACATGCCTGTGCATGGTAATCTACACTGTGTCAGTGTCCATACACTAGGGAAGCAGCAGAGCAGACAATCTCAGTGCAAGCACAGTGTGGCAGGACACATGCCACATAATATGCAGACACTATCTGGCAAAAATGGACTGCACCTGCAGAGGACAACAATATCTGTACCACCATTGGCATGGAGTCATGTCACAGTTGTGCACAATGTCCAGGCGATGCCTGATCAATCACAGTGGTCCCATGAGACACAGGCCATCAGGCATGCTGACTGAGAATGTGTGGAACAGGTCTGAATGGTGTTGCTGACACCTGTCCCACCCCACCAAGCATGGCTGGGACTGTCGTCTCTGGGAATTGTACAACAGACAATGTGTGACCATGTTGTGATGGGTGACACAATGGACCTGACTCCACAATGGGTGACATACATGTCCAATGTGAAATCTTGCACAACAATATCACGGAACAAGGGCACATAGTGCCATGGGTGATGCCACCCAGAACTGCAACCAACAGCCTGCAGCATGTTGCAGGTGATGTGTCAAAGTTGATCCATGTCAGTAGGTATGCCATATATCACCTGTGGCAGGGTGCAAGGAAGTGCGTGTCAACATTGACGCCCTACACTGAGGGCCTGGCTTGTGGCTCAGCAAAGTGACAATTCAAGACAACACCCGGGGAACAGTGACCTAAGCACCGTGACACCAGCCAGCAGCCTGGCTAAGTGACTGTAGCATCCAGTGGTGTTGCTGGGTGTTCCATTGTCAGCATATGGTCCCACCTCAGACCCACTGACACCCCACCAACCACCAGTGTGTTAGGGACCTGTTGTGGGCAAATGATACCCCAGTGCCCCTGAGTCACAGTGCTTGGGTTGCAGGGCTAGCCCACCCTCCCATGTCCAAATATACCACAGAGCCAAGAAGGGCAATAGAAACCCCATGGGACGAACAACATATGGGTGGCAATGCTGGCTGCATGGATGGGAAACCCTGCATGGGGCATGCCCAAGCTCCAGTCAGTGCTGCACTGTGTGCAGTCCACACAGTGCACACCAGAGACCCTGCATATCCTAGATGTCCACTGCTGTCCACCAGAGTGCCTGTCAACCCCTAACAACAGTTAGAGAATGCAACAATATGCCACACACCTCCGTGGCCAGCTGCAGACTGAGCATCCTCTGAGTGGTAACACTGTATCCAGGAAATGCAGTCAGTTGGTGCAGTGAGCACCGTAGTCAGTAGTATACACCTGGAGTGCGCCCAGTTGGTGGTCGGCCATGGAGTTGTCTGGTGGGTATTGCTAGATGGCAACCAGGGCCAGGTGCCTGCAATGTGGGGGGGCATCAGACCACCATGATGTGTGGGACACTGTCAGGTGCAAAGCCAGCAGCCACTGGGGTAGGGGGAAGTGGGGGTGCATGAATAGGCTGTTTGGCCATTGGCATAGCTGTGAGGTGTGGGGATGTGAGGGTGGGGCATGCCATCCAGGAATCCAGGATGTTGAGCCGTGCAGCTTGATGGGGGTATGTACTGTAACGCGTGACACCCCATACAGGTATGTTGTTTCTTTAGCATGCCACTTGGGGTGCCACATGATGTAGGCCATATCAATCTGGCCCTAGCCTATCATGGAAGTGGGTGCATGGTCACTGGCACATCAGCATATAGCACAAGGCAATATTGGTGTCAACTGTGGCATACCACCTGGAAGCAGGAGCAATGATGAATGTCACTGTGTGAACTGATGAGCTGATGGTGAGCAAGTGAACATGCAGATGCTGGATGCGTGCATGTGAATGTTCCCCAGTGGAAAAGGGAGGGAGTAGAGTCTGCAACAAACCAATGTACGTGCAAGAGGGGGTCACAGTGTGTCGCTCATGTCTCCCACAGGCATTATACAGCAATGTCCTCTGTGGATGATGAATTATTCCCTGAGGATGACTATGCATCCACACAGGAGAGTGGCAACATGACACATGAGCATGACGAGTCAGAGCGCAATGGTGATGGCCAAGACACCTCATCGCATGCTGAGGATGAACAGTCAGACACTGAAAGTGATGCGTCAGGCACAATATCAAATGCGGAGGAGGCACAAGATGCACAAGGGATCCATCCATATTGCTTTGCACCACCTGCACGGAGGCCGATCCAGGTGACTGACAGTGAAGATGAGGGTGAGCTAAATGCTGACAGAATTGGCAACACCGACTGGTAAGTGTGATGCAGTGTGGGACTGTGTTGTATGATGTAACTACCACCATTGCCACAGGTCACATGTGTCCAGATGAGGCGTGGCACATGCCAGCAATGTCACATGACAGGCCAAAGCCTTGGTCAGCTGTTGACAGGCACAGGCATCAGTAACAGCAAAACAACAGCAAGTACAGAAAACTGTGCCAGACAGTATGTTGGGGGATATGTACAAATGGCTACATAGATACACCAAATGGAACACAGAGGACATGTCTGTACACAAATGTGGACACTGTACATGCACAAGGGGACATGGTGCATCTCTGAGGGGTGCCCTGCAGCTGCAGGATACACCACCTGCCTGGTATCACACCAATCACCACAGGGGTATCACACAGTCACCCAACACAGAAACAGCAATGGACACACAGCCCCCATGGGTACCCATGGGAGGTACCTCCACAGCTACCTGACTGCTGTACATCAATGACACTGTTCATGTATGTTGTACCATGCATGACAGTACCATGCTGCACGGATGGATCAGCCAGTGGCATGCGTGGTATTGGCCTCAGTAGTCTGCCCTGTACACAGCTGTGTTGTACAATATGTGCACCACATCCAGAGGGCACAGATGTGGGACTGCAGCTGCATGAAATCCTGCATGTGCAAGTCTGCACTGGTATAAGGCCCCAGCTGACCACACAGACGCCTGTGGAAGGGCAAAATGGCCATGGCAATACCACATGAATGGCACCTGGAGACACCGACGACCCCATGAGACCCACAGAAACCACATGGGGATGACAGTGCACACCTGCCTGCCCAAGCAACTGCACACATGCAACACACCCACTGTACCTCCATGACCAAAGGCAGTGCCAACATATGTGATGCCAGTATATCAGTGGCTATGGCATACATCGGCATGACACACCATGACCTTGGGTTAGCTGTGATACAACACAGTCCAACACCACAATGAACAGGCACGACAACATGTCATGTGTGTGTAGTGGATGTGACAGCAATGGTAGTGAAATGCACAGTGATGTAACGTTGGACGCAGGCATTGTAATGTCTGACAGACAAATAGCCACCACCATGGTGCAGTAATGCACCATGTACCATATTTATGGATACGTAAGAAACCTCCACCACCTGCACTGTAATGAACATCCTGTCTCTAAACACTTGCAGTGTAACACACTGTAGAATATAACAGTGCCATGTGTGTGCAAACAAGCAGTGAGCCCACCCACAAGTATGGATGTGGTGCAACATGCTCTGGGTCATGTGCAGTAGTGGTCTTGGCATAGAAGCAAATCAGGCATGCATGTCAATCCCATGCCTGCAGTGCAGATGGTGAGGTATGTCAACTGTGCACCACCATTGATGATGAGGCGAGGCCATGACAGGACACATGCACAGGCGGGACTGTAGCAAGTACAGCAACTGATAGGCAAAGGCAGCATCGGTGGGGACATGCTGTATGTGAGCCAATTGTGCCAACCACTGTTGATGGTATGGATTGGCAGAGTGACAACTGGCATGTGTAGCTGCCAAATAGTTTACACATGACAGTCCAGTTGCAGTGTGTGACAACTGTGCCATGGCACTGGTCACACCAATGAGTGGTCTGACAGTACACACTGTGTACTGATGCAATAGACACCTGACTGGATCACATGTGTGTGGACAGGTCATGGTGACGATGTGAATGCTGTCTGTGGACAACCGACAAAGGAGGAATGTACAGTCCTGTGGTGGTGCATGGCATGGTGTGCTCTATGATACATACATGACACCATGATGTAAGATGCAGTGGAGCACATATGTGATGACTGCAGCAGTCAGCACACAAATGTGCAGTGGAGCAGAAAGAGCATGACACTGGTCATCAGCACAGTGCCCCGTATGTGCTACACACAAGGGGACACACTGCAGTGTCGATGACATGTGCACATGCATGCACAGACCACATCACAGAGGCACATACAAGATAATTAGCACAGCCTGATCAGCGGCAGTGGAGTGTGCCCATAAAGCTGTGTCCATGCACGACACTGGTACAGCCACCCAGTCCCACAGAGTCTATCCCAGCAACCCATGACATGTCATGGGTGGCTCCAACCACCAATCAGAGTCCTCCTGATGCACCTCCACAGGTGCAAAAGCCACCAGGTCTGGAGGCTGCACAATCCAGGGATGCACATCACTCACAGTGAAGTAGTGACACCCTGCCTCACCCCCTAGTCCCCCACTGATCATTCCCTAAGTGCCCCTGACAGTCACCCTCCATCAGCTCAGCAGCCACCAAGTGTACCCCATACATGCCCCTGATGTCCCAGATGACCCACAACATACCCCACTGTACTGACCACCATCAGAGAGTGGGATGAACCCACTAGCCAGTCCCTGGTGCACATGTGTGACTCAATAGGTAGCCAATTGGCCAACACATCATAGTATGGCACAGGAGCCAGTGAAGCCAGGAGCCTGCCAGCACCTGGGATGGAAGAGATCCATGGAGAAATACAGCACAACACACACACACGCAGGCTGTGAGGCTGCTACATGCCTAATGCACCTGTGGATCACAATATGTAGCAGGACACAAGAGACAAGAGCTGACTCCCCACCTGCCCTCATGCCATGCCCACATGTCACAGATGCATGTGGACTGTGAAGCACAACACCAACACTCCCATGTAGAGCAGGGATGTGGCTGACAATATCATGGTGCTGCACGCACTACACATATATGGTGTGTACCAATGTACAGACATTCCCTACTCCCATTTGAAATCCCAGCATCATGCAACATAGAAACATAGAAACATAGACTTTGACAGCAGATAAGGACCGCTAGGCCCATCTAGTCTGCCCATTTCCCTACCTACAGGATAGGCCGCAGATCCTAGTTGACCAACAGCCTATATCTTCCTGCCCCCCACAAGAATTGCCTTGTGTCTGTCCCATGCATTCTTGAATTCTCCCACAGTTTTAGACCCCACAACTTCCTCAGGAAGGCTGTTCCATGCATCCACTACCCTCTCTGTGAAATAACAAGCACTGGGGTACACATGACCTGTCAATATACACCCATAGTGGCAGACTGCAGAGCATTACACAGTACCACTGACAATGTACACGACACACCTGTACTGTATTGGTAGCACTGCATCTGCACTACTGCAGCTGACAAATGTTCTGGGATACAAACATCCTACCTACCCACTGGGTGTACAGTACAGCAATCTCCACAACACAGTGGGTGCTGTGACCAACCCTACATGTCCTAGACACAGTCCAAGTAGCAGGAGGCCATCCGACATGACCACCGTCGGCGGTGCTAACAGGCCTGGACAACCAATACCATTATCAGTTGCCCAACATGGCTCTGTAGTAATGTGTCAGCATATGACACAGGATGCACACACTCAAGTAATGCAGCACTCACTGCATAGTGGGTCAGTCCCTCATCACGTAACTGAAATGCTGGTGACAGGCTGCCACAATGTGGAAATGTCTGTGGAACCATGCGTGGCACCATGGAAAACATGCGTGTGTGTGCTATGACCAGAGGTCACTGTGGAAATGTGTGCTGGTGCCCCAATGGCAGTGACCACCCCATTGAGAGTGTCACCACAGGCCAGCATGGCATTGGCCCTGGTGGAGCAACAGGGGAGCTGTATAGTGGCCAGTCACCTGTGCGATGTTCAGTAGTGCTGCACACCACTCAGCACTGTACACATGTTCAAACAGCATGTGGCAGGGATAATGATCACTGTGTGTGGACACAGCCCTGCTTGCACTGTACTCAGACAATTGCAACCTGGATACAACACCAATGCTGACCTAACTAGTGCTGCACCATTGTGCAAGCCATGTACCTGCTGACTGACAGACCCTGGCTGTACATGGCTGAATGTGGCATGCACACGGTGCTGCAACTAGTGATGTCATGCTGAGCAAAAGACATACAGGTGAACCACCATCTGTGTAGATGGAAGGAGCCACGTAACACAGTGACACACACCTAGGATAATGGGTTGAGCTAGTCATGTGTCATGTCATTGTGTAATGTAAGCCACTTGCTGTAGTACTGCAGTACACCCTGCCAAGGTTGGCCCTAACCTCACACATACTCTTGTCACTGCTAAGGTGCACATGTGACAGTGCGTACCAATGCATGATGGGATATTGAGCATATGCTGTAGGCAGTCAGAACAGTTCAATGCAAGATTGAGCATCCACAATGAGAAGTGAGAGCTGATCAATGTACTGCATCACATAGCCAGGCTTCCATAGGGTCTGCAAGATCGCTGGGTGCCAGGACTGCCTACTATCAATTCAGACAGCAGTATCCACAGGATGAGGACAACATACAATTCCAGCATGAGTGAGTCAAATTCTTTATTATGACAGAAATAGATATGTGACTTAGAGACATGCAGTTGACACAGTAAATGTGTACAAGTATCATCACACATGATTAGTACTATGCTGTGCGTCCAATAAATGGTGGTACAAACTGCACATATGATGCTGTTGTGTGACATAATGTCACTACCACCTGTGAGACAGATGAATATAACTGAGCAAACATGATGGTGAGTGTTGGACCACACATGACAGGTGCAGCTTGCTGTTCAGTGTCAATCAAAAGACACAACCACAGAGAGTAGTGTCAGTTGCATCCTGTGGTAGCATGCTGATGGTGTGTGTAGCTGGATACATCCCATGGCACATGTAGATGTTGTGTATGGACTCAGCTGAGGTGTGTCACTTGTGTAATAATTATACCATGATGTCATGACACCACAACAGGATGGCGCACACACAGCACACATACAATAGTACAAGTGTCAGCTGAGAATGCCACGACAGGTCTGCACCAATCCAACCTGGTGGTGAGGGCAAGATGTAGACTGTGAGGGAAAATGAGGCTGCCCAGTGTCGTCAGTAGCGCACATGACAGTGGCAATGACTGTGTGATATGACAGGATGTGAGATGGTCGACCCACACTAGATATGCATGTGCAAAGTGCCCAACAGTGAGCATGTCTGTCCCCTGGGACCCCCTTCCAGTACACAATATGTCAGTTGCACTGTTATCATGATGGGCCTGAGGACCCAGCAGTACAAAGGCCATCACCTTACGCATGCCAGTGACCGGTGCCAACACAGTGTCACAGTGGAACACAGCACAGTATGGCACAATACAGAGGACTGTGTCACAGTGTCACAACAAGATGAGCACCACACAATGATATGTGTAACACATAATGGTCTACATATGCAGTCTGCATGGCAGTACTGGTTGATGCCTACCATGACCCCATTGTTGGGCAGAATGGGACCACTGGCACCATCACATACAATATGATACCCAAATCACATCATGTCACATATGGTGTTCAACAGGCATGCTGTCAGCAGTGGTAGTTCCAGGATCATGCAATGGGTGTCCTATGCAGTCATGTACATATATATGGACACTATCAGATGTACAACAGACTGTGTCTGATACTCATGCAGCCATGCTCCATGACCAGGAGGTACAGACATAGACACTGCACAGAATGGGCCAAGTGATACAATGTGAGAATTCCATACATTAGGGCAAATGTAATCCAAACAGCAGACTGCAGTGACAATAACATAGCACAATACACCAGGCTGGTGTGCTGATGTGGTGTGCAGCCATGAGTTGCACATAATAGAACACATCCTGTCTCCCCCACATAGTCTGAACATGTCCCTCTTACCACATCACGTGATAGACATTGCAGCTGTCCTCCATAGCCCAGGATAGGTACAATTGTAGAGTCAAGCACAACAGCAACAATGACACTGCAGATGCAACAATGTAACCTACAATGGGGGCTTAGCTGCACCACTGCCCACTACTGCCTTCACTGGCTGTCACTGTTCCCTACAGGTCCAGCAGGAAGCTACAGAATGAAACATCCATGTCCAAGTTGTGGGTAAGCAGTGTGTTGAAGGTCAGTAGACAGTGTGGTGACTGGTAAGGGTGGGCACACATGCTGACACATGCCAACAGTCTGGTAACCCGGCTAACAGGACAGTGTCATACATGAGGCAGGTGTTCACTACCCAGTGTTCTAATGTGACACAGTGTATGGCAGCCAACCATCCTGTTCCATGTGCTGCACAAGGGACAGTGCACACAAAGCTATGTGGTACAGTGCATGTGGTGGCTGACATGTGGCCCAGGGAAACAGGACTGATGTGAAGGCCAGCATGTCACAACATGTCATGTGGCATGTGACTGAACCCATCACTGTGCCCTCTGGAACCATCATGTGATGCTGTGCTGTGTCAACACAGCCCCACAGTAGCAACGCATCAGTACATGTGGCCATGTCATGGGGAAGTCACATGTGTGCATGTCCAGTGCACTGCACATCAGTGATGTTGCTGACCAGTGCCTATACAACATACAGGGTACAGTCAACAACGAGGCGACGGATCGGGTGTGTCATATGCCATGTCATGGGGAAGGTCACATGTGTGCATGTCAGGTGCACTGCACATCAGTGATGTTGCTGACCAGTGCCTATGCAACATACAGGGTACAGTCAACAACGAGGCGATGGATCGGGTGTGTCATATGCCATGTCATGGGGAAGGTCACATGTGTGCATGTCAGGTGCACTGCACATCAGTGATGTTGCTGACCAGTGCCTATGCAACATACAGGGTACAGTCAACAGCAGGTGACAGATCGGGTGTGTCATATGCCATGTAATGTCCTAGAGTCTAGGTTCAACCCAACATGATGTCCCCACATGTATCATTGGCGACGTGTCACTGTAGACATACTGTACCGTTGACTGTTGACCATCATCTGCACTGTAATGTGTAAACTATATGAGGCTGGTGAGTGGAAGGAGGTTTGAGGCAGTTCTGCCATGGGAATGGGCTGTTGTGTGACTTGGTCATGTTAGGGACACAGTGCATGACGTCACATGCATGATGCCAGGAAGGTAACCATGTGCACATTGCAGGATAGCTAGCTAAACATGCAGCGATCATCAACATGTCATTGTCCTGAGATACCACTTGTACAATGTAGTGCACTCATGTGTTGCATTTTCTCTTGCAGAGCGATACCGCTACATCTCCATACGCCAGTTAGTGCGATGGTGTTATGGATGGTTAGGCCGCACAACACGTGTCCCACTACCATCTTGTGCAGTGCAAGAAATCTGATCAGCATTTCTAGATGACAACAACATGACGAGGGTTCCAGTTCGCCTAACCCAGTTAGTGTTCAACCTATGTTTGTCTGGATGTTGAGGCGACTGGCGAAACCAGCCACAGCTTCTGCTTTTATGGGGTGCTCAACAGTGCACAGAGGGTTCTGGAAGTGAAACTCTGATGGCTGCAGTGGATCCATCAACATCACATAGACCATCCTTAGGACACAAGTAGATGTCATTTCAGGGTGCAGACAAATCCCCTGGGAGAATGGATATATGGGGCTGAGACATGAGGACTGTGTTGTTGGACACATACTGCAAACAATAAAAGGATCTCATATTGTGTTGCAATGCCTTGTATGCCACTTGTTGCAGTGTTTTCAATGTGCAGTGATATGTCTAGTGTTACAGAACTGTGTGTATGCCTTGCATGATTTGTTTGTACACATCAGTAGGACATAAGAAATGGCGACCCTGATGGTGCCAAAAACAGTGTGCAATGAGATGTACAGGATGGGAGGACAGCACAGTGCATGCGCATGATACATGATACATGTGCCCAATGATGCACATAAGTAGTCAATCCCATCATGGCACACCTGACCAGTAAAAGCATGCTGTGCACAACTTCACTGGACAGTCGATAAGTGACAGAGTTTGTGTCATGCGTTGTGTCCTGCTCGGGAGGGCCACCATCTGGTAATAGCGTATTTAACACTGTACAGCAGGACCAGCCATACCATGTAATTGGCACATAATAACAGACACTCACTGACAACAGGTGACACACATATGTAGAACACAGTCATGACATGTTGGCACACATGCAAGACATGTGTACATGATGCCATGCTACACAAAATCGGAACCTCACACACTCGCTGGTTGACCTGTGTGGCCACCATGGACAGTGCAGTGTGCTGTAACTGTGCAGTACAGCAGCACATGAGTAACACACATGTGTCCCCCCACATGTGAGTGGTGTGACAATGGGTCACCATTGGACACTGTGCAAGCTGTCTGTGAACAGGTCAGCCCTGCATGTCGATCTCATCATGGTTGTGTGGCTTACTGTGGCATGTACTGTTCCACACTACATGATGTGGTGTTGTGCACACACCTACAATCCTGCTGCTGAAGGACTGATTGCATAGGACTATGTGGGGTGTGTCTGCATGATGTCAATAACATTGTGTGTACACTAATGACCCCAGGTGATGCAGGGTGCTCCAAAACAGACATGTTTGTGTGATGTTGACAGTGCAGACCCAGATCATTACAGGATGCTGTCAGTTACCACTGTGTGTAGCAACACAGGTCTACACATATGATGTAGGATGTGACAATGTTGATGCTACACTGCAGTACATCTGTGGTGAGTGTCACCAGTGCCACACTGGGGGTTATCATGAAATGGTGAAGCTGTGCCATTTGCACACAGCCACAAGCTGCACCACCATGATACAGTTGTGTGCACAGACTGATAACACAGATACGATTACCACATGTCCTGTGGAGAACTCCAGATGGTGTGTGCTGTCAGACTATGTACACATGTGTGACAGTATATGACAGCAGCCACTGTACAAGTGTCACACGGGATACACACAACCACAATGAAGGCATAATGGACCTGTTGCCGTACACTCAACAGGGTTGGTAGTGGTGCAGTGTAGCCCTGCTACTTGTCACAACTATGTGCATCAAAATCTAACCTGCTGTCCCTGGTGATACCCTGATGACACAGTGGTGCATGTGCCAATGTCACATACCCATCAGCTATGTGTCAATGGCATGTGAATGCTGTCACATCAGAGCATTGCCATGCCCATGTCACACAGTTGGGAGGGCCATACATGTCTGTGTGGATCCCATACACAGCACAACCCAGACCCTTGTATGGCCATGGTGCTATGCAAACCCCCCTCTGTAATGTACAGAAGATCCATGACATACAGGTCTCAGCATTCCATCTCACAGACATACTACACAAACGTCTTGCAGCCCGCTGATCAGGTAACATACAATGAACACATGTACCGATCACTGATGCTTTGACTGTCATGTCAAGAGACAAGGCCACAAGTGTCCCCTGTGAACCTGGAGTAAGCCTAGCCAGATGTGCCCTCCCCTCCCCATATGCACAGACTGGACAGTCATGTGTATCATTGCCAAGATGAGAAACAGACATCATGGCAGTGTCACTACTAGACTATACAGATCACTGCAACACTTACCATATGTTGGCTTGAGCCTGTCCCAACTTACAGTGTGGCCTCCCTTCTTGATTTTGGGAATCTAATTGGAATGAAGTTTCCTTCCATCCATCACGACTGCCTGCATGCAGGTCCACTATTCTCATTATAGTGCATTGCAGCTAAGAAACATGCAAATGGAATGTATGTGACACCTGTTTTAGTTGATAGGTGGCTGAAACCAATACCCATGACACCACTGACTACACGACATGGTTGTAGGATTGCGCTATGGTGAACTGTGACCAACCAACATCCCATTGAACTATTCATTGTAACATGTACCCAGGTCACACAGAGGGACTGGGACCCTGTTCCCTACATGCCATCCTGTGGACACATGTTGCTGCAGTAGTGCTGACACCAATGGTAGGTACAATACATGCTGTCACTGTGGTGAGTGACACTGAACCTACAGTGACATTGCAGCTAGAACTGGTTGACAGTAACATGCATAGCTGGCACCACAGTCACAATCCATAGCCTCTGATGCCTCTGGTGGGTAACTGCGGATGACTTCACAGCAGGCCAACAGGTCTACATGGGTATCACCTCACTACAGTAACATGGCTGGTGGGGATACCATATTGCACATGTGCTGAACAGTGCAGCATCAGCATGTGCTATCAGACATCATAAGTGTATGCCTGTCGGTAGCGCATCATCTCCCACAGGGACTGCACACCAGGACGGGATGCTAACATAGACCAGTTGGCCTCCAACACAAACTTACATGTATGCCATAGGACACTGTCCTGTGTACTGCATTGACTATGGTTTCTGCTAGGTACCATGGTGATGTATTGGCACTGATGGTGACATGATGCATGCTATCTACAATATACTGTACATGCCCACACAAAGCAACATGATGGTTGATGGGTGCCTTACCCACCAAACTAACAAACATGCAATCCAGACCTGAACATTTGCCCAGCTCAACTCTCAAAGTACCCCACATATGGTGTCTCACTATCTATGAACAATGCATTCAAACATACCTGTTTGAACCAGTAATAAATGTTCATCATTGTTGGAACATACTGTTGTATTGTGTTTGTCATTGGTAATGAGCAGTACCTTTGCAACTGAGCCCATGGATAAAGGTTTCCAAACTGATGTACAAACATATAAATTAATGTAATATATCCGTGTGCAGCACACTGTCTCCATCGTGCCTCTAAGCAACACAGATATCTCCCACACCACCATGTCAGGAACATGTATCACACAACAGTGTGGCTGTGGGACACATTTCCCTGACAATGTCCAACTCAGTCTACGATTTGCAGTATGGTGTCTTACCTGAGGCATATTCAGATGCTACCAAGCATGAGGATTGCAGGTACACACTCAGCGGATATTGGCCAGGTGAACTTAGTTACCACAGACATGGTTGGTACAGGTGCCAATCCAGAACTAACAAGTTCACAATGGATCATAAAGCACCTACAATACACATGGATATTGTACCACCCATCAACTGTCTGTTACAAACACACAATGTGCACACCAGGGCATTACAACTATCACGGGGCCTGTGGCCATGTGCAGGTTGCAATGTATACTATCCCACAGTACAGTGTGTATATATACCATAGCAGATCAACATGTTCCACGATGACAGAGTGCATGCCAGCATCACACAACAGTCATGACAGGATGTTGTTACTGTCCCCTTATGTGTCTCGCAGCATACCTGGCATGCAATAACACAGTGAGAGTGTATGGCACTCACATGTGTACCCAACACCTGACCACGCATGGCTGCATGTTGTATGACTATGCTTACCGTGTATGCATCCCATGTTAGAGAAGCCAGGTTGTGCTTTGGGGCATAGTAGTATGAGGCTGGGAATGCCTCAAGGGGTGATGTCTAGTACACAGATTTGACATTCTCATTATGTCATTGGTAACACTTTGGGTTCAAAGTCCATCTAGTTTCGGATGCTTTACTATCTGTAATAGGAAGGCAGACATGTCACAACGATTATCTAAACCATCTGAATATAGGACATGCGTTCACAACATTGTTGATTCTGGGTGTGATGCGTGTGCCACAACTATACACTGGGACCCATTGTACGCAGACAACTGTGGCACATGCATCTGGACTGTGTGTGGTACATTCCATGACTGCAGCTATGTGATATCCCCTGACATGTTGGTGATTGTGGCGTCTGCATGCAGTGATGGTCGGCAATAGTCAGAGTTCCATTGGTTGTACAGACCCTCACTTGAGCAGGCGGTCACTGGGTAAAATCCGGCGGCATGCTATGGATGCGGGATCACGTTGCTAACCATAGCTCGCCCATCCTGACCACATACCCATATCATACCTGTCTGCGATACTGCACACATGCACGTAATATCTTTACACACACACACACACACACACACACAGTCCAATGTCATGCATCCATAACCCTGTGGTATCCACCACCATGTGGACTGCACAGAAGACCTCAGTCCTGTTGATGCCATGTACACAGACATGTGCCGTAATCAGGATGCCTCACACATGCATGTGACATGTGGACATGAACCATGTGTTTGTTTGGTAATGGCATGGCAGTGTGGATGGGCATCACCATGCATGTTGCCAGGCAAATTCTCACACAACGTGATGTCCTGGACACCGCCACGTCAATGATGCTGCTGGCCAGTAGGTGTGGGCATTGCAGGTCACGAGTACTGGTGTTGTTGGTATGACCTTTTACATGTCCCCCAACATGTAACCACACGCAATCCATAGTGACCACCCATCAGTCAGGGCAGTGACTGTGACACATGTTGGGGACAGATGTTGCCACAATCCACCCTGACACACACACACACAAAGTTTCCAGTGTTTGTGCCAGGGAATATTATGCGCCACACACCCTCATGTGGCACAGTCCACTACACATACATCAATGACCAGATTGATTGGGTCTCTGATGTGATGCACAGCTGATGTGATGGGTTGTCCACAGAACACATCATTGACTGATGCCGCTGCACAACACTGTGAACACAGCAGAGCAACTTACTGTGTGGTAACCACTCCTTACCTGTCTTGTTCGTGGAGAGGGGACCATGGGCACATTGTTGGTAACGTGGAATGGGAAGGTTGACATGATTGTTGATATGGTGTGTCGCCGACTGCCACTTGGCAACAATCAGTTCACCGTCTCCTTGCTCAGTTGACACTGCAGACCAGTAGAGGTGATTTATGATGGTGCTTCCAAAGTGACATGTGGAGCGGTCAGCACTCTGATGATACAGTCAATCTTCTTACCACACACCTGCAGAAGGGCAAAGTTGGGTTGACAGTGTTTACTAAAGCAACATGCTGACATGATGTGACTTTACAGACTACAACGTCTGACATTGGTGGCATGGAAGGGACTGTGTAGTACCTTTGGCTGGTGCCAGATATCGAAGTAATGGGATGTGTCGGTCATGTGTTCACGTACCCATTTCTGGTTTTGTCGATGGCGGTCTGTGATCATCACATCAATGTGTAGTTCATTCTCATCCTTTAGGTATGACACCACTCTTCTGAGACCCTCATGCTCACACCATGCGCTATTCTTCACTTCATTACTCTGCACAATACATTGTACATATCAAATTGCTGGTGTAAGGACATGATCTGCTGGACAAACCAGTGGTTGGTACATAGTGGTGGTCAGTGCTGCAGGGGTGCATGTCATGTGAGGCCTCCAGGACCTGGAGAGGGTGTACCAACTGCTATATTGAGGTTTACATGGCAATGCTCCTACACATGACAATGGACATCCACCCTGTTCCTAATGACACTGTTGCATGGTCCCCCATACATAGCTCCTGGGCATACATGCCTGGCACACAACTATGGACTGCATACATGCCCCACATGTGGTGGATTATAGCACCAGGGATATCAACATTGCTGTATGTTGGTATGTGCACACGTGCTTGGTGGTGCACAGATAGAACCCCAATTAACAATGTATACCAGTTGTGTGGCAACTGTGACATGTGGGTATGCAGCCAGCTGGCTAATGGGGACAACATGCTGTTCCTGCACATCAGATGACACTGGGGTGACACATGCCTGTCATGCCATTTGGACAGACACAGTGTGTGACTGCATTCAGGGCACTGTGGCGCGTATGTGGGATGGCAGTCTGTTCACACATGTTGGCATGCACCAGAGATGCACTGCGGAGCATGAAGATCCATTCAGGTGGTACAGTGTATGTGATGCATTGAGCATCATGTTGCCATGTCAAATGACTGCATTGGATACACCTTACCTGCCTGTATGTTGCAGGTAATAGTATATCATGATCAGTGCTATGGCGGACCAACCATCATTGTACTGTCACTTTGACAACAGGTACTGTTGTGATACCAGACATGCATGTGAAACGCAGACCATCCCTAGTGCTGAGTGCATGTGTATAGCACCATCCATCCATAGGATACATTGCAACATCATCAAGGTGAGTGTGACCATGTAATGACATCAGGACTGGGCATGTGGGGTTCCCGGTTCTAGACCCAGCACAGCATATCTAGTTGTCCACTGTTCATCACTGCTCATACAACACCTACACAGCTGCTACCCTGACATGTCATGTGACTGAACATACCTGAACGACCTGGATATCCAGAACCTTCCTGATTCTCTGCTCAATGACGTGAATGCACCATACTTCGCACTATGGCGGGGCTGTCTGATTGGCCTCCCTCCATGTTCCTGAGTGTTGTGATCAGCTCCTGTTCTTTGCTCTTCCACACTGTGTGCAGGTGCAAGGTACATCCTTTGATGTTTGAAATACGTGCCAATGGCAATCGTGGGAATGTTGAGGAAGTTGAATAGCCTGATGATCTTGCTTGGCATTTGCCCAGAAAAACAGGATGGCTGCAGAGAACAAGTTACCAGCAGGCATTTGTCGGATGTACGGCTGGCTGGACCATTGTGTGTCCTGTCTACAGTCTGCACACTGCTGGCTCACTGTGACTGCAGTTCCACAGTTGTTTGATATGCATCCTACTGTTGGTGACAGGCACATGACACACGTGTGAACAGTTTCAGGGTTGGGACTCGTACACCATGCTTAGGCTCATCGTATGTCAGCAATGTCGCTTCTGTGCCCTGTTCATTACTGCTGCAGGGAGAAACATGGTCAGAATGCGTGAGCATGTGCAGCAATATGGATTACTATGCAGACTCCAGCAGGTCCTGTGCAAGCAGCTATCACACACCAACTATCACTACAAACTATATCAATTGATTGCACACACAGAAGGTGAATAGCACAAACATGGTGTTGCATGGGCATCCCATGTGCTGTGTGGGTACCAACAACCTGCTGGTGCACTTCCATGTGTCTTGAACACTGAGTAGTCTACTCCTGACCTAAGTGACTGCTCCAGCATCAATAGCTTGACTCATGGCCATGGTTGTTGTGCAGTCGTATGCATGTTCTGTGCCAATATGAGCCCTACTCGCGCTTGTTCTGCATGTCATGTCCATAGCATCAGTATCTGACATTCTCATGTCACTGTTACTGTACCCTGATGGACCCTATCAGGAGGTCCCTGACTCACAGGTGTACAGTCCAGACATGGTTGTGCATAACATTGTACTATGACACAATAATCTGGTGCTTGACATACTCCATTTGTACAGCATGGACACAGCAGTCCAACTGTCCCATGCAGTGTTCGATCAGGTGTGGGCAACTACCAGCCAACACACAGTCCACCTCCTGTGACACAGGTGTTGCCTTTCATGGCACACAGATGTATCACATGCACAGCTGAAGGTCTCTGTTGTACAGCATGTCACACATGCAGCACCACCTGA
Organism: Neoceratodus forsteri; assembly: GCA_016271365.2. Classification (NCBI taxonomy): domain Eukaryota; kingdom Metazoa; phylum Chordata; order Ceratodontiformes; family Ceratodontidae; genus Neoceratodus; species Neoceratodus forsteri. Next base: position 174,251,285 of record JADMNL010000026.1, on the reverse strand, counting down.
TCAGTACATTATCCGCATGATGTTTCCAACATGCACACTACATAGTTCATCTATGCTGAAACACCAGTGTTGGGCGATGTCATATGGCGCCTGTACATGGCCATGCTCTGCTGCATGCCTGCGCCAATGGCATGCAAACACTGGAGCAGTATGGTACAGCATTGGTGAGTTCATGCACTGCCAGTGGTGCTGCACTCACCAGTGGGCAGGGCTGTGTGCATAATGTTTTCGCCACGCATTGGTATAGGGTCATTCAGATGGCATCGCCAGGCCACAAGCTGACAGACAGTGCACCCGGTATACTGTCATCCTGGAATCCTCCCTACTATGGCACTGCTTACATGGTCTGTGTGTCTGCATACCACAGTGGCAGTGGGTCTCAAGGTGCCTTGCTCCAGTGTGTACAGCTATGAGGACATGTCATGGTATATTTCTGACATGGTTCACCTTGCACATTGGATATCCTCATCCCACAACATGGCTACACGCACACAACCTGGCAGGGACAGGTTATGCTACATATGGTGTGCTATGACATCACTGTATGACATACAGATGCCTTCTCAGGCTGCACCTGACACGGCGACACTGTCATATCGCTTTGTCAGCTACAAAGGTCACTGGTAGTATGTCAATGTATGTGTCACCATTACAGGGATGGCTACACAGTGTTATGATAGGCAAGGGTACATGATGGTATCGCGGTCCCATGTGTGTCCACAGATATATGGTCGGTGCCTGCCTACACTTTACGCGTGATGACGATACCACCATTGGAGTGTATGACATGTCACAGACATGCATGTACAGCAGGCTGCATTGCACATACACTGTTGGTTGGTGGTACAGCAACACGCATATTGCCATTGACATTGTGTCACTTGCCTGCCACTGTGCAGTAGTTGTGCCCTGTGTGTGCCTGCTGTATGCACCTTGCCTGTGCTGCAGATGCATCCTGGCAGCATATCCATAACACACAACACCTGCACATGCAGTAGTCCTCTGTGTGATGGATCTCAACATGTACCAGCCGGTTGGGGATCACCAACCCAGTACATCACTGCTGTGCACACCACCGAGGTGTGCAAGTACATGTTCTGGCATGGTTCAACCCTGCTGGTTTTCATTGTGACGACAACGGTGACAGCTGTACTGGTCCACATCTGTGCGTGTATGTGGGATGCTGTATCAGGTGCATGTGCCATAGAAACATAGAAACATAGACTTTGACGGCAGATAAGGACCGCTAGGCCCATCTAGTCTGCCCATTTCCCTACCTACAGGATAGGCGCAGATCCTAGTTAACCAACAACCTATATCTTCCTGCCCCACAAGAATTGCCTTATGTCTGTCCACATGCATTCATGAATTCTCCCACAGTTTTAGACCCCACAACTTCCTCAGAGCTGTTCCATGCATCCACTACCCTCTCTGTGAAATAATACTCTCACATTGCCCTGAACGCCCTCCTTCTATCTTTAAATTGTGTCCCTTGTTCTTGCAAGTCTCTTTTTCTGAAAGATGCTACCCTCTTGGACTTTGTTGATTCCTTGAGGTACTTGAAAGTTTCTATATGTCCCCCTCTCCTTCCTTTCCTCAAGGGTATACATATTAATCTCCTTTAGTCTCTCCTCATAGGCTTCTCTTACAGACCCTGCACCATTTTAGTTACCCTCCTCTGGACTGCCTCTATCCTGTCTATGTCCTTGCAGATGGGGTCTCCAGAACTGGACACAGTTTTCAGATGGGGTCTCACCAACTGTCTGTACAGAGGATAACAACTTCCTGTTTCTGCTGCTGATGCCCTCCTATACATCCAGTATACCCCTGCCCTCCCTACTGCCTTCTCACATTGCTTGCTAACCTTGAGGTCATCTGATATGATTACCCCCAGGTCCCTTTCCTGTTTTGTTGTTGTTACTAATTTTCCTACCCATTGTGTGTATTCTTCCCTGGGTTCTTGTTTCAGGTGCATTATTTTACTTTTGCATTGAATCTAGCTGCCTATACTTCTGACCATTCCTCCAACCTTGCCAAGTCCCTTTCATCCTTTCCACCTCCCTTGTGCATCAACCCTGTTGCAGATCTTTGTGTCATCTGCAAAGGCATACTCCTTCCAGTCCCTCTGCAATGCCACTGATGAAGACATTAAAGGACTGGACCCAATACTGAACACTCGCGGTACTGCCACTAGTAACGCCCTTTCTTCAGAGTGGACTCCATTTACAATTACCTTCTGTGTCCTGTTGTCCAGCCAATGTTTTGCAGGCTCCACCCTGGACCCTCCCAGGCTGGTTAATTTGACTAATAATCTTTTGTGTGGGACTGTATCAAATGCCTTGCTAAAGTCTAGGTAGGCCATGTCACAGCCCCTCCCTGGTCTACTACTTTGGTCACCTAGTCAAAAAATCTATTAGATTGGTCTGACATGACCGTCCGCTGTGAACCCATGCTGCCTTGGATCCTGTGCTCCACTGACCTCTAGGTACTCAACTATTCTTTCCTTCAGAGTGACTCCATCACTTTCCTATCACAGAGGTCAGACTGACAGGTCTGTAGTTTCCTGCCTCTGTCTTGGTCCCACCTTTGTGAGAGAATCACATCCGCCTTCCTCCAGTCCTCGGGTACCACCATCCTCCTATGATTTATTAAAAGAGTAGCCAGTGGTTTCACTAGTTCCTTCCTTAATTCTTTAGAATTCTGAGGTGAATTCCATTAGGACCCATTGCTTGTCCACCTTCAGTTTTAGGGTTCTTGCAGAACCCTTTCTTCTGTGAAAGGACTGGGATCGACCCCCTATCAAGAGTGATTCTGTTAATTGGATTAGGCACTTCCCCTCCTCTTTTGTGAATACTGAGCAGAATAGATCAGTTCCTGCTATTTCACTTGCCCCTCTGCCCACCACTGTTCCTTCTCTTCAGCCTCACTATCCTCCTTTGTCTTTCTAGTTGCTGATGTACCTATAAAGGTTTTATCCCCCTTCTTAACTGAGTTGGCTATCTTTTCCTCAGTTTCATTTTGCTATTCTGACTTCCCTCCTGCTTCTTTTTCTGCCTTTAACTGGTACAGCTCATCTCCTGCTCCTTCTGTGTTTCCTTATACTTCTGGAATACTATCTTTTTCCTAGCTTTCACAGCAACCTCTCTTGAGAACCATAGTGGCTTTTTCTTTTCATTTTGATTTGTTTATTTGCTTCACAAAAGGCATGTTGCCTCTGTGATGGCAGTTTGATAATTCCCATTGTTGCTCCACACCTCCTTCTACACAGTACATGGTCATCATGGCAAGGACACACAGCTTCTGCATACAGGTGACACATACATGACAGATCATTCCCACTACACACCTGTCTGCTATTCCAGACACCATATCACAGCATTGTGTTGCCTACATTTTGTAATAGGCCATCCGTCAGTCGCTCAGCTGTGCATTCACAGTGTGTGATGGCAGTGACAGAGAGCACTCAGTAGACTACAGTCTGTGTATGGACAACACAGACATCCCTGTGTGACATGCTGTTGTACACAATGGTGTGGTGACCTCTTACATCGTGCTCCAATGTCATGGTACCTGTCCCACCTGCACCACTGATGCTGTTAGCCTTGATGTGCTATTAGTTGCCTTCTCTCCTGATCCATGCCCTCTTTGCTACAGCATCATGTACATGCTACATTTCCCTACCCTCACTCCACAGTACCAACATACATAGGCCCTCGACAGTTTACATGGTCATGATGGCAACATAGTGCCCAATTCAGGTATTTCTACCTTGTGTTTAGTAAGTGCATCACTGATGTTTGCAACCTACAGGCAGGACCCAGTGACTTACTAGTCCTCTCTGGTATGGTGCAGAATGCACACTGGCAGTGGTAGCATTTGTCTGTCCATCGCAGTGCTAGTAACCCATCCCACTGTGATTGTAAACACACCTGTTTCTGTGGTCATCAGTTTCATCCTCTCTGTCAGTGGCAGTCATCAGTGGCAAGCACTGAGAATGTACTCTGGATCCGCTTTATCAAGCCCTTGTCGATGTCCCTATCACTGTCAACACTGCTGATATGTAACCTGTCCATTACTGCTCCCTTGTTCCCAAGTATGTCCAAGTATGTGCCACCAATCAGGTTGCAGGTGATGGTCTTGTCATCCATGTGTTTCTTCACCTGGACACCTGGATGATACAAGTGTAGTAGTAGTATGTGTTAGATGACCAACTGACAACATGGCACTGTAGCACATGAATGATTGACTGTACACTACTGCTGAACCACTCTGTACATCCCCCTTCCAGAGGGGTATGGGTCGTCATGTCTGTTGTGTCATATGTCATTTGTGTGCAATAGGTCTACACACTACATGTACACTGCAGCTCTGGACTTGTTCGTACACATGGTGTTACAGAGGCTATTATGCATTCCCATATGTTGCGTGGCTCACTGTGTCATTCTATATACTTATTGTCCATTACTGTGTTCACTTACCTGCACAGACTGCTCAAGTGCCCATCATTGGGAAAACATGGACACTAGTACAGGCACTACCTATACTGTGGCTGACTGCACCATGTACCTAGTGGTAAGGGTGACTCATCACAGGTCATACACACGATGTGCACTTGCATGTTGTCTGTTGCTGTTGATTGTATATGCACACTACAGGGTGACAATGTGTGTAATGCATAGTGGTGGTGTGTTGGGAACATTGCTGGACAAGTTCATACCTGCAAGGTGGCTGTCCATAGTCACCATGTGACCATGTGGGTTGGCCACTCCTGCCTGATGGGGTTGTTGCCATGTCAGTGTGCACATTGTTTAGGTCAGCCATGTGTTCCTGTACATTGTGTATGTTGTTGTGCATGCAACACTATCAGCTGTGCTTATTGGTAATCATCTGGGAAAGGCCTGCCTCCAGCACACATATGTACTGTGGGTTGGGACACATGGCACACCTGTTTCTTCCCTTTGGCATGGTATTGACAGACATCAGAGTGGTGTGTCCATTGCATCAGTGGTGTTCTGCCAACAAGTAGTCCTTCCCAATGCTGGTATTACATTGTGCGCTTTGAATGTGCTGTTCAACACGGCATAGGTGCTGTGTTGCTCCCACATGTCATTCCCAGCATACTGTGACACCTGTGCAGAATTGCTGTTACTGTGCACTGAAACACCATGTGGCACTGTAATTATGACTCATGCAGCTCTATGTGACTGTGGATCATTCCCATGGTGCATGTTGCTCACAATCACAGGTGTTGACAGGTATGTTTAGATGTTGGCTATGGTTGGGACAGCAGGACACAATCATGCACAACAGATGCCATCTCGCCATGTCCAACATGCTGCTACTCCACCTTTCACCATCACAGTAGCAGCAATACCTGGTGTCGTGACATTGCACATGTGAAGTGATGGTGGACTGAGGGTGACCAAGTGTGTGCTACAACTACACTGTGCTGCACGTGCGCGGTTTGGTGTTTCAGGGTGTGTGACCAGTGCAAGGTGCTGGTCATGGCATACCAATTCCTCCAACAGACACATGCTGCTGGTTTTGTACATGGTGGTGGTAACAGGCACATGTACGCGGCCGATATATGCACCATGGTCTATGTTGTGGGATCATGCAGTGAGTGCCAGTGAGGGCATGGAATGTGTTAGCACATATGTTCTTGGGCTGGTGACTAGCAACATAGTCCTAGGTGACATACAACTGTGTTGGTTGTACCCACAGTATACATCGTCTATTGCAACGGCAGATTTATCCTTCATGTGATGTTTCAGAGGGGCATGTGGATGTGTACATACTAACATACCAAAATGCCAGTGGAATAGGCCTAATGGTCTTTCACATCTGCTTGTCTGGTCAGCCCTCACCCCTGGAAGCTGACCTTGCTTTGGGGACCTAGGTTACCTAGGTTACTGGGCCACACATCAGACATTGGTGTTCAGGACTAACATGGGCATTCCCTACGTATGCACCACAGGCATGGATGCTGGCCCCTTGCATGTGTACACAGACCAGGGATGGGGGTGGGCAAGTGGTGTGTTTGGTGTACTGTTTGTTGGTTTGTTGTTGTGTGTCACAGCAATGTTCTGATATCAGGCTGGCCCAGGGGGGCATTGTGCATCTGTGTTCAGTTGTTTGCCTACATGTCTCGTGAGATATGTGTGCATGACACAAGCTGGCACGGCTCACTGTCCATTGAAATAATGCAGGTCCACATTGCAGTCTGTGTGTTGTTGTGCCATTGTTGGGTCTGCCTAGCATGTGGCTGGCCCCAAGCATTGCCTTTGTGACACAGTGACACGACTGTACATCAATATCTCTCCTGTGTATACAGTGCTGAGGGACACCATGATCTGAGGGAATGTGTTATTACATGTGTGGCTGTTGCACTCCCTGACATTACTACTGGAGATGCCTTGTGACTGAAGTGGACTGCCTGGGGCCACTTTGTGCCACCTCACACACTGGTGTGCAGTCTGGCAGTGTACTGTGCAAATATGACTGCTCAGCAGTGAGATGTTGACAGGTCAGGACCATTTGATGGTTGCTGTGGTACAGTGTTTCTGGCATGCCCACAGTCATGTCTGCACACATACATATACCTGTTCCTGCACATGGGGGGATGGTATGGACGGTGGTGGCTATATGTTGTGTGGGGGAGGGCTTCCACTTAGTTGCACATGTTGGGATGGACCCCATAGAGGTGCACCTTGTCTATGTCTCATGTGTAATGTAGTGTGCCACACAGCCATTGTTGACATGGATATCACACATGTAGACCTCACATACCTCTGGATGATAGATTTGAGAATATACCATGGCATGCAGTCTGAGGTACTGAGCTGTAGTGGTGAAAGGGTGTGACATTGCCACACACAACACAGTACAGTTCATGGCATGATAGCACAGGGACGGTGATGTTGTAGCCTGGGAGCGTGATACAGTGGGTGGCACACCTGGAACTTCATATGCAGCGTCTGTCACACACCATTCGGCACATGACATGACAACTACAGGTGATCCGACATGACTGCACTGGATATGTTTATGGCATTCCCTTTGTGCTAGGTCCTTGTATGGACACTTGTGTACCCATCTACTCCACTGACATTTCTGTTCTGTTACTCCAATATGATCCTGTACCCTCTTGCATAGTGTGTTGCAGCTTTGGCTGCATTGAGATCAACTACCTCATGTTGCACATACAGTGGTGGGTGCCACATTAGGTTGTCACTGTTCGTGAGGGGTGTGGTGTTGCACTGCACCATCCTTTGAATGATGTGTCAGGGGACATTACAGTGAGGTATACCCTATTGCCTGGGGATACACAGGCATTTGTCATGTGGAGCAGGGCCATATTGTACAGTGGGAACATGTGTCATGGGTGGTGTATTTAGTACAGACTCTGTGTGCCAGGATGTAATTCATCCTCCATCAGCTCTTATGGATGCTAGATGTGTGGTACTGATCTATCCTCAGCAAAGAGCACATCTGTGTCATGTGTTTCCCCTGCTACAGTGTGGCATGTTTCACTTACCCATTGTCCTCTATGGCCATATGGCATTACACATGGCTTTAACTATCTGGACATGGTGTGTACCTGTTCATTGCAGCATATGCATTCAGAGGTTGCATGTGCTGACGTGGCATTGCTGCTACTCTGTCATGCATGGTGGCTGTGGTGGGCCATTCCATGTCCACTGCGCTGTGATGTACATCACATCTACCCATATGGTACCATCAGTGTGTCAGCATGGTCTGCACATCCTGCAGGCAATGTTCCCTTGGGTTGTGCCTTGCTACCGCTGGTGACACACTGTGTGATGTTGTACATGTGTACCATATCTCTGACAGGACAACTACTGCCACCTATGACACATGTTACCTTTGTGTGATCAATTTGTGACTGCCACAGGCATACATGATTGACTCCAGGACAGCAGTTGGTTACACAGCATTACTAACACTATGTAGCATGGACTCCAGTGTTACCTTTACTACGTCTTGGTGCTCTAACACAACACTGTTGGCCATGTGTTGTCATCCATCTGTTGTTGGTATGGACATCATTGGGTGGTTTGCTGATGTTCATTGTCGGTATGCTGCCATCGTCACTTTTGTGTGGCTCCATGCTGTACCCCAACACACTGGGGGCATCTTGGATCACACACACCTCACACTGTGTAGTCTCACTGTGCTGCAGGGCATGTCTGGGCACAGGGTTGTTCCCATTTACATTGTTCACCACCATAGATGTGACAGCTATTTGCCCATGCTGATTCCTTTCCTGGTAAGGGAATTGTGGATAGAGAATGTGACATTGCTGTAGGATCATGCACTGTTTTCAACAGTTGACCTGGCATTGCTGTCATTGTAATAATCTGCTGGCACTGTGGGACACATGGCAGTGTGATTGGAATGATGATTGTGGCCCTTACATGTATTCTGTCTGTTCAGTGTTGGGGATGGTAGCAGTACTGGACCCCTGCATCCGACACATAGTGAGTGTTCAGCACCACTGGTGCCACACACATTCAGTCATGCATTATTACACAGCAGGCACTACATTATGTGCCTCATTGTGTTGCTGTGGGCTGCACAACGGCATGCCATGGTACTTGTGTCATTGGGCTACTGTTTGGCATGGTGTGTGTCATCGACAGCCACTGGCACTTGCATATGTGTGCAGTGGGTCACATGTGCCATGTCAGACATTACCTACCCCAGCTGTGCAGTGCTCATCTCATGTTTTGTAGTGGCTCCATGTGCAGGACACAGGTTCACTCCTTCTGCACGGTCATGTGTCCTTTGCTTGCTATCTGTGGCCAGGGTCCCAGTATGCCAGTACACATGCACATGCCTTGCAAGCAGTGCATTGTCTCATGCATCTGGCATGCCTTCCACTCCTCTGGGTGACATCTGTCTCACTCACACAACACTACATGGCACATGACTCATGTTTGACCCCTCCCCCCACATGCATTCATGTACAGCGTCATGTCATATGGCCACCCTTCACACACATCACCCCTGTGAATGCATTTGCCAGCACTATGATCCTGCAGTGCATGTCACATGTGCTACACAGCATTACCAGGGGTGCATGTGCACACTGGCAGGGGTCCATGTCTGGTGGTTCCCACAGTGGTGTCACATCCCTACATCCGCATTGGTCACCCTCCCCCACACACAGACATGTCTAAATCTGTCATGTGATGTCATCTGTGCATAATGGATTGTGTGCCATGTTACATTCCCACTGCCGAGTCACATGATAGATGTTGAGTCCCAACCCAGGGGGGGCACCAGTGGCCGCTGCATTTACAGGTGTTCATACTGCATTGCTGCCTCATGTTACTGTTGCATACCTGCCCTGTACAGTGACACTACTACCATGTGACATCATCCTGGGGTACCTAACCCTCACTGCAGTAGTCTGGAGGCCCCATTCATGGACTGACTGTGCCCTCTACAACATAGTGATTCCAGCACTGGAGGATGTGCCATGGCTCACCATGTAGATGTCAGGACAGTTCATCATGCCATAGTTGTCATCCATTCTCATAACAGTGATGGCCAACTAGTATATAGACTACTGACACTATTCGCTGGGGGTGTGGACATGCACACTGCTCATTGTTTCGGCTGTGTGTGTGTGTTCTACAGTACGTGTGTTGCGTGGGTGGCATTATTGTATGTACAGAATACATGTGGTGCACTACTTGTGCAACATGGGAGGGCCCAGCACTCCTGCTGATCTTGTGTTACCCTGCCACAGTTGTGCCCACTGTTCTGATGGGTCGGTGGCTCTCACTCCCTTATGTTTGACCATCTGTACACATTACTGGGGGCATTGCCTTCCTTATCATGGGTACCATGTGTGGCTGACATGGCTCAATGTATAAGGGTGTGCCATTACATTTGGTGGGCTGTGTTTTCACTGTGGGATCTGACACATGTTGTACTGCCAGTATGCGGGATGCTTCACTGGTGACAGGGGGAGTCCCCTGATGCACCCTATTACTACCAGATACATTGGACCCACGCATGGGTTGCTTGCTGTACAGAGCTGTGATTGTCAACTACTGTGCCTACATGATGTTGTTTTATGACACATGGCACTGTCACCAGGACAGTGCTATTTTGCAGTGCCTACTGCATAGTACATTTGTCAGGTCACCCATCTGTGCTATGTTCCTCCTATCTATGTATACCTCAACAGCGCAGCCCATACCTTGGTAACTTATGGATGAGTACATATGCATGCACACATGACACTTGCATAGTGTTGCACGCCTCACAAGGGACCTACATGTCGCATCTGCCATGTTGCACACATCAGTCCCTGTCCTACTTGTGTGGTGGGCTTCATTTCAGGATGGACCTCTATTACTGGGTCTGGTGCTCTGCCACCTGTGGTGCTTTGTGCCACATGAAGTGTGCCATGACCTGTCGGGTACCTACCAGACATGCTATGCTCTGTGTGGGCCTTTGTACCTGGGATACATTCTTGCAGTTTATCCATGGCCCATGGTTATTCCCAACATTGCAGCTGCATTGCCTCTGCCCTTCCTGCCATATGTGTGAGTGACCATGACTTTCCAGGTTAAGTGCTGTACTGCAGGTTGCCACCATGCCAGCCCAGTGTGGGTCACCGCTGTGCATTTTTCCAGTGGCCAGTGGCATATGGTGCTGGCAACATCCCTGGAACATCCAGCAGGTTGTGACTGTGACATGGCCACTGTTGTGTCCACTGCTGTCACATCTTGTGTTCCTGTTGTGCCATCCATGGTCATGTTGTATGCTGGGTTGTGCGTTCTGCTACTGTCAACCACACCATGTACCTCCACACATTGGGCTACTCCTGTATGGCCATGGTGTGCCTAGGGGACTGCTTCCCTAGGTTTGCTCTGCATGTCTGTACACAACATTTGCCACACATCAGGCAGACTGGTGCATGGGCACCTGGCACTTACCGATTCATTCAGCATCATCCATGCCATCGTGCTATGTTGCTGTGCTGTACCATCACACACGGTGGGGATGCCATCAATCACATTGGTGCTCAGTTTTGTCCTCCAAGTTGGTACTGCAGTTGGCACTAAGTCTAATTTACGTTTGTAGCCTGCAGCCCACTGATTGTAGTTTACAAAGTCATCTGGCGCATTGAAGTGCACACCACATATGACACTGGTTTTTGTACCAGTTGACCACCTTTTACATGTTGTTGTCACAAATGTGTCCCACTGGTTATGAAGCCCCTCATCCTTGGGCCAGTGGTGCAGGCTGACCTTGTCCGCATTTGTGTTACGCACCCACCACCACACATTGTTTGGGCATGCTAAAAGGTACAAGGGGACACACAGTCAACTAGTATGTCTGCTCTGCAATCACCTGCTACACAGGCACAGGGAGTGTGTGTTCTAGGTGTTTGACAGATTTTGCAGGGTTGCTGCTGGTAGTGTGCCAGTTGCACACTAATTCAGGGACATACACATTGGATTACTTCTGTGTGGCACTGCACTCCACCCTCTGGACCCTCTGCAGTGTTCCTGCTTATTGTGTTGTTGAGCTGTTGGGCAGTGTTGGCACAATACCACTTTATGTATTGGCACGTGTCTTACTGTGCTGGTTGCTGGGGGGGCAGCACTATCCCTATCCGTTGGTGTCACTGGCTCACACGATGTGCCACTGTGCAGATGTGTCTCTGTTCATACAGTCACGTCCACACCACAGCTACCTGCACTGTTCAGCACTGTGGGTTGTTTCACTGAGGACATACCCCAGTGTACTGCTTTACCACAGTAGGCGCACAGGTATGTAGTGCAGTTGTGAGTGTCCTGCGTGGGTGTTGTGCACATGTGTGCTTTCTATACACCTGTTCTGTACTAGTCCTATGCTTCTACACTGCAATACCCTGTTCTCAGTGTCTGCTATGTGATGGCATCCCTATGTGTGTTGCTGGCAGCATTTGGGTGCAGTGTCTTGTGTCTGCAGTGGTCTGCTGCCTGTTGCTGTGATTCTCTCACTTGGGCGCACTTCGTTCTTGCAGCTTACTGGTTGTGGGTGTGCTGATGGATGGATGTTGCACCCTTCTGTACCTACCCGGCAGATTTGTCTGTGCTTTGCCTTTACTGGTGTGCCTGTCAGTAGGGCTCCTGTATCTCCCTAACACACTACGTCTGTCACTGTGGCTACAGTGGGTTTCTAAACTTTGGACGTTCCTATCAGGCTTCAGCGTTTCAGGTCTGGCGGTGCATTCATACAGTGTGCTGTGACCGGGTCTGCTGTCACTGTTTCTACACGGTTGCTCAGCAACAGTGCTGGGCATGCTATGCCTTTTATTCATTTGGCTGTCTGTCCTTTTCTGCTGACGTCACCTTGCGGATTCATTTACTGATGTCTTTGCGCTGCTCTCGTGAGATTTGCGGTCGTTCAGCCTGACATCCCGTTTTTGTAATCGGCGGTCGGGTATGTCCAGTTTTGTGCATATTTACATTCTTTCTGTGGTGCTTTGGTTATGGGACACTACGTGGCTTCGTTTCTGCTGACATCAGGGGACTACTGCTGTGGGGGCCATCATCTCCATCACAGGTAGGCAGCTGCTCTTTAACTTTGCTGCAAGTGAGTTGGGACAGGGTTGATGGGATAAGGAATCGATGAAGCATCCAAGGGTGTAGGAGTGCAGGTCGTTAGGTGACAGCCAGTTCAAGGCAGAGTACAGCAGGCAATGGTGGGTGAGACGGGGAGCCAACAGGGCAAATCTGCAGATATTGTTGTAGGTGGTACCCCATTTGTGTAGAGCATCAACACTGGCATGGGAAAAGACTGGTAGAGCATATTTAAGTCCAGACAGCAGTACACATTGGGCAATGGAGATCCTAGCAGCAGATGTAAGGGAGTGACATACTCTGTAAGTGGCTCCAATCTTAGCATTGACATGTCTAAAGACTTCATTAATATGCTAGGTGAAGTGGAGTGGAGGGTCAAGTGTCACACCCAAGTATTTACAGGAGTCAGTATTTGTTATGACAGACCCATCTTGGCATCGGACCTGGAGATGAGGGACTAGTTTCTGACTTTTTTGATGCTCCGAAGAGCATGGCCTGGGTCCTGGGTAGATTAAGGATTAGGTAGTTTGAGGGGAGCCATGATTGGATTTGTTGAAAGGAAGATGATAGGTGATCATTGAGGTTATTGATTGGTATCACTGAGGAGGAAAAGGATCTAGGGGTGGTTGTAATGGGGAAAATGAACAATACAGAGCAGTGCAGGAGGGCGGCAGCAAAGGCCAACAGGATACTGGGATGCATAGTGAGAGGAATCTCCTCCAGAAGCAGGGAGGTGATCCTACCTCTCTACAGGTCACTGGTCAGGCCATACCTGGAGTACTGCATGCAGTATTGGTGCCCATATCTGAGGAAGGATGTAAGACTACTGGAAGAGGTACAACGCAGAACAACAAAGATGATTCAGGGATTGGAGGACAGACCATACAAGCAGAGGCTGGATTATTCCACTGCAACCCATTATGTATTTGATATATACAGTACCATACCATTTGTAATGTTTTTACTGCTGTTTTACCTTGTTTTAGCTTGAAACTGTTTTTGTTTCCATTGTAAACTCTCTATCTCACCCATTGTTCTCTTTGTTCTATTTCCAGATTTTAAGTGGAAATAACATGTTCTAAGTTAAATAAGTTGCTTTCTAAGTGAACTAAATGGTGTTCTAAGTGAAAATAAATATTTATCCTCAAATAATATGATTTAGTTACCAATTTATTCACCACTGGTGGTGTATATATAGATACAGTGGGCTGGATATTCAAACTGCGCTATTTTGTGGTGCAAGCCCGTGCACTGCACAAAATAGTTGCGCCAAGGTAATGTCAGATCGATATTCAAAGAATTCAGCCCTTGACGCTCCTTTATCTCATCCTAGCCACAACCACTGTGCGTAGCGCGGTGGAACTTGCGCCACCGCAAGTTGTCAGAGTGGAACATTCAACTTGCGGTGGGCGCAAGTACCAGTGCGCCATGTGCAAAATCCCCATATTCAAAAGGTGACATGCAAATGGGGCCATAATTCATGCAAGGTGCAGGGGGGGCCATTTGCATCTGATTATGGCCCTATTTGCATGCCATTAGCATGCAGGTGCGCCGATCCCCGAGGACTTGCGCCTGGCACCCTGCCAGGCAGCAGCCGTCAGGGACCGACGCCCCCTGCAGCCCGATCGAGGGCGAAACAGTGTACAATACCCACCACCACCCCCCACTGGCCCGATCGTGGGCATAGTTTAATCCCCCCCCACCAGCCCGATCGCGGGCAGCAATGTGGCTCCCTCCCGAACGTATCCCTGGTGGTCCAGTGGACCGAAAAGCCCGATCGCGGGCGGTAGTTGTTAATCAAACCCCCGTCCTCCCGCATTCATCCCTGGTGGTCCAGTGGACTGAAAAGCCCGATCAGGGCAGTAGTTGTTTAATAAACCCCCCCCACCTGCCGAATTCATCCCTGGTGGTCCAGTGGAACATCCCAATCGCGGGATGTAAATGTTGAACAAACCCCCCCTGAACATAGCCCTGGTGGCTAGTGTCCCTCCCACTCTACCCACCCACGAAGCCCCACCACCCCGCTCCCCCCTGGCAGCTGGCGGGCAGCAGCATCCAACCCGCCTGCCGCCCCGCCGCCCGCTGACTGACTGCCCGGTAGGGCTGCACGCCCATTGGTGCAGAGCAAGAGCCAATGGACGTGCAGCCCTGCATAAGACAGTCAGTTTTGTGAATGAATGAATGAATATTCATTCACAAATCTGAACTGTCATGTCGGTATGGGCTGCTGCATACGCCGGCTGTCGAGAGAGTGGGGTGGTGAAGGCTTCGTGGCAGCGGTGGGTGGGGACACCTAGCCACCAGGGCTATGTCTGAGGATTTATTCAACATTATACATCCCTAATCGGGATGTGCCACTGGACCACCAGGGATGAATTCGGCAAGCGGGGGTTATTAAACAACTACTGCCTGCGATCGGGCTTTGCGGTCCACTGGACCACCAGGGATACATTCGGAGGGGGGAGCCACATTGCTCCCCGCGATCGGGCTGGTGGTGGGGGGGATTAAACTAAGCCCGCGATTGGGCCAGTGGGGGGTGGTGGTGGGGATTTACAGTTGGCTGCCCGTGATCGGGCTGCAGGTAGGGGCACAGAGACTGGGTTGGGGGCCAGCCACAGGTGGCAGCTGCTGTGTTGCACCCTGCAATGCAGCAGCTCACATGTGGGTGGCCCTCAACTTAAGCCTTTTTTTTTTTTGCTCAAAGTTGTGCAGGCGCAGGTTGGGTTGGTTCTGCTTAACTCTGCACAGCCCTGCTGAATATCGGGCTGTGCAGTTTATGCATGTTCCTCCCTCCAGTTCAGCATGCATTCATTTGCATTGCGCTGTTGCTAGGCCTGTTTTTGCGGTGGCAACTGCCTCCTGCTGAATATGGCAGAATGGAGCAAGTTCAGACTGTAGGCGCAACCCTATTGCGCATGGCGCAACCCTTTGAATATCTGGGCCAGTATGTATAACATATATAAATGGACTAGTTCCCAAACATTGTCTTCCCCATATACACAACCAATTACCCACTGATATGTTAGTAACAACATATGCATGCCTTAATAACTTGGCAATGCTTTACAAACACACACAGGTCACTTTATTACATCCTTATTAACACATGTATTTGTAATAACCCCCTCATTAACTAATTATAACACATGATACAAACACTGTATTAACACATCAACAACATAATTTATTCACATACTAAAATGCATCATTAACCAAACAAGGACTACACAAAGTAAAAACCTACAAAACATACACAACAAAAAAGATAAAATTAACGATTCAGACACCCACATATATACAGTTTACAACTATCCACTCCCATTGCTCTCAAACACACAGCACCTGATTGGATATCTGTAGTCCAGCACTGTTGTGCCCCCTCTTCCCCTGCCCATGCATCTGGCTCTGCACTAGCAGAGTGCAGTGGGCAGGGGCTGAGGATGCCATCTGCACATGCACTCAAACATCATTGGCATTGATTAATGCTTGTTTATATATTATACAGTGGCAAGAAAGAATGCTGCTCCCTGACTGGTCAGAATGGGACTGCACCCAGGATGTTATTCCAGCATAAAATCCCAGCTCAAATCCCAGCACACTCATGACCACATCAAACTTAAAAAGAAAAAAACACCTCAGAAAGTGGCTTCTACATCACACCTATGCATCCTGTACTACCCGAGTGCTTCAAGTCACTAACGTAGCCAAGCTGCCACAACCTTCACAGCACTCCTCTCCTCCTCCTCCAGTCCTCCCAGAACTTGGATACATGTAAAAAAAATAAAAAAAAAAGTTAACAAGCTAAAGAATAAATTTATTTTTGAACCCAGCGACACTGAACCACAGAAACCATACCTGCCGGTCACGCAGTTCACTGATCCCGCTCGGTTTGTGGGGGAAAAGGTACAGTTCTATTAAAACGTCATTTATCTCCTCTGCTGCTACAACTAGTGCACATCCTCCATTCCTGTCCTGCTAATAAAAAAGTAAAGTAAAGCCATAATCAGGAAGAGATGTTTCTCCAAAGTACCAGGACATGGAAGAAAGACTCACAATTGTCAGAGCGGACAGGTGGGAGAGTGAGATCACTTCCTTAGTGCAGTGGCAGCATGAATACTGAGGCAGCTCCACCTACTGACTAAAACAAATTTGCATTATGTTTTGAAAAAAGTAAACCTACATGTTAAATAAGCATTTGTCAATGCCGAATGTTTGCTTGCTGGCATTGGCAGTGGTAGTGTAGAAGTTACAGAGCTGTATAATAGGAATGGCAGTGAAGTATTGAACTGAAGTCAACCCCACCACCACCCTGCAGAGAGTGACAGGCATTGGGTGTGCCTTTGGGTCATCAGGCATAACGGCCACGCCATTTCACCACACCCCACCCTGCAGACACTGACAAGTGTCACGGTGTGCCTTGGGGTCTTTGGCCCTTATGCGCACCCCATTCCATCAGGAAATACGGTGAGATGGGTGTGGTATAGGAGAATGGGGTGAACTTTGGGGCCAAAGAGTCCAAGGCATACCTCGATGCCTCTCACTGGCTGCAGGGTGTGGAATGGTATGAGCATTGCAGGCAAGAATCCCAAGTCACATCCCTGATGCCTGTCATTCTCTACGGGGTTGGGCGTTATGGTTGGAAACCATAATACCTCAAGCATTCGTTGGTATTTTCACTCCAAATTTTCAACATGTTTTTTTTGTGACCCCACCTCATGAACAGTGGCAATATCAGTTTGTTAGTGAGAACTGCTTATGCAGCGACTACAGCATTTAGCACCACAGGTGCAAACACATTCGAACAGGATGTAAAATGACAGCTGTACTGTTCATGGGGAGTGTAAAAATGTCAATGTTACAAATCTGTAGTAAAAATATTAAAAACTGGTGAAGTCACAGCGTGCATAGAAACTGTGCAACACACACCGTAATGTAATTAGTTTGGGATTTTTACAGCAGATTGTCAACAGAGGCATTTTGGGACCTCAATCATGAACAGTGTCACTGTGATTTTCTTTATCTGTCGAACAATGATTTCCCACAGTGACCACGCATCTCTGCGCTGAAAGTGTGAAAACACATTTTGGCCATGTTGCGAAAAATGACAGCTGTACTGTTCATAAGGAAGTGTGGAAAAATGCCACTGGTGAAAATCTGGATTGAAAATATTGAAAATTCTCAAACTTGCGAGCGTGCGTAGGAACTGTGCAACGCACGCTCGTAAAACAGTCATTTTTAGGAATATTCTCACCAAAATTTCAACATAGCCATTTTAAGACCTCTGCTCATGAACAGTGTCACTGTGATTTTCTTAATTTGTTCAGTACATTGATTTACGCAACCAACTGCACCATTATGGCTACATGGTGAGGAAACACATGTTAGGTGAGATGTCAAAATGACAGCTGTACTGCTCATAAGAAGGTGTGGTAAAATGGCAATGTTGAAAATCTGGAGTGAAAATATTGAAAATTCACGAACTTATGAGCATGCGTAGGAACTGCGCAATGCACGCTCGTAAAACAGTCATGTTTTGGAATTTTTCCACCAAAGTTTCAAAATAGGCTTCTTGAGATCCCACCTTATGAATGCTGGCAGTGTTTTTTGTTAATTGAGCCTGAAAGGTGATTTCACACAGTGACTGTGAAATCACCCTTCGGGCCCGAATAATGCCATGACAGTGACATCATTCATGAGAAGGGGTCCCAAAAACCCCATGTTGAAAATTTGGTGCAAAAATTCCAAAAAATGCCTGAGATATGCAACAAAGTTGAAAAAACTCTATATATCCCATTATACAGCTTACCGGCATTTCCTCAGTTCGCGGTCGGCTTTGAAGAGTGCAGACGTGTTCCTGGTCCACCAAAGATCGTTGCGCCGAGGTCCGGAGGTAAGTATGGGGTGAGGGGGGGTGTGGGGAGGCAGGGTGCGCAGTGGGTGGGTGCAAGTGTGGGAGGAGGGCAGGGGAAGCGCCGAGGGACAGTTTTTAATTTTCAGGTTTTTTGTTATTAAAATGACGATGCGGGACGTTTGCCACGCTGGGGTGGGCTCCCAGCGTGGCACAAGGATGGCTGGTTGGGGGCGCGTGGAGCCGACGGGGGATTGGGCACCCCCATCGGCCATAGCATCAGTTGCCATGCTGGGGTGGGCTCCCAGCGTGGCACCCTGTACTCTGGGGGGGAGGACAGTGGAGCCGACGGAGGATTGGGCATCCCCATCAGCTATACGATGACTTGCCATGCTGGGGTGGGCACCTAGTGTGGCATGTGGAAGGCTTTGGGGGGGGATAGCGCAGCACAGCCAACGGGGGATTGGGCACCCCGTCGGCAATACAGTGTGTGCATGGGGGGCAGCATGCAGTATGTGTGCGTGTGTATGTGTGTGTGTGTGTAGGGAGCTGCGCGCGGGTAGGCAATATCTGATCGCTGCTCACTGAAGCGTAGTTCCCCCTTTCAACTGTATGCCACTGCATTTTGGAGCTGTCATAGACAGCTCCAGCATGAATTGGAGGACTGGGGTCGCGCCTGCCAACACACTGACTGAATTGGAAGAGGGGGTGACACACCTCCGAAAACTCGGATGATGGCACTATGTTTCTTGTACATGCGTGCAAGCAAACATAAAAAGACAGCCCCAAAAACGTTCAAATCAACTTTTTAAATCTTTTTCTTTTTTTTTTGAAGCTCAGAACAACTGTATAATAGGAATAATGCACTCCAGGGTGCCTGCAGCCTCAGGCCGAACCTCCTGAGGCAGGATGTTATCCCAGCATAGCACCCACCCTGTCATGCATTATTTTTTATTTGAAACCATGAGGGCTTAAATAAAGCTCCTGCTGAAGGAGCAAGGAGGCATCTGAAACCACTAGCAAAAACATCACTTTGTAGGACAAGGGAGAGCAGAGAATCTCAGGTTATGATTTTTAAATAATTAAGAGGCCTTTAGCACATCAAAGGACACCCAAGAAATAACAGTAGCTAGCAGGACAAGTATCCAAACCCCCAACCAGCAGCATCCTACAGTATCATACAGGTATTGTAATTCAGGTGAGGTTTAATAAAACAGATGTGGACTGAAACCTTTTCAGGATGTAGTGGAAAAATCATGACCCCTTAGGATTAACTATTGACCGCCAATATCATATTTCCCTTAACATTTGGCTATGGGCAATATAAATATTGTCAGCCAGAAGTTCATCCCCTGGGGTCAATATTTTCTCATTATAACCCTCAACTCTGGTCCACATAGGTACATTGTGCTCCAGATGTGATGGCTATGAACTGCTGATATAGTTTCATCTAGTATAAAGCCAGCTTCAATTAAATGTATCACTCTGGAAATTCTTTGCATTTCTTTCCATTATATTACACTCCGCATCCCAATAAATTAGTAGGGCTGTGAAAGAATCCAGAAGACAAGTCCATACTTGGGGGTGGGGGGAGTGAAATGCATTAGAAATGCAGCAAAGGTTGTCATGAAGAACTGTCATATCTGGCTTTGGAAATGCCTCAGAGTGGAACTGCACCCCCCTGCCTCTCATCCTGACTGGTAGCATACCTCAGATGGCATAGTGGGATGAGGTTGGGGGTGCATTGCAGGGCTTTGTGGCATCTGAAATCCCTATGCACCTGCATAGAGTTATGTGGCTCGATGCTTAGTAGCAACTGATGGATCCGTTCAAATGAACTTCTTCAAAATTTAGGAAATCAAGTCAAGGTAGCTAAAGCAGTCCTTCATGATCTGAAACCCAAACTAAAAGAAGAGTAAAAGAAATAAGTGCCTTATATGAAATTTGAATATGAGCCATCTGGAATACTGTTCCTACTGCACTGCCAGCTGTGCCACAAAGGCAACTAGAAACTTAGGACTCCAAGAAGCACCTTACTCTTTCTCTAGTGCACGACCTGGTGCTGATCCCAGGCAATCCCAGCTAAGGCACCTCTTTCTTTCTCTCTTCTGTTTGTGTGGGTTCCATATATGTGCACACCACACTCTTGTGACTGAAAACGTAATTATCTGTGCAGCACCAAGTTAAGCATTAGAGAAAGAGTAAGGTGGTTCTGGGAGTCCCAGGTTCCCAATTGCCTTGGAGGCACAGCTGAGTGGTGATTGGAATGGTAATCCAGGCAGCCTGAGTTCAAATCCCAGCTAAAGCACTTCTTTCTTTCTCTTTTCTGTTTCTCTGTGGTTCCATGTACAGTTGGGGCATACCACACCCTCGTGACTGAATCATGATCTGAAAACCTGAAACTATCTACTCAGCAATCAGAATAAGCAGCATCCCTTCCTAAGCCCATGCTGATTAATCTAAGTAGGTTGGGGCAGCATGCACTGTCATTCGTCATAAACATGTGTGTGCTTCACATGGATATGCCCATACTGGTCCCTATGCATGAAAGGAGCTAGCTGACATGCAATCCGCAAATTGCCAGATTGGAGAGGTCTGCACCAGGATGCCACAACACATGAACAAATGACGTAATGGCATGCATAAAGCTAATGCACCCACACACACTGATGCAGAGCTCAGCAACCTGGGCAGGGTGGATGTAGAGGAGGATCTTGGTTGGAAGCCAGGCTCAGCCACTTATGGGACCCCTTAGTGCACTGCTGCAGGGGGATCATGGGATGCAATAACCTAGCTGGTGACTACTACATCCCCTACAAATCAGGGAATCAATCAATCAACTTTATTTAACCAGGCGTAGACACCATTGAGCAAGCTCATTTTCAAGGTGGTCCTGGATATCAACAGTATATAGACACAGGTAGACAATCACACGAGTACATGAGTAGATCGTACATATCATAAAATACAGATATCATAATAAACACAGTTAGCAAAGACATCACAATAACAAGCATTTGTCAATGCCGAATGTTTGCTTGCTGACATTGGCATTGGTAGTGTAGGATTTAGAGAGCTGCATAATAGGAATGGCAGTGAAGTATTGAACTGAAGCCAACCCTGCCACCACCCTGCAGAGGCTGACAGGCATTGGGGTGTACCTTTGGGTTGTCAAGCATAACGGCCATGCCATTTCACCACACCCTACCTTTCAGACACCGACAAGTGTCACGATGTGCCTTGGGGTCTTTGGCCCTTATGCTCGCCCCATTCCATCAGGAAATATGGTGAGATGGGTGCTGTGTAGGAGAATGGGATGAACTTTGGGGCCAAAGAGTCCAAGGCACACCTCGATGCCTCTCACTGGCTGCAGGGTGTGGAATGGTATGAGCATTACAGGCGAGAATCCAAAGTCACACCCCTGATGCCTGTCAATCTCTACAGGGTAGAGTGTTATGGTCAGAAACCGTAATGTCTCAGGCGTTCGGTGGCATTTTCACTCCAAATTTTCAATATGGGTTTTTTGTGACCTCCACCTTATGAACAGTGGCAATATCAGTTTGTTAGCCGAAAGCTGATTTTGCACAGCGACTACGCCATTTGGCACCACAGGTGTGAAAACACATTTCGAACAGGATGTGAAAAATGACAGCTGTACTGTTCATGGGGCAGTGAAAAAATGGCAATGTTGAAAATCTGCAGTGAAAATATAAAAAAAAAAAAAAAAATGGTGAAGTCACGAACGTGTGTAGAAACTGTGCAACGCACACCTATAATGCAATTAGTTTGGGGATTTTTTACAGCAGATTGTCAACACAGGCATTTTGGAACCTCCGCTCATGAACAGTGTCACTGTGATTTTTTTAATCTGTCCTGAACAGTGATTTCCCACAGTAACCACGCATTTCTGCACTGGAAGTGTGAAAACACATTTTGGCCATGGTGTGAAAAATGGCAGCTGTACTGTTCATAAGGAAGCGTGGAAAAATGCCAGTGGTGAAAATCTGGACTAAAAATATTAGAAATCCATGAACTTACGAGGGTGCATGGAAAATGCTCAATGGTCGCTCGTAACACAGTCATTTTATGGACTTTTTTCACCAAATTTTTAACATAGCCATTGTAACACCTCTGCTCATGAACAGTGTCACTGTGATTTTCATAATCTATCCCGAACATTGATTTCGCACACCGACTGGGCCATTGTGCTCTACATGTGCAGAAACACGTTTTAGGTGAGATGTGAAAATGACAGCTGTACTGCTCATAAGGAGGTGTGGTAAAATAGCAATGTTGAAATCTGGAGTGAAAATAGTGAAAATTCATGAACTTACTAGCGTGTGCAGGAACAGTGCAACGCATGTTCGTAAAACAGTCTTTTTGGGGAATTTTTTCACCAAATTTTTAACATAGCCATTTTTACACTTCTGCTCATGAACAGTGTCACTGAGATTTTCTTAATATGTCCAGAACATTGATTTCTCATACCAACTGCACCATTGTGCGCTACCTGCACGGAAACACATTTTGGGTGAAATGTGAAAAATGACACCTCTACTGCTCATGAGGAGGTGTGGTAAAATGGCAATGTTGAAAATCTGGAGTGAAAATATTGAAAATTTTCGAACTTACAAGCATGCGTAGGAACAGCACAGCGCATGCTCATAAAACAGTCATTTTGAGGAATATTTTCACAAAATTTTCAACATAGGGTTTTG
Source organism: Neoceratodus forsteri (assembly GCA_016271365.2). Taxonomy (NCBI): domain Eukaryota; kingdom Metazoa; phylum Chordata; order Ceratodontiformes; family Ceratodontidae; genus Neoceratodus; species Neoceratodus forsteri. The sequence continues at coordinate 174,228,108 of JADMNL010000026.1, read as the reverse complement.
GGGGGCCTGCCTCATGAACTGTGACACTGTCATTTTGTAAATCAGTCCCGAAAGGGGGTTCCATGCAGTGACCACGAAATCACCTTTTGGGATCGATTAACACAATGACAGTGACAGAATTCATGAGGTGAGTCCCAAAAACCCCATGTTGAAAATTTGGTGAAAAAATTCCCAAAAATGCCTGAGATATCCTTCAAAGTTGAAAAAACCCTATTTATTACATTAAACAGCTTAACAGCATTTCCTCAGTTGCAGGTCGGCATTGTGATGTGTTCCCAGTCCACTGAAGATCGTCACGCTGGACTCCGGAGGTAAGTATGGGGTGGGGGGGTGTGGGGATGCAGGGTGCACAGAGGGTGGGCACGAGTGGGGGGAGTGGGGGTCAGGACAGTCAGCGAGGGAAGGTTTTCTCTTTCAGGTTTCTTTTTTTCCTTTGGATGACACGGGACTTTTGCCACACTCCCAGCGTGGCAGCTGGAAGGATGTTTGGGGCGGGGAGGCAGTGGAGCTGACACGGGATTGGGCACCCCCGTTGGCCATACAGTGTATGGGGGGAGCACATTAGCACCCAATATGTGTGCGTGCTAGCGTGTGTGGGGGGGAGCGAACGGCTATTTTCTTTCAAGTTGGTGGCAACGTTCGAAACTAGTGTCACCGTCTGTGTCCCCCATTATTGGTGGACATCACACACGCCTCAAAATGCCATGCCGCTATTGCCCACAACAATGCCGCACCTCCAGAACCTGCTTTGGCACCAAGCTGCCACAATATGTTTCTTGCACTGTGCGCAAGGAAACATAAAAATTATTTGCATGTATGCATATACTAGGCCAGAGAAGGATGGATGAGAGTGAGAGAGAGAGAGAGAGAGAGAGAGGGGGAGAATGAGAGAGAGAGGGAGGGAGAATGAGAGAGAGAGGGAGAGAGGGGAGAAGCGTGAAAGAGAATGAGAAAGAGGGAGGGAGGGAGGAAGAAAGAGGGAAAGTGGGGGTGAAGGAATGAGAGATTGTGGAGGAGAGAGAAGAGGGAAGGGAGAGAGAGAGAGAGAGAGAGAGAGAGAGAGAGAATGACAGAGGGAGAGAAAGAGTGAGGAACAGGAGAAGGGAAGGGCAAGTTCTGGGAGCTCCCTAACTAGGGAACTAGGCAATCTAAGTGCCAAAGTAAACGCAAAAAGTATTGGAATAGGCTGACATTACTAACTGGCTTATGACCTGTGCCCCATGGTGCAGTGGATGGGCAGTATTGGGCAGTACAGGCCCATACTGTCCAGTCAGGGCTGTCTGATCCCCATATTGGCACAGTAGGTGACAAGGGGGTGTGGAGGCATTTATGACTGGTGCATCCCTGCTGTACTATGCATGAGCCCCTGTGCCATCCCAATCTACATGTAGGTGGTGTTCCGAGTACTGCATAATGTGCCTACTTCAGCACCACATCCACAGCCCTGCCGTGTGCACTGCTATTCACATCCATAGGACTCGGGTGGGGGTGCAGCAGGACCACCATGCTGCAATGGTCCCTCTGGGCTCATCTTGTATAGCAATCAGATTTTAGTGCTGCTTACATTTACAAATGTGTCAAGCTGACAATCTTCGCTTTGCAAATTCATTTGAGAAGACTGCAAACTTTGCAATGTGAAATGCTGACTTTGTGAAGCTTTTTGGCAGGCAAAGTGGCACCTTTTCCAGCACAGTCAGACAAATTCCCCTGTGAAGCTGCCACTTCATGATCAGTTTGCTTGGAACAAGTGACACTTCACCTCAAAAAAACATTGCAAGATGGTGAAGGGCAAAGTTTATACTGGAGATGGGAACTTCACAAAGCTCTGAGAAGGTGAAGATTTCCCACTCTGCATCACCTTCGCTGTGAAGTTTTAGCTTTACAACGTCTCTGTTTATGCACTGCGCATGGCAGTGCTAACCAGTAGTGCTCAAAGTCCACTGAGAAGACAGCTTCACAACTGAAGAGAGAGCACAGGGAGTGGTGACTGCCATATTTGTTGCTGATCCACTCTAACAGCAAAACTAATAAGAAAAGCATTTTTTTATTTACTTTTTTTGAATTTTCATTAACAAATCAATATTTTCACAGTAAAATCATATGTCATTATAATGTATTACACAGTTATCTAATACAATATTTAACATACTCGTGCGGTAAAATCCTAAACAACTTGTGCTGTTTAGCAGGTGACTTACAAAATGAAGAATTTAAATAAAAGTCTTTTAAGGAGTGAAATTTATCCAGTCTATTTTGAGAAACACTTGCAGTTCTTTCATGCTTAGTTCTTACGAACATACAAAGATGCCAGCAGATAGAAGCCTCCCGTTCTATCAAGTCTAGCAATGTCTTTAGTCCGTTCTAAGAAAGTGTGTGTGTGTGTGTGTGTGTGTGTGTGGTGGGGGGGGAGGTATTTTTCCAGTTCCTTGATATGCCATTTTTTGCTGCAGTACTGGCCATGTGTAGACAAAGTCTTTTACACTTACTGTTTAATATTAGTTCTTTTTTTTTCTTTGTTCTTTCTATTTTCTTCCTTCTCCCTCAGCTCTGGTCTCCTTGGGAGAACCTAGGAATCATCCCACTGCAGTACGCTCCTACCTGGTCAGTCCTCCATCACTCATGTAGCCTCAGTTTACCCCCTGGTCGGGGACAAGGTGAGCCCCAACATCCCGAATTCCTCTGGCAGCATCGGTCAGGAGGGTGCCAGGAGGGCAGCCGCATATCGTGGGCAAGCTCCGGTGCTCCGTCTCCGCTGGAGCTGAAGGGTGTTTTCCCTGATCTGGGGAGTGGCTGGTGCTCTGACGTCAAGGCATGCCACCCGACGCCTGCCACTCCCTACCCTTCACCTACGCTCAGCACTTGCTGTGTATCCAGCTTCCACCAGAGGTCAGCCGAGAGCCGAACAGGGACCCCTGTCCCTTCCTGGGAGAGAAGAGCTGTCATCCAGATGCTCAATCCTCTCTCTCCTTGCCGACCCCAGCAACCTAGGCTCGTTCCTGAACCCGGGTCACCAGGATGGCGAGAGGTGTGGCGTCCAGCGCCTCAACCTCAGTGCCACTGGGCTGGTTTAATATTAGTTCTCAGTCAATACCAAGCATTGTGAATTATGTATGACATTTAAGTTAAACTTTAAAATTGACTGACATGCCAACCATATCTGTTCCCAGTAAGGCTGTAGTTTTACAGCTCCATGGAAGATGTGTTATTGACCCTTTTTCAGAGTTACACTGCCAGCATATATTATTATTTGATAAACCTATGTCAAATAGTTTTGCTGGTGTATAATGCCATCTGTGTATTATTTTATATTGAACCAGTCAGCCTTTGGATTTATGACAAGCTTGAAAAGTGAAAGGCCAGATTTGCTCCCAGTTCTCTGGTAATATTTTAGTTGCCAATTTGTGTTCCCATTTATTGCATAATTCTGTCATGGGATTATCATATGAGTCTAATGCCACGTCATATAACAATTTCTATCTGTTAACAGGGATACAAATGGTGTCTAATTCACTGGTAGGTGGCATTTTAAGGATGCTGAATAGAGTTAACATATTTCAGTAGACAACTAGATGTTTCTGATGCAGTGTTAGCCACTGCTAAGCAATTTAAATCACAAATTGTTGTGAAGCTAGCAATAATACCCAACAGGGTGGGCGGTATTGGGCTATACCGGACCGCCCAGGGGCATAATGAGGCCCAACGCCGCAGGCGGAGGGCCTTATAGCCCCTGGAAGGTCCAGTGTAGCCCATACCACCCTCCCTGGAGGGTATTATTGCACTTAGAAAATGGGCCACTGTATAATATATGTTTAAAAAAGAAAAAAAGGTTTAAATGCTAAAACTCATTTATTTCGTAATAAAATAGTTCCTCCGCCTGCATTAGTATTCTCTTTTTTTTAACTAGGGAGTTTTGAGGAATAGGGAGCTGATTGTCATGGTTACCCCCATATACAGACACACACAGTGTAGCTGCTTATCTGCATGAGCGTCATAAAATTCGTTGGGATTTAAAATTTACTGCCTCCCATGAAGTGCAGACTGTGCAGTTCTTCACTGCTGAGTGCTGGTATCTGAGTGAAAGAGAGAGAAACATAGAAACATAGAAGTTGATGGCAGATAAGGACCACAAGGCCCATCCAGTCTGCCCATTTCTTTTTCTACCTTATAAATGTGCCATCGGACTTTGCTCTGTCAGTGGCCTATCTGTTCATAGTCATTTGTACTGCTCCCTTATGCCTATCCCATGCCTGTTTGAAGCCCTGCACTGTATTCATAGCCACCACTTCTTGTGGTAAGCCATTCCAAGCATCCACCACCCTTTCTGTGAAAAAGAATTTCCTCACATTCCCCCTTAATCGGCCCTCCTCTAATCTCATGCTGTGTCCTCTTGTCCTGCTATTTTTCTTATATTTAAACATGTTAGACTCTTTCACCTTGTTAATGCCCTTAAGGTGTTTGAATGCCTCAATCATATTACCTCTCTCCCTCCTTTGCTCAAGGGTATACATATTGAGCTCTGTTAATCTGTCTTCATATGTCTTCTGATGCAGTCCCTGCCCCATTTTGGTTGCCCTTCTCTGGACTGCCTCAATTTGGTTAATGTCCTTGTGAAGGTGTGGCCTCCAATACTGCATGCAGTACTCCAGATGGGGCCTAACCAGTGTCTTGTAAAGAGGGATTATTACCTCCCTCTTATGACTTGTGATACCCCTACTAATACACCCTAACACCCCCCTAGCCTTACCTACTGCTTTAGAGGTCTGCTTGGATGATTTCAGGTCATCAGTGATGATGATGCCCAAGTCTCTTTCTTCCTTTGTGACTGCTAGCAACTCCCCTCCCAGCCTATAGGTGGCTTCAGGGTTTCTCTTCCCTATTTGCATGATTTTGCACTTCTTTGCATTAAATCCCAGTTGCCACTTTTCTGACCATTTTGCTAGTTTATCCAGATCTCTTCTCATTCTGCCCACCCCATCTGGATCATCTACTCTGTTGCAGATCTTGGTGTCATCTGCAAACAGACAAGCCTTACCCTCTAGTCCATCTGCAAGGTCACTAATGAAGATGTTGAAGAGGATTGGCTCCAGGACTGATCCCTGAGGTACCCCACTTGTGACTTGCATCTCTTCTGACTGTATACCATTTACCACCACTCTCTGTTTTCTGCCCGTCAACCAGTTTGCCACCCAGTTGACCAACTTCTGACCCACCCGAGCCTACCCAGCTTATTTATCAATCTTCTATGTGAAACAGTGTCAAAGCTTTGCTGAAGTCAAGGTAGGCAACATCAACTGCTCCCCTTGGTCCACCACTCTGGTTACCCAGTCAAAGAAATCTATGAGATTAGTTTGACAGGACTTCCTTTTGTAAACCCATGCTGTCTTGGATCCTGTGCCCTATGGATTCCAGGTGTTGCACTATCCTTTCCTTAAGGTGCCTCCATAATCTTGCCCACTACTGAGGTAAGACTGACTGGTCTGTAGTTCCCTGCCTCCTCCCTGCTACCACTCTTGTGGGCGGGATCACATAACCCTTCTCCAGTCTTCTGGGACCTCTCCTGTGCTCAGAGACTCACTAAACCCTGGGATGTATGCCATCAGGTCCCATTGCCTTATCCACCCTGAGCTTAGCAAGCTCCTGTAGGACCCTTTCTTTTGTGAAGGGAGTAGTGCTCATCTCCCTCCCCCTGTGTCCATGATGCTGAGCTGTGGGCCCTGCCCTACCTTCTCTTCAGTAAATACTGAGCAAAAGTATCTATTTAGGATAGATGCCTTTACAGGGTCCTCCTCCTCCTCCTCAGCCCTTTTCTCCATTAAGCTTAGCAATACCCCTCTAGACTTTCTCCTTTCACTAATGTATCTATAGAAAGTCTTGTCACCTTCTTTACTGTTCGTGCTAGTGTTTCCTCAGTTTGGGACTTTGCCTGCCTTACTGCCTTCCCTGCTTCCCTAGGGCAGTTTGGTATGCCTCCTATCTTCATCCCGCTGTGTTCCTTATATTTCCTGAAGGCCAGCCTCTTTGGCTCTGACCCTTTCTGCTACTGTATTTGAGAACCAAAGTGGTTTCCTTCTTCTTTGCACTTCCTTTTCTGTCTAACACAACGGATGTTGCTTCAAGTATTGCATCTTAATGCTTGCCCACTTTGCCTGTACCCCTCACCTGTGTTTCTTTTGCCATGGCTAGCTTAACTCTGTTGGCTATCTTATCAAAGTCAGCTCCTCTGAGTCCCATATTTTTGTCTTGGAATGGGATGATTTAGATGTAGTAGCCAAATTGAACCATACCATGTGATGATCACTGGCCCCAGGTGACTTTCTACTTGAGATCTGTGATCCCTTCCCGATAGTCAGTACTAGATCTAGGATAGCCCTGTCGCCATGGGCTGCTGTACCAGTTGTTTGAGGCCCTCCCTCTGCAGGGAATCCACTATGTGTCTAGTTCTGGCAGATGTTCCTGCTGGTATTGACCAATCTGTATCCGGCATGTTGAAGTCTCCCATTATCAGAACCTCCCCTTTAGCTGTCATGTTTTGTATATCTTCTAACAGTAATGTGTCTATGTCCTCCCCTGGTCTGGGGCCTGTAGACAACCCCAGTTCATATAGGCTGTCCCATTTTTTGTTTCAGGGTGACCCACAGTTCTTCTGGCTCTTTATGTGTATTCTGAATTTCTGTAGCTTTGATATTTTCATTGACATACAGGGCCAATCCTCCCCCTTTTGCACCTCGGTCTCTTCTGAACAATACATAGCCAGGTACTGAAGTCTCCCAAGTGTGGTTACTGGTAAACCACGTCTCACTAATTGCTACTATGTCCAGTTTAGCCTCTGACATTATTGCCTGCAGGTCTGGGATCTTATTTCCCAGGCTGTGAGCATTGTGTACATGATTTTCCATTGGCCAGATTTTGGTGTGTTAGTTGTTGGGTGAGGTTTGGCATTACCCCCCAGCGTCAGATGGGAGACAAACCTTTTTTTTACCTGGTGATGCAAATGAACTGCAAACATGCTGAATCCTTGTTTGACCACTAGCTGAGGGGGGAGGGGTGTTTTTACCATTCGACGTATGGGGTGCTGCACCACTCTCCCCATTTGCTAGTTTAAATATTCTGCAAAGAGCGAGAGACAGCGAGAAAGAGAGAGAGAGAGTGAGAAGAAAGCGCGTGATTTTTCACTTGTTACTGTTTTATCAAATGTTCTGCCGGGCAGGAGCAGTATAACCCCTTTACCAGCAAACTCTGACTTACTTGTAGCTCGAGCAAGATTTTTTGGTCGCCCACTCTCCGTTTCCTTTTCAACAATGGGTTTCCCTTGCCGGTCGCTAAAATGCTGCCATTACTCGGGCTTCCGCCTATCCTGCTGCCCCAACTGTGGAGCCCCAGCTCATAGTCTCCGGTCCTGCCACAGTCACTTGCGCCTTTACACTCTTTCATTTAAAAAGAAAAATCTGTTCAACTCAACCCAGCGGCTCCTCCTGTTTAATATTATCTGTCCTTCACTCTTCCTCCACCGTGCACTGCTTCTTTCCCGGTACAACACTGCTGTTTTCAGTAATTTGTGGTGCTGGTTGAGTCGATTTCGGTTGGTTAGTGCGTGCCCGAGGTCAGGTGCCCACCGTTTCAGCTGCCGCAGCTACCAGCACCGCCGCTGCCTGCTCCTCCTTGTCTCAGCTGTCTTTGAGCTGTTTACATGACAGGAGGCAAATGCAACAAACACCCAACTTGCAGGCAGCTGGCTCTCGCTAACCGATAAAAAAAATGGCGGCAGTTTGAAACTGCATGCCCAGTGCTTCAGCCAATAATGAATCAGGTTGGGCACAAAGATACTTGGGTGGGCATGAGGCAGGTCTGAGCTTGGACTTATTATGGTGGGCATCTATTGTCTGATAGATGCCCACTTTTCAAAAGCTATCAGCTAATCAGAACTTGGAGATTTCTTTGCCCATTTTCTAAAGAAATAATGTGACCCATGGGAATTGAACCCAGGCCTCCTGAATACTGTCCAAGTTCTCTAACCACCTGTAGCTCAGTGGTACTGGGATGATATTCTAGGGGCCTGGGTTTTATTTCCAGTAGTTCACATTATTTCTTTATCACTACAATTTGTGATATTTCAGTAGATAACCTATGGAAATCAGGAATACATAGATATTAAAAGCTGTGGAGAATTGTAGTATAGTGCAATGGTCTCAATCCTCAAATTCTGGGTGGCTTCTACTGGTCTCAGTGTGACCACTCAGTACTTACTGGTGGCGCTACTCCTTACTTTCTTCACCCCAGGCCCCCTGGTACATATCAAGTGCCCTGATATAAAAGATTTATTTTCACACAGTATACATGAATTCAAGTCCCTGATATATTTTTACATGAACTGTATCTCCAGTCTTTACATAAAGACAGGAAGTTGTTCATTCCATTACCCTTGCATTTGGGGCTCTAACGAGCTATGTGGCCCCACTAAATTGTGCTGGTTGCCTCATGCGGCCACAGTGGCCTCATTTGAGAAACACTAGTCTAGTGGTTTGGCACTGCCTTGGGAACCAAGAGGTCACAGGTTCAAACCCCACTAGAGCCAAATGCAAACTGCTTCACAATCGGAAAGCCACCTAAACTCCTATTGCCCCAGTCTACCCAGCTGTGGAAATGGGTGGAAGCAGGATCCCACTGAAAATGAGATGTTGCATTCAGCTGGGCTGTCCTTGGTGAATAAATTCAAAAGTGAATGTATGTTGAAGAATTTCATAACTAATGAGGCAGCCTACATTAAAGTATTTTAATCTCACATTATGTACAACCTGCAACTGCCTCTTGTAGCCCTGACTTCTGTACACTTCCGTGCTTCTCATGCCAACCTACCAATGTCCTCCTCTATATAACTGTCCTTCATTTCTCTATTTGTTTGTACCCTTGCATAATTTTATTGCACCTCAAATTTGTCAACATCCACAATGTACCTGACATCATATTTTGCACTCTCTGCACTAATTGTAATTTGTAGTTGTTTTTACTAAGCACGTTTCCTGGTCTATGCCTGGAACTGTGGGCTTTCTAAACTTGTCTCTGTATTTGTTTGTGCTGTACTGGAATTTTGTTTTGTACCCTCCTGGGTTGTACCTGAAAATAGGCATTTAATTGTATAGTGTGCCTACATGATTACCAAAAAACAAATAAATAAATAACATTTTTCTGGCCATGGCAGTGTGGCCCATTCAGCAAAGTACAGAACTGCAACTAAGAAGATCTCAAAGGTTGAACTCCAAAGTAGCCACAGGCTCTGTATGTGACCTCGATCAAATCACGTCACCCCCTGTCCTTTAGTTCAGCTAGTTGTAACATTTTATAGAGACAGGTCCCCCCAAAGAACCCCCCCCAAAAAGAAAGAAAATATGGTATGCTGTGCCTCAACTAGTACTAGTATACTTGGGCTACACAAATTAGAAAGGACAACTACCCACAGTTAAAAGTGACTGAATATCGATGGGGAGTCTGATGCATTTTGTTTCTTCCAGCAGAGCTGAAGGTAGGGCCTGTTATTGAGGAAGCACATTGCCATGGTATTTCCATGGCTTTGTGCTGAGTTCTCTGCCCTCCTCTGCAGTTGCTAAGCTGCTCACACAGTACGTTTCCAAATGTCAGATAACAATAAGTACTCTTTGGCTATTGTACTTGGTTTCACAGCAGATGCTATGCTTTCTCCTATGTGGTATAAAGGTTATTGCTTGTATCCTGCTTGTAACATCCAACATTGTGATGCTGGCGTGAACTTGTATACCACTGGCTGTACTGAAAACACTGCATGATTTCTGTATTCAGAGCTGTAACAGTAACATCTTCAGAAGCTTGAGCTGGGGTCAAAGGTTACAAGAGCACAGAGTTTTGTATTCCCTAGGCAGCTCTCATAATGAAACAGTGGCTGGTGATGGGACATTCTGATTGGCTGAGAGCATTCTAAAAGGATTTTGTTCCAAGGAAAACAAGCATTTGTCAAAGCTGAATGTTGATTGCGCTGGTGTGTTGAGCTTGCTCACTGCCCCTCTGTCATTAGCAGTCTGTTTCTCCCGGTGCTGCAGGCTGCTGGTTTATACTGGGCTCCTGCCTGCATTGGCACCTTGTTCTGCTCACTAAGAAATCCACAGCTGTCCCGACAGAGCTGCGCTGAGGTGGTTCACTCCCCCTCTCTCACTCACTCATTCTGTTTTTCATGGTGCTGCAGGCTGCCCTTTTGTACTGGGCTCCTGCCTCTGTTGGTGGCTTTTTCTGCCCACAAAACTTGTTCCATTTCTGCCAGTGCTGCAGGCTGCCCTTTTGTACTAGGCTTCTGCCTGTGTTGGCACCTTTTTTTGCACACAAAGAAATCCACAGCTGTCCTGACAGAGCTCCGTTGAGGGCGTTCACTCCCCCTGTGTCACTCACTCATTCTGTATCTCCTGGCGCTGCACCCTACCCTTTTGTACTGGGCTCCTGGCTCTGTTGGCACCTTTTTCTGCCCACAAAGAGATCTGCAGCAGTCCCAACAATGCTCCGTTGAGCTCACTCAGTCCCCTTCTCTGACTCGCTCATTCCATTTGTGGTGGCATTGCAGGCTGCCCTTTTCTATTGGGCTCCTGCCTGCATTGCCACCATTTGCAGCAGTTACAATACAGCTCCATTGAGCTTGCTCACTCCCCCTCTCTCACTCGCTCATTCTGGTTTTCCTGCCACTGCAAGCTGCCATTTTGTACTGGGCCCCTGCATGCATTGCTGCATTTTTCTGCCCACAAACAAATCTGCAGCAGTCTAGACCTCCGTTGAGCTCACTCACTCCCCCCACCCTCACTTGCTCATTCTGTGTCTCCTGCTGCTACAGGCTGCCCTTTTGTACTGGGCTCCTGCCTGCATTGGTGGCTTGTTCTGGCCAGAAAGAAATTTGAAGCAGTTCCAACACAGCTCCATTGAGCTCGCTCACTCCCCTTCTCTCACTCACTCACTCATTCCATTTCTGCCTGCGCTGCAAGCTGGCCTTTTGTACTAGGCTCCTGCCTGCATTGCCGCATTTTCTGCCCACAAAGAAATCCACAGCAGTCACAATAGAGCACCATTGAGCTCACTCACTCTGTCACTCACTTATTCTGTTTCTGTTGGTGCTGCAGGCTGTGCTTGTGTATGGGGCTGCTGGCTGTGGTGGCACCTTTGTCTGTCTACAAAGAAATCTGCAGCTGTACCGAAAAAGCTCCATTAAGGTCACTCAGGTTCCCTCTGTCACTCGCTCATTCTGTTTGTCCTGGCGCTGCAAGTGGCCCTTTTGTACGGGGCTCCTGCCTGCATTGGCATCTTTTTCTGACAACAAAGAAATCCGCAGCAGTCCTGATAGAGCTCTGTTGAGCTCACTCAGTCCCCCTGACTCATTCACTCGTACTGTTTCTCCCACCGCTGCAGGCTGGCCTTTTCTACTGGGCCCCTGCCTTCATTGATGCCTTTTTCTGCCCACAAAGAAATCCGCAGCAGTTCTGACAGTGCTCGGTGAGTTTGCTCTCTCCCCTCCCTCCTCCTCTCTCGTTCTGTTTTTTCCCTGCTTCAGGCTGCCCTTTTGTACTGACCTCTTGCGTTGGGGCCTTTTGCCCACAAACAAATCGAACAATCCCGACATAGCTCAGTTGAGCTCGGTCACTCCCCCCTCACATTCGTTCCATCTTAATCTATTCCAAACACTGATGTCCCACAGCAACCAGGCTATTCTCTGTCAGGAGTGCAAAAACATATTTTAGCCAGGATGTGAAAAATGACAGCTGTACTGTTCATAAGGAGGTGTGAAAGAATGCCACTGTTGAAAATGTGGCGTGAAAATAGTACAAATTTGCAAAGTTACAAGGGTGCGTGAAAACAGTTGAATGCACGCTTGTAACACAGTCATGTTATGGAGTTTTGTCACCAAATTTCCAACATATGGATTTTACGACCTTTGCTCATGAACAGTGCCACTGTCATTTTCTTTATCTGACCCAAACACTGATTCCCACAGCGACCACGTTATTCTGTGCCACAACTGTGAAATTACATTTCACGAGGATGTAAAATGACAGCTGTACTGCTCATAAGGAGGTGTGAAAAATTGCCATTGTTGAAAATGTGGTATGACAATATTACGAATCTGCAAAGTTACAAGGTGTATGGAAAGTGTGCAACACAACTCATTTGATGGGCTATCATCACCAAATTTTCAACATAGGCATTTTAGGACCTCTGCTCATGAACAGTATCACTGTCATTTTATTTGTCTGTCCTGGACAGTGTTTTCCCACAGCGACCGCTCTATTCTGCGCCAAAACTGCAAAAACACATTTGGTCAGGATGGGAAAATGACAGCTGCACTGTTCATAAGTAGGTGTGGGAAAATGACAATATTGAAAATCTAGAGTGAAAATATTATACATTCGCGAAGTTACGAGTGTGCATGCAAACTGCGCAACGCATGCTCATAACACAGTCATTTTATGGAGTATCATTACCAAATTTTCAACATAGCCATTTCAGGACCTCTACTCATGAACAGTGTCACTGTCATTTTCTTAATCTGTCCTGAACACTGATTTCCGACAGCAACCCCGCTATTCTGTGCTGGAAGTGCGAAAACACATTTCCGCCAGGATGCAAACAATGACAGCTATACTGTTCACAAGGAGGTGTGACAAAATGCCAATGCTGAAAATCTGGCATCAAAATATTGCAAATTCACAAAGTTATGCACGTGTGTAGCAACTGCGCAGCGCACGCTTGTAAATCAGTCATTTTGGGAATTTTTTCAGCCAAATTTGCAACATAGACTTTTTGAGAGCCCACCTCATGAACGCTGGCACTGTCATTTTGTTAATCGGTCCCCAAAGGTGATTCCATGCAGTGACCGCAAAATCACCTTCCGGGGCTGATTAACACCATGACAGTTCAAGCATTCATGAGGACGTGTCCCAAAAACCCCATGTTGAAAATTTGGTGAAAAAATTCCCAAAAATGCCAGAGATATGCACTAAAGTTGAAAAAAACCTATTCATTACATTATACAGCTTACCGGCAGTTCCTCAGTTCATGGTCGGCTTTGAAGAGTGCAAACGTGTTCCCAGTCCACCGAAGATCATTGTGCCAGACTCTGCAGGTAAGTATGGGGTGAGGGTGGGGAGGCAGGATGCACAGTGGGTGGGTGCGGGTGGTGGGTGGGCAGCATGGAGACTGCGAGGACTGTTTTCTGCTTTTCAGGGGTAAAAAGCAAAAGACTTCATGGGACAGTTTTTCTTTTACAGGGGCATGTGGCACACTGGGTGGGCTCCCAGCGTGCCACCAACAGCTTTCTTTTGGGGGCCAGCAATAGCCAATGGGGATTGGGCACCCTGTTGGCACACAAAGGGGAGGGTCATTACGCCAACAGGGATTGGGCACCCCATCGGCAGGAATAACAGCACGTTAAAGGGCACCACGGCTTTCTGTTGGCGGGGGCAGCAATAGCCGATGGGGGATTGGGCACCCCCCCTCGGCACATGAAGGGGGGGGCTTTATTATGCAGATGAGGATTGGGCACCCCATTGGCAGAAAATGAAAGCATGGGGGGTGACAGAATGCCGACAGGGACTGGGCGCCCCCATCAGCAAAATGAACAGTGGGGCACCGAAGCCGACAGGGATTGGGGCCCCCGTCAGCACATAAACACAGTGGGGAGTTATATAGTTTGTGAACATGGCGGAAACCCGCCACCATGTTCACAAACAATATCAGGCTTGCTAGATCCACCCTGCAATGACGGGTCGCTCCCTCATTGCAGCAGATGGCTGATGCTGTAATGACAAGGCGGCCCCTGATTGCAGCGGCTGATTTGTCAAACGTTGGTGTGAACATTCCAAACTTGTGTCACCAGCAGCCTGCAATGGCATTGGGGGAAGCGGGACAAGCCTTTGCAGGCTGTGGGGGCATTGGCCATAACACTGCCGTGCCTTCACAGCCTGCTTCTCAGCAAGCTGTGCCAATATGTTTCTTGTGCTGCGCGCAATCAACATAACAAGTAAGTTTAGAAACACCCGTTAACCCAAAGACAATCCCCGATTAGGCTTAGATCTTTTGTTTGAACCTGCTTAATGCTGTATTTAACTGTGTCTTATCTATCGGAATGTAAACACATCAGGTGCTGCTCAGTGTCATGTCACATATGCAGTGACTCCACACTGCTCGCTCTTTCAATTATAAACTATAGCAACACTCATGCACCTCTGTTTCTGTGCTGCTGATGGTCTGACTCACATGCATGCACACTACAGCAGTTTGTCATTTTAAAATCATTTTACTGAAAAAGTAAATTATACTTATTTGATTACTACTGTTTTTACTGAAAGGCACACAAAGTAAAAATGTATAAAGTAAGACTTTTTGGTGCAATGGACCCTGCTTGATCAGAGTTCAAAAACTGAATGTAAAACTAAAGCGGGTCACCAAACAACAGTATCAATGGCAAAATCAACTAGAGACATGTGTGTTTTGTTTTGTTTTTTTTTAAATAAAAAATAAGTAACAATTTCATTGAGAATTTACAAGCAATTATGGATTTTCTTTATGCTAGGCTATCTGTGGCAGCCTATGTGGACCAGTTTGTGTGTGTCATGTGTGGAGTGATCTCCTTATCTGGGGTGGTAGTAAATAGGCTCTGAGGGATATATACAATATATAATATACAGGTGCATTGTATATAAGAGTTGAGGAAGCATGTTAATGTTAAACCCCAATATGTGCACTTTAATAGCACGGCCATCATTTGACCAATTTATATATATTTATTTATTTATTTCACATAATACCATCTAGGCAGCACCTATTTTGAAGGGTTTAGGGTAAGATATAACAGAGTACACCACTAGTGGGTCTATAGTACTTTGTTCTAGCATTTGGCATGCACAGAGTCAGTCTTAGGATCTCTGAATCGCGTACATATTGTGATTGCTTTACAGAGATGAAAGTAATAGAAGGGCAATATCACATAAATTCACCAAAACAAAGACTTTTGTGCTCACCTATAACTTAAAACTGGTTTGGATTTGAAACTTGAAATGTTCAGGTTTACTAGAGTTTGGCTCAATGTGCATTACATTGCCATTTTTATTTTCCTAGGTGGGTCGTTTTCTAATTATTTACAAAAAGTGTCATTTTCCACATGTACTGCAGCACAAAGATAGCTGTGTTTTTCAAAAGACATTTTGAAATAGCTGAGATTGGTGAAATTGGTTTGGTCCCAATGATGAGGCAGTGCGCATCACCATACACCTGCCTGCATGGTGTGCTCATGGTTTTGTTTAGCATACCATCCGGCTGTTCTCAGGGGTGGTGGGTGACATGTCAGCAACGGCCTTCACCTGACAAGAGTGGGGCCCGGCATGCTGGGGCAGAAGTTTGACATCTACATTTGAGAGTTAAAGTGACTGCAGGGGGGCACTAAGGCTATGGGACTCATGGCAATGGTAGTGAGAGAGGAGAACCTAGCTGGTGCTCACTGTACTAGGGACTGGTAGCAGTAAGGTATGTAAAAATATGGATGCATTTCAAAATGGAGAAGTGACAGAGGCAAAGGAGAGAGGAAAAGGCTTTCAGCAATTGGAAACATAAGAAGGTAAGGAGGATGGGAAGGAATGCAGGTACAGGATCACAAAACTGCTAAACAGGATCTAGAGCTAGTTGCAAGGGGGTGTGCCATAATGCCAGGAGTCTGGGTAAAAATATCAGTGAGCTTCAGGTATTGGTGGCAGTCACTGAGGCAGACCTCATAGTCATCACAGAAGTTTGTGCAAAAGAGAATAATGACTGGGACTTTTCAGTCCCAGGTTACCTAATGTTTAGACATGCTAGAGGAAAGACAAAGGGGCACATAGAGGCTGTGGAAGATGGACACATCCGGGAAGAAAAGGGAAACAGAGTCACTGTAGGCTCTCCTCATGGTGCCCTCTTGCATGGAAATACAGGTAGGGCTGATCTATAGGCTACCAGGATAAACGGAAGAGAGAGAGAAAGAGAGAGAGAGAGAGAGAGAGGAAGAGACAGGGAGCTTGGGCAAGAGCTGGCAAGGGGAGCGAAGAAGGGGGAAGTGGTGGTGGTGGTGGATGATCTGAACCAGCTGGATATTGACTGGAACATGCCAGTGGCCAGGTGCACCAGACATCAGGCCCTGCTGGATAAATGAACACACAAAACACTGTGCACTACCTAGTCTTTAGTTCAGAGCAGCAATGCTGGGTGACAGACATACAGAAAAACAAACAAAGCTAGCCCATCATGAAATGGCTTATTCTTATCACAAGTTTATTGAAACATGCACATAAAATCCTGGCACTTTGAGGTACAATCCCTCTTCATCAGGGCCCCTGATGAAGAGGAGAGATGCAGCAAACCTAAGTGCCAGGATATTTACCTGTATGTGGATGCTTCAATAAAAGTTTGATAAGAATGAGCCATTTCTGGATGTGCTAGCCTTATTTGTTTTCCTGCTGGATACATAGACTGACAGGTGGCCATTCTCAGTTTGGTGCTCACCAACTCAGCAATGGTGAGTGGGTTGAAGGTAGGGGAGGCACTAGCGTACAGCAACTGTAACTCCATTTGGTTCAGGCTGGCCCTCGGGACCAGAATGCTCCTTTCAAAAACTTAAGTCCTCTATTTCAGAAGAGCAGACTGGTCTGAAACAAATTGATCAGGGTGGACAGCATTGGAAGTGTAGAGGAAAGATGGGCAATCAATAAGACAGTTCTCAAGGCAACAAAGTCATGCACAAGAATTATTATAAAATGACACAGATACAAGAGACCACCATGGTTCTTGGAAAGGGTCAGAGAAGCAGTAAGGGCAAAGAAAAAAGCTTTCTCCCAGTTCAAGCAAAAGCAGGGGAGGAGGAATAAGGAGAGTACCAAACAAAAATTAAAACAAGTATTTGTCAATGCCAAATGTTGTCTCACTGGCATTGGTAGTACAGGAATTAGAGATCCATAATAGGAATGGCAGTGAAGTATTGAACTGATGCCAACCCCACCCCTTCCCTGCAGAGAGTGACAGGCATTGGGGTGTGCTTTTGGTTCATCAGCTGTAACACTCATGGCATTTAACCTCACCCTACCCTGTAGACACTGACAAGTGTCGTGGTGTGCTTTGGGCCTTATACTTACCCCGTTCCATAAGGAAATACGCTGAGATGGGTTCAGTGTAGGAGAGTGGGGTGTACTTTAGGGGCCAAAGACTCCAAGGCACCCCTTGATGCCTGTGACTGGCTACAGGGTGGGGGTGGGGGTGGAATGGCGTGAGCATTACAGCGACTGATCCCAAGTCACACCCCTGATGCCTGTCAGTCTCTACAGGGTGGGATGTAACAGTTGGAAACCCTAACGCCGTCAGCGTTTGTTGGATTTTCACTGCAGATTTTCGACATGGGCTTTTGTGGCTCCACCTTATGAAGAGCGGCACTATTAGTTTGTTAGCCGAAGATGACTTTGCACAGCGACTATGCCATTTTGCGTCACAGAGCACGAAAACACATTTTGGGCAGGGGTGAAAAATGACAACTGTATTGTTCATGAGGAGGTGTAAAAAATGGCAACATTGAAAATCTGGAGTGAAAATATGAAAAACTGGTGAAGTCATGATGAGCAGGCATAGAAACTGTGCAACACACATCTGTATCCCAATTATTTTTAGGATTTTTTTAACCACATTTTCAACAAAGGCATTGAGGGACCTCTCCTCTTGAACAGTGGCACTGTGACTTTGTTAATCTGTCCCAAAAGTTGATTTCCCACAGCGACCATGCCATTATGCATCACAGGTGCAAAAACATTTTGGGCAGGATGTGAAAAATGGCAGCTGTACTGTTCCTAAGGAGGTGTGAAAAAATGCCAGTGTTGAAAATCTGGCATGAAAATATTCTAAATTTACAAAGTTACAAGGGTGCTTGGAAACTGCGCAGCGCACGCTTGTAACAGTCATTTTATGGACTTTCATCACCAAATTTTCAACATAGACATTTTAGGACCTCTGCTCATGAACAGTGTCACCGTCATTTTCTCAAACTGTCTGGAAAACTGATTTTGCGCAGTGACCGCGGTATTCTGCACCGGATGTGCAAAAACACATTTTGGCCAGGTTATGTAAAATGACAGCTGTACTGTTCATAAGGAGGTGCAGTAAAATGCCAATTTTGAAAATCTGGAGTGAAAATATTATAAATTCATGAAGTTACGCACGTGCGTGGAAACTGCGCAACGCATGCTCGGGAAACATGCATTTTTTGGATTTTTTTCACTAAATTTGCAACATAGGCTTTTGAGAGCCCCCATGAACAGTGGCACTGTCATTTTGTTAATCAGTCCTGAAAGGTGATTCCATGCAGTGACCGCGAAATCACCTTTCAAGACCAATAACGCCATGACAGTGACTGAATTCATGAGGAGGGGTCCCAATAACCCCATATTGAAAATTTGGTGCCAAAATTCTCCAAAATGTCCAAGATATGCATCAAAGTTAAAAAAACCCTATTTATGCCATTATACAGCTTATCGGCATTTCTTCAGTTCGCAGTTGGCTTTGAAGAGTGCAGACGTGTTCCCTGTCCATCGAAGATCATCGTGCCGAACTCCAGATGTTAAGTATGGGGTGAGGGGGGTGTGGGGAGGTGGGTGCACAGATGGTGGACGTGGGTTGGGGGAGGGGTCAAGAGAGACTGCAAAGGACCATTTTCTTCTTTTACAGGGTAAAAAAAAAAAGATGACAAGGGTCGATTTTCTGTTTTTGCAGATGTTTGGTACACTGGAATAGGCTCCCAGTGTACCACCTGCATAACAGGGAGGGGGACCACAGCTGATGGGGATTGGGACCCCCGTCGGCACAGAAATGGGTGAGGGGGGCGTGCACGATGCCAAGGTGGATTGAGCACCCCCTCGGCACACAGCACACATGGGACTGGGGACATATTGCCGACAGGTAGTGGGCTCCCCCGTTGGCAAACTGATCTTGACAGGGGGGGACTGAAGCCAACAGGGATTGGGTCCACCCGTAGGCAAGGAAAGAATGTTTGGGGCCATGATGCAGAGGGGATTGGGCACCCTCGGCACACACTTGGGTCGGAGGGGGAACATCATGCCGATAGAGGGCTCCTCTGGGCTAAGGTAAATGAAGTGACTGTGTGTCGCCATGTTTTGTAAACTGCTTCACTAGAAAAGGCAAGCTGCGTGAGGAGCTTGGTGGATCTCATTGCAGTGGACCTTTTCTTTGATCTGGTGGCCAGTTTACATATTGCTGGTGTGGCGCCTGCATGTTATCTTATTGGGGAATGAGAGACACTCCTACTGATGAGTGCCCTGCGTTCACCCCAATGACCGCACCTCCAAATCTGCTACTAATGCAATATATTGGCTGTCGCGCATGCTCGAGCCAACATAAAAAGTAAAGAGAATGGTCAGGGAGGCAAGGGAAGGCTCAGATCTGTGCATTGAAGAGGGGGTCAAAGGTGGGGAAAAACAATTCTTCAGCTATATTAAGGAAACAAGGAAGCAGGAAGGGGATATTGGTAGGCTAAGGAGGGTACTAGAGGAAGATGAGCAAAAAGCTGCCATCCTTAACATTTACTTATGGTCTGTTTGCACAAGGGAAGACAGTGTGCTTCTGCCTGAAAGTTGCATGAAGGCAGCTGTCAGGAGCATTCCTGAACTGAGGCAGCCATTATTTACAAGAGAAAGGGTCCAGAAGAGGCTTGAAGCCCTTAAGATAGATAAAGCCCCAGGGCCAGATGGGAGGCACCCTAGGGTGCTCAAGGTACTGACTATGGAAATGGCTGACCCCCTAGTAGGGCTATGCAATAGCTAAATTCAGTCCAGGGTAGTTCTGAAAGACTTATGGGTAGTGGAAGTAGTCCTGCTACTCAAGGGAGAAACAATTAGCAACCAGAAATTACAGACCTGTGGCATTTATTCTGTAGTGGGTAAACTGATGGAGTCACTGGACAAAGAGGACCTTGTGGACTACATAGAGAGCAATGGACTAGAGAGCAGCCTACCAAGAGAACAACAGTATGTTTCACTACTTCATCATGTAAGTGATTCTCAGAAAAGTAAAAGTGTTCATTGGTGGTGCATGCGTGAGCTGAGGGCCAGGATGCAAGCTTGAATTTGTGACCTGTGGATCCCAGCTAAAAATCTGTTCATTACTCTGGCTTTTCAGCAGCAGTTTTGTCGCATGCAGTCTCATTTGACAGAGGAAATTAGTCTTTAATGAAATCTGATATCCTGGACAGGAAAAACATGCATTACCTGAGAATTTACAGAAGACCTCGGACAGTCAGCTATGTTATGCGGGTAGGGAATGGCGGATGGCACAGCTGCTCCATCTCCAAACAATGACACCCAGGAATTTAAGGGTCTCCTGCAGCAAGTCCTAAGGCAGATTACCACCTTTAAGTCATTTGTAGCAGCACCACCCCCTTGAAGACTTGTGTAGTCGGGTGCTAGGGCAACTGCACTGAACTCATGCATTATTACGTTTCATGTGCACTTTTGAACATTCAGTAAAGCCTGTTTTGACATTAGTAAGCAACAGTGCACTGTGCTTTTATGACTACTATCTGTTGGATTGTATCATTTCAGAGGTTTTCAGCCTCATTTTGTAGTGCTGTAACAACTTTCAACACGTAAGAGCGGTGAAGTTTGTTTGTTGTAGCCCTGGAGAAGAAGGCCCAGGAACTGCAGCAGAAATCAGAGGACACTGAGACCTATCAGTCATACATTGATGACAAAGACACCAGGCATGAGGCACAAATACAGGAACTGGAGAGGCTTGTTTCACTTCTATGGGACAGAACAGAATGCAGAGAATAGGAGTCACTGCAACAATCTCTACCCGATCAGTTTCTCGGAAAGAAGCACAGAACCAAAATCCAATAGGCTTTCTTCAGCAGGAGATACCCCAGTTAGTCCGTCACACTTGGAAACCCACATTAGAGATAGAATGGACCCATAGAACTCTCAGCCCTGCTCCCAAGCCAGGAGAATGTTTGAGACCCTTCATAGCTAAATTCCTTTGTTACCGGGACAAAGAATGGATACTAGCCCTGGCGAGAGAAAGAGGCCCCCTGATGTGGTAGGGGCACCAGCTCCACGTATTTGTAGATTATGCCACTGAGCTGACCCAGAGACAGAAGGAGAGATCTATGACCAGTGTTTAACAAAAAGTTTTTCAAATGACTGGACAGCAAAACCGTCATGTCGACTGCATTTGCAGTCGGCAGACGGTTTCCAAGTTGGAACCTTGTTTTCTTCGGAGGGGCCTTCCCCCCCACACTTTATATTATCAACTCCAAGTCAGAGCTGATTTGGGGAAGGGGTGCAAATACCCGAATACAGTGCCCGGGTCCAGCGCCTGTCTGTTCAGCGACCTGGCACTATGGTTGCTGTATTGACGGTCGCTGTAAATGTGTCACTGTTGGTGGTGCATACCTAGAAGGAGTATGTCTCCATCAAAATGATCTCCGGCACAGGGCATCCCATATATAGGCAAGGGGCAGAGCTGGGGGAGGGGAAGTAGGCAAAGTGCTATGGTTTAACTATCTTGACATGACAGAGGCAAAGATAAGTGCTAGAGGTAGAGTGTTGCTGCATGCTGAGCCTTAGCGGGGGGCACATACAGCTACTCATATCAAACAGGTGCTGGTGCAGTCTCCATTTAAAAGATCCAGTCATTGAGGAGCCAGAGATGTCAGGGCCCAGTGCATTTACTCAGAGGGGTGCACGGTGTGAAAATGCACACTGTGCCATGGTAGTGCGGCATCTGGGCACTTGTAAAATTTGAGTGGCAGAGCTTCTGGTTTGTCTGGTATTCATAAGCAGTGTTATGTGACTTTTGTGGCAAGAAGGTAGGTTTGATACCTGATTCTGTCATTCAGTTGAAGCATCTATGTGAGTCTTGGTGCATTTGAGAGTAGGTGGTAGGCTTTGTTTAAGGCAACTGAGATCTGTTGGAGCGCCATGTTGGTAGCAGAACTGTACATGGCCAGCCCTTAGTCTATGAGGGAGACAACTGAGCTGCTGATTGCCAGGTTTAAAGCTTCATGGGTTAGACAATGCCTGTAGCAGTAGAGGATCCCGATTTTGGTATTAATAGTTCTTGCAGTGATATCGATATGCTAGGAGAAGGAAAGTGGAGCAGGGGTTCATCCTGGGCTGGCTGACATCATGCAAGACACCAGGAGCATGCCAGCAGTGGCATCTTCTGACATCACCTTATTCCTTGCAGAGTCTGTATGGACTAATATGATAGACTTTATTTTGGTTTATTGTTTCTCATTAGTCAGGTCTGTATATATGTAAAGCTTGCTGGGAGGAGGTGAGTTTGTGGTTGCTGGGGGATCGGACCCTTGCCAGGTAATGTGTATTTAGGGCATGATCTGCTACTAAAGCCCATTGCCTTAATTGTTGCCTCTTGTTCCCATGCTAGTCTAACAGTCCTGGGAGGGTAGCTGTTTTTGTTATGCTCCCATTCATATGGGAGCACGGAGCTTAATGTATGTAGTGACGGGATGGGGGGGACAAGATCTTGCGATGGAGTGAACTACTCTGTTTGGTATTTGAGGTTGATTATTCTCCGGGCGACCCACTCCAGCAGTGAGCCTTTCCTTCCATCATAGTGTCTGCACACTCACTAACTGGTATATACTAAAAGGTGGCTCTCCCTGCTCAGCAGGGGCACTTGCACATTCGAGCGGATGGGCTGCTTGACAGTGTGTCTCTCACTGTTTCCTCATATCACAGAGGTTTACATGCCTTGGCCTGTTATCCCTCGGTATCCCCCCCACCCCACAACATGGATCCGCCTTAGGATCGCAATTTCCCATTTCAGTCCCTTCCCTTTCAACCAGATACCCACTTAGTGGTCTTGGAAATTAAGAGGGAAGTTCCACTATGAAGACTCTACCCCTGCCACATGGCGATGCAGGCTGTAGTTTTTCCCTAATTGAGGCTGGTCTTGGCCACCATGGCTTCCACCGACACTCCAGAGATGGTCACCATACAGATGCACCTGAGTGGACATGTACTTTAGCCACTTTCACCCGAAATTAGCTAGTGGACAGGAGGTCAGCCTGCCGGAGGGGGCAGGCCTACACAGAAAATTACCTTTTTGCCCACTGGAGGCAGACAATGAAGCACTGCTCTTGTGAAGTATCTCCGCAGAACAATGAAGGGCATCTTGTATCCTGGGGCATCTTTCTGTGTTTAAACACCTGGGGAAAGTACAAGCCACCTAGCCACCTAGCCACTCTGCCACTCCGCTACCCGTCACCTCTCACTTAAGTGAGGCTTCAGGCCACTAGCATAGCGATTATGGTGGGGTAAGACATGGAGTCTCTCTAGGCAAACTCAGCTAGCCTGATATCTTAGCACCATGGTCCCTGTGTGTAGGAGATCATTACCACCCTTCCTTATACTCTTCTTTCTGCTGCCATTGTTGTTCTTCTGGCTGGATAACATGGCTACAGTCTCAGTGGGCAGATCACACTTCCCTTTGGAAGGCAGTGCCAGGCAGTGGAAATGACCGATTCAGTGGTCTCCACCCCACTAGGGGAGTAGGTCCCATCACCCTCACAAGAGAATTTCCCACAATACTCCAGGTTTACGTCCTAAGATTTATTGGATTCTACACTGTTATTTGTTGGATGGTAATACCTGGTTTCTAAGATCGTCCTTTCTTATGTTATTCTATGTCTTGCCTTGTTATACAAATGCACAAGTTGGTGCACTAGCTCTTACACCTAGCTTAACTCAGAGCACTGACCACAGGGGAAGGAAAAGCAGCTATTGCCAGGTCCCTTCCTACTACTTCTTTTCATAGTATGTATACTGGGTGGTACCCCCTCCTTCTTGTTTGGTCAGCCCTGGGCAGACATCCTATCCTCAGATATGTACCTTCTACTTCCCATACTGATACAATGGCAACAGGTCCAATAAAGTGGATGTTCTGGAATGTTACAGGTATTCACTCCCCTGTTGAACAGAGGAAAATCCTAGATCATTTCTGCAGGGAGGGGGCTGGGGTTGCCTTCCTGCAGGAGACACACCTTACACAGGTGGAGACCAACAAGCTTAAAATGGGCTGGGTTTCACAAATTTCTGGCGGCACGTAGTGCAATGGCATCAAGTGCCCCAGACACCGCCTTTTTACAAATGGCCACTGCCTCGCCTGTGCCAATCACAATGCAGCAATCACACCAGATGAGTAAGCTATCACCAACAAACCCTCTGGGGACAATCCCTTAAAGGGAGATAGCTGATCATCTCAATGGGGAGGGACTATCAGGGGCCCCAAATGAGAATTTCACTGTGTAATGATCAAACCAATGTCCTAATCAGTCTTGAGGTTCATGACCTCAGGCCAGTGAGAAAACAAGTCCAATGTGTATCCAAGATAGTGGGTCTGAAGTAAATACTTGTGTAAGGCCCAGTGATGCCATTAACTGGAGGAGGTCATAACCAAATTGCGAGGATTCATCGTCAATCCAGTCGTTGAAGTCCCTCCAGAATCAACTATAGGCCAATCTGCCATGGAGAAACTCTGAGCAACATGGAGTACAGACCTGGGTATTTAACTCCCCCAGCAAGAACGGGACTCCTGTTGGGGAGGTTTAAAAACCGCTTTCAGAGAAGCCATTTCACCCAGTTTAAGATTTTGCACAAGTGGCACAGAACACCGCAAAAGCTTCACAAATGGGACCTCTCCCTCAGATGTCTGCTAGAGATGTAACCCCTTAATGGGAGATATCTCTCATATCTTATGGTCTTGTCCAAAGTTACAAATTGTTTTGGTCAGAAGTCCATCAGGTGTGGAACCATTGTACGTCCAGGACTAAATCTCACTCCCTCCTTAGTTATGTTAGGCTTCATGGATGATGCGGGTACTAACCCAAGGACTCCTGCCACAACCGATTGTTGGCTCCAAGGTCCATTGGTCAATGCAAAAGAATTATACTCAGATGCGGGAGGCAAAGTTCCCCCAACACTTCCAGAATGGCTTCTTGAGCTAGGCAAAGCAGTTAGCTAGAGAGGCCCATTATGCCACTAGTCAAGAACTGGACCTCTATGCTAAAGTTTGGGGCCCTTTTAGCTTCCCCATATTGTAGAATCCTCCATGGCTGTTATATGCCTTCAAACATTCACACCAGCAGTCCTGGAACCACTAGGACTGTTCTGTAAACTATCTGATTGAAACCCCAAGTTTTTTTTTTTAATCATATTTCTGTTTATCCTCCTCGCTGCAGAGAGGATCTCCATGATCCCCAGCCGCTGTCACCTGGGCCCAGTCTGGTACCCCTACAGAGCCAGTCTTTCATCACTCACGCACTCTGTAGCGGGATCCTCTCAGAAGCCGGGGGTGCCAGGTGGGGCCATTAGCCACCAAGATTGCTGCCCAACTATTTTCTGCCTGATTACTTGTCCCTGGAGAGCCAGACATGCAATGGCATCAGGGCATGTACATGCTGATGCTCGCCACACTCTCGCCCTCCACTGTTGCTCACTGATGTAGTGCTGCTGGCCTTTGCCAGTCGCCACTACAGTGCGCTGCAATGCCCCAACCCACCCCAGAGGAAAGAGCAGTTGTTGGATGCTCAATCCTTCCTCTCCCCTGCCAGCCCCTGGCAGCCCGAGTCTGTTCCCAAACCCAGGTTGCCAGTATGGTGTGAGGTGTGGCGTCCAGCGCCTCAACCCTCAGCACCACCGGGCCAGCCCCCAAACCCCGAGGTTGTTGATAGTACCTGCCCATGGCTAATTCTTCTGGTATCCCCATGTGGAATGCTCTTTTCATATAGAGTCATTGTCACCCTTAATCATTACTGCTTGCTCCACATTATGATTCAATGCCTGCCTGGATAGCCTTGTTTACTGCATTAAATGGAGCTGTTGTTTTTATTGTATATTCAGTGCACAGTGTTCTGACCACATTTAGTGTTGTACCTCCAAGGGATTTTCCCCAGCCAGGAACCTTCTTGTAGCCATTTAGTGGTCAGTGATGTATTGTTTTTCTTAAAATACAATAAAGTTTAAAGCATAAAAAAAGAAAGTGTTCATTAGTGAAAACGTTCAAGATGAAAAATTCGAGAGTGAAAAATACAAAAGTGAAAATAATGTTACTTGAAAGTACAGTACTGTAGTCGAAAAAAACAAGTAACCATATAGTGAAGAGGACATTTCTCTTGTCAAAGTGCCCAGATGACCCTGTGCATTTGCATCCATAGCTGCACATAACAGCAGACCCTACAGGAACTCTTGGAACAGAGCCTAGATGTCCCTGATGGTCTGTATCTGAAATAACATGGAGCACAGGTTCAGAGGGCCCTGTGCTTCCATAAAGCAGACAGCCCCAGTATTCTTGTCTTGGGGCCCTATGTGTCTGCATCCACAGCAGTACCACAGTCAGATGGGCTCTTCCCTTGGTGCAAGGCTCTGATGATCCTGCTCATCTGCATCTGTAGTCGCACAGAAGTGCAGGGCCCATAGACATCAAAAGTACATGCTTTTCTTTGTTACATGTTTTTCAGTAGTATTATTTTCACTTTCGTACTTTTCACTACTGCATCATGAAAGCAATTCTCACAAAAGTGATTCCCATGATATTGAATATGTACATTTCAGTTTTAAACAAGCATTTGTCAATGCCAAATGTCGATTGCTTTACTCCATTGAGCTCGCTCACTCCCCCTTTGTCAGTTGCTTGTTCTGTTTCTGTTGGCGTTGCAGGCTGCGCATTTGTACTGGATCCTGTCTGCATTGGCAACTTTGTCTGCCCACAAAGAAATCCACATCTGTCCTGACAGAGCTCCATTGAGGTTGTTCAGTCTCCCTCTCTCACGCGCTCATTCTGTTTCTCCTGGTGCTGCAGGCTGCCCTTTTGTACTGGGCTCCTGTCTCTGTTAGCATCTTTGTCTGCCCACAAAGAAATCTGCAGCTGTCCCAACAGAGTTCCGTTGAGCTCGCTCACTCCCCTCTCTCACTCGCTCATTCCGTTTCTGCTGGTGCTGTAGGCTGCCCTTTTGTACTGGGCTCCTGCCTGGATTGCTGCCTTTTTCTGCCCACAAAGAAATCCACAGCAGTCACAATAGAACTCAGTTGAGCTCGCTCACTCCCCCTCTCTCAGTCACTTGTTCTGTTTCTCCCACCACTGTAGGCTGCCCTTGTGTACTGGGCCCCTGCCTGCATTGCTGCCTTTTTCTGCCCACAAAGAAATCCACAGCAGTCCCAACAGAGCTCCATTGAGGTCACTTCACTCCCTTTCCCTCTCCCTCACTGGCTCATTCTGTTTCTCCCGTCACTGCAGGCTGCACTTTTGTACTGGGCTTCTGCATTGAGGCCTTTTTCTGCTCACAAAGAAATCTGCAGCAGTACAGACAGAGGTCAGTTGAGCTCAGTCACTACCCCCCCCCACACTCACTCAATCTTAATCTGTCCCAAACACTGATTTCCCACAGCGACTGTTATTCTGCGGCAGGAGTGCAAAAACATATTTAGGCCAGGATGTTGATACCAGCCCATTTACAGAAGAAAGGGTTCTGAAAGAACTCTTAAAACTGAAGGTGGACAAAGCAATGGAGCCTGATGGGCTTCATCCCAGAATTCTAAAAGAACTAAGGGTAGAACTAGTGACACCACTGACTACCCTCTTTAACAAATCATGAGAGGATGGGGTAGTACCCGAGGACTGGAGAAGGGCAGATGTGATTCCCCTTCACAAAAGTGGGAGCAAGGCAGAAGCAGAAAACTACAGACCTGTTAGTTTAACCTCAATGGTAGGGAAAATGATGGAATCACTTCTGAAGGAAAGAATTGTTGAGTATCTAGAGGCCAGAGGGGCTCAGGACCTAAGGCAGCATGGATTCACAGCGGGAAGGTCATGCCAAACAAATCTGATAGATTTCTTTGACTGGCTGACCAAAGTAGTAGATCAGGGAGGGGCTGTGGACATGGCCTACCTAGACTTTAGCAAGGCATTTGACACAGTCCCACACAAAAGATTAATATACAAGTTAGGCAGCCTGGGAGTGGGTCCCAAGATGACAGCCTGGGTAAAGAATTGGCTGGAGAATAGGACACAGAGAGAAATAGTAAATGGAGTCCACTCTGAAGAAAGGGGTTACTAGTGGGGTACAGGAGGGTTCAGTATTAGGACCGGTCCTCTTCAATGTCTTTATAAGCGACATTGCAGAGGGACTGGAAGGAAAAGTATGTCTCTTTGCAGATGACACAAAGATCTGCAACAGAGTTAATGCACAAGGTGGGGTGGAAAGGATGAGAAGGACTTGGCAAGATTAGAGGAATGGTCAAATGTATGGCAGCTTAGATTCATGCTAAGAAGTGCAAGGTAATGCACCTGGGAAACAAAAACCCAAGGGAAGAGTACACAATGGGGGGTGAGATACTAACAACAAAATGGAAAGGGACCTGGGGGTAGTCATATCAGATGACCTAAAGGTGGGCAAGCAATGTGAGAGGGCAGCAAGGAGGGCTGGGGGGATACTGGGATGCATAGGGAGAGGCATCACCAGTAGAAAACAGGAAGTTATTATCCCTCTGTAGACAGTTGGTGAGACCCCATCTGGAGTACTCGTGCAGTTCTGGAGACCCAATCTCCGCAAAGACATAGACAGGATGGAGGCTGTCCAGAGGAGGGCAACTAAAATGGTGCAGGGTCTGCACGGACGACATATGAAGAGAGACTAAGGAGCTGAATATGTATAGCCTCGAGGAAAGGAGGGAGAGGGGGACATGAAAGAAACTTTCAAGTACCTCAAGGGAATCAACAAAGTCCAAGAGAGTAGCATCTTTCAAAAAAGAGGTGTGCAAGAACAAAGGGCAACAATTGAAGATAGAAGGGGGTGCTCAGAGGTAATTTAAGAAAGTATTTTTCACAGAGAGGTTGTGGATGCATGGAACGGACTTCCGGAGGAGGTTGTGGAGTCAAAAACAGTGGTGGAATTCAAGCATGCATGGGACAGTCATAAGGCAATTCAAGGGGTTGGGGGTAGGAAGAAGTAGGCTGCTGGTTAACTAGGATCTGCAGCTTATCCATTAGGTAGGGAAATGGGCAGACTGGGTGGGCCAAGCGGTCCTTATCTGCTGTCAAATTCTATGTTTCTATGTGAAAAATGACAGCTGTACTGTTCATAAGGAGGTGTGAAAAAATGCCAGTGTTGAAAACATGGCATGAAAATATTACAAATTTGTAAAGTTACAAGGGTGCATGGAAGCAGTTCAATGCACGCTTGTAACACAGTCATTTTATGGACTTTCATCACCAAATTTTCAACATAGGGATTATAGGACCGCTGGTCATGAACAGTGTCACTGTCATTTTCTCAATCTGTCCCGAACACTGATTTCTCACAGCAACCATGCTATTCTGCACCACAAGTGCGAAAACACATTTTGGCCAGAATGTGAAAAGTGACAGCTGACATGTTCCCGGTCCACGAAGATCGTCATGACGGACTCCACAGGTAAGTCTGGGGTGAGGGGTGTGGGAGGCAGGGTGTGCAGAGGGTGGGTGCAGGTTGTGGGAGAGGGGCAGGAGACCGTGGAGACCGTTTCTTTTTGACAGGTAAAAAAAATACATTGCAGGATTTTTTACAGGGTCATTTGGCACACTGGGGTAGACTCCAGCATGCCAACAGGGTGTTTGCTTGGGGGGGAAGCTGTAGCCAACAGGGGATTGAGCACCCCCATTGGCACAAAAGGGGTGGTGCAAGAGCCAAGGGGGATTGGGCACCCCTTGGCACAACTGTAGTGTGTGTTTGGGGTTGGGAATTATGCTGACGGGAAGTGGGCTCCTCCATCAACAGATGACACTGGGGAGGGACATAATCCCAACGGATTGGGATCCACTTTTGCAACATCAACATTAGGGCACTGAAACCGATGGGGATTGGGGCCCCTCCGCAGAGCAAACATGATGCATAGGGCACATGCTGCTGAGAGGATTGGACACCCCCTAGGCAGTGGGGGTGCTTTAATATTGTTTGTGAACATGGTGGCAAGCCGCCACCATGTTCACAAAACAATCACAGTAACAAGGTTCCACCCAGCAATGATGGGTCGCCTCCCTCATTGCAAAGGACGCTGACACTGCAATGACCAGGTGACCCCTGATTGCAGTGGCTGAAACCTTGCAAGGTTATGGCATGCTGGCTGAACTAGTGTCAGCAGCAGTGTGCCACCCATTAGAGCGGCGGCCAAGCCTCCAAAAGCTGTGGGCATGGCCACAACAGTACCGCGCCTCCACAACCTGCTTCTGGAGCAAGCTGCCACAATATGTTTCTTGCGCATGCACGCAATCAACATAAAAATGTTTTTTTTAGCTACAGAAGGGCAAACAGTTTTAATTCTGGTAAATTTTAGTTTTTGTTTTACCTCTGTAACTTATATCCACCCAAACCGATTCACACAAAAGTTTCAGGATCCAGAGACCATGAACAAGGCTCTATGCCTGTCAACTTTCAGGCAAATTGGTTGAACAGGACCAGAGGTATTAAGGTGGAAGGATCCCCTTCACTATACGGTTACTTGATTTTTTGCCACTAACATACTTTTCAGTAAAAGTGTTGCCACTTTTGTATTTTTCACTACTGAATTTTTTCACTTCTGTATGTTTAACTACTGCATCATGAAAGTCATTCTCACAAAAGTGAAAAACGTTCTTTAACAAAAACATCTGAACGTGAAAAGTTCAGTTGTGAAAAATACAAAAGTGTAAATGTTACTGAGTAGTATATCAGTGGAAAAAAAATTGTATTCTTTTCTTGGCACTGGGCCAAGAGTGCCCTATGCATCTGCATCTATAGCTGCACAGAATTGTGGGACCAAGAGTGATGGACTCTTCCCTTGGTGCGGGGCCCCCATGACCTTGCTTGTCTGCATATGTAGTTACATGGAGGTGTAGAACCAAGAGGGCAATGTGCTTTCGCAGCACCACAGAGAGCCTCAACAGACAGCCCCACAGATTTTTGTTGTGGGGCCCTGTGTGTCTGCATCCATAGTTGCACCACAGACAGACAGACTCTTTCCTTTGTGCAGAGCCCACAGAAGTGCAGGGCCCACAGACAGACAAGGTATATATGAACATTTGAACATACAAAAATGCCAGCAGATACAGGCCTCACAGTCTATCAAGTCTGCTCGATTGTGCAGCTAGCCCCTCACCTTGCAGCTGCCCCACCCTCCCACCTTCGCTCTGTCCCATCTGCTCTTAAAGCCATCCACCATGCTACAGGCTACTACCACCTCAGGTATAGTATTCCACTTGCCCACCACCCTCTCTGTGAAATACTGTCTCCTGACTTCCCTCCTGAATCTTCCCCTTTCCAGTCTCAGCTGGTACCCACTCATGACCCTCCCCCTTCTGATCTGAAAAATCTGTTCTGTACTAGTCTTGTTTATCCCCATAGGTATTTAAAGGTTTCGATCATGTCCACCCTTTCCTTCCTCTCCACCAGGGAATTCATGCTCAGCTTGCCCAACCTCTTTTTCATAGGAGTATCCCTCTAATCCCTGGATCATCTTTGTCACCCCACACTGTACCCCTCCAGCAATTTGATGTCCTTCTTCAGGAATGGGTGCCAGAACCGCATGCAGTATTCCAGGTGCAGCCAGACCAGTGACCTGTAGAGGGGCAGGATCACCTTCCTTTTCCTAGAGGAGATTCCCCTTGCTGTGCACCCCAGCATCCTGTTGGCTTTTGCTGCCACCTTCCTGCATTGAGCCGAGTTGTTCATACTCCCTATTATGAGCACCCCTAGATCTTTCTGCTCCTCGGTGCATTCCAACTGTACCCCACTAGCTGATAGCTGACATGCTTTTGCAAGTTTGAAGTTTCAAAATCATACAGATTTTCAGTAACATTATTTCTTTTTTCTTACTTTTCACAGATTTTTCACTTTCATATGCTTCACTAACATAGAAACATAGAATTTGTCAGCAGAACAGGACCAGTAGGCTCATCTAGTCTGCCCGATTTTCCGGACCCTATTTAGTCACAGGTATCCCTCCCTCCTCTCTTTCCTCTACCTGTTACGCCCATGTGCCTATTCCACACATGCTTAAAGCTCTCACTATCTTTGCCCCCACTACCTCTTCTGGCAGGCTGTTCCAGGTTTCCACCACCCACTCTGTAAAGATATATTTCCTCCCAGCCATCTCAAAGTTCTTCCCCTCAAGCTTCATAGGATGACCCTGTGTTCTGATGCTCCTCCTCTTCCTCTGACAGGAGTATATTCGTGCACCTTGTTCACCCCCGTGAGGTACTTATAGGTCTCAATCATGTCTCCTCTCCTCTCCTCTCCTCTCCTCTCCAGGGAGTACATGCTGAGATCCTGCAGCCTTTCCTCATATGGTTTCCTGTGCAACCCCTGCACCATTTGGTAGCCCTCATCTGGACCACTTCCACCCGTCAATGTCCTTGCAGAGATGCAACCTCAGGACACAGTACTCCAGGTAGGGTCTCACTAGTGAGCTACAGTGGCAACACTACATCCCTTCACCTGCTAGAAATTCCCCTTCCTATGCATCCCCGCATCAGACTGGCCTTCCCTACTGCATTGTCACATTGGCCTGCACCTTGAAATCATCAGATACGATTATTCTAAGGTCCCTCTCTTGCTTGATGACTAGAAGTACCTCTCCCCCCATCTTATACACAGCCCTGGGTTTCCCTGCCATAAGTGCATGACTTTCACTTTTTGGCATTGAAACCTAGCTTGCACATTCTAGACCATGCCTCTAGTTTCCTCAGATCCCCTTGCATTGTCTCCGCCCTCTCCTGGGTGTCCTCCTAATGCAGATTTTTGTGTCACCTGTAAAGAAACACACTTTCAAGACATTGAAGAGGACATGACCCAGTACCAATCCCTGTGGCATGCTATTGGTCACTTTCCCATCCCAGTGACTGCCATTTACAACCACCCTCTACCTCCTATCCTTCAACAGGTTAAGCGCAACTTACCACCTTCTTCCTGACCCCGGGTTCTAAGTTTCTTAATCAGCCTCCTGTGTGGTACAGTGTCAAATGCCCTACTGAACTCAGATAGTCCATATTTACTGCCATCCCTGATTTACCTCCCTAGTCACCAAGTCAAAGAAATCTATGAGATTTGTTTGACAAGAACTCCCATCCCCCACTGTGAAACATTGCTGCCAGTGGTCCTACAGCCCATTTGCTTCCAGGTACTCAATCAGTCTCTTTCAGCAGGGTTTCCATTAATTTCTCCACCACTGATGTGAGACTGACTGGTCTATAACTAGTAATCTTCTCCCTGCTGCCACTCTTGTGCAGAGAGCCACACTGGCCTCCTCATCTCTGATGAAACTACCCCATCTTGAAAGAGGTGCTGAATAGTGTTACCAGGGGTGGCTATCACGTGCTCAATTGTTTCAGTATTCTTGGGTGGATCCCATCTGGCACTTCACCTTGTTTTCCTTTAGGGCTTCCAATCCCCAGGGGTCTCTTTCCTCTGAAAATGGACTTCTGACCACTCCCCCACGGTGCCTGCTGTTACATATTGGTCTGCCCCTTCCCCCTCTGCTGTGAAGACTGAGCAGGGTACTCAATCAAAATTGTAGCTTTCCTGATTTTCTCTGAACAGTCCTCCCCTCCCGTTTTCTGATTCTCACTATTGTACCCCTTATCTTCCTCTTTTCACTCCACGTACCTGAAGAAGTCTTATCCCATTTTTGTCCTCTTTGGCAACCCTCTCTCTGTTTGTACCTTACATGGTAGCTGTCCTCCTCTCCTTCCTGCCTCCTTTGTTCACCTAGATATACCCTCCTGTCACCCTCCATCTATGTCTCCTTGTCTTCCTAATAGCTGATTATTTTCTCCTTACCACCCTAGCCACATTCTTTCAGAACCATAGTGGCTTCTCTCCTCCTACCTTGCTTATTTCCTTCAAACAGGCTGTCATTGCCTTTGTTATTCCTTTCTTTCATTTATCCTTTTCCATTGTGCCTCCACCCCCAGTCTACCCCTCTTTCAAGGTATTTAGTAAAGCAGTCTCCTGCTGCTTTAAAATCTACTCTCTTAAAGTCTAGGACCTTCATCCATAAATGTTTTCTTCTGCCCAATCCATATGTCAAACCACTATGTATAAATATCACTTATACCCACCCCCTGTGATGTCTGCAATTCTGTCTCTGTTTGTAAGCTCCAGGTCCAGCACTGCCCCATCTCTAATGAGTTCTGTAACCAACTACCTGAGAAATGCCCTTAGAGACTCAATGATAGCCCTACTTCTGATGTAACTGCACCCAGAATGCCCTAGTCTACATCCAGCAGATTAAAGTCCCCATAATCAATACCTCCACTTTGCCTGCCATTCTGCCAGAAGGTCTTCCCCAACACCCTAACTGCTTCCCCTGTGTTGGTGGTCTTACAGTACTAATATTATAAGGATAAAGACCCCAGACCCTGTCTGTAAGCCAACCCAAACATCCTCCAGACCTTCCTTATCCCCCACTGTGTACTTGTACCTCTGTAACCTTTATATTTTCCCTCCCATATAACCCCCCCCACTTCCTCCCTACCCTATCTTTCCAAACCTGGTGTAACCAAGAATGGCCACATCCCAGCTGTGTTTGTCAGTGCACCATGGTTCTGTTCTAGGTCCACCTCCGCAATGGTTGCCTCAAGGTCAGGAATTTTATTTCCTAGACTGATTGCCTTGGCACACATGGCTCTCCAATCCTTTTGTCCCTCTCTGCCCATATTTTGCCCTACCTTCCCAGTTCCCTTGTTCCTGGTACTGTCCTTCCCATTTTCATTCTCCCATGGTCCATCCTGCCTAACTCTTCTCTTCACCTTAGAACTACCTCCCATCTCATCATCCCCCTTGTTCCAATGCCCCTCTAACCTTGGGGAATTCATTTTTCCAGGGCCTCTCCTCTATGTTACTCCATTTTCTGGAGGGGGCATTCACTGCCTCCCTCATTTTTCCTGACT
This sequence comes from Neoceratodus forsteri, assembly GCA_016271365.2. NCBI lineage: Eukaryota > Metazoa > Chordata > Ceratodontiformes > Ceratodontidae > Neoceratodus > Neoceratodus forsteri. Next base: position 174,193,107 of record JADMNL010000026.1, on the reverse strand, counting down.
CCCTCCTTTGCTAGTTTTAATGCCCATCAAAGTAGCAATTAAGCATTCCACCTAGGACTGCCATTCCCCTCCATGATGGCTTTCATCCCCTCAGATGGGATCCCAGTCTCCTGATGTAGCCAAACCCCTCCTTTCTTCACCATGCCTTCACCCAGTCATTGAAGACCTTGGTGCGGTGTTCTCTAGCCGTCTCCCAACAATATACAAATAGTACCTCAGTGGAGGCCATTGTGCAAGCTACCTGATTCAGGCCCCCCCCCAGCTCCCTAAACCTCTCTTACATCACCCCTGCTGCATCACTTGCTAGGTCATTAGTCCCCAGATGGACAATGACATCCAGCTCCCCTTCCTGCCCAGCCACCCTATCAATCCTGAGGATCTGCTCTCTGTCCCTTAATGCTGAGGTGCCAGGTCAGTAACTCACCTCCCTCATTCCATCCCATCCCATTCCCAAAACTACTGCATCACGAAAACAGTTTTCATGAATGTGATTTTCATGAATGTGAAAACAAACTTGCAAAAGCATGTGCTTTGGTTCAGACTCAATCAATCTTGTAAGTTTCAAGTTAAAAACAAACAAACATTTTTTAGCTAAAGGAGAACAAAAAAAAAAGAACAAAAAACAAAGAGCCAGATATTCAAACCTTTGTGCCTAGCGCAAATCCACAGCGCTGGATTATCGCTGGATTTACCCGAGGCTGCAATATTGAAAAGCCCTATTAGCACCAGTGCTGAATGGTAGCGCCGACGCTAATAGGTAATAGTATGCAGGGGCATGGACAGGAGAGCGCCCATGCATACCAGCAGTGCAGCATATTCAAATGCATAGCGCCATGCTACAGGCATTAGTGCGACATGTAGCACAGCGCTAGATACCGCCAGACAAAAGCTGGTGGTAATGCATCAATTGCCCCCCATTGTGGACACCCAAGTAGCTGCGGTAGAAGCCCTGATAGTCTAGTGGTCCCATCCCCCAAACGTATCCTGACCCCGAATAAATTTAAGCACCTATCCTGGTAGTCTAGAGGTCCCCAGCACGTATTTCGACCCCGTTAGGAATGAATTTAAGCATCTATCCTGGTAGTCTAGTGAGTCCCCCAAACGTTTCCCAACCCCGTTATGAATGAATTTAAGCACCTGTCCCTGGTAGTCTAGTGGTCCCCCAGCCGTTTCCTGACCCCCATTATGAATGAATTTGAGCACCTATCCCTGGTAGTCTAGTGGTTCCCCCAGCACATTTCCTGACCCCGTTATGAATAAATTTAAGCACTTATCCCTGGTAGTGTAGTGGTCCCCCCCCACCCAACCACGTTTCCGACCCCATTATTAAAACATTCAAGCACACATTCCTTGTAGTCAGTGGTCCCCCAAGCATGTCTCCTGACCCCGTTATGAATATAAGTAAGCTATTTACCCTGGTAGTCTAGTGGTACCCCCACCGGTTGCGCCATCCCGCTCAGCTAACCCATCTGTCCAGGGCGAGCCAGCAGCGTGCTCAGCCCTTCACACACCACCACGACTGGCGCCAACTGAGAAATGAATCAGCTCTCATTCATTCCTCAGTCGGTGGCCGGCATGGTGGTGTGGAGGCTGAGACAGTCGCCGCTCGCATCCTGGCAGATGGGTGGGCTGAGTGGGATGAGTGCTACTGGGCGGGGGGGTACCACTAGACTGCCAGGGTAAATAGCTTACTTATATTCATAATGGGGTTCGGGAAACATGCTGGGGGGGACCACTGGACTACCAGGGATATGTGCTTGAATGTATTAATAATAGGGGTTGGGAAACGTGCTGGGGACCACTAGACTACGAGGGTAAAGTGCTTCAGTGTAATCAAAAAGGGAGTCGGGATACATACTGGGGGGGATCACTAGACTACCAGGGATAAGTGCTTCATTGTATTCAAAATGGGAGTCGGGAAACATGCTGGGGAACTACTAGGGTTAAGTGCTTTAGTGTAATCAAATGGGAGTCAGGATACATGCTGGGGGCCACTAGACTACCAGGAAATGTGCTTATTTTTTATTCAAAAGGGGGTCTAGAAATGTGCTGAGGGCACTAGACTACTCAGAGAATTAAATATAATAATATTGTGAACAGGTAGGGAGTCATGCAGGGGTGGGGGACCATTAGACTACCAGGGACATTACCTTTATTGTCAGTACCCAGGGTTGGGATTCATGTGGGGGGGGGGGAACCACTAGACTACCAGGAATATTACCTTTACATTCATTGTGACTGGGTCAGAAGCATACCTCTTAATTGTCCCTGATTGTCAGGGACGTCCCTGAATTTGCCTCAGAGGTATTAAACTCTCCCTCCTCAAAGTTATGGTTCCCTAGCTGAACAGTGCAAATTGTAAGCAGATAACAATGACAAGCATTACAAGTACAGACTTGTTCTTCTTCAGAACATGCATTTTGCACTAAGCCCCATATTCTACCAGCTGTCTGGGTGGATATCTCTACATCTGAGGATATGTCCCTGATTTTGGTCCTATGCCCTAATTTGTTTAAGCCTTGTCCCTGATTCAGGTGGCTAGGTGTTGTGAGATATGTATGCACCAACTGAGCCTGGCAGCATACAGTTCCTGCTGCTTCTGGCCTGTACTTCTATTCCGACCAACAGGGGATGCTGTGGGTCTGCCTTGGTCTGCAGAGTCCAGCCTGTACTTCCATTCCAACCAAAAGGGGGAGCTGTGTGCTTCATACAGTAGCACCGGGCAAACTGCTTGGTACTGTATGCTAAGCAGCACATAATGAGATGCAAATGTGCCTGTTTGCCCATGGATTACCTAAGTAGGCTCATTTGCATGGGAGCTTTTGATATAGGTTCCGTTTGCCCCAGGCTAACCAGTTTGCACCGGGATAATGTTTTAGCATTGTGCAATCAGGTTAGCCCTGGGCAAACCTCACTTCTGCATAGCTCACTAAGCACAGTTCTGCAGTGTGTGACTTACATTGTTATTTGCAGTCATACCTCTCAAGTGCCCCTGATTTTCAGGGACATCCCTGATTTTACCTCAAACCTTTACTCTGTCCCTCCTACAAATTCTGTTTCCATGACCAAACAGTGGGGGTTGTAAGCATAACATGATGTCAGACATTAATGTTACAGATGTGTTCTTCCTTAGAAAATGCATTTTACACTACGCCACTTATTCTACCAGCTTCCTGAGTGGATATCACCATTTGTTAAGGTGTGTCCCTGATTTTAAACCTTTGTCCCTGATGTTTTCAAGTCTTGTCCCTGATTTATGAGGCAAGAGGTTGAGAGGTGTGTTTGCAGTAGATGTGAGACAGCTCTGTGCAATCACACACAATGTTCTCCACCTGCAAGTTTAACACTGGCTTACTACAGAGTCTAATGAGCTGCAGTTGCAGTTTGCACTTCCCTGTTACTATATTCAGTGCTGTCTTATTCCCAGGCTATATTTGCCCTGCACTCCCAGACCATTTTGCCCGACTTCCTTAGACTGCTATATTCAGCAGGATTAGCACCGGGCTATTTTCTTTTGAATATAACTTACTTTGTGCTCCAGGCTAAGTTTGCCTGCCAGGCAGTGCTAATTTAGCCCTGGGGCAAAGTTTTGAATATCTGGCCCAAAGTGTTCAATTGGGTGAATTTTAGCATTTTAACTCCTCTGTAACTTTACCCCAAACCAATTGACACAAAATTTTATTATCCAGAGACTCCATGCTGAACTCCACGCCTAACAAATTTTGGGCAAATTAGTTAAACAGGTGATGAGTTATTAAGGTGCAAAAACTGTGGTTTTACATTGAAGTGCTTATTAGTGCTGTGCAGAATTTTCAAATTCTGGCAGAAAGGAATTTTGTGGATTTTCAAAATTCCACGAATTGCCACCAAGTTTTAATGGAAATGGAATGGCAGATTTCTGCAGAATTTTATTATGCGGATCTCTATATTTTCTATTGAAATGGCTGGGGAATGATTTTCCACAGAAAAAATGCTTTTCCATGGAATATTATTCTGTGAATCTCAATATTTTCTGCAAAAAAAGTTGCAGAATGATTTTCCATGGGGAAAAAAATGCTGTTCCACGAAATAATATTCTGCGGATCACAGCAGGCTGAATTCCGCAGAACTAGTTCTGGGTTCAAGTCCTAGTGGGAGTCACACTTTTCCTTTCACATCTGGATTTGGATTTACAAGTTGCCTTGCAGTGGCTTACTGCATTGAGAAAAAGAAAGTTGTTTGGGCAGAAGAACTAATGAAATTCAGGTGGAAATTTTGCAGGTGGAATGGTCATTCCACACTAATTCCACCAGTGGAATTCTGCATTCCGCACAGCACTAGTGCTTACTAAACCGTAATATGCAGATGCTACTGCACCTGCATTTTATATGTATAGTATATATATTATTAATTTAAGTGATAAAATCCTAGTGATTGTATTGGCTGAGAGCATTACTTAACTGTCCAGTTATCAGAGCATGTCTGGACAAAGTAGAACTAAATGTATTTTTTTAATTTATTTATCTTTTTATTTGACATTACTTCAACTGCGATACCTCCATAAGATTCACAATTTCAGTTTCATAGGGGTTAGATAAAGGACAGCAGCAGACAAAAGGTAAACATAGTCCAGCAGGAATATTTAGATACAGGTGACAATATACAAGTGAAAAAACAAAGTGTAAAGGTAAGTTGATTGTTGAAGTAAACAACTGTTCACACTTCACAGATAAATTTAGGACCTATTGTACATGTATAAGTGGAATAATACCCTTTGAGGTGGTTGGTTGTATTCTGACAGATGGTTGTCTTGAGTGGTTGAAGTCATTCAGCATACACCTCTTGCCTCACAATGCAGCTGAGGTGTCCCTATAACACAACACACCTGGACACCTCAAAGGATGTAATTCTTGAGAGAGAGAGAGAGAGAAATGGATAGATAGATAGATAGATAGACAGATAGATAGATAGATAGATAGATACTGTAGAAAGAAAGAAAGAAAGAAAGAAAGAAAGAAAGAAAGAAAGAAAGATACTGTCTGAAGAAAGAAAGAAAGAAAGAAAGAAAGATACTGTCTGAAGAAAGAAAGAAAGAAAGAAAGAAAGAAAGAAAGAAAGAAAGAAGGAAAATATACTTCTATAGGTAGATAGAAAGATAGACAGACAGACAGATAGATAGATAAATAGATAGACAGATATAGATGGATATGCTCTGAACCATGGAAACCTTTAAGTCGTGTGTCTGTGTGTGTGTGTGTGTGTGTGTTCATAGAGTGGGGGATATGATATGATATGATATAAGCTGACTTAAGATGTCATTTTAATTTTCATGAGAAAGTACTGGTCTATTTGTATCTCTAACTCGTGAGACCACAAGTAAGATGGCAATGAACCACTACCCTCAAATGAAGATACACATTGTGTCAGCTCATGTCATATTTGATTTATACAAAAGTGTTTAGGTGCTTTTGTAATAGAAGTTATAAAAAGTTGCAAAGGAAAAAAGTACAAATGTATACTATGACCCTCTGTTTAATGGCTCAACAGATCAGTAACACAAACTCAAGGGATCAAAAATGAATGGCAACTCACATGTGAGAATACCTTTCTGAACATGCTCAGTGTGACTAAAATGGATGGGACATTTCTGAGCATTCTCAGTGACCAGCTTCATTTATCCTACTATGTTTGGTCAACATAGGATTTTTATCTTGCTATTTATCAGTACACATGTACTGTGTTTATATATGTATCTATATAGCTATATCTTCCCCTTTCTCTGTTTTAACTGCCATACCCATCTTTGGTTCTTTGTTTTCTAGCAATTTCTTTCAATGCACATTATTTTGTCTCTTTTACTAGCGTAGCAGTTTAATAAATAGGGTATTATCTCACAAGATGTAACTCACAGTGTATCTGCTGACCGATTCTATGTACCTATGTATCTATGTATCCATGTGTAAGAGTTTGTTCTGCCTTATGCCTCTGTAGTTATTGTAAGCTGTCTATAACTGTTTTTCATGTACCTTCCTATGTAACCTCCTCCCCTGGGTCATGTCAGCAAATGAGCTTCAGCTCAGTGTTCTGCCCAGTTAACATGTTTTAAATAAATACTGTACATGGTATAATAAGATAAGATATTACTGGTTAGGACTTTTCATACCTACATCTGATATATGTGATACAAATGAATTGACTATGATCTTGATGACCACTGAAGATGAATGGACAATAAAAAATAAAAACGATCGCAGCACATCTAACCATTATAATAAAATTAAGAAAACAGAAAACAGCCATCCTAAAAACTTAAGAAAGAAACATACCACTTGCTTTTCATTATTTGCACATTAAAAAACATATCAGCTCTCCTCCAACCAACCTTGAATTAAAATATGGAAAATGCAAATTTTAATAGGCACTGTTTCAGGCACAGAGTTTACAAGAACCATTGTCCTTTTCTAACCTTTTTATTAAGTAAATTGTAAACTTGATATAATGTATGAATATTCAACTGTGTGAGATCTTGTTGGAATAATACTGTATGTGTAAACGTTTTGTCATGTTTGTGCTTTTAATGTTTTATAATGAATGTAACAGTCCAACAATAACATTTTTTACCAAAAAAAAAATTCTAAATAAATAAATAAAACACCCAAAATGTAAGATGATTGGCTGTCCAGAACAGACAGACATGGGAACTAGAAAATGAACTCCTTTCAAATGTAGTGAGCTGACTGTTCTATCCCATTATGGAGTTGCAAGTTATTAGCATGATGCAGAAACCTGCATTGTTTATAGCCATACTGTTTCTGACCTGTGGACAAATGGGGTGGGGGACTCTAGTTCCATCAACACCAATCCTCATCTTTCATGTCACCAAACTCAAATTACATCAACATTTGGAAGGAACTGACAGTCCTATTGTCTATCCTTTAAATTCGGATCTCCACTTTTGTAAGTAAGAGCTGTAGCACACACTAATCTCAGAAAAGAGCAACAGAAGTTAAAACTCTCTGTGGCCCCTTTTAACGTTGCAGGACTGGTAAACAAAGCCATTAATGATTAACGGGCTGAGCTAGAGTTCCTGCTACATCTGCTGCCTTCTGATATCAGACAGCAAAGCATGTGCTGAGCTTCACTTGCTCTCAGTTTTGATTGACACTGCTGTCTCTGGGCCGGCAGGTCCCCACTTTCCATAAATGCAGTTTTCTTACCAAATAGCATGGATTGTAATGAACACAATGTGATTTGTATTCCGTCTGTATTGGAACAAAGACTTTTTCATCCTCAAGTGCATCGACAGAATGAAAACATTTATACATTTGATTATGTGTTTTTGTACAACCATATAATTGTTAAAAAAAAGCAATTACCAAGATAGTCCCAATGCCATGATAATGTTTGTGGACTGATCAAGGTGACAGAGGATTGGAATCTGACTCATCTAGGTTGTGCAGCTTTTGAAACAAAACCTCAAGAGGGGACTTTTTTAGCTTCAGTTATTGTGATGAGTGTTTTAAGTATCTCTGTTCCTTTCTCATTGTCCCACCACAATGAACAAAATGACAGTTTAGCTTTCATGGGAGGAAAAAATGTGTTGTGCATGAAAACAAAACTTATATTTTGCATATAAGATATTCATAGTTGTGGATGCTCCTAATTACATGGATGATAGTGTATATGGAGGGGTGAGTAATGAATTTTTACACATATCGAGGTGTGCAATACCACATAAAAAACAAAAGTAAAGCTGAAAGGGTTTATAAAAGCATCTCAAACCAAGGGTGTGTGAAAACCCAATAAACAACCCTTCTCTGTCCTTTATTATTTACAACTTGTTGACTTTTACCATGTTTACTTAGTATTTTGGGCAACAGCATGATTTCTGGGTTGTGGCATGGTGTCTTGCCCTTGCTGGTGATGAGACTGAGAAAAAGTGGTCTAGATGGTGGACATTTAAAAAAATTAAACTTTACTGCCTCTGTTGTTGCCAGATCCCTCTTTCTCTCTCTTTCTCTCTGTTCTCTGTATCCTGACAAATGGACAGAAAGAGAGAGAGAGATAGAGAGAGTTCAGGATAGACTGTTTTGTCTTGGCACTTTAAAGTTCAGCCCACATGCTAGAAAGCTCTGATTGACACCTCTGAGCATTCTCACAACTGTTGTTATAACCAGCAGGGTAAGGCAGATTACAACTCTTGTATCAGGGTGCAGTCACCCTTAATAAGCAATTATGTCATCTTTCCAACGAAACTAGCATGCAGCACCTAGACATCAGACACACTGAAATAGGTTGAACCCTTTCTAACCAAACAAGCATTTGTCAATCGTTGAGCATGTTTGCTTGCACACTATTATAAGTTAGAACAACAGTATCTTAGTCTGCAGACAAACTTTTCTTAGCCCAGCAGCCATTGTCTCATCGAATTTGGGTTGCATCTGGTTAGGGATAGGGCCATCAGATTCAGATCCTGTCCGTGTGCTGCACTAATAGATGTCTGCATGGCAAATTAGCGCACGCCAGCTTGGGGCAATATTCAAACAAATACATGCTCTGACTAGAGTTTACTAGTGTATTAAAATAGAGCCTTGTCAAAGCATGCATGGTGACTATACATTGCACTGACATAGACTCAAGCAGAATATGACCCACGGAACCAAATGGAGATAGTATGGCAAAACAGGATAGCGCTACGGCTCTGTTGGCCATATTCATCACATGCATGTTAACCATCATGGAATCGAACAATCCGTAAAGCAGAAAAGCAATATTCATTTTTAAAGTACCTCAGCTTCTTGCTTGAAATGCTGTCTCCCCTCAGCTATGTCCAGGGCTGTCTTTTACCTACACATTCATCACCGCTCACCTACTTTCAGTGTCTGGAGCAAGTGTGAGGAATTTGATTGTGAACAGGGGCCAGCATGAAGGTGACTGGGAGGGGGGAGATTGGGGTCAGAGGGTGGAGAATCTGATCATGAACCAGGGCCAGCATTGAAGTGATCAGGGCAGGGAGGGGCTCCATCAGAGGGTGGGGAACTTGATTGTGAATCAGGGCCAGCATGGGAGTGATTGGGTGGTGGATTGTCCAAACTGGGGTCATTATGTGAATGATCAGAAGAGTGGGTCATCCAAATGAGAGCCACCATGGGAGCAGTTAGAATGGGGAGGGATCAGTGATAGAGTGGATTTCAACTGTGAACCATGACCAGCATGGGAGTGATTTGAAAGGGGGAACTGGTGTTAAAGTCAACAATGTAACATGACTATATGGTTCCCTCTCTGTCTGTTCACTCTTACTTCAGTAATCGACCCTTCAATTATTCCAGCTAGTGATTGTAGATCCAGTGCCACTGATCAGATGCCCAGTGACCAACCCAGCATGGGGGGGCATGGAAGTGATGAGGAGAGGGAATCATCCAAAGCAAGGCCTTTATAGGAGTAATCGGGAGGGGGATCAACATCAGAGGGTGGAGGGTTACCATTCACCTCATTTCAATGTCTGGAGCAAGTGTGAGGAATTCGATCATGATCTGAAGCCAGCATGGGAGTGATAGCAATGGGGAAACTGGCATTAAAATCAACAATACAACATGACTATATGGTTCCTGGTTTCTCTTTGTATACTTACTTTGGTAATCTACCCTTCAATCCTCCAACCAGTGACTGTAGATCTGAGGCCACTGATTTAATGCACAATAACCAACCCACCATGGGGGACACATCATTTTATAGTTAGCAAACATTAAAGGAAGGAAGAAATAATGTTTGATGCCCTGTTTGGAGATTCAGACTCCACCATCCTCCAGACACATGCACCTCTCGTCAGATCACCCAATTACTGTAACACAGTGTGCCACAATATAAAAATAGAGAAGAGATATTTGAAGAGAAACAAAGACCCAGGGTCTTAGTCAATCAAAACAGTTAAATCTGTGTTGTGGATTCTTTTCTCCTCTATTTCATTACTGCAGCCCTGTTTTGCATCACTCTCATCCCCAGCAATATGTTACAGTATACGGACATCTCAACCAATCTTGGTTTCAATGGGGCACAGTAACAGTGTCCAAAAATAAATATTTAGTCCAAATAAACAGCTTGCAGACTGCTAATTCATGATTAGGAATTAAACTCAGATCTCCCAGCACTTTGGAATCACTAACTTATTGAATGAATAGTCAGTTACACACTTCACTGAACTGAGAAGTTAAAGAAAAAATATCACTTGCCCTCACTACTTCTCTCAACTGGGCATAACCTCGGGGGCCTGTGGGGGAGGGGAGCTCTGGCTAGTATTCCATTGTTCTATGGGGCTGAGTCTGGTCTCCATTTTGCTGTATTTATTCCCAAATGATTGTAGCAGCTTTCTGATGCCTGGCATTGCTGACTCACCCTTTTGCTGCCATTGTTGTTCTTAATGACCATTTGCTTAAATGTTTGGGCAATTAATTTGGTGCTTAAATGAAAAATGCTGACTGTGGCATAAATGCTCTTTTTTTCACAAACAGATCAAGGCCAGCACTGGAGTGTTGAGGAGGGAATCTGTGTCAGAGTGGGCAATTAATTGTGAACTGGGGCCAGCAGAGGAATGATTGGGAGGGGTAGCATCCAAACTGGGCCAGCATTGAAGTAATCAGGATATCAGGGCTAGGGCTATTAATTTTGTGCTTAAATGAAAAGCACTGACTGCATGTGAATGTGTAGTGGCAGAGCCAAAGTAAGCCGGCACAGTTATGCACTTTTGTTTCTTTTTCTTCACTGAAACAGATTGTGAATGGTGGTCAGCATGAGAGTAACTGGGAGGGAGGATCAGTATCTTACATACATTTACAGTCCCTAATGACTCTATATGTATTGCATGTGTTTATGTAAAAATGTGTGTTTAAATGAGTTTTTTTTTTTTATAATTGAGAACGTTGCACCTACACACGACTTCCTTCATCTTGTGGTACAGCAGCTACAACAACAACAACAATGAATAGGCAAAAGTAGTTTATGGGAAGGGAAATAAACTGGCTGTGTGTGTGTATCAGTGAGTGAGTGAGTGAGTCAGTGAGTGAGTGAGTGAATGAGTGTGTATGAGAGACAGAGAGAGAGCAAAAGAGAAGAGACAGAATAATATATTGAAATGTAAATAAGAATGACTGACAGCTCACATGCCGGCTGACCTGTCATATTATTTTCCTGTATGTTAGTTTGTCAAAATTAAATTTGGTAGGTGCAGACGATGCTTGGGGAACTATTAACACAAACACTGTCTCAAAGTGGTTGGTGTGTTGTTGCCAGTATAGCATTTCTGAAGGAACGTCCCCAGCAGATTATTATGATCTTTCTTGAACTGCCTATCATGCAATGAAATAGCTCTTCTCTCCCGTTTGTTTTTCTGGGGGTTGCAGTAACAAACCGATTTATATGTCATAAATGCAGCAAAGAACTGACATCTGATTGTTGCTTTCAATACTGACTTTTTATTGCATTGGGAATGAGGGTCAGGCTGAGTATGATACTGCTCAGCTGGTTGTTGGCTGGTATCATGCAGATGAAACAATCCAGCTGCCCTGTGATAGGAGTGGCTGGCTCTTTTCAACTACATGAAGTTTCCACCTGTAGGCAGCAGAACGCCATCATGATCAGCTTTGCTGATCATAGGACTGTCATTCTCGAGCCCCCTGCAGCTTGAACTGCATTGGATCCAACAGTGAAACACCTCTGAAAGCCCTTATTGTAACAATATGCTCACTTCATGCATGTACGTCGCAAGCAAATGTAATGAAGGATTCAAATTATAAGCTACTGTAAACAAGCTGATTGCAACCAGAATTATATCAGTCTCACCATAAGGCATTAATACAGTAGGGATAAAATCGACAGAGCATAACACCATGAAATATTTACATTTTAGCCTAACCAGCCCTGATAATGTTTGATTGATGGATTGATGGATTGATTGATTGACTGATGGATTCACTGATTGATTTATCATGGACATTTGGCCAGCATGTGCCCATTTTCAAGACTGCCCCAGTCACAAAAGACAGTGCAAAGCAATATCATATAAATGCTGCTAGTTGTACAATTGTCAACAAGGGAAATAAGAAAAAGAAGTTATCAGCTATTACATTCATACCTTCTGACCATTAAATATGATTTCAGCATAGTTTTAAAAGAACTCACAGATACACAGTTCACAATATCCTGTGCAGTAGATTCCAGCCTTGATAGCTCAGCACTAAATGATGTTTGCCCTTTGAATGTCTTACAAGGAGGAAGAATGATCCACTGTTTCAACTGGTCTGGCTTTTTATGGTTATTACATTAAGTCCATAGTTCTCCATTTGTGGGGGAACTTACCCATGCAATATTTCCCAGCACCATGCACTGTCAACATATAGTTAACTCATGCCAGATGGGAACCATCCTGTTGATATTACATATTACAATAGTGTATCTCACATCTTGCTTTTAGAGCAAAACTACAAGCTTCATTCATTGTGGTCTTAAACTCAGCAATGCACTGACACAACCCTGCATTTACAATAAACCCATAATAAAGTAGTGAAAATATCAAATTTAAGGACTTCTAGTAGCACTATGAAGCTGTAAGCAGCCTGAACCCAGACCTCCTTCCTTACATTGGTTTAGGCTATTGCTGGATAGCCCAACCCCTTGGTGTAAATCGAGAAAGATTAGTGCCAAGTAGTTTAAGCACCCTGCTTGACACTATTCTCCTAGGTCCCTGAAATATCCTCCCACTATTTCATGCACGTATAAGGCTTCAGGGGACCATATTAGGCTATGCACATTCCACACCACTCCCATCTATTCACCAAGTACCTTAACTATATATGGGGTACCATGTTATCCAGGTGGAGACTATCCCATCACTTAGATCTTCAATGCAAACCTAGTGATAAAAATCTTGCAAGATGTAATAGACCACTGCTCCAACACTGTGCTATCCTTTGAGCAGTTAGCCACAAATTAGTCTTCCCAGAACAAACTTCCGGTGCTACTTCCAATTAAGAGTATTCACATATGCTCTATAATACTTACATAATTACTAGTCCACATTTTTTCCCATAGGGAAACCCCATTGCAATTTCACCATTATAACCAGCTGGTTACAACGATGGACATGCAGTGGGTTTCCCCTCACTCTTCGCATGCCCCAACCAGCCATCACACTGAAAATAGCACTATTGGTCCACTGCTGCTCAGCTGGTGATAAGTAAACTGCTTTAAAATAAATAACTGTAACCCTGGATCCCCAGTTCACGCAGCACAGGAGCAATATTGCAAGTTCTCAGTAGCCCAGTCAACAACCTGGCTGCAGCGTTCTGCACAAGCTACAGGTGATGGAGATCCACCGGCAACCCTAGATATAGAGCATTACAGTAATCAAGACGTGAGAAAACAAAGGTGTGGACCAACACAGGAAGGTCATCATGTGGAACAAGGTGTTTTATCCGGGCGATATTCCTCAGATGGTAAAAGAAGACTTGACAGCGGTAGATACCTGTGCCTTCAACGTTAACTTGCTGTCAAGAATTACACCCAGATTCGCACCTGTTCAGAAGGTCTCAACTGGTTACCTCTAACACAAGACCAGAGGGGACCCAGGAGTCAACTTTCTACACGATGGCCTGGGTCCACAACCAACACCTCAGTCTTATCTGGATTTAATTTCAACCAGTTTGCACTCATCCAGTCCTGAATCTCAGCGAGGCAGTTATTAAAGACCAATAAGGCATCATTCTGTTCAGGTACCAAGGACATATAGAGCTGAGTGTCATCTGCATAGCAGTGAAAACTCAGCCCATAACGCCTTATAATGTCTCCCAACTGCAGCATATACACTGTGAACAACATGGGGGAAAGCACAGAACACTGTGGCACCCCACAGGACAGAGCAAAGGGAGCAAAGGAAAAAATTCCTGAGACTACCCTCTGACTTCTGCCTGTGAGGAAAGAGTAGAACCATCTAAGGACTGTCCCCGACAGTCTGCAGCACAGCCGCAGGTGATCCAGCAACATCCCATGGTCCACGGTGTCAAATGCTGCAGAGAGATCAAGGAGGACCAAGATTGAATGGCTCCTCCGATCTCTTCGCTATTAGAGATCATTAATACCCAAACCAATGCCATTTCAGTACTATGCCTTCCTGATACCAGACTGAGAGGATCATAGACCCTCATGGGTGATAAGAAAATCATTGAGCTGCAACGCGACTACTTTCTGAATAATCTTGCCCAAAAAGGGCAGGTTAGAGATCAGTCTGTAGTTAGTGAGACAGTCTGGATCAAGGGAAGGCTTCTTTAACAGGGGTGTCATGATAGCCTCTTTCAAAGACTCTGGAAACACCCCTTGATCCAAAGAGCACCAGACTATCTCAGCAAGGACTGGTCCGATCACATCCATGCACCCCACAAGGAGGCACGTGAGGACCAGGATCCAAACTACAGCAAGTCGGTCACAAGCCCTGGACAATCTTCATGATATCCATGATCGCTGACTTGTCAAAATCTGTCCAGACAGACTGAGGGCCTGCAACCCCCACATCAATCACTGCCACGCTCATTAGAACGCATACCGCGGATCTCCGACCTGATCGATGACACCTTATCCTCAAAGAACTGAGCAAACTCATCACACTTTATTTGTGAAAAGGCTCTCCAACCCCGCAGACAGGCTGGATTGCACAGTCTGTCCACAGTCCAGAAGAACTGAGCTGGTCGATTTCTTGAAGCAGCTATCTCCCGGGACAGGAACTCTGCCTTCTTACGGGAGATTTCTGATTGATTGTCCACATAATGGGCCATCAATCTAAGCCTATCACCTTCCAGGCCAGATTTCCACCAACAGCGCTCCAATCTTCACCCTTTTCTCCTCAACTCCCTCAATGTCCCATCAAACCAGGGGGACCAAGGGTGAAGGGAGAGGGGGCGAACACGGACAGATGCGATGGAATCCTGTGCCCTCAGCACCATATTATTATAGTGCACCACTAAGGCATCTAGTTCAATGCACTCCATAGGCCAATTCAATAGGTCCAGCAACGCCAACAGACCCTCAGGGGTAACTCCCCTCAAAGGGCAGTACTGGACCATCTCCAAAGGAGTAGGCCTCACAAGTGGGGGTCATGAAATTGAATCTTATGGGGTGATGGTCAGACCACCCATCTGGTTCCACCACCAGTTCCGTGATCTCCATCCCCAGGGTGAACACCAGATCCAGAGAGTGACCCTGAATATGGGTAGCAGCGGTAACAACCTGTGTGAAGCCCGACAAAATCATTAATTGGAGGAAGTTTTGACCAAAATGCAAGAGTTCATCGTCGACCATTGAAGTCCCCCAGGACCAACCACCTGGAGGGCTCCAACACCAGGCCGACAATGAAGTCTGCAACTTCCTGCAGAAAAACTTTCTTATCACCTGGTAAACGGTAGACAAGTATGATTCTGCTGCCCGCACCTGCTCCCATGATACACTCGAAGGATCTAGGGGCCACCACTGGAACCTCCACAAGATTCAACTTTGATTTAAAACAAATAGCGACCCCCCCCCCCCATCGATCCAACCTCGGGCGATGTATTACTGAGTACACGGCTGGAACAGCTGATTCCAATATGGGACCAACATTTTCGCCCAGCCAGGTCTCGGTAATGCAAGTCAGGTCAGATGACTCAACAAGATCAGCAATAATTGCTGTCTTGTTTTTATAGACCTGGCATTACATAACACTGCTCGGTTGGATGAAAGGCCCTGGAGGAGCGGGCCACTGCTCTACTCAATGGAACCTTGGGTATGGGAACCAGGTATCACACTCCCTATCCTGGACCCATTTCACCCCAGGTATCTCTAGACCCCACAAACCTTATCCACCCACTCCGCTCCCCCCTCGCAGTAGAGGAACCCCCTCCGCCTCCTGCAATGCGATCCCCAGGGCACAACATTGCCTTATATATACCTGTTGCAACGGAGGAACATTACAAGAGGTCCCTCAGCCTAGGGGAAGCTGCTGCCTGACCAAGGAGACCCGATCCCAGCACATGCTGTTAAATATTAAAAACAAATATTAATCAATTGACAGATTTGATTAATACTATTAATACTGCAAGCTTATTTATCTTAGACGGCAGCCACACTTCCCAGTTCTAACACAAAATAAAACAAATTGTCCATTTCCTTCAGAAAAATCCCCAGAAAAGTCTTAAACAGTCTAAATAAATTTTTGCTCCTAAAATAGTTTAAACAAACAGTCCTTACCCGATAAAACATATAAACTACCCACTCCACTATAAGATGACTTTAACCCCTCCAAAAAATTTACAATACAATAATACAACGATCCCTCTCACGGGAAGGAAAAGAACACAAAGAAAATTCTCCTCTCCCACAGCCCTCTCACAGCCCAGGAGGGAAATAACAAACAAATAATAAAACAATCTCTTTTCACAGGATAAACAAAAATCAAAAAATCAAATAAAAATATAGGCTCCCTCGTTCTTTCACAACCAGGAAACCAGAACAAATTAGATCAGGGAGAAAGAAAATTCTCCCTCTCCTACAGCCCTCTCATAGGCCAGGAGGGGAAAATAACAAACAAATAATAAAACAATCCCCTCTCACAGGATAAACAAAAATCAAAAAATAAAATAAAAATATAGGCACCCTGGTTCTTTCACAACCAGAACAAATAAGATCAGGGAAAAAAGTCATCAAATGGTAGGAGGAGCCAAAATATTCCAACATAATCCATCGTAGGTGAAACCAAATAGTTAGTCAATGACCTAGAGCAGCAATAATTCTATCAACTTCAAGTAGGTGCTTTTCCAGTATGCAGGATCCACAGTCACAATAAGTCTCCAAAGTGAGCCAAAAAGTCTTCAGGGAAAGCCAAAAACAGGTGCAAACTAAGCCAGTGGAGAGTTGGGGCTCTGCTTCCCACACCCCGATCCACCTTATCACGTCCAATTATGCCCCCAGGACCTGCAGCTGCAAACACCCTAGGCTGCAGCAAAAGAACCAACCCGCCAAAAAATTAGGAACCCCCCCACTAAACCCCAGCTCCCTGGGAAGAAGTAAGACAGTTCCCGCTTGGTCCCAGTTGGCACCCAAGATTACCCAGGCAGAACTAAGGGGGGGGACTGAGACATCACACAAACAAACCACTATTTGAGCCCTGCTTCTGGACAAAAAAATATAGAATTGCAAAGAAAAGGGGCTCTGATCAATGAACCAGGCCCCCCATCCACAATACTCCAAGTCACCACAGGCAATCCCTTCTGCCAAATTCAACGTTGATTCAGCGTACAGCAATCACAGACCAATCCTTCTTTATCCATCAAGGGAAGCTATATCCATTTGATCAAAGTAGACTAATAGATCCAAAAGTTGCAGCCATAAGCACTAAACATAGCTCCTTAAATTCAATAGCTCAGAAGTTGGAATGTCATTAAGTCAAGGCCAAGTTCACCAAAAAAGAAAGGCAGTCACCATGAAAAATTGATCCCTCAGAATGGGGGATCAATAGCCTTGAGGAAACAAGTCCACCCTCCACTTCCCAGGCTGTAGGCTGACTTCCGAACTAGCGAGAGGCGCACCACCTCGTTGGTACCGCCGCCGCTCCAAAGAAACAGCTGATCCCCTGGCCGAACGCCAATGAAAGGGCGCCGCAACTCAAGCAAACAAATGACTCGAGTGAGTAAATAACTAAATTTTAGTAAACAAAAAAAAAAGCTCCTCTTCTCCACTTCTCGGCTATAATGAGTCCATATCCTCGACCGCAAAACACATAGGAGGTGCAGAGAAAACGCTGCTAAGGATCGGAGACCAGGACGCCACAGAAAAACAGAAGGACCAAATGTTAAAACAACTATACGATAAAATATATGCATTGAAATAAATATAAACTAAACGAATAAAAACGAGCAGCAGAACACAGAACGGGGACTAGTCCAGTGCACGCCATCTTAGATCGCGATTCCATGTGGGACTCATCAGCATCCTGTTCCTGTTCATCAGGGAATAAGGCTATACTCACTGTACCTTCAAACAAGTGGGTTATTCACCAGGGACACAAGGCCCACTCACCTTACCTTCACACAAGCTGTGGTTATTCACCAGGGACACATTGCCCACTCCTCTGTACCTTCCCACAAGTTGTGGTTGTTCATCAGGGGATACGGCTAATCTCACTGTACCGTCAAACAAGTGGGGATTGTTCAACAGGGACACAAGGCCCCTCACTGTACCTTCTAGCTCTGGTTTTTCAGCAGGGACACAGAGGACTCACTCATTGTACCTTCACACGGTTGTGGTTATTCACCAAGGACACAAGGCTCTACTCATTGTACACAAGTTTTGGTTATTCACCAGAGGCATAAGGCCACACTCACTGTACCTTTGTAAAAGTCACAGGAATACACTGGGGGCACAAGGCCTCACTCACTGTACCTTCACCCAAGTCATGGGAATACACTGGGGCACAAGGCACCACTCACTGTACCTTCACCCAAGCTACAGTTATTCACCAGGGCACAAGGCCCTACTCACTGTACCTTCACCCAGTTGTGGTTTATTGATCAGGGCAGAAGGCTCTACTCCCTGTACCTTCATCCAACTCATGGGAATACTCTGGGGACAGAGGGCCCCACACACTGTACCTTCATTCATCTCATGGGAATATACTGGGGGCAGACAGCCCCACTCACTGTACCTTCATTCAACTCATGGGGATACACTGGGGTACAGGGAGCTACTCACTCAGCCTTCACCCAAGTCATTGAATACACTAGATACACAAGGCCCCACTCACTGTATCTTCATCCTGTGATTATTCAACAGGGCCACAGGGCACAAGGCCCTACTCACTGTATCTTCATCCAAGCTATGGTTATTCAACAGGGGCAGAGGGCACAAGGCCCTACTCACTGTACCTTTACAAGCTGTGGTTATTCACCAAGGGCACAGGGCACAAGGCCTTACTCAGTGTACCTTCACACAAGTTATCGCTGTTCATCAGGGCACAAGGCCCACTCATGTACATTCACACAACTTGTGGTTATTCAACAGGGACACAGAGCACAAGGCCCTACCACTGTACCTTCACAAAAGTTGTGGTTATTCACTCATGGGCACCATGAACATGGCCCTACTCACTGTACCTTCACTACTTTCACCCAAGCTGTGGTTATTCACCAGGGACACAAGGTCCACTTACTGTACCTTCACACAAATTGTGGTTGTGTATTTGGGGAACAAGGCTTTATATACAATACCTTCACACAAGTTGTGTTTATTCACCAGGGATACAGGGCCCACTCACTGTACCTTCACACAAGTTGTGATTGTTCATTAGGGGAATAAGGATCTACTCACTGTACCTTTGCACAAGTTGTGGTTATTCATCAAGGACACAAGGCCCTCTCACTGTACCTTTACACAAGTTGTAGTTATTCACCAGGGACACAAGGCTCTGCTTGCTGAACCTTCACACAAGTTGTAGTTGCTCATCAGGGCAACAAGGCTCTATTCACCGTACCTTCACACAAGCTGTGGTTATTCACCAGGGACACATTGCCCACTCCCTGTACCTTCCCACAGCTTGTGGTTGTTCATCAGGGGAATAAGGCAATATTCACTGTACCTTCAAACAAATGGGGGTTATTTACCAGGGACACAAGGCCCACTCACTTTACCTTCACACGAGCTGTGGTTATTCACCAGGGACACATTGCCCACTCCCTGTACCTTCGCACGAGTTGTGGCTGTTCATTAGGGGAATAATGTTATACTCACTGTACCTTCAAACAAGTGGGGGTTATTCACCAGGGGCACAAGGCCCACTCTCTTACCACCACACAAGCTGCGGTTGCTTCATCAGGCACAAGGCCTCACTTCTGTATCTTCAGCCAAGTCATGGAATACACTGGGGCACAAGGCCCTACTCACTGTACCGTCGCACAAGCAGTGGTTATTCACCAGGGGCACAGAGCACAAGGCTCTACTCATTGTACCTTCACCAAAGCTGTGGTTATTCACCAGGGACACAAGGCCCACTTACTGTACCTTCACACAAATTGTGGTTCTTCATTTGGGGAACATGGCTTTACTCATTGTACCTTCACACAAGTTGTGGTTATTCACCAGGGACACAAGGTTCACTCACTGTACCTTCACAAAAGTTGTGGTTATTCACCAGGGACACAAGGCCCACCCACTGTACCTTCACACAAGCTGTGGTTATTCATTAAGGGAACAAGGATCTACTCGCTGTACCTTCACACAAGCTGTGGTTATTCACCAGGGAAACAAGGACCACTCACTGTACCTTCAAACAAGTTGTGGTTGTTCATCAGGGGAACAAGACTTTACTCACTGTACCTTCACACAAGTTGGGGGTTATTCACCAAGAACACAAGGCCCACTCACTGTACCTTCACACAAGCTCTGGTTGTTCATTAGGGGCACAAGGCTGTACCCACTGTACTTTCACACAAGTTGGGGTCATTCACCAGGGACACAAGACTCTACCCATTGTACACAAGTTGTGAAAGATTCCACCGGGCACAAGGCCCCACTCACTGTACCTTCACCCTAGTCATGGGAATACACTGGAAACAAGAGGAACCACTCACTGTATCTTCACCCAAGCTATGGTTATTTACCAGAGGCACAAAACCTCACTTCTGTACCTTCAGCCAGGTCATGGGAATACACTGGGGGCACAAGGCCTCGCTCACTGTACCTTCACCCAAGTCACGGGAGTACACTGGGGGCACAAGGCTCCACTAACTGTACCATCTCCCAAACTGTGGTTATTCACCAGGGGCACAAGGCTCTACACACTGTACCTTCACCCAAGTTGTGGTTTTTGATCTGGGTACAAGGCTCCACTCCCTGTACGCTCACCCAAATCATGTGACTACACTGGGGGCACAAGGCCCCACTAACTGTACCTTCACCCAAGCTATGGGAATGCACTGGGGGCACTAAGCCCCATTCACTGCACATGCAACCAAGCTAGAGGGATGCAACGGGGGCACAGAGCCCCACTCACTGCATGTTCCCCCAAGCTATGGGGATGCACTGGGGGCATACAGCCCCACTCACTGTACTTTCACCCAAGTTACGGAGATTCATCCCCAGAACCTGCCGTTATCTCCCATCCGCTTTCCTATTGAGTTGCCCCTGACCTTTCAACCTCTCATCACAGTGGTGCCCTATGGACTAGCTACACACTACAGCATGCCACTCAAGTGAACAAGCTCCCCAGTCACTAAAGTGGTCGTGGTGGTGCTCAAACACAGCACTATTCTCCCCAGCCATTTTCACCCAGTGCTAGTCTCCCAGGTTCAGTCAAAACCCAGGTCACTGGTATGGCATCAGCAACACATTAGATGGCCCGATGACTAGAATAAGTAACTGCCATTCCTAACCATGACGTGCTTCAGTGTATTGTATTACTTTTCATAGCTCATTCATGTACATTTATCATACCATTTCAATGATATTTGGATTTTTCTTCTGTTGGTCATACCTTCTGGAATTTTATACACTTACAAATTCATCAGTCAACTAATGTGTTTCTGTTTCATCATGCTTTAAAATGTTTTTTGTTTAATATTTTTTAAACGTGTTTACTTTTTCTTATTTCATATGCCTTATTCATATGTATCATATGTATTTATAACTTACAAGTTTTATATAGCTACACTGTATGTCCAAAGCCTTGTACTCTGTGTCATATGAATTTATAGCTTATATGTTTTATATATCTACACTGTATGTCCAGTGCCTTGTATTCTACGTCATATGTATTTATAGCTTATATGTTTTATATATCTACACTATATGTCCAGTGCCTTGTACTCTATGTCATATGTATTTATAGCTTATATGTTTTATATATCTACACTGTATGTCCAGTGCCTTGTACTCTGTCATATGTATTTATAGCTTATATGTTTTATATATCTACACTGTATGTCCAGTGTCTTGTACTCTATGTCATATGTATTTATAGCTTTTATGTTTCATACCTTTATTGTATGACCAATGTGTCCTCCAGGACCTCTTTTGTAAATGAGCAAGCTCAATGGAGTATTTCCTGTCAATAAACTTGAACTTATTGTATGCTCCCATGCACTTATTGCTGTTTAGGTGCTTTTTCTATTGTTTCCTTTCATGCAACACTCTGAAACTCTTTTTAGGTGTGCATCATCAACAAATAGATCAGTAAATCAATTCTGAATTGCAATAATGAGAGTTTGTAGGGGTTTTGTAAAGTACTGTACTTTGGAATGACAGACAAATTGCACAAGGGAAGCAAATGTGACCCATTTAACACAAACCCCAAACTATGTACTGAACAGTATATGACCTGATAATAATCTAAAATATTTGGTGGTATAAACAGATAAAGCATAAACCATCAACTAATGAACAAAATGTAAATCCTATGACAGAATAATACAATGATAAGCAGTAAGGATAAATATAGTGAACTATGTGTGTTTTGAATAAAAGCACTGAATATGGTACAATTAAATGTAAATGTCACAGAAGGCGTAGTAGACAGGATAAACAACAGAAGCACAGAAATAGGATAATTCTTTCCATAAATATTGTGTGACTGTGTGTTTTTGATTGCACTGTAGGTCACTTATTGAAGATTGTTAATATTCTTAAATGTCACATCTGCAAATAAAAACCATGGATTGTTTCTGCAGAGAGTGGCATTTAAGTGTTTAAAGAAATGCTTTTAGAAACTTTCACTGTAGAAAAAGAATGTTTGTAGCTGTATTGCTCCTCTAAAAACATTTGTTATTGGGCAGCCTGATATCGCTTAATCACCCCACATACATCACTATATAAAGATGTTGCAGGGTGCACAGGTTCATTGACACACAGGTACAATCATCAGATGCAGTAGCATTTGATGAAGAGACCTGTGATCCCAAAAGGCTGTGTACTGTAGAATCTATGTCCAATAGCCCCCACATTCAAATGGTTAGAGTGGCACTAACCCTGTTAGTGCCGTGTTAACTGTGAATAGTGCCTGTTGACGGAGCAGGCCATATTTAAAGGCCCACAATGTGTCTCTTTGACTGGATGATGCTTTCATGCTGAATATATTGATATGGTCATGCAAATGAGGGAACCCCCACACATACTGGGTGCAGGGGCATGCTCAGTGGCTTTGGCAATGCTAAACACCCACCATCACAGCACTATTTACTGTTGCCAAAATGTTGCCCTTAACCCAGTGCAATGATGTCCCTGACTCTCAGTGAATGAGCATGAATACTGCAGAAATAGCTGTTTCTACAATACTTGTGATTGCTCACTGACGGTTAGATGATGGCTGGCCAAGGAGGTGAGTATGGGGCTATGCCAGTGCCATCACTATTTCTGTAATCAAATCAAATCAATTTTATTTCTAAAAAGCGCAATTCCGAGGGATTGTTCAAAGCACTTGTACAGTATTTAAAATATACAAAAATGTAATCATATTAATGAAAACTAACAACAAAATCTAAAAACCGTAAGTATTTAAAAACTTGATCATATACTAACAGTTTTTAATTACAGTTTTAAAGTGCTAAGGACATTCTGGGAAGACCATGCTAGAAAGGTATGTTTTTAATGCAGTCTTAAAACTCTTGATGGTCAGACACTCCTTCACCCGATGAGGTAGAGAGTTCCACAGGGTGGGGGCCACAAAAGCAAAAGAATGGGCCCCCCAAGTTTTAAATCGAACCCTGGGAACCTCTAGCAATCCCTCATCAGAGGAGCAGAGTGAGCAGATGGGGCAGTAGGGACAAAGGAGATCTTGCAAGTAACAGGGTCCCTGTCCATGTAGGGCTTTTTAGATCAGTAACTGACCTCGAAGGTGATCCGACACTGTACCGTCAGCCAGCACAGTCCATGGAGCACAGGTGTGATATGGCTAGATCTTAAGGAGCCAGTCAGCAACCTGGCCACCGCATTCTGCACCAGCTGCAAGCATTGGATATCAACCCCTGACAGCACTAGGTAGAGGGCATTACAGTAGTCAAGGTGGGAGGTCACGAAGGTATGGACCAAAGTTGGAAGATCCTCAGGCAGTACCAGGTGCTTTACCCAGGTGATATTCCATAAATGGTAAAAAGAGGTCCTGATGATACCCAACACCTGAGATTTAAGATTCAGGCCATCATCAAAAATAATGCCCAGATTCCGCACCTGGTCAGAGGTCATCAGCTGAACACCACCAAGCCAGAGCGCGGAAGGCTATCCAGTCAGCGAACCCATGCCCTGAGGACCTGAGTCCACCACCAACACCTCAGTTTTAGCTGGTTCAACCTCAGCCAGTTGGCACTCATCCAATCCTGGATCTCAGAGAGGCAGTTGTTAAAGATCGAGATGGCATCACCCAGCTCGGTATAAAGGGCATGTACAGCTGAGTATCATCTGCATAGCAGTGAAACCCAAACCATGCCACCTAATAATCTCTCCAATGGCAGCCTATACATTACGAACAACATGGGTGACAAAATGGAGCCCTCACGGTACCCACAGGATAGGGAGAAGGGCCAAGGAATAAATCGACAGCAATCTCTGAATCCTACCCACGAGAAAGGATTGAAATCAACTGAGGACTCGTACCAGATAGTCCACAGATGAACTACAGATGCTCCAATAACACACCATGGTCCACAGTGTCAAATGCTGTAGAGAGATCAAGGAGGACCAAGATCAAACGAGTCCTCTGATCCCTCGCTTTTAGGAGATCATTAAGTACCATAACGAGTGCTGTCTTGGTACTATGCCTCTTACTAAATCCAGACTGGGGAGGATCATGGACATCATGGATAGACAAATGCTCATCCAGCTGCAACGCAATCACCTTCTCAGTAACCTTACCCACAAAGGGCAGGTTAGAAACAGGTCTGTAGTTAGCAAGGCAGTCCTGGTCAAGGGAGGGTTTTTTAAGGAGCAGTCACACAACTGCCTCCTTTGGGGGTTCAGAAATCTCCCCCCTCTCCAGTGACCTCCAGACTATCTCATCCAGGACCGGACCAATTTTCTCAACGTACCCCACAAGAAGGCGAGTTGGGCACGGGTCCAACCACAGCAGGTGGGTTAAAGTCTGGATGATCCTGACGATGTCAGTGATCACCGGCTGGCTGAAGTCAGACCAGGTAAACTGGGTGCTCACAACCTCCTGCTGATCTCTGCAACACTCAATAGAGAGGGCTAACAGAGCCCAGATCTGATGGTGGCAACCTCATCTGCATAAAACTGAAAAACTCTTCACACTTATCTTGTGAAAAGGCTCCTCCAGACTGAAGACAGATTGGATTGCACAATCAGTTGACAGTCCAGAAGAGCTGAGCTGGTCGATTTTGTGCAGCAGCAATCTCCTGGACAGGAACTCTGCCTTCTTATGGGTGATTGTCGATTGCTAGACTGTATAATGATCCATCAATCTAAGTTTGTCAGCAGACAGACCTGTTTTCTCAAGCACCTCTCCAACCTTCCCCACTCTCCTCATCTCCTTCAAGGTTCCATCAAACCATGGGAACCTTGGGCAAAGAGTGAGGGGGCAAACATGGATGGGAGCTATGGAATCCAGGGCCTCT